>CM060375.1:18765830-20135830 GCA_030545235.1 Helianthus tuberosus | reverse complement strand
CATAGATCTATGACGTGTGGGTGGGTTTTTCGCTTTGATCTTCAACTTGATCTTCATCTTTATAATCATCCCACTTTTTAGTGTCATTGATCTCTTCTCCTCATCCAAGCCTTCTTCAAGAACAAAGAACACAAAATAACATATGACTGTCATCAATATCTTTTTCTTGAAGATTTGTCCATCTCATGCAGCAAAATCTTACTGAGTTACTCCCCTCAGCTAAGAATCCATTCAGTGAAACTTCACGAAGAACAATACTGAATATCTAAGAAAGCATATTAGCCATCTTTGATTTTTTAAATTTTTTGCTGTTTTACAGTGAGTGGTATTTAGTAGTGTTTTGACGTTTGTTTGTTTGTTTTTTTTTTTTTTGATTAAATGGAAGTTGCTGAGAGTTACTATTTTATAGGATTTTTGTTGGACCGATCTACGACCTTAAAACGTCAGTTAAGGCAGTTCATCTTCGAGTACGAAGGCGGAATCAACGTAATCAAAGTCATAACAGCTATTATCCTTTTAATCCTTCTTTACTGATTGATATTCGTGCTTTTACAACGTTTTCTGATACAAAACCGGCAGCACTTCGTGTTTCATACAATGACCATCACTACCAAATGAATCACACAACAACCTATTTATAACCTAATGATTTCGCTTGAAACAGTTTCAAGCTAAATCATGATTTCGCTTGAACCTGTTCAAGCTAAATCTCTGATGTTGATTTCGCTTGAACCAGTTCAAGCTAAATCTGATTTAGCTTGAATTACACAAGAAAACTTTCAAGCGAAATCCCATGTTAAACATGTAAAAACCCTAAATAAGACCCTGTTGTGTGTACATTCAACCTATCTAGACACAAGACTTGATTATGACGTAATCAGCAGACATTTAATGCACCAACAGACTCCCCCTTGGATGTTGATGAAGTCTTTGGCTTCAAGTCTTTGTCTTTATCATTCTTCAAACATTGTAAAAACTCTCTTCAATCTTTATCTTCAAACTTTTAACTTTAAACTCCAATCTTCCCTTTGACCGTTGATCCAGACTCCCCCTTTCACTGACTCCCCCTCTCGATATGCTAGAATCTGAGATATCTGGTTCAAGCTTTGACATTTAGCTTCCGTTGGGAATAATGAAGTCCAATCCTGTTACTCAACCAATAAACATTACAATTCTATCTTTTCAACAATAATTCACAAACTCAATCAATTTTAACAATCCACTCAAGTATTCAGGTTCAAGTTAATGACCCTGATCACTTGATTAATCTACCAAGTCCAAATTAATGACCTTGGTTGATCTTTTGACGAATCAATACTGATTTTAAAACAACAATTTCAAACATTTTCTGAAAATAACAAGTATCAAGTTAATGAACTTGTTTTTGACTTTTCAAACAATTCAAACTTCATCAAAGATAAGCTCTCCTCATTCTTCAGTCCAGAATCCCCTGCATCTGCTTCAAACATCTGAGAATCCAACAATCAACTCTCCACTTTGGTTTGTCAGAAAATAAAGCAGAAATAAAATCTTTTTGGATTTTATCAAAGTGTTCTAAACTAAGAAATGAAATACAGAAAACTTAAATTGCAGAAAGTAAACAAAGTAAACTATTTACAAACATATTTTTGGCGAGCGTGTCAGGGAATCATATCAGCTTTTCAGACAAATTACAAGTACCGTTAAGCTTCATTTCATACTCAGACTTAAACAATTCACCTCGATTGTCGATATACTGATCCATCTTAAATTTCCACACAATTTTCAATTTACTCAGGATACGATTTAGATGATTTAAGAACTTAGCTCATTCATGTGTCCCACCTCTTGAATATACTCCCGTATCCAGAATCCCAATAATCAGTCTTACAGATGAGTATACTACAATGATATCTGTATATAAATTAGGTATGCGAGGGCCGAGGGATCTCAGGTCGATACTTCCGTATACGCAGAGAGATATCAGCTTCGACTTTACGGTATGTCCCCTTTAGAGGATCTTTTTGCTTACAACAGCAGCGACTATCAATTTTATTGTTTCATCGGCATGCTGAGGGTTTAATGCTATGTTTCAAGCATTGCAGAAAGTATTAGCCAAGGACTAGGTCAGAACTACCGTTCAGCAGAAGTCCCGGAATAATACCCCAGACATCATTGAGTATAAAGACCTAGTATATCAGATTACGAGACCTTTCAAACGAGATTTCAGGGGTTACCTATATATCCAAGGAGTGTTCCCCACGAATTCAAAAGTTTGAATTTAGGTTTATATCCCGAATAAATCTACTACATGTGCGAAAACCTATCGACACATCATCAGTGAGACTGTTTAACTCATTTATACTTTACAAATCTTTAGCATACTGTAATCGTCTAGCCGATGTACTATCATTTTCCCTATATACACAAGCTTTTTTTCAAATTTTATCATGTTTTTGTATTTTTGCATTTTTTTACTGTTTTTGTATTTTCTGAAAATATAAACTATATACAACTATCTACTCCCCCTAAATACCAAAACAAGTAAAAAATTGACAAACCATTGCAGATTGTTTCTCGTCTTCATCCGCAACAGTACTCTCATCAATGCCCACAATTCCATCCGACACCGAAAGAAGCTTCATACCATTCAGTTTTAACAAATATTTAAACCGATTTTTATCAAAAGCTTTGGTATGTAAATCAGCTTTCCGTTCGTCAGTGTGGATTTTCACAATTCGTATCAACTTTTTCTCAAAACAATCACGAATAAAGTGATGACGAATTTCTATGTGTTTAGTTTTAGCGTGATGTACTGGATTCTTTGTTATATTTATAGCGGCCTCATTATCAACAAAAAGAGGTGTGTTAAGAAACTGCAAACCGTAGTCGCGCATCTGTTGCTGTATCCACAAGATCTGAGACAGCAACTGCTAGCAGAAACATACCCCGCTTCACATGTAGATAACGCCACAGACGTTTGTTTCTTACACTGCCAGGTAACCAATCTAGGACCAAAGAACTAGCATACTGCAGTTGTTGATTTTGAATTGACTTTGCAGCATCCGAAATCCGAATAGGAATACCCTTCGAGCGTAAATTCGCCTTTTCTAGGATACCACAACCCCAATGAAGGAGTTCCTTTCAGGTAGCGCAATATCCTCTTCACAATAATCAAATGCGATGCTCTCGGGTTAGACTGACATCTTGCTGCGAGGCACGTTGGGTACATGATATCAGGACGTGAAGCAGTTAGGTACATTAAAGAACCTATCATGGAACGGTAAAACGTTTCATCAGCCCTGTCTCCGGTGAGATCTGGGTGAATCCCATGATTTGTTGCAAGTGGGGTAGCAGCTGGAGTAGAACTTGACATCCCAAATTTCTCTAGAATATCATGAACATACTTTGACTGATGAATGAAAATTTCCTCAGGATGACATTTCAAACTTTTGCTTCATCACTGATTCAAAATCTTTGCATAGATTTTCATTTGTCGACCCAAAGATTATATCGTCCACATAAATCTGAACTATCAGAAGATGACCATCGACCTCTTTAGTGAAGAGAGTGGCATCCACTTTTCCACGAATGAACTTGTTGGCTAGTAGGTGTTGAGACAAAGTCTCGTACCAAGCTCTCGGGGCCTGGTGTAAACCATACAGCGCTTTGTCCAATAAGTAGACCTTGTTTTTGTGGATTGGATCGGTGAAGCCCGGTGGCTGACCGACATAAACCTCCTCTTTAACCTTCCCATAAAGAAACGCCGATTTAACATCCAACTGATAAACTTTGAAGTTCTTCCAAGACGCAAATGCTAGGAAAATTCTGATTGCCTCTAGTCGTGCTACAGGAGCATAGACTTCGGTAAAATCAATCCCCTCCTGTTGACTAAATCCCTGAACAACGAGTCGAGCTTTGTTCCTTACAACAACTCCTCTATCGTCCCTCTTGCACTTGAACACCCACTTGGTGTTTATTTTCCTCTGACCATCCGGCAAATCAACTAACTTCCACACTCCCAATTTCTCGAATTGACTAAGTTCCTCCTGCATTGCGTTGACCCAAGAGTCTTCAGTAAGCGCCTCTTTGTAAGTTCTTGGTTCAACCTGCGAGATAAAACAACGCAATGAGAATTCAGTTTGCAAAGGAGCAACTTTTGTATAAAAACATGTAACCCCTTTATCAATCTGATTTCGAGTGCGAACGCCTGTCTGCAATTCTCCTATGATCAACTCCTCTGGATGATATGAAAACGTTCGCGGCATCACTTTGCTTGGAACATCTACATTTCCCTCCAGATTAGTAACATTCTGCTCTGCATCTTGTTCACCAACTTGGTTTGTTTGACTTGAAATCTGAATTTCTCCCCCTCAGAATCTGAATCTGAATCACCATGATCAAATACTGGCATGTTTTCAGCTTCTAGATTTTCATTCTGAGCCGACTGATTATCCTGAGCAACTTCATTCTGTTGGACATCATCATGTTCACCAGCATTACTTGGACCTGCTTCATCGTCATTTGAAGTTTCCCGTGGTCTTCCAGAATACTCAGCTGGGAACCTTAGCTGCGACTCATATTCACGCAAAATATCCAACTCATCAAAGAAATCTTCATCATCCTCTGATTCTTCTCTCATGTCAAACGAATCCCAAAGTTTGTCATAATGATAACGCCATGAATCACCAGGATTCTGTGGCGGCATAGTATAACCTTGACATTCCACATTTGCAGCTTCAATAATCCGCTTCTTAGTTGGAACGAAGACACGTCGCATCGGATTTGCATAACCAACAAAAATTCCCTCAATGCTCTTCGGACCAAACTTTCCATGAGGCTCTATAACCGTACAGGGTGACCCAAACGGTTCTAGATACTTCAAATTCGGTTTGCGATTATTGATTAGCTCAAAACATGTTTTATTGAACTTCTTGACAGTGAGAACCCTGTTGAGCGTATAGCATGCGGCGGAAACAGCTTCAGCCCAAAAATTAATCGGTAACTTTGAATCTGCGAGCATAGTTCTAGCCGTCTGATTAGTGTCCGTTTTTTACGTTTTGCGACTCCATTCTGCTGCGGAGTATACGGAGCACTAAACTCATGCAAAATACCTCTTTCATCACAAAATTCTTCCATTTTGCTGTTCTTGAATTCAGTACCATTATCACTTCGAATTCTCTTGATACGCCTTTGGTACAAATTCTCAATCTTTCTGAACAGCCCCATCAAACTGTCAAATGTTTCATCTTTCGTCTTCAAGAAAGAAACCCACAAAAATCTGGAATAATCATCAGTAACGACCAAACAATAGTAATCTCCTGTAATACTTTTGACATTCACAGGACTAAACAAATCCATGTGAAGTCTTTCCAGCGGTCTCGAAACTGAATTGACTTGCTTTGTAGGGTGTGACTTTTTCTTCTGCTTGCCTTTGACACAGCTAATGCACTCCCCTTCTAGATGAAAACCTTTGATATTAACTCCAAGAACCAAATCATTGTGCACCAAGTGATTCATCTTCCTTAGGTGAATATGCCCCATCTTGCGGTGCCACAATCTTGATTTTTTCTCAGTTGCTCTAGACACAAAACAATGTGCTTGATCAGTAGTTGTAGTTGCTACACTCATATCTAACACATATAAATCATTCACTCTAGGTGCCCTCATGATAATCCATTCTTCAGGAACAACAAATCCTGGTTTCAAAATCAAACACTCTTTATTAGTGAAGTGAGTAGTATACATATTGTCACAAATCTGCGAGATACTAAGCAGATTGTTCTCCAGCTCAGTGATGTAGTTAACTCTCTCAAACGTCACAATCCCATTGGATAACGTTCCTTCACCAACAATTCTACCACCTTCATGACCTGCAAATCCCACATAACCACCATTGATATTCTTCACATCATACAGTAATGCAGTTTTTCCTGTCATATGTCGAGATGCGCCACTATCCATGATCCATCTTTAAATGGCTCTTGGAAGATCCTGCACATACCACAAGTTGATTTTAAAACACTTCAATAAAGATGCCGATTCATGCTTCGCTAACAAGGAAGCTCCGGCAATTCAAATTGCTTATTCGAACATGGTGTCCACCCAGGCCTCATCAGCCTTAGGTGTAACCTTGACTCTCGCAATTTGAATTTTGAAATTTTCAGCCTTCAAAGGTGGAAAATTTGCATCATAATCAACCGAAATTGATTCTTCAGCCTTTTTCACTTCAGAAGTTGAAATTTTCATTTCAGTTTTTGGTTTCCAAACTTGTTGAGATAATGCAACCTGTTTATAAAACTTGTCGTTTTTAGTTACCACTTTCTTTACAGGTTCATTTTTCACTTTGATGTTGTTATTTTTCACACTCTTTTTCTCAACAACGATTGGTGCTTTACCCTTCACATCAACTTTCTTCTTTTGAATCTTCACATTTTCAGTCTTAGGCTTCACATTGGTACACTTTCGTGCAATGTGACCAACTTGATTACATCTGAAACATATTCGAGTATCAACAATTCGACTTGTGCCTTCAGACTGATAATGTGAAACTCTTTTCTCAAAGAACTCTTTATTTGATTATGAAAAATTTTCATTTTCCTCATCAGAAAGTGAACTTGAACTGTTCACAAACACTTTCTTTTCAGCAAACCTTTTGTTTTGAAAACTCTTTTTCTGATAACTATTACCACCTCGATAACCACCCGACCAATTGTTTCGATTGTTATTATAAAAATGTGGTGGAACTACAGATTTCTTGCAGTATGATTTATCTTTCTCAAAACTCATTTTTCTCTTTGTTTGACTGAACTTGTTCACTTCTGACAACTCAACTTCAACCAACTTGAAAACATTTGTCAATTTGTTCACATTAACATTCTCAATCGGAAATTCAGAATCCGAATACAACTTATCAGATCCAGCCATCTTGTACATCACAAGACCCGGTTCATCACTTAAGTTGTTTTTGGATTTTGATTTCTGAATGTACTTGTCCAAGAAACACCCATCTTCCTCAGTAGTGTCACTATCCATTTTTAGCACATTTTCAACAACACCTTTTACAATATCATTTTGGACACTATCGTCATTGGAAGATGTAAACATGACATCAATGTTCTCTAGAAGTTTAACTTCTTTTTCTTCCTCAATTTCAACCAACCCAGATTGCTTTTTCGTGTAGTTATCAAGAACAGGTGGTGGAACTTGATGAAACCCCACCCCAGTTCCATCACAATACACATCTTCGCCCGCTTTGTCTTTCCCGATGGGTTTGGGAATAATATGTTGCAACACAAAGCTTGCGGAGTTGTAACTGTTAAGCTTCAACTGGATTCGCTCGTTTTCGATTACAGCCTCTTGAACTTTAAGTTTCAATTTAGCGATTTCATCCAGTTGTTGGTTGATTGATTCTTCTTTGACTCTAAGCACTGCTTTCAAATGTTCATTTTCTTTAAAAGTTTTACCATTTCGATCATCACAATCTTCCATTGTGCTTTTGAGTTTTTCAAATTTTTCAGAAATCTGACGGTTTTCAAGAATCAACTTTTCATTTTCTTGTTTAATTTTGTCATGATCAATTTTATCATTTTCAATTTGTTTAGTTAATTCTCTTATCCGTTCAGTTGAAGCTTTAACTGATTTGTCACGATCAAGAATCTGATTCTCAACGCTTCTGACCTTTGCTGTCAGATCATCAACTTTCTTCCCGTTGAGATACGTGACGGTGCTACAAAATTTGCACTCTTTGTTGCAATTTTTGTAATCAGCATTTCCATCAATTTTCTTACCTGACACATTTGTTGACACATCTGAACTGACCTGGCTTTTTGACTCAGACACGGAATTAGAGTCTACCTCAAGTGCCTTAGCAGCCAGCACTTTGTCAGCCATTCTTCCAAAATTTTCAGCAGTCAACTCCTGCGTTGTGTCAATAACTCCAGTATCAACTTTCTTTGCTTTCTCGATCTCTTCTTTCTCTTTTCTCTCTTTCTCTTCTTCTTTCATTTTCTCGGTTGGAGTTCCCCACCATTTGTGTTGCCAGTACTCATCATCTTCTTTATATTGCTGGATTATGGCTTCAATATCAAGTGTACTATCATCAATTGCAATATTTCCATACTCATCAAGATAGCACTCTCTATCTGGATCCCATCTATTGGCTCTCCTTGCTTCCAGAAAGATACGAGATATTCTAATGATTTTGTTTTCAGATATCATTTTTCTGTATCTATACTTCTGCTCTTCAGTTCTATCATCTTTCCACGGAATAGGTTCATCGTTTTTCGCCATGAATGCGTAACCAACCGCATCTTCTTCTGGTAGAACCTCTTGACTCCAATCATAACCTTCATCATCATAAATCACTGCAAGAGCTCTAGATTTCTCTCTGTTGTCTTCAACCTGCTTCAATCTAGGCGGCTCGGATTTATTCTGATGATAGATTGCCTTCTTGTAGTAATCATCTCTGAAAGGGTTCTCCGACTCATCAGCATAAGCGTTTCTGCATTCTCGTTTGAAGTGACCTTTCTGCTTACACTTGAAGCATGTCACCTTGGACTTATCGAACCCTAGCTTAGTAGATGCACCACCAATTGTTTTCCTTCCAGTAATTTCCATGAATCTTTATGCTCGACGAACAGCACTTGCCATAGCCCAACGAATATCGATCAGTTCCATTTCCTCCGGATCAATCTGATCGTAATCTTCTTTCGTCAGATTGGTATTGCCTATCTTCCCAGCTACTAATCCTTCATACGATTCCAACACCGATGCTAGGAAGATCATCTGCTGCTTGGCCGATTCCTCATCAAAGTTCTGAGCATTCTTCAAATCTATCGCGATGTTACATTGAAAACGATTCTTTGCATCTGGATGATTTCCAGAAGATGAAGATCCACTGTGATAACCACTGTGACTTCCACTGCTTTGATTGCTTTGACTTTCTTTCCAACTGTCGACACATTTTCAGCAGAAAACGCAGTTTTTGGAGAAGTTGCTTTTGGCATCATGCTCTTTGGATAATACAAATCCAAATTCTGCTGGTAAGATGAGTGATTGACTTTGTACGTCTTCTTCAACTCCAACTCGTGACTCTCGAGTTTCTCAATCAGCAAATCTAATGACAACTTTTCTGGTTCTTTGATGGTATTCTTCAGCATCAGCGCATAATATCTCCAATCCATTTCATCAGGTAACGAATCGAACAATTTGTCGATAAGATCTTCTTCAGAAATTTTGATATCATGTCTTACTAATTCCAGCTTCAGATGACCAAACCTTTCTATCATTTTACAAACTGACTCGTTCTTTAAACATCCAAACAGATCAAACTCTTTTCTAAGAAGTTTCTTTTTGTTCTTCACGATTTCAGTACTACCTAAACATTTCTTTTCTAACTTTTCCCAAAGATCTTTTGCATTTGAATAATCGATCAATGAGATTATGTCTTCCCGGACGGACTGAAATAACAAAGCCACACACTTTTGTTCAGCTACAAACGATTCAATCTCCTCGGCTGCTCTTAAAGTTTCACCATATTTCTTTCCATGTTCATAACCGTTTTTCAAACTCTTCCAGCTGGGAAATGCGAATGCCATCAACCAGTCCTCAAACTTTCTTGACCACCGACTGTATTCCTCAATAGCCATTATCTTTGGAGGTTTATTAAACGTTCCGAAAGCACTTTCCGATTCCCAAGCTTCCTTTTTCTTCTCTTTTGGCGGGTTATCATTCACATTGTTTGACGAAGTATCATTGTTTCCGGAATCTCCAGCGAACGCGTACATATCGCTAAACGGGTTCATGAAAAGATCATCCATTGTGAATGTTCCTGCAAAATCAGCAAACACATAGAAAAATTTTAAGTTTTGAAAATTCAGCAAGTTCAAACGAAATCCTTTGAAGTGTAAACAGTCTCAAGCGAAATCAATACTTAAGACTGTTCAAGCGAAATTACAAAAATACACTTCAAGCGAAATCTGATCTAAACTATGTTTCAAGCGAAATCCAGCAATACAATTTCGCTTCAACTGTTCAAGCGAAATCTAAGAACAAATCTGATTCAAGCGAAATCTACGAACAGTTCTGATTCAAGCGAAATTAAACCCAACAATTTCGCTTCAACTGATTTCAAGCGAAATTCGAGATTACAAGACTAACAGTTTCAAGCGAAATCCAGATGATCAATTTCGCTTGAACTATTCAAGCGAAATCCTGATTTTCAAGTGAAATCCTATGTTTTTCAAGCGAAATCTTATCTTAACCTTCGAACTAACTCAAGCGAAATCCTGTTTTAGGTCATTTTTAACAAGTTTTAATCTGAATTTTAGTCCGAATCTTTGTAGGCTTTGTTAAAACTAAGTTTTACACGATATACTCGAAAATCAGACCATTTCGACCGTTGGAACTCGTTCAGATCAGAAAAATATAAAAAGAAATGAGTAGAAAGAAGAGAATCCACTGCTATGGTATGAACTCCTCGTCCTGAGCTCTGATACCACTTGTTGGACCGATCTATGACCCTAAAACGTCAGTTAAGGCAGTTCATCTTCGAGTACGAAGGCGGAATCAACGTAATCAAAGTCATAACAGCTATTATCCTTTTAATCCTTCTTTACTGATTGATATTCGTGCTTTTACAACGTTTTCTGATACAAAACCGGCAGCACTTCGTGTTTCATACAATGACCATCACTACCAAATGAATCACACAACAACCTATTTATAACCTAATGATTTCGCTTGAAACAGTTTCAAGCTAAATCATGATTTCGCTTGAACCTGTTCAAGCTAAATCTCTGATGTTGATTTCGCTTGAACCAGTTCAAGCTGAATCTGATTTAGCTTGAATTACACAAGAACACTTTCAAGCGAAATCCCATGTTAAACATGTAAAAACCCTAAATAAGACCCTGTTGTGTGTACATTCAACCTATCTAGACACAAGACTTGATTATGACGTAATCAGCAGACATTTAATGCACCAACAATTTCTTTTTGGCGGTGTAGGTTAGGTGGTGCCTTATTATAATAAACTATTCGTCGTTTCAGTTACTGTTTGTAATTATTGTTTTTGATAAGCTTTTATCTCTTTAGATTCTAATACAATTAATTTTCCGTCTTTTCATTTTTACTGTTTTCTAGTTACATTTTAAAGTTTGGTTTTTAATTTTTTATGGGTTTTTTATAATACTTTTCCGAAGTTAATTTCTTATAGTTTAGGAGTTTTTGTGGCGTTTTACGGCATGATAACGTTTTAACAAGCATTTGGATGTCTGGCGTTTATATTATATACGACATTTTTATTATATAACAATCAACTGAAAAAGAAAATAAAAAAAAAAGAATATATAAACAATTGATCTTCCAAATCTTCACTATCACCAGTCCTTTTTTTCTTTTTTGAATCATCTTAACTGGCTTGTTCGAATTTCGTATGATTCATTTTGTTTTTTTTTTTTTTCAAGTTGTTTTATTTGTCGCCGTTTTGAAACACAAAGTCTGACATCAGCATCTTTTTCTTGAAGATTTGTCAATCTCATATAGCAAAATGTTAATGAGTTTACATCCTTCAGCCAACAATCTTGAATTTTCCAATGAAACGATGTTTGATTTTTAAATTTTGGTGTTTTACCGATAAAAAGAACGCCACTAAATAAAAGCATCTTAAACCTCAAATTTTGATCATGCTAAAATCAATAATGTTTTGCTGTATGAGATGGAAAACATTGTTAATCCTCGGTTAAGAAAGATATCTGACAATGTTGTCCACCTCATACAGCTAAACTTTATTGACAACAAACCTCCATAATGTTTTTGTATGTTTTGGGGTTATAAATTTGATGGAAGTTGAGAATAAAGTCAATAAGATTTTACTCAATGAAATGGACAATATCCTCAAGTGAGGATATTGTCCATTTCATTGAGTGAAACCTTACAGACAACCAAACTGAATTTCAAATAAACGTTTTGGTTTAGAAGATATTTGATGTTTGGGATTTTTGGCGTTTCTAAGAAGAATAATATATATTAAATATGGCGTTTGGGGTTTTGTGTGTGTTTTTAATTAAAGGTCTCAGATGTTGTATATATAAGATTTTTTTGGCGGTTTTTTAGGCGTTTTATATCTAATGGCGTTTTATAGTTAGAATGGTGTGTGTTATTTGTTTGGCGTTTTATTTCATGAGATGGCGTTTTGTGTGTAGTAGTCAAAAAAACTTTTTTACCCTTAATGAAGCGCGTCCACGTAATAAAATTGATGTTATTTACGAAAACGCCACCGCGCCAATCTAGTCCATAGATTGTTTTAATCGGACGATTCATAAGCGTTCTCACACTTTCCACCGTTTTCTCTAGATCCTGACCCTATATATATATATATATATATATATACGCGATGTACTTGATGTGAAATCGAATGTTATAAAATAGCATGGATGAAATCGCATGTGATAATTTTGATGAAATCGCATGTTGGTTTTTGTAACAATTTCGCATGTGATAATTTTGATGAAATCGCATGTTGGTTTTTTGTAACAATTTCGCATGTGCTACTTTTGATGAAATCGCATGTTAAAAAACCAACATGCGAAATTGTTAAAAAAACACATGCGATTTCAATGTGCGATGAAGATCTGACGGCTAAGATGATTGCATACGTAATGTAGGATAAGGGTTCTTGTACGTTAACATAGCTCTATATATATATAACAAGTATATCGTACATTACGGCTTAACGTACTTCACGTACGAGAACGTGCGTGATTTGTTCTATAACATGCGTGATTAATGTTTTCAATATTCGTGATATTGTGTTATAACGTGCGTGATTTTGGATTTTTGAGTTATAACGTGCGTGATTTTAAAATGAACGTCCGTAATTACCTGTCATACGTGATGTACGTTAAGAAGTAATATACGTTAACCTTCCTTTCTCTCTCTCTCTCTCTCTCTCTCTCTCATATATATATATATATATGTGTGTGTGTGTGTGTGTGTGTGTGTCTAAAAAATGTTAAAGGGCATGAATTTATGAACCAAAAACGTTTTTGGCCATTTCATAATTTTTGGATTTATGAGCCAATTTTAATGTATGGAGATTTGCGAATACGACCAAAAATTATTTTATCTCACATAGGGCGAATTTTTTCTTGTGATATTCAGAGATGACTCTGGAATGGAGCTATGGTTTGCTTACATTCCATCCTTCAAGTATCTTGTCAATGATTGTGCTATGAGTGAAATTTTACTATATATGGTTGTACAATACAATATTTATTATTCAAATAAATTAAAGGGTTACCAACAATTTACTCTCGTTTAATAAAAAATGATGTCGCTTTTTCACCTCTTTGTCTAGCGGTGTGAACTGCTATACAGCTAAAAGAGGAACAGGCTTCTAGTTTTGTGGTGTAACATAATTATTTTATAACCATTCATACTTTTGATTGTAATTTTGTAATTTGAAAATATTAAAATGCAAAAAATAAAATACAAAATGCGGGATCAACATCTGTGAACCCACAAATGTTAATATCTTGTTTGGGTTTCCGTGTCCATGTCGAGTTCTGCATTTGTGTTGGATCGACTTGCCACATGATCGACATACCATCATCTCCCCTTCCTTTTTATAAATATTGTTACACATGACATAAGTATGTTCCATGTACTTATTTATGCAAGAATATAAATACAAATGAAAGAAGAATGGGCAATATATCATTTTCATATTTCACAACCAAGAAAGGAGGAAGTATATGTACATACTTCTACAGACATACATTATGTACCTTCAAAATATTATCTCATATTCATACCTATACAAGTATATGTGTACATATTAATAGTTTATACATATATTACTCCATCTAAAATAATGATATTTAACACATTTGAAATGAATATTATATATAATTAGAATACCATTTCTCTTAAATATTGGTACATTAAATATTGTGGCTATAGACATTGCAAAACAAACGCAATTATTTACTTTTGGGTAATTATTATAGCATAGTGGGTTATTTTGGACCCTAGATGGATTTATTAATGGGATTTAATATAGGCTGGGTGGGCTTTTGGGTTGATTGCTGGTTTAGACTTTAGTAGGTCAATTTGAGGTTGCCTTTAATATTTTTGTGATTTTTTTTTTCAAATTGCTAAAACCCTTTGCTTGATTTGAACCCTCAACTATTTAGTCGGAGAATAAACCACTTTAAAGTGACAGATCTCGAACAAAAATTCAAGGGCAACGTAATACTTTTTATCGGCCGATGGGTATACACTACAAGAAAATGGGGCAATAGAGGCGACGGTTGACGCCTCTAATGATCAAGATCGTCGCTGCTATTGGTAATAGCAGCGACAAATTGTCGCTATTGTAGCGCCTCTATTGATGGGACGCTATTGACAACATGTCGCTGCTATTGGTCCCTGTCGCTGCTATTGGTCGTAGACCAATAGCAGCGACACTTCGTCGCTAATAAGACGTCGCTAATGACCTTCGTCGCTATTACCTGATGAGTATTAGTAGCGACATGTCGCTGCTAAAAGTCTTTTTTTTTTTTTCAATATTTTTGTTGCTTTTACAATATTTTCGGCAAATATACAAAACCTGCTGATTTCACGTTTTAAAAAACACACAAACAAACTACATAAACACAACAAACTACATAAATACAATAATTATATGTTCGTACATACTAACATTGATAACTTAAAAGTTAGTAGTTTAATTCGGACAAAACATCCAAAAATTTCATAAAACATGAAAAACTACATCATGTCGTCGTCTTCATCGATATCGAAAATGTCATCATCATCGTCCGTGGATTGCTTTCCCCTCCGTGGATTGCTTTCCCCTCGAACCGAGATAGTCTTCAAGGCGGCTAAAAACGACGGGGTTTGGAACAACCTCGAAACAAATTCCTAAGATAAAAATATATCAAAACCCAAATTAGCATATTAACATTCTACTAACATGATATATACCAAAGTTATCAATTTCCTAACAAAACTACTAATATAACCCAACATTTACCAAAGTAAAATATGATAATTTATACCTCGGAATATTGTTGTTGACTTTGAGACTGTGCACCAACATTGGAGGGTGTATTGGAAGGTTTATGCCCAATCACTCGGAACCATCCCCGCCGATCACCCAAGACCTTTTGAAACGGCAGAGTTTACGACCGTAAACGGCAGCGAACGGTCCGTAAACGCAGCGGTCCAACGGCCATAAACGCAACGGATAACCGCTGCGTTTGCAGCCGTTAAACCGCTTCGTTTACAGCCTGAAACAAGTGTGAAATAACAAATATATCCATCAATTCCTTGTCTTTTGGATTGACATGTCACCTTGTTTAAAGTTAAAAATAAGAATTAAAAAGAAACTATATATTATAACGTCACCTACTACAAAATAATTGCAACCACCAGTGTAGCCAAATCCTATACTTAAGGAATTCACAAATTGATTATGATATTACTTTTAAAGGGGCGTAAACGATGTAATATATGATTTTACACTTAATGATACTACTTTTATAAAATGCACAAATTTGCTGGGCCACAATCATCTCAATTCATATAATTACTATTATGTATATGTGATAATACAAACATAGCGGTAATAGATGAAAAGGGATACCTCTAATCCACTTTTTAGACCAATGCCGATAACTGTAACTCCAACTCCAATAAGAATAACATCTTTTCGACTATACCCAAATGGAACCTACAAACATCAACCCATAAACGAAGTCAGAAAATTTAATCAAGTATAAGAGCTGTTTTTGCTGTCTTAAAATATTCGAAATTTCTGATCTTGGAGGTAAAACCATATCAAGTTTTTGGATATGAAATCTGGTTCAGCTTGTAAACCACATCACACCTTATGAAAGATCTTTTTTTTTATTTCCTATTCGCTCACTCTATTGCTTTAATAGAAGAAGAGTGTAACATGCCTTGGTTTTAATAGATTACTCCTCGGTGGCGCCATCAGAGCTTGAGGAATTGCTGCATTTGGGAGCTACGGATATCATTTTCTTCGATACCAATCCATGACATTCTTTTGTTGAAAACGCGGGATTTCTCGTTGTTGAAAATTTATGAAACAAAATAAGCATTACACTTGAATCCTTGGAAACTTTATCAGCACCAGGCTGAGGACGATATGTGATCTCCGTTGTCATCATCATATCATTTACTAATGAGTAGAAAAAAGTAGTTGAGATCAATGAGATCAAAATAAAAAGAAGTTAAAATTAAACCCAAATTAAAGCGATTTGGTTGGCGCCTTGGGTCGCCTTGCACCTAGGCGCGCTTTTTAAAACCAAGCTATGCATATTATAAAAGCCCCCAAATGCTTATTATTTTTATTTGACAGTAAAAAGGAAATTTGAGGCAAACTATTTCTTTCACCAAAATAAAACTATGCACAACAAAAAAGAGATATATTTTGTTCTTTATTGGGCATTAGCTTTGAGACTTTAACAAATTTCATGCCTCTTTACTACTGTATTTATAAAGATGCTGATTCTAAGCAACAAGCATCATCTATTATCAATTTGCTGTAAATCCATATCCACGTTGCTTCATCAAATTTATATATGCTTAAAATTAGACTTTGATAAAACCCCTTCCAAAACTCGATGCCATCACCAAGCGTACCTTGGCCAAATTCAGCACTAAACAACGACCGCCCAACTACTTCACGACTGCAATTGATACGATATGTTTATAATCACATTGAAAAGGTATAATTAACTATAAAATGAAACAAAAGCACATTAAACAACGAAACAGATTCATATCCAAACAACGAAACATATTCATATCCAATGAATTACATCCTACTCTTACTCATTAAACAACGAAACATATTCACCTCTGTTAATTTGCGAACAGTAGAGAGAGCACGTTTCAGAGGTGAGTTGCAGCGACTGAGCTCAGTCGAAGGCGATTCAAAACACTTTGTCTCCCTTGCCTTCATCTTAATATAATAGATATATTACAAGACATATTCTGCATCACAGAACATGAAAATTGGAAAATAATTGTCCTTCGATAAAAAGGAATCCGTCTTAATATGGACCCAATCCGATTAATCTGAACCCCGTTTAACTAACCTGAAGAACACCCCGACACCAAAGCTTCAATCTTTATCTCTGAAAAGCAAGTAAAACCCCAGTTTTTGTCAAAAACCCTAAAAAGGTATAAAGACCCGAAACCATATAATATACAAAAATGTAAATAAAGTATACCCACAGGAAGAGCTTTGCTAAAACCAGCATCAAATGCTTCAAATCAACCTGCAGGTCGATTTGTAGGAACTTGTCAAGACTAAACAACGACTAAACACCTTTGATTGATTTGAAGACAACCTTGATAAGAACTCAAAAGGTATGAGTAGCAAAATTAAAAGAAAACTAACCTTATTTGAAGCTCCTATAAGGTGGTGGTGAAGTCGGAGACGAGGTAAGTGGCCGGAATTTTCTAGCAAACACATATACATACACAAGAAAGTAAAGAAAGTAACAAATATTTAACAAATTAATGAAGAAATTCAACAAAAGCTAACAATACTAACCGATTTGGGAGAAGAAATTGTGAACTTGAAGTGATTTTCGCGATTTGATTTTTTTTCGGTGGGAGAGATGAAAGGATTGGGGGAAAATGGGGAAAGAGGGAAGAAATCCCGCTTTTAGCTTGCTATTCTGCGAAAAGGTAATAGGGGCGACGCCTGTCGCTGCTATTACCTTTAGTGTCGCCTCTATTGACTAGGGTAAACATCAGCCATTAGATTAACATAAGAAATGGATGGCCATGGTTTAATTTGGGACACCGTGCTCCGGATCGACCAATAGAGGCGACATATGGCTTGTCGCTGCTATTGGTGTCGCCTCTATTGCCCCCGTTTTCTTGTAGTGATATCCTAATACGGGTTTTTGGATTAGAAGAGGGGCCAACCTTATAGGACTAATATTATCTAAACCTAATTAGTAGTGGCGAAACAAAAAAAAAACAGAGGGTAACAATCAATTTATATATATTTGATTTACTATATTAATATAACAATGAAGTAAAAATGATTACAACTTTAAACAAATGCAATGCGAAATGCAATGCATCTTCATTTTCTGTTTAGCACTTCAATTCTTAAGTCAACTTTTACTCTTTCTATCTTTGCATCACACGCGTTCACTTTAATCCACCTCTGACATCTCCGATCTCAGGTCATAAGTCTAAGTCATAAAACGAAGGGTATGTTTGGTAAAAGTAACTGGTTCTGGAGCTTTTTAGATATATTTAGGTGTTTAGCGGAGTAGTTGGAGCTTTTAATAATATGTATAAAATGATTAAAATGGACATAACTAAAAAAACATAATACTAAACGTGTCAATATATGTTTCTTTACGTTTGTTTATTATTATTATTAGAGTAAACTTCCGTTTTGCTCCCTGTGGTTTGGTCACTTTAACGGTTTTGCCCCAAACCTTTAAAAACTGACATTTTACTCCCTGATCTATGAAGCTTATCTCTATTTTACTCCCTGCCCTTAACGCCATCCAATTCAACTGTTAAATCCTGGTCACATGCCTCTCACATGAGGGGCATTTTAGTCTTTCCCCATCCTCCCTTATTATTATTATTAATAATTAATATGTATATATGTACATTTAACAAAAGATAAACATTGCTGTTACATTTCATCTCTGCATCTCTATGCTCTGTAACAACTACTACCCCCACCATCAAACACCATCTACAACCCATCGAACAACCACCACCCCTTCCCACCATCTCCACCCCACTACTACCACCACCACCTTGCACCACCTCCACCGCCCACCACTACCATCAGGTTGCACTAGCCCGACCGACAACCACCTTGCAATAACCCCACCCAACTACAACCACCACCTCCACCTGACCGCCACCATCTTGCACCGCCCCTACACACTCCGGCGGCCTCCCTAACTGCTGGAAAATCTTTTAAAAATAGATCTAAAACCATATTTCAACGAACTCCAGCGTCACCATCATCATCTGAGTCTGTAAAGGCGTCGGAGCTAAAGTTATTTGCTCGAAAACCTTGGCGCCCGTCACTGTCTGAACTTAGATCGCGTTCCTCTCTCTGTCTCTCCTATTTCTCTCTCAAGTCAGGGTTTGATTATAGGGTTTGTTTTGAAATTTGTGGGTTTTAATCATACAAGTTAGGGTTTGATTATAGGGTTTGTTTTGAAAAGTGAAATATTATGATGAAAAGGTGGTCTCTAGGCAGGTGGCGGTTGGGTGTGGCGGTGGTGGTCGCGTGGTGGTGGGGCGGCAGGTGGCGGTAGATGATGGTAGGTGATTGTGAGGGATGGTGGACAGGATCGAGGTGTGTGAAAGAGATTGTTAAATGTAAATATATGTATAGATTAATTATTAATAATAACAAGGGAGAATGGGGAAAGACTAAAATACCCCTCATGTGATGGGGCACATGACAATTATTTAACGTTACAAATGGATGGCGTTAAGGGCGGGGAGTGAAATAGAGATAAGCTTGATTGATCAGGGAGTAAAATGTCTGTTTTTAATGGTTTGGGGCAAAACCGTTAATGTAACCAAACCACAGGGAGCAAAACGGAAGTTTACTCTTATTATTATTTTGGGTTTACATAACTACTCACCATAAAAAAAAAAGTATAGTATTATTTTGGTGCTAAATAGCTACTAACGATAAAAAAATACAAGTCAAGAGATATACATTTTTTACAATTTTAAATAAAAAAAATATTATTATTAAACATTTAAGATGGCTATTTTGGAAAATATTTTAGAATTAATAGTAAAGGAGGGGATTGTTCAAATGAAAACCACTTTTATTGTGAAAACTCGAAAACTAACAAAAAAAAAAAAGCCTAAAAAACACACCAATTTTTTTTTCAATTTTTTTTTTAAAAATCACAGGTTTTTATATATAGAAAAAACTTTTTTTCAAAAAAAAAATTGTTTTTTTGTAGTACACATGTGTACTACAAAAAAAGTTTGTTTTTTTTTGAAATTTATTTTATATACATAAACCTGCGAAAATTGGTATTTTTTTGTTTGGCTTTTTTAATTAGTTTTCGAGTTTTCACAATAACTAGTGGTTTTCATTTGAACCTTCCCCTAGTAAAGGATTACATATAATATATTAAAAATACTAAATTAAAGATAACTAAGAATTTGATTTTTCGTTATCTTTAGAAAAAAATTTAAAAGTTGATGCATTAAAAAATTCATAATCTTTAGAGGTTAAAATTGTTATTTTTCCATAAAAAATTGTAACTCTTTCTAAACGCTACTAGTAAGAGCGTTCAACCAAAAGTTTCAAGCTTCTAAACTTAAAGTTTCAATCTCCTTCAACTAAACAAGACTTTTTATTGAGCATGAGCTTTTTCTTAAAAGCTTAAAGCTAGAAGCTCCTAAAAGCTCCATGCCAAACATACCCGAAGAATATTTTTTATGTTAGTATACACTTTGCCGACAAAAATGAAGGTAGTGCGTGCTACCTCAGCGTCTAAGCGAGATCACTTTACCACCACACTATCCCCTTAGAGATAATATTTTTGTGAAACTATATATTGATTTACATGTGAATTGTGTATTGTGTATTTAAGTTGGGTTTTTGTATAGATAAATTTAAGAGCATTCAGATTTGGTCCTCTATAATTATGTGAGTATGTCCCTATATTATAGAGAGTGATTGTAAGTGGTTGTAAATGGATAAGAGAAAATGTTACCGTTCATCAGTAAATTTAGAGAAAACATTGTTCACCTTTTACAATTTTTTAATATTTTTGAAAGTTGTTATAAGTGGAAGAGTAAGAAAAAATAATAATAAAAGTTTTAAAAGGTATTATTTAATTGAAAAGGAGAGAGTAAATTTAATAATTTTTAGCATAAATAAAGAGATGGAGATGAAAAGTCAACTGGAAATACTCTAATCAACATGACGAACTTCTGATTTTGACACCTATGATTTCAATGCAATGCAGATCTGAACCTATAAATCTCATCATATTCATTGATTGAAGGAAAGTTGGAATTTGTTTGTTATTATGTCAGTTTGTTTCCAGATTAATTATACTAATTGAATAATTTTTGTTATCCATAGTTTTGAAGCAAAAGTAAAGGAATTAAAAAAAAGAGATATTTATTAATGAAAAATATCAAAATAGTCATCTTTGACTAGAATTTTTCGAAAATAGATATCGAGTTTTAGCCTTTACGAAAGTAATCACTTCACGCCAATGATCTCTAGATAAAGTGGTTGAGGGCTTGTATTTCTCTTGAGAGATGCAGGTTCGACTCCCACTTGGTGAAGAGTGAGGCACTGGTGGCGATGATAGGAGACCCAGGGAAACCTAGGTTGGATCCTTGAGCCAAACGGAGTATGTAGAGGTAAATGAAAAGTTAAAATTTGTCGAGAAACCACTGCAAATAGAAGAAAGAAAGGTCAAGTTTCTCAAACACAAAAGACTCGTACTGGTCAAAGTCAAGTGGGATTCGAAAAGAGGACCTGAATACACTTGGGAGCTGGAATCAGAGATGAAGCGAAAGTATCCCTACTTGTTTCAGTAAATCTTGAGGACGAGATTTTTATAAGGTGGGGAGGATGTAACAACTCTCATCAAAATTGCTATTTCTTATATTATTCTACCCAAAAGGAAACCCTAATTGAGACCCCCAAGTGATCCTGCATAAACCCTAAAATATTCAGAACAATCGGAATCAGGATCAAGGCCCCTAAAACTCAGGGGGGGGGGGTATTCCCTAATTGTTATTATCCTCACAGTTTGCTGTAGGAATTGAATTTTGTCGAATTGTGACTCACCAAGGCTATATTGGACACGAACCTACCCTACCCTAGAACCTCACCCCGCGCGCCACGCGACGGGCCCTCGCGCCACGTGAGGGCGCCATTTTTCCAGTATATATAGAGGGGTGTGGGACTTGACATTCTGCGTTGGTTCGACGTTAAAAGTCATTTCGTACACTAATTTATCGTCTGATTACTACAAAAACACACAATCACCTAACGCTGCCGCGACAACAGGGTAATAACTCGATCGCTGCTACGATTTAATGTCCGATCGATAGAAACCAATCCAATGGATGTTTAAGTGCTGCTCAAACTTGGGTTATACTTTGTCATTCGTCATGAATTCGATAGATGTTTAAGTATCGCACTTTGTCATTCGTTGTGAAGGTTTTGATCTCGTGAGTTGTCGTAAAAAGTTGGATTAAAGTTACTAACCTAGTTTTCGTGTGCATTGTTATTTGAATTAGGTTACCAGGATAATCAGTAGGCTAAAAATTTGCCCGTTAAACTTTCAATGTGAGTCATTCTCTTTTTATCAAAGTTGTTTTACAATACCTCAAATTATTTTCAAAGTTATAATTACAGGGATTAAGTCGTGGTTATCTTGAATCACTAGCTAGTGGGGTATTGTGCACATTACTAATTTCTCAAGGTTAGGTTAATAAATCCTAACAGTGATAAACGTCACTACTTTGGGAAGGACCCAATAGTGGTATGACCATCGTCACCAGGTGATACGGCACCAGATAAAAATAAGATAGAAGCCATTGTAATCGCTCTTATGCTGTAATTTATAACTCATGTGTCATTTTGTTAACCTGAGTGACTCACCAGTATTTCCCCGCTGACAAAATATTTTTAAAACATGTTTCAGGCGACCTGCTATAAATTAAGGAAAACGTGCTACGGAGCATTAACCAGCTTGAAGAGGTGGCTCAGTTAAAATAAATAAACATGTTTTATAAATCAGGGAATTTACTTGTGAAATTCCTCTATTGTAAATTACGGGGTTTATCCCGAATTATGAAATAAAATAATCGGGCATTTCAAGTTTTCAAAGATCTTGTTAAAAACTTCCGCTGTCGCATCAATTAATAAATACCACGGGTTCCTGTCCCGCGGCTCCTAACCGGGTAAAACCGGGGCTGGGGCCGTGACAGAAGGCCATCCGATCGAACCACTATTCTATCCCGACATGCTGTTGTACGCACTGTTCAACGCTCAAACTATCGTTCTCTGATTAGGCTAACTCTTCAGCGCTCCCTTCAATCCAAGACATGTGTTTATTTACTAAACACGATCTGTGAGTATTCTCGAACCCTTTTTCGCTTAACGCACTTTGGGTGTTACATACGTTATCTATATCAAATCACATCAACACAAAATGCAAACACTTTTAAACACTAACCGCTCTCGCATGTTATACGTGACTCGATAAATGCCTGTTTGTTAAGTTAACACATTGATTGCTGTCTACCTATCTTAACAATGATAGTACTATAGTTGGGACTCAGCACCTGTTTATTCAGGGGTTGTTAAGGATTTTACCTCACGTGTTCGCAGTGGTGAACATGTGTTGCGCACTCTACAACTCACAGTCATTGGTATTGGTAGGATCTTTGTCGATAACTTAGGTGCTTCCCTTTTAACGTACTACATGCTGGTTATGCATAAAACGTTTTCGCTACTTTATGCTATTAAACTTGTATGCTCACATTTACACTCTGTGTATTGACTTTTATTTTAACGTATGTGACAGTTGTTTAGGACGCGTAGCTTTGTGGAATCAAGATTAGGAGAGTCTAGAAACAAACTATATGAAATCTAAGTTGTCGGAACAATTACATTGTCTTTGAATACATATGTCTGTAATAACTGTTTTTATTTGATATGTTATGGTATAGGACATAACATTAAATATCTGGTAATTTTAGTTGTTATGGATTCTCGTGGACAATCTGTTTCGCTTAGTGCCACGCCCCGATGTTTCCGCCATCGGTTGGGGTGTGACACTAATGACCCATGTTAATGATGACACTACTATTTCACTCATTTTCAATAATTTAATTAATTAAAATTATTAACACACACACACACACACCTTGTTCATCCATGATCTTCCTTAGTTAACTCAACATCAAGGGGTAAGTTTCCCCCAAACACACTCAAGAATCTAGCCAAGAATGGCCACAGAACTAGATGTTACCAAACTTGAAAAGATTATGTAAATCATTAAAATCTTGATTACACTAATGATTCTTGAGTATTTTCTAATGATTACAATGATTAGAGATAGTGGGGTAAAAGAGAAGTGTGCAGTGGAGAAGAGGGGAGAAGATGAGCAAATGAAAATTGTGGAAATGGCTTCTATACATAGGTTGGCTGGGCGCCAGGCATGGGGCATGACTGGGCATGCCTTGTCTTGTATTGTCCAGGCACGGGGCGTGTCTGGGCTTTTTTTCTCTGCTCTTCGTGTTGTGGTCTTCTGGATGTATCTGGCAGTCTCCGGATCCGAGGCATGGGGCACTTCTGGCGAGACAAGGGACGTGCTTGGACATTTTCTTCTATTTTCTTCCGTTTTCACTCAGTTTTGCTTCTTTTGTTAATCTTGGGTTAGTTTTGTCTTAAACATCAAATATAAACCAATTTAAGCCTATTTTGAATATTTCTTTAACAAAACATAAAAAATGGGTATAAATTGATATAAAAACATGTGCATTTTGGCTCATATCATTAACCATGATTTATCATATGATCGATCAACATCTTTTATGTTTTTACCATATTTGGCCTAGTGTGACATATTCGTCATACATATCATAATGGGTTAGAAAGAACAATAATCTCATTATAAGTCATATCAACCTAATCATCATCATACTCCGTAAATCCCACCAAAAGCAAAGCTAAGGTAGGGTATGAGGAGGGTAAGATGTAGACAACTTTACCCTGTAGGAATAAAGAGGTTGCTTCTGATGAGACCCTAGATTGATTCATATCAACCCTAATATTGACCCTAATTCACTTACGTTGGCTATGTTCATATAGGATTTACTATGACCGACAAACATTGAATATGTTTGCAATGCTCGACCAAATGTTCCATATTCCATCATGCATGTCATAATAGGTCATAAGGATCCTAATGCATCATTGTAAGTCATAATATTAATGGGTCATTACAAGGTATTTTAGATGATAATGAGTTATCTTTTATAAAACATTACCTAATTCACCATTATGGAACTAATTATGGTTAATGAGTTATATTAGGTTAAACTAAGTCTGTTTATTTCAAAACAAGTTATTTTTGAAGTTGACATCATGTTAAATACTAAAGTAAATTACAACCCTTTAACTAAAGAAATTACAGACTCTATCCTTTATGTTATCATTTTTTAGCATGTTATGTCTTTTAGCCCTAACCTAGTTAAGTTTTTTTGGTTAAGTCTTACCTTGTGCCTCTCGCATGAGGGCAACATGGTCTTTTCATCTTAATTTAACATGAATTTCGATTTCCCCCTTGCATCTCATAACATCTTATTGTTCATATGCATCTCAAAAATCATCACTACTATCTATGTCTCTCAAAACTTCTATAAAAAAACCTACAGAAAAAAGGAACGTGAATCAAACCTTGCAATCAGTGGCAGATCTAGGCCACTTTTGTGGCTTCCCAGGAACCCATTCGGTTTGAAAAAAATGAAAAAAAATAGTGAGAACCTTGTATGATTTGGACAAAAATAGTGAGAATTAGTGAGAATCTACCAAAAGGAACCCAGTGAAAAAAGTCCTTAGATTCGTCACTGCTTGCAATGGGTGTCTTCTACATACGACAAGCACTAGAACAAAATGACATCAATGAAATTTATGGTAAGCTTCCAACATCATTGTAGTTTTATCTATTAATCCCACCGTAGTTTTCATAAGAATTTGTTTGCATATGATCCGACAATTCTAATGGTCAGTTCTTTTGATTGGTTTGATAAGAAAACAAAGATTAATTACAAATATTGTTCCATTGTCATCAAGTAATGAAGAGATATGACTACTCATGTGAGAGCCACATAGTAAGACTTAACCAAAAAAACTTAACTAGGTTAGGTCTAAAGGACATAATGTGTTAAAAACCAGTAACATAGAGGACAAAGCCTGCAATTTCTTTAGTTAAAGGACACCGGTTGTAATTTGATGCAAACGTAAAGGATACCGGTTGTAATTTACTCTAAATACTATAAATATATGCATATAGCATAATCTAAAATATAAAAGCTTTACAACCAAATATGACAATTTTTCAATCAAATAGAAATACAGATACAAGTGTTTCAACTAAATATGACAAATCTTTTAATAAAGGAGACCTGCATATATAGTTGTTATAGTAAAATATGACCATTTTTAACCAAACAAATATCTACCTACATTAGAACATTAATCAACCACTTGTTCATAAGGATGTGTAATTAGGCTGTATTTGGATACATACGGGCAGTTTTAACTCTAACGGATTCCATGTATATACATGTGAAATTCATATTTCACATAGATGTGCACAAATGTAAAAGTTCCCACTACCTCAGATGAAGGATTAACACCTATATATTAAACATTACCGACGTTGGCTGGAAATCCGTTACAAAATTACCCATCCCAACAATGTAAAAAATCTGAAGAGCTTGTTTGAAATCTTATCCAAATAAGAATAGGTCTGCATGTTTTATTTTAGTCATATGCTTTTATTAAGTAACTAGCTTATGACCCGTGTAACACACGTGTTTGTTTTATTCCATTAGATTAAATTTTCCATCAAATCAATCGTAAGTGTATAATGTTTTAAAAATCATTCATTAATTGATAGAAAATACGAAATGTCCATTTACAGTGGAGCTCATTAACTTGATCAAAACCCAATATACCAAACGCCTCAGATTTGTTATCGTAAGTTGTTGTCAAAATCAGCCAAGATGATTCCCTAAGAAAAGAGCCAAGATGATTCAAAGAACCTTACTTGCAATGGAGCTAGAAGACACGTGTGTTATTACTCATGTCCAAGTTAACCTCTTTCGTGTTCATGTGAGCAAGAATGAGGAAGACACAAAGGATGTGTCAAACACAGTTCAGATGATACAGGTTCAGGTAATAAGAAGAAACCCTCTGTTGAAGAAGCAACCAGTCATAGTGTTTGGGTGGAAAACGTGGAGGGGTCGGTCACATTGTCGAGGGTTGTCAGGAAATGCTACTACTACTAAGTAGCATTTCCTGACAACCCTCGACAATGTGACCGACCCCTCCACGTTTTCCACCCAAACACTATGACTGGACTAAGTAGCATTTCCTGACAACCCTCGACAATGTGACTGACCCCTCCACGTTTTCCACCCAAACACTATGACTGGTTGCTTCTTCAACAGAGGGTTTCTTCTTATTACCTGAACCTGTATCATCTGAACTGTGTTTGACACATCCTTTGTGTCTTCCTCACTCTCGCTGACATGAACGAGAAAGAGGTTAACTTGGACATGAGTAATAACACACGTGTCTTCTAGCTCCATTGCAAGTAAGGTTCTTTGAATCATCTTGGCTCTTTTCTTGGGTCTTTAAGGGAGTTTACACCCGGTAAGCAACAGGGTGTTTGGATGTGTAACATCATGATACATTTCTTAGATCTTTAAGTTTTCATTAATAATCGCCTCTTTATCCTTCCTTCGAAGCCACCTGGAAAAAAATCATATAAATAATTTGTAAGAAAAGGTAATCTTCATAATAAAATCACTAGAATGAACCAAAGTTATCAAATACATATTCCAAGAAAAAAAGCAGCATTTTTCACATAATAAAATCGAAATAGATGAATAGTAGCAACTTTTCAAATTTAAAAAAAAAAACTTGATTCATTACCTATCACACATCAAAACCCAAATGCAATTAGCAATACAAACTCAGCCCATATCACATCTGCAAATTGGTCCTAAACATATCAATTACATTCAACTTGACTGGAAACATAAAATATAAAACAAAGAAAACATGAGATTTCACCTGTATATATATGGCACCAGATTTTCACTGATTTAAGAATCTCAACATCAGCTAACAACAAAGAACCAATTTACAAACATCTTAATAGCAATACATAATTCAGATTATTAACTTCTGAAAGCACTAACTGGTTTTTCATGAAAAATTGTTGTCCAGTCTGTGTAATGTCGTGTCAATTGTACTGTTATTCCGCTTCTTCGCTGTATTAACACATTAAAATCTAAAACATAAAAGAAAACAAAATGTTCAAAAAAAAAATAACAAAACAAAAATACTTAGTTATATGTTACCAACCTTGAAGTGTTGCACCGCAGCCTCCACATGTGTACACCGGTTTGTTGCTTATCAAAGTAACCATCATCGTAATCAGCAAACTGCTATTATCATCAAAACACGTTTAAGAGAAAAGTAAACTGAATGAAAAACAAACAAACAACATTGAATCTATAAACATCATCCAGATTGCCTTCATTGAATCTATAAACATCATCTACAACCAAACAAAAATTATCACCACAAACAAAACCAACCAAAGAAGATGAAACCTTTATCAAACTACAAATTCTTGAAATTACCAATCACGACTAAGAACAAACAGACCAAGAACATCTTCAGGGATGGTAAAAGTACCTTATATTTCTGAGTGAACAACAATCGAGAAGAGTAACCGCCCTGAACTGTAGGAGAAAGTTGCTTCAACCTTAACATCTTCTCAGTCAGTCCGTATCAATGGCAGCGATGATTCAACCAAATTCGCAGACTAAACTACAAAACATAAACGTAACCAATTCATATAATCTTTCATATATCCAAGGCATCTATTATTCAAGAAACAACTTACCTTACAACCATGAACTTTTGAATTCTACCATATTAGGCAAATATCCCCTGTCCATTGAATCTCTACTGGCCTAAACATCATTAATCATAAGCCAAAAGTAGCTAACAAAGTTATACATCATCAGAAATTATGAAAGATCATCTCCTTATATGAAGAAGAATACTGAGAAGAATACTGAGACATACCTATATCGTCGGAAACGTCTTCTCCGTCCTCAAAAATGAATCTGAAGGTAAAACATTTGAAATCTATGTAAAACATACACAAATCAAACAATCTTAACTTAATCCAAATTGAGAAAAAAGTTACCAGGGTTTGTTGAAACTGTTTGGCTTCCAAAACTGTTAAAGGAGAAAAATAAATCAAGATTAAACAGTTTGATTGAAATGAAGGAAGTTGATCCTTAAATCTAAAAGTCTAAAACATAAACTACAATGTTAAATCAAACATAAATGAACATATCTTCATGAATGATCTGTATACCTGAATTAGATTAGTGAAGCCAGCAAAGATTTGGATGAAACACACGAAAATGTTAATCGATTTGGATAATTAGGGCATGAAACAGTAATATATATAGAGAAAATGGTACCAAACAACAACCTTAAAAAAAATTCAGATGAAAATTTTTCTAATTTATCGACAATGGAACACTGCCTCTTTATCTTCAAACTCATAAAAAGAAGTAAAAATAATTTGTGATAAGAAAAATTAATACAATTAAAATATAAAGTATTAAAAAGTAACAATTACATATAAAAAAGAAAACTAATCAGACACTTAAACTCTAATAGCAAGAATCAAGAAACTTTAACTTCAACTCCATGGAGCACTGAACCTCTCGATGTATGTCATTGATCTTTCTCATGAACTCCAGGTCTCTATCTCCACACTCTATGTTACTCACAACACACAGGTCACGAACGGAAGTAGTCGGCACCGTCATCAGGTCTCTCGAAACCTGGTCTCTTGTCAGCAGACCAAGTTGCAGTCCGTTAAAACACCTCTTCAACTCTTGAAGATTTGACCTATCAGCAAAAACTTTCTCTTCGATTTGTTTAATAAAGCGTTGCTTGAAATCGTCAGATTGTGCAGAAGTATATGACTCCATTTTACTGTATTTATAAGAACTAAGGCAAAACAATAACCGTTGCTCTTCTATTTCACTTAGTGAATCTGGGTATGATGAAACAACATTTGAATTGGCAATTGTATTATATATAATATGTAACAGCCCAAATGTTAGATTTAAATGCAACCATTAAATAAAAATTTATATTTAAAAACCATGTACATTTAATGATTTAAGAGGGAAAAACGTGTATATAGGACACGACTCTTCATTTACCCTATAAAACATTTTAATGCAAAACCTTTGAAAAATGAGTTTTCATGGGAAAGCAAGTAAAATTAAATATCTTGAAACCCAAAGAACAAAATTTTAACCATCAAAAAAATGTTATCATAATTATGAGACGACTCTTCATTTACCCTATCAAACATTTTAAACACTATAAAGGATCATCATTAGTTTACTTGAAAACATCACCACTTCATTTTTAAAAAACCTTTCATCCTAAAACAAACCATCAAAAAACACTCACACTCTTTCTTAATGGCAAGCAAAAGCTTCTACCACTGGTCGGAAACTGCCTATCTTAAAATTGAATTTTCAAGATGGTCACTCGAAGAACAGAGAAAAGATGAAGAACTCAACAAAAAAGTTGCTATGGTGAGTGATAAATATTATAAGCAAACCTGGAGTAGCATTGCACTGCTGGATGAAGTTGTCTGTTGTTCTACTCCATCAGAGTTTAAAGAAAAAGCAGAAGAGTTTATCACACATCTGCTGAAACAGGATCAAAAGACCTGTGATATGCTAGCTGATCTGCAAATTAAAACAAAAAATGAAATTGCATGGAAGAAGGCGAGAGAAAAAGATATCCTAGGAAGTGTTTATTTTAATGTGTAATTTTTAATATTTTTCAAAATCACCATTTTGTAATACTATTTAATATCGAATGAAGAAAATTCAAAGCTTTACCTGAGGAGCTGCTTCAACTATGGCTAAGTTATCTTGAACTTTGGCTTCAGTAGGTTGTAAATCTCAAAGTACTTATTAAAAACAATTTATATCACCCAAAATAAGCAAATAAAACATTTCTTCATATGTTCAGTTTCAAATTCACCTAAAAATTCTTGAAAACTATATCTTCCATCATCTGATCTCAATCAATCAAAATACACCAATTCAAGTCTAATAGAAACCTATTAACCTAATAACAACTAATAATCAAGCTAAAGACCAGAAAAACGTCACTTACTTCCTCCGATGAACAAATTAGGGTTTCAGTCAACAAAAATCTCAATTAAAACAGTTCTCAGGATCAAACAACTTGCAAACAGAACACACGAAGTAGTAGAATCAATAAACTGATTCAAACAAACAACAAATAAAACATATATAGACATAAACCCTAAACCATTAAAGAATCACTACTGATAGACTTACAGCAATTTAGGGTTTTTGATGTTGTTAGTATATATGAGAAACGACAGAAAGATCAAACATTGTTGGCTTCAAACCTGTTAGAACCCTAATCGTGAAATCCCCATTTGAAGAACCCTAATTCTAACATTGAAATATGTGAAATATATGTAAAACATACACAAATAAAAGAATAACACATACCGATTGATGAAGAAAGATTGAAAGGAAAGGGTTTGGTAATGTTGCAACTGATTCTTCTTCAGATTATGTAACAGCAGAGAAAGAAGCGTGATTTGAATTTCAAAACTCTAGGGTTTGAAGTTTCATCTAATTAAATGGCGTGAAGGAGTGGTTGGATGTGTAATGGCGTGCAAAAAAGCTGCAGGGTTTAATTGAAAGAGAAGGTTGGCCCCATGAATAAGTTGCAGAGTTTTAAATAATCTAGGTTATAGTTTAAAACAATTTTAATTTTAAATATAAAATCGTTTTATTGTTCAAGTTATGTATGTATGTGTGCATGTATGTGGTCATATATGTGTTTTAGAAAAAAAGATGACATCATTTCTTCAAGAATTGACATCACCATTTTTAAAATACCTGCCTATGATTGGGGGAGGGCTGCCTTATGACATCAGCCTTAATTCCCATTTATTAGATTAAATGATGGGTACTTTGTTTTTATTAATAAAAAGTTAGTGGGTATGGAAGTACGTGAGGTTACCTACTTAAAGTATGGAGTCATGAGTAGTGGGTCAAGAGTCTATTTAAGAGTCCTTTTTATTTTAATGAAAGTATGAATTTTTCCTTTGCAATTATCTCCCGTACAGCTTCATTTTTTTCATTGTGCAAATCAGAATCAACAAACTAAAGGGTTTAACCCCAACATTTGGTATCAGAGCCACTAGGGCTAAATTTTGGGAAAGAAGAAAGTAACAGCAAGAAGGCGATTCGTGTCACAAGAAAGCTGAGAAAGAAGAAAGAAGGTCACTGGAAAGAGAAAGAAGAAAGTTTGTTAGTCATAAAGACGCCGCCCGTCAGAAAGAAAATGCAGATTAGGAAAGAATAAATAAAGCATACCGATTTACAGAAAGAAAGAAAATGGTAGCGAATGATGGAACTGTAGCAGTCCGTAAGCAAGGTAACGTACCAATTCAATGCCCTAATTAAATTGACTGAAACTAATTACACTACATGGTCAATTATGGTTGAGAGGGTGCTAAGGGAATATGGTCTTTGGGAGGCGGTAACCGGAGAAACGGATGATGAAAGGAAGAACTATACAACAAAGGAAATAATTTACCAAACTCTTCCCGAGGATATTCTCTTACAGTTTGCCAAACACAAGGATGTGAAGGAGGTTTGGGAGTCAATCCGGGTTTTATTAGAAGGAATATAAGCTAGATATGATAGTTTAGTGTATTTATTATGTAACATTGATATAATTATGTTTTATTCTCATAGGTAGTGGTGGTTACATATCTAACCGTCAAGTATATGTGTATGATATGTATTAACAATATGCTTTACCAATTCTAATAAAAAGATCATCATTCTTTTGTGTTCCTCAAACCCTAATCTGAATTCCAAACTCAATAAAGTGGTATCAGAGCCACAACGATCCGCATTTACAAATTTTACAAGTTCACTTCAAAATCATTTTTCCTGTCCGTCCGAATGACAACATCAAACGGCAGAATTCAAACCCAGATCCCAAAACTATTGGGACAAAATTACTATCATTGGCACATACAAATGAAGGTTTTATTATCATCACAAGATCTGGGAACCAGTGTAGAAGAAGGATATAATCAACTTGCCGCCGGCGCTTCTGAAAATGTTGGTACACGATGTCTAAAGCCTATGTCTTAGTCTAGGGTCTAATATGTCTTTAATGTATAGATCAGGGGGCTGATTTGTAATGTTTAAAGTTATGTAATAGGGTTTCGCTTGAACCGTTGGTGTGTCAAGTTCAAGCGAAACCATGTCATTAGGTTTCGCTTGTGTCTGTTTCAAGCGAACTCGTAAGCCTATAAATAGGTTAGTTGGTTTCTCATTTGCAACAGTTCAGCATATCGATGTACTGAACCGCTGCCGGATTTTCGTGTCAGATTTATATGAGAACCGGTGTTTAAACTGTCTTTCAGTGCTTTTCTACTCATGTTTCTTTGATTCAAGCTGTTTATCTGTTTCCACCTTATAAATAGTGGAGTTTTCGCTCAGATTGACTCAATTGATCGTCAATACGATCCTACAATTGGTATCAGAGCCAGTCATGAGTAAAAACACCTGAATCAAAGTCTTTTTCTACATAAATTCTGATTTCTGGACGTTTACACGGACAAAATGGACTGATTTTTGAACATTGTGTGCGTAACTAAGTATTAACAAACCCTTGAGAGAATCAGCTTAAAATTCAACCTAAAAGTGGTAAAAAAATGGCTTAAAACAGGGTTTCGCTTGACCGTACTGTACCAAATTGCTTGAAAAACGAGTCTTTCGCTTAAACTTTCATCATTTCGCTAGAAAATTATGGCAGTTTGAAGCGAAACACACCTTTTCGCTTGATATACTTGGTTTTCGCTTGAAAAAGGGTGATTATCTCAAGCGAAGGCATCCTTTTCGCTTGAATTGCATCCTTCGTTTCAGATCACTTAGGGTTTCGCTTGAAAACCTCTGGTTTCGCTTGAGTTTATTTGTCTCGCTTGAAAATTTTTTCTTGAAAAAGGTTTCACTTGAGTGTTGCTGATTTCTCAAAAGTCCATTGTGTTCGAGTTATTGTTCAACTATCTGAGTTTGTAATAAGTGTGTACTTAAAAACAATTCTGTAAATCTAAAAATGGAAAACCAAGATTTTTACAATTTTTTCGCCGGCAGTGGTATGGTAGCAGGACAAACCTCGGGTAGTGTTATGCAAAACGTTAACATGGAGAACGAATTGGGAACAATGCAAAAGCCTCCCAAGCTGATGAACATAGATGAATATGCGGGATGGTCAAGCAGATTTAAGAACTGGGTTCAGGCTAACCATTTTGAATGCTGGATGAAGATAGAGAGAAAGTATGTTCCACCAGTTGACGGTTTAAATAATAAGAAGAATATTGCAAGCCTGACAGAATCAGAACAGAATGATTTCAAAGCCGAGAAAAAGATGATTAGTGTTCTTCAGCAGGCTATCAAAGAAGATATTCTAGTATTGTTGCAATATGAAGATAATGCTCAATCTATGTGGTTTGCATTAAAGGCGAAGTTTGAAGGTAGTGATTCCATGATCAAGAACAAGAAGGCTTTGTTCAAGAAGGAGTTTGATATTTTTACCGGTATGAAGGGTGAAACTACAAGACAACTAATTGAAAGATATTGCCATTTGGTACTTGAGATGAATAGATTAAAAATTGAAAAGACCGATGAAGAATGGATTGACAAATTGGCTGATGCGTTACCTTATGACGAGTGGGGTACATACCTGATGATGCTGAAGAAGAATTCAGACTTTGCAAATTACAATCTTAGTTTGTTCATAGAAAAGATTGAAGCTCATGAATTAGAATTGTTGAAGATAAAAAAGATGAACTCAGCGAATGTTCAACAAGATGTATCTTTGTACTACAGAGGCAGTACTCCAGTTATAACAAATCAGAGCCCAAAGATACAAACTGGTTTCAGTGCTGACACAAGTTCAAATGCTTCGTCAAATACTCCACAAACAAACAAATCGTCACCATTTTCGAGTGCTGATCCAAACTTCAAAGCGAATGAACAACCATCACCTCAAAGTTCGTTAAGTTCAAATAATCAGGCATATGTTTCTGGGGTGCATTGCAACATCGCGGTGAATATAAAGAATGGAAATGTGATCACAGAAAAAGCCGCAAAACAACACATAGCAATGCTTGCTTCCGTTCTTGAGGCTTATGAGGGCTTAGTAGCAGGGAGAATCGGTAATCCTGACATGACGAAGGAGGATTACGACCAAATTAACCCCGAAGAACTTGAACTGATTGATATCAAATCGGGCATGGCTAGTCTGGTGAGGAGGGCTCAACGTTTCATGGAAATTACAGGCAGGAACAGTTTATCAGGTCCCGATCAGAAGTTAGGGTTCGATAAGTCGAAAGTTACTTGTTTTAAATCTAAAGAACGTGGTCACTTCCAACGAGAATGTCCTAACCGTGAAGTAAACAATCATCAAAACCCGTTCACCAATGATTACTACAGGCAAGCGATTTATCACCGACCAAATCAACAACAAATTGTTCAAAGGCCACAAATTGAGAATAAACCAGAAAAAGCGATGATCGTAAATCAAGACGATGAGAAGGTAGCTGCAGGTTTCAGCTGGGATAAATATATTCCCAGTAGCGATGGACAGGCAATGATGGCTGAAGTTGTTGAAATTTCTGAGATGGTGTCTGAACCAGAAACAGTTACTGAATATGTTTATGTAGGTGTTGAAGAGGTTTCTGCTGAAAATGTGGACAATTTTGAAGAAATAGCTGCTGAAGTTCATTACTCTCAATCTGAGCAGGAGGTATTAGCTAGTTCGTTGAGATCTATCATGCCTCCTAAAATTTTTGAATCTTTTGCAGGTTTCTTTGAAGAACCAAGGACCGGATTGTGTCCAAGATATGAGGAGAAGAAATAATTTGTTGAAGAAATGATCGATGTGACAAAGGAAATGACCGAAGACAGTTTGAAAGAAATTGCTGACAAGGCTCTCATGGCGAAACTAAGAGAGGTAGACACAGAACTTGTGAAACCCGAGTCTGTCGGTACCGAGTCAGTTCAAAAGGAGTCTGATAAGAAGTCGGGAATTGAGGAGATCAAAACTAAGAAAGATTCTGAGTCAGAGTCCAAAGATGTCGGTAAACATGAAGTGAAAACTGCTTATAAAGCAGAGGTTGTTGAGAAATTGGATTCAATCTCTGAAACACCATGCCAAAAGTGTTTAGAACCGTGCATGGAGTGTCTTGAAAAAGACACTAAGTTTCAGGAATTGAAAGAACATGCTGACATGTTAAAATTTGATCTAGGACAAGTCAAAGAAGCATATGATACTCTAGCCAGATCAGTGAAAATGATTAAAGAAGAAAGTGTCCAAAATGATAAAGCCACAAAACTAGCAAAAGCAACACTTTTTGATAAACAAGTGGAAGTTAATTTTCATATTGACACAATCGCATCATTAAAGAAAGAATTGGAATTGATTAAAATTGAAAATGAGCGAATTGATAAGAAATTGATGAGCTATGTTGCATCGTCCTATGTTCTTGAACAAATTGTTCCACAACAGCCCAATGCTGCACCAGTCTTTAAGAGCGTTCCACCCCCAATGTGGAGTCATTATACACAGAAATATCCAGATGGGGTGGAAGCTGCTTTGAATCTCAAATTGAGATCAATTGAAGATGAATTGCTTGAGAGCATTGATGTTACATTCTCTGCATCCGACACAGACAATGAGTCACAAGTCATCAAGACTGTTGTCGATCAGGTGTTAGATGAAGAGAGTGATAACTCTGAGGTTGAAGTTATGAAATCTCATTCTGAGAAGTCTGTTACTGATTCTGAAGATGAGGGTAACTTTTTAGATTGTTTCATACCGAAATCAGACAAGAGTACGAATGATGATTCGATTATGGTGGTTTACACTATGATTGGAACGGACAAGCTTTATTCTGATTTCGAGTATCCTCTTCAGAATGTTAAGATTGAAAATGTTGAGAAAGTTTTCAAATTGGTTGAAATGGACATTAATGTGGTAAACAACAAAGAATTTTTTCGAAACTTAAAAAGTCATTTGTTACAACACGTGTCAACAACTCGGGGAAAAAGGAATGGGAAGGTAATGGTAACAAGAAAAATGGTAACAACATTAAAAACAAAGGAATTGATTTTGAGAAAAAGATGGCTAAGAAGGTTGTCAAGTCAAAAGATAAAATGAATGATGTTTTTGTTGTTGGACCAAGTGTGGATGATGAGAAGGAATACATTTTTTGTCAAAAAGCAGTTGACGATTTCAATGCGGCTAAGAAACTGAAAGTAGAGTCATTCAAGTCAACTTTTGTCGAGTATGACAAAAGAGTTTGTTATCGCTGCAATGAAATCGGGCACATGGCAAAACAATGCAAGAAAGTTTTCGAAAAACCTGTCATTAAACCTGTTGTTCAAAAACCTCAACATAAGTCACTAGATGACAAAAAGGGTAAAAAACCAATGGTTTCACCAATCCGCATCTTGAAGAGGGGTGAATCGTTGAAGTCGGAAGATAAGCCGAAATCGACATTCGAGATTGGCGAATCTTCAAAGTCTCAAAAGACTTCAAAGATTTATCCAAAAATAAAATTTTTTGAAAATCAATCATGGGTTGCAAAGTCGAAACCATCGGTCGAGGAGAAAATGATGGAAAACATTTTGAAGAATGAAACAAAGGTTTTTGAAACTCAATCATGGGTGGTTAAACCAAAACAATCAGTTGAGGTGGAAAAAATGGAGAATGAGTTAAAGTTTGATTCAAAAGTCTTTAATCCAAATGTTTTAAATATTTTTGGAAAAATGGTTGACAGAAAAGTCAAAGGGACAAAAGAATTTTATGCATCAAAAGTGGGTGCTAATGATAAACAAGAATTTGAATTTGAACTTGATAGATTTCTTGCAGAGTTTCCCCCGATCAAAAATGAATTAAAATCAAAAGCTAAAACTGATGTTCAAAATGTCACGTTTACTTTTCCAAAGATTGATGAGAAATGTGATGTAGAGTTTGGAAGTGTCTCAACAGTTAAAAAGCCATGGGTTTCATTGTTTGAATGAATTTGATATGATATTTGCAGGGGCTGCCCAAGTCGATACTATCAAAGTGGATTATGGATAGTGGCGCTTCACGGCATATGACTGGGACGCTTGCTCTTCTCTACGATGTCAAATATGTAAATGGAAGCTATGTTGGATTTGCCGGGAATCAAGGTGGAAGAATCGTTGGTCAAGGAACGCTGTCAAATGGCGTGATTTCATTCGACAAAGTGAACTACATAATAGAGTTAACAAACAATTTACTCAGTATTTCACAAATCTGTGATAAAGAGTTTAGTGTACATTTTACAAAAACTGAATGTGTGGTTTTGAAACTAGGGTTTAAAATCCCTGATGAGATGGTGCTGTTGCGTGCTCCGCGGGAGTATGATCTTTATTATCTTGATATGAACATCGCAACACCAACAACTCATCAGAAACAGTGTTTTGTGTCAAAGACTAAAGCGACAGAAAAAGATTCAATAATGTGGCATCGTAAGATGGGCCACATTCATGTTCGCAAAATGAAGTTTTTGGTACATAATGATTTAGTTGATGGTGTAAATTTGAAGAATTTTCACTTAAATGATGATTGTGTAGCATGTAAGAAAGGAAAGCAAACTCAGAAGTCACACCCATTGAAGATGATGAATACAATCAGGTTACCTCTTGAGAGATTGCACATGGATCTCTTCGGGCCTGTTAACGTAAAGAGCATCAGCGGAGACTTATATTGCTTGGTGGTGACTGATGACTTTTACGAGATTTTCTTGGGTAGTGTGCTTGGAACGAAAATATCAAACTTTTGAGTCTTTGATGGTGCTTTTCAAGAAAATGGAAACGGTGGATAAACTGCCGATCCGGAGGAGTCGGAGCGACAACGGAACGGAATTCAAGAACAACAAGAAGTACGACTTCTGCAATGAGAAGGGAATTCTTCATGAATTCAGTGCGCCGTATACACCTCAGCAAAACGGCGTAGCTGAAAGAAAGAATCGGACCCTGATAGAAACAGCCCGTACAATGTTAGCCGATTCCAAGCTACCAATCTTTTTTCTGGAGTGAAGCAGTATCAGCAGCCTGTTACACATTGAATAGAGTTCTAACTGTCAAGAAGTATAAAAAGACTTGCTTTGAGTTGCTGCACCGTTATAAGCCGAATCTTGAGTTTTTGGAGCCATTTGGGTCTCCTTGTACTTTTATTGATGAAAATGGTAAATTTGGCGCTAAATCTAATGAGGTTTTCTTTGTAGGTTACGCTAGCCCACTCAAGAGGGTGTTCGTACCATGCCTGGGTAAGGTGATTCAAGTCCAACACGTGGATTGTCAGAAGCACACTGCATCACCACAACTTCCCGGACAAAGATTTCTGTTCGACTACGATAAGCTCTGGGAGTCGTTTCATCTGCCGGTCGAGCCGAGTGAGGAGGAACTAGCTCTTATGTACATGTATCAACAAACTGTGTCACAGGAACAAGTATCTAGACCGATAGAATTTTCTCAACCCACCGTGGGTACTCATGATGATGAAGCAGGACCAAGTGGAACAGCTCACGAATCACCAGAGGAACCAGCTCCATCGTTTGACGAATCTGACGACTCAGAAGCGGAACCCGCTCCGACTTTTGACGAGGATCCAACAGAAGCTGAGGATCAAACCGTTGATCTTGATATATCGAGCTTGGAATCGGAAGTAAATGTGCCCGACAATGCTATGCCACGGACGTTGTCTTATCATCCTTCAGAACAGATTATTGGCGACCTGCAAAATGGTGTCAAAACCCGACATCAAATAGATCGAGCTTTTACATGTTTTTATTCATCAATTGCCAATATGCAGAAAGAAGTCTCGTTAAAATGTTTTATTTCGCAGATAGAGCCCAGAACCTACAAAGAGGCATTGACCGAGGATAGCTGGGTGAATGCAATGCAGGAGGAGCTGCAACAGTTCGAAAAGCTGGGTGTCTGGAGACTTGTCGATTTGCCACAAAATCAGAAGTTAATCTAGACGAAATGGATTTTTAAATGTAAGCGTGATGACAAAGGTGTTATCGTGAGAAACAAAGCGCGACTTGTGGTTCAAGGTTTCAGTCAACAGGAAGGAATAGATTATGATGAAGTTTACGCGCCGGTTGCCAGGCTTGAGGCAATTCGGATTTTTCTAGCCTTCGCATCATGGAAAGATTTTAAAGTATATCAACTTGACGTCAAATCTTCCTTTCTTTACGGAACTATCAGAGAAGAAGTGTATGTGGGGCAACCGCTGGGGTTTACAGACCCACTGCACAAAAACAAGGTGTATCTACTGGACAAAGCGTTGTACGGACTTCACCAGGCCCCGAGAGCCTGGTACGAGACGCTTTCGACATACTTGCTGGACAACGGGTTCACAAGAGGGACAGTAGACAGCACTTTGTTCATCAAAGAAGAGGCATGCCACTTGTTAATCGTGCAGATATATGTTGACGATATCATTTTTGGATCTACCAATGACGACACGTGCAAAGATTTTGAGAAGGTGATGAAAAAGAAGTTCGAGATGAGTTCAATGGGAGAGATGAAGTTCTTTCTCGGGCTACAGGTAGAGCAAATGCCTGATGGAATCTTCATTCACCAAACGAAATATGTGAAGGACGTGCTAGACAAATTCGACATGACAGATTGCAGTCCTGCATCCACCCCCTCGCGCAGAATCATGGAATTTGTCCAGACGAGAATGGTGTGAAGATGGACGAGACATTGTACCGATCAATCATTGGATCTCTGATGTATCTCACGGCTTCCCGTCCAGACATCATGTACCCGACGTGTCTCTGTGCCAGATATCAGTCAAATCCAAAGCAGTCACACCTGACCATAGTGAAACGTATCTTACGGTTTTTGAAAGGATGCCCAAGCATTGGCTTGTGGTATCCTCGATCGGGTGACTTTACTTTATCTGGTTTTGCTGATTCTGACTTTGGGAGCTGCAAGCAAAACGCAAAGTCCACCACTGCTGGGTGTCAGTTCTTCGGAACTCGACTTGTCACCTGGCAGTGTAAGAAACAAACCGCAGTAGCGCTCTCTACATGTGAGGCTAAACACGTTTCAGCCTCCAGCTGTTGTTCGCAGATCCTTTGGATCCAATAGCAAATGTGAGACTTCGGTTTGTAGTTCTTAGATACTCCGATCTATGTGGACAATGAAGCAGCTATTAACATCACTAAGAATCCGGTTCACCATTCAAAAACAAAACATATTGAGATCCGTCATCATTTTATCCGTGATTGTCACGAGAAAAAGTTAATTCGGATTGAACACGTGCACACCGATGATCAGAAAGCGGATTTTTATACTAAACCATTTGACAAAAAGAGATTTTATTATCTTTCAAAATTGAACGGGATGAAAAATCTGCAATCTGGGAGGGTTATTGAATGTGAAGCCGAATTGGGCGGCGATCTGACGTGAACTTTTGTCGTGTTGTCAATTTTGTACAGTTTATTTTTTTTCTGCTTTTCGATAAAAACAAAAACACAAAAATATGTTTTAGTTTTAGGGGGAGAAATTTGCAGAAAAATACAAAAATATGATAAAATCAGAAAAACCAAAAACATTTGAAAAAGTAAAAAAGAGTTGTGTAGAATAAGGGAAATGATAGTACATCAGCTAGACGGACACAGTACGCTAAAGAATTGTAATGTATAAAATGCAATTAAGCAGTCTCGCTAAAGATGTGCCGATAGGTTTTCACAAAATCAGTAGATCAGTTTGGGATATAAACATAAATTTTACTTGCGTCTACGTGGGGAACACCTCCAGGATATATAGGTAACCCCTGAAATCCTGTTTGAAGGGTCCCGTATTCTGAGATACTAGGTCTTTATGCTTAGTGATATCTGGGGTATTATCCCGAGACTTCTGATTTTGCGGAAGCAATGGCCTAGTCCCCGGAGAATACTTTACGCTGCTTTGAAATATAAGCCTCCCCTCAGCATAAAAAATGATAACACATTGCAAAATGGTTAATCATGTGCTGTTGAAAAGAAGATCCCCAAAGGGGACCCACCAAAAGTCGAAGCCGTCATCATTCTGCGTATCGAAAGATCGACCTGAGCTCTCACGCAATTAACCCTTACAGATATCATCTAGGTATATTCACCTGTAAGACTGAATACTGGGGTCTGGATACGGGAGTATATACTGAGGTGGGACACTTGTAGATGTTTAAATCCTAAAACACTAATTCTGTATCCTGAGCAGATTGATAGTTTTGTGAGAATTTAAATGGATCAGTATATTGGCAATCTATGCGAATTGTTTAATGCTGGATATGAAATTATAGCTTAACGGTGCTTGTGTCTTGTCGGCAGCTGATATGATCCTTTAACACACTCACAAAAATATTGTGTGTACAGTTTTCAGTTTATTCAGTTAAAAATCCAAAAAGATTTTAGTTTCTCATTTTATTTTTGACAACTGACATTGGGAATCGGAAGATCAAAGCTTAGTGCAGATCATGTTAGTGTATGATGAGGACTAGGTAAGCTGGTGATGCAGAACAATGATTGGTACAGTGTTTGACTGTTGAAAAGTGTTTGAAAATTCAAAATGTTCAAAAGTTCATTACTTTGAACTATTTTCAGAATGAAATAACTGCGTACTTCATAATTCGGTCAACCAAGGTCATTAACTTGGACTTGGTGGACTAAGCAGTTAACTAAGGTCATTGACTTGGACTTGGTTAACTGGGTGTGAAGGTGTTTAATCTGAATAGTGTGTCGGTAAAATCTTGAAAAACCAAAATGTTAAAGTTTTTATCATAATATTTCATTTGAATTTAAAAATGGTATCGCTTCAAGATGGGAGTTCACTTTCATGGGTTTCGCTTGAAGTCTCGGATGTCACTTTCAAGCGAGAGCCCTCTAACTATAAATAAGACATTAACCCTTTTCGCTTGAAAGCATTCATCATATCGTATCGCTTCAACTTTTCTCTGGGCGATTTCAAGCGATCTTCAAAATTCCGTTTTCCAGGCGTTACGCTGTCAAAATTTTCACAAATCAGTTGTTATTAGTTGGTGTACTCATCTAATAACATGGTGAATGTAAGTTTTCTCCATGATTTGTTCTGTATTTGAGGTTTTCTTGGTCTGTTTGTTAAAACTGTTAGATTTAGGGTTTTTAACTGCATATATCTTGAAACAAAATATGTTTTTGTTGTCGGTTTTATTTGTAGATGTTCATAGGAATGTTTAATTGCATCAGATCTTGTTGTTTGTGATTTTAGCGATTCGACAGTTTTTACAATCTCAGATAGATCTGGAACTTGATAGGTAGAATTGAGGGATGAATTTGATGTCAGTAGACTCGGAATCGAATGATCTTTACATCTGTAGTTTCAATTTCATTATTAATTGTATCAAAAACAATTTGGGATTTATGTAATGTTCAAGCAAGATGATACCCCTTTGCTTGAAGACCCCTTCGCTTGAATCCCTATCGCTTGAGATAAATTGTTGCTGAATGTGTAACTGTTAAAATTTTTTAAATGTCTAATGATAAGGTGTTTGTGTTTTTGCAGCCGTCGAAAGTTGTTTTCAATGCACTGCATAATAGTTGTTGTGATCTGGATGTGGAACGAAGTTCGGGCTTGACTGAATTTGCTGAAATTTTAGACTTCATGAGACGTATGCCATTACAGAAAGCATTGATCGACAGGCGTGCAATTTTTAGGTCGCATATAAAACGCTTTTGGGCAAATGCTGTGTATGATGAAACTGACAAAGCAATTACATCTGTGGTTGAAGTGAATAACCAAGAAAAGCCAATTATAATCACAGAAGCGGTGATTCGAGAAGTTATAAACTTTCCAGATGAAGAAAATAGTCCTACGAAATTTCCTGAACGGATGGTAAAAGGATGCTTGTTAAGAATGGGTTATAAAGGATTCTTGAATGCAGCAAATTGTTTAAAATCAAAATTTACAAAGCCATACAAATTTTTGATACAATCAGTGCTTATGAGCTTAAGTCATCAGAAAGGAAGTTACGACGCAATGAGGGATTACCATATGAATATGGTAGTGGCATTGGTTCTAAACAAGAAATATAATTTCTCACGTATTGTATTTCACTATCTTGTTGACGAGGTGACATCTAGGAGGAAAACTTGGTTGTATCCTAGATTTATTCAGATGATTATAGATCATGCTTATCCAGATATTGTCAGAGACGAGATGAATGATTTGTTGGTTCTCTCTCATATGGACAATGATTCAGTTAAGAGTCTTGCACGTTATCATCCGAATCACCCAGAACCAACTGATCCAGTTGCTTTGTTTGGAGCTCTAAGAGATGCAAATTATCAGGATCCAGATCCTGTAAATCATCAAAACTGGAGGAATTCAGAAGAGATGAGGGAAGCCGCATATGCTGATGAATTGAAAGTTCTTGAGGAGTTTGCAACTACTAGAAACGTATGGTTTGTTAAAGAACAGAAGAAAAGAGTTAGAAAGGCAACTCCAAAAGTGAAACAAAGTGAAGAATCGTCATCACAACCTAAGAAAAAGCAAAAGAAAACAGCTAAAACTTTGTTGATTGATGAATCCGATGTTGAAATTGAAAAAGAAGCTGAAGTCGAGACTGTGACTGAAGCTATGGCTGATGTTGAAACAGAGACGGTAGTTGAAGAAAGTGTAGGAGTAGATGTCCGTTTATCTCCAAATTCTTTAAAGTTACTAAAAGATTTACGTCTTTTTAATGAACAGGAGAAGGAACAAGATGATGCAGGTGATAAAGTTGTTGATATTGATAAAGATTCTTCTTCTTCTGAAGATGACGTTGATGAAACAGAGAGATACAAGATTGCAGTGTCAGCGGCAGCAAAAGAAAACCAAAAGAAGAAGAGAAGCAAGAAAGATGATGATGAACCGTATGAACCATCACAAGAAGAAATTGAAGTTCCAGTTCAGAAGGTTTCAAAGAGAAGAAAGAAAGGTGTAGTTAAAAATATTATTCATACACCTCAAAAACCAAAGTCTTTAAAGATAGTGGTTGGGAAGAAACAGATTCCTGTAGCTGACAAATCACCATCTCCACCACATGATTCGTCACCACCTCAATTACCACACAAATCACCTCCAAAACAACTAAAATCTCCACCAAAACTACCTACACCACCTCCATCACCATTACATTCTTCAACACCTCATCAAGAACCACCAATTACTTCTTCGCACCAAATGTTTCAAACACCACCATCATCACAGCCTGTTATTCATACCACCACACCTGGTTCGTCAAGATCCAAAAGTTTTCCACGAATTCCTTCAAACATGAATTTTGGGCTTGATAATATTGGAGATTTAGATTTTGTGGACAATATTCAGTTGAAAAGTGTTGAAAAGAAAGTGGATGATGTGATTGATGAGAACAAGAGACTAACAACTGAATGTAAGATAATAGCTGATCGTGAAAAAATTCTTGAAATGCGTGTAAAGAAGTTAGAATCAGAAAACAAGTCATTGTTAAAGAAGATTGAAACTGATGAAACAGAGATGGATATTATGAAAGTTCAGATAGCAGAGCTGTTAGAAGAGAAGACACGCAAAGATCATCAATATGATTATTTCAAGTTGAAGAACAAAGAATTGAAAGATATCAAGTCTAAAAATGAACATGAAAATTATATGTTGAGGATGGTTTTAGAAAGTGTTGCTGGTATGCCTATGGAGCAGAAATTTGATGAAATTATGCGTCAAGAAGTTAAAGCTCAGAATCAGGCGGTTATTGAAGCAGAAATGAGAAGAAAGGGTAAAGAACCTGAGGATACATCAGGAACGGCTTTAGTGTTAGTTGAACAACCTAAGCCAATTTCATCATTTAAAGTCATTTGTGATAAAGATAGTATAATTGAAGAAGGTGATGATGAAGATGACAATGAAGAAGATGATGATGATGAAAAAGTTTATTCTGCCAGCAGCTCTGACAAAGATGACAAAGATGATAAAGATGATCAAGGTGCTACTGGGATTCCGGTTACTGAAAAGTCAAATGAACAAACTGCTGATGATTTGATGAATGATGAAGTTAATGAAGAAAAAGAGAATGTAACGGGAGAGGGGGAGTCTGTTGGAGATCAAAGTGTTGAAGTTACTGAAAAGTTAATCTTAAGTATCGAACCTGAAGTAGAAGAAGGAGAGATTAGACATACTTACACATTGGATGAAGTTTTAAAGATGTTCAATGTAAAAGAAAATGAAGTTCAATCCGATGTTGTAGAAGAGTTAAATGCGTTTGATATGAATCAAAAAATTGAATATAAATATAAATACGTGGAAGATGCAGATCTTTATGATCGAGTTGAAGTAGAGGATTACACGGATGAAGATGATGCTAATGTTGATACTTCGGGTTTGCCAACTCTGATGGAATTTTTTACTAAAGAGAATAGAGAAGAATTGAGGCGTAAAGTTGAAGAAATTCGCAAAGAAGTAAATTTTGATGGCACGAAAAAGGATACTCAGAAAGAAGATCATAAGAAATGGTTCAGACAGTCAAATGAAAGAAAGTTCAAGAGGCCGTTGAAGTTTTACCAAAGAGATAGAAGTGTTTCAATGGGTGATATCATAAGCTGGGGTTTTCTACCTCAAGTGAATGCTTATGTGATAAGAAGAGAATGCGGCGGGCAATATTTTGAGAAGTTACATGATATTATGTCATTACCTTGGTGGGATGTTGATGAATTAGCTCAAGTCAAAACGTTAGATAAAGTTTGAAGCTTTGAAGAATTTCAAGAACTGGCAACCACATTACCCAAAGAAAGATAGAAGAGTGAATCCTAAAACTGGGCTTGAATAAACAATTTTACATATTAAGAAGCCGCGAACCATGAAGACTATACCAATGCCACAAATGGAACAAGATTTTTATAAAGGATTCATGGATTGGGTGTATAGTTGTAGATCAGCTGAATCAGTGATTACTTATCGGGCTGGAAGTGAAATTAGAGAAATTCATGTATTTGATCCGATGTGGCTCGTAAATTGTTCTGCAAAAGATTTAGAATGTTTATTCATTCATAAGATTCGTTTTCAGCTGAAGACAGAGAGCAAGCGATGCAGTTTCAAAGAGTTGTTTCTATTTGTGTTCAGAAAGGCATAAATGCAGATAACAAATGGAACTCTAAATGGTGGAAGCTTGAAAAGAAAGTCAAATTGAAAGTTGAGAAGGCTCGTAAAGCTCAAGAAGAAAAAGATAGATATCTACGTGAGACGTTTGCTCAAAGACAAGATGCTGAAGAAAAGAAGAGAGTAGACGAGAATGAGAAGCTTCGGAAAATGTTGCTAAAGAAGCCTAAGCCTCATGAAGAGAAGTTCAAGTCCCTGTAATGTTTGAAGGCCAAGACTGAAGACTCCGGCTGTATCCAAGGGGGAGTTTGTTGGTACACGATGTCTAAAGCTTATGTCTTAGTCTAGGGTCTAATATGTCTTTAATGTATAGATCAGGGGGCTGATTTGTAATGTTTAAAGTTATGTAATAGGGTTTCGCTTGAACCTTTGGTGTGTCAAGTTCAAGCGAAACCATGTCATTAGGTTTCGCTTGTGTCTGTTTCAAGCGAACTCGTAAGCCTATAAATAGGTTAGTTGGTTTCTCATTTGCAACAGTTCTGCAGATCGATGTACTGAACCGCTGCCGGATTTTCGTGTCAGATTTATATGAGAACTAGTGTTTAAAGTGTCTTTCAGTGCTTTTTGTCACACCCCGACCACGTAGAACATACAAAACGTGGCGGAAATATCGGGGAGTGTTGTAACAGAATTAATGTTTCACAACCATTGATATTAAAGTTTCGTTTTATTCATCAAACAAGCGAGTTACATTGTCTTTAAACAAGAAATAAAGAGTACATAACATAAATTTACTAGTTCTTGTCTCGTTTTAAGTCACTAAGGCACAGGTCCGCCTAAGTATGTCTTGATAAATCCTATGCATCATCTCCTGAAAACACATGTGAAAATAGGTACGTCAGCATAAAAATGCCTGGGAGATACATAGGTTTTGTGAAAATGAGATTCATAACTTATGTTTAAGAAAATGTTTAGTCATGAACCTTTTAGTTTGCTTTGTTTTGTAAATTGTTTAAAAAGCAATAAGATCAGATGATATGTATAAGTAAGAGAATTATGTATGGTTAAATGAATAACCAAGTAAAATGAGTTTGTATAAGGGTATTTACTATCTAATTATATGAACCCTAAATAATACATGATCATTGTATGAACAATAATTTATCACATCGCCATCCTAAAATCTATCATTCAAAACATCAAACATGGTCGACAACTGTCCATCACCTCAAAAGGTTATTGGACCAAATAGTTGGGTGGGTTTGACTAATTATTAGATTGAAATATGAATCATGTGCAGACCCTTTATCACAATCATGTGCAAGTAATTATGAAGCAATCCTTGAAATACAATTAATTAAAATCACATGCTCATTCCTCATAGATGCACACTGTTCGATCAAAAACAACAATCATTCCACCCATCCCATCAACACACATTCTCATGCTAACATGCCATAACCTAAGTCAATTATAAACAACTTTAAATCGATTTACAACAATATACATGTGAGCCGATTTCATACATCCATAATCTAACACATCTTATTCATTATTATGTAGTCATCAAATCTCATCAAAATCAACATACATGTGAACCGATTATCAAGAACACTATCATTCAACATCATGATCTATCATGTTAATCGAAACCCTAGATCATCATGCAGCTATATTAGCACACACATCAGAATATCATCAAACATGTATATGATAAATCCAAACACTAACCGGATAAGAGATGATTGAGGGTTAATCCGAATGATAGACTTCGAGTGAGAGGCTCCTTGTTGCCGTCGAGTTCAAGAGGAGAGAAAGAGAGCACTAGGGTTTGGTGTGGTATTGTGTGATTAACAACAAATGAGAAAAACAACTCCCTAATGGAGTGTGTGAGCGAATAAGAGGAGTGGGCCGAACCCCACCTTGGGCTGCCCTTGGATCGGATGTAAGGAGTATAGCCCAAATGAGCTTGTGCGATTGAGTGTGTGTTGTGCGTTTATATCATACATACATTCACAAGCACGTATTAACATAACATTCACATAAATATCCACTTTCATGAAAGTCACATATCGTACACATACATTACATCAAAGTACAAAGATCGGTTTGGAAATACGAGTTGTCACATTCATCAAACAAGCGAGTTACATTGTCTTTAAACAAGAAATAAAGAGTACATAACATAAATTTACTAGTTCTTGTCTCGTTTTAAGTCACTAAGGCACAGGTCCGCCTAAGTATGTCTTGATAAATCCTATGCATCATCTCCTGAAAACACATGTGAAAATAGGTACGTCAGCATAAAAATGCCTGTGAGATACATAGGTTTTGTGAAAATGAGATTCATGACTTATGTTTAAGAAAATGTTTAGTCATGAACCTTTTAGTTTGCTTTGTTTTGTAAATTGTTTAAAAAGCAATAAGATCAGATGATATGTATAAGTAAGAGAATTATGTATGGTTAAATGAATAACCAAGTAAAATGAGTTTGTATAAGTTAAGTTGTTTGTAAAACAATGTATTGTGAAAAGTATGTTATTTGTATAAAATGTTATATGTCTCAAATTGAAATGATTCAAATAACGCTACAATATGTAATACCATACAAACACTTATATATAGGAAGTACCAGCGGCGTATCCACCATGCTTGTATCATATTACACACGCCTCGTTACTTAAATCACTTACTCAAACCAAACCAAACAATGTAAGATGTCTATGTTTAAATCAATTGTCAAAAGTCCTTGTATAAACCATGTTAAATGTTGATAGTCCAAAAGTAGTCAAGTAATGTGTAACAAATGTTTATGTATGGTAAGTAAAATAAGACTACTTAAACCATAAGTAAAAATGTACAAAACAAAGTATTTTGAGTAAATCAAAAAGTTATGTTTTGTAAAATATATGCATGCTATACTGAATATGAACATTTATGCGGTATTGTGAAAATTCATACATCCAAGCCTTGAGACAGCCGGATAACTATGTAAAAATGAGTTATCAAAAGAATATGTATTCGGATTCGGTCATTCCTTACGTCCAAACAAACACGAGATTTCAGGAATGGGATTTGTCAAGTCCTATGGTACCACTACCTACTACCGAGCGGCATGATCGGTGTTAATGAATGTATAGTATAGTTTAAACAAACCAAATGTCATACCAAAATGTAAGCAGAAAAGTCATGTAAAATGATGTACTAAGTATGCTAAGTTAACATACAAAGCATAAAAGTCATGTAAAAATCAATGTGCTAAGTATGCTATAAGTTAACATACATAGCAGAAATGTAATGTAGAACAATGTACTAAGTATGCACAAAATGGACATACATAGCATAAAATGTAATGAAATCATGTACTATAATGTACTAACAAACATAGCAGGTATATGATGTGAAAACAGGAAAGCAGGAAAGTAACAAGTAGGCACATGTGTTCCACCCCAAAACAGTTTGGAAAACAGTAAAAGAGGGGTCTATGTACTCACATAAACACCTTGAAAACATTTAAAAGAGGGGGTTCTATGTACTCACTTGAGATTGCTTAGTAGTCCTTGAGTAACAACCAAACAATGCTAGAGATCGCGGATATCAAACGGCACCTAATATAGGTAACTATGTTAATAAACCGGACCTAAATCGGAAGATTTGATAGAATGAGGGTTCGTAAACCAAACAAGTATGGAAACTCGTGTAATATGGTTTAACAAAGCCTACATACTAAATGAAACCTATCCTAAGTGCTTACGACCCATTACGACCCGTTTAGGTAGCTTATGCTACTTTAACGCGTCGCTCGCGTGAAACGCGTTCGGACCGCCTAACTAGCCCTATGACAAGTGTTATATGCCTAAACATGTTACATAATCAGTTATGTGACAAAAGTTTAGGTTACATATGCTTAATTACCAATTATACATGAAAAGGGTATTCTGGTAATTTACCTAAGGCATATAAACTACCTATCATACAACTACTTAAACGATGTGACCATAAGGTATAACCTCGGAAGGTTATTCCCTACCTACTATGGTCACCTAATGTGTTTGGTCGGATCCTAATGATCGACCAAATGGGTCGGGTTCGAGGTATAAGCGATTTATTAGATCGCTTACCCTACGACCCTAGACAACGTGGTAATCAGTAGGCATAGTCCCAAAGGACTATAACCAACGTGATTACACTCACGTTGCGAAGTTCAAACGAACTTCGCATTGACCATAAACTGGTCAATGCAGAAAGTCAAACAAAGTTTGACTTTCAGACTCGAAAAGACTCGAAAAGCAATAAAAGAACGAAAGAATACTTACGAAGGGTCCCCGAATGCTAATCTCGATCCAGGAATCTCAGGTATGAAACAAAGGTTTCAACTTAGAGTTTCTCAAATCAAAATTCTTGTAAGTTTTGCAATGGGGTGGATGGGTATTTACAGGAATACCCGAACCGTTAGGATCGTTTCATGGAAACCGTGCCTTAATCCAATCCGTACATGTGTCGGAAACTTGTGGTACCTAAATATGGTCCTTATCTTCTGACTAGGCAAGTATGAACTTGTGGTTGTGGTTAAAACAGCTGGAAACAGGCTGTTAAATGCAGTGCATCTGGTCTGGGGAACCCTTGCGCATCGTAACACTCCCAGTGTTACGGTGCGCAACTACCAAGTTTGGCAAAATTGCAGTGTTGGTCCCTGCAGTGCATATAAGGCATTTCTGACACGTTTAAGGCCCGTTAACCCCATTTCAAAGCTCTTAAATGAAGTTAAAGTATAGGGAACTTAAATTGTGCCCAAAAATATGTCGGATGTCGGTTCGTTTGGCCGTACGATCGCGATGTTCGCTTAATTACGACGGAATGCGCATAAGCGCGAAAAACGATCCAAATGACGCGACGAATGGATTTTTCTTAAGCCAAACACTAAAGAATAATATATTCATGCTTACATAAATTTTTGGATGTCCGGATGTATTCAGAACTTGAGTTATGTGCAAAAGTGCAAACTTGTGCACTTTTTCACGCTTTTAGTCCCTGAATGATCCAAAAGTTTATTTTAGCACACCGAACCCCTCAAAGCCTATTTCTAAGCTATGTAAAGGATATTTATGGTGTGTTTAACTTATGGTCATGTTCCGGAATGTCTGTTACAGTTCAAATTGGCATACTTTCGCAGTTTGTCAACTTTAGTCCCTGTAAGCGATTTAACTTGATTTTGCCATACCAAAGCCATCAAAACTTATTTCTAAGTTAAGTAAAGGTTATTTAAGGTATGTTAAGCCTATTTCACTATTCCGGAGTGTTTGTTGCATTAAACTGGTTATATTTACGCATTGGTGCGCGTATAACCTTCCAGAAAGCGATTTAGAGTTTGAAATTGAACAAAAATTGATATATGCAAATGATACACATATTTTTACAAATCCCAAGTATGAAATACAATATTTCATTGGTTTGGTATTTGTTTGATGGTCGCAGTGACCCAGGTGTCACAGTCTCCCCTACTTTAGGAAATTTCGTCCCGAAATTTATTTAGAGGAAACTTGTGAGAGTTTAAAACATAAAGTTGAAAAAGATTGAACAACATTGGTTTGGATTCTGAACTTCTAGTAACCTTAATAACATCATGCTTGCAATGTAAGAGGGATACTTATATACAAGTATATGAAGTGTCATTGGTGCGTCCACCGTACCTCCATTACATCGTTCTCATTTTGTTATTGTTGTCACTATCGGTTCTTACACATAATAAATCTTACTGGGTTTCTGTGCACTAAATTTCATAATTATGTACGCGTCCATAATTAGACAATTCCTTGCATAGATCACACAGTCTATTTTATGATGTGTAGGGTAAAACCAAATGAACAAACCTGTGATGAGTGTGACTAGACCACCATAGAGTCCTTTTAATTAAATCAATAATTGATCTAAATAGACTACCAAGGAGTCTGTTCAGCTACATCACTAGATGTCGTTCTTTAACCAAATTGTGAATCAATCTTTTTTACTAGACCATTAAAGGGTCTCTTATGAATCATGGAATGGTACTATATAATCCAAGGGTCTTAACTATTACATAGAAGCCCATTAAGGATTTAAGGTAGCGCCTTTTGAATATCCTGCTACGAATCCATCATATGAAGATATGAAAGATTCTACGAGGATTTGGATAACGAATATCCAGAGTATACAAAAACACAAAAAAAAATGCATAAAAGAAACATAAGATGAATAAACACATAGTCACATAACCACAAAATTGTTTGTTAATTTGTTCTGCTAACAGAGCACATGTATTTAAAGCACACTAGGAATCCATTTCTTGGATTTCATTTGGTACTTTAAACATTATCAAGAATCTAACTATAAAGATAGAAAGATTTTTGAAAGAAAAATTCGATTTCGATTATAAGGAACCGAAATATTCGAATTTAGGTACACAAGGAATCCAATTAAGGACTCTGATTTGAATGATAATTATCCACAAGGGTCTAAAGGTGAAGATAAAAAGATCCCATATGGATTTTAGAAGTTGAAGATGTTTTGAAACCTTGCACTGGACGTGCTTAAGTCAAAACATGAAGTTGAAATGCTTATGAAGTTGAGATGCTTGATATGTCAAGGCGACATATGAAGCAGAATTTGAAGGTTAAGTCAATGTATGAGGAAAATATATTTGAAATCTATACATGGGGTTCCTTTAAGAAAAATGCGTTTAACGTTTTTGAAACCTTATATATAATACTTTTGAAATCATAAAGTAGGTGTATTAGATAGATATATTTACAAAAATGTTTTAAAATCATGCGAGATGAATTTTGAAATTATGTATAAGGTTTTTGAAAGACATGAATGATGCTTTTTCGAAATCATGCACTTGATAAGAAAATGTATTGTGTTAATATTGTCTTCAGACTATATGAAATATTTTGAAATTAGAAAGGTTGGTTTTGATAACATGGTCAATGTTTTTGAAATAACATAGACAATGTATCTAGAAAAATTGTTTTCAAACTATATGAAATGTTTTGAGATCATGAAGATTGTTTTTGAAATACTTGTACTGTATATGTTGGAAAATCAAAACGTAATGGGTATGAGATTTGAAAATATCCTTAGTTATCCAACCAAGGATTCAAAGGTACAGATGTGCAAAAAGCACGATTACTCATAGTTTCACTTTATTTCATGTACTTCGTTTCTTAGAATGAAACGAGTACTTAGAACTTTCGAGGAAATTATGAGCGGTTTCTTGTAAGAGAGAATCACAAGAGTAATTTGTAAGGAACATAGTTCCTTAATAAAGATATTATAGGGAAATGCCATAGACACATGTAATTATACTTGTACATCAGAATTGCGAACAACAACTTTTATTTATGAACAAGACAGATTGTTTCACATTACTAGAAAACGAAAGAAACAAAAGCATAGGATAGCAACATCTTCTACTCAGCCAACTGCTCATCCGTGGGTTGGATTTGCATTAACAAGCTTTGGGCAATCCCTTAGGAAATGGCCCATATCGCCACAGTTGTAGCAAGACCCTGGTGAGAAGCGAGCTTGAGCAGAGTCGCCAACTTGCTTTGGAGCAACTGCAGCGCGGCAAACTCTTGCTGTATGACCTTTAAGTCCACAAATTTGGCATTTGCGGCACTTCACACTAGGGTGATGATGAAGGGTACATTGGTTGCACAAGGGTTCAATTCCGTTGTATGGCTTCCTGACTGGTAGTGCTGTCACTTGGCTAGGTCCCGCTTGATTAGGTGTAACTGTTGCGGGTTTCCTTGAAGCCTTATGCTTCCTTGATTTTGGTGCTGGCTTGACGTCTGCTTCCTTCGGTGGCTCTTGAGTGGCTTCATTGTCGAGATGAGAGGATTCATTGTGGAGATGAGCCATGGCAATGCCTAAATCCACAGTCTTCTGAATCACTTCGCTTATTTGCTGGACAAATTTGGCTGTTCGCTCGGGCATTTGACCAGTGCTGAAAGGAATAGACATTCTAGAAGGAAATGAAAGTCATAGGAAGAAACAAGTGAAAGGTTATTGGATAATCAATACAGAATGGTAACGAAAGAAAATTGTGATCATTTGTTTGTTACCTAAGGCAAACAAATGAGATGGTGACAAATCAAAGTAAATGGGTCAAAAATAATGTATCGCGAAGACATGCTCGCCTATAAGTGAACACTCATTCCAAGAATTCCCAGGTAAGCACAACTGGTCTCGCGCCTGATGAGATGTATACGAAGTGCTTGCCTAGATAGAAAACCCAGAACACAGGCATTCACCCTTCCAGTTTGCACGTGTTCACATTATTTAAAACCCAAAACCTTGACAAGATTTTGAAAAATTCAAAGGGGTTCAAAACCATATAACAGAGAGTTCAAAACCTTACAATAGAGGGTTCAAAACCTAGTAATCAATCATTCTAGAACAGATGATCAGTTTCAAAGCGGTTTTGAAATTTATGTTCTTGTTGTGGTTGTCGCCTAAGGATAGGTGACGGTATAGTTTTATGACTAAACGCAAGTAAACTCGCGTTAGGGTCCTAGAAAGGTTATAGACTAGGTCAAAGTATTACTAATAACCTAATTCCCTATAACCATGAGCTCTGATACCATCTTTTCTGTCACACCCCGACCACGTAGAACATACAAAACGTGGCGGAAACATCGGGGAGTGTTGTAACAGAATTAATGTTTCACAACCATGTATATTAAAGTTTCGTTTTATTCATTGTCACACCCCCAAAATCCACATGCGGAGTATCACCGCTTGGAGGCGTGACTGACCAGGATCAAACCACTAATCATATTGAACAAGTAAATATTTAATGTAAAAGTCCAACCAACACGATTAATGTCCAAAACAAACATAGTTAAGTTATGAGCGGAAGCATAATGTTCAAAACCAAATCCAAAGTTTAATTATCCAAATGTTTAACATGGCACACAGCTGTCCATGTCCCACAACGACTCTTCCTTGTGCAAGCTCCAGCTAAGTACCTATAGACCTGCAAAGCATGTAGTAACGAGTTAACAACTAGTTGAGTGAGTTCACGTTTGGTTGTCCAGTTTATAGTTATTCCGAAAACACAGTTTGTTCTTTACAAGCTATCCAGCCGTGGGGGTTACCCCATAGTTCGAAAAACGTTTATTAGTTACCCGTTCTTACGTTGGCTATTCCAGCCCGGCTCTATGGCCGTGGGGTCTACCCCATGTTTAATTCACCAGACTCGTTACCATATCGACTACTAACGTTCGTCATGTTTAAGTGCCCTAACGTCTGTGTCTATCATCACTGACGTGCCATAGTCCATTAGTCCACGCCCGTCCTCTGCGGCACGGTGTGAGGTTTGTTAAACCTAATAGCGCTATTTAACTAATGACCCGTTCGCCATTGGCCTCGGCGATTAAGTCGATATAAAAGGAGGGACTTCGTTGATAGAGTTCTAGTCTAGTATAGTTAAATCCATCTCATACTGGACGAGAAATCTATGTTCCTGATTACGTCTCAACAGGACGAGGAATCCCTATTCCTTAACCCATTCCCAACCCCTGGGAATCCCATGCTTTGTAACGAAGTGTGAACTCACCTTGGTTTGCTCGGCAGATTACACAGAAAGGTCAAGCCTAGCAGCTAGTGGTCAACCACGTCCTAACATGGTTAGCATACAAGTCAAGTTTCGGTTTCACAGAGTGCACATGAGTATCACGTAAGATAGCATGTAAGAAACACATACGAATCATGGCAACACATATTATTACATTCATTATATTAAATATTGGGCTCGCACAAGTCTAACAACTTGTGCGATCCTCTCGTTGAAACCCAACAGCACCCGGCCCAAAATCAGAAAGCCCAATAACATTGATGTAGAACACACGGCCCAACATATCATTCAATAATTCATCTTGTGCAACTGATCCTATTACCCAGCCCAATGTATAACATACGGCCCAAAAGTAATAAACAATTAATCTTGTGCGACCCGATTAAGTTGTGCGATCAGGCCCGGCCCAACCAGTTTAATAAACATGCAGCTTGTGCGACTATAACAGCCTTGTGCGACCTGGAATTCATTGTGCGACCTGATCTTGTGCGATAAGGCTGCATGTTGGAATGGATTTAAATATCCGAATGTCTTGCCATTCGGTTACAACCAATTATCTATTTCCAAAATTACAAGAATTAATCCACAGTTTCTATTTACCAAACCAATCAACTTAACAGTTTCTCATTTAGCTCCTATTCGATCAAACAAGGGTATTTACTATCTAATTATATGAACCCTAAATAATACATGATCATTGTATGAACAATAATTTATCACATCACCATCCTAAAATCTATCATTCAAAACATCGAACATGGTCGACAACTATCCATCACCTCAAAAGGTTATTGGACCAAATAGTTGGGTGGGTTTGACTAATTATTAGATTGAAATATGAATCATGTGCAGACCCTTTATCACAATCATGTGCAAGTAATTATGAAGCAATCCTTGAAATACAATTAATTAAAATCACATGCTCATTCCTCATAGATGCACACTGTTCGATCAAAAACAACAATCATTCCACCCATCCCATCAACACACATTCTCATGCTAACATGCCATAACCTAAGTCAATTATAAACAACTTTAAATCGATTTACAACAATATACATGTGAGCCGATTTCATACATCCATAATCTAACACATCTTATTCATTATTATGTAGTCATCAAATCTCATCAAAATCAACATACATGTGAACCGATTATCAAGAACACTATCATTCAACATCATGATCTATCATGTTAATCGAAACCCTAGATCATCATGCAGCTATATTAGCACACACATCAGAATATCATCAAACATGTATATGATAAATCCAAACACTAACCGGATAAGAGATGATTGAGGGTTAATCCGAATGATAGACTTCGAGTGAGAGGCTCCTTGTTGCCGTCGAGTTCAAGAGGAGAGAAAGAGAGCACTAGGGTTTGGTGTGGTATTGTGTGATTAACAACAAATGAGAAAAACAACTCCCTAATGGAGTGTGTGAGCGAATAAGAGGAGTGGGCCGAACCCCACCTTGGGCTGCCCTTGGATCGGATGTAAGGAGTATAGCCCAAATGAGCTTGTGCGATTGAGTGTGTGTTGTGCGTTTATATCATACATACATTCACAAGCACGTATTAACATAACATTCACATAAATATCCACTTTCATGAAAGTCACATATCGTACACATACATTACATCAAAGTACAAAGATCGGTTTGGAAATACGAGTTGTCACATTATCCCCAAGTTGAAAGAAATTTCGTCCCGAAATTTAGCACGTACTCACTGAGGAAGCTAGTTAAGTTGCATGGTTTTCCTGGTTTTCCTGGGGTGTCACATTCTCCCCCCGTTGATCTGGAATTTCGTCCCGAAATTCCGTAGCTTCAGTCTCAGTAGTAGTTGTACCGGTTGCGAACAGTTGGGGATACTTTTGTTTCATCTGATCTTCGCGTTCCCAGGTGAACTCTGGGCCGCGACGTGAGTTCCAACGAACTCGAACGAGGGGTATCCTAGTACGCTTGAGGACCTTAACATCCCGGTCCGTGATTTCAACAGGTTCCTCGACGAATCGTAACTGCTCGTCGATCGTGAGCTCCTTCAAAGGAACTACGTGGGTCTCATCTGACAGACATTTCTTCAAATTTGACACATGGAAAACGTCGTGAACTGCACTGAGTTCTGCTGGTAAGTTCAGTCTGTAGGCCACCTTGCCTATTTTCTCAATGACTTCGAATGGTCCAACGTATCGTGGGTTAAGTTTGCCCCGTTTCCCAAAACGAACCACACCCTTCCAGGGTGAAACTTTGAGTAGTACCCGCTCCCCAACCTGGAGCTCTAATGGTTTTCTGTCCTTATCTGCGTAGACTTTCTGACGGTCACGAGCTGCCGCCATTCGTTGTCGTATCTGAGCAATTTTCTCTGTTGTGTCAACCACATGTTCTGGTCCAGTAATCTGACTATCCCCCACCTCTGCCCAACAAAGAGGTGACCGGCATTTACGCCCGTACAATGCCTCAAACGGAGCAGCTTTAATGCTGGTGTGGTAGCTATTGTTGTACGAAAATTCCACAAGTGGCAGATGCTTTTCCCAGCCGTTGCCAAAGTCAATCACACATGCCCTAAGCATGTCTTCGAGGGTCTGGATAGTACGTTCCGACTGCCCATCCGTTTGCGGGTGATAAGCTGTGCTCATATCTAACCTTGAGCCAAAGGACTTGTGCATCGCTTGCCACAGTTCTGATGTAAAACGTGCATCTCGATCCGAGATGATAGAGATGGGCACTCCGTGCCTAGAGACAACTTCCTTAAGATATACTTCTGCTAGGGTGGAGAACTTATCTGTTTCTTTGATGGCCAAGAAGTGAGCAGACTTTGTGAGTCGATCCACGATCACCCAAATAGTATCATTACCACGTTGAGATCTAGGCAGGCCAGTAACAAAATCCATGGAAATTTGCTCCCATTTCCATTGTGGTATCTCTGGTTGTTGAAGTGGGCCTGAAGGTTTCTGGTATTCCGCCTTGACTCTCGCACAAGTCAAGCACTTGCTAACGTACGTTGCTATGTGGGCCTTCATGCTAGGCCACCAATATGTGATTTTGATGTCGTGGTACATTTTGTCCGAACCAGGGTGCACTGAGTAGCGAGACTTGTGTGCCTCATCCATCACAAGCTCTCTTAGGTTGCCATAAAGTGGGACCCAAATGCGTCCTGTGACGTAGTAAGCACCGTCTTCCTTTTGTTCTAAGCGTTACCTCGAGCCGCGTAGGGCTTCAGCCCTGACATTCTCTGGTTTCAATGCTTCTACCTGAGCATTTCGTATTTGCGAAGGAAGATTAGACTGTATCGTAAGTTGTAAAGCTCGTACGCGCTTGGGCGTAGTGTCCTTTCGACTGAGGGCGTCGGCCACAACATTGGCCTTGCCTGGGTGGTACCTGATCGAGCATTCGTAGTCATTCAGCAGTTCAATCCATCGTCGTTGTCGCATATTCAGTTCCTTCTGTTTGAAGATATGTTCGAGGATTCTGTGATCAGTGTAGATAGCACATTTGGTACCATACAGGTAGTGTCTCCATATCTTAAGTGCAAAAACAACAGCTCCCAGCTTTAAGTCGTGTGTAGTGTAGTTCTTTTCACGAACCTTGAGTTGGCGTGAGGCGTAGGCTATAACTTTATCCCGCTGCATCAATACGCAACCAAGACCCTGAATGGATGCGTCACAGTAAACTACGAAGTCGTCTGTGCCCTCTAGTAATGAAAGGATAGGTGCACTGCAAAGTCTATCCTTTAAGTGCTGAAACGCTAACTCCTGTGCGTTTCCCCAACGATAAACAACGCCCTTCTGCGTTAGTGAAGTAAGAGGCTGAGCAATCTTAGAAAAATCCTTGATAAATCTCCTGTAGTAGCCTGCCAATCCCAAGAATTGGCGAATTTCCGTTGGCGTACGAGGTGCAGGCCAGCTCTTGATTGACTCTACCTTGGATGGATCAACGTGAATTCCATCCTTGTTCACTACATGACCTAAGAAATGGACTTCACGAAGCCAGAAGTCACATTTGGAAAACTTGGCGTACAGCTGTTCTTTTCGAAGGAGTTCCAAAATAAGTCGTAAATGTTGCTCGTGTTCCTCCGGACTCTTCGAATAGATCAGGATGTCATCGATGAAGACAATAACGAATTTGTCTAAATAAGGCTTGCACACTCGATTCATCAAGTCCATGAAGATCGCCGGTGCGTTTGTCATCCCAAAAGGCATGACCAAAAACTCATAGTGGCCATATCGAGTTCTGAAGGCGGTTTTGGAGACGTCCTCCTCTCGGACTCTCAGCTGGTGATACCCTGATCTCAAATCAATCTTTGAATAGTAGCTCGACCCTTGCAGTTGGTCAAATAAATCGTCAATGCGTGGAAGAGGATAGCGATTCTTCACAGTCACCTTGTTCAGTTCACGGTAGTCGATGCACATTCTGAACGTACCGTCTTTCTTTTTCACGAATAGCACTGGAGCTCCCCAGGGCGAAGAGCTAGGACGAATAAAACCCTTATCTAAGAGTTCTTGCAGTTGCGTAGATAGCTCTTTCAACTCTGATGGAGCTAAACGATAAGGTGCACGAGCTATAGGTGCCGCTCCAGGAGCTAACTCAATTTGAAACTCGACCTGACGATGAGGCGGGAGGCCAGGTAGTTCCTCAAGAAATACCTCAGGATAGTCGCGTACAATCGGAAAGTCTTCTATCTTCTTCTCTTTCTTCGAGGTGTCAGTAACGAGAGCCAGAAAGGCAGTGTGGCCCTTACGCAAACACTTTTGGGCCTTAAGGGAAGAAATGATGCTCACCACAGCACCACTCTTGTCGCCACGAATCATGAGAGGTTCATCACCTGGGCGAGGAATACGAACAACCTTCTCGTTGCAAAGAATCTCAGCTTGATGTTGGGATAACCAGTCCATCCCAATTACAACGTCGAAACTACCCAGAGTGATAGGAAGGAGGTCGATCGAGAAAGTGTGATCAGCAAGAACGAGATTACAACCTTTGATTACGTGTGTGACCTCTAAACTCTTACCATTAGCTAACTCTACATCGTGTTTGGGGTTCAAAGGTGTTGGGGTTCGTTTAAGCAGTTGACTAACTTTTTGGGACACATAACTAGTATCAGCACCCGAATCAAATAAGACAGTAACGTAAAAGTCGTCGAGAAGGAAGTTACCCGTCACAACATTGGGGTCATTCCTCGCTTCTCCATTGCCAATAACGAACACACGGCCCCTTGCACCATTGCCATTGTTACTCCCGTTGTTTCCATTCCCCTGATTGTTGTTGTTATTGTTGTTGTTCTGGTTCAGCTGGGGACAGTCTTTCTTGAAGTGGCCTTCAGCTCCACACTGAAAGCACCCTCTGTTGTTACCCTGTTGTTGCTGCTGCTGACGTTGATTTGGTGGGGCTCGCTGTTGTTGCCGATTTTGGTTCGCGGGAAACTGACTCCTACATTCTCTTGCAATATGACCAGGCTTGTTGCACCGATGACAGTTACTTCTGGTGCATGGCCCACAGTGATGTAAGTTACAACGATTACATTTGGGGTGATTTCCTTTGTATCCACCCTGACTTTGGCTACCTGACGATTGCTGACTAGGACTCTTATACTCTTCAGTTCTTCTCTGCTGCGACTGGGATTGAACAGAAGTCGAACCTCTGCTTGAAGCTCCATCCCATTTACGTTTGTTATCACTGGGAGGTTCAGAGGTAGCTGTAGCACTAATGTGTTTTGGTAACCTGTTTTGCTCCACCGCCTGATCAGTGAGACGGTGAGCCAACCGAACAACCTGCTGATAGGTAGCGAGATTTGCTGAAGTCACATGACTTTGGATCTTCGGCTTTAGGCCCTTAAGATATAGTTCGATACGCTTAATTGGAGGGTCCACCATAGTAGGACACAGTAGTGCAAGCTCATTCGATCTCTTAGTAAACGCCTCAATTTCTGACCCCGTCATCTTGAGGTTGAAGAACTCGACTTCCAGCTTATGAATGTCGTCACGAGTGCAGTATTCCTCCCTAATCATTTCTTTAAAATTGTTCCATGGGGTGGCATTAGCAGCAACCAACCCCAGCATTTGGACCTGAGTGTTCCACCATGTAAGGGCTAAACCCTCGAGAGTGCCGGTAGCATATTTCACCCTGCGTGCCTCAGGGCATTCACACATTTCGAACACAGACTCTAGTTTCTCAAACCAGTGGAGGAGACCTACTGCTCCTTCAGTGCCACTAAAAGTAGTGGGTCGGCAGTCCATGAAAATTTTGAAGGTGCAAACAGGTGGCTGAGCATGTTGACCTGTTGTGGGTATAAGAAAGGACAAGGTTTAACACAAGGATAGATTCACGAGAGTAGGATCTAAAGATCCTAGAATGAGTTATAAACTGCAGGGTATACCTCCTGCCTGTGCTGCTGCAAGTGCCGCAGCAACCTGTTCGTTGATCAGAGCCGTCAACTGGGCTTCAGTCATGTTAATGCGTCCAGACATGATCTTCATATTAAGGGAAACATGAGTGAGAAGGGTTCGCGAAAGTGCGATGACAGAAGAGAGTAAGCACACACGTGTTCAAGCAACAGTAGCTATACTAGCTAAGCATATCATGAGCAAAGTTCTACGTAATCTAACAAGTAGGTAATAAAACACAAACCATATCACCTAGAATGTCGAGCCTTGCACGTGGAGTGAAGCGTTGTTGTGGATCGTAGAGCACTGTACAGGTTATAGTCTGGTTTTAACAAAAACGTTTTCCTTTATTAAAACCAAGTTCTCTATAACCAATGGCTCTGATACCAATCTGCCACACCCCCAAAATCCACATGCGGAGTATCACCGCTTGGAGGCGTGACTGACCAGGATCAAACCACTAATCATATTGAACAAATAAATATTTAATGTAAAAGTCCAACCAACACGATTAATGTCCAAAACAAACATAGTTAAGTTATGAGCGGAAGCATAATGTTCAAAACCAAATCCAAAGTTTAATTATCCAAATGTTTAACATGGCACACAGCTGTCCATGTCCCACAACGACTCTTCCTTGTGCAAGCTCCAGCTAAGTACCTATAGACCGGCAAAGCATGTAGTAACGAGTCAACAACTAGTTGAGTGAGTTCACGTTTGGTTGTCCAGTTTATAGTTATTCCGAAAACACAGTTTGTTCTTTACCAGCTATCCAGCCGTGGGGGTTACCCCATAGTTCGAAAAACGTTTATTAGTTACCCGTTCTTACGTTGGCTATTCCAGCCCGGCTCTATGGCCGTGGGGGCTACCCCATGTTTAATTCACCAGACTCGTTACCATATCGACTACTAACGTTCGTCATGTTTAAGTGCCCTAACGTCTGTGTCTATCATCACTGACGTGCCATAGTCCATTAGTCCACGCCCGTCCTCTGCGGCACGGTGTGAGGTTTGTTAAACCTAATAGCGCTATTTAACTAATGACCCGTTCGCCATTGGCCTCGGCGATTAAGTCAATATAAAAGGAGGGACTTCGTTGATAGAGTTCTAGTCTAGTATAGTTAAATCCGTCTCATACTGGACGAGGAATCTATGTTCCTGATTACGTCTCAACAGGACGAGGAATCCCTATTCCTTAACCCATTCCCAACCCCTGGGAATCCCATGCTTTGTAACGAAGTGTGAACTCACCTTGGTTTGCTCGGCAGATTACACAGAAAGGTCAAGCCTAGCAGCTAGTGGTCAACCACGTCCTAACATGGTTATCATAAAAGTCAAGTTTCGGTTTCACAGAGTGCACATGAGTATTACGTAAGATAGCATGTAAGAAACACATACGAATCATGGCAACACATATTATTACATTCATTATATTAAATATTGGGCTCGCACAAGTCTAACAACTTGTGCGATCCTCTCGTTGAAACCCAACAGCACCCGGCCCAAAATCAGAAAGCCCAATAACATTGATGTAGAACACACGGCCCAACATATCATTCAATAATTCATCTTGTGCGACTGATCCTATTACCCAGCCCAATGTATAACATACGGCCCAAAAGTAATAAGCAATTAATCTTGTGCGACCTGATTAAGTTGTGCGATCAGGCCCGGCCCAACCAGTTTAATAAACATGCAGCTTGTGCGACTATAACAGCCTTGTGCGACCGGGAATTCATTGTGCGACCGGGCTTGTGTGTTCGGATCAGGTCTTGTACGACCTGATCTTGTGCGACAAGGCTGCATGTTGGAATGGATTTAAATATCCGAATGTCTTGCCATTCGGTTACAACCAATTATCTATTTCCAAAATTACAAGAATTAATCCACAGTTTCTATTTACCAAACCAATCAACTTAACAGTTTCTCATTTAGCTCCTATTCGATCAAACAAGGGTATTTACTATCTAATTATATGAACCCTAAATAATACATGATCATTGTATGAACAATAATTTATCACATCACCATCCTAAAATCTATCATTCAAAACATCGAACATGGTCGACAACTGTCCATCACCTCAAAAGGTTATTGGACCAAATAGTTGGGTGGGTTTGACTAATTATTAGATTGAAATATGAATCATGTGCAGACCCTTTATCACAATCATGTGCAAGTAATTATGAAGCAATCCTTGAAATACAATTAATTAAAATCACATGCTCATTCCTCATAGATGCACACTGTTCGATCAAAAACAACAATCATTCCACCCATCCCATCAACACACATTCTCATGCTAACATGCCATAACCTAAGTCAATTATAAACAACTTTAAATCGATTTACAACAATATACATGTGAGCCGATTTCATACATCCATAATCTAACACATCTTATTCATTATTATGTAGTCATCAAATCTCATCAAAATCAACATACATGTGAACCGATTATCAAGAACACTATCATTCAACATCATGATCTATCATGTTAATCGAAACCCTAGATCATCATGCAGCTATATTAGCACACACATCAGAATATCATCAAACATGTATATGATAAATCCAAACACTAACTGGATAAGAGATGATTGAGGGTTAATCCGAATGATAGACTTCGAGTGAGAGGCTCCTTGTTGCCGTCGAGTTCAAGAGGAGAGAAAGAGAGCACTAGGGTTTGGTGTGGTATTGTGTGATTAACAACAAATGAGAAAAACAACTCCCTAATGGAGTGTGTGAGCGAATAAGAGGAGTGGGCTGAACCCCACCTTGGGCCGCCCTTGGATCGGATGTAAGGAGTATAGCCCAAATGAGCTTGTGCGATTGAGTGTGTGTTGTGCGTTTATATCATACATACATTCACAAGCACGTATTAACATAACATTCACATAAATATCCACTTTCATGAAAGTCACATATCGTACACATACATTACATCAAAGTACAAAGATCGGTTTGGAAATACGAGTTGTCACATTCAACAAACAAGCGAGTTACATTGTCTTTAAACAAGAAATAAAGAGTACATAACATAAATTTACTAGTTCTTGTCTCGTTTTAAGTCACTAAGGCACAGGTCCGCCTAAGTATGTCTTGATAAATCCTATGCATCATCTCCTGAAAACACATGTGAAAATAGGTACGTCAGCATAAAAATGCCTGTGAGATACATAGGTTTTGTGAAAATGAGATTCATGACTTATGTTTAAGAAAATGTTTAGTCATGAACCTTTTAGTTTGCTTTGTTTTGTAAATTGTTTAAAAAGCAATAAGATCAGATGATATGTATAAGTAAGAGAATTATGTATGGTTAAATGAATAACCAAGTAAAATGAGTTTGTATAAGTTAAGTTGTTTGTAAAACAATGTATTGTGAAAAGTATGTTATTTGTATAAAATGTTATATGTCTCAAATTGAAATGATTCAAATAACGCTACAATATGTAATACCATACAAACACTTATATATAGGAAGTACCAGCGACGTATCCACCATGCTTGTATCATATTACACACGCCTCGTTACTTAAATCACTTACTCAAACCAAACCAAACAATGTAAGATGTCTATGTTTAAACCAATTGTCAAAAGTCCTTGTATAAACCATGTCAAATGTTGATAGTCCAAAAGTAGTCAAGTAATGTGTAACAAATGTTTATGTATGGTAAGTAAAATAAGACTACTTAAACCATAAGTAAAAATGTACAAAACAAAGTATTTTGAGTAAATCAAAAAGTTATGTTTTGTAAAATATATGCATGCTATACTGAATATGAACATTTATGCGGTATTGTGAAAATTCATACATCCAAGCCTTGAGACAGCTGGATAACTATGTAAAAATGAGTTATCAAAAGAATATGTATTCGGATTCAGTCATTCCTTACGTCCAAACAAACACGAGATTTCAGGAATGGGATTTGTCAAGTCCTATGGTACCACTACCTACTACCGAGCGGCATGATCGGTGTTAATGAATGTATAGTATAGTTTAAACAAACCAAATGTCATACCAAAATGTAAGCAGAAAAGTCATGTAAAACGATGTACTAAGTATGCTAAGTTAACATACAAAGCAGAAAAGTCATGTAAAAATCAATGTGCTAAGTATGCTATCAGTTAACATACATAGCAGAAATGTAATGTAGAACAATGTACTAAGTATGCACAAAATGGACATACATAGCATAAAATGTAATGAAATCATGTACTATAATGTACTAACAAACATAGCAGGTATATGATGTGAAAACAGGAAAGCAGGAAAGTAACAAGTAGGCACATGTGTTCCACCCCAAAACAGTTTGGAAAACAGTAAAAGAGGGGTCTATGTACTCACATAAACACCTTGAAAACATTTAAAAGAGGGGGTTCTATGTACTCACTTGAGATTGCTTAGTAGTCCTTGAGTAACAACCAAACAATGCTAGAGATCGCGGATATCAAACGACACCTAATATAGGTAACTATGTTAATAAACCGGGTCTAAATCGGAAGATTTGATAGAATGAGGGTTTGTAAACCAAACGAGTATGGAAACTCGTGTAATATGGTTTAACAAAGCCTACATACTAAATGAAACCTATCCTAAGTGCTTACGACCCATTACGACCCGTTTAGGTAGCTTATGCTACTTTAACGCGTCGCTCGCGTGAAACGCGTTCGGACCGCCTAACTAGCCCTATGACAAGTGTTATATCCCTAAACATGTTACATAATCAGTTATGTGACAAAAGTTTAGGTTACATATGCTTAATTACCAATTATACATGAAAAGGGTATTCTTGTAATTTACCTAAGGCATATAAACTACCTATCATACAACTACTTAAACGATGTGACCATAAGGTATAACCTCGGAAGGTTATTCCCTACCTACTATGGTCACCTAATGTGTTTGGTCGGATCCTAATGATCGACCAAATGGGTCGGGTTTGAGGTATAAGCGATTTATTAGATCGCTTACCCTACGACCCTAGACAACGTGGTAATCAGTAGGCATAGTCCCAAAGGACTATAACCAACGTGATTACACTCACGTTGCGAAGTTCAAACGAACTTCGCATTGACCATAAACTGGTCAATGCAGAAAGTCAAACAAAGTTTGACTTTCAGACTCGAAAAGACTCGAAAAGCAATAAAAGAACGAAAGAATACTTACGAAGGGTCCCCGAATGCTAATCCCGATCCAAGAATCTCAGGTATGAAACAAAGGTTTCAACTTAGAGTTTCTCAAATCAAAATTCTTAAGTTTTGCAATGGGGTGGATGGGTATTTATAGGAATACCCGAACCATTAGGATCGTTTCATGGAAACCGTGCCTTAATCCAATCCGTACATGTGTCGGAAACTTGTGGTACCTAAATACGGTCCTTATCATCTGACTAGGCAAGTATGAACTTGTGGTTGTGGTTAAAACAGCTGGAAACAGGCTGTTAAATGCAGTGCATCTGGTCTGGGGAACCCTTGCGCATCGTAACACTCCCAGTGTTACGGTACGCAACTACCAAGTTTGGCAAAATTGCAGTTTTGGTCCCTGCAGTGCATATAAGGCATTTCTGACACGTTTAAGGCCCGTTAACCCCATTTCAAAGCTCTTAAATGAAGTTAAAGTATAGGGAACTTAAATTGTGCCCAAAAATATGTCCGATGTCGGTTCGTTTGGCCGTACGATCGCGATGTTCGCTTAATTACGACGGAATGCGCATAAGCGCGAAAAACGATCCAAATGACGCGACGAATGGATTTTTCTTAAGCCAAACACTAAAGCATAATATAGTCATGCTTACATAAATTTTTGGATGTCCGGATGTATTCAGAACTTGAGTTATGCGCAAAAGTGCAAACTTGTGCACTTTTTGACGCTTTTAGTTCCTCAATGATCCAAAAGTTTATTTTAGCACACCGAACCCCTCAAAGCCTATTTCTAAGCTATGTAAAGGATATTTATGGTGTGTTTAACTTATGGTCATGTTCCGAAATGTCTGTTACAGTTCAAATTGGCATACTTTCGCAGTTTGTCAAATTTAGTCCCTGTAAGCGATTTAACTTGATTTTGCCATACCAAAGCCTTCAAAACTTATTTCTAAGTTAAGTAAAGGTTATTTAAGGTATGTTAAGCCTATTTCACTATTCCGGAGTGTTTGTTGCATTAAACTGGTTATATTTACGCATTGGTGCGCGTATAACCTTCCAGTAAGCGATTTAGAGTTTGAAATTGAACAAAAATTGATATATGCAAATGATACAGATATTTTTACAAATCCCAAGTATGAAATACAATATTTCATTGGTTTGGTATTTGTTTGATGGTCGCAGTGACCCAGGTGTCACACTTTTCTACTCATGTTTCTTTGATTCAAGCTGTTTATCTGTTTCCGCCTTATAAACAGTGGAGTTTTCACTCAGATTGACTCAATTGATTGTCAATACGATCCTACAGAAAATGATCAAAACACTCATAGAGAAAAAGTCAAGAAGGATAAGAAGGCACTTCACATAATTTTTCAGGCACTCAACGAAACCGTTTTTGAATGAATTGCAACAAGCAAAACGTCCAAAGAAGCATGGGATATCCTTCACAAGGCATACAGAGGGGAACAAAGAGTCAAAACGGTAAAACTTCAAACCCTAAGATGTGAGTTTGATGCATTATGAATGAAAGACAATGAAACTATAGAAGAATATATCAATAGAATGACAATTATAGTGAATCAATTATGATTAAATGAAGAAAACATCACAAAACAGTGAATAGTTGAAAAAATTCTTCGTAGTTTAACACGGAAATATGAATCGGTTGTAGTAGCCATAGAAGAATCAAAGGACATTACAGTCATGTCCACCGAAGAATTACTTGGAATTCTACAGTCTCATGAATTAAGGTTGAAGCAATATGATGATGTACCCATGGAACAAGCATTTCAAATACAAAGCCAAAATCAGAATCGATCAAGATTCTTTAGATCAGATTTTACCGGAAGAGGAAGAAGTAGAGGAAGAGGAAGATTTAGCAGACAAATCCGCTGTTATAATTGTAAAAAACGGGGGCATACGACACGTTTTTGTCAAAAAGAAGAAGAAAGTGATAAAAGTAATAGTGCTCTATTACATGAGGATGAAACTGAAGAGGGAAACGATGAATCCCTATTTATGATTTTTAACGTAGAAGAGGTAACAAAAGAGGATTGCTGGTATTTAGATAGTGGGTGTAGCAATCATATGACCGGGAACAAGAGTCTGTTCATTACTCTAAACGAATCAGAAAAGAGAGAAGTAAGAACCGGAGACAACAAGAGGCTCGATGTATTAGGAAGTGGTGATGTAGCCATTAAAGTGAGAGGAGTATAGAAAAGAGTACCCAACGTCTTCTATGAAACATAATTTATTAAGCGTGGGACAACTTGTACAAAAAGGATATGAAGTGAACTTTCACAATCATGAGTGCGTCATCAAAGATCCGACAGGGAAGCACACGGGAACAGTTAGAATGACTGGAAACAAAATGTTTCCTTTAAATCTAAACTACGATGTAACTCCACGCGTTTTTAACATAATGACTCAAGATATCTCGGTATTATGGCATCGAAGATATGGTCACATAAACTTCGAAACTCTGCACAACATGGGAGAAAAAGGAGTGGTAAAAGGTTTACCAAAAACTGCATCCAAATCATCACAGAGTGTTTGTGAAGGGTGTCTGTTTGGAAAACATGCTTGAAAGTCATTCCCTAAACAAACAACATGTCATGCAACGAAACCACTACAACTCGTACACTCAGATGATATATGTGGTCCAATGAGAACCTTGTCGATAGGTGGATGTAGATACTTCATCACCTTCATAGATGATTTCTCAAGGAAAACATGGGTTTATTTCTTAAAGTTAAAATCGGATGCATTAACACAGTTCAAGAATTTCAAAAGGTTAGCAGAAAGTCAAGCAGATTTCAAGATAAAAGCAATACGTAAAGATAGAGGAGGAGAATATTGCAGTCATGAGTTTCAAAACTTCCTTAAAGATAATGGAATTCGTCATCAACTTACTACGAGCTATACACCTCAACAGAATGGAGTAGCCGAACGAAAAAATAGAACCCTCATGGAATTAAGCAGAAGCATGCTGAAAATGAAAAAAACTATCACACACCTACTGGGCAGAAGCGGTATCATGTGCAACATACTATTAGAATGGTTAAAATTGATTGCTCTTGGCATTAGAATTAGTGTCAATATACACAAGAATACAGTAGCTAATTACAAGGAGAGATATTCTCTTTACATAAAAAAAGGTTTGACTAAATATTATTTTGAATTTTGAATTATTGTGTGTGGCTCCTGTTACCCCCCGTCAAGCGAATCGGGTGGAGGTCCTACTCGTAGCATGAGACCGAAGCGTTCAAAAAGTGGCTGTGGGAGACTTTTTGTGAAGATATCGGCTACTTGGAGCTTGGTTGGAACAAACTTTGTGCAAAGACGACCAGCGGAGACCAATTCCCGAATGAAATGATAATCTATATCTCTATGTTTTGCTCGTTTGTGTGAAACCGGGTTTTGGCTTAGAAATAATGCACTCTTGTTGTCACAAAGGAGAGTCGGACATCCCGGTGGAAGTGCATATAGTTCCCGTAATAAATGAGTAAGCCAAATAATTTCTGCCGCGGAGTTAGCCATTTCCCTGTATTCGGATTCGCAACTCGAGCGAGATACAGTTGGTTGTTTCTTTGCGCTCCATGAAACTAGATTTCCTCCAAGATATATTGAATAGCCATAAGTAGAACGTCTTGTTTCTATGCACCGAGCCCAATCAGCATCTGAGTAACCAACTAGTGTTGTTTCTTTGGGTTTATCAAAGGTTAATCCGTAGGATAGAGTTCCTTTGACATAACGTAAAATACGTTTGACTAGTTGGAAATGAGAATTGGTTGGGTTGTGAAGGTATTGACTTGCTTGGTTGACGGCATAAGATAAGTCGGGACGGGTTATTGTGAGATATTGGAGAGCGCCGACTAATGAGCGATATAGAGTGGGATCATGAAATGGAGTGCCCGTAGACACAAATGTATCAGTTGTGGTGAGCGGGGTAGCAACTGGTTTGGAGTCAAGAAGTCCCGCTCGAGCTAGAATGTCATATGCATACTGAGCTTGGCTGAGAAAAAGACCCGATGAAGTGTGAGAAACTTCAAGTCCTAAGAAATAATTTAAGACGCCTAGGTCTTTCGGTTTGAATTCTTTGTGCAGCCTCTTTGTGAACTCATTGACAATGTTCAAGTCATTTCCTGTTAGAATGACATCATCCACATACACGAGTAAATAAATTAGAACTGTGTCTTTTTTGTAAATAAAAAGTGATGGATCAACTCTACTGCAATTAAAACCAAGTTGTACAAGAAAGGCACTTAGTCGTTGGAACCAAGCACGCGGTGCTTGTTTGAGACCGTATAGACATGATTTGGAAACTTTGGGTTTACAAATCCCGGCGGTTGTTCCATGTATACTGTTTCGGTAAGATGGCCATTTAGAAAGGCGCTATTAACGTCTAGTTGGCGAAGTTCCCAATTGTGAATTGTGGCAAGACTTAAGACAACACGGATGGTGGACGCCTTCACAACGGGACTAAATGTGTATGAATAATTGTGACCGGGAACTTGGGTGAAACCTTGCGCTACTAACCGTGCTTTGTAACGATCAAGGGATCCATCCCCCTTATATTTAATTCGATAGATCCATTTTGAACCTATGACATTTGAGTGAGGCGGGCGTTGAACAAGTTCCCATGTGTTGTTGTTGTTGTGAAGTGCATGAAGTTCGTCATTCATAGCGTCCACCCATTTAGGATTTTTCCAGGCGGTTTTGAAACATTTTGGAACATGGGTCGCGAATAAAGCATGATGTAATTGATTAGAGTGGAACTCGGTTAGATTTGCAAAATGTTTGGGTTTAAATATACCCGACTTAGACCGGGTGGTCATGGGATGAGAGTAGGTGGAAGTTTGAGCAATAGATGAAGGGTGATTTATGTTCATAGTGAATGAAGTGGGATTTTCGGATGAGAAATTGGGTTGTGGGCTAGGCGCTGTAGCCATTGGATTTGAAGTAGACAGGTCATTGTAAGATGGGTTATATGGGTGTGAGGTCCTGGTTGTAGGGCTGGGAGGAGTTGGGCCGAGAGATGTAGGGCTAGGAGGTATTGGCCCAGGTGAGATTGGGTTGGGTTGGGTTGGGTTGGGTTGGGTTGGGTTGGGTTGTGAGGAGCTGGATTGAGGGGGGTAGGTTATGGCTTGGGCTGGGATATGGTGTTGTGGACTATTAATGTTTATTGGACAAATAGAACAGTGACTTGGGTGGTTGTTTGTTGTGGGTCCAGAAAGTGAAGTTGTTTGTTTGGGTGGGGTATTATGATGTTTTGAGTGATCGATGTTGGGAATGGGTGTAGGAATATTGTCATCAAAATTTGAAAGGAGAAGAGAAGCTTCATCAGTTTTGGTGACAATACCTGAGAATGGAAAATCCTCTTCATCAAATTTTGCATGGCGAGTGATGTAGATGCGAGAAGTATTTGGTTCGAGACATCGATACCCTTTATGTTTAGGACTATAGCCAATGAATATGCAAGGGGCGCTTCTTGGTAGTAGCTTGTGTTTGGTATAGTCCCAAAGATACGGAAAAACACGACACCCGAATATTCGAAAATGTGCATAAGAGGGACGTTGAGTGAAGAGAACCTCAAAGGGAGATTTGTTCTCAATTATGGGTGTCGGTAAGCGATTTATAATATATGTGGCGGAAGTGAAGGCATCAACCCACAAGTTTGCGGGAGCATGAGAGTTGAACATCATGGCTAGACCCGTTTCGGTGATGTGACGGTGTTTTCGTTCTGCTCGTCCATTTTGTTGCGGGGTATGTGGACATGATAAACGATGTTGTATACCGTGTTGATGAATTTTTTTTTGAACACGGTTGTTAGTAAATTCCGTTCCGCCGTCACTTTGGAAAACTTTAACACTAAAGAGAATTGATTTTGAACGAGGTTTAAAAAATTTGTGAGTACATTATGAAAGTCGGACTTAGCTTTTAATGGATAAAACCAAGTAAATCGTGAGAAGTCATCGACAAAAATCACATAGTATGCATAACCGTCTTTAGATAGTATAGGTGCCGGACCCCAAAGATTGCAATGGATTAAGTCTAACACGTTTAGTGATCGTTTAGCGTTATCAATAAACGGTTTGCGTTGTGCTTTAGATAGTTGACATGATGAGCATAGGTTCGGTTTGGGAAATAAAGATGTAACAAAAACAAGGCCACGTTTATTTAAAGCAGAAACAATATTAAAAGAGACATGTCCTAGGCGACTATGCCATTAATCAAACGATGCATGAAGATATGATGTCGATAAAGCGGCGACGAGTGACTTGTGGCCTTGTGATGTGTGAAAATGTGTTTATTAAATTCGAACAAGTTTTAAAAATGGAATCACAACCTAAACCACACACAATCGGCAAGTGCACCGGTCGCAGTGTAGTGTAGATGGCAAGACCGGATATCAATCCGTGGACACTATATGCAAACTCTAGATAATGAACCTCTATGGAATAAGTAGTCAAATTTTAGAATTGTTTTGAAGTGATTTTTTTTTAATAATTAAATAATAACTAAATTAAATAAGAAAATGTAGGAAACAAAACAAGCAAAACGAAGCAGACACGAGAGCAAATTGTGATCAAATATATATGAGATAAAGGCTACCTAGGTATCGAATCCCTAGAATCATGCTATGCTAATGTGACAATGATAACGGCTAAATATCTATTTCCCTCAATTGACCCCCCGCTAGAGATGTCCCAAATGAAGAAGCAAGACTAAATGTGAAGTGCTAGAACGAACCGGCTCGAGCTATCAATACCAAATCCTACGAAAATAGAATCCTTTTGACCTCAGAGACAGTTATGTTAAGAGAAGATCCCAAAATCGCAAAGCAAACCAAACCATGAAGATTGAAATCCTAGGAAACCTTAACCACCATGTAATAAACGAGCCCGAGCTATCGGTCACCCAATCTACCCACCAATGATTAGCTAATAACCTAGCTCACCTTAATCGTCTTTCGAGTCACAAGATGAGGATGCAAGTTTTAATATAGTAATTTTAATTATTAGTCAACTTGGTCAATTTCTCAACACAATACCTAACCCGAAAATCCTAAGATAACCGAATTAAATTAAATTCTAAGTCTAGGGGGAATTTCTTCGTGCCTAAACCGCTAAATTTATTGACTAATAAAACAATCAAAACATACCAACATGCAATATCAAGATCAATATCAAGGAAAAGCTATGTAAATCACACCAAATAACCGAAATCATGTCCAATATGCATTGCAATCAACTAGTTCATCTCAACCCAGGTAGTTTAGAAATTTAGCTACTCATAATATCCAAAAACATAACAAATTCAGTTCTAAAAATCAAACAAGACATGGTTCAATACAAAAGATTAGAATAATAAGAATAATATCGAACCCGTAGTGCTCCGAACAAGAACCGAATAATTCTTTTCTTTTCTCTTGCGCCAAACAACCAACAGCCGTGATCTTTTGTCTGATGTCGAAAACAATAATAATCCAATATCTCCCTTTGATGTTTTTTTTTTCGAAAATAATGGGGAATACCCTCTGATCACGTGCGGTTGTCTTCTGTCTATGCCTCCAAATTGCCGCCAATGTTGTTCTTTTTTTTCGTCTGTTCCTTATGCTTGTTGACTTCCCAAAATAATGATATGCCACCAAGTATTATTATAATGGTGTCTCCATTAGGGTTAAGATATAATCCCATATAACATGGCCCATGGCCCCCACTTCCTTTCTATTGTGTTTGTTGCCTACTGTTGCTCACGAAAAAAAAACTCAAGATGTCAAAATTGCTTTAGAATATAATTATTGGCCCCCACTAATTTTCCATGTCCATGTAACTTGCCAAAGGCCCAATAAAAAAAACAAACTCCCCCAACGATTGTTTTGAACGCGCATGGTGTCAGTTATCTCATCTCATGTGGACGGCCCACTCCACTCAACTGGCTGGTTATTTGTTTATTATTCTTTTCCGCTCCATTTGCACCAGTACCTGCCAAAACACTAAATAATGTAATCTAATACTAAAAACTAAATAAAACAAATAAAAATTATACAAAAACTACACAATTTACACTGGACAAATATGTGTATTTTAACCCACATCAAATATCCCCACACTTAACCTTTTGTTTGTCCCTAAGCAAAATCACAAGCAACAAGTCCAACTTAAACACTTAACAATAACGCAAATCTCGAACAAGTTATAGCGCGAACTACGAAATCATCAAACACAGAGGTTTCGCAAGACTTACAACGTTCAAAAGGTGACGAATCATAATATTTAAATGAAAACAGGCCTACCTAATCAAGCTTTTCTCACTTTCAAGCAACCAATCATGCAATGTCAATACCCCTCACAATATCACTCATCTCTCGGCTGATAAATATGTTATTTTGAGTGAACTCTCAAAACCAAACTATGAAGCACACTATCATAAGCTTGTACGCCAATCAGATTTCCACCAATTTGTTAAAATCTAACACGGATCAAGAGGACTTTATTGGGTAGGTAAGGGCTAAAGGTAGGTTATTTTTTTCATTTTTTTATTTGGCAATACTGGGCTAAACACGTAATCACAAGATAAACCGGATAAACACGAGACAAATAATAACATATTGGTCATTTTGACCCACATCTTTATTCTATTTTTTCTTTTTCTTTTGCTCTTTTTTTTTCTTTTTTTTTTCCTTTATTTTTTTTTCCTTTTTTCAAATATAATAATCACGTAACACGATCCGGCTATTAAATCACAAACGGGTAACAAACGAATGGCTAGGCTCAAAGTGGTGTATCTAAGGTAATGATGAAACAGGTCAAACACAAAGGTAACACAAACGAGGTGATCCTAATGCCTCTATCACATCCATGTCAAATCCTAACTGAATGTCTCAAACTGTATCAAAACGCACAAGTTCTAAAGTAATGCAACAAAGTCGGTAAACACACATGAAACGAAAGTAGTGAACATATAAATATGAAGCATGTAAAGGCTCAAATCTCACTATCATGTGGTAAATAAGGGCTACCGATATCGACAATGCACAACCAATTAACTCTCCGGCTCCATCCACTATCCTAGGCATCCCAAAACCTTTTACTCCCAAAAATCGATTCAGTCAACCTACTATCCCGCAACTTAAAGAAACATGTGCTCTCCGACTCGTAAATTCGACAATTAAACCGCTTTTGACCGACGTTTTGAAAAGGTCTTTGTTTTCTACGCGCTAAAGGACCGGGACTCACAAAACCAACTCTCTTTTTTTTTCTTTTTTCGAATTTTTTTTTTCTCAAAACTATCTAAAAAGACGTAGTCTCCCATCCCCACACTTAAAATTTACATTGTCCCCAATGTAGGATGAAAGACAACTAAAAATAAATAAGAAACAAAACCTAAAATAATATACAAAGATAAAAAGATAACGAATTGGAAAGGACTTAGCTGGTTAGGATAAAAATCAGTGCCAGCTGCGCGTGTCATCAATCCGAACCCGTACACGATCGTATAGCATTTCCTTCGCGATCGTATCCAAAACTGACATGCTCGATAAATGCCTGATATTCGAAAAGCAGCTCCAAACTCACCCGAATGGAGATTGAGTACGGGTGGTACATATTCAAACCTGCATCAACAAAAACAAGCAAAACCAAAGCAGTACTGACTCTAAAACAAAATGACAAAAACTGACTCAAACCAACTAATTTAGACTCATGTACACAAAAGATAAAAATAAAATAAATACTACTAAAAATCATACAAACTCTACAACTCGGACGAACATCCGAGTACGCAAGCCAAACTCTCACGTGCTCATAACCGGGAGGTCCAGTACCTCCTCCTCTCTCTCCTCAGCTGGTCCCTCAACGAAATGCTTCAAGCGATGTCCATTGACCTTAAACCTCTGACCGTCCTCATTCTCAACCTCTATTGTTCCATACGGGAACACCTGTGTCACCACATACGGCCCATGCCAACGCGATCTCAACTTTCCCGGGAACAGCTTCAACCGGGAATTGTATAGCAACACCTTCTCCCCACACTTGAACTCTTTCACCTGCTTCAAGTCTCTGTCGTGCAACGCCTTTGTACGTTACTTATATGCCCACGACTTCTCATACGCCACATCGCGTAACTCCTCTAACTCGTGAATCTGAAGAAACCGGTTCTTGCCTGCAGCTGGCAAGTCAAGATTCGCTGCCTTCAGTGCCCAGTATGCACGATGCTCTAGTTCCACCGGTAGATGACACGCTTTCCCATAAACTAACCTAAAGGGTGTGGTCCCAATAGGCGTCCTATACGCAGTACGGAAAGCCCACAGAGCGTCATCCAACTTCTCGGACCAATCAATACGACTGTTTCCGACAGTTTTCTCCAGAATTCGCTTAATCCCCCTGTTCGAATTTTCCACCTGCCCACTCGTTTGTGGATGATAGGCCGTCGAAAGCCGATGGGTGACCCCATAGCGTTTCAAGACCTTCTCCATCTGTGAATTGCAGAAGTGGGTGCCTCGATCAGATATCAAGGACTTCGGTGTCCCGAACCTAGCAAACAATCTCCTCAAGAATCTCACAACAACCCTCGCGTCATTCGTAGGCAAGGCCTCTGCCTCCACCCACTTAGAAACATAATCCACTGCGACTAGGATGTATCGGTTCCCCCTCGACATAGGGAACGGACCCATAAAATCGATGCCCCAAATATCAAAGATCTCAACCACCTGAATGGGGTTCTGAGGCATCTCATTACGGGATGAGATATTTCCTGTCCTCTGACAGGCATCACAACTTCGCACAAACTCATGTGCGTCCCTAAAGATGGTCGGCCAATAAAAACCCGCATCAAACACGCGTTTGGCGGTATAAGCTGCACCATAATGGCCACCAGTCGGTCCCTCATGACAATGTCGCAAAATACTACGCGACTCGGACCCAAAGACACATCTCCTAACAACCTGGTCTGCACCGATCCTAAACAAGTACGGATCCTCCCAAATGTAGTGCTTGACATCCGCAAAGAATTTCTTCTTTTGCTGGTACGTCATGCCCTCCTCAAGGTCACCTGTAGACAAGTAATTCGCTAGATCAGCGAACCAGGGAAAGCCTTCCTCGTGGGCTTTCAAAAACATCAACACCTCATGGGGAAACTCATCCCCAATCCTATCCTTTCGAGTCCTCTCTAACTCGGGGTTCTCTAGTCGGGACAGATGATCCGCAGCAACATTCTCAGCCCCCTTCTTGTCCCTAATCTCTAAATCAAACTCCTGAAGCAGCAAAATCCATCGAATAAGCCTCGGCTTTGCATCCTTCTTCGCAAACAAGTACCGAAGGGCCGCATGATCCGTGAAAATAACAGTCTTCGACAGCACAAGATAAGAATAGAATTTGTCGCACGCGAATACGACTGCTAGTAACTCCTTCTCTGTCGTGGTATAGTTTTCTTGGGCGTCGTTTAGGGTCTTGCTAGCGTAGTAAATGGGATGAAAGTGTTTCTCCCTACGCTGCCCTAAAACGGCCCCAACGGCGAAGTCGCTAGCATCGCACATGATCTCGAATGGGAGGCTCCAATCGGGAGCAATCAGAATGGGAGCACTCACTAACCTCTCCCTAATCAACTCGAAGGCCCTCAAACACTCATCGTTGAACACGAATGGCCTATCCTTCTCTAGCAGCTGGGTCATCGGGCGAGCAATCTTCGAAAAGTCGCGGATGAAACGGCGGTAGAATCCCGCATGACCCAAGAAACTCCTAATCGACTTCACAGAAGTAGGCGGCGGGAGCTTGGAAATAACATCAACTTTGGCTTGATCAACCTCAAGCCCCGCCTGTGAAATCTTGTGCCCTAGCACAATCCCCTCTCGAACCATGAAATGACACTTCTCCCAGTTAAGCATCAGGTTCGTCTCCTCACATCGTGTAAGCACAGGCTCGAGATTACGCAGACAGTGATCGAAGGAACTCCCAAATACAGAAAAGTCATCCATGAACACCTCCATGGAGTCCTCGATCAACTGATGAAAGATCGCCACCATACAACGCTGAAATATGGCTGGAGCGTTACACAACCCAAATGGCATGCGTCGATACGCGAAGGTGCCAAAAGGGCATGTAAATGTGGTCTTTTCCTGATCCTCTGGTGCAATAGGGATCTGGAAATAACCTGAGAATCCATCAAGAAAGCAATAGTACTGCTGTCCTGACAGTCGCTCCAGCATCTGGTCAATGAATGGCAAAGGAAAGTGATCCTTGCGCGTGGCATCATTGAGTCTGCGATAATCTATGCAAACTCGCCAGCCGGTGACGGTCCGGGTAGGTATCAACTCATTCTTATCATTGACAACCACTGTCATACCCCCCTTCTTGGGGACCACCTGGACGGGACTCACCCATGCAGAGTCTGAAATCGGGTAAATCAGTCCTGCATCCAACAACTTAATCACCTCCTTCTTCACGACGTCCTGCATATTAGGGTTTAGCCTTCTCTGAGGCTGAACCACCGGCTTGAACTCCTCTTCCATCAAGATCTTGTGCGTGCAAAACGAAGGGTTAATGCCCTTGATGTCCATCAGCTTCCATGCAATAGCCTGCCTGTGCTCTCTCAAAACACTCATCAGCTTCTTCTTCTCCTCCTCCGTCAATCCAGCAGAAATGATGACGGGTAACTGAGATCCCTCGCCCAAGAATGCGTACTCCAGATGAGACGGCAACTCCTTCAACTCCAAGGGCGGGGGTACCTCAACAGACGGTCTCTCCTTTGGGATCTCCTCCTCCTCGATGACCTCAAATACCTCGAATCTAGGGGAAGGCTCGGTAGCCTGCAACAGAGGGTCCTGCTCAACATCCAACTCAGTGACCCCACTCCCCTGATCATCCATACTCGCATCATGCGTATCAGACGCATCTCTCCCACAAATATAGCTGAGAAGGCCACCCACATGTGACATAAGAGTATCAATAAAGTATAGAGTGTCATCATGCTGCTGGGTATGCCTCATAGAACGCTGAATGTCGAATGTGACCTCATCCTCGTCTACTCGAAGAGTCAACTTGCCATCGTGCACATCAATGAGTGCTCGTGCAGTGGCAAGGAATGGACGACCTAAAATCAGTGGGACCTCAGAGTCCTCGTCCATGTCAAGGATGACGAAGTCAACTGGAAATACGAATTTGTCGACCTTCACTAACATATTCTCCACAATCCCTCTTGGGAACTCCACTGATCGATCAGCCAACTGAAGGCTCATGCGCGTAGGAGATGGCTCGCCTAGATTGAGCTTAGCAAAGATGGAATATGGCATAAGATTTATGCTAGCCCCTAGGTCAGCAAGCGCATTGCTGACAGTAAGATTCCCAATCAGACATGGGATGGTGAAACTGCCAGGATCAGATACTTTCTTCAGCAGCTTGTTCTGCAAGACAGCAGAACACTCCTCGCTCAGGGTGATAGTCGAAAGATCCTCTAATTTCTTCTTATTCGTAAGAAGATCCTTCAAAAACTTCGCATACTTTGGCATCTTCGCCAAAGCCTCGACAAACGGGATGTTCACATGTAGCTTCTTCAACATCTCCATGAAACGACCATACTGCTCCGCGTCCTTACCCTTCACTAACCTACCAGGGTAAGGGGGTGTCGGCTTATACACCCTCATCGGCTCCTTCTCTGCATCCTTCTTCTCTCCTGGAGACCCGCTGGACTGTGCTGTACTTGCTGGGCGCAGCCTAGGGTGCACTTTGCCAGCTGGTGTCTCCATCTCAATCACCTCGTTGACCTCCGGGTCCTCATCGACTACCGGCTCGACTTCAATCGCTCCTCGTCCGCTCCTAGTGGTAACAGCCTTCGCAGTGGCGTTCGGATTTCCAACAGTGTTACTAGGGAGACCACCTTGAGGTCTCTGGTTCAGCTGATCGGCCGGCGAACCCACTGTCCTCTCCAGGTTCTGTAGTGCAGTGCTCTGACTCTTCATGAAGGTCTCGTGCTCCATGAACCTCGACTGTGTCTCCTGATGTCGAGTATCCTCTCGCGTGATGAACTGTGTAATCAGCTGCGTCTGCTGAGCTAACGTCTCCTGGTTCTTTCTCAACATCTCCTTTATCGTCGGGATATTCGTACCCGAACTCGCCCCTGCTCCTGTGTCTTGAAACAAACTCTGACGCGGCTGAAACCCCGGTGGGTTGTTGTTCTTCCAGCTGAAATTCGGGTGATTCTTCCAGTTCGAATTGTAACGCTCCCCTAAATTTCCTTGATTCCGATTACTCACAAACTCTACCTGCTCTGGCGACTCTTCAGGGGCAATAGGACACACGGCTGTGTCATGCTTCCCTGTGCATATCTAGCATATCTGCTCTTTCTTCACCTGCATCTCCTTCACCTGCTTCTGTAAGGCATCGAGCTGGGCTTGCATAGAAGTGGCAGTGTCAACCTTATGCACGCCCCTCTGTGCAGCATACGAATCTCTAGACTCGGGAAACTCATAGCTACTCATCGCGATGTCCTCAAACATCTCGGTACACTCATCTGGGGTCTTGGCGGTCATCAGATTGCCGCCAGCAGTAGTGTTCAGCATATTTCTCGTAGCAGGCGTCACTCCATGGTAGAACTTTTCAACTAGCGCCCAACTCTCAAACCCGTGATGTGGACATTTAACCAACAGCTCCTTGAAACGCTCCCATGTCTCGTAAAATGATTCTCCTTCCTTTTGACGAAACTCCTGAATCATGCTCCTCAGACGAGCGGTTTTGGAAGGAGGAAAGTACTTGCCTAAGAATTTTTCACGCATCCCAGCCCAGGTAGTAATGGATCCAGCAGGAAGAGACTCTAACCAAGCATGGGCTCGGTCAGTGAGTGAGAATGGGAAGAGACGTAACTTGCAGGCGTCCTCGCTAACGCCTTGCTCCTGAAATGTATCACAAATAGCTGAAAAACGAGAGATGTGAACATTTGGGTCCTCGGAAGGTAACCCATGGAACTGGACGGTGTTCGTAACCATCGAGATGATCTGAGGTGGAATCCGCCAGCTATTGGCGGCGATAGCTGGATCGAGCATTGGCCGCGTTCGGCCGGGCGTAGTCTGCGACGACTCGCCTAACTGGTGCGTCGTTTTCGTTATCGTTCATAGCTAAAGCAGAAGATGGAATGTGTACCTGACTAGCTCGAACGGTGCGAAGGCGCGTGTGAAAATCTCGCTCAGGCTCAGAAGAAGCAACGATCGAAGGCGGTCCCTGTGAACGAGTGTGGTGCATACAATGAGAATATTACTTAACTAAATACTAAAGCAAATCTAACCCTAAAGGCACAAATTGCAAGCAAAAGGCACCTAAAGGCAATGGAAATCTATGAAAGCAAATAAACAACTAAATAGACGACTCGGGTCGTTCTCTAAAGTGCCAGTGTCCCCAGAAACGGCGCCAAAAACTTGATGTGTGAAAATGTGTTTATTAAATTCGAACAAGTTTTAAAAATGGAATCACAACCTACACCACACACAATCGGCAAGTGCACCGGTCGCAGTGTAGTGTAGATGGCAAGACCGGATATCAATCCGTGGACACTATATGCAAACTCTAGATAATGAACCTCTATCGAATAAGTAGTCAAATTTTAGAATTGTTTTGAAGTGATTTTTTTTTTAATAATTAAATAATACCTAAATTAAATAAGAAAATGTAGGAAACAAAACAAGCAAAACGAAGCAGACACGAGAGCAAATTGTGATCAAATATATATGAGATAAAGGCTACCTAGGTATCGAATCCCTAGAATCATGCTATGCTAATGTGACAATGATAACGGCTAAATATCTATTTCCCTCAATTGACCCCCCGCTAGAGATGTCCCAAATGAAGAAGCAAGACTAAATGTGAAGTGCTAGAACGAACCGGCTCGAGCTATCAATACCAAATCCTATGAAAATAGAATCCTTTTGACCTCAGAGACAGTTATGTTAAGAGAAGATCCCAAAATCGCAAAGCAAACCAAACCATGAAGATTGAAATCCTAGGAAACCTTAACCACGATGTAATAAACGAGCCCGAGCTATCGGTCACCCAATCTACCCACCAATGATTAGCTAATAACCTAGCTCACCTTAATCGTCTTTCGAGTCACAAGATGAGGATGCAAGTTTTAATATAGTAATTTTAATTATTAGTCAACTTGGTCAATTTCTCAACACAATACCTAACCCGAAAATCCTAAGATAACCGAATTAAATTAAATTCTAAGTCTAGGGGGAATTTCTTCGTGCCTAAACCGCTAAATTTATTGACTAATAAAACAATCAAAACATACCAACATGCAATATCAAGATCAATATCAAGGAAAAGCTATGTAAATCACACCAAATAACCGAAATCATGTCCAATATGCATTGCAATCAACTAGTTCATCTCAACCCAGGTAGTTTAGAAATTTAGCTACTCATAATATCCAAAAACATAACAAATTCAGTTCTAAAAATCAAACAAGACATGGTTCAATACAAAAGATTAGAATAATAAGAATAATATCGAACCCGTAGTACTCCGAACAAGAACCGAATAATTCTTTTCTTTTCTCTTGCGCCAAACAACCAACAGCCGTGATCTTTTGTCTGATGTCGAAAACAATAATAATCCAATATCTCCCTTTGATGTTTTTTTTTTGAAAATAATGGGGAATACCCTCTGATCACGTGCGGTTGTCTTCTGTCTATGCCTCCAAATTGCCGCCAATGTTGTTCTTTTTTTTGGTCTGTTCCTTATGCTTGTTGACTTCCCAAAATAATGATATGCCACCAAGTATTATTATAATGGTGTCTCCAATAGGGTTAAGATATAATCCCATATAACATGGCCCAAGGCCCCCACTTCCTTTCTATTGTGTTTGTTGCCTACTGTTGCTCACGAAAAAAAAACTCAAGATGTCAAAATTGCTTTAGAATATAATTATTGGCCCCCACTAATTTTCCATGTCCATGTAACTTGCCAAAGGCCCAATAAAAAAAACAAACTCCCCCAACGATTGTTTTGAACGCGCATGGTGTCAGTTATCTCATCTCATGTGGGCGGCCCACTCCACTCAACTGGCTGGTTATTTGTTTATTATTCTTTTCTGCTCCATTTGCACCAGTACCTGCCAAAACACTAAATAATGTAATCTAATACTAAAAACTAAATAAAACAAATAAAAATTATACAAAAACTACACAATTTACACTGGACAAATATGTGTATTTTAACCCACATCACCTTGCGAAAGAACATAGAAGCCATTTTCACAAGTGCCTCTAGCGATGACTTCCTTTGTCTTTCGATCCTGTATGTGAAAAAAATGATTAGAGAACAAGACATCAACAGGAGAATCATTAGTTAAACGACTAATGGAAAGGAGATTTTTGGTGATGTTTGGAACAACAAGGACATTTCGCAAGGGTAAAGTATTGTTGATAGTGGTATTTCCGATTTGTTTTACCAGTAAGGATTCACCATTACCAAAGGTGACAAAAGATTTACCCGAGTCGGCATAGAGATTTTCTAAGCCATCTGAGGAAGGTAGCATGTGGGTGGTCGCACCTGTGTCGGCGGTCCAATCCGGTGTGTTTTGAGCAATGTTGCATTGAGCTTGAAAGGCTTGAGCAAGGTTTGCGTCTAACGGTGGTGCCCTTTGAGCATAACTAGAAAGATTAGGACATGAACTAGCATAATGTCCTTCTTTTCGACACAATTGACAATGTGGCGGGCGTCTAGCATGAGTGGAGCGACCGTGTCAGATGGACGAGCCAGGGAAACGTCCTCTCTGTGAGGAATCACGGCTGGATTTGGAAGTGAAACTGGACCATTGTGAGTGGGTAGAAAAGGCCGCTTGGGGAGTTTCATGAGCATTAAGATTATGGATGAAAATCTCATGATTTTCTGCATACGCCAGGAGATCACGGAAAGGAGGAGATGGTTGAATGGTACGTTGGGCAGTTGAGAAAGTTTCAAACGAGGAGCCGAGGCCACAAAGGAACCAATGTCGTTTGTCTTCGTCGGTGACCGGGTGACAGATGGCTGCAAGTTGGTCACATAAGGATTTGATTTTTCTTCCGAATTCAGAAACCGTATTGGCGCCTTTGGTAAGCTGCCTATGTGAGTCTCGAAGAGTATGCGTTCGTTCGAGAGAGTGGTGACTATATGCGGTTTGTAGAGCTTTCCAAACTTGACGAGCGGTGGTATGGCCGATTGTTTCGGCCATCGATTCTTCGGTGAGAGTGGACTGTAGAAGTAGAAGGACTTTGTGATCAGCTTCTTTCCATGAGAAGAATTCGGGATTTGGTGTTGTTTTGTTATCAGAAGTTACGGTTTTCGGTGGAGGATTCGCTCAACCGTCAACATGTTTGAGAAGGTCAAGATACAAGAGGACGGATTCAACCTGGGTTTTCCATACGAGATAATTGTTAGAGGCAAGTTTTATGGTGATAAAGTGAAGATATGTGTGAAGGGGAAGAGATGATGAATCAGAGGTGGTGAGGTTTTGAGTGCCGGCCATTGATTTCAGTGGGGAAGAAGACAGAAAACCAAAAAGAGGAGGGATCGAGATTAGGCCTGTGATACCATATTAGAATGGTCAAAATTGATTCTCTTGGCATTAGAATCAGTGTCAATATATACAAGAATATAGTAGCTAATTACAAGGAGAGATATTCTCTTTACATAAATAAAAGGTTAGACTGAATATTATTTTGAATTTTGAATTATTGTGTGTGGCTCCGGTTACATACCATTTAAATCAAGGAACCACTAAATGTGTACAGAATGTAACTCCTCAAGAAGCATGGAGTGGAAGAAAACCAAATGTAGCTCATCTAAGGATCTTCGGATGTGTGGCATATTCTCATGTTCCTAAGCAACATCGTGGAAAATTAGATGATAAAACGGAGAAAGCAATCTTAATAGGTTATAGCGAAAACAGCAAAGCTTATAAACTATATAATCCGTTGACAAATAAGACCATCATCGGTAGAGTTGTAATTTTTTATGAAGATCAGGACTGGGAAGGAACAGAAAGATGCGAGAATGAAACACGTATTCAATTAAATTATCCTGATGACAATGATGCAAATCAAGAGAAGGAAACAACTGTTCAGAATAATAACTCTATTTCTCAACATAATGACTCAGGAGATAACATGTTAAGTGATGAAGAGACACAAGGACATAACAATGATCATGAGGTAGAAGGTTCATCGTCTTCATCAGAAAACGCTGAACTAAGAACACGAAGCCTCACAGATGTATATGGAGAATCAGAACCACTTACACAGGAACAAATTGATGAGTTATATAATGATCATTTTTCAAAACTGAAGATGCAGCAAATTTCGTATTATATGTTGATGCAGACCCTACCACGTATAGAGAAGCTCATAAAGATAGCAAGTGGAGAGAAGCAATGGACAAGGAAATGGAGTCAATACAAAGAAATGAAACCTGTGAATTGGTTGATCCTCCAAAAGATCAAAAACCCATTGGTGTTAAATGGATTTATAAAACAAAATATGACGAGTATGGAAATGTGAGTAAGTACAAGGCGAGATTAGTAGCAAAGGGTTATAATAAAAAATATGGAGTGGATTATCAAGATGTCTTCGCACCTGTCATACAGTTTGACACAGTCTGACTAATATTGGCCTTAGTAGCACGGAACGGTTGGCATCTACATCAAATGGATGTTAAAACAACATTTTTAAATGGAAATCTAAGTGAACAAGTATATACCGAACAACCGGAGGGATACATTAAGATGGGAGAAGAACGAAAGGTATGCCATCTCAAGAAAGCTTTATATGGGCTAAAACAGGCCCCAAGGGCATGGTACAGCAGGATAGATAAATTCTTTGGCTAAAACGGATTCAAAAAATGTGTATATGAACATACACTGTTTATTAAGAACACAAAACTTCAAAGATGGTGATCTGCCTGTATGTAGATGACCTTATTATAGCTAGTGATTCACTTAGCATGATAAATCAACTCAAGGATTCAATGAAGAAAGAATTCGAGATGACTGACCTAGGAATTCTGCACTATTTCTTAGCCATGGAAGTCAAATATGAAAGTGGAAATATCACATTATCACAGCAGAAATATGCAAAGAGTTTGCTAAAAAAATCAATATGGAGAGGTGTAATATAATCTCAACTCCTATGGAATATGGTCAGCGATTATCCAAAGATGATCCTGAAGATGAAGTGGATCAAAATCTATATAGAAGCCTAGTGGGATGTGTAGGTCCGGCTAGGGGAGGATCTAGTCGCCTAATCCTTCTGTACAAACCAACCCGGTTGTGCGGAATCCAACCGAGATAGCAAACCGAGATAGAACACGCAATATAACGACACACAAGACTCAACGATTAACACCTCTGTATTAATACGTATGAAAGGATCAGTTACAAGCTCAATGTTTACAAATGTATTTTGTAAACCCTCTAAGTTCTCTCGTGTGTGTGTGTTCTGCTCTATGTGTTCTTTTCTTGTCTTCGGTTCTCACGCACTCACCACCGAAAACAAGTGTTTTCGGTATATATATATGATCTGCACATGTTGTGCGATTGGGCTGTGGAGTTCGGCCCAATGTTGGTGGCCCAATGAAGCTGATTGGTCCAAACAAAACAACACATGCACGTATGAATCCAACTTGTTTCATATTTGTGAAGTTTAGTCAACTATGACATCATCATGATGATGTCATGATGATGTGGCAGCGGGAATCGGCTCGCGCCGCTCCGTGCTTCGCGTGTCGAACTCTGGGACGCACGACGGAGGAATTTCGTGACGTCGGGCTTGAGCCGAACCTAACCGAGTCGAACCAAATCAAGTTGAACCGAACCAAGTCGCGTCCACATAATATGTACCAACAAACTCCCCCTTGGACGCTACTCGTGAGGTTTAACTTCCATGTCTTCCATGTCGGAGGATCTTCAAAGTCTTCACACGTCGTAAGTAGAAAGTGTATCAACAAACTCCCTTTTCATTTAGGTAGTGTGTCAATAAACTCCCCCTTTGATTATGCTTGTGAATCTTTTGACTTCAATGCTTGAGATCCTTGTGGTGTTGGTAATGGTCAGCGGCAACTCGATCATGTTTATCTCTTGAGTGCCTTCACGTCGTGTCTTCATTCTGAAGCTTATCATCGAACATGTTCTCCTTGCCTTTATCATCTGCACATGCAAGAAAGCTAAACGCGTAATGAGAACAACTGCTTGGAATATAGTTAACATTAAACAAGTAACACACATGTGACCATATTTCAATCAACTACCGTCCGACAATTTGAAAGTTTAAAGGATTTATCAATTCTAGTTTTTAACTTTCAAAACTTGCAAATTTCGACCGTTTATGAAGGTTTAGTCACTTTGGTTTTCAATCAGGTTTCAGGCAACGAAGACTCGAGATCCAACATCGTACAATCGAAAATAAGATAGAAATAAAATCTTTTTGGCTTTTTAGAAAGTTTATATTAAAACACACCTAAAATCTTTTTGGAATTTTTGAATATTTCAAATGTAAAGACTGAAAGCAGTAAATAAATATATACAAAGATGCATAAACGAAAGCATTAAATAAATATTTACAGACATTCTTTTTGCGAGTTTCGAGGGTAAGAGAATCATATCAGTGTACGGTCATGCCAAAACACTCTTGTTGTTCAATTAGTTAACATTAAGATAAGCATCCTATAATGATTATCGGTATTGTTGTCCACATAAGCTCAACTTATCAGATGTAATCATGGCGAGGGGATACGTTAAGGTATGATTTATACTTACCGACCGGTGTTCATCCACATCACGACACATTCCCGTATCAAGGTATGCTCGAGGGTTCATCTTACCGGTGAGTATACCGATTATCATCTGTTTGACCGTATATGATGTGAGAAACTCACTTATTTTGATTGAAAACAAGCCCTATGTGATAGAATCACTTATTGATGAGGAACTTGATTTTCGATGCATGAGGGCACAGTAGCAAGTCCGTGAACAGGTCAGTACTTTCGTACAGCAGAGAGACGAACTTGACTCCCGGATAAATGTGATATTTTATCACTTATTTGTTTGGACATGTGATTGTTGATCACTTATTGAGGTCGAACGCAATATGTACACGTATGTATGATATCATGGAAGATCTAGACTTCGTCTCCGATTGTTTCGGTATAAGAAACAACCATGATACCCAGATGATAAGCAGCATAAAGACCGAATATCTCAGAACCTCGGCAATCTCTCAAACGAAATTTCGGTACTAAGACCATATGCCAATGAATGGTTCCCACCTGGTCTTCAGTCGATTTAAGTTTATATCACCCTGCACACTTTAAAATGATTGTGAGCCTACCGATACATCTTATATAGAGCTGCTTATCATTTTTCATTTAAGGTTTAAAGAGGTTTGGACAGACCACTGATGTACTATCATTTTCTCTTTTGCTCGCCAGGAAACTCATTTTTGCTTTTCTATTGTTTTTGTGTTTTTGAAATTTTTCGATGTTTTTGGATTTTCAAATTTGGATTTACTCCCCCTAAAATCAATAAACTAAGATAAATTTAAAACACAAAGGTATTTACAAAAATGATTTTCCGATGTTGGTTTTACTCTTGCTTGACCTTAATGTCGTTTACCAGTAATAAAAAGTCAAATCTTGATTTGTCAAATGCTTTGGTAAAAAGGTCGGCACGTTGGTCATCGGTGTGGACCATGACAACATCGATGAGTTTCATAATGAAACAATCACGTGTGAGGTGATATTCGAGATCAATGTGTCAGGTCAAAGAGTGCTACGAGAGGATAACAATTTATAAAGCAGCTTAGATATCGACAAGTATAGGAGAGATTCCAAATTTAAAACCGTATCCTGCAACTGCTTCTTGCATTACAAGGAATCTGAGCGCTCCCCCAAACTGGATATCCACCAGGTGTGGACTACAAAGTCAATTTTGCAGCTACTGAGAAATCTCTTCATAGCAACAAGATCATAAACCTCTGGGTCCGGCTGGTCTTCCACATTGCACCAGCGAAGGTCTTTGTCTTTCTCTTTTTCTTGAGAGGAAGTGTGCGGTTGTTCAATCCATGCCAAGGCATCCGCACACCGGCTGGTTTGTTCAACAAACACATATTCTTCAATCACACCGTGGAGAAAAGTACCCTACACGTTCATCTTGTGGACTTTGAACTTCTTGTGGAAGAAAAATCCATGAATCTTCGAAAAACTTCAGACGTGCTACAGGCGCGTACTTTTCATTGGAATCTTTCCTGAGGACCCGATCAAAAACCATAACAACCAATTCTGGCACATTTTTCATCTTGTCGAATTTTCAACTACATTCAACCACATTCTTTCATCAGACATTTTTGTCTTCTTCTCTCCTCTCTCCATCAAAGGCAACAACTCCTAGATATAATGATGTTTCGGAGTCTGGTGTCGCCGATCTTGTGCATGGACACTCCACTATCAACAATCCTAAGACTATCAATAGTTCCTCCTGGAACATCCTGCACTCTCATTCAGAGATTAGTTGGAGAGGGGGACCCAAGCCTTCACAGACTTGGGTCGTCCGTCATCATCGAGAATTGTGACATCCATTTCCCGATGATTCGGAATTGATGTAGCTCCCCCTGAAACAATTTCCAATTTTGGTTTCCAAATCTGTTTTTGTTTTTCATGTTTAACATTTGATTCAACAGATTTTGTTTGGACAACCTCCGGTTTTAAAACCTTTTCAACATTTTTCTGTTGTTTCTTTCTCTGTTTCACTTCTTGTTGTTTAACAAGACGAGGGTCCTGTTTTGGTGAAACAATTCTTTTATGGTAATTGTTACCATGGGGGGCATCAACTTTTGCCTTTCCTTTCGTGAGATATGGACAATTTCTGACAATGTGCCCGTACTCACCGCATTCAAAACATGATCTCCGCTCAACACACCTCGGAGTATCATAACTGTAGGAGCTTGATGATGAACTTCGTGATCTTGAGGTACTTGGTCCTACATCACAACCGTTTGTGTGTTGTGTGTAATTGTTTTGACTGTTTCTTTTCAAAATTTTAACTTGTTTAACAAAATCTAAGTTAGATTTGTTCTCAAAAGTTTCAATTTTGTCCGTTCCCTTTGATTTCACAAAGTTCACCTTCTTGTCCTTTTTCTTGGTCGGTTTCTTTTGACCTTGAGTCGGTGAATTACCTTTTGGTTTGGTGCGATTTTGCTGCTTTTTCACTGTTGGTAATTTCTGATTGCCACATTGTTTTCGAACTTCAGCCTTTGGGATAGGAGGACACTGTGTTACCACAACGTGTGATCCTGTCTTTCCCAAAAACTTACTTGTTGAATTTTCAAAAACTTTACTGATTAAAGATTGATTAACATTCTTAATAGGAAAATATTTGTCAGAATAAATTTTCTCATCACCAACAAGAGTGTACAGCAAATTCACACTCTCCGACTCTTGTGCAGATGAGGACTCGATTGCAACAGTCTTAGCGGGTTTTGCAGGAGGATCAAATAGAATATGATTCTCAAGAGGTATGTCCTCTTCTTTGATTGCCGCATCAGACTTTGCTGAACCAGTATCATCAGATTCATCATCAGAAGAATCAGCATCCTCAATCACAACTGGAGGATCCTGATTCGGTTCAGCAGAAGACACACTTGTATCTGCTGACACATCCGATTCTGATGATACTTCCTTCTTGTATCCGAGTCCTGTTGCAAATTCCTCAACGTCCAAAGGAACGGATGGTTCAAAGTGAGTTCTATACTCCTCATCAGGCAGTGCATCGTAATTGCGTCTCACAGGTGGTGGACAATTTCTGTAACCTATGCATGTGACATCCCGTTTCTCTTTCTGAACGTCAATGATGTGATCCAACACATAGCTAGAGCTCAAATAACTGTCTAGCTTAAGCTGGATCGCCTCACTTTCAGTTTTCACATAAGCCATCTCTTTTTGCATTATCTCAAGACGTGTGATATACAAATTGATGTCAGTTTGTTTTCTTGAAACCATTTTTGTCAACTCGGTTTTATCTTTCTTTAATTTTTCAATCACCGATTTAAATTCATTTTCATGGTTTTCATAAAACATGTTGGCTTCAGTGCACTTCGAAAGATCCACGGTCAATTTCTGATTGTGGATGAATGTCACATCATATTTCTCTTGCAAAGCCTCGTGTTTGCTTTGAAATTCACACCACTTATCATTTAATGAAACATGTTTGTCTTGCAAGTCAAACAAACTAGCTTGTAAAGCATCATGTTTGCCTTGCAACTCAGACATGTTTGCATCCAAATCAGCACATCTATCACTTAATCTAGCACAATTATCACAATTAATAGCAATTGGTTCATCGACACATACCTGACGGGATTCACTCTCAGATGTTGACCTATATGCTTCAGAATCAACAACCTCCCTTGATGATTCACATTCAGATTCATCCTCGCTTGAACTTGAACTTGAAGTTGTAACATCTTCAACTGAAGTTGAAACGTCTTCATCTGAACTACTGTCATGTTCAGAACTGTCATCGTTTCGCGATGATTCACCATTGCTGGCATCTTTAACAATTTCGACATAAAACGCAGTTCCTGTATGACTACAGTTCCTTGGATCAAGAGATGATGGTGCTACAGTAGAACGATGGCAATGTGAAGCAACTGGTGGTAATGGATTTCCATATAAGTCTGTGGTTGGAGCTGGCTTTACAGGAACTTGTATAGGATTGCCATATAAATCTGTGCTGGGGACAAATGCCGTTTTTGGTTCACTTTGAAGTTTGTTAGTAACCGATGCCCACATTTCTGCCGTAATTTTCGGTGCGGAGGATTTGGACGAAGACCAAATTTCCGTATTAGATGCGGGTGCGGGAGATTCGGCCCACGAAGGAGATAGACTTGTATTTCGATACTTTCCCGAATCTGGAGCCGGAGTACCCCACCAACTTGGATTCATTTTTGGTAAAGAAAAATGATCACCTGAAAAACACACTTGAAACAAATAGTTAACAAAGAAATAAGAATCTCCTGTAAAAAAAATGATTTCGTTGAAAAGGACAGGTGAGGTGTTTTCGGCAACAACACAGTAAGTGATTTCGGCTAGGAGGTGTTAGGCGATTTCGGTGATAAGGCCCAATACTTAAGCCCAACTCTTCTTGTGCGACTGAAAGTGTCTTGTGCGAGTGGTTATTCTTGTACGATTCAATCTCTTGTGCGATTGTAAGCTTGTGCGATCCAAACTAAACAAGTCTTGTGCGACTGATAATATTGTGTGACTGATTAATTGTCTTGTGCGATCCCAAATCAGCAGCCCAAACAGGAAATGTTGTAATCAGAAGCCCACTATCTTGTGCGATTCTTTAATCTTGTGCGATCCAACTATCTCTTGTGCGACTGAACCTATTTGTGCGACTGAAAGATTGTGTAATCCAGCTATCTTGTGTGGTTGACTTTCTATTGTCTGACACAACAGCCCATTATCGGTTATACCATGCCTCTTGTTCACCAACCATGTAAGGTGTGAAATATAATAATCCTTTAACAATTTTCAAATACAAACAACTTTCACAACTGATTTTCAAGGATCTAAAAGTGGATTTTTATGAAGAACACTTGAATATGATATGAATATAGGAAGAACAACACAGAAAAATATGAATTTTCCGGTTAACCGACAACTTTATGAAACCCGATTTTGCCCGAAACTTCACTAAGAACCAAGGTTTAACATATGAACATGAAGAAAAGGATGGTTTTTATAAGAAGTTCCAGCAAAACATGCAGATTTTCGAAGTTATGAGCTGATTTTTCAGAAAAATATGAACTTCACAAACCCGAAAAACAACCCGAAAACACTCGGTTTTAACAAGGAGAAGAGCCAAGGCTCTGATACCACTTGTAGGTCCGGCTAGGGGAGGATTTAGTCGCCTAATCCTTGTGTACAAACCAACCCGGTTGTGCGGAATCCAACCGAGATAGCAAACCGAGATAGAACACGCAATATAACGACACACAAGACTCAACGATTAACACCTCTGTATTAATACGTATGAAAGGATCAGTTACAAGCTCAATGTTTACAAATGTATTTTGTAAACTCTCTAAGTTATCTCGTGTGTGTGTGTTCTGCTCTATGTGTTCTTTGAACCGAACCAAGTCGCGTCCACATAATATATACCAACAGGATGTCTTATGTACTTGACAAATACTCGACCTGACATAATGTTTGCAGTTAGTAAGATAAGTCGATTTATGGAGAAGCCAAAGAAAAGTCACTGGGAAGCCGGGAAAAGAATTTTAAGATATATAAAAGGAAATAAACCATGGAATCATCTATTCTAAGGGAAGCAAAGGGAAATTGGTTGGTTTTAGTGACAGTGACTATGCTGGGAATGTTGATGACAGTAAAAGTACCTCAGGTTATGTATTTCATTTAGGATCTGGAGCAATTGCATGGAAATCCAAAAAACAAAAGGTTGTTGCCTTATCCTCAACCGAATCTGAATACATAGCATTATCAATGGCTGGATTTCAGGCACTCTGGATAAATGGAATTCTCAATGAACTTCAAATGATAATGGACTGCCCACCGGTAATCTTCAGTGATAATAAATCCATAATTTGTCTAGCTAAAGATCCTGGTTATCATGGAAAAAGCAAACATATTAGAGTGAAATATCATTTCATTCGAGATCTTGTCAAGGATGATGAAATTGAAGTCAGGTTCTGCTCAACGAAAGATCAGGCTGCAGACATACTGACCAAAGCTTTGCAGCCAAAGGACTTCAGCCGTATCAAAGAACTCCTACATGTTGCTGCTATCTAGCTTACAGGAGGGTATTAGAAGGAATATAAGCTAGATATGATAGGTTAGTGTATTTATTATGTAACATTAATATAATTATGTTTTATTCTCATAGGTAGTGTCAGTTATATCTAACCGTCAAGTATATATGTATGATATGTATTAACAATATGTTTTACCAATTCTAATAAAAAGAACATCATCATGCTCTTGTGTTCCTCAAACCCTAATCTGAATTCCAAACTCAATAGGTTCAGTATTTAGGTGCCGACCGGGTGCAAAAGGCGAGGTTGCAAACTCTAAGGAGTGAATTCGAGATGCTAAAGATGCAGGAGAAAGTTTCTCAAATCGGTCCCAAAGAGATACTTACCTATTGTAGACCCAATTGAACAATACTCCAACCTTGAAAGTATGCCATTTGAAGAGGTAGTAGGAAGGTTAAAAGCATATGAAGAAAGGCTTAAAGGCTATGAAGAATAGGAAGAAAGGAAAATTCAACTTTTGTTGGCTAATGAACAAATGAATGAAGAAAGTGAAAGGTCCTATGGACGAGGAAGGGGTCATGGAAGAAGATATGGTAGAGGTGAAAGAGGTAGAGGAAGAGGCTCGGGTCGAGGTGATAAAAGTGGGTTTCGGTGTTTCAATTGTGGAGAATTTGGGCATTTTGGTTATGAGTGCAACAAATGGAAGGATAAAGATAAAGAAGCTAACTTGATTCAAGAAGAAGAACCAACTTTACTTTGATGAAGGAATGGGTCGACATCAAAATTAACGGGTGAATGTTGGCTAATCTTGATGGTTTGGGTCAAGTCAGGTCATTGGTATGGGTCAAGTCGGGCCAAATAATAGAATAGGTATGCATGTTTTATTTTAGTCATATTCGTGGTTTTATTAAGTCATGGGTAGTTTGTTTTTGTTAGTCAAAAGTTATGGAGTAGTGGGTATGGTAGTACGTGGGGTTACCTACTGAAAGGTATGGAGCATGAGGGTCAAGAGTCTATTTAAGAGTCCTCTTTATTTTAATGAAAGTATTTATTTTAATGAAAGTATGAATTTTTCCTTTGCAATTATCTCTCATACAGCTTCATTTCTTCTCACTGTGCAAATCAGAATCAACAAACTAAAGGGTTTAACCCCAACACCAAAATCTTATATTCAAATTTTGAGACGGGCCACATCACAAATTTGCCTTCACCCGACAAAAAACTAAAAAGCCAAACTGGACAGTATCGGGGCATGGAGAGGGGAGGGCAAGCCCCTCCATGCCACGCCACCATAAAAGCCACAAGGTTTTGGGCACTTGGAAGCTATGATGCACTGGGACGGGTACGGGAACGAGGTATGGGGACGGGTAAGGGAACGGGAAACGGCAAAACGAAAAAATTCAAGAAGCTGGGACGGGACAGGTACGGGAATAAAAACATATAAAAAAATAAATATATATTAAAGATAACGTAACACAAAACCCCAAAATAGTTATATATTGATGTAAAATTCAAAAATCACATATCTATCATGCTCATCATTATTATGTTGATTTAACGAGTGTAACTAAATTCATTAAATTTTAAGTAAAAAAACGTACAACTAAAATAATAAAAAGGAAAAAATCATTATTAAAAAATTCGTATACTATTTAATTCACTTCAAAAACTATCCACCTGCTTTGAATATAATATAATATACTAAAATAATATATATATATATATATATATATATATATAGGATAAGGATCATTACAGAACACTAATTATTGCGAGAACAAAAAGAACAACTCTAAATCACTAAATTTTGGGATTTAAGTTTCATATTTCTTAAATTTTATGTTTTTTACATTCATATGTGTATTATATATACATAAAAAATCATATATTTTTTCCTACACATAGTCTCCAATATATGTAGGTAATTTAACCCACACATAACCTACGTGTGTGTAGGTTATTAAGAAACTCAAGATTTTTCATATTTTGTTTCAAAATCTAGTGTGAGAAACAATAAATCTAACATTTATAACATTTTCATTTAATTTTAAGGTTTTTAGGATTGAAAAAATGAGTGATTCACTTTGTTCTGCGTCTTCTTGCAATATTTAGTGTTCTGCATAGAACCTTCCCCTATATATATATATATAGGGGACCGCTAGAATGAGAACCACCTCGAGTTATGAGAAGCGCGAGAACTACTTGATCCGGGGCGAGGTGGACCAAATTTTTTTTTCAAAAACGTAGATGCATGTATTATAAACACATTCGTAAAAAAAAAAAATTTAAAAATGCCGTGTGTGTAGTTTTTTACACCACAAGTTTGTGGTTTACGAGTTCCGTAACACCACAAGTTTGTGGTTTACGAGTTAGGAACTCGTAAACCACAAACTTGTGGTGTAAAAAACTACACACACGGCATTTTTTTTTAAAATTTTTTTTACGAATGTGTTTATAATACATGCATCTACGTTTTTGAAAAAAAAATTTGGTCCACCTCGCCCCGTACGGTGTGGTTCTCGCGGTTCTCATAACTCGAGGTGGTTCTCATTCTAGCGGCCCCCTATATATATATATATATATATATATATATATATATATATATATATATATATATATATATATATATATGAAAAATGATAAAATCGTACTTGGTTGGCATTGATCGAAAAGTAGGGAAATGAAATATATTAATAAAAAAATAACAAAAAGACCTGACAACTTCATCTTCTACCTTATTACACAGTGCAAAAAATCTGAAACCAAAAAAACCATTTCAAAATCGTTCATAACACAGACCGTCTTCCCCAATTTCAAACCCTAAAAATCATCCTTGGTCAAACATTCCAACACAAAAATAAACGGAAACGTTTCCTGCACGTCCCCAAACCCGGTCCCCTTCTGCAGCACGTTTCTAGGTCGTACCCAACATGCCGGGGACGTTTCCCGGCCGTCCCCGTGCCGTTTCCGTCCCCTAGCAGTCCCCGGGACGGGAGACGGCACCTCAATCGCGTTTCCATGCTTCCGAGCTTGGAAGTTTTGCCCTTGCCTTTCACCACCCCTCCCCTTTTTGTAATGTGGAGGACGAAACAGGCATTTTCATGATGTGATGACTGTGGGGCATGCTCTTTCCCCGTTACCCTTTCCTACCACACCATGTAGTGTGAGAGGTTCATCAACCAATGTTTACAAAACTGCAATATTTCTGAGGTACACCATCGATCATGTCGGATACTCATTGGTGATTTCCAAAAGATTACTGACACTTCAAATTGTATGATCTACGAGTGATCACGCAGCACATAAAACTAACAGTATTCTATTTGATATAATGACGTTTTTTGACGAAATATTTATTTCTAAATTAACTTAAACCATCCGTCGGAATTCCGTCACAACTTGTGACAAGTTTCCGACAAATTGAATCGAGTGGATCACAAACCCCAACGTTCATGTAAAAAAAACTGTAGATATATAAAAAAGAATTACAGCTGTTCATAACTTTCATATTTTATTTATAGCATAAAGTACAACGAATTATTACACACACAAGGAGTTGCTCCAACAGGTATAGGAAACTTACTCCCTAGGAGTTGCTTTGACAAGTATAGGAAACTTCCTATGAACCGTTAAACCATCACTCTCAGTCATGTCTATAGGCTCGTTCCCCGGCAATGAAAATTCAAACTTATACACTAAATTTGCCAACACAATTTCGTTAATAATCATTGCAAAACTGATACCAGGACACCCTCGTCTCCCAGCACCAAATGGTATAAACTCGAAATGAAAACCTTGATAATCAGTAGCGGTGTTCAAGAACCTCTCTGGTCTAAACTCTTCAGGTTCTTCCCATATTAAAGGATCTCTAGCTATCGCCCATGCGTTAATCATCACTTGCGAACCTGATGGGATGTCGTAGCCGAGTAGTTTAACGTCTTTTGCTGATTCACGGGGAAGAAGGAATGGAGCTGGAACGTGTAATCGTAGGGCTTCTTTGAGGACGGCTTTTAGATAGGGCATATTGTCTAAGTCGTCTTCGGTGATCATTTCTCTTCCTTGTCCTACTGTGTGTGCTTCTTGTTGCAATCTTTTCATTGTACGTGGGTTTCGTAGTAGCTCGCCAATTGCCCAGTCGAGGCTAGTGGATGTGGTATCGGTGCCAGCATTAAACACGTCCTAGGAATCATGAATCAAAATTACATATGTATATACACTACTAGAAAAGTAGCCAATTTAAGAATAAGAAAGGAGAGACGTAGTACCAAGATGATAGCCTTAATCATATATCTTTCAAGGCGAAATCCTGTAGAGTTATCTTTTTGAATTTCTATTAAAATATCAATAAGATCTTGGCCTTCAGCATCACCCACTTTCTTGTTTTCATGTTCGTCAATTACAGCGTCATAAAACTCATCAATATCTTTAACAAGTTTTTCAATTTCTCCTTCTAATCCGGTAAATCTATCCATCCATGCTAACGAAGGAAAAACGCTCGCAAAACAAAAGCGTCCCGTCAAAACTAAAGTCCGGTCTAGAAAATTCTTAAGCTCCATCCCTTCATATATCTTTCCCAAAGCTGCTCTAGTAATCACATTATGTGTAAGGGTAGCAACTAACTCACTCAAATTAAAAACGGATTCATTGGTTCCTTGAATCTTTTTTATCATTCTCGCCACCTCCTCCTCCCTCACTTTTCGGTACGACTGAACCCTTTTGTTGCTTAAAAGATGGAGTACAGAAATACTTCTGAGTTGCCTCCAGTGCTCTCCATATTTGTCAAAGGCTATATCTTTGCCGCCATAAGTAAGTTTACTAATGGTGTTTAAATACGGCCTATTTGCAAATGTTATATCATGGGTTTTCATAATCTCTCTAGCTGCATCAACGGAAGAGGCTACAATTATCGGCACACTACCAAAGTGAAGCAATACGAGTGGACCATAAGTCTTAGCCATGGATTGAAGGACACGGTGCATGCCCACGCCTAATTGGTGAAGGTTTCCTATTAATGGTAACCCTGGTGGAGATGGAGGGAGATTTTTATGGGATTTTTTGGAAGAAAAATATAATTTTGAAACAAGTAAGGCAAAAATTATAGGAAGAGAATAAAAGAGAAAAACTTGTAGGTTGAAAGACATTTTATCGATGTTCTTGCTAAGTTTAGAGATACCCTTGTATGTACGTGTTTGCATATATGTTGAGTATATGGAGTATATATATTTATATAATATAATGATAGTTCCAAATCAGATACTATTTACAACGTTTATGCATCTAGAAATCTCAAAAAAGTCAGCAAGAAACCCTTGTTATCTTAATTATTGTAGACGAGAGATATCCTCCATCTATTTTTATAGTGAAGAGCTAGATATATCTATAAAGTTATAAAAATGATATCGTAAAATAGATCTTGTGATGCAGTGATTAAGTTCTAGGCAGCCCTGGATAACAAATCTCGAATACTCGAAGGTTTCCACTTGGAGTGTTCGGATGTAAATAATATTATATAACCCTACAAAAAGTAACTTAGGGTACTTAGTAGTTGTGTCTCTTCACATCACACCTTTTAAATAATACCCCTTTATTTTTAACACACACCCCTTCCTTATTATATGATCCACCACTTCCCATCTGTTCATTAAAAAATGCTCCATCTTTTATTACAAAAAGTTGCGACTCATGGAATGTTGGTTTCACATTCTAAATTGACGCGCACCGTTTAAAGAATGAATGCAACTTTCTTTCAACCTCTACCAATTTATCTTTAATATACTCTGTTAAATTTAATTCTAACTAATTCACCCACCTTTAAACCATATTTGCCACATCATCAATTGAATACACGTACTTCTCCTCGAAACCGCTTCAACGGTAACCAACTTGACAATTCGTTTATTTCTCTCATATTTGGTTCCAATTCTTCTTCGTGTTTATCAATTTCTTGCTTTTTGAATCGCAATTAAGGTTGCAGTTCCGTCAATTCATTCAAGATAACAATTTTTAATTCTTTTCAATCAACTCACTCATACTTCGTTTCCTTTCCTTCCTGCTTCCATGTTTATCAATTTCTCACTTCTTGAATCACAAGGTTAATTAACAATTATAATTATATACCATTACCACTCCTATTCTTATTTTCTTTTTGAATCTGCATACACATAATGATGTTGCATTTGATTTTTGAACATTTATTTTTTACACTTTGATCGATTGATTCTTGTCCGGCTGTTATACTACTTTAACACCCATTAAATTGATTTTAGATTCTGCATAAGTATGTGACTGAACGTTGACCGGATGCAAAATTTAATAATAGAAAAGTAAAATGGGTACTAAATAGTAATTGATAAAATATATGCATACTAAATAATGAAACGTCACTAATTATCGGATACATTTTGGATCATTCAAGAGTAAAACGTTTTGTAAATACATACATTTTAAGAGTGTTCGAATCTTTTATAAAAACGCTCACAATCAACATTCCGCCGCAACGCGCGGGTTAGCGTCAACTTGTTAAAATCAAATACTAACTAAAAGGTTATGGCAAAGCTAATTATTGTGGCAAAGTTATTGCTTTTAGAATTCTAGTTCTGCTGCTAACTATAAAAATTAATGATAATTATTTGTGGGTGGGGGGGGGGGGGGGGGGGGGGGGGCTTTAGCTTTTAGCTTTTAGCTTGGGGGGGGTTAGGTTTTTTTTTTTTTTTTTTGGGGGGGGGGGGGGTGATGGTTAGGTTTTTTTAGCTATTTTTGGTTGTGTTCACATTGGTTCTCGTGGTTCTCGCGGTTCTCGCATGAACCTTTATATATATATAATCATGTACATTTTATAAAATAGTTGTGCACTTTACACAATAAAAAAATCATGTACATGATCTTACATTTTCAACGTTTCCTACACCATTAAAACAATATTTTGGTGTAGGATACAGAATGTGTAGGACTCAAACACTTTTAAATAATTTTGCGACTCATAATAGGACACAAAAATTTTAAATAATTTTCTCACTTCTAAAAAAATTTGTGTAGGAGCCAATACATTAATGATGGTGAAGGAGTAATTTATGGTTGCATTAATAAGATTTGAGTAACTCTTTAAAATATTTATTAATATTCTAAATCAAAATTTCTATACTACCCTTAATAATTAAAACATTAATTAAAAGTGGACAAAAATGATATCTTGATTCACAACCAGATAAAAAAATATTGGGTCTAAATTAATTCATTTTTTCTTCTTTTGATAAAATTCTTCTCAAATGAACATCCCCCTATATATATAGGATTAGGTTCAAGAGTGAACACCAGTGTAGTTTGCGAACTGAGTGAATTAATCCTGCCCATACATGTGTGTAGATCAATGGCTAAGATTTGATGATAAAATACACTAGTGTATTTTACGATTTGATGATGAAATCCTAGCCATCCACGTGTGTAAATCACTGGCCAAGATATGTTCACTCAGTTCACAAATACACTCGTGTTCACTCTAGAACCCCAACCTATATATATATATATATATATATATATATATATATATATAGGAACAGGATCAGGAGAGAACGATTTGAAGTGTGATGAAAACAGTGAGAACGATTTTCAGCCATAGGATCTTTATGATTTGTGGCTAAGATGATGTGGTGGCATTTTTGTAAATAATGGAAACCTTATAACTATAAGGATGGGTAAAATTGGAAGATCCAAACAAGGGTGCACATGCTAATCACATGTCATTTTCCCCATCATATTTAACCGCCAATAACTTTTTTATACGTGATTATTTTTCTAAAAAAGTTACACCATAAAACTCAGCGTTTTTTATCTTTCCAACGAGTATACTGTTGATATACTTTTTGAAAAAAAAAATGAAATAAGTTTTATGGCGTTTTTCTGAACTTATGGGGTTTTAGACTATGTATTTTTACGGCGTTTTTCTGAACTATTTGTTTTTATGGCGTTTTAACTAGGTATTTTCATGGCGTTGTTCTGAACTTAGTGTTTTATGGGGTTTTAAACTAAGTTTTTCATGGGGTTTTTCGAACTGTGTGTTTTATGACGTTTTAACTGTGTATTTTCATGGCGTTTTTCTGAATTTAGTGTTTTATGGCGTTTTATTTGAACACCCAGTTCATGTGTGTGGGTTTTTTTGACAATATTACCCTTTAATGTAATTTAGTATCAATGCCACTTGTTAACTCCAAAATCGTTCTCACCGTTCTCTCTAAATTCTGGCCCTATAATATATATATATATATAAGTATCCGCTAAAATGAGAACCACCTCGAGTTGTAAGAACCGCAAGAACTTTTTGATCCGGGGCGAGGTGGACCAATTTTTTTTTTCAGAAACGTAGATGCATGTATAAAAACAACATTTGTAAAAAAAATTCAAAAAAAAATGTCGTTGGTGTAGTTTTGAGCACCACAAGTTTGTGTTTACGGGACCCGTAAATTTTCCGGCCAGATTTACGGGTCCCGTAAACACAAACTTGTGGCGCTCAAAACTACACACACGAATTTTTTTTTTTTGAATTTTTTTTTTTACAAATGTTGTTTTTATACATGCATCTACGTTTATGAAAAAAAAAATTGGTCCGCCGCGCCCCCTACAGTGTAGTTCTCACGGTTCTTACAACTCGAGGTGGTTCTCATTTTAGCATTCCCCTATATATATATATGTATATATATATATATATATGTATATATATATGTATGTATATATATATGTATGTATGTATAGAGTAAGGTTCATACGAGAACCACCTTTATTGCGAGACTCACGAGAACCAATGTGAACACAACAAAAAATACATAAAAAAACATAATCCCCCCCCCCCCCTCAAAGCTAAATGCTAAAAACTAAACTCCCCCAAAAAACTAAAAAAACATAACCCCCCGCCACACCCCCCCCCCCCCCAAAAAAAAAAAAAAAACCTAAACCACCCTCCCCCACCCCCCGCTCAAGCTAAAATGCTAAAAACTAAACCCCCAAAAAACCTATAAAAAAAACACACACAAAAATTATCTATTTTACATATTTACATTAAAATCGCTACTTTTAGTTACGAAATCCAGCAATTTTTTAAATAATTTTTTTTGGTAACGAAATCCAGCATTTTTTTTATAAAAAGTATTAAAAAATAAGTTTTGTTTGTTTTTTTTAACTATTTTTAGGTATTTTTGGTTGTGTTCACATTAGTTCTCGCGGTTCTCGCAATAAAGGGTAGGGTTCTAGAGTGAACACTAGGTTGAGAATGAGCTGTGTGAACTAATCTGGGCCATTGGATTACATCATATAGATATTTTTAAACAATGGCAAAATTGTAATTATAATGTTATAACTTCCCTTGCATTTAATTGACATGAGGGTATTTTCGTCTTTTATAAATTGCATTTATTAAACAATATAATCAAAATTCTTAAAATCTAGCTAGTTTACGTATATACAAGATACACAGCTGTAAGTGTGTATATGTGTACAGTCTCGCTAATATGAGTTTATACAAGATACACAGATGTTACTTTATAAACATGTGTACAGTCTTGTTAACTATCAGTTTATACAATATACACAACTGTTAATTTATACATATGTGTACAGACTTTTATACATCTGTGTATTATATTCAGAAATCGTTACATATGTGTATATTAACAACATATTGTATATTATGCATGCACACAAATAGATTCATATAAAAATTATGTAATTAATGAAAATGAAACAAGGAACATAATACGTATACACATATACGTAGATTTGTATAAAATTATAAAAGCAACAAAAACTAAACAAGTTACATGTATGTATTAAAAATCATACACCCTCATCGCACGTCATCCATGATGGTCTACCAAAATTTAAAGTAGTCTAATCCCTTACAATCAAAATAATGGATAAATAACTAAAAATGAGAGAGAGGGAGAGAGAGAGAGTTAAGAGATGAGAAAATTAAGTGATTTAAATTAAAAATACTTGTCTAATGTCAATCTTACCCTTTTAATCTAATCAAGAAATTGTTCACACCTAATCTTGTATGTGTGTGTGTGTGTGTGTGTGTGTGTGTATATATATATATATATAGGGTAGGGTTCTAGAGTGAACACTAGGTTAAGAGTGAACTGTGTGAACTAATCTGGGCCATTGGATTACACCATCTATAGATTTTTATATAATGGCAAGATTGTAATTATAATTTTGTAACTTCCTTTTAAAATAATTGATAAAAGGGTATTTATTTCTTTTGTAAATTGCATTTATTAAACAATAAAATCAAAATCCCTAAAATCTTGCAAGTTTCCGTACATACAAGATACACCGCTGTTAGTGTATACACATGTGTACAGTCTCGCTAGTATCACTTTATACAAGATACACTGACGTTAGTTTATACACTTGTGTACAGTCTCGCTAACTATCAGTTTATACAAGATACACAGCTGTTAGTTTATACACATGTGTACAGTCTTTTATACTTCTGTGTATTATATTTAGAAATTGTTACATATGTGTATATTAACAATATAGACTATATTATGCATGCAAACGAGTAGATTCATATAAAAATATGAAATTAATGAAAATGAAACATATCACATGTATGCAAAAATAAATAACTTTATCACATATTCAAAAAAAAAGGTTAATGCCCAAAAATAATTACAATTTCAATCTCAGAAAAAATTTTCAATATTTATTGAAAATTATAAAAAGTTAAAAACATTATATTATGATATCTATGTATACAGATAATAAAAGAAAAAATACATTAAAGTTAAAATTAAACGAAAATCTATGGATAAAAAATTATGGAGAAATAGCTAAAAATAAGAGAGAGAGGGGGAGAGTTAAGAGAGGAGAAAATTAAGGGATTGTAATTAAACATGCTTGACTAGTGTCAATCTTACCATTTTAATCTAAAAAATGATCAAGGGTTAAGATTAGTTCACTCAGTTCACTCTCAAAAAGTTGTTCACTCTTGAACCTAATCCTATATATATATATATATATATATATATGTATATATATATGTATATATATATATATATATATATATAGAAACGGGATCAGGAGAAAACGCTCAAAAGTGTGAGAACGGTGAGAACGCATCCTGGCGCAACACGTGTCACACGGCATAGAAAAGGGCGGAGGGGCTTTTCTGTCCTTTTATCTTCTCCTTTTCCAGTTCCGCTTTTCACAATATTGTTTTATTTTTGGCGTTTAAGATTTTTGGCGTTAACTAAATTCAATAATTAATGGCGTTTAATGGTTTCATTGTATTAACATTTTGGCGTTTATGGCGTTTTTCAAAACGTATGCCATTGGAACCCAGGGGATTAGGAAACCTATTTGAATGGCGTTTTTCAAGGCGTTTTAAACAAGATGGCCCGTTGTTCTATTATTTTTTATATACATTTTGGCGTTTGTGGTAACTTGGCGTTTTACAATTGAAAAATTATATTACAACCAGATGGAAAAAAATTGAAGCGAATAAAATAAATTAAAAAGCCTAATCAGATCTCTCTTCACAATCTTCACTGTCATCAGTCTCTCTCTTCTTTAATACTACAAGAACTGTCACCAAAATATATGGCGTTTTATGTAAAACATAACAAACCCATCGGTTTGATCATTTTTGTCTGCTCGTCTATTGAAGTGGCTTTTGTGGATGTTTGGGGACATAGATCTATGACGTGTGGGTGGGTTTTTCGCTTTGATCTTCAACTTGATCTTCATCTTTATAATCATCCCACTCTTTAGTGTCATTGATCTCTTTTCCTCATCCAAGCCTTCTTCAAGAACAAAGAACACAAAATAACATATGACTGTCATCAATATCTTTTTCTTGAAGATTTGTCCATCTCATGCAGCAAAATCTTACTGAGTTACTCCCCTCAGCTAACAATCCATTCAGTGAAACTTCACGAAGAACAATACTGAATATCTAAGAAAGCATATTAGCCATCTTTGATTTTTTTAATTTTTTGCTGTTTTATAGTGAGTGGTATTTAGTAGTGTTTTGACGTTTGTTTGTTTGTTTTTTTTTTTTTTTTTTTTTTTGATTAAATGGAAGTTGCTGAGAGTTACTATTTTATAGGATTTTTGTTGGACCGATCTACGACCTTAAAACGTCAGTTAAGGCAGTTCATCTTCGAGTACGAAGGCGGAATCAACGTAATCAAAGTCATAACAACTATTATCCTTTTAATCCTTCTTTACTGATTGATATTCGTGCTTTTACAACGTTTTCTGATACAAAACCGGCAGCACTTCGTGTTTCATACAATGACCATCACTACCAAATGAATCACACAACAACCTATTTATAACCTAATGATTTCGCTTGAAACAGTTTCAAGCTAAATCATGATTTCGCTTGAACCTGTTCAAGCTAAATCTCTGATGTTGATTTCGCTTGAACCAGTTCAAGCTAAATCTGATTTAGCTTGAATTACACAAGAACACTTTCAAGCGAAATCCCATGTTAAACATGTAAAAACCCTAAATAAGACCCTGTTGTGTGTACATTCAACCTATCTAGACACAAGACTTGATTATGACGTAATCAGCAGACATTTAATGCACCAACAGACTCCCCCTTGGATGTTGATGAAGTCTTTGGCTTCAAGTCTTTGTCTTTATCATTCTTCAAACATTGTAAAAACTCTCTTCAATCTTTATCTTCAAACTTTTAACTTTAAACTCCAATCTTCCCTTTGACCGTTGATCCAGACTCCCCCTTTCACTGACTCCCCCTCTCGATATGCTAGAATCTGAGATATCTGGTTCAAGCTTTGACATTTAGCTTCCGTTGGGAATAATGAAGTCCAATCCTGTTACTCAACCAATAAACATTACAATTCTATCTTTTCAACAATAATTCACAAACTCAATCATTTTTAACAATCCACTCAAGTATTCAGGTTCAAGTTAATGACCCTGATCACTTGATTAATCTACCAAGTCCAAATTAATGACCTTGGTTGATCTTTTGACGAATCAATACTGATTTTAAAACAACAATTTCAAACATTTTCTGAAAATAACAAGTATCAAGTTAATGAACTTGTTTTTGACTTTTCAAACAATTCAAACTTCATCAAAGATAAGCTCTCCTCATTCTTCAGTCCAGAATCCCCTGCATCTGCTTCAAACATCTGAGAATCCAACAATCAACTCTCCACTTTGGTTTGTCAGAAAATAAAGCAGAAATAAAATCTTTTTGGATTTTATCAAAGTGTTCTAAACTAAGAAATGAAATACAGAAAACTTAAATTGCAGAAAGTAAACAAAGTAAACTATTTACAAACATATTTTTGGCGAGCGTGTCAGGGAATCATATCAGCTTTTCAGACAAATTACAAGTACCGTTAAGCTTCATTTCATACTCAGACTTAAACAATTCACCTCGATTGTCGATATACTGATCCATCTTAAATTTCCACACAATTTTCAATTTACTCAGGATACGATTTAGATGATTTAAGAACTTAGCTCATTCATGTGTCCCACCTCTTGAATATACTCCCGTATCCAGAATCCCAATAATCAGTCTTACAGATGAGTATACTACAATGATATCTGTATATAAATTAGGTATGCGAGGGCCGAGGGATCTCAGGTCGATACTTCCGTATACGCAGAGAGATATCAGCTTCGACTTTACGGTATGTCCCCTTTAGAGGATCTTTTTGCTTACAACAGCAGCGACTATCAATTTTATTGTTTCATCGGCATGCTGAGGGTTTAATGCTATGTTTCAAGCATTGCAGAAAGTATTAGCCAAGGACTAGGTCAGAACTACCGTTCAGCAGAAGTCCCGGAATAATACCCCAGACATCATTGAGTATAAAGACCTAGTATATCAGATTACGAGACCTTTCAAACGAGATTTCAGGGGTTACCTATATATCCAAGGAGTGTTCCCCACGAATTCAAAAGTTTGAATTTAGGTTTATATCCCGAATAAATCTACTACATGTGCGAAAACCTATCGACACATCATCAGTGAGACTGTTTAACTCATTTATACTTTACAAATCTTTAGCATACTGTAATCGTCTAGCCGATGTACTATCATTTTCCCTATATACACAAGCTTTTTTTCAAATTTTATCATGTTTTTGTATTTTTGCATTTTTTTACTGTTTTTGTATTTTCTGAAAATATAAACTATATACAACTATCTACTCCCCCTAAATACCAAAACAAGTAAAAAATTGACAAACCATTGCAGATTGTTTCTCGTCTTCATCCGCAACAGTACTCTCATCAATGCCCACAATTCCATCCGACACCGAAAGAAGCTTCATACCATTCAGTTTTAACAAATATTTAAACCGATTTTTATCAAAAGCTTTGGTATGTAAATCAGCTTTCCGTTCGTCAGTGTGGATTTTCACAATTCGTATCAACTTTTTCTCAAAACAATCACGAATAAAGTGATGACGAATTTCTATGTGTTTAGTTTTAGCGTGATGTACTGGATTCTTTGTTATATTTATAGCGGCCTCATTATCAACAAAAAGAGGTGTGTTAAGAAACTGCAAACCGTAGTCGCGCATCTGTTGCTGTATCCACAAGATCTGAGACAGCAACTGCTAGCAGAAACATACCCCGCTTCACATGTAGATAACGCCACAGACGTTTGTTTCTTACACTGCCAGGTAACCAATCTAGGACCAAAGAACTGGCATCCTGCAGTTGTTGATTTTGAATTGACTTTGCAGCATCCGAAATCCGAATCGGAATACCCTTCGAGCGTAAATTCACCTTTTCTAGGATACCACAACCCCAATGAAGGAGTTCCTTTCAGGTAGCGCAATATCCTCTTCACAATAATCAAATGCGATGCTCTCGGGTTAGACTGACATCTTGCTGCGAGGCACGTTGGGTACATGATATCAGGACGTGAAGCAGTTAGGTACATTAAAGAACCTATCATGGAACGGTAAAACGTTTCATCAGCCCTGTCTCCGGTGAGATCTGGGTGAATCCCATGATTTGTTGCAAGTGGGGTAGCAGCTGGAGTAGAACTTGACATCCCAAATTTCTCTGGAATATCATGAACATACTTTGACTGATGAATGAAAATTTCCTCAGGATGACATTTCAAACTTTTGCTTCATCACTGATTCAAAATCTTTGCATAGATTTTCATTTGTCGACCCAAAGATTATATCGTCCACATAAATCTGAACTATCAGAAGATGACCATCGACCTCTTTAGTGAAGAGAGTGGCATCCACTTTTCCACGAATGAACTTGTTGGCTAGTAGGTGTTGAGACAAAGTCTCGTACCAAGCTCTCGGGGCCTGGTGTGAACCATACAGCGCTTTGTCCAATAAGTAGACCTTGTTTTTGTGGATTGGATCGGTGAAGCCCGGTGGCTGACCGACATAAACCTCCTCTTTAACCTTCCCATAAAGAAACGCCGATTTAACATCCAACTGATAAACTTTGAAGTTCTTCCAAGACGCAAATGCTAGGAAAATTCTGATTGCCTCTAGTCGTGCTACAGGAGCATAGACTTCGGTAAAATCAATCCCCTCCTATTGACTAAATCCCTGAACAACGAGTCGAGCTTTGTTCCTTACAACAACTCCTCTATCGTCCCTCTTGCACTTGAACACCCACTTGGTGTTTATTTTCCTCTGACCATCCGGCAAATCAACTAACTTCCACACTCCCAATTTCTCGAATTGACTAAGTTCCTCCTGCATTGCGTTGACCCAAGAGTCTTCAGTAAGCGCCTCTTTGTAAGTTCTTGGTTCAACCTGCGAGATAAAACAACTCAATGAGAATTCAGTTTGCAAAGGAGCAACTTTTGTATAAAAACATGTAAGCCCTTTATCAATCTGATTTCGAGTGCGAACGCCTGTCTGCAATTCTCCTATGATCAACTCCTCTGGATGATATGAAAAAGTTCGCGGCATCACTTTGCTTGGAACATCTACATTTCCCTCCAGATTAGTAACATTTTGCTCTGCATCTTGTTCACCAACTTGGTTTGTTTGACTTGAAATCTGAATTTCTCCCCCTCAGAATCTGAATCTGAATCACCATGATCAAATACTGGCATGTTTTCAGCTTCTAGATTTTCATTCTGAGCCGACTGATTATCCTGAGCAACTTCATTCTGTTGGACATCATCATGTTCACCAGCATTACTTGGACCTGCTTCATCGTCATTTGAAGTTTACCGTGGTCTTCCAGAACACTCAGCTGGGAACCTTAGCTGCGACTCATATTTACGCAAAATATCCAACTCATCAAAGAAATCTTCATCATCCTCTGATTCTTCTCTCATGTCAAATGAATCCCAAAGTTTGTCATAATGATAACGCCATGAATCACCAGGATTCTGTGGCGGCATAGTATAACCTTGACATTCCACATTTGCAGCTTCAATAATCCGCTTCTCAGTTGGAACGAAGACACGTCGCATCGGATTTGCATAACCAACAAAAATTCCCTCAATGCTCTTCGGACCAAACTTTCCATGAGGCTCTATAACCGTACAGGGTGACCCAAACGGTTCTAGATACTTCAAATTCGGTTTGCGATTATTGATTAGCTCAAAACATGTTTTATTGAACTTCTTGACAGTGAGAACCCTGTTGAGCGTATAGCATGCGGCGGAAACAGCTTCAGCCCAAAAATTAATCGGTAACTTTGAATCTGCGAGCATAGTTCTAGCCGTCTCGATTAGTGTCCGTTTTTTACGTTCTGCGACTCCATTCTGCTGCGGAGTATACGGAGCACTAAACTCATGCAAAATACCTCTTTCATCACAAAATTCTTCCATTTTGCTGTTCTTGAATTCAGTACCATTATCACTTCGAATTCTCTTGATACGCCTTTGGTACAAATTCTCAATCTTTCTGAACAGCCCCATCAAACTGTCAAATGTTTCATCTTTCGTCTTCAAGAAAGAAACCCACAAAAATCTGGAATAATCATCAGTAACGACCAAACAATAGTAATCTCCTGTAATACTTTTGACATTCACAGGACTAAACAAATCCATGTGAAGTCTTTCCAGCGGTCTCGAAACTGAATTGACTTGCTTTGTAGGGTGTGACTTTTTCTTCTGCTTGCCTTTGACACAGCTAATGCACTCCCCTTCTAGATGAAAACCTTTGATATTAACTCCAAGAACCAAATCATTGTGCACCAAGTGATTCATCTTCCTTAGGTGAATATGCCCCATCTTGCGGTGCCACAATCTTGATTTTTTCTCAGTTGCTCTAGACACAAAACAATGTGCTTGATCAGTAGTTGTAGTTGCTACACTCATATCTAACACATATAAATCATTCACTCTAGGTGCCCTCATGATAATCCATTCTTCAGGAACAACAAATCCTGGTTTCAAAATCAAACACTCTTTATTAGTGAAGTGAGTAGTATACATATTGTCACAGATCTGCGAGATACTAAGCAGATTGTTCTCCAGCTCAGTGATGTAGTTAACTCTCTCAAACGTCACAATCCCATTGGATAACGTTCCTTCACCAACAATTCTACCACCTTCATGACCTGCAAATCCCACATAACCACCATTGATATTCTTCACATCATACAGTAATGCAGTTTTTCCTGTCATATGTCGAGATGCGCCACTATCCATGATCCATCTTTAAATGGCTCTTGGAAGATCCTGCACATACCACAAGTTGATTTTAAAACACTTCAATAAAGATGCCGATTCATGCTTCGCTAACAAGGAAGCTCCGGCAATTCAAATTGCTTATTCGAACATGGTGTCCACCCAGGCCTCATCAGCCTTAGGTGTAACCTTGACTCTCGCAATTTGAATTTTGAAATTTTTAGCCTTCAAAGGTGGAAAATTTGCATCATAATCAACCGAAATTGATTCTTCAGCCTTTTTCACTTCAGAAGTTGAAATTTTCATTTCAGTTTTTGGTTTCCAAACTTGTTGAGATAATGCAAGCTGTTTATAAAACTTGTCGTTTTTAGTTACCACTTTCTTTACAGGTTCATTTTTCACTTTGATGTTGTTATTTTTCACACTCTTTTTCTCAACAACGATTGGTGCTTTACCCTTCACATCAACTTTCTTCTTTTGAATCTTCACATTTTCAGTCTTAGGCTTCACATTGGTACACTTTCGTGCAATGTGACCAACTTGATTACATCTGAAACATATTCGAGTATCAACAATTCGACTTGTGCCTTCAGACTGATAATGTGAAACTCTTTTCTCAAAGAACTCTTTATTTGATTATGAAAAAAATTCATTTTCCTCATCAGAAAGTGAACTTGAAAAAAATACTAAACGTGTCAATATATGTTTCTTTAGGTTTGTTTATTATTATTATTAGAGTAAACTTCCGTTTTGCTCCCTGTGGTTTGGTCACTTTAACGGTTTTGCCCCAAACCTTTAAAAAATGACATTTTACTCCCTGATGTATGAAGCTTATCTCTATTTTACTCCCTGCCCTTAACGCCATCCAATTCAACTGTTAAATCCTGGTCACATGCCTCTCACATGAGGGGCATTTTAGTCTTTCCCCATCCTCCCTTATTATTATTATTAATAATTAATATGTATATATGTACATTTAACAAAAGATAAACATTATTGTTACATTTCATCTCTGTGTCTCTATGCTCTGTAACAACTACCACCCCCACCATCAAACACCATCTACAACCCATCGAACAACCACCACCCCTTCCCACCATCTCCACCCCACAACTACCACCACCACCTTGCACCACCTCCACCGACCACCACTACCATCAGGTTGCACTAGCCCAACCCGACAACCACCTTGCAACAGCCACACCCGACTACAACCACCACCTCCACCTGACCGCCACCATCTTGCACCGCCCCCACACACTCCGGCGGCCTCCCCAACTGCTCGAAAATCTTTTAAAAATAGATCTAAAACCAGATTTCAACGAACTCCAGCGTCACCATCATCATCTTAGTCTGTAAAGGCGTCGGAGCTAAAGTTAATTGCTCGAAAACCTTGGCGCCCGTCACTGTCTGAACTTAGATCGCGTTCCTCTCTCTGTCTCTCCTATTTCTCTCTCAAGTTAGGGTTTGATTATAGGGTTTGTTTTGAAATTTGGGGGTTTTAATCATACAAGTTAGGGTTTGATTATAGGGTTTGTTTTGAAAAGTGAAATATTATGATGAAAAGGTGGTCTCTGGGCAGGTGGCGGTTGCGTGTGGCGGTGGTGGTCGCGTGGTGGTGGGGTGGCAGGTGGCGATAGATGATGGTAGGTGATTGTGAGGGATGGTGGACAGGATCGAGGTGTGTGAAAGAGATTGTTAAATGTAAACATATGTATAGATTAATTATTAATTATTAATAATAACAAGGGAGAATGGGGAAAGACTAAAATACCCCTCATGTGATGGGGCACATGACAATTATTTAACGTTACAAATGAATGGTGTTAAGGGCGGGGAGTGAAATAGAGATAAGCTTCATAGATCAGGGAACTGGAACATAAGTTTCATAAGATCATAAAGTTTATTTATTAGGTACGGGACATAACAGTTCGCATCCCACAACGACCACCTCCATGTGCAAGCTCCATAGCATCTAACGACCTGCAAAGCATGTAATAACGAGTCAACAACAAAGTTGAGTGAGTTCACGGTTGGTTGTCCATTTTAGAGTTGTTTCCAAAAACATAGTTTAATCTTAATCAGCTATCTAGCCGTGGGGGTTACCCCATAGTTCGAAAACGTTTATCAGTTAACCACCCCATGTCCACCTTCCCTAGCTATCCAGCCCGGCACTCCGGCCGTGGGGGCTACCCCACTATTTAAACTACCAGACTCGTTTATCATATCGACTACTAACGAATATTACTTGTGCCCTAGCGTCGGTGTCTATCATCACCGACGTGCCATAGTCCATTAGTACACACCCGTCCGATTGGCACGGTGTGAGGTTTGTTAAACCTAATAGCGCTATTAACTAATGACCCGCTCGCCATAGCCTCGGCGATTAAGTCGATACAAAAGGGAGGGACTTCGCTGATAGAGTTCTAGTCCAGTAAGTCTAATTCCGTCCCAACAGGACGAGGAATTCTTATTCCTTAACACGTCCCAAAGGACGAGGAAATCCCTATTCCTGAACCCATTCCCATTCCCACCGGGAATTACCATGCTTTGTAGAAAAGTCTGAACTCACCTCGGTTTGCTCGGTTAGATTCTGAAATATAGCTAACAGTCAAGGTCGGTCAATCACGTCCTAATATAATTACCAGTTAGTCATTTAGTGATCTCAAATAGAGCACAAAGTTCCTACACGTATCTACTACATAACATTCATTCACTTTAATAGTTCACGCTCATTTAAACATTCCACCTATAGATACTCAAGAACAAGCATACGATATTGCACATATTACTTTCATTGACATATAACATGTTAGATCATCCTCAGATAACATACTCGACATTTAGACACGCAAATTACTACTTATGTCATTTCAACTTAAATATCCGAAACTCGGCTGTTTTCGGGCATTTTAATAAAATAGTTAACTTATTCCAAAAATTCCCAAATTTTTAGAAAATATCTTAAACGATCCAAATATTATTATGTAAAAATCTCGGGATCCAATTCATTACCAATATTTTATAAAAATTCACTTTCCGGACTGAAATCATATTTATCTTTTTCTGACTGCAGTCCACGGAATAATTTGTTTAAATTTCATCGAGAGTCCGATTTACGAAATTCCAGTGAGATAATTACAAACACATCGGTCGTCATCTACAATACAAATTTCATACTCTAACTCTACACAGAATTCAAGTTATGACGGAAAACAGAACGCATATTTTCAGCAGTAAAAATGCAGCTTGAGCTGCTGTCCAAAAACAGATCTTTAAAAATAGTAAACCAAGTCCAAAAATTATGATTCCGGTGCCATTACAATCGTATTTCGAAATAGCCTGTTATAGACTCAAGAAAATCCATTGTTCGTTAAATATTGACCTGTTTACAGCCAACTGAAGTTGGCTGTAAAAGCTTGGATAGAAGCTGTTTTCAGCTTTTAGCTTTCTAACTTGTGTTCGATTGATTCCGTTAACATGTTTAGTGATCACAACGACATCAAACATCAATATTTACAAGAAAATCATCAGGTAATCAACAAGAATCAAAACAACTTCATATTAACATCACTTCATCACATTTCATTTTTATGTAAACCATATGTTCATGTTTCTAGTTCAAGTTTCTTTGTGTTCTTTAAGTTTATCATCATGTAACCTACTTTAACCACTTAAATAACATGAATAATGAATGGATCTAAGTTCTTACCACTAGTTAAAGACTAGGGAAGTTCAAGTGAAGAAATGTGGTGGATAAAAGAAGATGAGAGTGGTCCTTCAACTTCCGAACACACCGAGCTTCGTTGTGCACTTTGTAGCACCTTGAAGTACTCTTGGAATGGATGGAGCTTGCAAGAAAATGGTAGTGGTGTGGTGATGAGGGGGCAACCGAGAATGGAGGAGGAGAAAGGAGTGGTGTGGTTATGAGAATGATGAACATCTAGTTTATCTTATATTCCATCTTCACTAATACCCTTTGGTCCATGTGTCTACAAGAGTACATACACAATCTAGCTCATATCAAATCAAGATCATTTAGGATCTTTGGAAGGATTTTAAAAGATTAGAAGATTTTGGAGTGGGGCCCCTCCATGGGCCGGTTATAAAAAGGGGGGGGGGGTTAAATGAAATTATTTGGTAAGTGGTAATTAGTGGGGTGTTAGATGTAAAAAACTAATGTTTAGTGTGTTACATGTATCATGTAGTGTGTTTAAGCGTTCGGGGACCTAGACTAGCTCAGAAAAATAAAAACAATGTTTTGAACAATAATTTAGTGTTTCGGGTAATGTCCGGTTGTTCGTTTTGATACTGTTCCGTTAAACTGCTTAATTAATCTGTAAAGTGTCCTATATATATATATTTGTAACACTTTTAATTCACTACACTCAGGAAAACATACCGGACTATTTAGTAACTTTTCTGTACACTACTAGTATGTTAATAAGCACATGTAAGTATAACACAGTAATCAGAAAGCAGTTAAGTGATTCAGCACCGTCATCAAGCACTTTAATTATCATTAATAAATCGTATGGATACATGGAATTGTGAGGGTTGTCACATTCTCCCCCTGTTAAGAAAATTTCCTCCCGAAATTTAGCTCGTGGTTACTGAGGAAGCTAGTTATGTTGCGTTGGTTTCCTGGTTTTCCTGGGGTGTTACATCATCCCCCCGTTGATTTGGAATTTCGTCCCGAAATTCTGCAGTAGCTTCAGTCTCAGTAATGGTTACACTTTTCTTAAACAGCTGGGGATACTTGAGTTTCATTTGGTCTTCTCATTCCCAGGTATACTCTGGGACACGACGGGAATTCCAATGAACTCGGACGAGAGGTATCCTGGTACGCTTGAGAATCTTAACATCTCGATCAGTAATCTCTACTGGCTCCTCGACGAATCGCAACCGGTCGTCGATTGTGAGCTCATTTAAGGGAACTATGAGGGTCTCATCTGACAGACACTTCTTCAGATTCGACACATGGAAAACATTGTGAACTCCACTGAGTTCTGCCGGTAGATTCAACTTGTGAGTGACCTTGCCAATTTTCTCAATGATTTCGAACGGTCCGACATAGTGCGGATTGAGTTTGCCTCGTTTGCCAAAATGAACTACACCTTTCCAAGGTGAGACTTTGAGTAGCACTCGATCCCCAACCTAGAACTCGAGTGGTTTCCTTCGCTTATCTGCATAGCTTTTCTGACGGTCACGAGCTGCCGCCATTCGTTATCGTATCTGAGCAATCCTTTCGGTTGTATCCACTACAAGTTCTGGGCCAGTGATTTGACTGTCGCCAACCTCTGCCCAACAAAGAGGTGATCGGCACTTCCGTCCGTACAATGTCTCGAACGGAGCGGCCTGGATGCTGGTGTGGTAACTGTTGTTATACGAAAACTCCACTAACGGGAGGTGTTTTTCCTAGCCATTACCAAAATCGCTTACATATGCCCTAAGCATGTCTTCTAGGGTTTGGATGGTGCGTTCGGATTGCCCATCCGTCTGTGGATGATAAGCGGTGCTCATATCTAAATGTGAGCCGAAAGACTTGTGCATTGCTTGCCACAGTTTAGAAGTAAAACGTGAGTCACGATCAGAAATGATGGAGGTTGGCACTCCGTGCCATGATACCACTTCCTTTAGGTAAATGTCTGCTAGTGTAGAAAACTCATCCGTTTCTTTGATAGCCAGAAAATGTGCAGACTTGGTCAGTCGATCCACGATCACCCAAATGGTATCATTTCCGCGTTGCGATCTAGGCAGGCCAGTAACGAAATCCATGGAAATTTGCTCCCATTTCTATTTCGGGATCTCTGGTTGTTGAAGTAGGCCAGATGGCTTCTGATATTCAGTTTTGACTCTCGCACAAGTCAAACATTTTCTAACGTAGGTTGCTATGTGGGCTTTCATGCTAGGCCACCAGTATGTAGTCTTGAGATCATGGTACATCTTATCCGAACCAGGATGTACTGAATAACGAGACTTATGTGCTTCATCCACCACGAGCTCGCGTAAGTTTCCGTAAAGTGGGTCCCAGATGTGCCCGTTTACATAGTAGGCACCGTCTTCCTTTTGTTCTAACCGCTGCCTCGACTCTCGCAGGAACTCAGCCCTGATGTTTTCTGCTTTCAATGCTTCAACCTGAGCATCACGAATTCGAGCGGGAAGGCTAGAGTGAATGGTAAGCTGTAACGCACGTACACACTTAGGTATAGTATCCTTTCGACTGAGGGCGTCGGCCACAACATTGGCTTTGCTCGGATGGTAGTTGATCGCACATTCGTAATCATTCAAGATCTCGACCCATTGATGTTGTCGCATGTTTAACTCCTTTTGCTTGAAGATATGCTCGAGACTCCTGTGATCGGTGTAAATGGTGCACTTGGTACCGTACAGGTAATGTCTCCATATCTTACGTGCGAAAACAACTGCTCCCAATTCCAAGTCATGCGTAGTGTAGTTCCTTTCATGAACTTTAAGTTGGCGTGATGCGTAGGTAATGACCTTGTCACGTTTCATTAACACGCAACCAAGTCCTTGGATGGAAGCGTCGCAATAAACCACAAAATCATCTGTGCCCTCAGGCAATGAGAGGATAGGCGCGCTACAAAGTCTATCTTTTAGGTGCTGAAAAGTAGATTCCTATGCATCACCCCAACGATAGGTGACACCCTTCTGAGTTAGTGAAGTGAGAGGTTGCGCAATCCTTGAGAAATCCTTGATAAACCTTCTGTAGTATCATGCCAAACCCAAGAATTGGCGGATTTCTGTTGGTGTACGGGGTGCAGGCCAGTTCTTGATCGAGTAAACCTTGGATGGATCCACATGAATCCCATCCTTGTTTACCACATGGCCTAGAAAATGTACTTCACGAAGCCAAAAGTCGCATTTCAAAAATTTAGCATACAGTTGCTCTTTTTGAAGAATTTCCAGAGTAAGCCTCAGATGTTGCTCGTGTTCCTCCTGACTCTTAGAATAGGTCAGGATGTCGTCGATGAAGACTATGACAAATTTATCCAGGTAAGGTTTGCACACTCGGTTCATGAGATCCATGAAGACCGCAGGTGCATTCGTTAATCCGAAAGGCATAACCAGAAACTCGTAATGTCCGTAACGAGTTCTGAACGCTGTTTTGGAGACGTCCTCCTCTCGGACTCTCAGCTGATGGTATCCCGATCTCAAATCAATATTAGAGTAATAACTTGACCCTTGCAACTGGTCGAACAAGTCATCAATGCGTGGAAGAGGGTAACGATTCTTCACGGTCACCTTGTTGAGTTCGCGGTAGTCAATACACATTCTGAAGGTACCGTCTTTCTTCTTTTCGAATAACACTGGAGCTCCCCATGGCAAAGAAATAGGACGTATGAAACCCTTTTCCAGGATTTCTTATAGTTGTGTAGACAGTTCTTCGAGTTCTGATGGAGCTAGACGATATGGTGCTCGAGCTACTGGTGCTGCTCCAGGAGCTAGCTCGATTTGAAACTCAACTTGGCGATGAGGCGGAAGACGGGTAATTCCTCAGGAAATACCTCAGGAAAGTCACGTACAATAGGTAAGTCTTCTATTTTCTTCTCTTCCGTTGATGTGTTAGTAACGAGTGCTAGAATGGCAGTGTGGCCCTTTCACAAACACTTCTGGGCCTTAAGGAAAGAGATAATGCCTACGACAGCACCACTCTTTTCGCCATGAATCATGAGAGGTTCTTTACCAGAACGAGGGATGCGGACAATCTTCTCGTTGCAAAGAATTTCCGCTTGCTGATGAGATAACCAATCCATCCCAATAACAAAGTCGAAACTACCCAGAACGATAGGAATAAGATCGATAGAGAAGGTCTTACCAGCTAAGACAAGGTTACAACCCATAACTATGTGTGTGGCCTCGAGACTTTTACCGTTTGCTAGTTCTACCGTGTGTTTGGTGGTCAAAAGTGTTGGGGTGCGCTTAAGCATTTGACTAACTTTTAAGGACACATAACTAGTATCGGCACCCGAATCGAATAAAACAGTAACAAAGAAGTCATCCAGAAGAAACTTATCCATCACAACGTTGGGATCGTTCCTTGCATCACCCTGACCAAACACGAACGCACGACCTCGTGCGCCATTGCCAATATTGTTACCCCCGTTGTTGCCTCCATTGTTGCCTCCATTGTTGCCTCCATTGTTGTTCCAGTTCCCTTGATTGTTGTTGTTGTTCTGGTTCTGGTTCAGCTGAGGACAGTCCCTTTTAAAGTGGCCTTCAGCGCCACACTGAAAGCATCTTTTATTGCCCTGCTGCTGATGGTTCTGTGGAGCTTGTTGATGCTGTTGGCGATTCTGTTTTGCAGGACGTGTGCTCCTGCAATCCTTAGCTTCATGACCCAGCTTGTGACATCTCTGACATCGACCCTTGTTGCACCGCCCGCTGTGGTGCAAATTACATCGATTGCACTTAGGGTGATTTCCCTTGTATCCACCCTGACCTTGATTCCCAGAAGACTGCTAACTGGGGCCCCTGTACTCATCTGTCTTTCTCTGCTAAGACTGAACCAAAGTAGAATCCTTGCCCGAATTTCCATCCCACTTGCGCTTGTTATCACTGGGAGCACCAGTAGCAGTATTGCTAATACGCTTGGGCAGCTTGCCTTCTTCCACCGCCTGATCGGTGAGTTGGTGCGCTAAGCGAACGACTTGCTGGATGGTGGAGAGGTTGGCCGCAATTACAGACCCTTGGATTTCCGGGACTAAGCCTCTGAGGTATAGCTTGATTCGTCTAGACATGGGTTGTGAAAAGTTAGGACATAAGGCAGCCAAGTAGTTAGACCACTTTGTGTATGCCTCGATCTCTGATCCTTCCATCTTCAAACCATAATACTCTATTTCAAGTTTCAGAATGTCGTCCAGGTGACATAATTCTTCCTTAATCGAATCCTTGAAGTCGCTCCAGAGGGTGGCATTTGCGTCTGCCAACCTGAGCATCTGGACTTGTGTGTTCCACCAAGAATACGCTTTCCCTAGCAACATGCTGGTAGCGTACTCTACTTATTTGTTGGCAGGGCTCTCACTCTCTTCGAATGTAAATTTGATTCTTCGGATCCAGTGCAGAAGGTCGATTGCTCCTGCAGTGCCATCGTAAGTAGGAGGTTTGCACTCCAAGAATGCCTTGAAAGTGCCTATGCGTGATTGGGTGTGCATGGGTTGACTCCCTGATTGGATTGCTCAGGTTTCAGCAATCCGTTCGTTAATCAAGGCCGTCAGCTGACCCTGGGTCATGTCGAGACGTCCACTCATGATGTTCACATCGAAGGAACACACGTAAGAAGGGCGTCGCAAAGTGCGTAGGTGTGGAGTGACATAAAAGAGTAAGCACACAAGGTTCAAATAGCAGTTATCACATTAACTAATGCATACCATGAACAATGTACCATGTAACTAAAAAGTAGGTAATATAAACATAAACCATATCACCTAGGATGTTGAGTCTTGCACGTGGAGCGAAGCGTCGTTGTGGATCGTTGAGCACTGTACAGGTTATAGTCTGGTTTTATCAAAAACTTTTTCCCCTTTTTAAAACCAAGTTCACTATAACCAATGGCTCTGATACCAATCTGTCACACCCCAAAATCCACCATGCGGAGTACCACCGCTTGGAGGCGTGACGTGACCAGGATCAAGCCACCAATCATATTGAACAACGTATTTAAGTAAACAAAACCAACCACAATACAATTGGTGACCAAAAGGAAGTTAAACCAAGTTCAATTTAAACAGCTGAAGCATAAGACGTTAAACCAAAACATAAGTTCGTAGTTCATAAGTTTAAAGACCCAAACATAAGTTTCATAAGATCATAAAGTTTATTTATTACGTATGGGACATAACAGTTCGCATCCCACAACGACCACCTCCATGTGCAAGCTCCATAGCATCTAACGACCAGCAAAGCATGTAATAACGAGTCAACAACAAAGTTGAGTGAGTTCACGGTTGGTTGTCCATTTCAGAGTTGTTTCCAAAACGTAGTTTAATCTTAATCAGCTATCTAGCCGTGGGGGTTACCCATAGTTCGAAAACGTTTATCAGTTAACCACCCCATGTCCACCTTCCCTGGCTATCCAGCCCGGCACTCCGGCCGTGGGGGCTACCCCATTATTTAAACTACCAGACTCGTTTATCATATCGACTACTAATGAATATTACTTGTGCCCTAGCGTCGGTGTCTATCATCACCGACGAGCCATAGTGCATTAGTACACACTCGTCCGATTGGCACGGTGTGAGATTTGTTAACCCTAATAGCGCTATTAACTAATGACCCGCTCGCCATAGCCTCGGCGATTAAGTCGATACAAAAGGGTGGGACTTCGCTGATAGAGTTCTAGTCCAGTAAGTCTAATTCCGTCCCAACAGGAAGAGGAATTCTTATTCCTGAACACGTCCCAAAGGACGAGGAAATCCCTATTCCTGAACCCATTCACATTCCCACCGGGAATTACCTTGCTTTGTAGAAAAGTCTGAACTCACCTCGGTTTGCTCGGTTAGATTCTGAAATATAGCTAATAGTCAAGGTCTGTCAATCACGTCCTCATATAATTACCAGTTAGTCATTTAGTGATCTCAAATAGAGCACAAAGTTCCTAAACGTATCTACTACATAACATGCATTCACTTTAATAGTTCACGCTCATTTAAACATTCCACCTATAGATACTCAAGAACAAGCATACGATATTGCACATATTACTTTCATTGACATATAACATGTTAGATCATCCTCAGATAACATACTCGACATTTAGACACCCAAATTACTACTTATGTCATTTCAACTTAAATATCCGAAACTAGGCTGTTTTCGGGCATTTAAATAAAATAGTTAACTTATTCCAAAAATTCTCAACTTTTTACAGAATATCTTAAACGATCCAAATATTATTGTGTAAAAATCTCAGGATCCAATTCATTACCAATATTTTATAAAAATTCATTTTCCGGACTGAAATCAGATTTATCTTTTTCTGACTGCAGTCCACGGAATAATTTATTTAAAATTCATCGAGAGTCCGATTTACGAAATTCCAGTGAGATAATTACAAATACATCGGTGGTCATCTACGGTTCAAATTTCATGATCTAACTCTACACTGAATTCAAGTTATGACGGAAAACAGAACACATATTTTCAGCAGTAAAAATGCAGCTTGAGCTGCTGTCCAAAAACAGATCTTTAAAAATAGTAAACGAAGTCCAAAAATTATGATTCCGGTGCCATTAGAATCGTACTTCGAAATATCCTGTTATAGACTCAAGAAAATCCATTTTTCGTTAAATATTGACCTGTTTACAGCCAACTGAAGTTGGCTGTAAAAGCTTGGACAGAAGCTGTTTTCAGCTTTTAGCTTTCTAACTTGTGTTCGATTGATTCCGTTAACATATTTAGTGATCATAACGACATCAAACATCAATATTTACAAGCAAATCATCAGGTAATCAACAAGAATCAAAACAACTTCATATTAACATCACTTCATCACATTTCATTTTTATGTAAACCTTATGTTCATGTTTCTAGTTCAAGTTTCTTTGTGTTCTTTAAGTTTATCATCATGTAACCTACTTTAACCACTTAATGTTGGGATTGAACCCTGCCAGAGGAACAGTTAATGAAAGCCAAAACCGGATCATGACAGTGGATTCAAAATAAGCAGCAGTTTACACTAAGTCTCATCCCTTGAAAGTAATTATAACATCTGATGGTCTTACATCCACTGCCCGGATACAACTGCTGCTGTTCTTCTAACTACTGATGAAGCCAGAAGAATGTTCAGAACTAAGCACTGCTGGTACAATCTACTGATGACAAAGCACTGCCCAATCAAGGACTGGTCAACCTTGATGAAAGCACTGATATAAAGAGAAAGCAGTAGTTTAGTATGTCATCTGTTTTATGTATAATCAGTGGTTAGGTTTAGCAGTGTTTGTATAAGAACAGTAGATACAGGTTGTTAGGCTGTTAGACGTCGCTTTCATGCTGACGTCAGCTGAGATGCCTCAGCGGTTTGGATTGTCTATAAATGGAACAGTACTCTGTACTGCTACATTTGATCGTTTTGAGTGAGTTCTTCTCCTCAATTCAATCTTTTCATCTTGTGCAACCAACCGCTGAAGTATCAGGCTGAGGGGGAGTTTAGTTTGTAAGCATGCTTGTAATCTTTTGAATTGCTTTGTAATCTTTTGACTGATGAAAAGCATTTGTTTATCTAAACTATTTTCTTCCTTAATTGTGTTTACAAAGTTTGTGATCATTTCCGCTGCACTTAAACTTTATTCATCTGTATTTGATTTGTTCAAATTATACAAACAAACACAATCTGAGAGCCTCCGATCCTAACAATTGGTATCAGAGCCTGGACAGTCAAATTCGATCTAACAATCAATTTGACATAACAGTTCGGCTCAAAATTCATTGATACTAAGGTTGGGTGCATTTAGTTGAAAAACAGAGTACCTAGTAAACCATGTTCAAAAGTGGTTATTGAAAAACTCTGTAAATCAACCAAGATGTCATATGAGACACAAATCTCACACAACAAGTGATTTCATGCACAAGACACTCATGGTTTTTAGATCTGAAAACATATCTGTTAAACTATGGGATTATTTCTTATTTTCAAAATTGATTTCAACTGTTGGTATGAAGTTTGTGATGTTTTCATTATATTATATGCTAAAGTATGAACCTCGGATTAACAAAAACCCATGTTCATAAAAACATTGATGTTTTTTATAACGAAAAAGAGGGAAATTAAAACTTTAGTCACTTGATCTTATGTGTTGAAAAACAGGTTGAGATCCTCAAAAGGAACAAACCAACTTTGTTAAAAACACATTGAGAAAATCAGGTGTTGAAATAGTTCAAATCATATGTAATGTGAGATTTGACATGTGCATGTACAAAATATGGTCAGATTTCTCAAAAACATTGCTGCAAAATTATTCTGAAATCAAAAGTATTCCTCCCTTAGAACCTTCTAGTAAGTATTTGAAAACTTATCAATGGAAAGGGCAAAAAGGGGAAGAAGAAAAATCACAAAACCTCTTAACTGTGTTTATCTCAAAAACTTTTGAAGTCAAAAGAAAAGAGTACAAATATAAAACGCTTTCGAGTCAAAAATTGGGGTAAAAATGGTCATTAAGCAACTATGTGCATTCATTGGATCAGGAAAAGGTTCAGGTAACAATAGTATTCGCAGAAGAATAAACTTTCGACATGACTAGACAAATGTCCTCATTTCTGTTGTCAATTAATCAACAAGAGAATGGTACCAAACAGTGGTCAAAATGTATTTAATATTTCATACCACTGTTGTCAAAACACTGACCATTTTCATAAGCTTGAGATTGATATGATTAGGAGTTTCAGTGGAAAATTATACCAGATTCTTTTAGTGTTGTTTTTAGAAAATTCTTTCAGTGGAAAAGGATTTTCTCAAATAAAGCAGGATATATTATTCCTTATGTTTTTTTAGGAATGGTATATTTTGAACTTTTTACTGGTTTTTTATAGTAAAAGTTTCAATCTACTGTGAGGATATATGACCTTATTTTTGTGATAACATCCTCAAAATAGATCAAAAGGAAATGATATATCTGTCAAGGTCATGTCAAACTCAAGTTTGTTCTTACACTATGCATAAGATTGATTGACAACAGATCTTAAAATACTTGGGTACTCATGTTTTAATTTAAATATTATAACAAGAATGAGTTGCCTTGGTAAAAAGTTTAGATCATCTGGGGTACTAAACCACTGTCAAAAATTTGTATAAGCTTCAAAATGTGTAATTGACATGTGGCAAAACCTTGAACGGAAAATTCTCAAAAAGGTTGCTGATATATTCATCTTTCAAATCTTTACCATTTACCCTAATTATTGTTTTTTCAAACATCTGCCTTCTAAATATTGTCCACTGCTAAAAGTCAGCCACTGATCCTTCATTTTGCTTGGCAAGCACTGATGCTCAAAATCAGTGTCTTATCCACTGATATTCTATCTACTGGTAGTAAAAATCATCCACTGTTATCACATTATTACCGTTGTAACTACTGATGCTTGGTACATCAGTGGTTCTCAAAACAACTGTTCTCCATTCTTCATCCATATCATCAGAGGTTGACACGTGGTCAGTTTTTAGCCATCAGATCTCAATAACCGCTGCCACATCAGCGATCATTTTTTAATAAAACCCTGATCAACACCCCCAAACAGGGTTTTACACTGTCGAATTGAATTCTAAAATTCTCTTCTCAAAGCAGTTTCTAACCCTTCATCCCAAATCATTCTCTATTCTTCCGCATCAAAATGACGAAATCAAAAGCAAAATCAAAATCAAAATCAAAATCACCATCATCTTCCAAAGAGGTCGCTCAAACGGCCGCTGAATCCGTTGAAATACCATACAAATCTCCTCATAACTATGTGGGTTTACTCACAAAACCCACAAACAACCACACCTTCGATTCCATCATTGACTCCTTATCTGAATCAAAGTACAAAACTTTGATAACAACAGACGCCCCATTTACCTGCAAACCCAAAGAGAGTTCTGGAAAAATGCTACGCTTGAGAAACAAGACGATAAAGTAGTAGTGTCACACCCCCAAAATCCACTATGCGGAGTATCACCGCTTGGAGGCGTGACATACCAGGATCGAACCACCAATCATATTGAACAATGTAATTAGTAAACGTAATTCAGCCAAACAATATGAAAGGTGTTTCAAATCAAAAGTATAGTATCAATGTTTAGCGGAAGCATAAATGTAAAACCCAACATAAGTAATAAGTTTGAAATGTCATAAATGTTTAACATGGCATCCACGATCCATGTCCCACAACGACTGTGCTTCCTCGTGCAAGCTCAATGAGTACCTAACGACCTGCAAAGCATGTAACAACAAATCAACAACAAAGTTGAGCGAGTTCACAGTTGGTTGTTTAGTTATAGTGTTCGTTTCGTAAACCAGTTGTTCGTTTTGTAAACCATGTTTCTTATTAATTCCTATCGCGGTCACCCTGACATGCTTGCGATGATTAATGGCCGTATCGCGGTCCTCCAGACATGTGTGCGAAGATTAGTGGCCGTATCGCGGCCTTTTCAGGCATGTTTGCGAAGATTAGTGGGGGCTTCCCATATGTAGACTAGTCGTATTTGTACGTGCCCTTCTTGATCCAAGGACCGTAGCGAGTGTGAGTGTACGTAGGTTTTACGTACGTTAAGGTTGTTGTCCTGCCCAAGGAGGACGAACGTACGTATTCTACCCAAGGAGAATACGCAGGATTAATATTGGCATCCTACCTATGGAGGATGGCGGTACATATCCTACCCAAGGAGGATATGTAGGTTCCATTTTAGTTTCTTAACCCATTCCCAAACCACCGGGAATCCCATGCCTTAGAAAGAGTGTGAACTCACCTGATTTGTCTTGTGCAAAGCTTGCTATATATGACTTTGTGATTTCGTTTCCAAAACTTGACTTGCTAGTGTGCATTCTACAAACATTCCTAAAACGGAATATCTAATAAGTTTCTAAATAAACACGGTCACTAAACTACGTGTCACCGAGCTTTACCGAATCGTTAACCGAACGATCCTTTGATATGTTGTTAACTTAATAAAAACAATTAAGTTATATTTGTTAACTTTCGTTTATTCGTCGGTATTTAAGAAGTCTTGAAAAGACTTAGTTCTCGAGAGGTTTAAAAATATATACATATTTATATAAAATATATAAATATTGTTAAGATCTCTTGTCGTCCCGAGAAGTCGTACGTGTATAAAAGAATATTCGTATGAAAATAATATATAATAACTTGTATTATATATATCACGTCTTGTGTATATTTGCCGAAAATATACGTATATGCCGTTTAGGCGTATAAAATAAATATGAAAAGTTATATTTATTTTATAAAAGAATCGTGGTTGAAAGTTTAAAATAAATATATAAACTATATTTATTTTTATAAAAACGAATTCATCTTGTTCGATTTTTGAAATAAATATATGAAACTATATTTATTTTATAAAATTGTCATTGATTTGCTGTGTTCGAAAATAAATACAAATCATATTTATTTTTGTAACGAAACTCCGAGTTTTCAACGTTTAGACTACACATTATTAGTTATATTCCTTTTATAAGAAATATCTGAATTGTTGTTGTTTGGAAGTTGAGCTAAATATATATTCATTTTCATAAAAGAATTCCCGAAATCTCGATGTTTAAACCAAACATAAATGATCATATTCATTTATAAAAGATATCCAAGTTTAACGTTGGAAATAAATATAATAATTATATTTATTTAGTAAAATAGTTCGCGTCATCGTCGTTTCTAGCGAGTTGTAAAGTATCGTCGATATTTGTATTTTTTGTTAAAAGATCACTTGAATTCCGATAGTCCGTTTTACAATAAAACGCGTTTTAGTTTTACGGATTTTCTCGAAAAACGGGCAGAGTTTCCTCTGTTTTTGGACGATCCCGACAACATAAGTTGTCTTTATTTAATCAAAATCAACAATTCAAACAATAATCATTTCAACCGTGTATTTGTATGTTTAAGCAAGTTATATGATCAAGTTAAATATACGAATCCGCAAAGTTTATGTATAACGATTTTGGTTTGAGAGCTCGGTTCCGCGAGTAAAGAAATTTCTAAATATAATCAACATAAACTATTAACGTGTTATTATTATTTACCAAATCCTCATTGTCGTTCCGTCAATTAGTATGACTGAGTTGACCCACAGTTGACTGCCTTTGACCAAGACCCGAACCGAGTGAAACCCATTTGACCGTGTGTTGACCCGAATATCAACACGGATCCAAGTCGAGCCGTCGGTTGACTAACGTTGACCAGAACTAGGTCCGTTGACTGTTGTTGACCGCTGTTGACTCGGTTTGACCGAGCCAACCGAACCGAACCGAACCGAACCGATATGTCACCCGAACCGACACTTTACTGAACTTGAACAAAAAAAAACATAACCCGATTCTTGAAACGTACCGAGCCTGAACCAAGTGTGAGCTGAAAACAGCTGTTAAAAAAAATAACTGAAACACCACAATACTCACCTCCACCACCGCGGCTCGGCTATCGTCGGTGAACCTTTACCGGCGTTGTCATCATCAGCACTACCATTGACATGCCAAGACCGAGCTCGAACCCTAACCGGGTTGCACAATACTTGAAACGAGACCCGAGAATACCGAACATGTTTCTGAAAATCAATACTCTGCTGACTTGTTTACCGATCTTAACCCGAACCCAGATTTTGACCGAACCGGAACAATACCATCACGCTCCACTGCCGCTGTGAACCTCGAATCAAAACACCATGGCCGCCGCTGCCATTTGACACCCCCACCGGTCATCACTGTTGTTCACCATTCACCACCCGTAACATATTGGAGTCCCGCCGGAACCGTCAATCACTGCTCCTCCGATTACCGGTAATGACGGCGCCGCCGTCTGCCATCATCATCATCATCATCTCCTCACTCTCTCTCTCTCTGTTTCTTCGTCAATGCTGCCGTACGTCACCACGGTCGTTTATCTGAGGGATAAGGGGGGGTGTGGGTATGCAGAGGGTATAATCGGAGGTGGGGGTTGGGTGTTTGAAGGTGCGGTAGGTTATCAGAGTTGAAAGGGGGTGATTATCGGATGTGTAGCGATCGGAGGTGTCGCCGGAGTTCGATTCATCAGAGGGGGGGGCTGTTCGGCGTGCGTGGTGTGGTTGTCGGAGGTCACGGCCGGCATCGACCGGTGTTTGGCCTGAACAGAGCTCGAGAGGGTAGCATATGAGTGTATGAATTTGTTTAGTGTGTGTATTTGTTGAAGCTTGATGATGAGAAGATCAGGTCTCCTTTAATTGTCTGTGTTGAATAATTTCAAGAGAAGATGGGTACTGTGGTTGTATAAGGGTTTCTCCAAGAGAGATGCACAATAAAAATGAAGGTGTGTGTTGTATATAACAATCGAAGAGAGAGATAAGGACAGACTAAAAAGTCTGTGTCTGTGTGCCTTGTTTAATATTAAAATAACAAGGTCTGTGTTTGTGTGCCTCTCTTGTCGGGAACTAAAAGACCACAAGGTCAAGCAAAGTGGGTATAATCTTTATTGTTTTCTATAACGCGTGGAAAACATAATGGCAAGGCTTTACCGATTTGATAAGCAAAATTTAAATGTCCATTCTAAAAAAAAAATCACAAACCAACTACAATATAAAATATATATATTGTATGGATCGCGTGTGCATCTATTTAAATTTATATACATGCGCGTTCATAAACTGCCAATCTTTATAAAGCGTGGATGTGCGTTAAATTATAAAGATTAAATGAGTTCATATAAAGCGTTAACTACCGGTTGTCACATTCTCCCCTTGTTAATGAAATTTCGTCCTCGAAATTTAGACTACGTTAACTCCTTAAAGTTACGTTATGTGTAGGTAGATACGAATAGTATCAAAGTGGATGACCACGAAACCAAATCAAGACTCATTCGAATCATGTGAATTGAATGACATTCCTCAACAATAAGGACCCAACGGTTTAAGAGAAATGTGTCTCAGTAATTTATGTCAAAGGGAACGAGACGTACTGAATACAGTCACCAGTGCGACTAACACGTTTTTTTTTTTTTTTTTTTTTTAAACAGCAGTTGTTACATTTATCTAAGCATACCACAAATAAAGTTCTATGTAACTAGCAAGTAGACAATATAAACATAATCCATATTACCTAGAATGTTGAGTCTTGCACGTGAAGCGAAGCGTCGTTGTGGATCGTTGAGCACTGTTCAGGTTATAGTCTGGTTTTAACAAAACTTTTTCCTTTATTAAAACCAAGTTCACTATAACCAATGGCTCTGATACCAATCTGTCACACCCCCAAAATCCACTATGCGGAGTATCACCGCTTGGAGGCGTGACATACCAGGATCGAACCACCAATCATATTGAACAATGTAATTAGTAAACGTAATTCAACCAAACAATATGAAAGGTGTTTCAAATCAAAAGTATAGTATCAATGTTTAGCGGAAGCATAAATGTAAAACCCAACATAAGTAATAAGTTTGAAATGTCATAAATGTTTAACATGGCATCCACGATCCATGTCCCACAACGACTGTGCTTCCTCGTGCAAGCTCCATGAGTACCTAACGACCTCCAAGGCATGTAACAACAAATCAACAACAAAGTTGAGCGAGTTCACAGTTGGTTGTTTAGTTATAGTGTTCGTTTCGTAAACCAGTTGTTCGTTTTGTAAACCATGTTTCTTATTAATTCCTATCGCGGTCACCCTGACATGCTTGCGATGATTAATGGCCGTATCGCGGTCCTCCAGACATGTGTGCGAAGGTTAGTGGCCGTATCGCGGCCTTTTCAGGCATGTTTGCGAAGATTAGTGGGGGCTTCCCATATGTAGACTAGTCGTATTTGTACGTGCCCTTCTTGATCCAAGGACCGTAGCGAGTGTGAGTGTACGTAGGTTTTACGTACGTTAAGGTTGTTGTCCTGCCCAAGGAGGACGAACGTACGTATTCTACCCAAGGAGAATACGCAGGATTAATATTGGCATCCTACCTATGGAGGATGGCGGTACATATCCTACCCAAGGAGGATATGTAGGTTCCATTTTAGTTTCTTAACTCATTCCCAAACCACCGGGAATCCCATGCCTTAGAAAGAGTGTGAACTCACCTGATTTTTCTTGTGTAAAGCTTGCTATATATGACTTTGTGATTTCGTTTCCAAAACTTGACTTGCTAGTGTGCATTCTACAAACATTCCTAAAACGGAATATCTAATAAGTTTCTAAATAAACACGGTCACTAAACTACGTGTCACCGAGCTTTACCGAATCGTTAACCGAACGATCCTTTGATATGTTGTTAACTTAATAAAAACAATTAAGTTATATTTGTTAACTTTCGTTTATTCGTCGGTATTTAAGAAGTCTTGAAAAGACTTAGTTCTCGAGAGGTTTAAAAATATATACATATTTATATAAAATGTATAAATATTGTTAAGATCTCTTGTCGTCCCGAGAAGTCGTACGTGTATAAAAGAATATTCGTATGAAAATAATATATAATAACTTGTATTATATATATCACGTCTTGTGTATATTTGCCGAAAATATACGTATATGCCGTTTAGGCGTATAAAATAAATATGAAAAGTTATATTTAATTTATAAAAGAATCGTCGTTGAAAGTTTAAAATAAATATATAATCTATATTTATTTTTATAAAAACGAAATCATCTTGTTCGATTTTTGAAATAAATATATGAAACTATATTTATTTTATAAAATTGTCATTGATTTGCTGTGTTCGAAAATAAATACAAATCATATTTATTTTTGTAACGAAACTCCGAGTTTTCAACGTTTAGACTACACATTATTAGTTATATTCCTTTTATAAGAAATATCCGAATTGTTGTTGTTTGGAAGTTGAGCTAAATATATATTCATTTTCATAAAAGAATTCCCGAAATCTCGATGTTTAAACCAAACATAAATGATCATACTCATTTATAAAAGATATCCAAGTTTAACGTTGGAAATAAATATAATAATTATATTTATTTAGTAAAATAGTTCGCGTCATCGTCGTTTCTAGCGAGTTGTAAAGTATCGTCGATATTTGTATTTTTTGTTAAAAGATCACTTGAATTCCGATAGTCCGTTTTACAATAAAACGCGTTTTAGTTTTACGGATTTTCTCGAAAAACGGGCAGAGTTTACTCTGTTTTTGGACGATCCCGACAACATAAGTTGTCTTTATTTAATCAAAATCAACAATTCAAACAATAATCATTTCAACCGTGTATTTGTATGTTTAAGCGAGTTATATGATCAAGTTAAATATACGAATCCGCAAAGTTTATGTATAACGATTTTGGTTTGAGAGCTCGGTTCCGCGAGTAAAGAAATTTCTAAATATAATCAACATAAACTATTAACGTGTTATTATTATTTACCAAATCCTCATTGTCGTTCCGTCAATTAGTATGACTGAGTTGACCCACAGTTGACTGCCTTTGACCAAGACCCGAACCGAGTGAAACCCATTTGACCGTGTGTTGACCCGAATATCAACACGGATCCAAGTCGAGCCGTCGGTTGACTAACGTTGACCAGAACTAGGTCCGTTGACTGTTGTTGACCGCTGTTGACTCGGTTTGACCGAGCCAACCGAACCGAACCGATATGTCACCCGAACCGACACTTTACTGAACTTGAACAAAAAAAAACATAACCCGATTCTTGAAACGTACCGCGCCTGAACCAAGTGTGAACTGAAAACAGCTGTTAAAAAAAATAACTGAAACACCACAATACTCACCTCCACCACCACGGCTCGGCTATCGTCGGTGAACCTTTACCGGCGTTGTCATCATCAGCACTACCATTGACATGCCAAGACCGAGCTCGAACCCTAACCGGGTTGCACAATACTTGAAACGAGACCCGAGAATACCGAACATGTTTCTGAAAATCAATACTCTGCTGACTTGTTTACCGATCTTAACCCGAACCCAGATTTTGACCGAACCGGAACAATACCACCACGCTCCACTGCCGCTGTGAACCTCGAATCAAAACACCATGGCCGCCGCTGCCATTTGACACCCCCACCGGCCATCACTGTTGTTCGCCATTCACCACCCGTAACATCTTGGAGTCCCGCCGGAACCGTCAATCACTGCTCCTCCGATTACCGGTAATGACGAAGCTGCCGTCTGCCATCATCATCATCTCCTCACTCTCTCTCTCTCTCTCTTTCTCTCTCTGTTTCTTCGTCAATGCTTCCGTACGTCACCACGGTCGTTTATCTGAGGGATAAGGGGGTGTGGGTATGCAGAGGGTATAATCGGAGGTGGGGGTTGGGTGTTTGAAGGTGCGGTAGGTTATCAGAGATGAAAGGGGGTGATTATCGGATGTGTAGCGATCGGAGGTGTCGCCGGAGTTCGATTCATCAGAGGGGGGGGCTGTTCGGCGTGCGTGGTGTGGTTGTCGGAGGTCACGGTCGGCCGGTGTTTGGCCTGAACAGAGCTCGAGAGGGTAGCATATGAGTGTATGAATTTGTTTAGTGTGTGTATTTGTTGAAGCTTGATGATGAGAAGATCAGGTCTCCTTTAATTGTCTGTGTTGAATAATTTCAAGAGAAGATGGGTACTGTGGTTGTATAAAGGGTTTCTCCAAGAGAGATGCAGAATAAAAATGAAGGTGTGTGTTGTATATAACAATCGAAGAGAGAGATAAGGACAGACTAAAAAGTCTGTGTCTGTGTGCCTTGTTTAATATTAAAATAACAAGGTCTGTGTTTGTGTGCCTCTCTTGTCGGGAACTAAAAGACCACAAGGTCAAGCAAAGTGGGTATAATCTTTATTGTTTTCTATAACGTGTGGAAAACATAATGGCAAGGCTTTACAGATTTGATAAGCAAGATTTAAATGTCCATTCTAAAAAAATCACAAACCAACTACAATATAAAATATATATATTGTATGGATCGCGTGTGCATCTATTTAAATTTATATACATGCGCGTTCATAAACTGCCAATCTTTATAAAGCGTGGACGTACGTTAAATTATAAAGATTAAATGAGTTCATATAAAGCGTTAACTACCGGTTGTCACAAGTAGCCATCAACTCTTCGATACAGGGTAAAGCGATCCAAATCACTCCACAAACAATCTCAGAAGTCTTTAAACTCGATGACCAGAAAGGTAAAACTTCTTTTGATAAAACCGAGTTGAAAACTGATTTTCTGAAAAGAGGGTATGCAGAACAATCAAAGGTAGATACCTTACAAAAAGGTTACTTCCCGTCTGCACCCAGATTTTTATTTCACACACTTTTGATGTGTGTTTCAAATAAAACAAAAGCGTTTAACGAAATACCATTGAAGATTCAATGCCTGGGTTATGCTATTTTAAATAATATAGATTACAACTACTCCCAGGAAATCTTTAATGACTTGGTAAAGAATGTTGATAGCAAAGCATTTTTACTCTTTCCAAGGTTTCTAAGCTACTATTTTAAACAAAAATTTGAAAAAGAAAATGAAAATTTGCTAAAACAAGGTGTTTATTTTCAAATAAAAAGTTTAACACCTGAAACATTCACTAGAATGTTGGCACCAATAAAAACAAAAGTAGAGGTGTCTGAGCAGAATTTAGCAGTTACCACTGCTCCTCAGACATCTGCTGCTGAGCCCACTGCTCCAGGTGATCATAGCAGCACTACCACTGCTTTGAAACCCACACCTGCCACTACCAAAAAGATAAAAAAAGAAAACATCCAGAAAACCCACCAAACCCAAAACAAAGGCAACTCTGGAAGATGAGATCCCAGAGCAACTGCCAGTGACAAAACATATGTCACCCCAAACCACTGCTGCTACTTCCTCACAGTAGTTGGTAGAAAGATCTCCACCATTGCCTCAAACTCCTCCTGTATCCTCACAAAAGGATGAGGTTGTAAGCACATGGACCCCACAATATGAAGCTCCGGACCCAATCGGATCCATCTTCCTCAGTCCTGATCCCAAGGACATGTCTCTTTCAACACCCATACCCTCACCAATCATATTACCACAATCCATAATACCCTTGTTGCATGCAGTTGCTATAGCTCAGACACAAACCAGTTCCTCTCTATTACCTGTCACTGAGAGTATACTCCCACAAGTGACTGGGTCTGATGCTACTACCCCAGCTATCCCAGCCACCACTGAGGAGGTTACACCCCCTGAGTTACAAGTAACTCTCGGTGGTAGTTCAAGCGGAGCAGCAACTACAGATGTTGGATCAACATATCTACATTTGGACAGTTGTTTCATCAGTCAGACTCCCTTGAAGGCAATTTCTTCTATAGCACCTTCGGTAAACACCAGTGAGTTTGTTTTAACCACGGGTACCATCAAAGGATTATCAAGTGCTGAAGAAAGAAGTCCCCAGTACCAAGAACAAGGGGCATCAATGGGTGATTTTTGGGACTCAGTTCCTAAGTCGCACATTGGTACAACCACTGCTGCTGGGGATTCAGATGATCCCATTAAAGTAGGTGATGATTCAAAGTATCAGGAATTGACGGGCAGAGTTGAAAAACTTGAAACATCAGTTGCTGAGATAAAGGATATGGTGCAGCAGCTGCTAAAAGCTCAAAAAGCACAATCCACTGCTGTTCCACCTCAAGCACCTCCTCCACCACAAGCACTTGCTGCAAATGAGCTCTGGAATCTTTTTCAACCCTTGCTAGAAAAACAAAAACAAACGGCTGATCAGCAGCATGAAATGCATGTAAAAATGCTAACAAACATGGTGGAGTCAAGATTTAAAGATACTCAAGCAGACATCAAGGCTATAAAGGCCAGCATACAAAAGACTGCCCATGGTGAAAAAGTTGCTTCCACTATCTTCTTCATGGATAACCCCTTCCAGATAATGCCAAAAAGGGGGAGAAAATCCAGTTGAAGAAAAAGGGAATTGAAGATGGCCTGTATGTTGAACCAGAACAAGAAAAACAGACATCTCAATCCTCAAAAGGGTCAAAATCTCAAACTTCCATCCAAACAGCTGATACAGCAGTAGTTACATAAACTTCTAGCAGTTGCCAAACAGCTGTTATATCATCAACACACACAACTTCACCTCACACCACCAAAACCACTGTCCTACCATCATCATCATTACCTCCTGTCATAAAACAGAAGACAACAGATGTTACAACATCTGTTGTAATGACAACAGCGGTTGAAGCACCAGTTGTTTCAACAGCTGTTAGTCGGACACTGTCCACCACTCAAACCACTGATCCACCAACGACATCATCAGCCTCCCCTACAATAAAAAGGAGAAGGTTTTTCACTCCTGATGATGATTCTCCATCACCACCATCAAAAACTACCTCACCACCTTCAACCCCTGCTCAAAAGCAGAAGACATCTACTGACACATCAGTAGTTGTAATGACAACAGAGGTTGAAACACCTGTTGTTTCAACGGCTGTTAGTGAACCATCCACCATTGCTCTCATCATTCCTTCATCACAACCAAAACCCTCTTCATCCATAAAGCTTCACAAAAGAAAAAGAGAAACTACTCAGCCAACTGATGAAAAATATGATCCTGTTGCCGCAAAATATCCACTGGAACTAGATGCTGTGAAAAATGAGATGAGACAATTTTACACCGAGGAAGATCCTTCAAAAAGAAGATTTCCCTCTCTCATTGGCTTCGTAGTCCCAGAAGACATGGATGAATATCTCGAAATGAAAGCAAGGCAAGCAAGGATTAGAGCTAAGCTTGAATGCAAAGATGAAGGTGATGAAGCCATTGCAGAAAGAATGGTACTCTTGCTCACAAAAGTCAAGCCGATGGAAGACTATGCACAAGATCTGATCAAAGAAAAGACAGATCAACGAAAAGCATTGAGAAAAGAATATCTTGCATATATAGTGAAAGAAAAATTCTATCAAGCTGAAGAAAACCAATTTGAAGAGTGGCCACTGGTTGCCTTGAAGCATGAAGCAAACAAGATTGAAAGGGTTAAAAATGATCCAAGTAAGAAGAAGACAGCTCCAAATTGGAATAAGTACGAAAAGCTAATTGCTGATCTTACTTCTGAATACAAAAGGAAAAAGCAGGAACTGATAGATGCTAAGGTGGATACTGCTGAAGCCATAGCAAAATGGACAAAGCAGTATACCGACGAGGCTTATGAACGACTGAAGAAAAGAAAGATAACAGTCTCAGGCACTTCTAAAAGGCCAGACTACAACAAGATAGAACAGCAGCTTGATGCTCTCAAAACACTGATCACATCAAAAGTTAGCCCGAGCCTTGTGATAAACCAAGAGAAAGGGAAACTGTTGACCAGTGAAGAAGAAAAAAAAAAGGAAGCTGAGTACTTCACAGAAGCCATCAAGAAAATGGGTCTAAAAGAAGATAGTTCTGTAAGCCTTCAAAACCTTTTCAAAAAGGTACTAACCAAACCTGCATCAACAAACATTTCAGCAGATATCTCAGACAGTGAGCTTGATCAACAAAAGACACAAGAGTAAATTGACAAAGAAGTTGCAGAAGATATAGCTGCAGCAAATGAAGTCATAGAAGAAGCTTTCAAAAGAATGTCTGAAGTTCAGGATACTGCTTTACAATTTTTCTCAAGGCCAACATCTCCAAACTCATCTTTGAATAAATATCTCCCAAGAAACCCATCGGGTTCAAAAATACTAAAGTGCCTCTCTGATCAAAAGACCCACGTATTGACTCTAGTCAGATCCAATGGCGAAGTGAAGTACATATCAAGGAAAGAAGCACTAGGCCTTAGTGTTGAAGATTTACAGAATCTCCTTGAACTTACACTGTGCAGGGATGAGGATAATTCAAGTTCCAAAGACTTTGAAGTGGAATTTAAAAGAAAAGCTAAGGAACTTCTGATGAGAAATAAAAATCCAGAATAATGAAGGGTTTTGGCATTATGTGTTCCAGGGGGGAGATTGTTGGGATTGAACTCTGCCAGAGGAACAGATAATGAAAGCCAAAACCGGATCATGACAGTGGATTCAAAATAAGCAGCAGTTTACACTAAGTCTCCTCCCATGAAAGTAATTATAACATCTGATGGTCTTACATCCACTGCCCGGATACAACTGCTGATGTTCTTCTAACTACTGATGAAGCCAGAAGAATGTTCAGAACTAAGCACTGCTGGTACAATCTACTGATGACAAAGCACTGCCCAATCAAGGACTGATCAACCTTGATGAAAGCATTGATATAAAGAGAAAGCAGTAGTTTAGTATGTCATTTGTTTTATGTATAATCAATGGTTAGGTTTAGCAGTGTTTGTATAAGAACAGTAGATACAGGTTGTTAGGCTGTTAGACGTCACTTTCATGCTGACGTCAGCTGAGATGCCTCAGCGGTATGGATTGTCTATAAATGGAACAGTACTCTGTACTGCTACATTTGATCGTTTTGAGTGAGTTCTTCTCCTCAATTCAATCCTTTCATCTTGTGCAACCAACCGCTGAAGTATCAGGCTGAGGGGGAGTTTAGTTTGTAAGCATGCTTGTAATCTTTTGAATTGCTTTGTAATCTTTTGACTGATGAAAAGCATTTGTTTATCTAAACTATTTTGTTCCTTAATTGTGTTTACAAAGTTTGTGATCATTTCTGCTGCACTTAAACTTTATTCATCTCTATTTAATTTGTTCAAATTATACAAACAAACACAATCTGAGAGCCTCCGATCCTAACACTTAAATAACATGAATAATGAATGGATCTAAGTTCTTACCACTAGTTTAAGACTAGGAAAGTTCAAGTGAAGAAATGTGGTGGATAAAAGAAGATGAGAGTGGTCCTTCAACTTCCGAACACAACGAGCTTCGTTGTGCACTTTGTAGCACCTTGAAGTACTCTTGGAATGGATGGAGCTTGCAAGAAAATGGTGGTGGTGTGGTGATGAGGGGGCAGCCGAGAATGGAGGAGGAGAAAGGAGTGGTGTGGTTATGAGAATGATGAACCTCTAGTTTATCTTATATTCCATCTTCACTAATACCCTTTGTTCCATGTGTCTACAAGAGTACATACACAATCTAGCTCGTATCAAATCAAGATCATTTAGGATCTTTGGATGGATTTTAGAAGATTAGAAGATTTTGGAGTGGGGCCCCTCCATGGGCCGGTTATAAAAAGGGGGGGGGGGGTTAAATGAAATTATTTGGTAAGTGGTAATTAGTGGGGTGTTAGATGTAAAAATCTAATGTTTAGTGTGTTACATGTATCATGTAGTGTGTTTAAGCGTTCGGGGACCAAGACTAGCTCTGAAAAATAAAAACAATGTTTTTAACAATAATTTAGTGTAACGGGTAATGTCCGGTTGTTCTGTTTGATACTGTTCTGTTAAACTGCTTAATTAATCCGTAAAGTGTCTTATATATATATTTTTGTAACACTTTTAATTCTCAACACTCAGGAAAACATACCGGACTATTTAGTAACTTTTCTGTACACTACTAGTATGTTAATAAGCACATGTAAGTATAACACAGTAATCAGAAAGCAGTTAAGTGATTCAGCACCGTCATCAAGCACTTTAATTATCATTAATAAATCGTACGGATACATGGAATTATGAGGGTTGTCACAACTATTTTGGAAAATATTTTAGAATTAATAGTAAAGGATGGGATGGTTCAAATGAAAACCACTTTAATTGTGAAAACTCAAAAATTAACTAAAAAAAGCCTAAAAACACAACAATTTTTTTTTTCAATTTTTTTTATAAAAATCACAGGTTTTTATATATAAAAAAACTTTTTTTCAAAAAAAAAATTTGTTTTTTTGTAGTACACATAATTATACACATGTGTAATAATACACATGTGTAGTACACATACACATGTGTAGTATTACACATGTGCACTACAAAAAAAAAATTTTGAAATTTTTTTTATATACATAAACCTGCCAAAATTGGTATATAAGTATGTTTTTTTGGCTTTTTTAATTAGTTTTTGAGTTTTCACAATAACTAGTGGTTTTCATTTGAACCTTCCCCTAGTAAAGGATTACATATAATATATTAAAAATACTAAATTAAAGATAACTAAGAATTTGATTTTTCGTTATCTTTAGAAAATTTTTTTAAAGTTGATGCATTAAAAAATTCATAATCTTTAGAGATTAAAATTGTTATTTTTCCATAAAAGATTGTAACTCTTTCTAAACGCTACTAGTAGGAGCGTTCAACCCAAAGTTTTAAGCTTCTAAACTAAAAGTTTCAATCCCCTTCAACTAAACAAGACTTTTTATTGAGTATGAGCTTTTTCTTAAAAGCTTAAAGCTAGAAGCTCCTAAAAGTTTCATGCCAAACATACCCGAAGAATATTTTTTATGTTAGTATACACTTTGCCGACAAAAATGAAGGTAGTGCGCGCTACCTCAGCGTCTAAGCGAGATCACTTTACCACCACACTATCCCCTCTGAGATAATATTTTTGTGAAACTATATACTGATTTACATGTGAATTGTTTATTTAAGTTGGGTTTTTGTATAGATAAATTTAAGAGCATTCAGATTTGGTCCTCTATAATTATGTGAGTATGTCCTTATATTATAGAGAGTGATTGTAAGTGGTTGTAAATGGATAAGAGAAAATGTTACCGTTCATCAGTAAATTTAGAGAAAACATTGTTCACCTTTTACAATTTTTTAATATTTTTGAAAGTTGTTATAAGTGGAAGAGTAAGAAAAAATAATAATAAAAGTTTAAAAAGGTATTATTTAATTGAAAATGAGAGTAAATTTAATAATTTTTAGCATAAATAAAGAGATGGAGATGAAGAGTCAACTGGAAATACTCTAATCAACATGATGAACTTCTGATTTTGACACCTATGATTTCAATGCTGATGCAGATCTGAACCTATAAATCTCATCATATTCATTGATTGAAGAAAAGTTGGAATTTGTTTGTTATTATCTCAGTTTGTTTCCAGATTAATTATACTAATTGAATAATTTTTGTTATCCGTAGTTTTGAAGCAAAAGTAAAGGAATTAAAAAAAAGAGATATTTATTAATGAAAAATATCAAAATAGTCATCTTTGACCAGAATTTTTCGAAAATAGATATCGAGTTTTAGCCTTTACGAAAGTAATCACTTCACGCCAATGATCTCTAGATAAAGTGATTGAGGGCTTGCATTTCTCTTGAGAGATGCAAGTTCGACTCCCACTTGGTGAAGAGTGAGGCACTGGTGGCAATGATAGGAGACCCAGGGAAACCTAGGTTGGATCCTTGAGCCAAACGGAATATTTCCTGATTACTATCAGATATGATGATTCTAATCATAATTATATCATCAAATTAATCATATGATTAATACCCACTTATTCTAGTGTGGTAAATCATCAGTTCATTCAAATTATAACATCATATGTATAATTTTCACTTAGGAGTTTTGAAGCAAAAGTAAAGGAATTAAAAAAAAGAGATAGTTATTAATGAAAAATATCAAAATAGTCATCTTTGAACATAATTTTTCAAAAATAGATTTCGGGTTTTAGCCTTTTACGAAAGTAATCACTTCACGCCAATGATCTCTAGATCAAGTGGTGGAGGGCTTGCATTTCTCTTGAGAGATGCAGGTTCGACTCCCACTTGGTGTAGAGTGAGGCACCGGTGGCAATGATAGGAGACCCAGGGAAACCTGGGTTGGATCGTTGAGCCAAACGGGTTTTACTGGTAATTTCACTGTCGTGCCTACGGGCGGGTGGGTTACCGGGTTTTCCCCGGAATTGGTGGTGGACTCGGGTTACTCTCGGAGTACTCCGTTTGTCGAGTGTGTGCCCCGAGAGTGCTCGGGATTGAGTTTGTCAGCCGTTCAAAAAAAAAGTAATCACTTCACATTTCCTCTGATCCGTCACATCAGCTCCACTGACCAAAATAGTTAGGATTTAGCCTACACTTTTTGGTAAAAAGCATTGCCTAAAGCTACACATTTGTTGAAAAGTGCCGGTGGAGCTGAGCTCGCTTATTTGGTGAAGTTTGCCAGCTCAGTCACACTTTTGGTGATTACTTTGTTCAATAAAAAATTCCATGTCTATTTTTGAAAAGTACTGGTCAAAGATGACTATTTTAGTAATTTTTTCTAATTAATATTCATGATAAAAATATCCATTAGTTATGAATAAGGCTAATAGCAAGAAGATAAAAAGATATATTGTGAGAGAAAAATATGTTTATTATTAATGATGCATCTTTTACATTAGAATACATGGAGTATTTATAAGGGGGAAAAGTCTTGGAGAACAAGTTGGACTATATTAGGAATTGATAATCATAATATAATTAAGTATTTATAACACTTCCCTTTAATTATCAACTCTATACACTTGATGCTGCCTCATTAAAAACCTTGTCAGGAAAACCCAATGTGACAAAGGAAAAAGAGTGCAGCACGTATTATCCCCCCCTATGATGATCACTTAATCTCCTTGAGTCGACGGATATCGATCCCATGAACTAACTTCTTGAATGTTGAGGTCGGGAGTGAATTAGTAAACAAGTATACCAAATTTTTGCTGGAACGAATTTGTTGGACAATAATATCTCCATTCTTTTGTAAATCATGTGTAAAAAACCGTTGGCAAAATGTGCTTTGTTCTATCACCTTTGATGTATTAAGTTGAGCAAAGCATGTTGCGTTGTCTTCATGTAATATTATCGGTCCCTCATGTCACACCCCGACCGCGTAAAACAACAACCGCGGTGGAAACGTCAGGGAGTGTCGTAACAGAATCATTGTTTCACAACCATGGATTTAAAAGTTTCGTTTTATTGAATTATTGAACTCATTGTTTTAGTACAAATCAGATAAACACAACTAATTGTCTCTCAAGTTTTTAAGTCGCTAAGGCACAAGTCCATCCTATGTGTAGCATGCGTCAATAATAATGACGTAGTAGCACCTGAAACATATGTGAAAATAGGTACGTCGGCATAAAAATGCATGTGAGTAACATAGGTTTTGTGAGTTAGATTCATGGCTTTGGTTAACACAAGAAAAAGGTTTTATGTTTACAAAAAAAATAGTCATTAATCCTTGTAAATAGTTTTGTTTCTAATCACATTGTTTTAAGAAAGGTTTGCAGTATATACAAAAATATACATTGGTTTTGAGAAAGTGGGATAAGTAATATATTAAAATATATTTTAGTTTCGAAATAGTTAAACAGGTAGTATATCAAATATACTTTGGTTGTTAAAATAATAGTTTTGGTAGTATATCACAAGTATACTTTGGTTTAAGATTGAATGTATCAGTAGTATATTAAATTATACTTTGGTTTGAAGATAGCATATCAACTATGCTTTGGTTTTGAAAATAACATATCAACTATGTTTTGGTTTGAAATAGCATATCAACTATGCTTTGGTAAATAACAAGATCTGTAGTTTGTCAAACTATACATTGGTTTTGTACATAGTATATCAACTTATACTTTGGTAAATAATATCACATTAGGAGCACATCAAAATATGCTTTGTTAGTATATCGAAGTATACAAAAGAAATCGTGATTTGGCATTACATACAAACCTTAGTGCATCAAACTACACTTTGGAGACTATAGAAATACCACAAAGGCAAATCTATTTGGTTAAAACTTGGTTTCTGACATTCCATACAACAGGAATGGGGTGTCTAGTCCTATAATGCTATATCGTACTAACAATCTGTAGGTCCACCCGGAGGATCGAGTAACCTCTATTCCCTGTTTTCCGAAGTGCGGAATCCAAATGGGTAAGTTAAACCAAGTGACGAACACAAACATAAAGATTCAACGATTAACACGTCGTGACCCTAAACGATCAGTCAAGGCAGTTCAACATCACGTATAAAGGCGGAATCAGTATACGCAACGTAACAACAGCTTTCCTATTCAATTCCTTCACTTTTATTGCTTTCTGAGATCAATTTGACAGAGTTTCGTTACAGCAACAATGACCAGGTCTCGCTTCTATGTCATACATGAATGATCACATGTGAGGTATCTATACTAGATCTGATTTCGCTTTTATGGCATGTCCATAAAAGCGAAATCACATGTAACTGATTTCGCTTATATGGCATGTCCGTATAAGTGGAATCACCATGTGACATAAAAGCGAAATCACCTAGTGACTAAAAAGCGGAATCACCTCTAAACAATGTACATAGAAGCGAAATTAACACTATAAGCCCTAATCTTGACTTTCAAGCTCCTATCTTGACTTTCTTGACTTAAGACTTGATGTAGACGTAGTCAACAGACATTCTTGTGCACCAACAGACTCCCCCTTGGATGTTGACGAAGTCTTCAGCTCCGAGTCTTCAGTCTTAGTCTTTTCTCTATCTCTGTCTTTTCATCATAAGCACTCTATCTTCACAGACTTCAGAATCACAACCTGACTCTAACTTCCATCTTCAAACTTCCCTTTGACTGTTGATCCAGACTCCCCCTTTCACTGACTCCCCCTCTCAATATGCTAGAATCTGAGATATCTGGTTCAAGCTTTGTCAATTCGCTTCCGTGGGAATTCCTGAAACTTGCATATCCTCTATCACAACATAAGTTTCACAAATTTATAACACTTAGATTTAAAAACTTACTGATAGACATCATTTAAACAACAAACATACTAGTTACATCAAGTTCAAATGAATTACCTTGATTAACTAAACACACAATCTTTCAAAACATTTTAATATGACTTTCAAAGTTTTCAACATATTCTCCCAAACCAATTCATCATGATTAGCACTTGGAATTTTGAATATCAGCTCTTCAATATCAGTTGTCGAAAATCTTTTTGAATTTTCAAAAATTTATGCTAAAACACTCCGAAAATCTTTTTGGATTTTTGATTTTAAAGAAATGCAGTAAAGAAATATATTCAATCAATATTTTTGTGAGTTTGTGTAAGAGGATCATATCAGTTTATGAAACAAATCACTAGCACCGTTAAGCTTTAATCATTTTAAGTTCTAAACGATTCACCTTGATTGTCAGTATACTGGTCCACTTAAATTTTCACACAAAGTTCAATTGCTTCGAGATACGAGTTTAATGACTTAGATACTTAAACTTAATCACGTGTCCCACCTCAGAATATACTCCCGTATCCAGATCCCAATATTCAGTCTTACAGGTAATTATAACACAAATGATATCTGTAAGGGGTTAATAATTTATGAAGAATCATGAGAGCTCAGGTCAGAACTACCGTTCAGCAGAGAGATCATGACTCAACTTTCGGTGTGTCCCCTTTAGAGGATCTTTTTTACAACAGCATTGCTAAGCAATTTTATTGTCTTATCATTTATGCTGAGGGTGATGCTATGTTTCAAGCATTTGCAGAAAGTATTATTCGAGGACTAGGTCAGAACCACCGTTCAGCAGAAGTCCCGGAATAATACCCCAGATATCACTGAGTATAAAAACCTAGTATATTAGAATACGAGACCTTTCAAACAAGATTTCGGGGGTTACCCATATATCCGAGAGATGTTACCCACGATATAAGCAAGTTTGAAATTTAGGTTTATATCTCGTCACAATTTACTAAATGTGCAAAAACCTACTGACACATCATTAGTGAGACCGTTTATCACATTTGACATTACATTTCTTTAGCATGCTGTGATAGTCCACTGATGTACTATCATTTCCTCTTTTTCTCCACAAAACTCATTTTTGCTTTTTCAATGTTTATGACATTTTCAAATTTTCTAATTTATTTTAAAATTTTTCTCCCCCTAAAATCAAAATATGTTTCAATTTTGATTTTCTGAGAAAATTTGAAAACAAACTATACAAGAAACGTGACAAACTGATATCGAATCGCTTCAATTCGCCATTCACTCGGCATAAACAATCAGAACTTCCCCTGACAACAAACTATTATCCCATTTAGATTTCAAAACACTTAAGTTTGTTTTAATCAAATGGTTTTTCTGGAAAATTAGTTTTGTTTGTCTTTTCACAAACTTGGGGTTTCATCACCTTGTTCTTCTTTAACAATTTTGAAAGATTTAACAATTAAAACCCTTGTCAACAACAAACACTAGTAGAAAATCAAGTACAACTTAATGTCCCTGATTTACCACTTGTAAATCGAAATATCACAGTTACCATCCTGTGAATTTCCCAAGAATGATGCCGATACCTGCTTCACGCTTATCAACCTGGAAGCTCCGGCAAGTCAGGTTTTTCTATTTGAAAAGATTCACCCAAGCCTGACCAGCCTTGGGTGTGACAGTTTTTACCTCAACAGATGGCTCTTCTGGTTTTGACAAACCAGAATCGTTGCCTGAACATGGCTTATCTGACTTTGAAAAATCAAATTCATTGCCAACACGCGGCTCCTTTATTTCCAAAGAAACAAATTCATTGCCAGAAGATGGCTCTTTTGACTTTGACAAGTCAAATTCCTCGCCAATCTTCATTGGTACCCAATTCTTACTAGATCTAGGTTTTCCCTTTTTATTAGGTTTTGAAATGAATAAACTTTCATGGTCTCTTTTATATTCGAAAACCTTGATTAAGATTTTGTCTGAAAAATTAACTTTCTTTGATTGGTTATCATTTTGCTCAGTTAATTTTTCTTTCTTTAACTTCCTTTTCTCTTTCCCGTTTGTCCTCAGATTTGTATCTGATGAATTCATTTTGCTTGCCTCTGCAGTTGGGGAAAGCAATTCATCAGAACTTTTTCTCGGATTACCAGTTTTATCCGAGGACAAAATCCTTTCCAGATATTCTCTTGCCTTCTTCCTTTTCTTTCGCAGTCTGTCTTTCTGCCCCTTTGAAAGTTTAACTTTCTTTTCTTGAATTGTCTGATCTTGAACTTTAGGTTTTAGAACCTTCTGTTCATAGGGCTTGACGTTGACTGGCTTCTTTGCCATTCTTTGAGATTCAACCCTCGATCTTCCCATTGATCTCCTTGGGCAGTCTCTGGCAATGTGTCCTCTGATGTGGCATTCATAGCACCTTCTCGTTTCGAATCTCTGACTTTGGCAGTTAACATCAATGTGTCCTTGAAATCCACAAGTGTAACACACTCTGTTATCGTACCATTCACCACTTTCACACCATATGCTTAGATTATAGCATTGTCTGGCTTTGTGGTAATCAACATTCTTCTTGAAAACTGATTTTGGCTTTGAAGCACTGTGGTCAAACCTGCACCACTTATTACCAACATTTTGTGAGTTTTCATTTTTAAATTTTTGTGATTTTTGATAATGATTGGATGACTTATCTGATGAGCTTTTATTTTCAATTTTAGAATTTTTCAAATTTTTATCTTTTTGTTTCTGTTCTACACTCTTCTTAACAGGTTTTTGTTTAGAACATTCACCTATTTCAGTAGGTTGCAAAACAGTATTTTTAAATTTTTCTTGTAAATATAAAAATATTTTTCTTTTCTTTTCTTTTTCATCATCAGATATTTCATCACAATCTTCAATTTTGACTTTGACTTTGTCAAAATTTGTGACATTGTCACTTATTGGAACTGAATTGATTGGTTTTGGACATATATGATCTAATAATGCAGATGAGGTCACAAAACCTTTCAACTTCGTTTCAAGTTCATCAATCTTGTTTCTTGAATTTTCAGCTTCGTTTTCAAGCTGAGATATTCTTTCAAGATGAAACTTGATCGATTTTTCATTCACAATTTTGTTCTCTTCAAGAACAGATTTTTCATTTTCCAAAACTCTTATTTGATCTTGAAATTCTGTTTCTTTTTCTTTTAAAACTTTATTTTCTAATTTGATCCAAGAAACATTTTCATTTTCACTTTTAATTTTTTCAAAATCTTTGTTTTCTAATGTCAAACTTTCAATATTTTTCAAAAGTTTGTCATTTACAGATTTTAGTTTTTCGTAGTTCAAGCGCAACTCTAAAATCTGTTCATCATCAGCTTTCTTTTCAGCTTTCAAAGTCTGAATATCTTCAACTTGTTTCTTCTCTTTCTGAACAATCTCAAAGACTAGTGTGTCTTCTGTAATCTTTTTCTTAATCACTTGTTCAGATTTCTCAGATACAGACTTTTCAGATTCTTCTTTCTTTGAAATTACTTCCTCAAAAACCTGTTGTTTTTCCGTAACAGCTTCTTTCTTAATTTCTTCACTTTCTTCAACATCTGCTGCCTTTTGATTTATCTTTTTCGCAGCAAGTTTATTCTTGAGCTCATCAATTTGTTCTGCAAAAGAATCATTAACCATTTCAGGTGAAAATAACTGTTTATAAAACTCAAGTTTCTCAAGTTCTTTGCTATCATCATCACACTCTTCATCAGATGAATATGAATGATCAAAAACTGGAACTTTTTCTCAAATAACTTCTGAAACTTTTTCATCTTTTTCAGAACTAACTTCAAAACTCTTTTCTATTTTATCCACAACAATTTTTGAATCCTTGTTTATTGAAAATGATTTTCTAGAATTTTGTTTTCCGGCAAGAATATCAATAATATCCATTGAATTATTGTTAAAAATATCATCTCCAAAAGAACAACCATATTCATCATCACTATCCATATTTTGATAACAATTTTCACAATGTCAATCACTTTCAAATGAAATTATCCTGCTCAAACGAAATCGCCTTGAATCACCTGCAAACAAACAAACAAGCAAACACTTAGTAAAATTTTCGAAATTTTAACACACACTGACACTGAAGCGAAATCACTAATAGTGACTAATGAGCGAAATCAACAACAATGTCCTCTCGAGCGAAATCACAATTGTTCACTCAAGCGAAATCACTTGAGTTTCTTGGAGCGAAATAGTAAAATTGACTCTTGGAGCGAAATCTGATTTGACAGATGAGCGAAATCAGATTTTGTCTCTTGGAGCGGAATCACACACTCTTGGAGCGAAATCTGATTTGACAGATGAGCGAAATCAGATTTTGTCTCTTGGAGCGGAATCACACTAGTCCCTTAGAACGAAATCAGATTACAAATTGTGACATAAAAGCGAAATCAACTGATGTACGTAAAAGCGAAATCAGCTATGTCCGTAAAAGCGGAATCAGCTGATGTACGTAAAAGCGGAATCAGCTGATGTATGTAAAAGCGGAATCAGCTTTTAACCAATTTTCACCATGTTTTAATTCGAATTACAATCTGATACTTTCAAGGAATGATCTACACTGAATTCCGAACACAATGATATGATTATTGTTCAATTTTGACCGCTAATTCGTTCCAGATCTGAAATTGAAAATATTGTCCGTGAACCGATCGTGTTTTTGATAAAATTGAATGAGTTTTACTTTGTTTTAAAGGCTGATACTTTTACGGATTGTTTAACAACTAGTTTCGCTCAATATACTTGACTTTCAACTCATTTTGTCCGAAGAAACTTGTTTAAACCGAAAATATAAAAGAGAAATTGAGTAGAAAGATGAGAATAGTGTCGAATCAGCTGATGTAGTATGAACTCCTCGTCCTGAAGCTCTGATACCACTTGTTGGACCGTGTCGTGACCCTAAACGATCAGTCAAGGCAGTTCAACATCACGTATAAAGGCGGAATCAGTATACGCAACGTAACAACAGCTTTCCTATTCAATTCCTTCACTTTTATTGCTTTCTGAGATCAATTTGACAGAGTTTCGTTACAGCAACAATGACCAGGTCTCGCTTCTATGTCATACATGAATGATCACATGTGAGGTATTTATACTAGATCTGATTTCGCTTTTATGGCATGTCCATAAAAGCGAAATCACATGTAACTGATTTCGCTTATATGGCATGTCCGTATAAGTGGAATCACCATGTGACATAAAAGCGAAATCACCTAGTGACTAAAAAGCGGAATCACCTCTAAACAATGTACATAGAAGCGAAATTAACACTATAAGCCCTAATCTTGACTTTCAAGCTCCTATCTTGACTTTCTTGACTTAAGACTTGATGTAGACGTAGTCAACAGACATTCTTGTGCACCAACAAACACTCCATTGTATTAACTCGTATGAAACCGTTACAAAGCAATGTTTACAAGATAAACCTATAAACTCTCAGTTGTGTGTGTGTTCTCTCAAAGAAATCTATTCAGACTTCGTAAATATGTTATGTTCTGTGTCTGTGTTTATATACTTCGCATGTCGACGAAATCAGAAGCCCACAAAATCACATGGGACGAAATCGAGGATATGGACGAAATCACCTGATTTCGTCCTATTTGGTTTTCACCACAAAGTGTTTTCATCACAAAGGTGATTTCGCCAAACATGTCCTGGGATTTCGTCACTTGGCTTGGGCCTTGTTCAATGTCAACTGGGCTTCTCACTGTTGGGCCTTGGCTTGGGCTTAGAACAAACAAACAACAAACATAAACTATAATCTAAACAATACTAACATGTATACTGCACACACGCAGTTACATGTACATGATTTGTTACAAAGTAAAACGCATACCGAGTCAAGACAGGAGGTTGTCTTGACTACGGCCTTCACTTCGTAGCCGAGTCGAACCGAGCCGAGCCGTATCCACACAATATATATCAACAAACTCCCCCTTGGATGCTGCTCGTGAGGTTCGTAATCTCGTTCTCCATCTCTTGATGGTTCATTCATTCTTGTCGTAGGATCTTCAAAGTCTTCACGCGTCGTAAGTAGAAAGTGTATCAACAAACTCCCTTTTCATTTAGGTAGTGTGTTAACAAACTCCCCCTTTGATTATGCTTGGGAATCTTTTGACTTCAATGCTTGAGATCCTTGTGGTGTTGGTGATTGATCAGCGGCAACTCGATCATCTTTATCATTTGAGTGCCTCCATGTCGTGTCTTCATTCCGCAGCTTGTCATCGAACATGTTCTCCTCACCTTTAGCATCTGCACATGCAAGAAATCTAAACGCGTAATGAGAACAACTGCTTGGAATATAGTTAACATTAAACAAATAACACACATGTGACCATGTTTTCAACTACCGCCCGACAGTTAGTTTGAAAAGTTAACAGATTTTTCAATTTTGATTATTAACTTTCAAAACTTGCAAACTCTGACCGTTCATGAAGATTCAGTCATTTTGGTTTTCGTTCAGGTTTCAGGCAACGAAGACTTGAGTTCCAACATCGGTTAATCAAAACTAAAGCAGAAATAAAATCTTTTTGACTTTTAGAAAGTTTATATTAAAACACACCTAAAATCTTTTTGGCATTTTGAATATTTCAAACTTAAAGACTGAAAGCAGTAAATAAATATATACAGAGTCGCAGAAACTAAGAAAAGTAAATATATACAAACATTCTTTTTGCGAGTTTCGAGGGTAAGAGAATCATATCAGTGTACGGTCATGCCAAAACGCTCTTGTTGTTCTTTTAGTTAACATTAAGATAAGCATCCTATAACAATTATCGGTATTGTTGTCCACATAAGCTCAACTTATCATACGTAATCATGGCGCGGGGATACGTTAAGGTATGATTTATACTTACCGACCGGTGTTCATCCACATCACGACACATTCCCGTATCAAGGTATGCACGAGGGTTCATCTTACTGGTGAGTATACCATTTATCATCTGTTTTTACGTATATGAAAATGTGAGAAACTCACTTATTTTGATTGAAAACAAGCCCTATGTGATAGAATCACTTATTGATGAGGAACTTGATTTTCAGATGCATGAAGGGCACAAGAGCAAGTCCGTGAACAGGTCAGTACTTTCGTACAGCAAAGAGACAAACTTGACTCCCGGATAAATGTGATATATTATCACTTGTTTTTGTGGACATGTGATTGTTGATCACTTATTGAGGTCGTATGCAGTATGTACACGTATGTATGATATCATGGAAGATCTAGACTTCGTCTCCGTTTTGTTTCGGTAAAAGAAACAACCATGATACCCAGATGATAAACAGCATAAAGACCACATATCTCAGAACCTCGGCAATCTCAAACGATATTTCGGTACTAAGACCATATCCCAATGAGTGGTTCCCACCTGATCTTCAGTCGATTTAAGATTTATATCACCCTGCACACTTTAAGATGATTGTGAGCCTACCGATACATCTTATATAGAGCTGCTTAACATTTTTCATTTAGCATTTCAGTTTAAAGAGGTTTCAACAGACCACTGATGTACTATCATTTTCTCTTTTGCTCGCCAGGAACTCATTTTTGTTTTTCTATTGTTTTTGAGATTTTGAAATTTTTCGATGTTTTTGAAAAACACAAAGATATTTACAAAAACGATTTTCCGATGTGGATTACTCTTGCTTGACCTTAATGTCGTTTACCAATAATAAAAAGTCAAATCTTGATTTATCAAATGCTTTGGTAAAAAGGTCGGCACATTGGTCATCAGTGTGGACCTTAACAACATCGATTAGCCTTTTATCAAAGCAATCACGTATGAAGTTATACTTAATTTCGATGTGTTTGGTCTTTGAATGCTGCACAGGATTTCTAGTGATAGATAAAGCAGCAGAATTATCGACTAAAATAGGAGTAGTTAGGAATTCAAAACCGTAATCGCGCATTTGCTGTTGTATCCACAGGACTTGGGAGCAACAACTTGAGGCCGCAATGTATTCGGCTTCACAAGTTGATGTAGCGACACAAGTCTGCTTCTTGCACTGCCACGTTACGAGGCGAGTTCCTAAAAACTGGCATCCAGCCGTTGTGGATTTGCCGTCAATTTTTCATCCGCCAAAATCCGAATCACTGAAAGCGACTAATTCAAAGTTATCATCCTTAGGGTAATATAGACCGGTGTCTGGGCAACTCTTCAAATAACGAAAAATCCTTTTTACAGCTGTAAGATGTGAGGCCTTCGGGTTTAGTTGATATCTGGCTAGCAGGCATGTTGGATACATTATATCTGGTCTTGATGCTGTGAGGCACATAAGGGATCCAATCATCGTGCGGTAGTATGAAGAGCTAACAACTTCACCCTTCAAGTCTGGATTAATTCCGTGATTTTGCTGCAGTGGGGTATCAATGGGCAATGTGTCGAACATCTGGAATCGGCTCAAGATGTCTTGGACATACTTAGTCTGATGGATGAAAATCCCAGACTTCGCTTGTTGCACTTGCAAGCCCAAAAAGAAAGTCATCTCCCCCATAACGCTCATCTCGAATTTATCCTGCATTACACGCTCGAAGTCCCTACACATAACATTGTTAGTAGAACCAAATATAATATCATCTGCATATACCTGAACCAGTAGAAGATCTCCATCTTGTTCTTTTATGAAGAGAGTGCAATCGATAAGACCTCTGTGAAAACCATTCTCCAGCAGATAATTAGATAAGGTTGCATACCAAGCTCGCGGTGCTTGATGTAGACCATAGAGAGCTTTGTTCAGCAACCAAACCCGATCGGGATTGATAGGATCTTCAAAACCTGGAGGCTGTTAAACATACACCTCTTCTTCCACTAGACCATGTAAGAATGCACTTTTGACGTCCATCTGGTAAACCTTGAATCCTTTGAATGAGGCATAAGCCAGAAAGATCTGAATTGCTTCCAGACGTGCAACAGGTGCATATACTTCGTTGTAGTCTATACCTTCAATCTGACGAAAACCTTGAACGACCAATCTTGCTTTGTTGCGAATAACGATTCCACGCTCGTCCTTTTTGCATTTATACACCCAACGGGTACCAGTCTTCTTATAACCAACAGGTTTCTCTACGAGCTTCCAGACACCAAGTTTCTAGAATTGTTGCAGTTCTTCCTGCATAGCTTCAACCCAAGAGTTATCTTTCAAAGCGTCTTTCCAAGTTCTTGGCTCTTCCAGTGAGACATAACACGCGAAAGACCAATCGTTTTGTTGACCAGATTCTCTAATCGCCGCATACAAGCCTGCGTTGTTGTTGTTGCGCAACATGTTCCTTGTTTGTATGTCACTTTGTACATTGCCTATGATGTTTTGTTGAGGATGGGTATTGTGTATTCTAGTTTCTGGGTTATCTGGGACAGGAACATTAATACCCAGATTTTTAGATTGAGATCAACAACCAATTCAATACCCGGAACTGACGAAGAGGATGATGCAGTAGCTTCAGCTGTTATAGGGGTGTCCACTGGAGGTGTAGCCTCTGAAGTACCATGAACAGCTGATGTAGGAGCTTCTTGATCTGCATCTAGAAATTCTTCATCCTCTGAAGATTCGTTCAGTTCAGTTGCATCATGAAAATCCTCATTGTCGAGAGCATTATTGTTCACTGAAGATGGCTCTTGATTGACAACAATTGGACGAACCACCGGTGAATCTGTTGTGTTGTCACTCTCGAATAACATCCTTGCCGCAGCAGTTTCTTCAACTGCTTCAACGTTGATCGAATTGAAAAAATCATCGTACTCAAACATCCATGGTTAACCAGGACATCTGACTGGCAATGTGTGCCTTTGTACTCTGACCTCAGACCATTCTTCAACCCTTTTAGTCTCTAGATTCCAGACTCTTAAGTTCAGGGTGGCATAACCAAGAAAGTGACCTTCAATAGCTTTTGCCCCAAACTTTCCATTAGGATCGATCATTGTGCAAGGAGCTCCAAACGGTTCAAGATATGACAAATCTGGTTTCCGTTTGTGAAGAAGCTTGAAGCAGGTCTTGTTGTGTCTTTTCACTGTATGGACTCGATTCATCGTGTAACATGCGGAGGCCACGGCTTCACTCCAGAAAGGAATGGGCAACTGCGACTCTACCAACATAGTCCTAGCAGTCTCGATCAATGTACGGTTCTTACGTTCAGCGACGCCGTTCTGTTGAGGAGTATAAGCCGCACTAAATTCGTGAAGAATACCTTTTGATGTGCAAAACTCCGCCATGGCTTGATTTTTAAATTCAGTACCATTGTCGCTGCGTATCCGTCTAACCTTCAACTTATACAAATTCTCAATCTGAATGATCAAGTTTTTGATAATACCGAAAGTTGCACTCTTGTGAGCCATAAACGCCACCCAAGAAAATCTTGAATAATCATCCGTTATCACGAGGCAATATTGATCATTCCTGATGCTTTTGTGCTTGACAGGACCAAACAAATCCATGTGCAAACGTTCAAGAGGAACTGCCACCGTATTGATCTTCTTTGTCAGATGTCGTTTCTTCGTTTGCTTTCCTTTTTGGCATGAAACACATACGTCTTGAAGATGGAAATTTTTAAGAAGAACACCATTCACTAATTCTTTCGTCACCAAATGATTCATTTTACGTAAGTGAATGTGACCCATACGTCTGTGCCAAGAGATAGTGTCTTTTTCCGTGGCTTTTGTAATGAAACAAGTTGCTTGTGCAGTCGTTGTAATAGCTTGGCTCATATCAAGGACATATAAATCGTTTATCCTTGGAGCTGATAAGAGAATCCATTCTTTTGGAATCTTGAAGCCGGGTTTCAGCACGTAACATCCATTTGCATCAAAATGTACTGAAAACTGTTTATCACAGATTTGTGAAACGCTGAGAAGATTGTGATCAAGCTGTTGTACAAAGTTGATCTCGTCAAAACTTACAACCCCGTTGGATACCATTCCTTCTCCCGTAATATATCCGCCTTTATCTCCAGCAAAAGCAACATAACCTCCTCTAATAGATTTAACGTCGTAGAGAAGCTTCATGTCGCCTGTCATGTGCCTGGATGCCCTACTATCAACAATCCAATGACTGCTGAAAGTTCCTCCTAGAACACCCTGCACATGTACTCACATGATTAGTTGGAGATGGGGACCCAAGCCTTTGTGGTCTTGGGTCTTCCATTTTCATCAACGTAAGTTATTTGGTTTTACACATATAGTTGAAATCATGAAAAAAACGAATATACACATATGTTTCACCCCAAAACATTTGAAAACAATAAAAGAGGGGACTATCTACTCACTTGAGATGGTAAGTATCCTTGATTAAGTGTCCTAACAAAGCTTGGAAATCAAGGAATCAAGTGGCACCTAGTATGGAATCACTATGTTAAGTAATCGGTACCTAAATCGGGAGATCGGATAGGATGAGATTTCGTAACCCAAATGAGTATGGGAAGTCATATGATATGGTTTAACAAAGCCTACATCCTAAAATGGAACCTATCCTAAGTGCTTATGACCCGTTACGACCCATTAAGGTAGCTTACGCTACTTTAACGCGTCGTTCGTGCAAACGCGCGTTCGAGACGCCTAACTAGTCCTATGACAAGTATTATATGCCTAAACATGCTAAAATATGTTGGATAATCAGTTTAAGTGACAAAAATTAAGTTACATATGCTTAAAATCGAATTATGCATGAAAAGGGCATTTTGGTCATTTACCTAAGGCATATACACTACCTATCATACAACTAATTAAACTAAGTGACCATAAGGTATACCCTCGAAAGGTTATTCCCTATGCAACTATGGACATATAATGTGTTTCGTCGGATCCTAAAGATCGACCAAATGGGTCGGGTTCGAATGTCTAAGCGGTTGCTTAGACCGCTTGACTTACGACCCTAAACAAGCACTAGACTAAAAGTGACGAGTTAAACATGTTAAAACATGTTTAACTAAGTTAGAAAAAAAGTTTGATATCAAAACAAAGTGTTTTGATACCCGAAAATAGCTTCGATGCAAAATACGCATAAACACGTATTTTGGCCGAAACTTTGACTCGTCACTTCGACTAATCGACGTAGTAATCAGTAGGTATAGTCACAAGGGACTATAACCATCGTGATTACGCTCACGTTTCAAAGTTCAAACGAACTTTGTGTTGACCATTGACTGGTCAAAGCAGAAAGTCAAACACTGTATGACTTTCATGCTTGAAAAGCATAAAAGCATGAAAGAATCTTACAAAAGGTCCAAGCAAGGAAGATTTGAACTCAAAATTCTCAGGTATGAAGCTTCAAAAGTGAGAGCTTCAACTTAGAGAAGAATTGAGATCAAATGGTGTGAAGAATGAATGAAGATCAAGTGGGTATTTATAGTAAGTGTTGAGTTCTTAAGATCTTGACATGTGTTTTTGCAAGAATCAAGGTTCAAATCTCACCATACACTTGTGGAACATGGTTTTATATACAATGGGAGCTCCAAAACTAGCACAAGGTATTGCAAAAGTTGCATAAAAGACCCTAGAAATCAAGATGGTTGCCAAAAATGGAGTTTCTGCCCAGATGTAGCCGTGGCGTGCTGCCATAGCATATCCCTTAGGTTGTGGCGAGACGCCACCCCTCCCCAGCTCCAGAAACTTTTGAAGAATGGCAGAAATGGTCCCCGCAGCACGTTTAAGCTATTTTGACGCGTTTAAACCCTGTTAACCCATTTTCAAGGCTCAATAATGAAGTTTAAGTATAGGGGACTTGAAACATGCCTGAAAATATCTCGAATGTCGGTTCGTTTGGTCGTACAGTTGTGTTGTTTAATTAATTACGACGAAACACGAACGCACGCGAAAAACGATCCAAATTACACGACGAATGGGATTTTTGCAATCCAATCACTAAAATAAAATATTTTAATGATTAAAAAAATTTTCGGATGTCCGGATATGTTCAGAACGTAAGATATGCGCAAAAATGCAAACTTGTGCACTTTTTGACGCTTTTAGTCCCTGAAGATGAAATAAACATATTTTCGCATAACGAACCCCTCAAAGCCTATTTCTAAGCTATGTAAAGGATATTTAAGGTATGTTAAACTTATGATCATGTTCCGGAATGTTCGTTATTGTACAAATCGGCATAGTTTCGCAGTTTGACGCAAATAGTCCCTGCGATCGAATAAACTTGTTTTCGACACACCAAACCATCCAAAACTTATTTCTAATTTATGTAAGGGTTACTTAAGGTATGTTAAGCCCATTTCACTATTCCGGAGTGTTTGTCGTGTTAAACTGATTACGTTTACGCATCAGTTCGCGTATAACTTTCCAGAAAGCGATTTAAAGCTCGAAATTGAACAAGAATTGATATGTGCAAATGATACACGTATTTATACAAATCCCAAGTATGAAACACAATATTTCATTGGTTTTATATTCATATGATGGTCGCAGAGGCACATGTGTCACACTCTTCCCTACTTTAGGAAATTTCGTCCCGAAATTTAATTTTAGAGGAAATCTGTGAAGACAACCATGATTGTTTCGCTTTCAAAACAATACTCCGTTCCCTAAGTAAAACTCTGGGCCACGTTTGGATTTCCAGCAAATTTGTTAAATGCACTAGTCGATTGTTTATAAGGATGAGTTCAGATCCGAAGATTTAAACTCCGTTCCAATAGGTTTGTGTATCATTGTTCCGAATCTCAAAAGTGACAGGTAATTGTCAAAATGATATCCTTGTTGTAATAAAATATGAAGAGCGTGTGAACTCGACAAGAAGTTGGGGTTTCGAACAACGGATAGAGAGTATGTTTCCCATGGAGACTATTATAGGAAACTCGTGTGTGCTCGAAGTTTGGAATCGGAGAGATAAAACAACATTGGTCAAGGTCCAGGACTTCTAGTAACTTAAATAACGCTAAGTTCGCAATGCAATAAGGAACACTTATATATAGGAAGTAACAGCGGCGTATCCACCATGCCCTTTTTACATTGTTCCCGTTTCGTTATTCTTATCACTATAGGTCTTAACACATGACAAAACTTGTTGTGATTTCTGTGCACTGAATTCCATAATTATGTATGCATCCATAATTACGTAATTCCTTGCATTGTCCGCACAGTTCATTTCATAATGCGTAGGGGAAAAATCAATCGAACTAACATGTAATGACTTGACTAGACCACCAAAGGATCTTTTTAACTAGATCAACGAAAGATCTTTTTAACTAGATCAACACATGATCTCCTTAACTAGATTATTGTACGATCTCTTTAAATAGACCACTAAGGAATCGTTTTAACTTTGAATCAAATAATCGTTTTGAAATAGCACTTTGGAATCCAAGGTTTTTACTATTTGCATAGATAATCCCTTAAGGATTTAAGATAGTACTTTGAGTATTCTTTTGAGAATCTAACATATGAAAATACGAAAGATTCTTCCAGGACTTAGGACTTAGGACTTAGGACTTAGGACTTAGGACTTAGGACTTAGGACTTGGATAGCGAGCTTTTAGAATTACACATAACACATAATCACATAGTCGTCAACCTAGTTATTAGCTCATTTCATTAACTTGTATAAATGCATTAAAGTTACACCAGAAATCCAACCAAGGACATCAATTGGTACTTTAAACATCCCAAGAATCTAACTATGAAGATAGGAAGATCTTATAAGGATTTGGTTTTGTCTTGGTCATATCGTAACATTTGTATTAAAGCACACAAAGAATCCAAATAAGGACTTTTGATTTTGCGCTTCAAATATCCATAAGGATCTAACTATAAGGACAGGAAGATCCTGTGAGGATTTGGAATTTGTGTAGTGAAAACATACGAAGTGAAGATGTTCTTGATAATCGTGTACATAGTCATATAGCATAGGTTCAATTAGGGACTTATGAAGGTACTTTTAGATATCATATCAAGGATTTGAAATGGTACTTCAAGTATTTGTTTAAGAATTTGTAACTCATACCTTGTACTTTGTTTCCTAAAAGAAACGAGTACTTAGGATTTTCGAGCAGATCACGAGTGAACATAAAAATGAAAGAATCATATGAATAGTTTGTCTTGCAAGGAACACGGTTCCTTGGTGTCGGTATCATAGGGGTATATCACACATACACACCATCGTATCAGTTTTGTAAAACAAATATTGAAACAACAATTTATTTATATACAAACTGAATTGTTTCAAGAGTCAAAGATAATAACAAGGAAAACTACAAAAATCTAATTGTTCACTGCTGCATTGTCGTTTGCGTTTACCTCGTTTATGTTGAATGCTTGTCCACATGCTGGATTTACATTAACAAGCCTTGGGCAATTGTTCCGGTAGTGAGTAATATCACCACAGTTGTAGCACGATCCAGGTGGATATGGTGCTTGAACAGCAGCAAGATTTGCATTGGCTTGGTTTTGGATAGCATGACGGCATGTATTGACCAAATGTCCCAATCGCCCACAGTGGGTACATTTGTGACACGGTGTCTGATCCAGATGATGACGGTTGCATTTGTTGCATAAAGGTGCAGTACCAACATAGTTTTTCCTAGCACGAGGTTGTGCTGGCTGGTTAGGTGCAACCTGATTGTTCTGAGCAGCTATTGCGTAGTTTTGTGAAGCTTTACGCTTCTTCGGCTTCTTGGAGGACTCTGTCTTCTTATCCTTTGGTTCTTCTGGTGTAGTCTTGTCGGATGGTTTCTGGTCGCCTTTTCAAAAAAGTTTACCCTTCCTGATCTGTGATTCCGTTAGGGTAGCGGATAATTCAATAGCCTGCCTAAGGGTGGTAGGGTTACTACCGGTAACAATGTCCTGAATTGGATCAAGGAGACCATCGATGTATTTTTCAATCGCCTTATCCAAAGGCATAACCATGGTAGGATATAAAAGGCTCAGCTCTTCATAACGATCAGTGTAGGCTCGATCTTCACCGTTGTCTTGCTTAAGATCGTCGAATTCCCTTTCCAATGCCCGGAGTTCATGACGAGGACAGAACTCCTTCATCATTAGAGCTCGAAGCTCTTCCCAAGTTTGTGCCATTGCCACATCGGCACCCCTATCCCTCATTATACCGTTCCACCATGTAAGTGCTCTTTTCTGGAATACGCTCGATGCAAACTCAACCTTTCGCTCGTTTGGACATTGCACATGACGAAACGTGCTTTCGAGACTCTCAAACCATTGTAAGAGTCCAGTAGCCCCTTCAGACCCAATAAATGTGAGTGGCTTAGCTGAATTGAACTGTTTATAGTTTCACGGAGCATTGTTGTTATTGTTGTTGTTTGCTTGGTTTACTTGAGTTATCAGGTTTGGGAGTACAGTAGCGATTTGCTGAGTAATAATAGCTGCGAGTTCGGTGTTATTTTGAGGTTTTGCATCACGTCGAGGAGGCATATTCTAAAAACAACAAGGAAACATGAGAAACGAGTGAGGTTGACAATTGGGTAAACAAAAGAGGTATTAAAAATATCGACAAAACATAAGAAAGGTGATCATTCGTTCGATACCTCACACAAACAAACGACACACAGTGTCATATCAAAGTAAATGGGTCATAATGTATCGCGAATACATGCGTTAGCCTATAAGTGGACACTCATCCCAAGAGTTCCCAGGTATGAGTGACTGTTCCGATTATGTGGATTTATATGAACACTCTAGCCATAGACATAAAACTCGGGATACTGGCATCCACCTTCCAGATTGCACGTGTTCACATTATAATAAATCACCTAAGAACGGATGATAAATCACCTAAGAACGGATGATTGATTTTCAAAACAGATTTGTAATTCGTGTTTTTTTTTTTTGTGGTTGTCACCTAAAGATAGATAACGGTTTTGTTTTAAGACTAAATACAAGATAACTTGTGTTAGGGTCCTCGGAAGGTTATAGTCTAGGTCAAAGCATTACTAATAACCTAATTCCCTATAACCATGAGCTCTGATACCAACTTTTCTGTCACACCCCGACCACGTAAAACAACAACCGTGACGGAAACGTCGGGGAGTGTCGTAACAGAATCATTGTTTCACAACCATGGATATTAAAGTTTCGTTTTATTGAATTATTGAACTCATTGTTTTAGTACAAATAAGATAAACACAAATAATTGTCTCTCAAGTTTTTAAGTCGCTAAGGCACAAGTCCATCCTATGTGTAGCATTCGTCAATAATCATCACGTAGTACCACCCGAAACATAGGTATAGTAACATATGAAAATTTGAAAACCCTAAAATAATAAATGTCATTAACTATGTCAATTTAAAAAAAATCTAATACATTTTAAAATCAATTAATCGATTATTGTTTTAACGGAACATTTATTGATTAAATGTATAACAATATTGTATTGCATTTTTATTAACAGTTAAGTAAATAAAAATTTGGTTTAGGGTCATTTAAATATTAAAAGAAATTAGAAGATTTGTTTTGAAAGTTAATTGATAATCTAGGGGTCTATAAGAAAATACATATTAAATCATTTGACAATCATTCGACTATGATCTTCTATATCCAAGTTACCTTTTTCCATTTCGAATCTTCCGTAACTTCCGAAATTGGCGGCATGATTGGAGATGAGGATGAATACGATTATTTTTTTTGATATCCTTTAGCAATCGATCGTATGGTTCCTGTTCCAAAAAAAAAAAAAAAAAAATCAAACACACACTTGCAAATCCTTATGAACCCCGCTAAAGCAACCACCATCGCTCATCATAATGAATCACAACTCGCAACCGTTTGTTTGAACGTATCGATCACATCTGTGATGTGGATCGATCGGCTTTGCTAGTGTTCAAGAAAAAAGAGAGAATCCAGAGTAGAAATATAGAGAGAATTAGGACTAAACTTTTCTGCATATCCATTACTTGAAAAAGAAATCCCTTATAAACGGTACATGACAACTACCACTACTTCATTAATTTAGGAAAATGTAAACATGGAGGAGAACCAGTCAGTACCCACGATCCCCTTTATTCTCACACCCTCTACTTGCCCTAAAAGCTAGGAAGACTAAGTAAAATAACAATTAAAAATGACAACTAATAATTAATATGCATCCATCTTTCACGTATGCATTTTAACCCGACGACCCGGAACTCGGTATCCAGACCCGGCACATATCAATCTGTTCTATACGAGTTACCGCCGTTGGTTTGAATCACCTTGTCGCACAGTCGGCCGTCGTGAATCAGTTGTAAACACCGCTTGCCACCATCGTTTGCCACCCCGCGGCTTCGCTTTTTCGATCGGAAGAGGTAGGTAACCCATTATTATTCCGTCTCTTTTGTTCAGGCTGTTTTAACGTGGGATGGGGTTCGGGTTCGGGTTTGTTGAGTTTTTTTCCGGTGACACATGTTGAGAGGGATAATTTTGGGTATAGGACTGCATCGAAATATTTATATTGAGACCTCCAGTGGCGACTTGCTTCTTTACCTATTAGGTTTGGGGGTTTGCGGTTGTATTCAGTTGTAGAGGCTTCATCCTATGCTTTTGTGGCCTCGAGGGCCCAATCGTGGGTGTTACAGGACCACATCTTAAGAGACAGTGGCATATGTGGTATGGATTCTGATTATATTTGTGCTTTGGCTTGTCTTCGTGATACGATTCCAAGCTTTGACTTCAACGGTTTCACTAATAAGGACACCGTCCCCCCTAAAGACCAACATGCATTGGCGAGTGCTCTTTTTAGTAAAATTGTCAACGAAATCAAAGTACAGTTTGACTTGACCGTTAGACAAAAAGTCGTTTTTGAGTGTCTCCGAGCACCACATGCACAAGATTTTCTTCTTGCTATACCTAGAGATGGGTTAGGCCAGCATATGTCGCCGGTGGAGTACCGTACTATTCTTAAGTATTGCCTCATGATTCCTTTGTTCCCGGTTGATGAGGTATGCCCTGTTTGTCATAAGGCGTGTTTGGATTCTTTTGGGGAGCATGCAGTTCATTGTAGAGAGCTTCCGGGGTTCAAATACCGACATGATTTGGTTAGGGATGTCCTTTTTGACATATTCAGGTGCGCTGGTATTTCTTCTAAGAAAGAGGCACCTGTTAATTTCTTGACAGACCCGTTGGAAGGGAGATCTACCCTTCGACCAGCCGACATTCTGGTCTTTGGATGGGTAGGAGGAAAACATGCCTGCGTGGATCTAACAGGGGTTTCCCTGCTTGTGGGTTTAGGGGTTGGTGCTTTCACGGTGGGTCAGACTTCTTTAAAAGCTTCTTCGGGTAAAGTGACCAAACATGAGAAAGCGTGCCTTGACAAACAGCACGTGTTTATCCCATTTGCTTTTGATACTTTTGGTTTTCTGGCGCCAGAGACTGTGGATTTACTTAGTCGAGTTCAAAGGGTCATGCATATTAATGTTATGACCCCGAGATCTATGAACGTAGTTTTTAAAAGGCTTAGTTTTGCTATTCAAAAAGGGGTAGCGGCGCAGCTTGTTGCCCGTTTACCAACTATCTCTCTGTAAAAACTTTTAATCATGAAGTTTTGCATCTTAATAAACGTGGGGCTAACTCACTTGATAAAAAAAATATTGATTTGAGTGGCTTTGCGTATGGAGTTTGTTTTAGAAAAATACCATGATATATATGTGAGTATAGAGTGTGTGTCTTTGATATGTGTATTTGCAGGTAGGTGATGTGTGTGTGTTTGCGCGAGAATGGTGTTAATGTGTGTGAGTGGATTATATGGGTATGTATGTGGGTGTTCTATTTTGTGTGTTGCATGTAAGTCTGTGCAATGCGTGCATGATGTGTGATTATGTATGCTTGTGTGTGTGTTAATTCATGCATGTGTGTGTCGTGTGAATATTTGGTGTGTGTTGTAGAGTGAGTTGTATGTAGTGCATCTAAATGTGTGTGCATAATATATGTAATCCATTACATAAGAAATAAATTATGTTTTATAAAACTTGGCAATTAAATTAGTACTGTGAATGTACTCCAAGGATAACTTTAATAAATTGTTACGGGTAAGTTTGGTTTGCGGTCGCCGGGAAAAAAAAATGAAATTCATGAAACGATTCTTTTAATAAATAATAATAAAGTTAATCTAAAAAAATGCAGGGTCTAGGTTTGCATAAATTTTCAGGAGGGCGGATTTATGGATTTTGCTTTGGTTGCTAAACTAAGGTACGGATTCTTTGGTCTTCACATCATAGTGTTATATGCTATTCGTTACGTCGTATTACAGATTCTGTCTTCTTTCCATCGTAGTACAAATTCTAGCTCTTTATACGAGTACGAATTTTTGGGTCTTGATATCGTAGTATAATCTTATCTTCATTACTCTTTAGTACGGATCCTTGTCCTTGTTTTAAGGTCCGAATGTCATGGTTTGAAACCTTTATCTGTTGATATGTGATACGTTATCTGAGTCAGTTTTGTCTTTGTCTGCTTGTTTATTAGTGTGTTGTAGCATGCCATACCTCAGACTTATACTCATGGTCGCATATTCCTGTCGGTAATTAAATTTAGTTATCTGTAAATTATATAAAAGGCCTTAGTATGTGTACTTTATCACCCAAGCATGTCTGGCATGTCGTTTGGGCGTCAACGGCATGGCCAATTTTGGGGGGAAATTTTCCCACCAACACCAAGTGTGGCTAAAATTCATTACCAACACATATTAAGTATTAATCATTATAAAAATATATTATCAACCATTACGCACACATATATAAACATCTGTAGGTAAATACCCACATATTTACATGTGTAGGTAAATTATGTGTGGGTAAACACCCTAATTTCTTGTAGTGAATCGCGACCGCCAACTTCCCAACCGCAACCCCCGATTCAACTTGACGATGATGATGAAGAAGTCGTCCCCGAATCGCCACCTCAAGAGCTCAAGCGCAAAAAAAAAAAAATACAGGGAAGGGGAAGGGGAAGGCGGTTGAAACCGTACCCGAAGCCGCGCCAAAAAGCGGTTCGAGAGCAAAGCCGAGACGGTGGACAAAAGTAGAGGAGGTGGCGCTAGCAATTGCGTTTGTTAAGTCCTCAACTTGCCCCATTGTCGGTATGAACCAAAGTTTATTTTTTTTAATTTAAATTTAAAAAAAAATATTTTTTTTACTTTTACTAATGCATTTTTTTTTAAATTTAGGGAACAATCAAACGGGTAGTAGTTTTTGGAAGGCGACAACGGAAAGATTTAACGGGATTATGGAGCAAGGCCCGATGCGTGATCTCAAATCCGTCTCGGGCAAGTGGCATTAAATGAGCAAGACCATCAATACCGTTAGCTGGTATTATAACCAAATTTACACTAATCCTCCTAGTGGGAGTAACGACGAGGACATTCTAGGTCCCGAATCTCGAAGGATCGATTAACGAAACCAAAACACTTGTTTATCACAAACACGGACACGAGTGCGGAATCCCCGTGACGATGCCAAACTAAACACAGATAATATCAACAACACAAAGTAACCAATGAATCACAGTCAATTGATTAGATGAGAACAAGGTTCAAACAGATATACACAATGTTTGAAGTAAACTTTCACAGTGGGTATGCTCTCATGGTTTCACACAGAAACCATGATGTGTTTATATAGGCAGCCAGTCACATGTGTCGACGAAACATGAATGATCCTTGATGAAACTCCAAACTCGACGAAACTCATGGAGTTTCATTGATAACAATGACGAAACTTGGATGTGAACATAAGGGAGTTTCGCCATTCAAGTCAACGATGAAACTAGGAGTTTCGTGGCCAAAGGAGTTTCGCCATTCAAGAGCTCGACGAAACATGGAGTTTCGTCGAGAGGCTGCAATGTGATATGCTGCAAACTGTTAATCGGTTTGCAGCAGTCTTGTATTTACACATACATAAACTGAATGTAACACCTCGTAAATTCACGACCAATGTAATAAAGACATGTGTCATGGACTTGAACGTGTAAGGAATTATTTCCGAAGGACTAAGGTTGTCAAACAACATAAATATGTTAATAAAGAATCCAATGTGTCAACATGCCATTCTTGTGCCTCTGATTGACCTCACACGACGTTCGTATTCTTTAAAGAATAAATAATCGAACTTAGAAAGTCGTTTGTGCTTAAAATAAGGATCTCGTAAAACATAGAGGTTAAAAGTGTCAACATGTTGAAACATACCTCTGAGTGACCTTTTTTGAACCCAAAAACATTGTAACAATTTTATAATTTGATATCAAGAATATCGTATACTAATTTTGTGGAGTTTCGATGAATACAAGACGTTACGGGTGATCATACAACTATCCGGAAGTTTAACGGAGTTAGTTCGTGACTTAAGGTCCCTAAAAGTTAACTAGGGGGGGGGGGGGTCCAAAGTGAAATAAACGAAACTTAAATAAACATAATATGGACCAGGGACAGAAAATGCAAAGTTTGAAAGTTATTTACCGGACTTAGCCGTCTACGCGGCCCGCGTAGAGTTCGGTTAAGGTTTACGCGGCCCGCGTAAAAGTGCCAGCGACAGAAATCTTGGACAGATGCCTGTGCAGCTTGTTCCACCGCCTTAGAAGGCTGGTTTTCGAATTCAGGGACTGTACCAATGGTATTTCATGCATAGGGGACACCTGGGATGATCAGGGAACACTTGTAGACTAATGTGGAACGATCTTGGAGGAATAAAATTCCTATATAAGGAGCATGAGTTGCAACAAAGGAACTTGCTCATTTCAAACTCATTCCAATCTTTCTCTGGAGCTTTCTGGTCTTCAAACAAGCTTCCTTAAGTCTCAAATTCATGCCGAGAACCATTGTAAGTGTCCTTAACCCCTTAAGTTCAGTTTTAATTAGTTTAATGACCAAAAGTCAAACTTATCGTAATTAAGGTTTGACTTAGTGATTAATCATTAATGGTACAGTCATTAGTCAAATTAAAAGTTGTTATAAGTTGGTAATTATGTAGGAAATAAACCCCAAGAGGGCACCTACTGATTATCACCCTAACTTGGTCAAATGGCGGGTCAAACCTAATATTAAAAAGTCAACAGAAACTATTTTTGCAAATAAATACATAATTAGCAATGTAGAAGCTATGAAACATGTTTTAACATTAAAACAACTTGGTAATTAATGTAAGAACATGTTTGGACATGTTCGACCCGACACTTCTGAGTTTAGACCCGGTTCGCAACCGAAAGTCGCAAAAGTTGACTTTTGCTTTGACTTTCAGTTCTGACCCGATTTAGCTTAGTTTAGATATGCCTTAAGGTTCCTTTAGGACCATATTACATGTTAGTATAACCCTCTGAGATTATACAACACAGGTCCTTAATAATCTGAATCGTTTGCATGTTTCCGTTAAATGCTTAATTATTGACCATAATGCCCTTTTTAATTTAAAACGAGATTTTTAACAATGTGAATGGACAAAAACCTTTGTTATTGATATCTAAGGATGTCCTAAAAGTTTCACATCAGATTATGGTTTAAAATGAGAGTTACGCACGATATCGTAATTTGAAAGCTTTTTATTAATTAAACGACATTATTAGCATAAAGCCTATTTAAACCCAAATTTCGACACCAAATTTTTTACCTACTGATGTAATATAATAGTTTGGGATTTTTAATGATTTTTAATAAATTTTAAACTGATCATAACATAGAATTATTGCCTTGATTCGGTAATTGTCGGTTATTCCCTTTTTACTAATAAAATGAGTTTTACATAACCTTTTGATACCAAATCTTTTGCTACTGATTTCTAATGATAAATAAAATATTTTAGACTTTACAAACTGATCAAAAACTCAGATTTCTTTATATAACCCGAAAATCGCTTAAAACCGACTTTTATGCGTTTTAAGCACATAGTATGAGTTAAAACTACTTTTGACACATAAGACTTAATACCTACTGTTGTTTTAAGTAAATTTTCATACTCTAATAGTAAGTAAAAGTTTTGAACCCAGATTTCCAAATTTAACCTTTAAAGCATATGTGAAATGACCAAAATGCCCCTACGGTGCATAGTTTGGTCATAAACGATGAAGTACACATATGTATGATATCATGCTGTTATAACCTCCTAAAATAAATGTTTTCATAGAAGGTTTTAGGCCAGAACCTCAGAATTAAATTTAACCTCTTTTATAAACTTTAAAATGACCAAAATACCCTTTCGGGACTTAAATTGGTTTTAAATTCATTTTGGGCAATATGGAATGTATCCTACTGATATCCTAACATATCTTGAATATTAACTTGTGGAACCTGTTCATGAATCATTTGGTTACCCGTTACGCATTATTCGCGTTCGGTACGGTTTATGTAACTAGTTTGCATAAATTAACCGAAACGGGTCAAACCTTATCATTTTTGCCTCAAAATCTAGAATATGTTTAGTTTACCCATATTATACAAGTCCTCAAACTTGTCGGATCTAAATCACATTCTAATCCGGTCTTCACTTAATCATGCTTTTTGTACCGTAAAGCTTTCTTTAAAACTAACCGGTCTAAGTTTGAACTTAAGAAAGACCCGTTAGGAATCTAATAGGTTATTAAAACCTTTATTTCCAGATTAGGAGCCCGGTAAAAGCTACTTTCACTCACCAATTGTTAAACGGCTGAGATAAATGATGCGTGTGAAGTGTCGTTAGTTTTTAATGTATTTATTAAGCCATTTTTAACCAAATTTTAAATTTATAAAACACGATATTTACTAACACTAAACACACATATGGGCAAGTGCACCCATCGTGAGCGTAGTATAGTGTTGGTAAGATACCGAGGTCGTCCAAGGACACAAGAGCTTTTAATACCGGTTTATCCTCAACGTCTAATCAAACTAAAAGTTTAGAAAAATGTTTTAAACTAAGAAAATAAAAACTAACTAAAATGCTGAAAAATAAAAATAAAAGAAAAACAGATAGACAAGATGAATCACTTGGCTCCGACTCGTGTTTAGTGTAACCTTTGATTATTTCCGCACTTTTGCACTATTTAAGATATTATCTTAGTTATTGTAGTAGGCCCCTCTTTTGGAGGTGACGTTACCCTCAACCCAGTCGTTTGAGTCAGCAAGGATACAATCCTAAAGGGTCGGATTATTGAAAGATAATTAATTAAGTTATTAATGCATATTGTGGTAGGCCCCTCTTTTGAAGGTGACGTTACCCTCGGCTAAGTAGTCTAAGTCAGCAGGGATACAGTCCTAAGTAGCCGGGTTAAAATATTAATAGTAGTTTAACTTATGAGGGGGTCAAAGAGTTTGGACCCCCGCCATCTAATATCGTTAAGTATTGAAGGAGGTCCTACTAAATTTAACCCAGGTCCTTTGCAGGATCTATACACTGAACAATGGCAAGACTCTTACCAAACCGTTCCCTTAACCCCCGACCAGGTAGCCAACATACCTCCATATAGACCGTGGAGATATGAATGGTGAAAATCTTTTATTTTATATAGACAGTAAAATAATGCCAAGACACCACGGACAAACGATAAGGAAGAATCACCTTCAACATAAGAAACTAGTTATGAAATTCATTAATACATAACCAATTAAAAAGTGCGAAAAGATTAAAAATAAAAAGTATTACACTAGACACTTTGTCTTCACCAAGTGATGTAAGAGACTTAGGCAAACATGGCCTTGATTGTCAAGAACTCTTACGATCAATCTTGGATCCCGAGACGACTCACACACTCTATGATGGAAAATGGATGATGGTGGTGGATGATGGTGTTATGGTGGTGGTGGGTGGTGGGTGAAGTGTGAGAGAGGTGGTGTGCCAAGGGATGATTTGAGCTTTAGCCAAGCACTCCTATTTATAGGCTGAACAGAAGCTCGGGCACGGCCCCGTGTCCAGTGGGCACGGCCCCGTGTCCACATCCTTGTCTTTCTTCATTAATTGCTCTTGTCTTTATTAGTTGACCACGGCCCCGTGTCCGCTGGGCACGACCCCGTGTGCAGAAGCGTATCTGTACTATCAAGATTTGCCTAGATTCTGCGAATCTTATAGTTGACCACGACCCCGTGTCCGTTGAGCACGGCCCCGTGGTGGGCAATAGAAGCTTCTACAACTTTGTCTTTTATGCTGACACTTGGGCACGCCCCCGTGCTCACAGAGCACGGGGCGTGTTCAGCCTTCTGTTCTCTTGTTTTGCTTGGGAATATGCTTTCGGGGAGGTCGGGCATGCCACGTTTGTTCCTTTTCTTGTATTTATGTTAGATTTAGCTGCCTTTTTGCTTCTTTTGTTAATTTGAGCTCATTTAATCCTGAAAATACAAAAGGAAGACAAAAACACACTTTTTCCAACATTAGTACTAAAAAAGGGTTAGTTTTATGCCACAATTGATGTAATTTATACATTGCATTTTGCACACATCAAATACCCCCACACTTGAATCTTTTCTTGTCCTCAAGCAAACCTTTTTACAATGTGGCTTTACACTCCCAAATGGAATGGGTAGAAGAGAAGGTTTTTGGGCTTGTCATAGAGTGTCGGGATTTCCAAGATTCTTTATTTAGTTTTATTTTTATTTATTTACAATCCTATTCGTCATGATTTATTTAAAATTTTCATAAGATAAATTACTTATTAGGGCATAACATGCCTCTTTAAAATTTTATTTATATACAAGTTCACATACCTCACGGGGGATCACTCAACACTCGGCCGAAGATGTATTTTAGTGAATCACTCGAGAGCGGCATGGAACTTACTCCTACCATAGGCTTGCCAAGCAATCAATCCTCCTCCTTTTTAACTTTATACCTTTGTAAATATCAAGAGGACTTTTGGGTGAAAGGTTAGGCTTGGGTTAAAGGTAGGTGGTTGGGTTAGTGGTTAGTAGAAAAGGGCGAAAAAGCATAAAAACCATCGGTTTTCGTAAGACTTTCTATTTTTCAACTTTTTATTTTGATGAAGCCATAATTCCAAAGAAAGTTATTTTTGATGAACTTGCTTGTTTATTTGTTTTTGCTTCATCATCAACACATTTTTATTTTTATTATTTTTTTGTTTTAATTTTTTTTTTGAAAGTCATATGAAAAACCGAACTTGTTACTAAAACAAAGGGCTAAAAATAAAAAAAGGTTTTGGTGGGTGAAAGGGTGTTTGGTTTGGGTTTAAGAAATGAAAAGGTTTAGGCTCAAAGGGGTTAACTAGGGGGATTTTGGGTAGGTGGTAAAAAAAAGAAAATAATGGTGAAGAAATAAAAAGGGTTAGTCCTAATGCCTCTATCAAATACTTACTCGGGTTTAAGTTGGTAAGGACCGGGAATGTATCGTCGTGGCAAGTTCTAGAGTTGTAAGAATCAAGCGGCTATTCACACAAGAAACGAAAAATGAGCATTTAGTTTAAAGATATGTATTTGTATGCTCAATAAAGGCTCAAAACTCACTTTTGTGGGAATGGGTTTTTATGTGATCAAGTACATATAATTAAATTTTAACTAAGCTTGTCATGCCTTTTCATAATTTTCTTATGTTGGTTCTTTTTATCACCACGCTATCGGTTGTAAATTCATAAAAATATAACCTTTTTAGAATTTTGAAATTCCCAAATTAAACCTAGACAAGTAAAAAAAAATGAAAATTTTCGAAAAAATTTGGGGTGATTAGCGGTTCCAATAGAGTTTTGTGTAAGGCTTGTTATTAGGACTTACAAGATTCAAGGTTTAGCATCCCCCCATACTTAAATTACACATTGTCCTCAATGTGTCCCAAAAATAAGTTTTTGGGTTGATTGAATGTGTAAAAGGTGTGAATTAAGCAAAAAAATGTGTTACTGGGCGCTGGACACGGCCCCGTGCCTGGTGGGCACGACCCCGTGTTCAGCTGCCAGTAACGAAAACTTACAGAAGGTGGACACGGGGGCGTGTCGGCTGGACATGACCCCGTGTCTGGCAAAAAGTCTGCATATTTAGACAAACAGCAGGTCTTGGGAAGTGGGCACGGGGGCGTGTCGGCTGGACACGACCCCGTGTAGACAGTCTGCAAGGTTGAGAAACAGGTTTCTAGTTCTGGTTCTCCTGTCCCGGCTTTAGTAGCACTAAGGTTTAGTGCTCTAAGCCTCGTATGTACCTGTTTTATCAATAAACACTCCACCAAAACATAGCAAACATCCTAGATTACCAATGTTCAACATCCCATCCATCACAAAGTTAAAAAAAAGAAAAAAAAAATGCAGAAAATAAAAGAGTTAAAGGAAAGTAAATTGTTTGACACACGGCACGCAGGTCGGAAATTGTTCAAGATAAAAGGTTAAACTGGGGAATCACCAACCAACCGCTTCTTCCTCCGCTCCTCCCGCCTAATCCATGTCCTCGTCTTCATCATCATCATCTCCACCATGCCCAGCAATGTACTCCTGGATATTTCCAATATCGTCTTGGATATCGGATATGTTTCTCTCGATCGCCCCAACCCAGTTGTACGTGTTGCTTGCCATATTGTAGGTGTTCCTGGTGCACATGAGGTTTTCCTGCAATAAATCATGTAAACTTTGGAAGTTAGGAAAACCGCCTCCGGAGGAGGACTGGCCTGGATCACCATGGGGCTGGTACTGGTACTGATGATGTTGTGGAGCGTGAAGGACAAGTGCCTCCTGCGGGTTCAATGCATGCCCTTGCATCCTTTGGAAGCTCACCGTCCCGTCTTCAGCCTCATAGATTAGGTTCATTGAGCGGCAGATGTGTATATCTACCCTACCCTACCATGGGCTCCTTCCGAATAACCTATGTATGTTGGTGAAGTGCTTGAAGAGACGGTACACTCATCCCCCAAAGAAGATAGGGGTTGGTGGAGTAGCAAGGCGGTTATGATGCATGTTTCAGAGCATTAGGAACGGAACATCGAGGTGCCTGCGGTTATGGATGCAATGGAGGACAACTAAATCTCTTAACCCAACAACGCCACCGCTATCATGCCTTTGGCTAAGAGAGTAGCCGAGGAGCCTATGGATGTATCGATAGAGCGAATCCCTCAACTTCGTGCTCTTAGTGCTGCTCGGATTGTAATGCCCTTCACCAATCTGAGCCCACGCGGCTTGGCGATCATTCTCATCTATCTCTCGCATCCCTCCAGTATTTTCCTCGTTACCTGCATCTTCTTCCGCATACAACTCGACAATCGACCCAAATTGTGCCATAGAGATCGAATATGTAGTTCCACCACATCTGAATGTTACCCCATCATTGTCGAATGGGTCGCACCGTGAGTTGAATGTGAAGGTGCTATAGAATTCCGGTCTTGTTTGAAGTACTTCGTATCTAGCCCTAGCATCGAGCTCATTTGCGTTAAACCTCTTGAACTTCCTAGCCATCTAAAAGAATACACCTAAAGTTAGCACGAAACATTAGGATTTTCGGAAAAAACTGCAAACAGTGTGCTGGACACGACCCCGTGTTCAGCGGACACGGCCCCGTGTCCAGGCGTCTGTTACACAAAAATATCATTTTTCGACCCGGTTTCGAAAACTTAAAAATTTTTGGTCCAATAGGTGCGGTTTCCCCCGAAAATGAAACCCCAAGTGCCGTTTTTCCCAAAACAACCCGTTTACCCATTCAATTTTATCTTTTTTTGTTCAAAAATAAGGGTTTGGGGTTTTTGTGAGAAATCGGGCGAATCTTTGAACAATACAAGTGCATTTACTTCCTTTAACACTAATCTAACTAAATGGTAACAGATTAAAGCAAAAATTTGAGGTTCGATCCGGGTGTAATTCAAGAACCCTAGATTTTCCCCAAATTTTTGAAGTTTTAACTACATGCAAATGTCTAATCTAACTAATAATAGAGATAGAATCATACCTTGATGTTGTTAGAATGATAGGAGACGTTGAAAATCTGCGGAAAATCGCCTGGAACCAGAGCATTTTTGGGGAAACGGGGCGTTTGGAATGAAGTAACTGTTATGAAAAAGGGAATATATCCCGACAGTAGCGCGGACACGGCCTCGTGCCGAAATTTTTTTATTAGTGCTCGTGTGAGTGCCCTTTGTTTCCCAAAAAGTTTGGTTAGAAGACTTACCGATTTAGATGTCGTCCTAATCGTTAGTAACTTACCAGGTATGATGTTGATGTTTTCATTCTTCAACCGTTTGAAGCGAGATCTCCTCCTCTTCATCCTCAATGAATCCTTGATAGAGTTTCAGCCGTTGGCCATTGACGTTGAATGGGGGTCCATTCCGAGATTTAATTTCTATTGCACCGTGTGGGAAAATATGGGTGATGGAAAAAGGTCCTGACCACCTAGACTTTAATTTACCAGGAAATAATCGAAGTCGTGAATTAAAAAAAAGAACTAGATCTCCCACTCGAAATTCATTAGGTTTAATATGTTTGTCATGCATGTTTTTCGTTCTTTCCTTGTAAATTTCGGAGTTTGAGTATGCATAATTCCTAAGCTCGTCTAATTCATTTAATTGACAAAATCGATTTTTACCAACAAATTCTAAATCTAAGTTTACATTTTTAATTGCCCAGTAGGCTTTGTGTGCAATTTCTACTGGCAAGTGACAGCTTTTTCCATAGGCTAGCTTATATGGGGTTGTACCTATTGTTATTTTATAAGCAGTTCGAAAAGCCCATAAAGCATCATCTAATTTATCTGCCCATTCCTTTTTATTTAATCCTACGGTTTTTTCGAGTATTCGTTTTAAACCTCTATTAGTCACTTCGGCTTGTCCGTTTGTTTGAGGGTGATACGTTGTTGATACCCGGTGATAGACCCCATATCTTGTTAAAAAAATTTCAAGTTGATGATTGCAAAAATGGGTACCTCTATCACTTATTAATGCTTTAGGTGTGCCAAAATGAGAAAATAATTTTTTCAGAAATCTTACCACGACTCTTCCATCATTTGTTGGAAGTGCCTCGGCCTCGGCCCATTTAGACAAGTAGTCTACTGCGACAAGTATATATTTGTTTCCTTTTGATGGTGGGAAAGGTCCCATAAAGTCGAGTCCCCACACATAAAAAATCTCACAAACAAGAATTCCATTTTGTGGCATTTTGTTTTTGGAAGAAATATTACCTGTTCTTTGGCACGCATCACAAGTCTTGACAAGACTTTGGGCGTCTTTGTAAATGGTTGGCCAATAAAATCCTGAATCAAATACCTTTCGTGCGGTACTTGCGGCACCATGATGTCCTCCGTATGGACCTTCATGACAATGGCGGAAAATTCTTCGTGCTTCACTACCATGTACGCATCGTCGGATTAGTTGGTCGGCACACATTTTGAAAAGATATGGATCTTCCCAAAAATAGTGTTTCACATTGGCAAATTTTTTTTTCTTTGATGATGTGGCCAACCCTTAGCGACTATACTGCTAGCTAGGTAGTTAGCGTAGTCGGCGTACCATGGTTCTTCCTTGTATTCCACCATTTCTAGGGACTCCGTTGGAAATTTTTCGTTGATTTGCTCGTCCCTGGTTGCCTCCAAAGCTGGGTCTTCTAAGTGTGAAAGATGATCTGCTGCGGTATTTTTTGCTCCTCTTTTGTCTTTGATTTCAATATCAAATTCTTGGAGTAGTAGAATCCACCGAATCAAACGTGGTTTTGCGTCTTGCTTTTTGAAGAGATATCGAATGGCTGCATGATCTATATAGACTATAGTTTTAGAAAGAACAAGATAAGAACGAAATTTATCAAAAGCAAACACCACAGCTAGTAACTCTTTTTCGGTTGTTGTGTAATTTTCTTGTGCATGGTTAAGTGTTTTACTAGCATAATAAATTGGGTGAAAATGCTTTTCTTTTCTTTATCCCAAGTCTGCTCCAACTGCAAAGTCACTGGCATCACACTTGATTTCCAAAGGAAATTTCGAATCAGGCGCTATCATGATAGGTGCATTGACTAGCATTTCCTTTAAGGTTAGAAATGCTTGATTGCAATCCTCGTCAAAGATGAAAGGAGCATCTTTTTCAAGTAATTTTGTTAGAGGCCTTGAGATTTTAGAAAAGTCTTTGATAAACCGGCTATAAAACCCGGCATGCCCTAGGAAACTTCTGATAGCTCTAACGGAGGATGGGGGTGGTAGTCGAGAAATTGTATCTATTTTGGCTCGATCCACTTCCATTCCTTTGCTTGAGATTTTGTGACCGAGTACTATTCCCTCCGTTACCATGAAATGGCATTTTTCCCAGTTAAGGGCGAGGTTAGTTTCCTCACATTGGGATAGCATTCGTTCAAGGTTATCGAGGCATTGGTCGTATGAATCCCCAAAGATAGAAAAGTCGTCCATGAAGACTTCCATTGTCTTTTCTATCATGTCGTGGAAGATGGCTACCATGCAACGTTGGAATGTTGCGGGGGCATTACATAGACCAAACGACATGCGTCGATAAGCAAAAGTTCCATAGGGACATGTGAAGGTTGTCTTTTCTTGGTCTTCGGGTGCTATCGGGATTTGAAAGTAACCTGAAAAACCATCCAAGAAACAATAAAATTTATGACTGGATAATCTTTCTAACATTTGATCAATGAAGGGTAAAGGAAAGTGATCTTTCCTTGTTGCTTCATTTAATCATCTATAATCTATACATACTCTCCATCCTGTGAGGGTTCTTGTTGGTATTAGTTCATTCTTTTCATTAGTTATTACCGTCATACCTCCTTTCTTTGGAACTACTTGGACGGGACTTACCCAAGGACTATCGGAGATAGGATAAATAAGTCCGGCGTCAAGTAATTTGATGACTTCGTTTTTAACCACTTCTTGAACATTGGGATTTACTCGACGTTGTGGTTGTATTACCGATTTGTAGTCATCGTTCATTAAAATTTTGTGCGTACACATGGAAGGACTTATTCCTTTAATATCTACAAGCTTCCAAGCGATCGCATTTTTATGTTTTGTCAAAAGGTTAATTATTTTTTCTTTTTCTAATTGATCTAATTTAGACGAAATAATTACGGGTAACTTACCATCTTTGTCTAGAAAAGCATATTCCAAACATTTTGGAAGTTCTTTGAGCTCAAGAGGTGGGTCTTTAGGAGACTCCTTATTTGGTTGCTCATTTTGATCAAGAACCTTAAAAGTTTGTTCTATGGCGACCTCTTCTTCAACAAAGTGGTCAAACTTTTCACTTGTATCGGGTGGTTCATCTTCATCTTCAATTAGGGGGTCATTGTTGCCGAATGGATATTTCATTGACCGTTCAATATCGACACTTTTTTTTAAATGCCCCTAATTGAAGAGGTAGATTTTTGAACTTCCGGTTTTTCAAAGCTTCGTGAGTTTTTACAAATGGTCGTCCCAACACTAGAGGAGCGTCATCGAGGATGACAAAGTCGGTGGGGACTATCATTTGATTTGTTTGAACCATGACATCCTCAACTACATCGATTGATTTTATTACCTTCCGATTGGATAGAAAAATGGGTATTTGAAGTGGAGAAAAATCACTAATACTTAATTTTTCGAAAATGTAGTTAGGCATTATCTTAACACAAAGATCTTTATCGATTGTAACATTACTAATAAATGAATTTTGAGAGAAACATGGAACCAGTGTAATGTTAATTTCAAATGGGTCTTCTTTTATTAGTGAGGTTTGATCAGTAGTTAACTTAACACTTACCGTTTCGCCAATTTTAGTGTTAGTGCTTAACTCTTTTAAAAACTTAGCATGAGTGGGAACTAAACAATGATTTTCAAAAGAAGGTGACAAGAGATTAGTTTCTTCAAAATTAGACTCTTCTTGGATTTTAACGTTGTCGGATTCACCTTTTTCGTTGTCTAACTCATGTGTCGGTTCACTTATTTGTTCTTCCATTTTTACACTTTCAGTTATCTCTTCTTTATTTAATTGTTCTCTTGCGCGGGACTCCTCTTCCCTTGCGCGAGATTCTTTTATATAGCGATCGATAACTCTAAGGTGTTCTAATATCCTATCGGTCACTTCGGTGATAGAAAAAGGATCGGGATTTTCAGAGCTTGAATCCGGTTGTTCGAACCTTTGTTCCTCATAATACACATATGAAGTAGATGGTTCACACCATTGTTCTTCATTGTAAGCATATGATGGATAAGGGTCATAATGTTGTTCTTCATAATACTCATATGAGGTGGGTTGTTCATGCCATGGTTCCTCATAATAAGCATACGAAGGTGGTGGCTCATATCTTGGTTCCTCAAAGTATGAGTAAGAAGGCTCATACCTTGGTTCATCAAAATATGAGTATGAGGGAGGAGGTTCATACCTTTGGTCTTCATAGGATGTGTATGAAGTCGATGGCTCGTACCTGGGCTCCTCATAGTAGGTGTATGAATTGGATAGTTGATATGAGTGACTATATTGAACCGAGTGCAGATTACTACAATTAGTGCAATAGTTACTCCTATAATCATCCTCCTCATAGGTGTAGTTGTAACTTCCTGAGTATTGATCCATAAGAATCACTCAGCAGACCACAACCAAGTCTCGAGATCAGAAAACAAAAATAAAAACGGAAACAGAGGCTGGACACGGCCCCGTGTTCAGTGGACACGGCCCCGTGTGCAGAATCTGTATCTGGGCGTTTTAATTAAAGTTACTGATTTCGTTGAGCACGGGGGCATGTTCACTTAGCACGGCCCCGTGTTTAGCTTCTGTTAGTGTAAATGCAAAACTAAACTAAAATGCAGAAAAATGTGCGCGCGCTTTGAAAAACTGATTAGGCCGTCAATTTTAAGCTTTCTTAAAATCCTTGTGTCCCCGGCAGCGGCGCCAAAAACTTGATGCATGTGAAGTGTTGTTAGTTTTTAATGTATTTATTAAGCCCTTTTTAACACTTTTTAACCAAGTTTTAAATTTACAAAACACGATATTTACTAACACTAAACACACATATGGGCAAGTGCACCCATCATGAGCGTAGTATAGTGTTGGTAAGATACCGAGGTCGTCCAAGGACACAAGAGCTTTTAATACCGGTTTATCCTCAACGTCTAATCAAATTAAAAGTTTAGAAAAATGTTTTAAACGAAGAAAATAAAAACTAACTAAAATGCTGAAAAATAAAAATAAAAGAAAAACAGATAGACAAGATGAATCACTTGGCTCCGACTCGTGTTTAGTGTAACCTTTGATTATCTCCGCACTTTTACACTATTTAAGATATTATCTTAGTTATTGTAGTAGGCCCCTCTTTTGGAGGTGACGTTACCCTCAACCCAGTAGTTTGAGTCAGCAAGGATACAATCCTAAAGGGTCGGATTATTGAAATATAATTAATTAAGTTATTAGTGCATATTGTGGTAGGCCCCTCTTTTGAAGGTGACGTTACCCTCGGCTAAGTAGTCTGAGTCAGCAGGGATACAGTCCTAAGTAGCCGGGTTAAAATATTAATAGTAGTTTAACTTATGAGGGGGTCAAAGAGTTTGGACCCCGGCCATCCAATACCGTTAAGTATTGAAGGAGGTCCTACTAAATTTGACCCAGGTCCTTTGCAGGATCTATACACTGAACAATGGCAAGACTCTTACCAAACCGTTCCCTTAACCCCCGACCAGGTAGCCAACATACCTCCATATAGACCGTGGAGATATGAATGGTGAAAATATTTTATTTTATATAGACAGTAAAATAATGCCAAGACACCACGGACAAACGATAAGGAAGAATCACCTTCAACATAAGAAACTAGTTATTAAAGTCATTAATACATAACCAATTAAAAAGTGCGAAAAGATTAAAAATAAAAAGTATTACACTAGACACTTTGTCTTCACCAAGTGATGTAAGTGATGCGTGCGAAGTGTTACTTATTTTAGGTGTAAATTTTAAGCCCTTTTTAACACTTATTTTAGCCAAGTTTTTAAATTTATAAAACACGATATTTCACTAACACTAAACACACATATGGGCAAGTGCACCCATAATTGAGTGTAGCATAGCGTTGGTAAGATACCGAGGTCGTCCAAGGACACAAGAGCTTTTAGTACCGGTTTATCCTCAACGTCTAACCAAAATAAAAGTTTAGAAAAATGTTTTAAACTAAGAAAATTAAAAACTAACTAAAATGCTGAAAATAAAAATAAAAGAAAAAACAGATAGACAAGATGAATCACTTGGTTCCGACTCGTATCTAGTATAACCTTTGATTATTTCCGCACTTTTGCACATAATTAAGAGATTATCTTAGTTATTGTAGTAGGCCCCTCTTTTGAAGGTGACGTTACCCTCACCCCAGTAGTTTGAGTCAGCAGGGATACAATCCTAAAAGGGTGGATTATTGGAAGATAATGAATTAAGTTATTAATGCAGTATTGTGGTAGGCCCCGCTTTTGGCGGTGACGTTACCCTCGGCTAAGTAGTCTGAGTCAGCAGGGATACAGTCCTAAATAGCCGGGTTATAGTATTAAGAGTAGTTAACTTATGAGGGGATCAAAGAGTTTGGACCCCCGCCATCCAATACCGTGAAGCATTGAAGGAGGTCCTACTAAATTTGACCCAGGTCCATTGCAGGACCTCTAAACGCTGAACAATGGCAAGACCTTTACCAAACCGTTCCCTTAACCCCCGACCAGGTAGCCAACATACCTCCATATAGACCGTGGAGATATGAATGGTGAAAATCCTTTATTTTATATAGACAGTAAAATAATGCCAAGACACCACGGACAAACGATAAGGAAAAATCACCTTCAACATAAGTAACTAGTTATTAAAGTCATTAATACAAAACCAAATAAAAAGTGCAAAAGATTAGAAATAAAAAGTATTATACTAGACACTTTGTCTTCACCAAGTGATGTAAGAGACTTAGGCAAACATGGCCTTGATTGTCAAGAACTCTTACGATCAATCTTGGATCCCGAGACGACTCACACACTCTACGATGGACAATGGATGATGGTGGTGGATGATGGTGTTGTGATGGTGGTGGGTGGTGGATGAAGTGTGAGAGAGGTGGTGTGCCAAGGGATGAGATGAAATGAATCCATGCACTCCTATTTATAGGCTGAACAGAGAGCTGGACACGGCCCCGTGTCCGCTGGGCACGGCCCCGTGTCTGTCTGACAATCTCTCTCCTCATTAATTGTAATTCGCAATTACAATAAATGCGCCTGCTGTACTTTCGACACGCCCCTGTGTCCGCTGAGCACGGCCCGTGGTGGGCAATAGAAGCTTCTATAGGTTTGTCTTTTCTGCTGCTTCTTGGGCACGGCCCCGTGCTGGCTGAGCACGGGGCGTGTTCAGTCTTCTGATTTCTCTACTTTGCTTTGAAAGGTGCCGTTGAGGGGTCGGGCAGTCCACTAATATTCCTTTTCTTGTATTTATGTTGGATTTAGATGTCTTTTTGCTTCTTTTGCGTTTTTGAGCTCATTTAATCCTGAAAATACAAAAGGAAGACAAAAACACTCTTTTTCCAATATTAGTACTTAAAAAGGGTTAGTTTTATGCCTTATTTGATGTAATTTATATGTTGCATTTTACACACATCAAATACCCCCACACTTGAACTTTTGCTTGTCCTCAAGCAAAACTCTTTAATATGTGGCTTACACTCCCAAATGGAATAGGTAGAAGAGAAGGTTTTGGGCTTGTCGTAGAGTGTCGGGATTTCCAAGATCTTTTTAGGTTTTATTTTTATTTATTTACACTCCTATTCGTAATGATTTATTTAGAACTTTTCATAAAAGAAATTACTTATTTGGGCATAACATGCCTTTTTAAAATTCTATTTATGTACAAGTTCACATACCTCACGGGGAAATCACTCACACTCGGCCGAAGGTGTATTTTTAGTGAATCACTCGAGAGCGGCATGGAACTTATTCCTACCATAGGCTTGCCAAGAAATCAATCCTCCTCCTTTTTAACTTTTATACCTTTGTAGATATCAAGAGGACTTTGTGGGTTAAGGGTTAGGCTAGGGTTAAAGGTAGGTAGTTGGGTTAGTGGTTAGTAGAAAAAGGGCTAAAAACGTAACAAGTGTCGGTTTTCGTATTTTTGCAACTTTTTATTTTGATGAAGCTTTTACTCAAACTAAGTTATTTTTGATTAACTTGTTTGTTTATTTTCTTTTTGCTTCATCATTATCACATATTTTTCTCTCTTTTTTTTTTTTTTACGAAGAACCGAACTTGTTACTAAAATAAAGGGTTAAAAATGAAAAAGGTTTTGGTGGGTAAAAGGGTTTTTTGTTTGGGTGATGAAACGAAAAAGTTTAGGCTCAAAGGGGCTAACTAGGGGGATTTTTGGGTAGGTGGTAAAAGAAAAAGAAAAATAATGGTGTAGAAATAAAAAGGGTTAGTCCTAATGCCTCCATCATTTACTTACTCGGGTTTAAGTTGATAAGGACCGGGAATGTATTGTCATGGCAAGTTCTAGAGTCGTAAGAACCAAGAGGCTATTCACACAAAAAACGAAAAATGAGCATTTAGTCAAACGATATGTAATTGTGTGCTCAATAAAGGCTCAAAACTCACTTTTGTGGGAATGGGTTTTTTTGTGATCAAGTATATATAATCAAATTTTAAATAAGTTTGCTATGCCTTTTCATAATTTTCTTATGTTGGTTCTTTTTATCACTACGCTATCGGTTGTAAATTTAAAAATATAACCTTTTTGAGAACTTGAATTTTCCGAGTTAAACCTAGACAAGTAAAAAAAAAATGAAATTTTTGAAAAAAATTTGGGGTGATTAGCGGTTCCAATAGAGTTTTGTGTAAGGCTTGTATTTAGGACTTGCAAAATTCAAGGTTTTAGCATCCCCCCCACACTTAAATTACACATTGTCCTCAATGTGTCCCAAAAATAAATTTTTAGGTTGATTAGATGTGTGAAATAGTGTTTAAAAAGCAAAAATTTGTGTTACTGAGCACTGAACACGGCCCCGTGTTGTCCGGGCACGGCCCCGTGTTCAAGTGCCAGTAACAGAATTAAAACAAGAGAAACAGAAGCCTGGACACGGGGGCGTGTTGGGTGAACACGGCCCGTGTCCAGTTACCTGAACTGGGCGTTTTCTGCAGGGTGCTCAGCACGGGGCCGTGTTGGTTGGGCACGGCCCGTGTTGAACCTTCTGAAACGGTGAGAATTGTCGGGTTGCCTTGTTCTTGTGCATGGGTTCATTTTTCTCGTTCCCCTTTTCATCCTTTGTTGGACCGTTGTACGACCTCTAAAAGTCAGTTAAGGCGTTCATCTTTGAATACAAAGGCGGAATCAATGTATACAAAGTCATAACAGCTTTGTTCCTCTTAATTTTCCTTCTATTAATGCCTTCTGAGTCTTTACAATGATTTTCTGACAAAAATTCAGCAGCACCTTGACTCACATACAATGACAACTCCCTCACGCTTCAAATGACCAACACACCTATATATAGAGTAGATGATTTCGCTTGAGGCTGTCTGAAGCGAAATCATGTGTTGTTGATTTCGCTTCAAGCATAAACATACCCTTTCAAGCGAAATCTTCAAGATTAAACCATACAAACCCTAATTTAACTCTAATGTGTGATCATTCTAACAATTCTAGACGCAAGACTTGATTATGACGAAATCAGCAGACATTTAGTGCACCAACAGACTCCCCCTTGGATGTTGATGAAGTCTTTGGCTTCAAGACTTTGTCTTTAACAACCTTCAAACATTGTAAAAACTCTCATCAATCTTTATCTTCAATCTTTAAACTTTAAACTTCAATCTTCCCTTTGACTGTTGATCCAGACTCCCCCTTTCACAGTCTCCCCCTCTCGATATGCTAGAATATGAAAAATCTGGTTCAAGCTTTGTCAATTAGCTTCCGTTGAGAATAATAAAGTCCAAACCTGTTACTCAACCAACAAACATAACCATTCTATCTTTTCAACAATAAAACACAAACTCAATCAGCTTTAACAATCCACTCAAGTATTCAGGTCCAAGTTAATAACCCTGATTACTCAATTAATCTACCAAGTCCAAATTAATGACCTTGGTTGATCTTTTGACGAATCAATACTGATTTTAAAAACAAACAATTTTAACCATTTTCTGAAAAATAACAAGTATCATGTTAATGAACTTGTTTTTATCATTTCAAACAATATCAAACTTCTTCAAAGTAAGCTCTCCTCATTCTTCAGCTCAGAATCTCCTGCATCTGCTTCAAATATCTGAAAATCCAACAATCAACTTTCCACTTTGGTTTGTCGGAAAATAAAGCAGAAATAAAATCTTTTTGAATTTTATCAAAGTATTCTAAACTAAGAAATGAAATACAGAAAACTTAAATTGCAGAAATTAAACAAAGTAAATTATTTACAAACATATTTTTGTGAGCGTGTCAGGGAATCATATCAGCTTTTTAGACAAAACACAAGTACCGTTAAGCTACATTACATACTCAGACTTAAACAATTTACCTCGATTGTCAATATACTGATCCATCTTAAATTCCCACACAAATTTCAATTTACTCAGGATACGATTTAGATGAATTAAGAACTTAGATCATTCATGTGTCCCACCTCTTGAATATACTCTCGTATCCAGAATCCCAATAATCAGTCTTACAGGTGAGAATACTACAATGATATCTGTATATAATTTAGGTATGCGAGGGCCGAGGGATCTCAGATCGATACTTCCGTATACGCAGAGAGATATCAGCTTCGACTTTTCGGTGTGTCCCCTTTAGAGGATCTTTTTGCTTACAACAGCAGCATATATCAATTTTATTGTTTCAGCATGCTAAGGGTTTAATGCTGTGTTTCAAGCATTGCAGCAAGTATTAGCCAGGGACTAGGTCAGAACTACCGTTCAGCAGAAGTCCCGGAATAATACCCCAGATATCATAGAGTATAAAGACCTAGTATATCAGATTACGAGACCTTTCAAACGAGATTTCAGGGGTTACCTATATATCCAAGTAGTGTTCCCCACGAATTCACAAGTTTGAATTTTAGGTTTATATCCCGAATAAATCTACTAAATGTGTGAAAACCTATCGACACATCATCAGTAAGATTGTTTAACTCTTTTATACTTTTCAAATCTTTAGCATACTGTAATCGTCTAGCTGATGTACTATCATTTTCCCTATATACACAAGCTCTTTTTCAGATTTTATCATGTTTTTGTATTTTTATCATTTTTTACTGTTTTTGTATTTTCTGAAAATAAACTATGTACAAACATCTACTCCCCCTAAATACCAAAACAAGTAAAAATTCGACAAACCATTGCAGATTGTTTCTCGTCTTCATCCGCAACAGTAATTTCATCAACGCCAATAATGCCATCCGACACCGACAGAAGCTTCATACCATTCAGTTTTAACAAATATTTAAACCGATTTTTATCAAAAGCTTTGGTATGTAAATCAGCTTTCTGTTCGTCAGTGTGGATTTTCTCAATTCGTATCAACTTTTTCTCAAAGAAATCACGAATAAAGTGATGACGAATTTCTATGTGTTTAGTTTTAGCGTGATGTACTGGATTCTTTGTTATATTTATTGCGGCCTCATTATCAACAAAAAGGGGTGTGTTAAGAAACTGCAAACCGTAGTCGCGCATCTGTTGCTGTATCCACAAGATCTGAGAGCAGCAACTGCTAGCAGATACGTACTCCGCTTCACAAGTAGATAACGCCACAGACGTTTGTTTCTTACACTGCCAGGTAACCAATCTAGGACCAAAGAACTGGCATCCTGCAGTTGTTGATTTTGAATTGACTTTGATACCACAACCCCAATGAAGGAGTTCCTTTCAGGTAACGCAATATCCTCTTCACAATGATCATGTGCGATGCTCTCGGGTTAGACTGAAATCTTGCTGCGAGGCACGTTGGGTACATAATATCAGGACGTGAAGCAGTTAGGTACATTAAAGAACCTATCATGGATCGGTAAAATGTTTCATCAGCCCTGTCTCCAGTGAGATCTGGGTGAATCCCATGATTTGTTGCAAGTGGGGTAGCAGCTAGAGTAGAACTTGACATTCCAAATTTCTCTAGAATATCATGAAGATACTTTGACTGATGAATGAAAATTCCCTCAGGAAGTTGTTCAACTTGTAATCCCAGAAAGAATTTCATCTCCCCCATTGATGACATTTCAAACTTCTGCTTCATCACTGATTCAAAATCTTTGCATAGATTTTCATTTGTCGACCCAAAGATTATATCGTCCACATAAATCTGAACTATCAGAAGATGACCATCGACCTCCTTAGTAAAGAGAGTGGCATCCACTTTTCCATGAATGAACTTGTTGGCTAGTAGGTGTTGAGACAAAGTCTCGTACCAGGCTCTCGGGGCCTGATGTAAACCATACAGCGCTTTGTCCAATAAGTAGACCTTGTTTTTGTGGATTGGATCGGTAAAGCCCGGTGGCTGACCGACATAAACCTCCTCTTTAACCTTCCTGTAAAGAAACGCCGATTTAACATCTAACTGATAAACTTTGAAGTTCTTCCAAGACGCAAATGCTAGGAAAATTCTGATCGCCTCTAGTGGTGCTACAGGAGCATAGACTTCGGTAAAATCAATTCCCTCCTGTTGACTAAATCCCTGAACAACGAGTCGAGCTTTGTTCCTTACGACAACTCCTCTATCGTCCCTCTTACACTTAAACACCCACTTGGTGTTAATTTTCCTATAACCATCCGGCAAATCAACTAACTTCCACACTCCCAATTTCTCAAATTGACTAAGTTCCTCCTGCATAGCATTGACCCAAGAGTCTTCAGTAAGTGCCTCTTTGTAAGTTCTTGGCTCAACCTGCGAGATAAAACAACTCAAAGAAAATTCAGTTTGCAAAGGAGCAACTTTTGTATAAAAACATGTAAGCCCTTTATCAATCTGATTTCGAGTGCGAACACCAGCTTGTAATTCTCCTATAATCAACTCCTCTGGATGATATGAAAAAGTTCGCGGCATCACTTCACTTTGAACATCTACATTTCCCTCCAGATTAGTAACATTCTGCTCTGCATCTTGTTTACCAACTTGATTTGTTTGACCTGAAATCTGAATTTGCTCCCCCTAAGAATTTGAATCTGAATCACCATGATCAAATATTGGCATATTTTCAGCTTCTAGATTATCATTCTGAACCGACTGATTATCCTGAGCAACTTCATTCTGTTGGACATCATCATGTTCACCAGCATTACTTGGACCTGCTTCATCATCATTTGAAGTTTCTCGTGGTCTCCTCGAATACTCAGCTGGGAATCTTAACTGTGACTCATATTCACGCAAAATATCCAACTCATCAAAGAAATCTTCTTCATCCTCTGATTCTTCTCTCATGTCAAACGAATCCCAAAGTTTGTCATAATGATAACGCCATGAATCACCAGGATTCTGCTTCTCACTTGGAACGAAGACACGTCGCAATGAATTTGAATAACCAACAAATATTCCCTCAATGCACTTCGGACCAAACTTTCCAAAAGGTTCTATAACCGTACAGGGTGACCCGAACGGTTCTAGATACTTCAAATTCGGTTTGCGATTATTGATTAGCTCAAAGCATGTTTTGTTGAACTTCTTGACAGTAAGAACCCTGTTGAGCGTATAGCATGCGGCAGAAACAGCTTCAGCCCAAAAATTAATCGGTAACTTTGAATCTGCGAGCATAGTTCTAGCCATCTCGATTAGTGTCCGGTTTTTGCGTTCTGCGACTCCATTCTGCTGCGGAGTGTACGGAGCACTAAACTCATGCAAAATACCTCTTTCATCACAAAATTCTTCCATCTTGCTGTTCTTGAATTCAGTACCATTATCACTTCGAATTCTCTTGATACACCTTTGGTACAAATTCTCAATCTTCCTGAACAGACCCATCAAACTGTCAAATGTTTCATCTTTCGTCTTCAAGAAAGAAACCCAAGAAAATCTGGAAAAATCATCAGTAACGACCAAATAATAGTAATCTCCTGTAATACTCTTGACATTCACTGGACCAAACAAATCCATATGAAGTCTTTCCAAAGGTCTCGAAACTGAATTGACTTGCTTTGTAGGGTGTGACTTTTTCTTCTGCTTGCCTTTGATACAGCTAATGCACTCCCCTTCCAGATGAAAACCTTTGATATTAACTCCCAATACCAAATCATTGTGCACCAAGTGATTCATTTTTCTAAGATGTATATGCCCCATCTTTCGGTGCCACAATCTGGACTCTTTCTCAGTTGCTCTAGACACGAAACAATGTGCTTGACCAGTAGTTGTAGTTGCTACAGACATATCTAACACATATAAATCGTTCACTCTAGGTGCCCTCATAATAATCCATTCTTCAGGAACAACAAAACCAGGTTTCAAGATCAAACATTCCTTATCAGTGAAGTGAGTAGTATACTGATTGTCACAAATCTGTGAGATACTAAGCAGATTGTTCTCCAGCTCAGTGATGTAGTTAACTCTCTCAAACGTCACAATCCCATTGGATAACGTTCCTTCACCAACAATTCGACCACCTTCATGACCAGCAAATCCCACATAACCACCATTGATATTCTTCACATCATACAGCAATGCAATTTTTCCTGTCATATGTCGAGATGCTCCACTATCCATGATCCATCTTGAAATGGCTCTTGGAAGATCCTGCACATACCACAAGTTGATTTTAAAACATTTCAATAAAGATGCCGATTCATGCTTCGCAATCTAGGAAGCTCCGACAATTCAAACTACTTATTCGAACATGGTGTCCACCCAGGCCTCATCAGCCTTAGGTGTAACCTTGACTCTCGCAATTTGAATTTTAAAATTTTCAGCCTTCAAAGATGGAAAATTTGCATTATAATCAACCGAAATTGATTCATCAGCCTTTTTCACTTCAGAAGTTGAAATTTTCTTCTCTGTTTTAGGTTTCCAAATTTGTTCAGTTAATGCAACCCGTTTATAAAATTTGTCATTTTTAGTTACCACTTTCTTTACAAATTCATTTTTCACTTTGATGTTGTCATTTTTAAAATTTTGCTTCTCTATCACTTTTTTCTCAACATACATTGGTGCTTTATCCTTCACATCAACCTTCTTTTGTTGAACCTTCACAGTTTCAGTCCTAGGCTTCACATATGTACACTTTCGTGCAATATGACCAACTTGTTCACATCTAAAAAAAGTACGAGTATCAGCTACTCGACTCGTGCCTTCAGACTGAGCCTGTGAAACTCTCTTCTCAAAGAACTCTTCATTCGATTTTGAAAAAATTTCATTTTCCTCATCAGAAAGTGAACTTGAACCATTCACAAACACCTTCTTTTCAGCAAACCTTCTGTTTTGAAAACTCCTTTTCTGATAACTCTTACCACCTCTATAACCACCTGACCAATTGTTTCGATTGTTATTATAAAAACGTGGTGGAACAACAGTCTTTTTGTAATAAGCTTTATCTTTCTCAAAATTCATTTGCCTTTTTGTTTGACTCAAACTATTCACTTCTGACAACTCAACTTCAACAAGTTTGAAAACATTTGTCAATTTGTTCATGTTAACATTCTCTATTGGAAACTCTGAATCCGAAAACAACTTATCAGATCCAGCCATCTTGTACATCACAAGACCCGGTTCATCACTTAAGTTGTTTTTGGACTTTTGTTTCGGAATGTATTTATCCAAGTAACACCCATCCTCCTCAGAAGTGTCACAATCCGGTTTAAGCACTTTGTCTACCACACTTTTCACCACATCACTTTGGACACCCTCGTCATTGGAAGATGTGAACGTGACATCAATGTTTTCAGGAAGTTTAACTTCACTTTCTTCCTCAATTTCCAACAAACTAGACTGCTTTTTCATGTAGTTGTCTAAAATTGGCGGTGGAACTTTGTGAAAACCTACACCCGTTCCATCAGAAAACACATCCTCGCCATCTTTGTTTTTCCCGATAGGTTTAGGAACAATATGCTGCAAAACAAAGCTTGCCGATTTATAGCTGTTAAGCTTCAACTGGATTCGTTCATTCTCAATTTCAGCTTCTTGAACTTTAAGTTTCAATTTAGCAATTTGATCCAGTTGTTCATTAATTGATTCTTCTTTTAACCTCAAAACAGCTCTTAGATGTTCATTTTCTTTAAATGTTTTGCCATTACGATCATCACTATCTTTGACAATGTTTTTCAATTTCTCAAACTTTTCAGAAATTTGACGGTTTTCAAGAATTAACTTTTCATTTTTAGATTTTATTTTCTCACGTTCAGTTTTATCATTTTCAATTTGAGCCGTTAATTCTTTGATCCGTTCAGTTGAAGCTCTTACAGTTTTGTCACGATCGAGAATCTGATTTTCAACATTTCTAACCTTTGTTGTCAGATTCTGAATTTTCTCATTGTTAAGATATGTGACAGTGCTACAAAAATTGCATTGTTTGGTGCAATTTTTGCAGTCAGCATTTCCTTCAAACTTGTTACCTGACGCATTTGTTGACACACTTTGACTGACCGATCCCTTTGACTCAGTAACAGAATTAGAATCTACCTCAAGTGCTTTTGCAACTAGCACTTTGTCAGCCATCACTCCCAGGTTTTCAGCTGTCAACTCTTGTGTAGTATCAATTAAGCCTGTATCAACCTGCTTTTCTTTCTTCTCTTTCTCCTCTTTCTCCTTTCTCTCTTTCTCTTTCTCTTCTTCAATCATTTTCGAAGTTGGAGTTCCCCACCATTTGTGTTGCCAATACTCATCTTCTTCTTTGTACTCCTTGATGATGGCTTCGATATCTAGCGTTTTGTCATCAATCGCAATGTTGCCATACCTATCAAGATAGCACTCTCTATCTGGATCCCATCTGTTTGCTCTTCTAGCTTCCAGAAAGATACCAGAAAGTCTGATAATCTTGGTTTCAGCAACCATCTTCCGATATTGATACTTCTGTTCTTCAGTACGATCATCTTTCCATGGCTTAGGTTCATCATTGCTTGCCATGAATGCGTAACCCACCGCATCTTCTTCAGGTAGAACTTCCTTACTCCAATCATACCCCTCATCATCATAAATCACAGCAAGAGCCCTTGATTTGTCTCTGTTATCTTCAGACTGCTTCAATCTAGGCGGCTCAGATTTATTCTGATGGTAGATTGCCTTTTTGTAATAATCATCTCTGAAAGGGTTCTCCGACTCATCAGCATAAGCGTTTCGGCATTCTCGTTTGAAGTGACCCTTCTGCTTACATTTGAAACAAGTCACCTTCGATTTATCGAACCCCAGCTTAGTAGAAGCACCACCAATTGTTTTTCTGCCAGTGATTTCCATGAATCTTTGTGCACGACGAACAGCACTTACCATAGCCCAACGAATATCGATCAATTCCATTTCCTCCGGATCAATCTGATCGTAATCTTCTTTCGTCAGATTTGTATTTCCAATCTTCCCAGCTACCAATCCTTCATACGATTCCAACACTGATGCTAGAAAGATCATCTGCTGCTTGGCCGATTCTTCATCAAAGTTCTGAGCATTCTTCAAGTCTATTGCGATGTTGCATTGAAAACGATTCTTTGCATCAGAATGACTTCCAGAAAATGAAGATCCACTGTGATAACCACTGTGACTTCCACTGCTTTGACCACTTTGACTTTCTTTTCCGGCTGTAGAAACATTTTCAGCAGAAAATGCAGTCTTTGGAGAAGTAGCTTTCGGCATCATGCTCTTTGGATAGTATAGATCCAGATTCTGTTGATTAGATGAATGATTAACTTTGTATGTCTTCTTCAATTCCAGTTCATGACTTTCAAGTTTCTCAATCACCAAATCTGGTTTCAACAAATCAGAAGGAATAGTGTTCTTAAGCATGAGAGCATAATATCTCCACTCCATCTCGTCTGGCAATGAATCGAACAACTTGTCTACTTGCTCATCATCAGAATATCTAATATCATGTCTTGCTAATTCCAGCTTCAGATGACCGAACCTTTCAATCATTTTACACACCGATTCATTTTTCATACAACTAAACATATCAAACTCTTTCCTAAGAAGTTTCTTTTTATTTTTTACAATCTCTTTGCTTCCAAGACACTTTTTTTCAAGTTTTTCCCATAAGTCTTTAGAATTGGAGTAATCTATCAGCGAAATAATGTCTTCACGCACCGATTGAAACAATAATGCCACACATTTTTGCTCAGCCACAAAATTTTCAATCTCTTCAGCTGATCTTAATGCTTCACCATTCTTCTTTCCTTGGGCAAAACCATTCTTCATACTTTTCCAGCAAGGAAAAGCAAATGCCATCAACCAATCTTCGAACTTTGTTGCCCACCTGCTATAATCTTCTATAGCCATCAGCTTAGGAGGTTTGTTAAATGTTCCAAATGCACTTTCGGACTCCCAAGCTTCCTTCTTTCTTTCTTTCGGTGGACTTTTGTTTGCATTGCTTGAAGAAGTATCGTCTCCCGAGTTTCCTGCGAATGCATACATATCACTAAACGGGTTCAAGAAAATATCATCCATCGTGAACGTACCTGAAAAATCAGTCAAACACTTAGAAAATTTTTAGGTTTTGAAAAATCAGAAAGTTCAAGCGAAATACTATGAAATGAAATGATCTCAAGCGAAATCAGTACTAAGATACTGTTCAAGCGAAATCTGCTAACAATACTGATTCAAGCGAAATCCACTATTTCGCTTCAACAAATCAGACCTTCAAGCGAAATCTGAAATAACAGTTTCGCTTCAACTGTTCAAGCGAAAACCACTATTTCGCTTCAGGAAGTTTTCAAGTGAAATCCAGCAGAACTATTTCGCTTCAGAAGAATTCAAGCGAAATAGTCCGATATGTCTAATTTGAAGCGAAATCAACCTATTATCTACGAACAACTTCAAGCGAAACCCTGTTTTAGGTCAATTTTAATGAGTTTTAATCTGAAATTAAGTCCGAAACTTTGTAGGCTTTGTTAAAACTCAGTTTTACACGTTATACTCGAAAATCAGACCATTTCGACCGTTGGAACTAGTTCAGATCTGAAAAATGTAAAAATAAATGAGTAGAAAGAAGAAAATCCACTGCTATGGTATGAACTCCTAGTCCTGAGCTCTGATACCACTTGTTGGACCGTTGTACGACCTCTAAAAGTCAGTTAAGACATTCATCTTTGAATACAAAGGCGGAATCAATGTATACAAAGTCATAACAGCTTTGTTCCTCTTAATTTTCCTTCTATTAATGCCTTCTGAGTCTTTACAATGATTTTCTGACAAAAATTCAGCAGCACCTTGACTCACATACAATGACAACTCCCTCACGCTTCAAATGACCAACACACCTATATATAGAGTAGATGATTTCGCTTGAGGCTGTCTGAAGCGAAATCATGTGTTGTTGATTTCGCTTCAAGCATAAACATACCCTTTCAAGCGAAATCTTCAAGATTAAACCATACAAACCCTAATTTAACTCTAATGTGTGATCATTCTAACAATTCTAGACGCAAGACTTGATTATGACGAAATCAGCAGACATTTAGTGCACCAACAGACTCCCCCTTGGATGTTGATGAAGTCTTTGGCTTCAAGACTTTGTCTTTAACAACCTTCAAACATTGTAAAAACTCTCATCAATCTTTATCTTCAATCTTTAAACTTTAAACTTCAATCTTCCCTTTGACTGTTGATCCAGACTCCCCCTTTCACAGTCTCCCCCTCTCGATATGCTAGAATATGAAAAATCTGGTTCAAGCTTTGTCAATTAGCTTCCGTTGAGAATAATAAAGTCCAAACCTGTTACTCAACCAACAAACATAACCATTCTATCTTTTCAACAATATAACACAAACTCAATCAGCTTTAACAATCCACTCAAGTATTCAGGTCCAAGTTAATAACCCTGATTACTCAATTAATCTACCAAGTCCAAATTAATGACCTTGGTTGATCTTTTGACGAATCAATACTGATTTTAAAAACAAACAATTTCAACCATTTTCTGAAAAATAACAAGTATCATGTTAATGAACTTGTTTTTATCATTTCAAACAATATCAAACTTCTTCAAAGTAAGCTCTCCTCATTCTTCAGCTCAGAATCTCCTGCATCTGCTTCAAATATCTGAAAATCCAACAATCAACTTTCCACTTTGGTTTGTCGGAAAATAAAGCAGAAATAAAATCTTTTTGAATTTTATCAAAGTATTCTAAACTAAGAAATGAAATACAGAAAACTTAAATTGCAGAAATTAAACAAAGTAAACTATTTACAAACATATTTTTGTGAGCGTGTCAGGGAATCATATCAGCTTTTTAGACAAAACACAACTACCGTTAAGCTACATTACATACTCAGACTTAAACAATTTACCTCGATTGTCAATATACTGATCCATCTTAAATTCCCACACAAATTTCAATTTACTCAGGATACGATTTAGATGAATTAAGAACTTAGATCATTCATGTGTCCCACCTCTTGAATATACTCCCGTATCCAGAATCCCAATAATCAGTCTTACAGGTGAGAATACTACAATGATATCTGTATATAATTTAGGTATGCGAGGGCCGAGGGATCTCAGATCGATACTTCCGTATACGCAGAGAGATATCAGCTTCGACTTTTCGGTGTGTCCCCTTTAGAGGATCTTTTTGCTTACAACAGCAGCATATATCAATTTTATTGTTTCAGCATGCTGAGGGTTTAATGCTGTGTTTCAAGCATTGCAGCAAGTATTAGCCAGGGACTAGGTCAGAACTACCGTTCAGCAGAAGTCCCGGAATAATACCCCAGATATCATAGAGTATAAAGACCTAGTATATCAGATTACGAGACCTTTCAAACGAGATTTCAGGGGTTACCTATATATCCAAGTAGTGTTCCCCACGAATTCACAAGTTTGAATTTTAGGTTTATATCCCGAATAAATCTACTAAATGTGTGAAAACCTATCGACACATCATCAGTAAGATTGTTTAACTCTTTTATACTTTTCAAATCTTTAGCATACTGTAATCGTCTAGCTGATGTACTATCATTTTCCCTATATACACAAGCTCTTTTTCAGATTTTATCATGTTTTTGTATTTTTATCATTTTTTACTGTTTTTGTATTTTCTGAAAATAAACTATGTACAAACATCTACTCCCCCTAAATACCAAAACAAGTAAAAATTCGACAAACCATTGCAGATTGTTTCTCGTCTTCATCCGCAACAGTAATTTCATCAACGCCAATAATGCCATCCGACACCGACAGAAGCTTCATACCATTCAGTTTTAACAAATATTTAAACCGATTTTTATCAAAAGCTTTGGTATGTAAATCAGCTTTCTGTTCGTCAGTGTGGATTTTCTCAATTCGTATCAACTTTTTCTCAAAGCAATCACGAATAAAGTGATGACGAATTTCTATGTGTTTAGTTTTAGCGTGATGTACTGGATTCTTTATTATATTTATTGCGGCCTCATTATCAACAAAAAGAGGTGTGTTAAGAAACTGCAAACCGTAGTCGCGCATCTATTGCTGTATCCACAAGATCTGAGAGCAGCAACTGCTAGCAGATACGTACTCCGCTTCACAAGTAGATAACGCCACAGACGTTTGTTTCTTACACTGCCAGGTAACCAATCTAGTGAGATCTGGGTGAATCCCATGATTTGTTGCAAGTGGGGTAGCAGCTAGAGTAGAACTTGACATTCCAAATTTCTCTAAAATATCATGAAGATACTTTGACTGATGAATGAAAATTCCCTCAGGAAGTTGTTCAACTTGTAATCCCAGAAAGAATTTCATCTCCCCCATTGATGACATTTCAAACTTCTGCTTCATCACTGATTCAAAATCTTTGCATAGATTTTCATTTGTCGACCCAAAGATTATATCGTCCACATAAATCTGAACTATCAGAAGATGACCATCGACCTCCTTAGTAAAGAGAGTGGCATCCACTTTTCCATGAATGAACTTGTTGGCTAGTAGGTGTTGAGACAAAGTCTCGTACCAGGCTCTCGGGGCCTGATGTAAACCATACAGCGCTTTGTCCAATAAGTAGACCTTGTTTTTGTGGATTGGATCGGTAAAGCCCGGTGGCTGACCGACATAAACCTCCTCTTTAACCTTCCCGTAAAGAAACGCCGATTTAACATCTAACTGATAAACTTTGAAGTTCTTCCAAGACGCAAATGCTAGGAAAATTCTGATCGCCCCTAGTCGTGCTACAGGAGCATAGACTTCGGTAAAATCAATTCCCTCCTGTTGACTAAATCCCTGAACAACGAGTCGAGCTTTGTTCCTTACGACAACTCCTCTATCGTCCCTCTTACACTTAAACACCCACTTGGTGTTAATTTTCCTATAACCATCCGGCAAATCAACTAACTTCCACACTCCCAATTTCTCAAATTGACTAAGTTCCTCCTGCATAGCATTGACCCAAGAGTCTTCAGTAAGTGCCTCTTTGTAAGTTCTTGGCTCAACCTGGGAGATAAAACAACTCAAAGAAAATTCAGTTTGCAAAGGAGCAACTTTTGTATAAAAACATGTAAGCCCTTTATCAATCTGATTTCGAGTGCGAACACCAGCTTGTAATTCTCCTATAATCAACTCCTCTGGATGATATGACAAAGTTCGCGGCATCACTTCACTTTGAACATCTACATTTCCCTCCAGATTAGTAACATTCTGCTCTGCATCTTGTTTACCAACTTGATTTGTTTGACCTGAAATCTGAATTTGATCCCCCTCAGAATTTGAATCTGAATCACCATGATCAAATATTGGCATATTTTCAGCTTCTAGATTATCATTCTGAGCCGACTGATTATCCTGAGCAACTTCATTCTGTTGGACATCATCATGTTCACCAGCATTACTTGGACCTGCTTCATCATCATTTGAAGTTTCTCGTGGTCTCCTCGAATACTCAGCTGGGAATCTTAACTGTGACTCATATTCACGCAAAATATCCAACTCATCAAAGAAATCTTCTTCATCCTCTGATTCTTCTCTCAAGTCAAACGAATCCCAAAGTTTGTCATAATGATAACGCCATGAATCACCAGGATTCTGCGGCGGCATAGTGTAACCTTGACATTCAATATTTGCAGATCCTCGGACACGGCCCCGTGCTCACTGAGCACGGCCCCGTGTTCATTTGTCTGCAGGATTTTATGCTAGGGAGTCTTGGAGTTTTAAATTATTCTCATGATTTTTAGCTAGTTTTTAGGCTTAGATAATTTAAAATAAAGTTATACAACTAACTTTAAACAAGAATCCTTAGCAAATAATCTTACAAACTTCACATAGAGGGTTGGAATCAAGAGATTTCCAAGCTTCCATGGAGAAAATTTTGAAAAATTTTTAAAGAGGAGGAAATGAGTAAAAGTGGAAGGGACAAGAGGGTCTTTGGGAACCTTCTTTTAGCACTTACCTAGGATGGTATGAGTGAAAATCCCAGGAATCTCTGTCTTTTGAAGTGGTAAAAAATGAGCAGGATTCAGGCTGCATTTAAAGAAAACGACAGTGCACTGGACACGGCCCCGTGTTGACTGGACACGGCCCCGTGTGCAGAGGAATTCCTGACACATTTTGTCCGTATTCTGACCAAATCAGCAGAGAATCTCTTTGATGAGCACGGGGGCGTGTTGACCTGGACACGGCCCCGTGTCTGGAGGCTGTTTTATGGAGTTTTGCTTCTTCTAAGGATTTCGTCGAAATCGGGTGGTTCCTTACTGGTTGGAACAACCCCAAAGTGCCTAAGATACCTTAATTGTCCTAGACTAAGGCGAGAACGCAAGAGGTTGTCGGTGAGGGTAATTCCTATTTTTATTCTAGGTGGACAAGTCCAACCCTTTCCCGGGCTCTTGTTAAAGAAGGTGTATGCCGAATCGCTCAGGTCTATGTATGCTCCGAACGAAGTCGATGGAGAGTCCTTCACGGCACAATCGACACAGGGACGACTATCGTCCAAGTCTTTGCTAGGTACGAAGATATTTTCGGGAGCAACGAGGTTGTCGGAATGCGGTTCCAACATTTCTTCATGGGTATCGTCTTGGGGTGGATCAATAAAATCCTTCCAAAGCTCTTCTAACCATTTCAGAATTAGCTCTTCTAGTTGAAATAACTCGTCAAGGAGCATTTCCCCTAGAATATCTGGCTGGGCGCATTCGAGGGAGAAATAGTGCTTATTTTTACTTTCGCCCCTCTTAAGGTTGTGAGAAGTTGGTGGGTCCATGTAGTGGGGCCTATAATTTAGGAAGTAGCATTTTACTTCTTCATGTTCGCCACCACATAATTGACACCACGTACCATAAGAGTGCCGAAAGTAAAAATAATTACTATCACTCATGTTTATGTCAGAAATTACCAACCGCCGGGATCTAACGGTTCTGTTTTCAGTAACTGAAACTTGGGCACGGGGGCGTGTTGAGTGGGCACGGCCCCGTGTTCAGCTTACTGTCTGATGTAAAACAGGATTGCCAGTTCCAATGATTGAGCACGGGGGCGTGTTCAGCGGGCACGGCCCGTGCTGAGCTCTGCAGAAGCTGAAAAACTAAGAAAAACTAAAATAAAAAAAAATAAAAAATGATTAGGCCGTTGATTCGTAACTTTCTTAAAATCCTTGTGTCCCCGGCAGCGGCGCCAAAAACTTGATGCGTGCGAAGTGTTACTTATTTTAGGTGTAAATTTTAAGCCCTTTTTAACACTTATTTTAGCCAAGTTTTTAAATTTATAAAACACGATATTTCACTAACACTAAACACACATATGGGCAAGTGCACCCATCGTTGAGTGTAGCATAGCGTTGGTAAGATACCGAGGTCGTCCAAGGACACAAGAGCTTTTAGTACCGTTTTATCCTCAACGTCTAACCAAAATAAAAGTTTAGAAAAATGTTTTAAACTAAGAAAATTAAAAACTAACTAAAATGCTGAAAATAAAAATAAAAGAAAAAACAGATAGACAAGATGAATCACTTGGTTCCGACTCGTATCTAGTATAACCTTTGATTATTTCCGCACTTTTGCACATAATTAAGAGATTATCTTAGTTATTGTAGTAGGCCCCTCTTTTGAAGGTGACGTTACCCTCACCCCAGTACTTTGAGTCAGCAGGGATACAATCCTAAAAGGGTGGATTATTGGAAGATAATGAATTAAGTTATTAATTCAGTATTGTGGTAGGCCCCGCTTTTGGCGGTGACGTTACCCTCGGCTAAGTAGTCTGAGTCAGCAGGGATACAGTCCTAAATAGCCGGGTTATAGTATTAATAGTAGTTAACTTATGAGGGGATCAAAGAGTTTGGACCCCCGCCATCTAATACCGTGAAGCATTGAAGGAGGTCCTACTAAATTTGACCCAGGTCCATTGCAGGACCTCTAAACACTGAACAATGGCAAGACCTTTACCAAACCGTTCCCTTAACCCCCGACCAGGTAGCCAACATACCTCCATATAGACCGTGGAGATATGAATGGTGAAAATCCTTTATTTTATATAGACAGTAAAATAATGCCAAGACACCATGGACAAACGATAAGGAAAAATCACCTTCAACATAAGTAACTAGTTATTAAAGTCATTAATACAAAACCAAATAAAAAGTGCAAAAGATTAGAAATAAAAAGTATTATACTAGACACTTTGTCTTCACCAAGTGATGTAAGAGACTTAGGCAAACATGGCCTTAATTGTCAAGAACTCTTACGATCAATCTTGGATCCCGAGACGACTCACACACTCTACGATGGACAATGGATGATGGTGGTGGATGATGGTGTTGTGATGGTGGTGGGTGGTGGATGAAGTGTGAGAGAGGTGGTGTGCCAAGGGATGAGATGAAATGAATCCAAGCACTCCTATTTATAGGCTGAGCAGAGAGCTGGACACGGCCCCGTGTCTGTCTGACAATCTCTCTCCTCATTAATTGTAATTCGCAATTACAATAAATGCGCCTGCTGTACTTTCGACACGCCCCCCGTGTCCACTGACAACGGCCCGTGGTGGGCAATAGAAGCTTCTATAGGTTTGTCTTTTCTGCTGCTTCTTGGGCACGGCCCCGTGCTGGCTGAGCACGGGGCGTGTTCAGTCTTCGGATTTCTCTACTTTGCTTTGGAAGGTGCCGTTAAGGGGTCGGGCAGTCCACTAATATTCCTTTTCTTGTATTTATGTTGGATTTAGCTGTCTTTTTGCTTCTTTTGCGTTTTTGAGCTCATTTAATCCTGAAAATACAAAAGGAAGACAAAAACACTCTTTTTCCAATATTAGTACTTAAAAAGGGTTAGTTTTATGCCTTATTTGATGTAATTTATATGTTGCATTTTACACACATCAGTAAGAGACTTAGGCAAACATGGCCTTGATTGTCAAGAACTCTTACGATCAATCTTGGATCCCGAGACGACTCACACACTCTATGATGGAAAATGGATGATGGTGGTAGATGATGGTGTTATGGTGGTGGTGGGTGAAGTGTGAGAGAGGTGGTGTGCCAATGGATGATTTGAGCTTGAGCCAAACACTCCTATTTATAGGCTGAACAGAAGCTCGGGCACGGCCCCGTGTGCAGTGGGCACGACCCCGTGTCTACATCCTTCTCTTTCTTCATTAATTGCTCTTGTCTTTATTAGGTGACCATGGCCCCGTGTCCGCTGGGCACGACCCCGTGTGCAGAAGCGTATCTGTACTATCAAGATTTTCCTAGATTATGCGAATCTTATAGTTGACCATGACCCCGTGTCCGCTGAGAACGGCCCCGTGGTGGGCAATAGAAGCTTCTACAACTTTGTCTTTTATGCTGACACTTGGGCACGCCCCCGTGCTCACTGAGCACGGGGCGTGTTCAGCCTTCTGTTCTCTTGTTTTGCTTGGGAAGATGCTTTCGGGGAGGTCGGGCATGCCATGTTTGTTTCTTTTCTTGTATTTATGTTAGATTTAGCTGCCTTTTTTCTTCTTTTGTTAATTTGAGCTCATTTAATCCTGAAAATACAAAAGGAAGACAAAAACACACTTTTTCCAACATTAGTACTAAAAAAGGGTTAGTTTTATGCCACAATTGATGTAATTTATATGTTGCATTTTGCACACATCAATAAATATTATATTTTGCTCAGGTAAATACTTTTATCTTATTTTCCCTATACGGGCTTGGGGTACGATATATAAAATACCGCTTGGTCGGGTATTGAAATTTTTAATCGTATGAAGGTTAATTCATTGATATAACCCATTTAATCTGTTTTGTTTGCTTAATGCCTTTGGGAGGTTAATGACCATGTCCTGGATATCCTCGGCTCCTTCAAAGAAATGGCCACGACTTAAGCACGGGGTGTAGGCATAAACCTACCAGTGCATATATATAAAAAGATATAACCGCATGTTCGAGAATAACTCGCCGCGGGATTATATTTTGTGGTGTGTCTATTAATCTTTAACCCGGTATTTAGCCCGGGCTACTGAACGTATAACAAACATTTAAATCACATACAAGTTTATATTTAAATAATTATCCCAAGTTATAAAAGAATATTTGTGCCTTGTGCATTCAAATCAATTTTTATAAACCCTTTTTAAAAAGAGTCAGTTAATTGTATTTACAAGTGAAAACTGACGTATTTTCCAAAAGGTTAAGTGCAGGTACTGAACGAAATAGGCTGGCTACTCCGGGTGAATAAATAATGAAGTCTTGCAAGCTTTGTCACCTGAAAATCTGTTGAACAATATTTTCTTTATTTGATCCGCCTGTGGATCTTGATACTCTCCGTTTGTAATACTTATGTTATTTTCATTCGGTTTGTAATATTATTATTTTAGACTTCCGCTGTGCATATAAACTGTGATTATTGACTATGATGATATCAACTACGTCACGATACTCCCCACCGGGCCCACCGGTAATACATGGAAATATCGGGGTGTGACAGGTTGGTATCAGAGCCAACATTGAGTGAATTAAACACTTGCCTTTTGTGTTTAATCTCAATGACACAGTTGCACAAACCTCGACTTCCGAGTCTAGGCAAATGACTTAGGACTAATCCTAATCTTTATTTTGTCCTTTATTGTTTCCTTGACCTTTTGTTTGTTTTGACAGGAACAATGCCGCCACGTATCCGAGGAAGAGGCAGATGCGGAAAAGCCCCAATTTTCCAAAGTCATGACAACGAGGCCGGGCCATCACACCGGCGAACTCCTTCAGTAACCATGAGCACTAGTCCTCAAGAAGATTGGAGGACGTATTTGGAACCCGCGAGGCGTTCAGTCTCGCTAAGCTTTTCGCCCTCATATGACCGCTCCTTTGGGCCGCAGGCAAGAAACGAGCCCAATGATCTCATCACTCCTACTTGCCGTTGCAGCGGTCTGGTTCTCTCCACGCCTTTCAGGACCCGACCCTGTACTTTCAAAGCTGGTTCAACCCGGCAAACTAGTTAGAAGAACCAGCAGGCTATAACTCGTTGGGGCCGGAGGACCACTTCTCCATGGACATGGAGGAAGATCCCGCACCAGCCCAATTACCAACAGGGACGCCCACGCATCCCATCAAAATATCCGACGAATCGTCCTTCCATGGTTCGCTGTATCGGGGCCCTGACAGCTACGAGGCAAGGTTTGCCTCATACCCCTGGGAGTTTACTCCCGCATACAACCAGCAACACCAGCAGCAGCAGGATCCCTCTGAGGATTCACACTATCAGGCGGTCACGCCACCGCCACCACCACCGCTAGTTCAGCAAGCGCCTCCAGATCCACCGAGGTGAAGGAGATCAGCCTCACGGATGTCCGTGTGAGAAGGGGGTTTTCGTTTCAGCACCCCCAACACTTAAGTGGCAGCCATTACCCGCCACTGCAAGAAGACCCACAATTGGGTGGGCCTTCAAACCCTATTACCGAGATCAGCACTGCACCAGTTGATCCAGCACCATACATGGGTTATGATAACCCAATCCCCACATATAACCCGTTTGAGCCGCAAGCTCCCGCAAGTTATGGCCTACATGACCCTTACCTTGAAGCAGCCCAGTACAATGCCTTCCACCCTTCACCTTTCCCACCTGTGTACCCAACCGGGTACTCTACTTACGGGTATCAATACCCGCCCCCTCATCAACCTCCGCTGCAGCAGTCGCCGCAGATTTCCCCACCGGAACGGGAGGAGATCCTCCAAAGGTTGCACTGGGTGGAACGGGAGGTGCAGGAAGAGCGCAGGAACCATCGGGGATTTCATAAGGGTTTTGCAAGCCTGATCAAGGGGAAGAAGAAAAGGGATCATTAGAATTCCTTATTTATTTGTATTGTTGTTTATTTCAATCAAGTCCTTGCGTGGACATTTATTTAATTATGTACCCAGTCCCTGCGAGGACTCGTATTTCTTTTAGTCCCTGTGTGGACAAAGTTATTTCTTTCAATTCCCGTTTAGGGCAAATATGTACTTCTTTTCTTATTAATGGAATGTTTTATTTAAAAATTTCATTTCTATCATTATATGTATGAATATATTATATGAAATAACTAAAATATCATTCCAATTTAATATTACTCTGCCATTTTATATTAAAGAAAGATCTTAAAGGCAAAACCTAGCCACATGTCATTTTAAGACAAGGCCATGATGGTAAATCCATTCTAAAAGATTTAAATCCTTGTTAACATCTGAAACATGTTAACACTCCTAACCAATGTGATTCGAAAAAATCACACAAGTCATCCTTATTTTGGGTTCTTCCAAATTCCTTTCCTTGTAATATTTAAACATCCATTAGCGATGTAGTGCCTACGGGCCATGATAATTGTCATATAAGACAAAAGACAGCTGCAGTCTATGACTGCCTGTCAGAAAAGGTAATGAACTACGTTCAAACCTAAATGCTTTGATTCTATAAAATCATGGCTTATAATTTAAAATTTTATCCTTTGTGACTAGGCCTTTTGTATGCCACCCTATTATCCCTAATAAATTATAACTGGGATGAAATAAAATAGGAATTTAAATAAATTAAATTAACCAAAATGGATTTAAATTTCCATAATTAATGAATTGCCACGAAAGACAAATTCCATAATAAACTCCTGAATAAACCTTTGCCAATATTTTATGTAGCAAGCAAAGCTACATGGCTGGATTTGATGAAGTTAACAGCCACCCAAGGGAGAATCATGATACTACTAGAATTAATGTGATTGGAGCAGAACTGCAGGCATTAATAGATAATGCCGTTACTCGAGCTCTGGATAGACGAGATAATGAGTCAAGTGATACCCGTAGCAGGACCATATTAGTACAGCGTGCAAAATCGCCCTCTAAGACTCATACAACTCACAAGAGTGAATCTTATCATTCTTCAAATCAGAAGAGTGTCCCGTCAAGACAGGTTGTGCTCAATAAGGAGCCTCGGGTCAAAACCTGTACGTATAAGTATTTTGTCTCCTGCAAGCCTAGAGACTTCACGGGAGAAAAGGGAGCCGTCGATTGTATGACCTGGCTCAATGAAATGGAAACTGTGGTCAATATTAGTGGTTGCGCAGAGCATCATATTGTGAAATTTGTGTCGCAATCGTTTAAAGGATAAGCTCTAGCATGGTGGAGATCGTTAATTCAAGCTACTGGGAAGATCCCGCTTTATAACATGACATGGGATCAATTTGTTGCTCTAATCAAAGATACCTTCTGTCCTCAACACGAAGTTGAGAAGATTGAGACTAACTTCTTGACTCTGGTCATGAAGAATCTAGACTGCCAGGCATACCTCACCAGTTTCAATACCATGTTTAGGTTGGTTCCATACTTGGTTACACCAGAACCGAAACGTATAGCCCGTTTCATTGGAGGTTTAGCTCCGGAAACTAAAGCTAGTGTGAAGGCATCGAGACCTACTAGCTTTAGGTCAGTGGCAGGCTTGTCATTATCTCTTACCCTTGATACCGTAAGGCATATATCTCTTAGAAATTCCGATGAAAGCAAAAGGAAACGTGAGGATGAAAACTCACGTCGTTCAGAAAAGAAACACAAAGGGAACCATAAGGGTTCAGGGTTCAACAAGGGTAACCAGCATTCAGACGAAAAGCCCAAATGCAAGATCTGCAAGAAACGCCATCTAGGAAAGTGCAGATATGAATCGAAATCCCAATCATAACCTAGAGCTTGTGGGATTTGCATGTCGAGTGAGCATAAAACGTTAGACTGCAAGAAAATAAAAGATGCAACCTGCTACAACTGCAACGAAAAAGGGCATATCTAGTCCAACTGCCCAAAATATGCAAAGAAGCTTGAGGAGGCTAAAAAGACCAATGCTAGGGTCTTTAGAATGGATGCCAAGGAGGCAGTGCAGGATGACAACGTGATAACAGGTACCTTTCTTATAAATGATGTTTATGCTAGAGTATTGTTTGATTCTGGTGCAGACAAATCTTTTGTAGATAATAAGTTTTGTAAATTGTTAAATATGCCTGTTAAAAATCTATGCATAAAATATGAAGTAGAATTGGCTGATGGTACCATAGAAACCGCCTCGACAATACTAGATGGATGTTTTATATCCATTAGGAAGCATTCTTTTCCGCTATCCTTACTTCCATTGAAATTAGCCGGTTTCGATATAGTCATAGGCATGGATTGGTTATCTCATAACCAAGCTCAAATTGTTTGTGATACGAAGCAAGTGGTTATCAAGACTCCGTATGGCGAGCCTTTGACAATTCAAGGAGATACTAAATATGGATTGCCTAAGCAAGTGTCTATGCTTAAGCCGTCAAGTTGTATGAAAAAGGGTTGTGTCATTTATATGGCACAGGTAGAAGACATTCCTGTTATCTCTGAATATCCAGAAGTATTCCCTGAAGAACTACCTGGTTTACCTCCAGATAGGCAAGTGGAATTCAGGATCGACATCATTCCTGGAGCAGCACCAATTGGAAGAGCACCTTATCGGTTAGCACCAACTGAGATGAAGGAATTGAGAACTCAGTTGGATGACTTATTAGAAAAAGGTTTTATTCTACCTAGCTCGTCCCCTTGGGGACCAATTCTGTTTGTAAGGAAGAAGGATGGATCGATGCATTTATGCATTGACTATCGCGAGCTGAACAAGGTTATAATCAAGAACAGATATCCGTTACCCATGATCGATGATCTATTCAATCATCTTCAAGGAGCAAGTTACTTTTCCAAGATTGATCTAAGATCAGGTTACCATCAACTAAAAGTTCGAGATGAAGATGTTCATAAGACTGCATTCAGAACTCGTTATGGAAATTATGAGTTCCTGGTGATGCCTTTCGGACTCACCAATGCACCAGCAGCATTCATGGACCTCATGAATCGTGTTTGCAAACCTTACTTGGACAAGTTTATCATTGTTTTCATTGATGACATACTTATATATTCAAAGAATCAAGACGACCATGAGAAACACCTCCGGTGTATCTTAAAACTTCTGTAACATGAGAAGCTCTATGCCAAGTTTTCTAAATGTGAGTTTTGGCCTCGAGAAGTCCAATTTCTTGGACATATGGTAAGTGAGCATGGAATCCAAGTAGATCCCGCTAAGGTCGAAGCAGTTATGAATTGGCAAGAACCCAAGACTCCTAGTGAGATACACAGCTTTTTGGGTTTAGCAAGATACTACAGACGTTTCATCGAAAACTTCTCAAGTATTGCCGCACCTTTAACTTCATTGACTCGCAAGAATGTCAAGTTTGACTGGGGTCCCAAGCAACAAGAATCCTTTGACATCCTTAAGCAGAAATTAAGCAATGCTCCTGTGTTAACATTGCCGGACGAAATTGAAGAGTTTGTAGTTTATTGCGATGCATCGCACACAGGCATGGGATGTGTACTTATGCAGAAGGGCAAGGTTATCGCCTATGCTTCACGACAATTAAAGGTACACGAGAAGAATTACACCACCCACGATTTGGAATTGGGTGCCGTGGTATTTGCACTAAAGCTTTGGAAGCATTATCTTTATGGAACCAAGTGTATAATCTATTCTGATCACAAAAGCCTTCAACATCTATTTAACCAGAAAGAACTCAATATGAGATAACGCCGATGGATGGAGACACTAAACTATTATGATTGTGAAATTCGATATCATCCAGGCAAAGCGAATGTAGTCGCTGATGCTTTGAGCAGAAAGGAAAGAGTTAAGCCTATTAGAATCAATGCCAAGAGCATTGAACTAAAGAACAGCTTGAATGAAAGACTGTTAACCGCTCAAAAAGAAGCTGTGCTAGAAGCTAACTATCTGAACGAGAAATTAGGAGTAACTGCCGAGCAGTTATCTTATGGAAATGATGGAATCCTAAAAATGAATGGACGAATATGGGTTCCAATTTATGGAGGACTTCGAGACGTGATTCTTCAAGAAGCTCATAGCTCCAAATATTCTGTTCATCCTGGTAGTGATAAGATGTACCAGGATTTAAAGGCAAATTATTGGTGGATAGGTATGAAGAAATCTATAACCATCTATGTGGCCAAATGTTTGACATGTGCTCAAGTTAAAGCCGAACACCAGAAGCCGTCAGGTTTGCTGCAACAGCCTGAACTTCCCACCTGGAAGTGGGAAATGGTGACTATGGATTTTATCACCAAGTTACCAAAGACAAAGCGTGGGAATGATACTATTTGGGTTATAGTAGATAGACTGACCAAGTCAGCCCACTTCTTTCCAATTAAAGAAACTCACAGCTCAGATAAGCTAGCACAACTGTATGTGGATGAAATTGTATCTCTTCACGAAGTGCTAGTAACTATTATCTCTGATAGGGATACTAGATATACGTCTCACTTTTGGAAAAGCTTTCAGCAATCGCTGGGCACTCGATTAAAATTCAGCGCTGCATATCATCCTCAGATGGATGGACAGAGTGAACATATGATACAAACACTTTAAGATATGCTACGAGCTTGTGTTATCGATTTAGGTGGAAGTTGGGATGATAATCTTCCGTTGATTGAATTTTCATATAATAATAGTTATCATTCAAGTATTCAAGCTGCACCTTTTGAAGATTTGTATGGAAGAAAGTGCAGAACGCCCGTTTGTTGGGCAGAAGTTGGAGATGTCCAACTAACAGGACCTAATATTGTCCTGGAGACAACAGATAAGATTATGCAGATACGCGATCGTCTCAAAGCTGCCATGGATAGGCAGAAAAGCTACCCAGAAAAAAGGAGTAAACCTCTGAAATTCGAGGTAGGTGACAAAGTGTTACTTAAGGTATCACCCTGGAAGGGGGTAATGCGCTTTGGCAAGAAAGGAAAGTTAAGCCCAAGATACATAGGACCATTCGAGATCATCGAATGTGTCGGAACGGTGGCTTACAAGTTAAACCTGCCTGAAGAACTCAGTGGAATTCATAATGTATTCCACATCTGCAATCTGAAGAAGTGTCTAGCCGATGAATCGCTAGCCATGTCACATAAGGATGTGCACATAGACGAAAGCTTAAAGTTTGTTGAAAAACCTTTATCGATCGAGGATCGACAGGTTAAGAAGCTTTGAAGGAAGCACGTGACGATTGTGAAAGTTAAGTGGGATGCCCGTAGAGGTCCCGAATATACGTGGGAGGTTGAGTCCACAATGAAATAGAAGTACCCTCATTTATTTCAGTAAATCTCGAGGTCGAGATTTCTTTTAAGGGGGTGAGGATGTAACACCTCGTAAATTCACGACCAATGTAATAAAGACACGTGTCATGGACTTGAACGTGTAAGGAATTATTTCTGAAGGACTAAGGTTGTCAAACAACGTAAATATGTTAATAAAGGAATCCAACGTGTCAACATGCCATTCTTGTGCCTCTGATTGACCTCACACGACGTTTGTATTCTTTAAAGAATACATTGTCGAACTTAGAAAGTCGTTTGTTCTTAAAATAAGGATCTCGTAAAACATAGGGGTTAAAAGTGTCAACATGTTGAAACATACCTCTGAGTGACCTTTTACGAACCCAAAAAACATTGTAACAATTTTATAATTTGATATCAAGAATATCGTATACTAATTTTATGGAGTTTTGATGAATACAAGACGTTACGGGTGATCATACGACTAACTGGGAGTTTAACGGAGTTAGTTCGTGATGTAAGGTCCCTAAAAGTTAACTATGGGGGGTCCAAAGTGCAATAAACGAAACTTAAATAAACATAATTTGGACCAGGGACTGAAAATGCAAAGTTTGAAAGTTTTTTACCGGACTTAGCCCTCCACGCGGCCCGCGTAGAGTTCGGTTAAGGTTTACGAGGCCCGCGTAAAAGTACCAGCGACATAAATCTTGGACAGATGCCTGTGCAGCCTGTTCCACCGCCTTAGAAGGCTGGTTTTCGAATTCAGGGACTGTGCCAATGGTATTTCATGCATAGGGGACACCTGGGATGATCTGGGAACACTTGTAGACTAATGTGGAATGATCTTGGAGGATTAAAATTCCTATATAAGGAGCATGAGTTGCAACAAAGGAATTTGCTCATTTCAAACTCATTCCAATCTTTCTCTGGAGCTTTCTGGTCTTCAAACAAGCTTCCTTAAGTCTCAAATTCGTGCTAAGGACCATTGTAAGTGTCCTTAACCCCTTAAGTTCAGTTTTAATTAGTTTAATGACCAAAAGTCAAACTTATCGTAATTAAGGTTTGACGTAGTGATTAATCATTAATGGTCCAGTCATTAGTCAAATTAAAAGTAGTTATAAGTTGGTAATTATGTAGATAATAAACCCCTAAGAGGGCACCTACTGATTATCACCCTAACTTGGTCAAATGGCGGGTCAAACCTAATATTAAAAAGTCAACAAAAACTATTTTTGCAAATAAATACATAATTAGCAATGTAGAAGCTATGAAACATGTTTTAACATTAAAACAACTTGGTAATTAATGTAAGAACATGTTTGGACATGTTCGACCCGATACTTCTGAGTTTAGACCCGGTTCGCAACCGAAAGTCGCAAAAGTTGACTTTTGCTTTGACTTTCAGTTCTGACCCGATTTAGCTTAGTTTAGATATTCCTTAAGGTTACTTTAGGACCATATTACATGTTAGTATAACCCTCTGAGATTATACAACACAGGTCCTTAATAATCTGAATCGTTTGCATGTTTCCGTTAAATGCTTAATTATTGACCATAATGCCCTTTTTAATTTAAACGAGATTTTTAACAATGTGAATGGACAAAAACCTTTGTTACTGATATTTAAGGATGTCCTAAAAGTTTCACATCAGATTATGGTCTAAAATGAGAGTTACGCACGATATCGTAATTTGAAAGCTTTTTATTAATTAAACGACATTATTAGCATAAAGCCTATTTAAACCCAAATTTTAACACCAAACTTTTTACCTACTGATGTAATATAATATTTTGGGATTTTTAATAATTTTTAAACTGATCATAACATAGAATTATTGCCTTGATTCGGTAATTGTCGGTTATGCCCTTTTTACTAATAAATTGAGTCTTAAATAACCTTTTCATACCAAATATTTTGCTACTGATTTCTTATGACAAATAATATATTTTAGACTTTACAAACTGATCAAAAACTCAGATTTCTTTATATAACCCGAAAATCACTTAAAACCGACTTTTACGCGTTTTAAGCGCATAGTATGAGTTAAAACTACTTTTGACACATAAGACTTAATACCTACTGATTTTTTAAGTAAATTTTCATACTCTAACATTAAGTAAAATTTTTGAACCCAGATTTCCAAATTTAACCTTCATTTCCAGATTAGAAGCCAGGTAAAAGCTACTTGCACTCACCAATTGTTAAATGGCTGAGATAAATATTATATTTTGCTCAGGTAAATACTTTTAACTTATTTTCCCTATACGGGCTTGGGGTACGGTATATAAAATACCGCTTGGTCGGGTATTGAAATTTTTAATCGTATGAAGGTTAATTCAATGATATAATCCGTTTAATCTGTTTTGTTTGCTTAAAGACTTTGGGGGGGGGGGGGGGGTTAATGACCATGTCCTGGATATCCTCGGCTCATTCAAAAAAATGGCCATGACTTAAGCACGGGGTGTAGGCATACAACTACCACTGCGTATATATAAAAAGATATAACCGCCTGTTCGAGAATAACTCGTCGTGGGATTATATTTTGTGGTGTGTCTATTAATCTTTAACCCGGTATTCAGCCCAGGCTACTGAATGTATAACAAACATGTAAATCACATACAAGTTTATATTTAAATAATTATCCCAAGTTATAAAAGAATATTTGTGCCTTGTGCATTCAACTCAATTTTTATAAACCCTTTTTAAAAAGAGTCAGTTAATTGTATTTACTAGTGAAAACTGACGTATTTTCCAAAAGGTTAAGTGCAGGTACTGAACGAAATAGGCTGGCTACTCCGGGTGAATAAATAATGAAGTCTTGCAAGCTTTGTCACCTGAAAATCTGTTGAACAATATTTTCTTTATTTGATCCGCCTGTGGATCTTGATACTCTCCGTTTGTAATACTTATGTTATTTTCATTCGGTTTGTAATATTATTATTTTAGACTTCCGCTGTGCATATAAACTATGATTATTGACTATGATGATATAACTACGTCACGATACTCCCCACCGGGCCCACACTAATACGTGGAAATATCGGGGTGTGACACTGAATATGCAACATGCATTGTTCGTTAATCATTACAAATCATACGAGACAAACTTGCGGGACCAAGTAGAATAGGAGGATATCCGACTTGATCTTCATATCATTAAAGTGTCGAACCGAACGTGCCGCGTCCATATAAAGTGTATCAACAAACTCCCCTTGGACGCTGCTTGACGTGATGTCGTGGTCACAATCAAATTTAATCCAATTACTACTAATTAGCTAGCGGTAAGTGGGTATCGAACACAGGGAGTTTGTGGAACATGTGTTATTTGAATATTATCTAAGTGAACTAAGATTAAACTAATTGCAAGAAAAATAAATTCAAGAGTTGGAATGATTGTTTCTGAAAACTAAAATTAACTAATTAAATTGCAAAATAAGATTTTTGGTTGAAAACACTTTAGAGACAAATGACCATCTTTAGTTTCCGGTTTGCTTTGACATTTATGCTATCATTCACTAGAAAGAACTACATAGACATAGTTCATGTGTAATTGTTGATGCATAATGTCTATCGCCTGCGTCATCAGTCTATGTCGTGTCGTTTATATGTAGTAGGTTAAAAGTTAAAGTTATGTATGAATGTAGGCCAGGTCGCACGACCTGAATGGCGGGTCGCACGAACTGGGTCTGTCCAGTTATTGCGGATTGGTGATGTTATTCCGTGCGACCTGGTCAGCCAATAAATAGGTTGGTAGTGTTTTTCATTTGTAACATTCTGGAGAATTTTGACATGAATTGCTGTCTAATTCTCTTTGTACGAAAACGTTAAAATGCACTGAAGAACATGTTTAAAGTGACTTTTTACTCTTCTACTCCTGTTCTAACACTGATTGACGGTTTCTAGTCTGATTCCGCCTTTCTATAAACTAGATCTGACTCTGATTGACTCGTTTTGGATGAATCCTCGATCCTACAAGTGGTATCAGAGCTCAGGATGAGTCAAATCTGTTGATATCAGTATTTTGAACGGTTTAGAATCTTATACTTCTACTCTTTCTTGGATTTTCAAACGATTTCATGGATAAAATGGAATGAATTTTGGATATACTGTGTAAAACATCATTTTGATCAATTGTACAAAGTTACAGACCATAAATCGAACTAAAACTGATCCAAAAATGTCAAAAACTTCAAATCTTATGAACATGATGTCCAAATCGTGTGAAATGAACCAGGTCGTTTGAGTTTCTATCAAACTGTATGAAATTCCTGTCCAGAACGCACAGTTTGGACCAGATCGTATGAGATATTGATCAGGTTGTTTGAAGTGTCACAAGGTCGTACAGGTTGAATTACCAGATCGTTTGAAATTGTTCAGGTCGTACGAGTTGATTTTAGATCGCACGAGTTGATCAGATCGTGTGAAGTTGTTCAGATCGCACGAACTGAATTTTTTTACTAGTATTGATCACCTCGCACAGTTTGAAACATCCAAGTTGTTTTGGACACTCAGTTCGTTTGAAAAGTACAGGTCGTTTGAAAGTCCAGATCGCTTGAAAGTCAGGTCGCTTGAAATTGAAAATTTTCAAAACTTAGAAATTTTTTGAAACATTTTTCAAAATATAAGAATAGATAATCAAGAGTTTTACAATGCGTTTTTCGGAGGAGGTATGACAGCTCAAACTCCAGCAAGTATAGCCCGGAATGTGAATATGGAGAACGAGCTAGGAACCATGCAAAAACCACCAAAACTGCTCAACATTGAAGATTATTCGGGGTGGCAGGATAGATTTCGCACGTGGGTTCAAGCGAATCATCTCGAATGCTGGCTGAAAGTTGAAACAAAATATGTAGTTCCTACGAGTGATGCTGGTCTTCCGAAAACACTTAACACTTTAACTCCGGCTGAACAAGAACACTTTAAAGCCGAGAAAAAGATGGTCAGTATATTGCAACAGGCAATTAAGGAAGATATTTTGGTACTGTTACAGCATCAGGGTGACGCGCAATCTATTTGGAACGCTCTTAAAACCAAATTTCTTGGAAGTGTTTCAATGATCAAAAGCAAAAAGGCGCTACTGAATAAAGAATTCGACATATTTACTGCTATCAGTGGAGAATCAATGAAAGAGTTGATTGAGAGGTATTGTCACTTGGTAGTGGAGATGAAATGTTTGAATATAGATAAAACAAACGAAGAGTGGGTTGATAAGTTGGCTGACGCACTACCACAAGAAGAGTGGGGTACGTACTTATTGGTTTTGAAGAACAATTTGGAATACGTGGGTTTCAATTTGAGTACGTTTATTGAGAAAATTGAAGCTTATGAGCTTCAACTTCGGAAGATAAGGAAAATGAAATCTGCAAACGTACAGCAAGATGTTCAGCTTTATTACAAAGGAAGCTCATCTGTGGGATGAAAGTTGAAACAAATATGTAGTCCAAAGATTCAAACGGCATTCAGTGCAGATTCTTCATCGGGAGTACCTCAAAGCATGTCTAACAACAACTTTTCATCGTTTTCAAATTATAAACCGAATCCTAAGATTCAGAGTTTTCAAGAACAGGTTTCTTCTCAAAGTTCTTCAGGTTCGAACAATCAGAGTTATATTCATGGAATACAGTGCAATATCGCTGTTAATATAAAAAAGGGTCAAGATTTTACTGAGACAGCCGCAAAGCAGCATATAGCACTTCTAGCTTATGTACTTGAGTCTAGTAGCCGGACGAATTGGTAATCCAGACATGACTAAAGAAGATTACAAGCAAATTGATCCCGAGGAACTAGAACTCATCGACATAAAATGGTGTATGGCGAGCATTGTGAGAAGAGCTCAGAGGTTCATGGAAATTACCTGAAGAAGTAGTCTCACAGGTCCTGATTCTAAACTTGGATTCGACAAATCGAAAGTAACTTGCTTCAAATGCAAAGATAAGGGGCATTTCAAGCGAGAATGTCCGAACAGAGAAGTTAATAATCATCAGAATCCATTCGCCAACGATTTTTACCGACAGGCCATCTATCATAAAAACAGTCAACAACCATTCAATTCACGACCTAAAATCGAGAACAGTAAATCCAAGCAAACAGAAAAAGCTCTTTTGGTGAATCAAGATGACGAAAAGATTCCAGAAGGCTTCAGTTGGGATAAGTATGTTCCAGGAGATGGTCTTGCAATGATGGCTAAAATTATTGAAGAGCCGGAACCGGAAATCGAGGAATGTGTTACTGAAGTTGAAGAAGTCAGTGAAGTGGTGAATGAATAAAGTTTTGCAGATCTAGAAGAGGAGGCAACAACTATCTACTATTATCAGTCTGAACAGGAGGTTATTACTAATGCATTTAAATCTATAATGCCAGCTAATGTGTTCAATTCTTTTGCAGGATTCTTTAGTGAACCGACTACGGGTTTTTGCCCACAGTACGAAGTTGAACAAACACCGGTTCAAGAGATCATTGATGTTTCAAAGGAAATGAATGAAGAGACTTTGAAAGAAATAACAGACAAAGCACTTATGGTCAAGCTGCAAGAGGTAGAACAAACTAAAACACCTTTTGACAACAATGAGACCAAAGGTGCAACTCAAGAGTCAGTGTCTATTGAAAAGAAGTCAATTATCAAGACTTGTGATACGTATGAGTCAGGAGAAAAGTCTGAGTCCGATGACAAATCAGAAAATGTGAAGATCGAATCAGAAGAGAAATCAAAGTCTGAGTCCAGAGAGTTTGGTAAACCGGAAAGTAAAAATGATAAACAAGAAAATGTTTTTGAAAAAGTTGATCCAATTCTTGAAAAACCATGCGAAAACTGTTTGAAACCATGCATGGATTGTCTTGAAAAAGACAAACAGTTTCAAGAATTGAAAAAGTTTAACGACAAATTAAAATTTGACTTTTATGATGTTAAAGAAGCTTATGACACTCTGTCACGATTAATTAAAATGATTCAGAATGAGAGTAAAGAAAATGATAAAATTGCTAATTTGCTCAAAGCCACGGTCATGGAAAAGCAAATGTCGATTAACATCTATCTGGACAAAATCGTATCCCTAAAGAAGGAAGTTGAACTGATTCGCATTGAGACAGAAAGAGTCGACAAGAAGTTGATCAGTTATCTTTCATCTTCATATGTGATTGATCAGATTGTTCCTCAACAAACTGAAGTTCAACCAGCTTTCAAATATGTTCCACCCCCAATGTGGAATCATTATACTCAGAAATATCCAGACGGGGTAGAAGAGGCATTGAATCTCAAACTGAGAATAGAAGAGAATGAGTTAACGGAAAACATAGATGTTACATCTCTCCGTCTGACACCGACAACAAGTCACAACTGGATAAAACAGTTGTAGACCAAGTGTTGAATGAAGAGAGTGATAACACTGATTTCGAAACGGTTAAAACTCATTTAGAAAATTCCAGTTCAGAATCTGAAGATGACGGAAACTTTCTTGATAAGTTTATCCCAAAATCAGATAAAGTTTTGGATGAAGATTCGATCATTGTGGTTTACACGATGACCGGAACTGACAAACTGTATACTGATTTTGAGTACCCGATTCAGAATGCGAACCTGGAAAAGGTTGAAAAAAGTTTTTAAACTCGTGGAAATTGATATTTCAGAAGTTAACAACAATGTGTTTCTATCAAAACCGAAAAAATCTTTTGTTAAACACCAACCGACAAATAGTCCGAGAAAGAAATATGAAGAGGTGGGTAACAATGGTAATAATAAGAGACATGGTAATAATTACAAAAAGAAAGGTGTTGGTTTTGAGATGAAAATGGCTAAGAAAGAAGTTAAGCCAAAAGAAAAATTGAGTGAAGTATTTGTGGTTGGTAATAATACAGAATTCGAAAAGGATTATATCTTTAGTAAGCAAGCAATTGACGATTTTATTGCGGCCAAAAAGATAAGAGACGAGGCCAACAGATCCACTTTTGTTGAATATGACAAAAGAATCTATTATCGATGCAATGAAATTGGTCACATGGCCAAACAATGTGTCAAAGAGATAATAAAACCAGTTTTCCATAAACCAAAACCAACAATTTCAAAAGATGTTAAAGGAAAATCACCTATGGTATCCCCCGTGCGTATTTTTAAACGCGGTGAATGATTGAAGTCAGAGGACAAACCAAAATAAACTTTTGAAATTGGTGAATCTTCAAAATCACAAAAGACTTCAAAGGTTTATTCTAAAACAAAGACTTTCCAAAGTCAATCATGGGTGGAGAAACCTAAACATTCTTTTGAGGAAAAGAAAATGGAAGAGGTTTTAAAATCTGAACCGAAAATCTTTGTAACCACGGTTGAGAAAATTGAGTTTGAACTAGATAAGTTGATTCAAGAATTCCCACCTATCAATGAAGGAACTCTAAAATCAAAACCAGAACCTGATGTTCCAAATGTTGTTTTTAACATTCCAAAAGTTGACATAGCAGCTCATGATATTGTTTTTGGTAGTATACCAAATGTTGAAAAATCTTGGGTATCATTGTTTAAGTGAATATCTTTTGATGTGTGTAGGGGCTTCCAAGGTCTATCATCTCTAAATGGATAATGGATAGCGGCGCCTCACGGCACATGACAGGGATGTTACCACTACTCTACGATGTCAAATCAGTCAATGGAGGTCATGTTGGGTTTGTTGGAACTCAAGGTGGAAGAATTGTTGGAGAAGTAATTCTAACTAATGGAGTCGTAACATTCGATAAAGTGAACTACATTGCTGAGTTAGAAAACAATCTGTTGAGCATCTCGCAGATTTGTGATAAGTCAATTACAGTTCATTTTACAAAAGATGAATGTCTGATTCTTAAACCAGGGTTTAAAATACCTGACGAAATGGTGTTGATGCACGCTCCTCGTGAAAACGAACTTTATGTCTTAGACATGAGCGTTGCAAAAACGATAGATAAAAAGGCTCAATGTTTTGTGAGTAAGACGAAGGCGACTGAAAAAGAATCCATCATGTGGCATCGTAAGATGGGCTATATTCATGTGAGGAAGATAAACTTTTTAGTTCATAATGATCTTGTAGACGGTGTTAATTTGAAAAGTTTTCATCTTAACGATAATTGTATTGAATGCAAGAAAGGGAAGCAGACGAAGAAATTGCACCCGAAAAAGCTCTTGAACTCCATCAAATTACCTCTCAAAAGACTCCATATGGATCTTTTCGGACCGGTAAATGTTAAGAGCATAAGTGGAGATCTATATTGTTTAGTTGTTACTGACGACTATACAAGATTCTCATGGGTGATGTTTCTAGAGAGAAAAGAGGAAACATTTGATTCTTTGATGAGCTTATTAAAAAAGATGGAGAATATTTACAAACAGCCAATCAGACGTATTCGAAGCGACAATGGCACCGAATTCAAGAACAACCGTATGCTCGAATTCTACAACGATAAGGGCATTCTTCATGAATTCAGCGCACCGTATACTCCTCAACAAAACGGTGTCGCTGAACGAAAAAATCGCACGTCGATTGAAACGGCCCGTACCATGTTAGCAGATTCGAAATTACCGGTATATTTTTGGAGTGAAGCGGTCGCCACGGCATGTTACACGCTCAATCGAGTTCTTACGGTGAAGAAGTTCAAGAAAACTTGTTTTGAATTGCTTCATCTTTACAAACCTAATCTGAAATACTTAGAACCATTTGGATCACCATGCACATTCATTGATCCTGACGGTAAATTTGGTTCGAATGCTAATGAAGGTTTTTTTTGTAGGTTACGCTAGTCCGTTGAAGAGAGTTTTTGTTCCGAGTTTGTGGAAGATCATACAAGTTCAACACGTTGACTGTCAACGGTTTACAGCTCCGAAGCAGCTTCCTGGAAACAGGTTGCTATTTGATTACGACAATCTCTGGGAGTCATTCCATTTACCGACAGAGCCAAATGAGGATGAACTAGCATTCTTATACCAACAACAGCAGTCTCTTTCATAAGAACTGGCCAAAGTGCCGAGACAGTTGGTGGTTTCTTCGCCCACCGTGGGTTCAAATGATCATGAGGCTGGTCCTAGTGGAACTTCACATGTACCCCCAGAAGAAACAGCTCCAATATTTGACCATTCTGGCGACTCAGAATCGGAAACCGATCCGATTTATGACGAGGAACCAAATATTGCGACTTCAAATGCTGTTGATCACACGGGTGATCAGAATATAACTAATTTGCAATCGGAAGTGAGTGTACCGGATACGGTCATGCCAAGAACGTTATCTTACCATCCGTCAGAGCAAATCATTGGTGACCTTCAAAGCTGCGTGAAAACCCGCGAACAAATAAACAAAGGGCTCACATGTTTTTACTCCTCTGTAGCATCTTTACAAGAAGAGTTCTCATTAAAATGTTTTATTTCGCAGGTAGAGCCGAAAACGTACAAAGAAGCATTGACCGAAGAGAGTTGGGTAAATGCAATGCAAGAAGAATTACAACAGTTTGAAAAGCTTGGAGTGTGGAGGTTGGTTGATCTCCCGGCAGATCAGAAGTTGATCAAGACCAAGTGGGTCTTCAAATGTAAGCGAGATGATAGAGGGGTTATAGTAAGGAACAAAGCACGTTTGGTAGTCCAAGGTTTTAGTCAGCAAGAAGGGATTGACTTTACTGAAGTATATGCTCCCGTTGCTCGACTTGAGGCAATCAGAATCTTCTTGGCATTCGCGTCATGGAAGGGGTTCAAGGTCTACCAACTGGATGTCAAATCTGCATTCCTTTACGGCAACATTAAAGAAGAGGTGTACGTCGGTCAACCACCGGGTTTTACCGATTCAGTACATAAGGACAAGGTGTATTTACTCGACAAGGCGTTATACGGATTACACCAGGCCCCGAGAACCTGGTACGAGATGCTTTCCCAGCATCTGCTGACCAACGAGTTCACCAGAGGGACTGTCGATAGTACCCTGTTTACTAAAGAGGTTGCAGGGCATCTACTGATCGTGAAAATATACGTTGATGATATAATTTTCGGATCAACGAATGTCGAGTTGTGTAAGGAGTTTGAGAAGGTAATGAAGCAGAAGTTTGAAATGAGTTCAATGGGGGAGATGAAGTTTTTCCTAGGGCTTCAAGTTGAGCAAATGCCCGATGGAATCTTCATACACCAGACCAAGTATGTTAATAATGTGTTGGACAAATTCAATATGTCTGAATCATCTCCCATATCGACCCCCTGGCTACGAATCATGGAATATGTCCGGATGAAAGTGGTGAGAAAGTAGATGAAACGCATTATCGATCAATCATAGGATCGCTAATGTATCTGACAGCATCACGATCGAATATCATGTATCCAACCTGCCTCTGCGCCCGGTACCAGTCAAGTCACAGAGCATCATACTTGATGATAATGAAGAGGATCTTATGGTATCTTAAAGGTTGCCTAAGCACAGGCTTGTGGTATCCCCGATCCAGTGACTTCTCTCTAACTGGATATTCTGACTCTGACTTCGGGTGTTGTAAGTTGAATGCTAAGTCCACAACTGCTGGTTGCCACTTCTTCGTGTTAGTACACACGTCTGTAGCTTCCGTCAGCATGTAGTCATGTTTTGTATATCTGTGTCTTTTGTAATGTGTATGGTTTGTATGTTAGATTAGCAGATCAGGATATGGGATTGTATTGTAAAAGTGCTGCATTTTGTTAAGCTATGCCAGCCGATCGGACAGCCGTTCGATCGACTAGCCCAGCCGATCGGACAGGCGTCCAATCGGACAGCAATGCCAGCCGATCGGACAGGCGTCCGATCGGACAGCACTTCTTCTATCCTGACTCTGCCTATAAATACCTGTTCGATCAGGTCATTTGTAACTATTGCACTTTTGACTCTCTGGTGAACTCATGTCAGTCTGACTTTCAGAGGAACTCTTGTACTTTCATATACGTTTAATAGAAAGAGCAGACAACATTTTAAGAGTTGAATTCTGTGTTGATTATCTGAGATTTGTCATAATGGATTCCGCACATTAGACAAAGTCGATTCATCTTGTTCCTTAAGATCAGATCCTGTGCATAGGGACCTAACAAGTGGTATCAGAGCATCCAGGGAAGCTGAATCGAGATCAACGACACCGAATTCACAGGAATTCGAGCTTTATTTGCCGATCAAAGTCAAATTTCACCGGAGATTTGACATATTTCATCGTCTTCTGCTTATTTCTTACATCATTTTTCAGTTTATCACCATAAAATTAGAAAAACTTAAAATTGATTGTGAATTTACGGTTAAAAATTGATAAAATTGATATCATTTGATTCGCAATCATTCATAGTATAATCCTACTGAGTTTCATAATCAAATTCAACCTAAAACGAGATCAAATTCATCAAAAATCATGTTTAACTGTTCATATGTGCTGACGTCATCTACCCGCTCGGACAGCTGTCCTAACGGATTAGATTAGTTAGTATTTGCTAGTTGTTTGCTGACATCATCAGTGTTAGCCGATCGGACAGCTGACCGATCGGACAGCATTGTTGTTACAAGTTACCTTTTGCTTACGTCATATTACTAGCCGATCAGACAGACGACCGATCGGACGGTAATTAATTGTCTTTATAATCGTACAGACGACCGATCGAACAGCTGATCGATCGAACAGACGATCGATCGAACAGTCCTTCGATCCAAGTACACTTGTGTAAAATTTTTGAAAAACACAAAAAATTGTCTAAGTATTTGATAACTGTTTCAGGTACTTGAAAGATGGACGAATTCATGAATCCTTTCAGTGATATGTATGCTTTTGCTGGAAACTTAGGAGATGATAGTACTTCTAGCAACACAAATGAGAACACTTCAAATGCAAAGAAAACCTTGACGGATGTTTTGGGTGTTGAAAGTGCATACGGAACATATAACGAACCCCCAAAACTGATGGCGATCGAAGAGTACAGTCGGTGGGCCAAGAAATTTGAAGAATGGTTGAAGGCATTTGCATATACTAGCTGGAAAAGCTTAAAGAATGGATACAGTGATGGAGGGAAAGTTGGTGAAAATTTGACATCATCCGAAGAGATAGATATGTTTGTTGCTGAGCAAAAATGCATAGCATTGCTGTTTTGGTCTGTCCGAGAAGATATAATATCTTTGATCGAATACACTAATGCTAAAGATCTCTGGGAAAAGTTGAAAGTTAAATGTTTGGGTAGTGCAGAAATTGTGAAAAACAAAAAGAAACTACTTAGAAAAGAGTTTGATCTATTTGGTTGTTTAAAAAATGAATCAGTTTGTAAAATGATCGAGAGGTTTGGGCACTTGAAGTTGGAACTAGCGCGACATGGAATTATCTATTCTCAAGAAGAGTTAGTCGACAAATTGTTTGACTCATTGCTAGGTGAGATGGATTGGCAATACTTTACCCTGATGTTGAAGAATACGATCACTTCTGAGAATCTTACAGTTGATTTGTTGATTGAAAGACTAGAAAGTCACGAGCTGGAGATAAAGAAAACACACAAAGTCAATCATTCATCATATCAACAGAACTTGGATTTGTATTATCCAAAAAGCATGATTCCAAAGAATACACCTCCCAAAACAGCTTTTTCTGCTAAAAGCTCCAATACATCTAGCAAAGAAAGTGAAAGCAGCAAAGAGAATGCAAGCAGTGGATTTCACAGTGGGTCTTCATCAACTTCAAACCAATCAGCTGCAAAGAATTTGTTTCAATGCAACATCGCAGTTGATTTAAAGAACGCTCAAAATTTCAGCGAGGAGTCTGCAAAGCAACAGATGGTTTTCCTAGCATCTGTGCTAGAGTCGTATGAGAGCTTGGTAGCAGGCAAGATTGGCAACACCAACTTAACAAAAGAAGATTACGATCAAATCGATCCTGAGGAGATGGAATTGATCGACATAAGATGGTGCATGGCTAGTGCAGTTCGTTGGGCACAACGCTTTATGGAAATAACTGGGAGAAAGTCAATACTACCAAGTTGGGCTTTGACAAGACAAAAGTGACTTGTTTCAAGTGTAAACAGAAAGGTCATTTTAAAAGAGAATGCCGGAATGCTTATGCTGATGATTCTGAAAATCCATTCAAAGAAGATTACTACAAGAGAGCGATTTATCATCAGAATAAATCAGAACCGCCTAGAATGAAACAACTTGAAGATAATAAAAAAAAAATCCAGAGCTCTCGCCGTAATTCATGACGATGAAGGTTTTGACTGGAGCGAGTTGTTACCAGAAGAGGATGCGGTTGGACACGCTTTTATGGAAAAGATTGTTGAACCTGTCCCTTATAAAGACAACAGAAATGAAGAAGAAAAGTATGTAAACAGAAAGATGATTGCTCAAGACAGAATGATCAGAATTTCTGAAATATACACTGAAGCAAAAAGGGCAAAGAGATGGGATCCAGACAGAGAATGTTATCTTGACCCCAAAGGATTCATTGCTATTGACTACAAAACCCTCGATCTTGAAACCATAATTCAACAAGTTACTGAAGAAGAAGAAGAAGAAGAGGGTTGGCAAAGAAAATGGTGGGGAAGCAAAGAAGAGAAAGAAAACGAGAAAGAAGAAAAGTTAAAGAAGATTGATGATGGGATCATTGATACATCACAAGAGTTGAATGCCGAAAACTTGAAAAAGATGGCTGACAAGGTGCTGGCTGCTAAGGAACTTGAGGTATAGTCTAAATCCGTATCTGAGTCTAAAAGCTAGGTCAGTTCAAACGGGTCAACAAGTGCATCAGGTATGAAAGTAAATGGAGATATTCACTGCAAAAATTGCATGAAAGATTGCAAGGTTTGTAGTACAATCACTTATCTCAGTGGTAAGAAAGTTGAGGATCTGACAAACAGAGTCAGAGAGGTTGAGGATCAGATCTTGAACCGTGACAAAATGCTGAAAGCTTCGAATGATAGATTAAAGGAATTAACTGACAAAATTGAAAATGATAAAATTGACATAGAAAGAGTTAGGAAAAAAAATGAAAAACTAATTCTTGAAAATCGTCAAATTTCTGAAAATGTTGAAAAACTGAGACGCACGGTGAAAGATTGTGATGATAGAAACGGTAAAACATACAAAGAAAATTGTCATTTGCAAGGTGTTTTGAGGGTTAAAGAAGAGTTAATAAACAAACAACTGGATGAAATTGCGAAATTGAAGCTTCAGTTTGAAGAAGCTAAAATTGAGAATGAGCGTATTAATTTGAAACTGAACAGTTACAACTCTGCAAGCTTTGTTTTGCAACACATTGTTCCAAAACCCATTGGGAAAAACAAAGCTGGCGAAGATGTATATTGTGATGGAACTGGGGTCGGGTTTCATCAAGTTCCACCACCAGTTCTAAACAATTTTTCAAAGAAGCAATCAGGGTTGGTTAATGATAAAGTTGAAACAAATGAGATAAAACTTCTAGAGTCAATTGATGTGACATTTTCTTCATTATCATCTGATGATAGTGTTCAAACTGAGATTGTTAAAGGCAGGGCTGAAAGTGTTTTGGATAGTGATTCAGCTGAGGATGAAGAATGTTTTCTGAAAAATTACATTCCGAAACCAAAATCTAAAAACAACTTAGATGATGAACCGGGTCTTGTGATGTACAAGATGGCTGGTTCTGATAAGTTGTATTCAGATTTTGAGTTTCCTTTGGAGAATGTTAATGTGAACAAATTGAAAAATGTTTTCAAATTGGTTGAAATCGATTTGTGTGAAGTAGAAGGTTTGAATCAGACAAAGAGGCAAATGAATTTTGAGAAAGATAAAGCTTACTATAAGAAACCTGTTATTCCACCACGTTTTTTCTAACAACAATCGAAATAAATGGTCGGGAGGATATCAGAGTGGTAAGAATTATCAGAAAAGAAATGTTCAGAACAAAAAGTTTGCTGAGAAGAAAGTGTTTGTAAACGGTTCAAGTTCACTTTCTGATGAGGAAAATGAAAAGTTTTCAAAATCAAACAAAGAGTTCTTTGAAAAGAAGGCCTCACAACCTCAGTCCGGAGGCACAAGTAGGGTAGTTGACACCCGAACATGTTTCAAATGCAATCAAGTTGGACATATTGCACGAAAATGTACCAACCTGAAGCCTAAGACTGAAATTGTGATGAATTCAAGCAAGAAATATGTTGAGAAGGGAAAAGCTCCATTGATTGTTGAGAAAAAGGTTTTGAAAAATGATAATTCCAAGATCAAAACTGAACCTGTTAAGAATCTGGTAATTAAAAATGACAAATTTTACAAACGGGTTGCATCACCTCAACAAATATGGAAGCCAAAAATTGTTGACAAGAAAGAAAATTCTCCAAAACCAAAGGTGTCTGAAACTGAAAAATCATCATCCTCAACCAAGAAGATGTATGTACCTTTGGATTTATATGAGAAGCAAAAATCGACTTCTGAAAACAAGTATGTGGTGAAGAAAGACCAACCATCTGGTCAACCTCAAAAAGATGAATTTTTCTTATTCAAAGAGGTTGAGGTTGGGACTGCTGAAAGCTTAAAAATGAATGATAAAAACTTTCCGCCACTTTACACTGCAAAAACTCACATTAATGTCAAGTTACCCGAGTCAAATGAGGCTTGGGTAGCATCAAAATCTCATTAAATGTTTTTGATATGTGCAGGAGCTTTCGAGATCCGTTTCACGTTGGATTATGGATAGTGGAGCTTCTCGGCACATGACAGGAAAGACAGCGCTGCTGTATGATGTTAGAAATATCAATGGTGGTTATGTGGGATTTGCTGGTCATGAAGGTGGTAGAATTATTGGTGAAGGAACGTTATCCAATGGGATTGTTACGTTTGAAAGAGTTAACTATATTACTGAGCTGGAGAATAATTGCTAAGTATCTCGCAGATGTGTGACAATATGTATACCACTCACTTCACAGACAAAGAATGTTTGATCTTGAAACCAGGATTTGTTTTTCCTGAAGAATGGATTATCATGAGAGCACCTACAGTGAATGATTAATATGTGTTGGACATGAGTGTAGCAACTACAACAACAGGTCAAGCACATTGTTTTGTTTCTAGAGCAACTGAGAAAGAATCAAAGTTATGGCACCGGAAGATGGGGCATATACATCTTAGAAAAATGAATTACTTGGTGCACAATGATTTGGTTCTTGGAGTTGATATCAAAGGTTTTCATCTAGAGGGAGAGTGCATTAGTTGCATTAAAGGCAAACAGAAGAAAAAGACACACCCTAAAAAGCAAGTCAATTCAGTTTCCAGACCATTAGAGAGACTACATATGGATTTGTTTGGTCCAGTAAACGTCAAAAGTATTATAGGGGATCTCTACTGTCTTGTGGTTACTGATGATTATTCCAGATTTTCGTGGGTATCATTCTTGAAGTCGAAAGATGAAACGTTTGGCAGTTTGATGGCGTTGTTCAGAAAGATTGAAAATTTGTACCAAAGGCGTATCAGAAGAATTAGAAGTGATAATGGTACTGAGTTCAAGAACAACAATATGGAAGAATATTGTGATGAAAGAGGTATATTGCATGAGTTTAGTGCTCCATACACTCCGCAGCAGAATGGAGTTGCAGAACTTAAAAACAGGAAGCTAATCGAAACGGCCAGAACAATGCTTGCTGATTCAAAGTTAACGATAAATTTTTGGGCAGAAGCAGTTTCAGCCGCATGCTATACGCTCAACAGAGTTCTCACTGTCAAGAAATTTAACAAAACATGCTTTGAGTTGATCAATAACCGCAAACCGAATCTGAAGTATCTTGAACCGTTTGGGTCACCCTGTACTGTTCTAGAGCCTTTTGGAAAGTTTGGTCCGAAGAGTATTGAAGGAATATTCATTGGTTATGCGAGTCCGTTACGATGGGTCTTCGTTCCAAGTCTGAAGCGGATTATTGAAGCTCCAAATGTTGAATGTCAAGGCCATACAATGCCACCACAGAATCCCGGCGACTCATGGCGTTTCAATTATGATACTTTGTGGGAGTCGTTCGACATGGAGGAAGAACCAGAGTTCTTTGACGAGTTGGATATTCTAAGAGAGTATGAAGATTCAGATGAAAGATTCCCAGCATAAACTTATGGAAAATGACAAACTTCAAATGATGATGAAGTAGGTCCAAGCAATGCTGGAGAACATGACGATGTTGAACAGAATGAAGTTGCTCAAGATAATCAGACAGTTGAAAATGATAATCAAGAATCTGAAAACAGACCTGTATTTGATCGTGATGATTCAGATTCTGAGGGGGAGATAATTCAGTTTTCAGATCAAACAATTCCAGTCAATGAACATGATGCAAATCAAAATGTCACAAATCTGGAAGGTGTGGTAGATGTTTCAGGCGAGGTGATGCCAAGAACACTTTCATATTATCCAGAGGAGTTGATAATCGGAGAGTTGCAGTCAGGCGTCCGCACTCGAAGACAGCTTGATCAAGGGCTTACATGTTTTTATACAAAAGTAGCTCCTTTGCAAACTGAATTCTCATTGAGTTGTTTTATCTCGCAGGTTGAACCAAGAACTTACAAAGAGGCGCTTACCAAAGACTCTTGGGTCAATGCAATGCAGGAGGAACTGAGCCAATTCGAAAAGTTGGGAGTGTGGAAGTTAGTGGATTTGCCTGATGGATATCGGAAGATCAATACCAAATGGGTGTTTAAATGCAAGAGAGATGATCGAGGAGTTATTATTCGAAACAAAGCTCGACTCGTTGTCCAAGGTTTCAGTCAGCAGGAGGGGATAGATTTCACTGAAGTATATGCCCCTGTTGCAAAACTTGAAGCAATCAGAATCTTCCTAGCATTTGCATCGTGGAAAGGATTTAAAGTTTTTCAGCTAGATGTGAAGTCGGGGTTTCTCTATGGCAAGGTGAAAGAGGAGGTTTACGTCGGACAGCCACCGGGCTTCACCGACCCAATTCACAAAGATAAAGTTTATCTCCTGGATAAGGCGTTATACAGCTTACACAAGGCCCCGAGAGCCTGGTATGAGACCTTGTCTCAACATCTGTTAGCCAATAACTTCATCCGAGGAAAGATAGACGCCACTCTGTTCACAAAAGAAGTCGACGGGCATCTTTTGATAGTCCAAATTTACGTGGACGACATAATTTTCGGGTCTACAAATGAACAACTCTGCAAAGATTTTGAAAAAGTTATGAAGCAGAAGTTTTAAATGTCATCAATGGGTGAGATGAAGTTCTTCTTGGGACTTCAAGTTGATCAACTTCCCGAGGGAACTTTCTTACATCAAACAAAATATGTTCATGATGTTCTGGAGAAATTCGGGATGTCAGGAATGTCACCTATGTCCACCCCATTAGCGACGAACCATGGGATAAACCCTGATCTCACCGGAGAGAAGGTAGATGAAACACTGTATCGCTCCATGATCGGTTCGTTAATGTACTTGACGGCATCAAGACCGGATATTATGTATCCAACCTGCCTCGCAGCCCGATTTCAGTCAAGTCCTAGAGCCTCGCATATGGTAATTGTGAAACAGATTCTACGCTACCTGAAAGGAACTCCATCTCTGGGGTTGTGGTATCCAAAAGTCGGCGATTTCATGCTCGAAGGATATTCTGATTCTGATTTCGGATGCTGCAAAGTGAACGCTAAATCAAAAACAGCGGGGGTGCCAGTTTTTCGGACCACGATTGGTCACCTGGCAATGCAAGAAGCAGACGTCTGTCGCTTTATCCACATGTGAAGCCGAATATGTATCTGCTAGCAGTTGCTGCTCTCAGATCTTGTGGATCCAGCAACAGATGCGAGATTACGGTTTGCAGTTTCTAAACTCCCCTATCTTTGTTGATAATGAGGCAACTATAAACATAACAAAAAATCCTGTTCATCACGCTAAAACGAAACACATTGAAATTCGTCATCAATTTATCCGAGATTGTTTCGAGAAAAAGTTGATACGAATAGAAAAAATCCACACCGATGAACAAAGAGCTGACTTGCATACCAAAGCATTTGACAGAACACGTTTTCAATACCTTTTGAAAGTTAATGGTATGAAGTTGCTATCGGATGCGGAGGAAATCGTTGGCGTTGATGAAGGTACCACTGTAGATGATGTTGAAAAGCAATCTGCAATGGTTTGTCGAATTTTTACTTGTTTTGGTCTTTAGGGGGAGATAGTAGTTTCAGAAAATACAAAAACAATAAAAATTTTGAAAATCCAAAAACATTAGAAAATTTGAAAAAGCCGAAAACATGATAAAATTCAAAAAGAATTTGTGTAAAAAGGGAAAATGATAGTACATCAGCTAGACGGTTACAGTACGCTAAAGAAATGGAAAGTTTTAAATGCGTTAAACAGTCTCACTGATGATGTGCCGATAGGTTTTTACACATTTAGTCGAATTGTTCGGGATATAAACCTAAAATTGTTACTTGCTTATTTCGTGGGGAACACTACTTGGATATATAGGTAACCCCTGAAATCTCGTTTGAAAGATTCCTTTTTCTGATATACTAGGTTTTTATACTCAGTGATATCTGGGGTATTATTCCGGGACTTCTGCTGAATGGAACTTCTGACCTAGTCCTCGAATAATACTTTCTGCAAATGCTTGAAACATAGCATCACCCTCAGCATATATGATAAGACAATAAAATTGCTTAGCAATGCTGTTGTAAAAAAGATCCTCTAAAGGGGACACACCAAAAGGTTGAGTCATGATCTCTTTGCTAAACGGTAGTTCTGACCTGAGCTCTCATGATTCTTCATAAATTATTAACCCCTACAGATATCATTTGTGTTATAATTGCCTGTAAGACTGAATATCGGGATCAGGATATGGGAGTATATTCAAGAGGTGGGACACACATATAAGTTTAAGTGTCTAAAACATTAATTCCGTATCCTGAACAGATTGAAATTTGTGTGAGAATTTAAAAGGATCGGTATATCGACAATCTAAGTGAATTGTTTAAATGCTGTGTATGAAATCAAGCTTAATGGTACTTGTAACTTGTCGGAAGCTGATATGATTCCCTAACACGCTCACCAAAAATATGTTTGTAAATAGTTTACGTTTACTGCATTTGTTTTTCTGTATTTCTTTTCTAGTCTAGATGCTTGATTAAAATGCCAAAAAGATTTTATATTTCTGCTTTATTTTCCAACAAACCAAAGCGGAGAGCTGATCTTCAGATTCGAATTGAAGGAAGGAAGTTTCTGGGCTGGATGTTGAGTTTGGAGCTAATCATTTGAATACTGTGAAAATGAAAAGTCAAATACAAGTTCATTAATTTGAAACTTGTAATTTTTAGAAAAAGTTTGATTAAAACATCAGTACGCTTTGTATCGGGTCAACCAAGGTCATTAAGTTGGACTTGGTTGACAAGTTAAGTACCTAGGGTCATTAATTTGAATCTAGATACTTAAGTGGATTTTCAAACACTGATTTGGTCAAAAAGTCAAAATGTCAAATTTTTGAGAGATATAGGAATGCTTGGATCGAACAGCTGACCGATCAGACAGCATTGCTAGCCGATCGGACAGCACACTGACTCAATGACACCTATAAATAGGTGGTCAAAGTTCAGTCAAAACGGCTACATGTTCGATCGGCTGACCTCTCTCTATCTCAAATTTTCCTCTGATTTTTCATTGATTCTCTTTGGATTTGAACATTGGTTTGTTGGTTTGCACATCATTCACAATGCCAAAGGTAAGTTTTTCACATCAAAATCTTTTGGTTGTTCTAGTTGTTCTTCATGTCGTAACTGTTATCTTCTTTATAATCAGATCTAGGAATTTCTAGACATTTTTGATGAATTCTAAGTACAGGGTCTTGGTCGAAATGTTAAGATCTATAGATTTACCGGTTTAATTTATGTTATATCATGTTTAATTTGTGTAGATCTGGTGATTAGCGTTACGGTAGTCGGCTAGGTTTTAGGGAAATTAAACCTTGTTTGGAACAAATTAGAGAATAATGAACATAGGGTTTTGATCGCAACAAAATTCTTTTCATAGATCTATGTTCAATCTTTGATAATCTGCTTGAAAAATTTCTGAAGATGAGTGTTCTTGAATGTTCTTGAAGAGATGCAAACCGATCGGACAGCATTCTGATCGGACAGCCATTATTGAGGGTGCACATGTATTGTTGCTAGTTAGGATTGCTCATGCTTTGGAGTTTGTGCCAATTTGTGTCATCAATGTTTAAATTGTTTCATGTTGAGCTAGCCGATCGGACAGTGCTACCAACCGATCGGACAGCTTTGCCAGCCGATCGGTCAGCATTCAATCATACCTTGTTGACTTTTCAAAGTGTCAGATATGCTAGCCGATCGAACAGCATTGCTAGCCGATCGGACAGCATCACTAGCCGATCGGACAGCGTTGCTACCCGATCGAACAGCTTGTTCAAGGGATTCTCAGTGTTAGAAAATTTTTCATAATTTCCATCTTTCATCCTTATGTATCAAATCCTGTGTAAATAATTAAGAATGCATATCTTTACAGGGAAGAGGAAAGGATACGGATAAGGGTCACAATGTATATTGTGTAATTGATGAAGCTAACACAGAGAATACGGTGGTTGAAAAAATGGCAAAATTCTTAAGAGAAAGCAGAGTTGCAAAGGCTTTATCTGACGGAACTGCTATATATGAATCTCATGTAAGAGCCTTCTGGAGCACAGCTAGATATGAAGAAACTGATAAGATGATACACTTAGTATTAAGAAAGAAGGACAAAAAGGGAAAAGATATAGATGTAGAGTTTAATTTTGGTGTTGGAGACATTAGAAGGGTTCTAGACTTAAAAGATTCTGATGACGATCCAACAATCATGTCTGAACGTCTTGCTAAAGGTGTATGGTGCAGAATGGGATTCACTGGTTATATCAATGGAAAGATGACTAAGACAAGTTTCTCAAAGGCCTACAGATTTTTGTTGCATTGCATGGTTCATTCACTGTCCCACAGGAAAGGTGCATATGATGAAGTATTAGATTACATCATGAATATCATCACAAGTTTGGTATTGAACAGACGTTACAACATTTCTCAAGTAATCTTTGAATATATGAAGGAGGCAAAGGTAAGAAGCAGCCTGAATCATCTAAGGCTAAAGAACCAGAAAGTCAACAGAAAGTTGGTCAAGATGACTATGTTGAAGTAAATGAGGGTGGAGTATTTTCTTTAGATTTTCCACCAATTCCAGAAAATACTGAGATTCCAGAATCCTCACGACCAAAAGTTACAGATGATTTCTTTAGCAATCTTCCACCTGTATCAGGAGATCCATTAGAAGATTTGAATTTTGAAGATGATTTGTTCAATAATGAAGCAGTAAAGATTCTTGCAAAGAAAGTCAAAGAACTTGAGAAGGAAAAGGTAAAGGCTGAAGAAGAACGTGATGTCTTATTGAAGCAAGTGAATAAGTTGATGAAAGCTCATGATCAAATTAGATTGGTGCTGATCAATCATGAAGAAGAAATGAAGAAAGTAAAGGATGATGGTGATAATAATTCTAAAGTCATTGAAGTTCTAACGGCAGAAATCTCTTCATTAAATGAGAAGACAAAGAATCTTCAGGATGTGAATCAGACACTCAATCAACTTCTCAGTGAAATGAGTGAAGCTACATCTAATGAAATGAAGACAATGAAGTTGGAGATGGAAGCTATGAAAGCAGATAAAGTGGTGAAGGATGAACAACTTCGAATGTTATACTCTGTTATGGAAAGTCATCTGAAAATGGATGTTCAAGCTACATTCAATGAGATTGAAGTGAGAAGAGTTGAGGAAAGAAGACTTGAAAGAGAAAGAAGACTAGCTGAATATGCAATTCAAAAGAACAAAAGTGTTGTTGAAGATATTCAGGAAGCTGGTGGTTCTTCAAGTCAAATTGATGTTGAAATGATTGATGCTGAAGTTGTTCAAGAACAAGTTGCTGACGAACAAGTTGATGAAGGTATTCAAGAACAAGAACAAGATGATCATGGTCAAGACTACATGTTAGTTGGTGAGCCTTCTCTACTCATTGATTCTGATGAAGTTATTCGTAGAGTTGCTGCTATACAAAAGAAGAGAAAGGCCAAAGAAGTGCTACTACTTGAATGGAAGACGCAGCAATTTGTACTTGTTGGTGATGCTTCTATAGTGCCTTACAACATAAAAGAAGCTGTTCGCAGAATGAAGATTATGAAAAGGAGAAAAGAAGCAAAGAAAGCACGTGGAGAAGAAGTTAGTGATTCTGATGATGAACTTCTTGGGGATGATGAAGCAAATGAAGATGAAAATGATAATGATGATAAAGACGAATCTGTTAAAAAAGATGATGATAAGAAAGATGATAATGATGAAAAGAAAAATGATGATGATGATCAAGGTGCTTCGGGATTACTGGTTGAGAATCCCATTGACGAACAGAAAATTGAGGAGTTTCTGAATGATCAGATCAATGAACAAGAAGATGATAATCTGCAAGAAACTTCTACATCTGGAAAACAGCACGTAGATCAGGTATTCCTCACAAATCCTACTGTCATTTACTTACATGATAAACATGAGGAAGTGATTTAGGTTAGGAGGTCAAGAGAAGAGATGTTGGAAGAGTTGGGATTAGAAGATGGGAAATTTAAATTTGATATTGAAGATGAGATTCCTCAGTCTTCTGAAGATATATTTGAACCAAGATATGCTTTTGAAGCCGATCATTACAATGACGTAATTGTTGAAGATGCTTCAGATCTGATGAGGAAACTGATTTCCACTATTCGGGAGTTGATGCGACTTTTCCATCATTTGCTGAAATGTTCAAAGACCGAAATGAAGATGAAATCAGGAGAAAGATTGTGGACAAAGTGACTACTGAAGGTATTCCAGAAACCATACCCAGAGAAAACCTTGCTGAAGAAAGAAAGAAATGGTTCAAAGTTATGCCAAATGAGAGAAAGAAACTTAGGGCACTTCAGTTCTTCACTCATAACAAAGATCTTTCTTGGGGTGACATTCTTTCTTGGGGTTATTTGGAAGATTTACAAGTCTATGCAATCAGACGAGAACAAGGAGTACAGTACTTTGAGTTTTTGGCTGATATCAAAACTCTTCCATGGTGGGACATAGATGAATTGGTTAAAACAAAGAACATTAAAGAATTCTATTATGGATTGGATGTGAAGCAACATGATCAACATTTATGGAACTATGTGAAGTTGCAAGCGAAGAAAAGGTATCCTGATTGGAAACCACATTACCCAGATCAAATTGTCAGAATCTTAGAAAATGGTGAAAAAGATATTACTCTGGATATCAAGCCTCCTCGTTGTTTAAAGAATATGCCTTTACGGGCAAAGGAGAAAGATTTCCATGAAGAATTTGAAGGATGGTTGTACAATCAATCTACGGCCGAGGCAATAATTTCATTACACAACAAGTCCACTGGAGAAGCAAGAAGAATCTGTGTGTTAGATCCTATGTGGCTTGTGAATTGCTCAAAGAAAGACATAGATTGCCTGTTTTACAACAAGATAGTCTATGAAAGGCCTGACAGAGAGCAAGCAATGCAATATCAAACAATTGTGGATGTTTGTTTTGCGCAAGACATCAATTCTGGAAGATACTGGAAGACAAAATGGAGAGATCTGATTGACGAGTTCTTAAAAAGATACAAGCGTGAACAACCTTCCAAAAAGATTGCTGAGCATACTGCTAAAATGGGAAGACGTAAATTGGGGATTGTACCTCCAACAGATCAAACACCAATTGAATCTGAAGAAAACAAGATACCAAAATGGGATCGTAAGCGTGATGGTGATCCTGTCTACAGAAGTTGGTGGATGACCGAAGGAAGACATAAAAGAAAGAGAATGTTAGAAGAAAAAGCAGAGATGAGAAGACAGAGAAATCGTGAAAGAAGACGCAACAGGAGAAATTGAAGACTATGCTGGAAGGAACTACAGCTACATCCGAGGGGGAGTCTGTTAGTACATACGTCTGTAGCTTCCGTCAGCATGTAGTCATGTTTTGTATATCTGTGTCTTTTGTAATGTGTATGGTTTGTATGTTAGATTAGCAGATCAGGATATGGGATTGTATTGTAAAAGTGCTGCATTTTGTTAAGCTATGCCAGCCGATCGGACAGCCGTTCGATCGACTAGCCCAGCCGATCGGACAGGCGTCCGATCGGACAGCAATGCCAGCCGATCGGACAGGCGTCCGATCGGACAACACTTCTTCTATCCTGACTCTGCCTATAAATACCTGTTCGATCAAGTCATTTGTAACTTTTGCACTTTTGACTCTCTGGTGAACTCATGTCAGTCTGACTTTCAGAGGAACTCTTGTACTTTCATATACGTTTAATAGAAAGAGCAGACATCATTTTAAGAGTTGAATTCTGTGTTGATTATCTGAGATTTGTCATAATGGATTCCGCACATTAGACAAAGTCGATTCATCTTGTTCTTTAAGATCAGATCCTGTGCATAGGTACCTAACACTTCGTAACTCGGCTAATCACCTGGCAGTGCAAGAAACAGACTACCGTCGCTCTCTCGACTTGTGAGGCTGAATACGTTTCAGCTTCCAGTTGTTGTTCCCACATTCTCTGGATTCAACAGCAAATGAGGGTCTATGGTCTGCAATTCTTAGATACGCCAATTTTTGTGGACAACGAGGCAACCATTAATATCACTAAAAATCCAGTGCAACACTCAAAAACTAAACATATTGAGATTCGACATCATTTTATTCGTGATTGCCACGAGAAAAAATTGATTCGAATTGATTATATTCACACCGATGATCAGAGAGCTGATTTTTACACTAAACCCTTTGATAAAATAAGATTTAATTATCTTTTTAAATTGAACAGGTTAAAGAACTTGTTTTCTGGGAGGGTGGTAGAGTGTGTGGCTGAGGCGGACAGCGATCAGAAGTGATTTGCGTCTTGTTGTCATGGTTTCTGTACAGTTTCTTTAGTGCTTTTGTTAAAACGAAAAACACAAAAATATGTTTTTGATTTTAGGGGAAGAAAGTTTATAGAAAATACAAAAACATGATAAAATTTCATAAATCCCAAATTATTGAAAAAGAGAAAAAGAGTTTTGTGAACAAAGAGGAAATGATAGTACATCAGTAGACAATCACAACATGCTAAAGAAATGAAATGTCAAAATGTTTTTAAACAGTCTCACTGATGATATGCCAGTAGGTTTTTATACATTCAGTAGATTGTTTTCGAGATATAAACCTAAATATCATACTTGCTTATTTCGTGGGGAACATCTCTCGGATATATGGGTAACCCCCGAAATCTTGTTTGAAAGATTCTCTCTTTCTGAAATACTAGGTCTTTATGCTTAGTGATATCTGGGGTATTATACCGGGACTTCTGATTTTGTGGGAGCAATAGCCTAGTCCTCGTATAATACTTTATGCTTGCTTGAAATATAAGCACCCCCTCAGCATAAAAATTGATAAAATATCGAAAGATAAAAGATCAAGAGTTGTTGTAAAGGAGATCCCCAAGGGGGACACACCAAAAGTCGAACCTTCAACTCAACAAAAATATGAGCTCTCAAGGTTTCGCAATTCACCCCTTACAGATATCATCTAGGTATATTAACCTGTAAGACTGAATATTGGGATCTGGATACAGGAGTATATTCTGAGGTGGAACACGCGAATAAGTTTAAGTCCTTAAAACAATAATCTCGTATCTCGAAGCAGTTGAACTTTGTGTGAAAATTTAAGTGGATCAGTATACTGACAATCTAAGTGAATTCTTTAAAACCAATAGTGTTTAAAGCTCAACGGTGCTAGTGATTTGTCATAAAATGATATGATCCTCTAACGCAAACTCACAAAAAGATGTCTGTATATAGTTTATTTTCAAAATCCAAAAAGATTTCTGTTTGTTTAGCTAAAATCTTGAAAAATTCAAAAAGATTTGTCTTTTCATCTTATTTTCGACAATAGACGTTCGGATCTGATGATCAAAGTTTAACAGTGCTAAACATGAGGAAGTGATTTAGGTTAGGAGGTCAAGAGAAGAGATGTTGGAAGAGTTGGGATTAGAAGATGGGAAATTTAAATTTGATATTGAAGATGAGATTCCTCAGTCTTCTGAAGATATATTTGAACCAAGATATGCTTTTGAAGCCGATCATTACAATGACGTAATTGTTGAAGATGCTTCAGATCTGATGAGGAAACTGATTTCCACTATTCGGGAGTTGATGCGACTTTTCCATCATTTGCTGAAATGTTCAAAGACCGAAATGAAGATGAAATCAGGAGAAAGATTGTGGACAAAGTGACTACTGAAGGTATTCCAGAAACCATACCCAGAGAAAACCTTGCTGAAGAAAGAAAGAAATGGTTCAAAGTTATGCCAAATGAGAGAAAGAAACTTAGGGCACTTCAGTTCTTCACTCATAACAAAGATCTTTCTTGGGGTGACATTCTTTCTTGGGGTTATTTGGAAGATTTACAAGTCTATGCAATCAGACGAGAACAAGGAGTACAGTACTTTGAGTTTTTGGCTGATATCAAAACTCTTCCATGGTGGGACATAGATGAATTGGTTAAAACAAAGAACATTAAAGAATTCTATTATGGATTGGATGTGAAGCAACATGATCAACATTTATGGAACTATGTGAAGTTGCAAGCGAAGAAAAGGTATCCTGATTGGAAACCACATTACCCAGATCAAATTGTCAGAATCTTAGAAAATGGTGAAAAAGATATTACTCTGGATATCAAGCCTCCTCGTTGTTTAAAGAATATGCCTTTACGGGCAAAGGAGAAAGATTTCCATGAAGAATTTGAAGGATGGTTGTACAATCAATCTACGGCCGAGGCAATAATTTCATTACACAACAAGTCCACTGGAGAAGCAAGAAGAATCTGTGTGTTAGATCCTATGTGGCTTGTGAATTGCTCAAAGAAAGACATAGATTGCCTGTTTTACAACAAGATAGTCTATGAAAGGCCTGACAGAGAGCAAGCAATGCAATATCAAACAATTGTGGATGTTTGTTTTGCGCAAGACATCAATTCTGGAAGATACTGGAAGACAAAATGGAGAGATCTGATTGACGAGTTCTTAAAAAGATACAAGCGTGAACAACCTTCCAAAAAGATTGCTGAGCATACTGCTAAAATGGGAAGACGTAAATTGGGGATTGTACCTCCAACAGATCAAACACCAATTGAATCTGAAGAAAACAAGATACCAAAATGGGATCGTAAGCGTGATGGTGATCCTGTCTATAGAAGTTGGTGGATGACCGAAGGAAGACATAAAAGAAAGAGAATGTTAGAAGAAAAAGCAGAGATGAGAAGACAGAGAAATCGTGACAGAAGACGCAACAGGAGAAATTGAAGACTATGCTGGAAGGAACTACAGCTACATCCGAGGGGGAGTCTGTTAGTACATACGTCTGTAGCTTCCGTCAGCATGTAGTCATGTTTTGTATATCTGTGTCTTTTGTAATGTGTATGGTTTGTATGTTAGATTAGCAGATCAGGATATGGGATTGTATTGTAAAAGTGCTGCATTTTGTTAAGCTATGCCAGCCGATCGGACAGCCGTTCGATCGACTAGCCCAGCCGATCGGACAGGCGTCCGATTGGACAGCAATGCCAGCCGATCGGACAGGCGTCCGATCGGACAACACTTCTTCTATCCTGACTCTGCCTATAAATACCTGTTCGATCAGGTCATTTGTAACTTTTGCACTTTTGACTCTCTGGTGAACTCATGTCAGTCTGACTTTCAGAGGAACTCTTGTACTTTCATATACGTTTAATAGAAAGAGCAGACATCATTTTAAGAGTTGAATTCTGTGTTGATTATCTGAGATTTGTCATAATGGATTCCGCACATTAGACAAAGTCGATTCATCTTGTTCTTTAAGATCAGATCCTGTGCATAGGTACCTAACACTTCGTAACTCGGTTAATCACCTGGCAGTGCAAGAAACAGACTACAGTCGCTCTCTCGACTTGTGAGGCTGAATACGTTTCAGCTTCCAGTTGTTGTTCCCACATTCTCTGGATTCAACAGCAAATGAGGGTCTATGGTCTGCAATTCTTAGATACGCCAATTTTTGTGGACAACGAGGCAGCCATTAATATCACTAAAAATCCAGTGCAACACTCAAAAACTAAACATATTGAGATTCGACATCATTTTATTCGTGATTGCCACGAGAAAAAATTGATTCGAATTGATTATATTCACACCGATGATCAGAGAGCTGATTTTTACACTAAACCCTTTGATAAAATAAGATTTAATTATCTTTTTAAATTGAACAGGTTAAAGAACTTGTTTTCTGGGAGGGTGGTAGAGTGTGTGGCTGAGGCGGACAGCGATCAGAAGTGATTTGCGTCTTGTTGTCATGGTTTCTATACAGTTTCTTTAGTGCTTTTGTTAAAACGAAAAACACAAAAATATGTTTTTGATTTTAGGGGAAGAAAGTTTATAGAAAATACAAAAACATGATAAAATTTCATAAATCCCAAATTATTGAAAAAGAGAAAAAGAGTTTTGTGAACAAAGTGGAAATGATAGTACATCAGTAGACAATCACAACATGCTAAAGAAATGAAATGTCAAAATGTTTTTAAACAGTCTCACTGATGATATGCCAGTAGGTTTTTATACATTCAGTAGATTGTTTTCGAGATATAAACCTAAATATCATACTTGCTTATTTCGTGGGAACATCTCTCGGATATATGGGTAACCCCCGAAATCTTGTTTGAAAGATTCTCTCTTTCTGAAATACTAGGTCTTTATGCTTAGTGATATCTGGGGTATTATACCGGGACTTCTGATTTTGTGGGAGCAATAGCCTAGTCCTCGTATAATACTTTATGCTTGCTTGAAATATAAGCACCCCCTCAGCATAAAAATTGATAAAATATCGAAAGATAAAAGATCAAGAGTTGTTGTAAAGGAGATCCCCAAGGGGGACACACCAAAAGTCGAACCTTCAACTCAACAAAAATATGAGCTCTCAAGGTTTCGCAATTCACCCCTTACAGATATCATCTAGGTATATTCACATGTAAGACTGAATATTGGGATCTGGATACAGGAGTATATTCTGAGGTGGAACACGCGAATAAGTTTAAGTCCTTAAAACAATAATCTCGTATCTCGAAGCAGTTGAACTTTGTGTGAAAATTTAAGTGGATCAGTATACTGACAATCTAAGTGAATTCTTTAAAACCAATAGTGTTTAAAGCTCAACGGTGCTAGTGATTTGTCATAAAATGATATGATCCTCTAACGCAAACTCACAAAAAGATGTCTGTATATAGTTTATTTTCAAAATCCAAAAAGATTTCTGTTTATTTAGCTAAAATCTTGAAAAATTCAAAAAGATTTGTCTTTTCATCTTATTTTCGACAATAGACGTTGGGATCTGATGATCAAAGTTCAACAGTGCTAAACAAGTTGGATCATTTGGGTTGGATAAGAAAAGTTTGAGAAAAATTTTGGTAATTCCTCAAAATGTATCAAAGTTCATTAATTTGAACTTAAATTTGTTTCAAAATATCAGCGAGATCAGAATTTGGTCAGCCAAGGTCATTAACTTGGACTTGGCAGGCTAAACATTTGACCATGGTCATTAATTTGGACTTGGTTAAATGAGTGTGTTGGTAAAAAGTTAAAAAAATAAAAATTGAAAAAATTTGAAAAAATAAAAAGTTCACACGAGGTGTCACTTCGTGAGAACTGGCCAAACCGCGTTAAACATTGGCCAGACCGCATGAACATTTCAAACTGTCTCAACTTTCAACTCGCACGAACTGGCTTCCTCTATATAAAGGAGACCAGATCACTTGAATTGCCTCATTTCCACACCGCACTACACTCACATTCTCTTCATGCAATTTGAGTGAGTTCTTGATTTCGAGCCTTAATCCTGTAATCTGTTGCTTGGATTCCTTGTATAAGTTGGTTTACACAACTTATATCATGGGAAAGGTACTTATTGATGATAAATTAGACCAAATCTCATGACTTCATGTGGACTCGGATGCAAAAATTGTTTGAACATAGATCTAGGATTATTTTGTGGATAAAATTGAACAAAAATCATATCAACATGCTCGAATTTTGTTTTAGAACAGATTTAGGGTTTCAATTTCATCATAAAAATATGTTTTGAAAACCAGTAAAATCACTGTTCATTCATGTGTATTCAAATGAAGTGACGACTCAGACCGCACGAGATGGCCAGATTGTTTGAACTTTCAGATCGCACGGATTGGCCAATTCGTGTGAAATTCCACACCGTTTGAATATTCAACTAGTTTGAGATTGACCAGATCGTTTGAAATAACAAACCGTATGGGTTGATCAGATCGTTTGAACACCAGAACGTTTGAAATACCAAACCGTATGGGATGATCAAATCGTTTGAAATTCCAGATCGTATGCAATTGATCAGTTCGTTTGTATACCACATCGCATGAACACCAGATCGTAAGAATGATGGTTTATCTTGAATTTATGCAAAGTGTTTAACATGTTGTTTTTGTTTGTTTTTCAGGCATCGAACATGTTATTTGATCCGTCGCACAATATATGTTGTGTTTACCATGAAAAACTTCCAAAGATGGGTGTGTTTAAGGAAATTTTGCCATTCATGAGTCGTTTACCGATTCAAAAGGCGTTAACGGATCAGCACAAAGTTTTCAAATATCATGTTGATCATTTTTGGAAGAATGCGAGTTAAGATGAAGAGAACGATGTTATTAATTCAAGTATTCGTATTGATAATATAGTTAAAGAAATCATAATCTCAGAACAGCTTGTCCGAGAAGTTTTAAGATTTCCAGATGATGATAATTCACCTACATGTTTCCAGAAAGGATGGTCAAAGGATGCTTGCTTAGAATGGGATATAATGGGCCATTGAATAAAGTAAATTACTTGAAAGCTTGTTTTATGAAGCCGTACAAGTTCTTTATTCACTCGGTGATTCAAGCGTTAAGTCACAGAAAAGGTGGATACGATGTTATGAAATATTATCAGAAGTGTATGGTGACGGCGTTGGTACGGAACAAGAAGAACAATTTTTCTAGAATTGTCTTTCATTACATGAAAGATAATATTACTTCTGGTAGTCGAGGTTGGTTATATCCAAGGTTTGTGCAGATGATGTTGGATCATGCTTATCCAAATCTGTTGAAAGATGAGAAAAATGATTTACTGCAGTTGCATCACATGGATAATGAAACGTTGATCAGATTATCCATGTATACAAAGAATTAGCCCGAACCGAAGAGAACAGAGTTTTTCGGATTCATCGAAAGTGATAAGTATGAAGATCCAGATCCAGTAAATCATTTGAAGTGGAGGAATGATACTGAAATGAAAGAAAAGAGTGCAATTGATGAATTGACAAAGTTGGAAGATTTATATGAAACACGAAATGATTGGTATACGAAAGCAGAAAATGAAAAGAAGAAAAGAGTTGGAAAGAGAACTCCTACACCGAAATCTCAAGCTAAAGAAGGATCATCTTCTCAACCACAGAAGAAACGTAGAAAGAAAGCGGTTGAAGCATTGCTGGTTGATGATCCAGAAGTAGATTAGACAGAAGAACCGTTATCTCCTGAAACTGATCAGTTGATGAAAGATATTGATGATACTGTAGAAGTTGAGAAATCAGCTAGTAAGAAAGTAGTTGATGATGAAGAGGAGAGTTCATCTGGTTCAGAAGTTGATATTGATGCTCAAGTTGATCGTTGGATCAGAGAAAACTATGATCCGAAAGATAGAGAGAAACAAAAGAAGAGAAAAAGGAGTTTGGATGATGTTGATGAAGAATATGTTCCACCAGAGAATGTTCAGGTTGTAACACCACAATCTTCAGGAGGTAGAAAGTAATCAACATCGAGAAAACGTGTCAAATCTCCAGCAGTACGAAAGTTAAAATTAAAACTGAAGATAAATCCACCACCAGAACCACAAACTAAACCACCATCACCACCACAACAACCACCAGAACCACAATCTAAACTACCTTCACCACCACAAAATCAACCAAAATCACGACCACCATAACAACCTTCATCAGAACCTTTACAATCACCACAATTATCACCACAACATCACATTTCATCACCCATTCATGAACAACCACCAATAACTTCACCACACGTCCAACAAACACCACCAACCACACAAACACCAGTTCTTACTACTCCTGGATCTTCTTGTTTTGAAAATTTTCCACATATTCCAGACAGTTCTTGAAGGGCTTGAAGACTTTAGCTTTGTGAATGATAATTTTGTGAAGAACTTGCAAAAGAAGGTGGATGATGTGTTAAGTGAGAAAAAGAAGTTAGAAGAACGTGTTAAATCTGTTGAATCTGAGAATTCGTCTTTGGTGAAAAGAATTGAAGCTGATCAAGTCGACATAGACATTCTGAAAGTTTGAATAGCTGATTTGGAAGAAGAAAAGTCTCGAAATGATGAGCAGAATGCTAAAAAAGAACATGAAGAGTATATGTTAAAGAAAGTGTTGGAAGATTTGATTGGTAAGCCGATTGAACAGAGATTTGAAGAGATAGAACTTGAAGAAGTTAGAAAAAATCGTGAAGCTGAAATGGAGGCTAGAATGAAAGATAAGGGTAAAAGTGTTCTAGTTGAAGAGGATGTTCATGTGACTGAAAGGGAAATTGTGTTGTTTGAGCCAAAATCTCCGACAAAAGTTCTAGATCCTTGTCCATTAACTTCAGTATCTGGTGTGATCGAAGATGATGTAGAAGATGAAGAAGAAGATATTCTGAAAGATGATGCAGATGAAGTATATTCTGTTCATAGTGAAAGTGATGATGATGATGGAAATGATGATGCTGATCAAGGTACTTATGGTATAAAAGTAACTGAAGCATCACAAGAAGAGAATATTGACGAGTATCTTCAAGATGATGCTAACGAAGAACCAGAAAATGCAGGTGGAGAGGGGGAGCATGATGATGCTGAAAATGTTGATGAGAGTGTTGATCAGGGTGCAGGTTTGATTCTGTGTCTTGAACATGATGTAGAGGAAGGTGAGATCTTGCATACTTACACTGAAGCTGAGATCAGAAAGATGATGGATGTTGAAGAAGTTGAGTTTAACTTTGATTTTGAAAAGGAGTTGAACAAATTCAATATCAATCAGCAACCTGCATATCAGTACAAGTATGTTGAAGAAGCTGATAAGTATGATAAATTGGAAGTAGAAGACTGGAGCGATGATGATCAGTCTGTGAATGTTAATGTTGATACTTCTAGCTTTCCAACTCTCTCTGAGTTTTTCAGTCAAGCGAATGAAGATGAACTGAAAAGAAAAGTTGTTGAAAGTGTGAAAAGTAAGAGTTTTAAAGAAATGTCGAAAGAAGAACAACGTGAAGAACGAAAGAAGTGGTTCAAGAAGGATACATAAAGAAAATTCAAAAGACCACTACAATATTACAGAAGAGATAGAGGTGTTTCACTTGGTGATATCATAAGCTGGGGCTACTTGCCACAAGTCAACGCTTATGCTATTAGAAGAGAATTCGGTGTTCAGTATTTTGAGTATATTCAAGATATAACGTCTCTGCCTTGGTGGGATGTTGAAGAACTGTCCAAAGTCAGAACATTATCATATCCAGTCAGGGTTCATGATATGCCAACATAGGGCTTGATGAAGTTTGAAGCATTCAGTGAGTTTCAACACTGGAAGCCTCATTATCCAAAGAAAGTCAACAGGAGGGATCCTGTTACAGGTGTTGAAGAAACAATTCTGAAGATCAAGAAGCCCAGGGTTATGAAGAATATTCCATTACCAAAAATGGAACAAAATTTTCATGAAGGGTTTGTATGCTGGGTTTATAGCTGCATGACGACTGAAGCAGTGATTGCGTACAGAGTTGAGAATGAAATCAGATATATTCATCTGTATGATCCGATGTGGATTGTAAATTGTTCTGCAAAGGGTATTGAATGTCTGTTTGTGAACAAGATTGGATACAAAGCAAAAGACAGAGAACAAGCTCTGCAATTTCAGAAAGTTGCTACAGTATGTTTTCAGAAGAGTATAAATTCTGAAAATATGTGGTTATCAAATTGGAAAGAGATTGAAACAGAAGAGTTTCTGAAAGTTGAGAAGAGAAGAGCGTGAAGAAAAAGATAAAATCATTCGAGCTAAATGGATGCAAAAACAAGCTGAAGAAGAAAAGCAAGCTGCTAAAGAAAAGGAACAGCTTAGGAAAGCGTTGTTGAGAAAGCCGAAGCAAAGAGAAGAAGTTTTCAAGTCTTTGTGAAGAATGTTTTGAAGACAGGCTGACTGAAGACTGCGGCAATATCCAAGGGGGAGTTTGTTGATGCATAATGTCTATCGCCTGCGTCATCAGTCTATGTCGTGTCGTTTATATGTAATAGGTTAAAAGTTAAAGTTACGTATGAATGTAGGCCAGGTCGCACGACCTGAATGGTCAGGTCTCACGAACTGGGTCTGTCTAGTTCGTGCGGACTGGTGATGTTATTCCGTGCGACCTGGTCAGCCTATAAATAGGCTGGTAGTGTTTTTCATTTGTAACATTCTGGAGAATTTTGACACGAAGTGCTGTCCAATTCTCTCTGTACGAAAACGTTTAAAAGAAATGAAGAACATGTTTAAAGTGACTTTTTACTCTTCTACTCCTGTTCTAACACTGATTGACGGTTTCTAGTCTGATTCCGCCTTTGTAGAAACTAGATCTGACTCTGATTGACTCGTTTTGGACGAATCCTCGATCCTACAGTAATTACTTGTTGTGATAAAAGGGAACTAAGTACTCAGATTCCTAGAACGTGAGGTTATTACCCGATGACCAATTAACCCTTACCCAATCCTAATTCTACCCATGATATCTCGATTGCCAACGGCACCAAGAACGTATGGTTTCATATTAGATTAACATAAGAATCAACAATTTACAAACAATCAATCACACACCATAACAAACAATCATAAAGACAAAGTTTGTTATTCTAGAAATTAGGAAATCAAGCAAAAAGTCTAATACAAACCTTCAACCAAAGATAGTCATCAAGAGTTTAGCCACTCATGGCTTGAATCATCATCCTCACACAAGTTTCAATGTTCATAACAATTAAAAACACAAACCGAATGATTGGAAATTGTCTTCAAGTACCAAGAACACTAGAAATCGCCCCTAGAACTATGTGTAACCGAATGGGAATGATTACAGGTGAAAAGACACCATAAATCCACATTAAAAGGTGGAAGTTACACATTTACGCAGGTCAGCGCCGTAAGCTACGGTGGCCACCGTAGCTTACGGTGGCTTGGAATGGCTTACGGTGGCTTTAAACTGTCATACGGTGACAAAAAGTGCCAGTCAGCGCCGTAAGCAACGGCCCTTGCCGTAGCCTACGACAGGCTTCAACATGAAAACTTGTTTTCAGCATAACTTTTTCGTTTCAACTCCATTTTCGCCTACGTTCTCATAATTTCGTCCTCTATCATGCTATCCTCTTAATTCTTCAATTACAAAAATTGATTTTTTCATTTATTCTCCGTGTTCCATCCATTTTAAGCTCCCGTTTGTACCTGAAACACAAACAACCGTAGTTATCTAATTCTAGACAACTACCCGATTAAATGTAGGATTTTATTATCATTTATACCACTTAAGGGTTATCCTACGGACTACCCGTCACTTCCCCACACTTAACTGTTGCTTGCCCCAAGCACCCAGTTCAACAAAACACAATTTATTCAAGCGATCAAGAACAAACCAAGCAAACAAATGTCCTCATTTACTAATTCTTTCTTAAAACCGCGTATAACACACCCCTCACAATAACTCTCCTCTCAGTGACAAATAATACTAGCAAAAATGAGCTAGAACACACTGAAGGTAAATGGGTAGTTGAACAATAATATGCTTGTACTCAAATCGGTCCTTCGCCTAAAGAATTTGCTAAGCATGCATGCGAATCAAAGGGACTTAAAGGTTATAACACGGCTAGGCATACGGGTAGGAAATGGAAATATATGTAGTAGCTAATGATTCGACCCGGTCTTTTATTTCTTTCTAAACATAACATCTATATACAATACATCAATCTCTTTTTCTCCTTTTTTCATTGCTTTTTCTCTTTTTTTTTCTTCTTTTTTCATATCTCTTTTTTTTTCTTTTTTTTTCGATTTAACAAACAAGCATACTAGAACAAGATGATTATACTAATAGACCGGTTAAAATACGGGTTAATTTTTTTAAGAGAATGTAGGCACGGGCAGGGGCGGATTTACTTGTGCTTGAGGAGGGGCACAAGCACCCCCTCAATCAACCAAAAAATGCCTTATAAAACCTCACTTTTAAGGAAAAATATAGCTAGGCCCCTTAGAAATTTATTAGTAGGCACCCATGTCGAAACCAAGAGAGAGGGAGCGAAGTAAAAAAAAAAATTGTCTCAATGGAAGTTGCAGGTGGTTCTCTGAGAAGATAAAGATGGAGTTAATTTTGGTAATTTCAATTGGAAAGTTTCATATTAAATCCCTTTTATTTTTTAAAGTTACAAATTTAACCTTATAGTTTGATTTGAATTTAAAATAACCCTAAAGTTATAGTTCAGCAGATAACTAATTTGTTTTGTCATTGGATTACAAGTGTTTTTTTTTGACAGTTTTATTCGTTAAGTAAATAAGTATAAATTGTTTTAAATCGACCCATTTTTTGTAGACTTGGTTTTTGCTTATCACATTTCACCCCCGACTTGTTTTCACCCAACCATATTTTTTGCACCCCCTGAAAAAAATTTCTGGATCCGCTACTGGGCACGAGTTAACAAAAGATTGGCTCAAAGCTCAAATGGGCTACTAAAGTCCAAACCCCCGCCCGTCTCACTACCATGCTCATATATATAATTTATGAGGTCCAACTCCCCAAATCCCACACTCGCACTTATCATGACAAGGCTACCTAAATGCCCTTATCATTTTCACATTCATGCAAAGCTAAGGCCTCAAATCGCATCTAAGCACAAGTTCTAATGTACCCCCACCCATTTCCACTCTCATCAAAGAAAAATATTTCTAATAAATTCAAAGAGATGGCTAAATTCAAAGAGATGGCTAAATTCAAAAATATTTCTAATATTTCTAATATGGGATGCCGGTGTATCATGCGGTTTTGTATTCAAATGTTCAATTAGGACCATTGTCACTTGATTTTTAAAAATTTACAATTTTCAGAAATTTTTCAAAATTTCCCCTCATCCCCACACTTGGGATACATTGTCCCAATGTATGGTTTTGAAGGGAAGATCGCTTAAACACCAAAAACATCAACTTTGTTTTTATTTTTTTTATAAACAAAAGCAAACTAATAAGCTAACAATATTTCAAAGTACATTGACCTGGTGAAGTTTGACACAACAGATATTGTAAATGATCCAATTTCCTATCACCACCTTCACACAAATATCCGCACATCTTCCCCACACTTGGTTGTTGCCATGGCCCTGAAACATAGAAAACTAAAGAAATAACAAGATCAGTGAAAAACCTCGGGTTGCCTCCCGAGCAGCGCTAAGTTTTCAGGTCTTCAGCCAGACCGTGCCACCCCCATTTAAGGTGGCTCAAAGAAGCGATTCCTGCCATCTCCATCACTTCCTTGTGCCATTGAGCAAAATGTATCCATCTTGTTTTGACTCGGTGGGTAATCAAATACACTCTTGCTTGAACCCATATGCTTTTCTTCACGACCCGGTGGTTTATTCGTTTTCGTTCTTTGAAACACCTTTTCACTAAACCCGCTATCATTCGCCTAAATAAAATCGTTACTAATCATCTTAGTCTGAACATTAAATGACAACTTACGGTTCTTTTCGGTCATAATAATGATCCCGTCTCTACAGTTGATTTGAGCATTTGCTGTTTAGAGAAACGGTCGACCTAAAATCACCCTTTGTTGCGACGCCATCTCGGTAGTAGCATAATCTAAGACCAGAAAATCCACCGGATATTCAAATTCTCCCAACCGAATCATAACATTCTTAACAATTCCCCGTGGATGCCTCCAACTTTCATCCGCCAAACTCACCATGGTGTCTACATCCTGAAGCGGTCCAAAATCATACATATCGTATAGATCACCTGGTAACACACTCATGCTCACCCCATAATCCAATAATGCATGAGGAATTTTTAGTTTCCCCACTCGGATAGGCACGATTGGCGCTTCATACTCTTTATTATTCTCGACTTTGGTATCTTTTTCCAAACCTGCATTCACTTGATACGAAGAAGTTAGCAATGTTTCATTAAATTTAATATTTGGTTCGGTGCTTACCACATTGATTTAATGCTATTTGTGTTCTTGGGATTTATCACCGTGTCACTTGGTGATTGACCTTTTGCTTTCTTCAATAATGCCACGTCACTTGCAAGTTGACCCATTTGAGTGGTCAACGACTGAATCGCTTTGTCACGGATTTCATCTTTTTGCATGCGAACATCATGCATTTGATTTCTTCGCTGCATCTCTAGTTGCATTGCCTTGAGCATCTCCATAACTTCATTTCCACCCGAAGAACTTTGACCAGAAAACCCACTTTGATTATTGAACGGTTGGCGTGGAGCAAAGTTACCTTGACTTCCTTGAAAATTCGCGTTAGCTTGGTTTGAGGGATTTCCATATCTAAAGTTTGGGTGCTTTCTCAAACCGGGGTGGTAAGTATTGGAATTCATGTTGTAATATCTACCACCCCCTCCTTGCCCTTGCAAAGCATTCACTTCCTCATATTGCCCTTCACCTCCTTGGCAAATTTCAGCCGCATGTCCTACCTCATTACAAATTGCACATACATCATAAATTTGATTATAAGTTTGAACATTACCATCGTCTACCGCGTGCGCTTGAGTTTGGGTAATGGCCGGTCGAGCTCTCATTGATGCTTGAGCTTTCCTTTTTGATGTGATCGCCATTTGTTCCAAAAATTCCCAATCGTCATGCTCGTAGTTTGTGCCAAAAGTACCATTTGTGATCGACATTAAATCGCGAGCATCCGCAGCACATAATCCCACATGAAAAGGATTCATCAATTCCCATAGCTCTATCTCTTGAAGAGGACAATTCTTGATCATCATGTTAAACCGTTCGAATGTTTCATGGAACATCTCACCAGATTGTTTTTGAAAACTTCTCAACCCTTTTCTAGCATCATTTGTCTTTTGAGCGGTAAAAAATTCATTTAAAAAGATTTGTTGCATCTCCGGCCATGTGTAGATAGATGTCGACGGTAGGGTGTAAAACCACTTTTTAGCTTTGTCTTCCGAAGAAAATTGGAATAGTACCAATTTGACATCATCGGCCGAAAATCCTTGACTCCCAAAAGTGTTGCAAATCGAATCATAAGCCTCCAAATGGAAATAAGGCTCCTCCATTGCTAGACCTTTATACTTTGGCAAACTTTGTAATGAATTGGTTCTCACTTCAAATGTTCTCCGTTGATCATTGTGAGGAATAACTACCGGTGAAGGATTATGAGTGATTACCGGCCTGAAATGTGCTTCTATACCTCTTGCATGTTCTCGAAGATGTCTTATTGGTAAACACAACCGGACCCTCGGACGTATTGGACCCGTTGGCCTTTGAACTTGAATTCGTGGAGGCCCAAATTGTTGTGGAAGTGGTTGAAATCTCGGCCCCACATGAGGTTGTTGAACTCGTCTTTGCACCGGTGGACCTTGTGGTGGCAATTGTTGAGGTATGATTTGTTGTTGAGGAATCCCACCAACACTTGACATTCTTTGATTTTGACCTTGAACATAGGTATACTCCCATTGATCTCCATCTCCTCCATACATGTACCCTTCTTCATCATATCCCCCAAAGTCGTCATCAAAATCATCATCGAACCCATTTTGTCTTATTCCCGAAGTATGTTGAAATTGCACTCTTGGTTGAAATGGAGTGGAATGGATAATAGATGATGGTTGGCCGGATGTTGGGAAAATGTTGAATAAGTTAGGTGGTGGTATTTTTGAAGATGATGGTGGTATTTAGGTGGTGGCATAAGTTAGGTGGTGGTATTTTTGAAGATGATGTTGGGAAAAATGTTGGTGGTATTTTTGAAGATGATGTTGGGAAAAATGTTGAATAAGTTAGGTGGTGGTATTTTTGAAGATGATGGTGGTATTTAGGTGGTGGTATAAGTTAGGTGGTGGTATTTTTGAAGATGATGGTTGGCCGGATGTTGGGAAAAATGTTGAATAAGCTAGAACAGCAGATGATGTAGGGTTGTAACTTAAGGAGTATTCAGGTTGTGTGTTCTCAGGTAAGGTAGTGTTGGTTGGTTTAATTTCTGATGTGGTTATAGGAATGGTAGTATTTGGTGATGGTTGTGTTGAAGATGGTATAAAGGGTGTGTAGGTTCACCCGTAGTGGGTGGTGATGGTGGTGGTGGATTCATGTATCTGATTGGTGTAACTGGTGTAGTAGGTGTTGTTGGTGAACCACTAATTTTATTTTCTCGTAGCAAAATTATGTTTCTTCTCAAAGTTCGTTCAATCTCTGGATCAAATGCCAATGGTGATAGCTTGTGAGAGCTTCTAGTACGCATGCAACTGTAAATACCTGCACACTAACACACCCAGCGTAAACCAGAAATATAACAAACTTAAAAAGATCGAAAATAACACGCGTTGCGCACTACTCCCCGGCAACGGCACCAAAATTTGACGTGATGTCGTGGTCACAATCAAATTTAATCCAATTACTACTAATTAGCTAGCGGTAAGTAGGTAGCAAACACACGGAGTTTGTGGAATATGTGTTATTTGAATATGTATCTAAGTAAACTAAGATTAAACTAATTGCAAGAAAAATAAATTCAAGAGATGGAATGATTGTTTCTGAAAACTATAATTAACAAATTAAATTTCAAAATAAGATTTTTGGTTGTAAACAATTTAGAGAGAAATGACCATCTTTAGTTTCCGGTTTGCTTTGGCATTTATGCTATCATTCACTAGAAAGAACAACATAGACATAGTTCATGTGTAATTACTTGTTGTGATAAAAGGGAACTAAGTACTCAGATTCCTAGAACGTGAGGTTATTACCCGATGACCAATTAACCCTTACCCAATCCTAATTCTACCCATGATATCTCGATTGCCAACGGCACCAAGAACGTATGGTTTCATATTAGATTAACATAAGAAGCAACAATTTACAAACAATCAATCACACACCATAACAAACAATCATAAAGACAAAGTTTGTTATTCTAGAAATTAGGAAATCAAGCAAAAAGTCTAATACAAACCTTCAACCAAAGATAGTCATCAAGAGTTTAGCCACTCATGGCTTGAATCATCATCCTCACACAAGTTTCAATGTTCATAACTATTAAAAACACAAACCGAATGATTGGAAATTGTCTTCAAGCACCAAGAACACTAGAAATCTCCCCTAGAACTGTGTGTAACCGAATGGGAATGATCAGAGGTGAAAAGACACCATAAATCCGCATTAAAAGGTGGAAGTTTACGCAGGTCTGCGCTGTAAGCTACGGTGGCCACCGTAGCTTACGGTGGCTTGGAATGGCTTACGGTGGCTTTAAACTGTCATACGGTGACAAAAAGTGCCAGTCAGCACCGTAAGCTACGGCCCTTGTCGTAGCCTACGACAGACTTCAACATGAAAACTTATTTTCAGCATAACTTTTTCGTTTCAACTCCGTTTTCTTCACCGTTTTTGCCTACGTTCTCGTAATTCGTCCTCTATCATGCTATCCTCTTAATTCTTCAATTCCAAAAATTGATTTTTTCATTTATTCTCCGTGTTCCTTCCATTTTAAGCTCGCGTTTATACCTAAAACACAAACAACCGTAGTTATCTAATTCTAGACAACTACCCGATTAAATGTAGGTTTGATTATCATTTATACCTGATGAAACACAGGTTAACACTATGGTCAATCTGTGGGGTTATTTCTCCTGTGGGTTCAATCTCTCTTCCTACTCGTAAGATGACCGACCGTCTCCTGCAAAACAGCAAACCGTCAGTCTCGTTAAGAGGGGAATATGGGGGTTTCCCTCTTAACCAGGCTCCGGCGTGCGAATAAGTACTGTTCCGAGGAAGAATAATCAGTGTGTGTTAAGCGTGAGGATAGTGAGAGCCAGATCCCTTTACCTTAATGATGGATGGTTCTATTTATAGCCGGATGGTGAGAGAGGGAGGAGCAACGATGCCAGCTGTAGACGCGCGCCAGCTGTCCGACCAAGGGGAATATCCCCTTGGTCTCCTCTGTTGCGGTCAGTGTAGTGGTACACGTGGCGCGCCTGCATTTGTCGAATGTGGAAACATCGTACTGATGTTGTCTGGCTGCTCCCTGACCTGTTGCAGGTCCACTTGGCGCTTGATGGCTGGTGACACGTGTTGTCCTTTATGTCGTATGGAGCATCTTTGGTGTCACCTGGATAATTTCCAGAAGCTTCTAGAAGCTTCTGGATGATGCGGCTGATGTCAACGCCATGTAGGATGGGGAAAGTGGTATGGTCCTTGCCATGTTGGCAAGGGTTTGGGACCATACCTCTTCAAGTCCCCCCAGTCCAGTGTGCCTTCTAGGTGAGTTGATCGTCTAGGAGGGATTCTGGACTTATGAAGGTAGTGTTTGTTATGATGTGGGGCTTTTATGGTTTTTCTCGCAGATTTGCCCTTGATTAGCGCACGGCACATGGAGTCCTGCGCATGGGTTTTGACTCATTGCGGAAGTGAGTCAAATGGGCGCATGGCGCATGGGTTTTGACTCCTTGCGGAAGTGAGTCAAATGAACGCATGGCGCATGGCGCACGGTTTTTGACTTCTTACGGAGGTGGGTCAAATGGACGCATGGCGCATGGGTTTTGACTCCTTGCGGAAGTGAGTCAAATGGACGCATGGCGCATGACGCATGGTTATTGACTTCTTGCGGAATTGAGCCAAATAGACGCATGGCGCATGGCGCATGGGTTTTGACTCCTTGCGGAAGTGAGTCAAATGGACGCATGGCGCATGACGCATGGTTTTTGACTTCTTGCGGAGTTGAGCCAAATGGACGCATGGCGCATGGCGCACGAGTTTTGACTCCTTGTGGAAGTGAGCCAAATGGACGCATGGCGCATGGTGCATGGGTTTTGGCGCTCTATGAGTGTTGTCTTCAGGAAGAAGCTTTGTTGTCTTGGGGAGGAGTGACTGACGTGACTGTCTGATGTCAGGCGAACAGGCGCCTTTTCAGTCACATCAGTTGCTTTTTCGGCGACATGTCAGATGTCTGTTCACCTGCTTCCGGAAAAAGAGGTGCCACCTTCTCTCTCTTCTTACGTGTCTCTCTCCTGTTGGTTGCTTTTTCAAAACTTGACTCCTCCACTACCCATCGCATTAAATGCGATGGGTATAAATAGATGGTGGTTTCTCTTTCTTCAACACTTTCCCCCAATTCAAATTTTGAATTCCAGGTTTCTCTCTTCCTCCCTTATCTCCCTCTTTCTACTTGTTGAGTTCATCTGCTTTCTCCTTCCGTTTTTCACGATGTCTACTTCAAATCCTTCTTCGAAGAAAAAGATGAACAAGGGTAGAACTCCTCCCGGCCCAGATCAGGCGGTTATTGGTTGGAAAGAAGAGGAATTTCAGAATCTAGTAAGGGAGATGGGTTTTCTCCCTGATTGGGGTGCTCAATATCCTATTGCTGGGTCCACCGCCATGGACGCTCCTCCCGGGTACATGACTTTGTACGCTGCTTTTTTCCGGGAGGGTAATTTTAGGCTTCCGATGACTCGATTCACTGCTGACGTTTTGAGGGGTTACGGTCTCCATATATCTCAAATCAATGCCATCGGGCTCCCCCGTATCACCCATTTTGAGTTCGTTTTTATGGCCAACCGGTTAGATCCGACGTTTGAGATGTTCAACGTCTTCTACACCGTTACGTATACAAATGGTTTTTACTCCTTTAGTGCTCGTACCGGCGTGTCGCCAGTTTGTTCTGTGCCGTTAAAGGGTATACATGACTGGAAACAGAAGTTATTCTTTATTCGCCGGGGGGTTGTTCCTGTGGATATGCATTACAGACCTGTGGGTGAGGGTATCCCAAAGGTTGATGTGGTTGCAGACTTTGCTAATCAGGACTGGTATAAGAAGTTGACCCGGAAGGCTACTCCGACAGTTCAGCTTGAGGAGATGGCGTTGGTTGGTGCCGGGATGAGTATGAAGTGGGTTCCTAAAAATCCGCTGGGTGTCCCGGTTTACGGTCATGGTGGCAAGTGTACGTTTGTTCCATATCCCCCTTTTGTTTTTCCTTTGGTTGTATTATTTTTGTATTGTGCTTTACTTCCTCCTTTTTTGCAGTAGGGTACACATTGATGAATGTTTTAGATCCCGATGCTCCGGGTGCAATGGTTGAAGCAATACCGAAGACTGATAAAGGACCTTGGTTGGATCAGATCCGCCATCGGTTCCTGCATCCGAGTGATGGGAGTTTCACTGCTTACGTGAACACTGTGTTAGGTGAGGAGATTGAAAATGAGGGTGATTCGTTTGATTTCGTTCGAGAGGAAGCTATCGTTCTCTCGAGTGATGGTTCTGGCAGATCGTTGGAAGACCTAACGTCTCCTTCCGCGCGTGCAGGTCCGGTGCAAGGGGCTGTTTGCGGAAGAGAAGGAGAAATTCAATGCTGAAAGAAAAGGGTTAGAGTGGAGGCTTGCTGATGCAGAGGAAAAACTTGCCCAGGAGAGGAAAACCAATGCCGACAAGCAGAAAAGTTGGGAAGCTGCGTGCGAGCGTACCAATGTTGAGCTTAGAACGCAACGTGACACGATTACTCGTTTATCTGGTGAGAAGAAGGATATTGCTGATGAGGCAAATCAAGCGCGCATGATGTTTGAGAAGAAGGAGAAAGAGTATGTTGAACGCATCGCTAAGCTGGAAGTTCTTGTGAGGCAATATGAGACTTCTGAACGTCTTCTTCAGGAGAAGACTGCTGAATGCCAAGCCGCTAAACTCCTTGCTGAGGAGACGTCCGCGGATTGCAAATGGTTGCTTTTGCGCGCGGTGCCTCTGGTAATTTCTTGTACTGTGTTTTTTGTGACTTTCATGAATTGTCTCTTACTTGTGTGTTTGTTGTAGATTGCTGAACGCATCGTTAATTCGCACGAGCTTGCCCATTATATGTATGAGTTGGGGCAAGCTGGTTACAGCAGTTGTCGTAAGGATGGATACAACGAAGGCAGGGCTGCGGCCCTCAATAAGGAGAAAGAACACCATTTCGAGCTGTGGAAGGAAGATTGCACTGCTGCTTACGCCGCAAAGAGGCAGGAGTTTTCGTCCTTGGAGTTTGCGGTGGTTAAAGGTGCGAAAAAGCTGGCTCGTAGGCCGGATGGTGTGGCTATGTTAAAGAGCGCGTTAGGTGATGAAGGTGGTGCGACTGGGGGTGTTGGGCCCAGTCATCCTGAATGAAGACTTCCGGCCTGTGCGCCGCGTATGACCTTAGGTGGTCTTGTATTTGACAATTCGATAAACAATTTTAACTTCCTTGTTATGTTTGTGGATATATGGCTGTGTGTTGACATATGTTATGCTGACAGTTGTCTGTTTTTATGCGAATTTGTTATCGTCATAATATGTGCATGTGTGATTACTTTGATTCAGGTATCACGAACGAATAATGGCGCTGACAGGTTGTGTTGTGTTTATTACAACGTTTTATTCTGTCGTATTTGTGCGCAGGTGGGTCGTGAATACGAAGTGATCGAGTGACAGGTTATTGTGTGTACCCGGCTGTTCTCAGCCTTGGGGGTGTTTACAATGTTTGTTTGTCCTGTGTTCGACGTTTTCGTGTTTATGTGGGCACGAAGTATTTGATTGGCGTTTGTTAGGCTTTAGTTGTGTGTGTGACCCGGCTGTGCACTTGTTTGTGACAGGCCTTGGAGGTCTACAACGTTTCCTAATGGTCGAGCCGTTGATGTTTTCGTGTATGCCCAAAGTGATACATGCAGTTATGACAAAGAAATTTGCATAATAAAAAGGTAGCCAAACACTTCTTGTATTATAAATGTGTTGGCAACTTGGCCATTGCAATTACAAGAACTTCATTCATAAGTAGCACCTTCTCAGCTGTTGAGCATTCCATGTGCGAGGAACCTCTTTGTTGTCGATGGTGCGCAGTTTGTAGGCCCCCTTTCCGAGCACGGTGTCGATGACATACGGACCTTCCCATTTGGGAGCCAACTTCCCGGGTTTTTCAGCATTTGAGGCTTCATTGTCTCTGAGGACGTATTCTCCCGGGTTGAAGGTGCATATTCGGACTTTAGAGTTGTAATATTTTTCCAGCTTTGTTTTGTACTTTGCTTCGTTGATTGCCGCCATTTCTCTCCGTTCTTCTAGGAGGTCGAGGTCGATCCTCCTTTCTTCTTCATTGTTGATCATGTTCATGGAGAGCATTCTTGGTGACGGCAATCCTATCTCTGCTGGTATTACAGCTTCCGACCCATAAACCAAGCTAAACGGTGTTTCTCCGTTGCTTGTTTTGGGCATCGTCCTGTGGGCCCATAAGATGATTGGCAGTTCGTCTACCCAACCTCTTCTCTTTTCTCCCAGCCTTGCCTTAATTCCGTCGACTATACTCTTGTTGACGGCTTCAACTTGACCGTTCCCCTGCGGGTGTGCGACCGAGGAGAAAGTGTGTTCGATGTGTAATTCCTTGAACCATTGTTGAAGGTTGTCTTCGGCAAAGTTGGTCCCATTATCGGTGATTATCTTGAGAGGTAAGCCAAAACGACATATGATTTGTTCCCAAATGAATTTTTTGACGACGGCGGCCGTGGTCGACGCGAGGGCCTTTGCCTCTACCCATTTGGTGAAATAGTCAACTGCGACTATTATAAACATGACGGCTCCTGGGGCTTCAGGAAATGGTCCCACCATGTCTATTCCCCATTGTTGAAAGGGCCACGCGGTGGTGACCGGTACCAACTCATTCTTGGGGCGCATCGTTTTGGGCGCATGTCTTTGACATCCACCACATTTCCTCAACTCTTTGACCGCGTCCAAATGCATTCCGGGCCAATAGTATCCCGCATTCATGACTTTTGCTACCACCATTCTTGGACCGGCATGTATACCACAGATTCCCTCGTGCACCTCTCTGATCAGATAGCGTGCGTCTTCGGGGTCAACACATCTTAATAAAGGCCCGATGTATGATTTTCTGTACAAGATCCCATCAGCCATCTGATAATGTTCGGATTTGTACTGGACTTTCCTTGCTTCTGCCTTGTTCTCCGGGAGTACTCCAGATTGGAGGTATGTGATTATCGGAGTCATCCAAGACGTTGTCCCTAGTTGAACGACGCTTACTTCTCGAAGTGGTACTGACGGGTTGCTCAAAACTTCTATTCGTACATCCTTTGCTAGGTGCTGGAAGCTTGTAGAGGCGAGTTTACTCAGCGAGTCTGCTGGCTTGTTCTCGCTTCTATTTATGTGATGCACTTTGTAGGAATAGAAGGTTTGCAGCAGTGTCTTTGCTTGGCTTAGGTAAAGTGCCATCGTATCTCCCCTGGCTTCGTATTCCCCGTTGATTTGGCCTGCCACCAACATGGAGTCTACATGTGCTTCGATGTGTCGTACGCCCATTTTGATTGCCAACCTTAGCCCAGCAAGGAAGGCTTCGTATTCGGCTTCGTTGTTTGTGCTTTTAAAATCCAGGCGTATGGCGTAGGTTAACTCGTGTTTTTCGGGGCTCACCAGCCAGAGACCAGCACCTGCGCCATCCTCGTTGGACGCACCATCTGTGTATAGTAGCCATGGTTCTTCCACTTGTTGTTTCTCGTCCTTTTCCATTGCCTTGCATTCTCGATCTTTGTCATCTGGTACCTCTGTCATGAAATCTGCGAGCACTTGGCCCTTGATCGCCGGTCTCGGTCTGAAAACTACGTTATGACCCCCGAGCTCTATCGTCCATTTTGCTAGTCTCCCTGAAATCTCCGGTCTTGCGAGTATGTTGCCAATGTTGTAGTTTGTTAACACGTGAATGACGTGATTGGCAAAGTACCTGCGCAGCCGTCTTGATGCATGAATTAGTGCGAGCACTAGTTTCTCCATGATTGCGTACCGGGTTTCTGGATCGGTTAGGGTTCGTGACACATAATAGACCGGCGTCTGGACGCCCTGTCGATCTACAAGCAACACTGCTCCCGCTGCCCTGTCGGAGGCTGACAAGTATAGTACCAGAGGTTCACCCTTGACTGGTGCAGTTAAGGTTGGCAGCTTGATGAGGCAGTCTTTCATCTCGCGGAAAGCGCTTTCAGCTTCCGGAGTCCACTGAAATTGACTCTTCTTCATGCAATTTCGGAGAGTTTTTATAAACGGAAATGATTTCTCCGCGTGGTTGGCTAGGAAGTGGTTGAGTGCTGCCAACCGTCCTGCCAATTTTTGCATCTCCTTGATCGTTGACGGTGACGGCATGCGTTCTATTGCTTGTATCTTGTCAGGGTTCACCTTGAAACCATCTTTCGTGACAATGAAACCCAGGAATTTCCCCTCCTCCATGCCGAAGGAGCACTTCGCTGGGTTTAACTTGATGCTGACTCCGCGCAGAGTGTCAAATGTCTTTTGGATGTTCAGCAACATTGTACTCTCCTCTTTGCTCATAATAACCAGATCGTCCATATATACTTCTATATATTTGCCGATGGCGTCGTGGAAGGTTTCGTTCATGAGTCTTTGATAAGTCGCGCCCGCATTTTTAAGACCAAAAGGCATTTTGGTATAGCAGTATAGCCCTGTTGGCGTGCGGAACGCGGTCTTGTCTTCATCTTGCACGGCCATTTGTACCTGGTGGTACCCTTTGTAGCAATCAAGGAAACATTTCCATCGGAATGTGGCAAGTGAATCGATCTTTTCATCGATGTCTGGTAAGGCGTAACAGTCGCGCGGACATGCCTTATTCAGATCTTTGTAATCGACGCACATTCTCCAGCTACCATTGTTCTTTTGGACCATCACTGGGCTTGCTACCCATGTTTGATACCTGACCTCTCTGATGATCCCCGCGTTTAACAGCTCTTGCACTTGCTCTTTCATGGCGTCATGCTTTACGTCTCCCAAATGGCGCTTGGCATGTACCACCGGTTTGGCTTCTTCCGATACGTTTAAACGGTGTTCAGCTATGTGCCGTGGAACGCCCACCATGTCCGCTGGCGTCCAGGCAAAGACATCCATATTTTGGAACAGCAGCTTTTTTAGCGCCGCGCGCGTCAGATCGGACATTGTAGGTCCCAAGGTTACTGTCTGTTCCGGATATGCGCTGTTTAGCACCCATTTTTCTGCCTCCTGGCGTGCTTCTGGTTTCCTTGTCTTTGCAGGTCTTAGCTCATCTGTCGCTAATACTTCTTTGCTTGCGTAGATGATGGCTACTCCTGTTTCTGTTGGAAATCCTACCGCGGAGTGTGGACCGGAGCAAATCATGCTGAAATCGCCTTGAGATTCTCTTCCCAGCAGAATATCGTGTCTTGACTGTGCTGGTAGCACCATGAATGTGACTTCCTCTGTTCTTGAGTTTCTTCCGTCCGAGAGCAACACTGGGAATGATATTTGTCCTAGAGGAAAAACAACTTCGTTGCAGAAACCAGTGAGCGGGTAATCCACTGGTTCTAAGCGCGCTTTGTCCTCCTGATCGAACTGATTAAAACACTGTTCATATATGATATCCGCGGTGCTCCCTGGATCGATGAAGATGTAATCCGTTTGGTAATGCCCTATGACGCCCGAAATGACTATGGGCCTTCTTTCTCGTGGGCCTCCTCTTACAACTGGAAAAACGACTTGTTTCTCGCGCCATGAGTCATCCTGCGCGCGCTTGTTGTAATTTTTTCTTGGCCTTCGTGGACCCCCTTGAACAATGTGGGTTTCTAACTTCCGGAGTTTTTTGTTGTCCGGCCCTTCTTCTCTTCGTTGAATCTGACGGTAATCACGCCTGCCACCTTTGACCAGGTGAGTTAACTTTCCGTCTCTTAAAGCCCTTTCGATCTCTTGTTTGAGGCTGAAACAATCGTCGGTTAAGTGGCCGGTGTCCTTGTGGAATTCACAGAAAAGATTCGGGTCTTGGCCCCTCTTGTTGCGCATTTGCAGTGGTGGCTTGAACTGGTGGTTCTCGGTTGCCAAGATTTCTGAAGGGGTTTTCGTTAGGAGTGTCCACTGCTTCTCTCTGTTTTCTTTTTTCACCTCTTTCCGGTGTGCGATTTGGTTGATCGTGTGGCGCACGTCTTCTCTTACCGGGCTTCTTTCCCTGTGACCGGATGCTCTCCAAGATTGGTTTCTGCCTTTCTTGCTGTGCCGGTCGGTATGATTGTAGCTACGCTGACGGTGGTCGTCACCGGTCAACTGCCTATCTGACTGCGCGATGGTTTTGGCCGCCTCAATGAAGGTCTCCCAATCTTTGGGCCCTCCGTCTCTTCCTTTTACGCGCTTGATGAGGTCATCACACTTGACAGCCCGCATGAAGTGCGCACGCATCATCTTCTCGCCTACATCACCAATCTCCAAACATTCTTTGTTGTATCTTGTAATGAAATCGTCCACGCTTTCGTGGTCTCTGCGCCATATGTTCAAGCAATCGGCCGGATCCCTGGTTTGTCGTCGTTGTTGTGAGAAGTGTGCTAGGAACTTCTCTCGGAAATTAACCCAAGATTTGATTTTCCCGGCTGGTAAGCTGTCAAACCAAATGCACGCTGCGCCTATGAAGGTTTGAGCGAAAAGGTGACACCAGGTTGGTAAGTTCCATCCGCCCGTTGCTCCCGCACCGTTAAAAACTTGGAGATGATCGTCTGGGTCTGTCAACCCGTTGTATTTGCCCACGTTATGTGGCAATTTCGTTTTGTCTATGGCAGCCGTGGCGATCTCTCGGATGAACTTTGAATTCTCGGCCATGTCGTCTGGACGATAGCTTAGAGTGAAATCATGCTCTGCTTTTGGGTCGTAACCTGCACGCTTGCGAGGTTTGTATGCTTCATGATCTGGTGGGAGCCTGCTGAACACTGTGTGCGTCTCTTCATCGTTTTCAAATTCGTCGTTTATGTTGCGCGGGACTAAACGACTTTGTATTGGCTTCTTCGGTTGGTTAGAATACTGCACATAGTTGCTCTCTGTTTCTCCGTATGTGACGCGCGTGTCGTGCGCGCTTGGTCTTCTGACATGTGGTGGAGGTACTGACTCAGGACGTAGATTGAAAGCGTTGGTCTGTTGAGGCATGGGAGCGCTCAAAGGCCTCGGCAATGGAGTGACGAATGCGGACTAGTTTGCTTGTACCTGTAGCAGGGCTTGCTGCGCGCTGAGTTGTGTATAAACAAGGTTTATAAACGCCACTTGTTCGGCATACCAGGAAGCCAGAGTTTTTCCTTCGGGTAGCCCAAGTAGTGCAGAGAAGTTTAGCTGTGCTTGGTTCGATGGAGCTGATGGGCCAGCTCCATGGTTCTGAGGTTGCACTGGTGGTGTCTGTTGGACTACCTCTGACGGAGGCTGGAACGCCGCTCCGTTTGTGGTCTGAGTGATGATTCTGGGTGGAGTTTGGAAAGTAGCACCAGGTGCGTTTTGAGCGGCAACCCTGGATGTACTCCCGAAGATGCTGGGAAACTCCATGTTCATCGGCCCTTCTTGGATAGTTTTGTTCCTTGGACCTCGTTGGACGTGTATGTTGTCTGAAACGAGTTCGAAGGAAGAAACATCTCCATCAACTTGGTGGGAAGGGTTTTGTTCGGCCATGTTGACGAGTGTTTTCTGAAAAGAAAAAGAGATGAGAGTGGTTTTGCTAAAAGCGGATGGCGCCAATGATGAAACACAGGTTAACACTATGGTCAATCTGTGGGGTTATTTCTCATGTGGGTTCAATCTCTCTTCCTACTCGTAAGATGACCGTCTCCTACAAAACAGCAAACCGTCAGTCTCGTTAAGAGGGGAATATGGGGGTTTCCCTCTTAACCAGGCTCCGGCGTGAGAATAAGTACTGTTCCGAGGAAGAATAATCAGTGTGTGTTAAGCGTGAGGATAGTGAGAGCCAGATCCCTTTACCTTAATGATGGAGGGTTCTATTTATAGCCGGATGGTGAGAGAGGGAGGAGCAACGATGCCAGCTGTAGACGCGCGCCAGCTGTCCGACCAAGGCGAATATCCCCTTGGTCTCCTCTGCTGCGGTCAGTGTAGTGGTACACGTGTCGCGCCTGCATTTGTCGAATGTGGAAACATCGTACTGATGTTGTCTGGCTGCTCCCTGACCTGTTGCAGGTCCACTTGGCGCTTGATGGCTGGTGACACGTGTTGTCCTTTATGTCGTATGGAGCATCTTTGGTGTCACCTGGATAATTTCCAGAAGCTTCTAGAAGCTTCTGGATGATGCGGCTGATGTCAACGCCATGTAGGATGGGGAAAGTGGTATGGTCCTTGCCATGTTGGCAAGGGTTTGGGACCATACCTCTTCAATACCACTTAAGGGTTGTCCTATGGACTACCCATCACTGCTCGTGATGGTTCGTCTTCCATGTCTGTTATATCGGAGGATCTTCAAAGGTCTTCACGTGTCGTAAGAAGAAAGTGTATCAACAAACTCCCCATTACATTTAGGAAGTGCGTTAATAAACTCCCCCTTAAAATAAACTCTCCATTGAGTTATGCTCGTGAATCTTTCGATCGTCAAATCTTTAGATCCTTGTGGTGTTGATGAAGGGTCAGCGGAAACTCGATCATCTTTATACTTTGAGTGCCTCCACGTCGTGTCTTCATTCCAAAGCTCGTCTTCTATCACGTTCTCTTCGCCTTTAGCTGATTTGATTTTAGCATCTGCACATTCAAGAAAGCTAAATGCGTAATGAGAACAAACACTTGGAATATAGTAAACATAAACAAACGACACACATGTGACCATTTTTCAATCAACTACCGAACGACACAGTTTGAAAGTTAAAAAAAATTGTCCAGTTTTAGTTCTTAACTTTCAAAAACCTACAAATTTCGACGGTTTATGAAGATGCAGTTGTTTTGGGATTCGATCAGATTTTAGGCAACGAAGACTCGAGTTCCAACATCGTACGATCGAAAATTAGATAGAAGAAAATCTTTTTGGCTTTTATAAAGTTTATATTAAAACACACCTAAAATCTTTTTGGTATTTTAAATATTTCAAATGTAAAGACGGAAAGCAGTAAATAAATATATACAGGGATCCAGAAACTGAAAGCATTAAATAAATAATTACAGACATTCTTTTTGCGAGTTTCGAGGGTAAGAGAATCATATCAGTGTACGATCATGCCAAAACACTCTTGTTGTTCAGTTAGTTAATCTTTAGATAAGCATCCTATAACAATTATCGGTATTGTTGTCCACCTAAGCTCAGACTGGTCAGATGTAATCATAATTAGGAGATACGATTTACGGTAAGGGTTATACTTACGAGTCGATGTTCATCCACTCACGACAAATTCTCGTATCAAGGTATGCACGAGAGTTCATCTTGCCAGGGAGTATACTGCTTATCATCTGTTTGACCGTATGTGATGTGAGAAACTCACTTATTTTGATTTGAAAACAAGCCCTATGTGATAAAATCATTTATTGATGAGGAACTTGATTTTCATATGCATGGGGGCACAGGAGCAAGTCCGTGAACAGGTCAGTACATCGTACAGCAAAGAGATGAACTTGACTCCTGGATAAATGTGATATTATATCACTTATTTTGTTTAGACATGTGATTGTTGATCACTTATTGAGGTCAAATGTAGTATGTACACGCATGTATAGTATCATGGAAGATCTAGACTTCGTCTCCGTTATATCTCGGTAAATGATACAACCATGATACCCAGATGATAAGTCAGCATAAAGACCAAATATCTCAGAACCTCAGCAATCTCCCAAACGAAATTTCGGTACTAAGACCATATGCCAACAAATGGTTCCCACCTAACTTGAAGTCTGTTAAGTTTGTATCGTCCTGCGCATTTTAATCTGATTGTGAGCCTACCGATACATCTTATATAGAGCTGCTTATCGTATTTCATTTAAGGTTTAAAAGAGGTTTCGACAGACCACTGATGAACCATCATTTTCTCTTTTGCTCGCCAGGAAACTCATTTTTGTTTTTCTATTGTGTTTGTGTTTTTGAAATTTTTTTATGTTTTTGGATTTTAAAAAAAATTGATTTACTCCCCCTAAAATCAACAAACTATGATAAATTTTAAAGACACAAAGATATTTACAAAAATGATTTTCCGATGTTGGTTTTACTCTGGTTTGACCTTAATGCCGTTTACCATTAGTAAATAGTCAAATCGTGACTTGTCAAACGCTTTGGTAAAAAGGTCGGCACGTTGGTCATCAGTGTGGACCTTAACAACATCGATTAGCCTTTTATCAAAGCAATCACGTATGAAGTGATACTTAATTTCGATGTGTTTGGTCTTTGAATGCTGCACAGGATTTCTAGTGATCTGTAAGGCAGCATTATTATCAATAAAAATAGGAGTAGATAGGAATTCAAAACCATAGTCGCGGATTTGTTGTTGGATCCAAAGAACTTGGGAGCAACAACTAGAGGCAACAACGTATTCTGCTTCACAAGTAGATGTAGCAACACATGTTTGCTTCTTGCACTGCCACGTGACCAGGCGATTTCCTAAGAATTGACATCCAGCTGTTGTTGATTTGCCGTCGATTTTGCAGCCACCAAAATCAGAATCATTGGACGCGATTAAGTCGAAGCTATCATCCCTAGGGTACCAGAGACCGGTGTCCGGGCAACCCTTCAAATAGCGAAAAATCCTTTTAACAGCTGACAGATGTGAAGCCTTCGGGTTGGCTTGATATCTTGCAAGCAGGCACGTCGGATACATGATGTCGGGCCTCGAGGCTGTGAGATACATGAGAGATCCGATCATAGCGCGATAGTATGAAGAGTTAATGCTTTCACCCTTTAGATCCGGAGTAATCCCGTGATTCTGCGGAAGTGGGGTACTAATGGGCGTTGCATCAGACATCTAGAACCGGCTCAAGATGTCATCAACATATTTAGTCTGATGAATGAATATCCCAGACTCGGTTTGCTGAACTTGTAGGCCCAAGAAGAAATTCATTTCCCCCATTGTGCTCATCTCAAACTTTTCCTGCATAACACGCTCGAATTGCCTGCACAAAGAATCATTAGTTGAACCAAATATTATATCCTCAACGTATACCTGCGCCAACAGAAGATCTCCATCTTGTTCTTTGATGAAGAGCGTGCTATCAATAAGACCTCGCCGAAAACCATTCTCCAATATATAGTTAGATAAGGTTGCATACCAAGCTCGCGGGGCTTGATGTAGACCATAAAGAGCTTTGTTGAGCAACCAAACCGGATCTAGATGAATAGGATCTTCAAAACCCGGAGGTTGTTCAACGTACACTTCTTCTTCAACCACACCGTGTAAGAAAGCGATTTTGACGTCCATCTGGTAAACTTTGAATCCTTTAAATGAAGCATAACCTAGAAAGATCCGAATAGCCTCCAGACATGCAACCGGTGCATAAACTTCGTTGTAGTCAATGCCTTCGATCTGACGAAATCCTTGAACAACCAATCTCGCCTTGTTTCGAATGACTACACCGCGATCGTCCTTCTTGCATTTGAAAACCCAGTGTGTGCCTATTTTCTTGTAGTTTTCTGGCCTTTCAACAAGCTTCCAAACACCTAGCTTTTGAAATTGCTGCTGTTCATCCTGCATGGCTTCAACCCAAGAATTATCCTTTAAGGCTTCTTTCCAAGAATTTGGTTCTTCTTGTCACACATAGCATGTAAAGGACCAATCATTTTGAAGACCAGATTCTCTAATGGCTGAATACAAACCAACATTCTGGTTGTTTCTCAGCTGTTTACGCGTCCGCACTCCACTATGGACATCTCCTTTGATATTCTGCTGCGGATGGGTATCGTGAATTCTCGTTTCACCAACATCAGGAACACGAGTGTTGATACCCAGATTGTTAAGATTGAGATTAACAACCAACTCCACGCTAGGAATTGACATAGATATGGACGCATTTCATTCAGCAGTATCAATATTATGTACATGAGGAGTGCCTTCATACCCATCATGGTATTCATCATCTTTCGATGACTCATTGTACTCAGCAGCATATTCAAATACCTCATTTTGAACCGTGTTGTTAACCGAATTAGAACCTTGGGGGTTAACAATAATTGGTCTCACCAATGGCGAGTCAGCTGCGTTGTCACTTTCAAACAACATTTGAGCAGCAGCAGATGCTTCGTCAAAGGTTGGCAGATTAAAGGAGTCGAATAGTCCATCATAATCGAACATCCAAGGATCACCCGGAGCTCTCACTAGATTAGTATATCTTTGAACCCTTACTTCACTCCATAGTTCAATCTTTTTGGTTGTCAAATTCCAAATACAAAAATTTGGAGTAGTATATCCAAGGAAGAAACCCTCAATAGCTTTTGCGCCAAACTTTCCGTGCGGATCAATCATAGTGCAAGGAGTGCCAAGCGGTTCCATGAGAGAAATGTCCGTTTTCCTTTTGTGTAACAGTTCGAAACAAGTTTTGTCATGCCCTTTAACTGTAAGAACTCTGTTTAGCGTGTAGCAAGCAGTAGATATAGCCTTCCCCTAGAATTGAACGGGAATCTCTGACTCTACCAACATCGTTCTTGCAGTTTCGATTATTGTTCGATTCTTCCTCTCAGCGACACCGTTTTGCTGTGGAGTGTAGCGAGCACTGTATTCATGAAGAATTCCCTTTGAAGTACAGAACTCGTCCATTACATGGTTTTTTAACTCAGTTCCATTGTCGCTTCTGATCCTTTTCACTTTCAACGTGTACAAATTTTCTAGCATAGTGAGAAGATTCTTGAGGATTTCAGGAGTTTCACTCTTGTGCGCCATGAAAGCTACCCAAGAAAATCTAGAGTAGTCATCAGTAACCACCAGACAGTAAGCCTCGCCAAAGCTTGTCTTGTGTTCCATAGGTCCAAAGAGGTCCATATGAAGACGTTCGAGAGGCAAGCTGACGGTGTTGATCTTCTTAAGCGGGTGAGATTTCTTTGTTTGCTTTCCCTTCTGGCACGCAACACAGACATCTTGTAGATGAAAACTTCTTACAGGCACACCATTCAGAAGATTGTTTTTCACCAAATGGTTCATTTTTCTCAAGTGAATGTGTCCCATTCGTCTGTGCCAAGATATAGACTCCTTTTCTGTGGTTTTCGAGACAAAACATGTAACTTGTGCAGATGCCGTAATTGCTTGGCACATGTAAGAATATAAAGATCATTAATTCTTGGAGCCGATAAGAGAATCCATTCTTTTGGAATCTTGAAACTAGGCTTTAGCACATAACAACCGGCATCATCAAAATGCACAGTTAACTTCTTATCGCAAATCTGTGATACACTCAGAAGATTGTGATCAATTTGACGAACATAATTGATCTTATCGAAAGACACAATACCATTGGAGATCTTTCCCTCTCCAGTGATATATCCGCCTTTGTCTCCAGCAAATGCGACATAACCTGCTCTAAGGTTTTTCACATCATACAGAAGTGGTAAGTCGCCTGTTATGTGCCTAGATGCTCCACTGTCAACAATCCAATGACTATTAACCGTTCCTCCTGGAACATCCTGCACATTTCATTCAACGATTAGTTGAGGATGGGGACCTAAGCCTTAGTGGTCTTGGGTCGTCCCCAAGCATCACGAAATGTGATCTCGATTTCTTGATGATTCTAAAAAATAGTACCTCCCCCTGAACTTTCACCCGTTTTAGGTTTCCAAGTCGGTTTTTGTTTACCAGATTGAGTTTTATGAAAAGGTTTTGAAACTTATGGTTTTAACGGTTGTGATGAACTTGGTTCCCTTTTAACAGATTTGACTTCAGATTTTAAAGCCTTTTCTGTTTTCTTGACATTTTGACATCGTTGTCTTATTTCTTGTTCTTTAACAGTTCTTTTATCATGTTTTGGTGAAACCGAACTATGTTGTGGGTGATCTTTTTTAGGAGGGGCTCTTTCAACAAATTTTTCTTTGGGTGTATTTGTACAATTTTTAATGATATGACTAAACTTCCCACATTTAAAACAAGTTCTCCTTTCAACAAACTTAGGAGAATCCGATCGGCGAACAGATGTCGAACCTGTAGAATCTGTGGTTCTTGGTCTTTCAACACACCCATTTGTGTGTTGGGTGTAGTTGTTTTCACTATTCCGTTTTAAAATTTTGACTTGTTTGACAAAATCGGTATTTGATTTATTTTCAAAGGTCTCAATTTTTTCAGTACCCTTTGATTCTACAAATTTGACATCACTGCTTTTCTTCCTGTAACGAGCTCCTTTTGTTTCAAACTTTGATTGAGAAACTTTAGGCTTTTGAGCTAGTTGAACTGGTTGTTTACCCTTAGAAGCAATATGTTGATTCTTTGTCGGTTGTCTTTGATTTCCAAATTGTTTTCTGATTTCATCTTTAGGAATTGGGTCACATTGAGTTACAACAACTCCCGGAATTGTCTTTCCCAAAAATTTGCTTGTGTTATCTTCAAAAACTTTATTAATCGAAGATGGGTTGACATTTTTAATTGGAAAATCATTGTCTGAATAAATTTTAACATCTCCGACCAAAGTATACAACAAGTTATTGCTCTTAACAGCAGACACACATTCCTTGTCATCCTTGACATCCTTGACAGTATCTATCACTTGCTTGGCAACAGGTTGCACGGCAGGAGTAGGATGATCACAAAGAATATGATTCTCAATTGGAATTTCTACTCCCTTCATCTTATCAAGTGATGTATCCTGATCACTAACATCAGACTCATCATCAGACGAATCATAATCCACAACAGTTGGAGGACTTTGATTTATCGATGTTGAATTTCCTGTTTGAACAGATGAGTCACTCGAGGAATTGTCCGGTCTGAACCCTAATCCTCTAGTAACTTCCTCATAATTAAGAGGCACACTAGGTTCAAACCGAGGCATATCCTCTTCATCGGGCATTTTGGTATAGTTGTGTCTCAAAGGGGGTGGACACGCCTTATACCCAATGCCATTCTTGTTCCCTTTCAGCTGTTGAGCTTCTATGATCTGATCAAGCACATATCGGGAGTTAGAATAACTCTCCAATTTGAGCTTGATTGCATCATGCTCGCATTTGGCCACAGCTAATTCTTTCTTTGTTTCCTCAATGATATTAATGTAGTTATTAATACCAATTTGTTTATTGAAAACAGTTTTTGTTAACTCGGAAACGTTTTTCTTTAAAGTTTCGATTACTTCTTTGAAATCCTTTTCATTTCGAGTTAAAGCCATGTTTGCCACTTTGCATTTAAACAGCTCAATAACTAAACTTTGATTATGACTATGAACCTTTTCGGATTCTACTTTCAAATCTGCACACATATTACATACACTGGAATTAGGGGTGTCGGAATTTACCTGACTCGTCAAGGCTGAGACATTTTCCATAAAGGCAGTCTGATAAGAAAAAGACCCGTCTTCAGAGAAGAACTTCTCCATTTCCTTTGTTGCGACAACAGCCTTCTTGATCAGAATAGATTTCTGACACTTTAACTAGTCAGCTTCATTCAATAAATCATCAACATCAGAATTATAACAACCCGAATTTGATCTTTCTTCATCCGAACTTCCCTATAACCCGAACTATCGTCACTTTCAGATAATTCTTCCTTGTGAACATGCTTGATGTGATTGATGATTTTTGCATAGCATGCGGTTCCTCTTCCTTCTAGATCACCATCTCCAAACTGTACTAACCAATTACATCCTTCATCAGCTTGAACGGTCAATGCTCGGTTGGTGTTTGAAGGTCCAGCCTGGGTTTGATTGGTTGCATTGTTCACAGCTACTATTCCTCTTTCACGGTTAACTTGATTCGTGTTGGAAGTACTCGTCTGATTTCTGAATGGATTCTGGTTGCCTTGTTTGCTTAGTCGGGTGCACTCACGTTTGAAGTGCCCCTTTTCGCCGCAATTGAAATAAGTAACTGCATCCTTATCAAAACCGTACTTCGTATCCTTTTGGCTTTCCAAAGTGGTTCTTCCAGTTCGTTTCATAAAATCCTTAGCCCTTCAAACAGCACTTGCAAACGCCCATCTAATGTCCATTAACTCCATTTCATCACGGTCTATCTGTTGATAATCTTCATTGGTCAAATTAATGTTTCCAATTTGACCTGCTACCAATCCACAGTTGGCACTAAACATTGTGTTGAGAAGTTCCATATGTTCCTTTGCAACTTCTACACTGACTTTTGAAAGATTGGAAGTGTCAACTCTGACGGTGTTGGGGTTTTGGGAATGAAAGGTGTTACTGTAATCTGCTTTTGGAGGTTGTGGTTGGGCTTGTGACGGTGTCAGAATATAGGCACTTGGATCAAATTGAGGCACTTGGATTAAAAACCGAAAAGTCAAACATATCGTAATTAAGCTTTGACTTTGGGTTTAATCACAAATGGTCCAGCCACTAATCAAAACGAAAGTGGTTATGGAACCATATTAAGGTAGATGATTAACCCTTAAAAGGGCACCTCCTAATTATTTCGTTTGACTAGTTAATTGTCGGGTCAAACTAGTTTGACAAAAAGTCAAACTAGACAGAAAAGTTTAAAAATGATTTAAATTAATAAAACAGAAGTTCTAAATTATATTTTAACATTCTAATCACTTGGTAATTAGTATTAGAACATGTTTAATCAGTCCTAACACGGCAATTATCAGTCTAAGGTCAGTTTATAACCGAAAGTCGCAAAAGCTTGACTTTTGTTTTGACTTTCAGTTCTGACCCGTTTAAGCTTAATTCTCCCATATATTAAGCTTCCATTAGTACCATATTATATAGTAGTGTAACCCCCTGGAGTTATATTGCATGGTTCTTAGTGGTTTGAATTATATGCTCTTGATTGTTAATATGCTCATAAATGCCGTAAATGCCCTTTTGACATAAAAATGAGATTTTTTAGAATTGTGAGAGGAAAAAAACCTTTGCTACTGATATTTAAACTTGTCCCAAAAATTTGACATCATTTCTTGGTCTCAAATAGGAGTTATGCTCGATATCGTAATTAGAAGCTTTTTATTAATTAATTTGCAATATCTTGCATAATACATGTTTAAATTTGGATTTTGAACCAAAACTCATTACCTACTGTTAATATATTATTTTTAAGGAATTTTAAGATTTTTGGTCAGATTATAATCTGTTTAAAACATAGAGTTCTTGTGTAATTCGGTTAATGACGATAATACCCTTTTTAGGCATAAAATGAGATTAACAAATGATTTGAATGCCAAACCTTTTCCTACTGATTTCATACATTAAATAAATTATTTTGAGCATTTAAAACTGATCAAAATCTTAGATTTACATAAACATCTTGATTATCGTCAATTAGCGAGTTTTACACTAATTAGGTGCATAGTATGGTTTAAAACCATATTTAACACCTAAGATTTGTTACCTACTGAATTTTTAAACAAATTTAAATATTATTTCAGTAGGTATAAGTTATGGACTCAGGTTTCCAAAAATGTCCTTAAAAGCCTATGTGAAATGACCAAAATACCCTTTCGGGGCATAGTTTGGCCATAAAAAGTAAACCTCACATATATGTAATATCTTACTGATGTAATGAGATAAAATAAACATTTTTACTGAGTACAAAAGACTAGACTTCAGTTTGTTATAAAATCCCTTTTATAATTATTAAAATGACCAAAATGCCCTTACGGGACTTAAATTGGTTTTAAAAAAAAACTTTATGGGCATATATGTTAACATCCTACTGATATATTAACATATATTAAGCATAATAACAATTGAGACCTGTATATAATTCATTTGGTTACTCGTTATGCCCTTATGCATTCGGATCGGTTTATGTGACTAGTTTACGTATAATTGCCAAAACGTGTTTAACCTTATCATTAAATCCTCGAATTCCAGAATGTGTTTAGTTTACCCATATTATACAAGTATCCAAACTTGTCGGGTCTAAACCACATTCTATTCCGGTCTCCGCTTAATCTAGCGTTTAGAACCATAAAGTTTCTTTCTAGCTATTCGGTATAAGTCTTTGACTTAACTAAAGACCCGTTAGCATCCTAATAGGTTATTAAACCTTCTATACAGATTAAGTAGCATCCAGTAGAAGGTATTATCATAAAGCTTTAGGAATATACAGCTGAGTTACTTCTCATATCTAGCTCAGGTAAATACTTTTAACTTATTTTCCCTTATACGGGCTTGGGATATGGTATTATAATAATACCACTTGGTCGGGTATGAAATAATTTAATCAGATTGTGATTAATAAATTGCATAACCCGTTTTAATCTGTTTTGTTTGATAACATAAACATTGGGGTTAATACGACCATGTCCTGGATATCCTCGGCTAATTTCATTTGAAAATGGCCACGACCTATGCACGAGGTGTAGGCATACACCTGACAATGCAAATGCTAAATAACCACATGTTGGGGATAACTCCTTTGTGGGTTCTATAAGTGGTGAGTCGGTTAATCATGACCGGCTTCCAAACCGGCCCCATATGTAAGACAAACATATAAAACTGTATACAAGATTATAATTAAATAATTGTCCCAAGTTATAAATGGTTTGTGCCTTGTGCAATTAAATCAATTTTCATAAATGTTTTCAAAAGAGTCAGTTAATTGTATTTACCAGTGTAAACTGACGTATTTTCCAAAGATTGATTGACAGGTACCTCACGTAAATAGGCTGGAGCTACTAGGTGTCATATAAGAGGATCTTGCAAATCCCTAGATACCTGGAGTCTGTTATTTCGGTTTCTTGTATTTTGTTTTATGATCCGCATGTGGATCTTTATTACAACCAAGTCTGTATATTCTTTTATTTGGACACTCGGACACTATGGTTTGTAATAGTTATTATTCTACCAAGACTTCCGCTGTGCTATTATATTGTGTTGTTTGTCTATGATGATATCAACTACGTCACGATACTCCCCACCGGGCCCACCGGTAATACGTGGAAATATCGGGTGTGACATTGTAGGATCGAGATTCGACCTAAACTAGTCTATCAGAAGAGTTCTAATCCATATCAAAGGCGGAATTCAATGATACGGACTTGATTACAGCTTGATTCATACAAGAAATCACTTTAACTGTCATGTTTATTGATATAACACGATTACAGATCTAACGACACTTCAGCAACACTTCGGCTCTGGAATCAGCAACTCTTACAAACGAAATTGAGCATCAGGTATATATAGGCAAGCGATTCCGTACGAAATGGCCTAGCCATTCCGTACGAAATGGCCTAGCCATTTCGTGAGAAATGCATATACACCACACAAATCCTTTTTTCTCGTTAACCAAGCTCCATTCTATCCTATCTAGACAAACGACACGATACAAGACGAAGTCGACAGACATATGCACCAACAGACTCCCCCTTGGATGTCGACGAGTCTTCAGTACAAATCTTCAGTATGTCGAGTCTTCAATCTTTATCAGTCTTCGTGCTCTTTCCAACGTATCTAACATTGTAAGCTTCCATCACACTTTTTTCTTCTCTTCCAGAATCACAATCTAGCTCTATCCATCTTCAGACTCTCCTTTGCTGACATACTCTCCTTTGCTAACAGACCCCCCTTAAGCTGTGCTGGGATCGTAATCTGGCTTTCACAGGTTCTAAAAACTTCTCCTGGCTCTCTCTGTAGCAACAGAATTAGAAACCTTGCTTTAATCTGCGGAAAATATTCAGGAGTCAAACCCTGGCTCTATCAAAGCTGTTTCCTGCACAATCCTCTACCTCAAAATAAGTTTCACAAATTTAACAATTTGACAAATTTAACAATTTGACAAATTTTAAGAAACCTCTTGAGGATAACATTCAATCATCACAATTTATATATCAAGTTCAAATTAATGACCTTGATTTATCACTTGAAGAATTATTGAAACCCAAATCAACATAAACATTGATTATTTTTCAAATTTCTTCTCTCAAAACACACTCTCCCAACCCCTTGACGTTCATCATGTTTAGCACTTGGAATTTTGAAAATCAGCTCTTCAACATCAGTTGTCGAAAATAAGATGAAATAAAATCTTTTTGTATTTTCAAAATTTTATGCTAAAACACACTTATAATCTTTTTGTAATTAGGAAATAAACTATATACAAACATCTTTTTGTGAGTTCGTGTAAGAGGATCATATCAGTTTCTGACAAGTCACAAGTACCGTTGAGCTTAGTTACACATTAAGAATTAAACAGTCCACTTAGATTGTCGATATACTGATCCACTTAAATTCTCTCACAAATTTCAACTGATTCAGGATACGAATTAGGTGTATTAAGAACTTAAACTTATTCATGTGTCCCACCACTTGAATATACTCTCGTATCCAGATCCCAATATTCAGTCTTACAGGTGAATATACCTAGATGATATCTGTAAGGGGTGAATTGCGAAACCTTGAGAGCTCAATTTTTTGCTGAGATGAAGGCTCGACTTTTGGTGTGTCCCCATTGGGGATCTTCTTTACAACAACACATGATTTAATCTTTTCGATTTTTCATCATTTTTTATGCCGAGGGCTGGCTTTTATTTCAAGCATGCAGAAAGTATTATACGGGGACTAGGCCATTGCTTCCGCATTATCAGAAGTCCCGGGATAATACCCCAGATATCACTGAGTATAAAGACCTAGTATTTCAGAAAAGGGGGTCCTTCAAACAAGATTTCGGGGGTTACCCATATATCCAAAAAGTGTTTACACACGAAATAAGCAAGTATGAAATTTAGGTTTATATCCCGAAAAGTTTTACTAAATGTGTAAAAACCTATCCGCATATCATCAGTGAGACCGTTTAATGCTGTTTAATCATTACATTTCTTTAGCATACCGTAACTGTCTAACTGATGTACTATCATTTCTCCCTTTTTCACAACAAAACTCATTTTGAATTTTCCGAATGTTTTTGGTTTTTAAAGGTTTTATCATGTTTTTGTGTTTCAAATTTTCGAAATTTCTAAAAATTTTTACTCCCCCTAAAATCAAAATATGTTTCAATTTTGATTTTCTGGGAAAATTTGAAAACAACAAAGTAAAGTGACAAATTGATACGAATTGCTTCAAATCGCCATTCATTTGGCATAAACAATCAGAACTCCCCCTCACAACAAACTATTTTCCCAAAATGATTTCAAAACACTTACGTTTGTTTTAATCAAAATGGTTTTTCCGGAAAATAAGTTTTTATGTCGTTTTACAATTTTGGGGTTTCATCACCTTGTTCTATTTAACCACTTGTAAAATATAACATTTTAACCACTTGAAAAAATAACAATTTCAAGTTCAACTTAATTTTGCACTTGTAGGATTGAGGTTAATCAAGTTCAACTTAATGACCTTGATAACCTGCTTTGTAACAACACCACTTGTGGGTAATTCACATACCCAATTTTACCAAGAAAGATGCCGATTCCTGCTCCACGATTACCAACTTGGGAGCTCCGGCAAGTCAGGATTTTAAGTAAAAAATACCGACACCCAAGCCTGACCAGCTTTGGGTGTGGCCTTTTCAACTTCACTCTCATCTGGGCTTTGGGTATTTCTTTTTTATTCATAAAAATCTTTTACCCCTTTTGCCCTTCCATCTACCATCTTCCCAAAAATGTGTTTAACTTTGCTGTTAAACACTTTATCAGCATCAAAACCTTTTTGTTTCAAATTTGCAGCCCCCAATGGTGGAAAGTTTGCCTCATCCATTGTCGGTACTGCCGTTTCTTCTTTTACTTCAACTTGTGGCTCCTCTGATTTTGTGGAATCAGATTCATCACCAGATTTATCATCTGAACCTTTAACAACCCATTTGTTTTTGTTCAAATTGGCTCTTCTTTTGTAAAAACGTTTTGAACTTTCGCCAACTTCGAAAGTCGAATTTTCAAACTTCTTGAATTTTCCAAATGGTTGTTTTCTTTTATCAACATAATTTTCTTTCATTTTTGAGTTTGAAGAAACTCCCTGTTTTGTGTTGGTGGACTCTTGGCAGTTCCAAGCTATATGTCCAACCTTTTTGCATCTGAAAAAGGTTCTTCTTTCAACTCTTTGTTCAGATTTTCTCATCACAGTCTTTTGTTTTTCAGTGAAAAACTCTCTATTTGACTGAAAAACTCTCTATTTGACTGTTTCCTGAACTGCTTCTCCTTTTCTTCCTCAGAACTTGTACCTGAAACAAATTTTGTTTTTGGTTTATAAGTTTTCTCATTTTTATAATTTTCAGGTGGAATAAACCCTAGACCTTTCTTTTTGAAATTACTGTTATGGTTCGGTTTCTTTCGATAGCCTGAACGATAATCGTAACCCATTTTCTTGTTCAATCTCTGTTGAACTCTTGAAGTGTATTTTTTTCAGTTTTCCATTAAGATTTACATCTTTTATTTCAGAAATATCAATTTCTGTTAGTTTGAAAACCTTATTAATCATTTCAGATTTGACACTTCTTATTGGAAATTCCTCATCAGAAAATAATTTGTCAGAATCATTCAAAGTATATGCTACTTTGAGTGTTTCATCATTCAAATTATTCTTTGACAGAAAAAATTCTTTATTGTAAACCCTTTTTACTGGTGAACTCGGACTCTTGTCTGATGAACTCGAACTTTCAGATTTAGACTCCGACGTTGACTCTTCATCCATATCCAACACCTGATCGACCACTTTCTTTAATAACTCAGACTCATGATCAGTGTCAGACGCTGTGAATGTGACGTCAATGTTATCTGGTAACTCATCAGTTCTCTCAGACTTTAACTTTATATTGAGTGCCTTTTTTAATTGTTCCTCATTTGGTTTTCTCGGAGAATAAGCTTCCCAGATCGGAGGCGGACACCTATTATAACTAACACTTTGTTTCTTACCAGTATCCGTTTCTTCTGACTTTTTATCCCTAAAAGCTTCAAGACCTGCAACAGTAGGATAAACTCTATCAATCAAATAATAACAGGTTGTATAACTCAGCAGCAATCATTTGATTCTTTCATTTTCAATCTTTTCAAGTTCCAAATCCTGCTTCAGCTTAGCACAATCTTCAATATACTCATTGATGACCTTCTGCTTCGTCATTAATGTTGAACTCATCATAGTTTGACCAGCTCCCATTTCTAGGTTTGTTTTGTTCAAATTATCAACCGTTCTGTTCAGCACATCATACGACTCTTTCACATACTTAACATCAAACAACCATTTTTCTTTTAACTTTTCTAGCTCACTATACTTCTTGTCTTTTTCTTCACAATGTTTGCAAGATTCCAAACATTTTAGACAAGGTTTAGTGACCTCAACGATCTTTTCAACCTCAACAACTTTTTCAACTTCGACGATTTTTTCAACTTCAATAATTTTTTCAACTATTTTCTCCACTTCAACAATTTTCTCTACCACCTTCTCAATCACCATTCCAGTCATCGGTTCTTCGTCAAATTCTACTTTTACCTCACACTCTTCATCTTTTTCCTTCTCTGTCGAATTTTCTTCAACTATTACTTTTTCAACTTCCGTTTTTGCCTTTTCAGCTTCCATCTGAACTTTAGTCTGTTCTTCGGCAATCCTTCTTGCTTCCAATTCTTCCAATTCTCTCTTCAGTCGAGCAGCCCTTTTCTCTTTTAACATATCAATTTTATCTGCAAAAAACAAATTAAAACTAAATGAGTCCAAATTTTTTCTAGCTGTATTAATATACTCTTCCTCATCATCAGTGTCTTCATCACTTTCTGATGATTTGAAAATCTTCGTTCTTTTTGGCTTAGATTTGACTGATTTTTCTCCTGAGATTGAGTTCTCAAATATCTGAGCAACAAAAGCTTTAGAAACTGAAGGTCCAGAAGGATCATAATCATCCCAACTGAAACCTTTCGGAAGTCTTTCATCATCGTGATTTACAAGATAAGCTTTCTTCTTTCCATCTTCAATAGCACGGGATGATGACGGTTGTTGAGCAAGCTGATGATAAACTGATTTTCTATGATAATCGTTGTTTCCAAACGGATCTTGTCTTCTGGTTGTTTCTTTATTTGTACACTCTCGTTTAAAATGCCCCTTTTCTCTGCAACGAAAGCAAGTTACCTTTGATTTGTTAAATCCTAATGGAGATGTAACAACATCACGAAAATCATCTCTTCCGGTGATTTGTTGGAATTTTTCTACTCTTCTTACAGCACTAGCTAAACACCACTTGATGTCCATCAATTCAAGTTCTTCAGAATCAATCTGGTCATAATCCTCTTTAGTAAGCATTGGATTTCCGATTCTTCCAGCAACTAAACATTCATACGACTCTAACATAGTAACAAGTGATGCCATGTGTTGCTTAGCTATTTCTAGTGAGAGATTTTGACCATTTTGAATATTTAATGTCACGTTGCATTGCAGATTTGTTGAACTCTGTCGTTGAGAACTTGGTGTTGAGAAATTCGGATCAAAACTTGAATATGATGACGAATATCCACCACTCTGAGTTGTAGTGCTAACATTTGTTCCAGAAGAACCATCAGTCTTGATCTTCGGACTCAGAGTAGTCTCAAACTTGTTTCCTCTATAGTATAGACTAACATCTTGTTGAGCATTTGGATTATTCATGATAGCAGATTTCTGAACATCTAATTCATGTTCTTTAACCTTCTGAATGAACTTACTTAAATTCATGCTTTCAGATTTTCTCATATGTTTCAAAATCAACAAATATGTTTCCCATTTATTCTGTGGTAGTGCATCAGCAAGCTTATCAACCCATTCATCGTCTTCTTTCTTGATCTCCAATCATCTCATTTCTTGAACGAGATGACAATATCTATCGATAGTCTTCTTAGTCGTCTCATCTTCAAAAGCTACAAACATATCAAATGATTTCTTAAGTAATGCACGTTTATTTTTTATCATATCAGCGCTTCCCTTAAACTTGTTACATAACGCTAACCAAATTGATCTAGCAGTATCTTCATGTTGAAGCAAAACAAATATATATTCTTTTACTGCTTGTTGAAGAATACTAATCATCGTTTTTTCACTGGTGTATTTCAATTCTCAACCGCTGAATAGTCACTTAAAGCTTTTTCAATCCCACGTTCATCTTTCGGTTTAAGGTAATCTACATCTAAAGAACACCATGCATCAAACTTATAAGCTTGCACCCAGTTTTCAAATCGGTTTTGCCATCCTTTAAAATCCTCGATATACATAAGCTTTGGAGGCTTTTGAGACGTTCCCGTTTCATTTTCAATTTCAAAAGTTTCGACAATTGTAACTGGAGCAGTCGGGGTAGCAAAAGCGTTATAAAATTCCTCTTCCATGTTTTGGTAAAATGTTTCACAAAATCACAAGGTTCAAACGAAATTAGATTTCAAACGGATTGAGCTTAGTGCGAAATGGTTTTGGTGCGAAATGAACTTGAAACGAAATGACCTTTTGGTGCGAAATGACCCTTTCAAACGAAATGGAGCTTCCAAGCAAAATGAAGTCTCAATTCGTACGAAATGGAGTACAATCTGATCAATCCGTGCGAAATGAAAATTCAAGGTGCAATTCGTGCGAAATGGAAGTTCTTTTCGTGCGAAATCATGCTGATGTCATCCAATCGGCCGGTTTTTGACAAAATTGATCAAGATATAGGTTGATTTTAAGTCTGATTCTTTCAAGGAATGTTTAAAACTATGTTTTGCACATAATATGAGAAATTCAATCCATTTTAACCGTAAAATCTAATTAATTTTGAAAAAGAAGGTGTAGAAGTCAGAATTTTGAGGAAATCAAACTGAATTCGGTAAGAACTCTTCCACCTGAGCTCTGATACCACTTGTAGGATCGAGATTTGACCTAAACGATTCTATCAGAAGAGTTCTAATCCATATCAAAGGCGGAATTCAATGATACGGACTTGATTACAGCTTGATTCACACAAGAAATCACTTTAACTGTCTTGTTTATTGATATAACATGATTACAGATCTAACGACACTTCAGCAGCACTTCGGCTCTGGAATCAGCAACTCTTACAAACAAAATTGAGCATCAGGTATATAGAGGCAAGCCATTCCGTACGAAATGGTTAAGATCCATTTCGTGCGATATGGACAATGTCCGTTTCGTACGAAATGGCTAGGCCATTTCGTGCGAAATGCATATACACCACACAAATCCTTATTTCTCGTTAACCGAGCTCCATTCAATCCTATCTAGACACACGACTCGATACAAGACGAAGTCGACATACATATGCACCAACAGACATCCAACTTCTGAATGAACTCATAGATACTGACAGTATCTAAACTACCCGTATGCTTTAGCAATTCAATGAAGGAACTCCATTTCGGGGGTAGAGCATCAGCAAACTTTGCAACCATTTCCTGTTAAGTTGCAAGAACACCATAAGAATACATTTCACTAATCAAATGATAAAAACGAGTTGTCATATCATTTAGTGTTTCGTTGTCCATGAATTGAAATGATTCATATTCCTTCTTCAACAGATCATGCCGTGTCTTTCTTGTAGCTGCATTCCCTTCACCTCTTGCTACCAAGGCATCCCATAAGGCTTTTGTGCTGGTATAATAGCCGAATTGATGATAGATGTCTTTGTGGAGTGCTTGTGTGAGAATGGCAAACGCCTTCTTCTCCAGATCATATGCCTTTTTGTCGGCTTCTTGCATATAATTGAAAGTTGTGGCATTTGATCCTGCTTCTTCAAGAGCTTGATTATACGGCGAAATGAAGCACGTACATAACTCGGTATTTTGCCCTAGAACATACGTGTGGAAACGACCTTTCCATGTCAGATATTCGTTCATGTGATTCAACTTTGGTGGGTGATTGTTGCTACCCGTTTCACTTTCACTTAACAGAAGATTTTGAATGCTTTGATTCTAGTTCGTCACCAAAGCCCATTGACTTGCACTGATAGATTAGGGTGGCATGACATTCCTTAGCCAAACGGCTATGGAAGTCTGATCTTCACCTGGTCTTGGGTCCGTACTCCAATCCCATGGACTAGTACAACTCATGATTGATGTATGAAAGTGAAAACCTGGTTACACACTTGAAAACAGACTGTTAAGATAGATTTGCAAAGACTCTGTTAAAAAAATGAAAAGTTTCGACGAAACACCAAATCTTGGTGAAACTCTCTATGAAGAAACACTCTATGAAGAAATAAAGCTCGACGAAACCAATGCTCGGCAAAACACTATGCTTGAAGAAACCTATGCTCGACGAAACACTATGGTGATCTTTGGCGAAACTCTCCTTGACGAAACTCAAGGGGGTTTCCTCGGAATTCCTTGTGACGAAACTCAAGGGGGTTTCGTCGATTATGCCTTTCGTCGAGAATGGTCACAGATAGTTGGTCAGATTTGGTGAGATTTTTCAAACGAAATCTTATCCTATTGTCTGACACAGTACACAAACTTCAACTCACAACATACCTATCTTACCAAACAGCATGTTGTTTCCAATATTTTAATCAATAGTCCTTTTATATTTTAATTTTAAAATTGTAAAATCAATGATTATCTCAAGAACACTTTGAAGGTATCTGATGAATACTTGAAGATATGAAGAACAACCCCAGAATATATGAACTTTCAGGCCAGATTTTCACCGTAGAATTTTCCGAATCACGAAAATGCTTACAACTTTCACTAAAAACCCGGTTTTACTATGTAAACATGCAAACAAACAAGGTTTTTGATAAAAAAAATTTAGCAAACAACAAGATCAACAAATTTTAAGCAACTTTTCCAGAAAAGTATGAGTTTCTAGAACAATAGTTTTCAGAAAATCATAAACAAACATTTTTCAACACTTGATAAACTAAACTATGTTTGGTTTTAAACAAGGATCAGAGCCAATGCTCTGATACCACTTGTAGGTCCCGAATCTCGGAGGATCGATTAACGAAACCAAAACACTTGTTTATCACAAACACGGTCACAAGTACGGAAACCCTATTGACGATGCCAAACCAAACACAAATAATATCAACAACACAAAGTAACCAATGAATCATAGTCAATTGATTAGATGAGAACAAGGTTCAAACAGATACACACAATGTTTGAAGTAAACTTTCACAGTGGGTATGCTCTCATGGTTTCACACAGAAACCATGACGTGTTTATATAGGCAGCTAGTCATAGGTGTCGACGAAACATGAATGATCCTTGACGAAACTCCAAACTCGACGAAACTCAAGGAGTTTCGTTGATAACGATGACGAAACTTGGATGTGAACGTAAGGGAGTTTCGCCATTCAAGTCAACGACGAAACTAGGAGTTTCGTGGCCAAAGGAGTTTCGCCATTCAAGAGCTCGACGAAACATGGAGTTTCGTCGAGAGGCTGCAATGTGATATGCTGCAAACTGTTAATCAGTTTGCATCAGTCTTGTATAAACACATACATAAACTGAATATGCAACATGCATTGTTCATTAATCATTACAAATCATACGAGACAAACTTGCAGGACCAAGTAGAATAGGAGGATATCCGACTTGATCTTCATTCCGTTAAAGTGTCGAACCGAACATGCCGCGTCCACACAAAGTGTATCAACAGACATTCTTAACCTTGCTTTGGCTAAGTGGGACTCTAAAAATTCAACGCCTTTCCTGCACCTCCGAGCATGGAACATTTTAAAGAAAGAAAAAATGGAAGTCGGTTCCAAATGAGGTCGCAACCGCCAAATGGAGTAAAACTTCCGAGTCCGGAAGTTATAGTGCGGGTGGCTCCACTGCTCGTTGTCAAATCGACATAAACGACGACCCGGAATATGACGAGGATGTATTGCCCGTTCACGAGTCGGAACGTCCTACTGGAAGGGAAAAAACAAAAAAAAGAGGCGGCCGGAAAGCGAAAAGGGGGCGGCTCGAGCGGTGGGGGCGGGTTCGAAAATGGATGAGTTGATATCCGAATTCCGTTCGTTCAAAGAGCTCGCGACCGAGAAATATAGTTACAAGAAAACCTTGTCGGCCAACTATGCTCGAGCGAAGGATTTTACGATTATGAAGTTGGATCTGGACTCGGTTCCGGAGGATGAACGCGAGGTTTATCGGAGGATGAACGAGGAGGTTAAGAAAAAATGGACGTCGTAGGTTGTTTACTTTTTTAATCGTATCGTTATTTTTTTTTTCGTTTTTATGTTTACCGTTTCTAGGATTAGTAATTTTAATTTTTAGGAAATGTAATTTTTTTATGTTATGAAATGAATTTAATTATGTTGTTTTTTTTTTTATTTTTCTGAAGTTTTTATTAAGTTAACAAAAAAAAGTTAGAAAATTATAAAATAATTAGGTGGGGTAGGCCCATCCTCCACCCCCTCAAAATGCAAGGAGTCTCATCCTCATGGGATGGTGATCTGGCGCCTACGTGGCGGCCCATCCTCATGGGGATGGGGCTCTCCATACCCTCTAGTCTAATGATGTTGAGAAAAATTATATAAAAAATTATTAATTAATAGTACCGATAAAGTTTTTTTTTAAAGGTAAATTTCATTAACAAACAGCCGACCCAAGCCGGGCCGACAAAAACAAAACAGACAAAGACAAAATTACATATTTACAAAAGAGCACCAATCCCCCCAACCTATCTCTTTAAACTTAGATCTGTTCGAAAACCATAGAAAACCCAATGCTTTAACTTCGCTAATGATATTTTCTATCCTTATCTGACCGTTCGAGAACTTGGCGTTATTCCTAGCGCGCCACAAACTCCAGCATACTATCAAGATTATTCCTTGAACCGCAACTTTCTTCTTTTCCGAGGCTCTAAGATTTTTAAAGATGCACAGCAGACCAGCAGTAGAAAAAGCGAATATACTCGGAATTTTGCACCAGTTACTTATGAAGTTCCATACAATAGATGCCGAACGACAGCCGATAAAAATGTGGTCAGCTGTTTCATCGACCAAATTGCAGAAAGGGCATGAAGCATCTTCGACATATATATTCCTTTTTAATAGCGCTTCCGCCGTCGGCAGTCTATCGAGCCCCAATCTCCACACATGAATGTTGCACTTTTATGGCACCCAACTACACCAATTTAAAATGAAACTTGATGCTTGTTCGCTGTCCGTACTTAACAGCCGTTTCACCGACTTAACAGTGAAACAACTATCACGATTCGCAGCCCATAACCACTGATCCTTAGCCACTGTTATATCGACATCAAAAACAAGCAAACACAGCTGGTCGAGACTAACCTGCATATCCGCTGAGCTGATCGAAGAGATCCATGACCATTCTGTCGCCTGTTCGCCTCCTTGTCTTTTTAACCTATCCGCCACTTTACACTTCTTATTTGATTCCAAACGGAATAGATCCGGAAATCTTGTTTTAAGAGGTTCGTCTAAGATCCATGTATCTAACCAAAACGACACATCTTCGCCATTACCCACCTTTCCTTTTATAAGATTTCTAATCGGTAAACCTCCCACTTTAATGTTGATGACCGATTTGGCAATATTATTCCAAACACCACAGAACGATTTTTTAACAGGAACACATTCCCAACCCACCCTTGACCAATGAAGGCCATCTATAATTCTCCTCCACATATTATTTTTCTCAGTTTTATACCTCCAACCCCACTTTACCAGGAGGGACGTGTTGATTTCTTGTAGTTTTTTTAAACCGAGACCTCCATTCTTCTTATGCCGCGTAACTTTCTCCCAAGCGACCCAATGCATTTTCTTCTCTTCCGATGACCCTCCCCAAAGTACCGATAAAGTTAAAATTGATTATTTCTTTCTTAAAAAAGTAATAAATTAGAATCAAGCAAACCAATTAATTGTTTTGAATGATAAATGTAAACAACTACTATAAAACAACTTTTATTTTATCAAAGCATTAAATACACAGTTAGTTGTGATAATCTAGAAAAAATTAAGTAATTAAATTAATCGTCCGTGTGTGTATATATATATATTTATAAAACGGAATAGAAGTACATACATGCAGATTAACACCATTCACGTTATGTTTTTATGATTTTCTTTTATCTTGTTGCATATATAATAAACTAACTATTATAGTTTGAATTGTCAAAGAAAGAAAAAAAAAATTGTTGAGACATACTTTGATAAACGATAATAAATATATTCTTGATTTAACCCAAAAATTATTTCAATTATAACATGGGTTATTCATGGGAGATTAAAAAGAAAAATAAAATAAGTCTGTAACACAACTCAAAATTGTTTGAATTACAATATGGATCATATATGAGAGAGTAATGAATAATGATAAAAGAATAAGACAATATGATATACCTTACGATGATGTGATTTAAAGCAATCGTGCTGATAACGTGTTATGAACAAGCCTAATAGCAAGAAAACGATAAGATATATTGGCAGATAAATATATTTTTATTATTAATGGTGCATCTTTACATTAGAATAGATGGAGTATTTATAAGGGGGAAAAGTCTTGGAGAACTAGTTGGTCTCAATTAGGAATTGATAATCATAATATGGGTAGGATCAAATAAAAAGTTCATTTTGCCTAAGTATGATGAGAAGTAATCTTAAACATTCATTTTTTAAATCAATGGTTAAAATGAAAATGTAGGAAAAAATATGAGTGTAAGGATATCTTGGGAAAATCCTATTTATTGACTTTCTCTCAGCATATGCAAGACACATGCATATTCCCCCCTCATTTTTTAAACGTTCAAAACTTTTTTATACGACATTATTTTTTCATAAAAATTTCACCATAAAAGCGAGGATTTTTATCTTTAATCTGAGTACCATATTGCTACATAAAATATGGCGACTAAAAAAAATCCACAAAAATGTGTTGTATTTATATGTTTTATAACATTTTTTGTGCTATATTTTTGAGCTAAATTTTTTGCGTTGAATTTTTTTTGTTTTATTTTTTTTCAATTTTTTGTGCTGGATTTTTTTGTACTTTGTGCTATATTTTTGTGCTAATATTTTTGTGCTAATATTTTTGATTAGATGAGAACAAGGTTCAAACAGATACACACAATGTTTGAAGTAAACTTTCACAGTGGGTATGCTCTCATGGTTTCACACAGAAACCATGACGTGTTTATATAGGCAGCTAGTCATAGGTGTCGACGAAACATGAATGATCCTTGACGAAACTCCAAACTCGACGAAACTCAAGGAGTTTCGTTGATAACGATGACGAAACTTGGATGTGAACGTAAGGGAGTTTCGCCATTCAAGTCAACGACGAAACTAGGAGTTTCGTGGCCAAAGGAGTTTCGCCATTCAAGAGCTCGACGAAACATGGAGTTTCGTCGAGAGGCTGCAATGTGATATGCTGCAAACTGTTAATCAGTTTGCATCAGTCTTGTATAAACACATACATAAACTGAATATGCAACATGCATTGTTCATTAATCATTACAAATCATACGAGACAAACTTGCAGGACCAAGTAGAATAGGAGGATATCCGACTTGATCTTCATTCCGTTAAAGTGTCGAACCGAACATGCCGCGTCCACACAAAGTGTATCAACGGACATTCTTAACCTTGCTTTGGCTAAGTGGGACTCTAAAAATTCAACGCCTTTCCTGCACCTCCGAGCATGGAACATTTTAAAGAAAGAAAAAATGGAAGTCGGTTCCAAATGAGGTCGCAACCGCCAAATGGAGTAAAACTTCCGAGTCCGGAAGTTATAGTGCGGGTGGCTCCACTGCTCGTTGTCAAATCGACATAAACGACGACCCGGAATATGACGAGGATGTATTGCCCGTTCACGAGTCGGAACGTCCTACTGGAAGGGAAAAAACAAAAAAAAGAGGCGGCCGGAAAGCGAAAAGGGGGCGGCTCGAGCGGTGGGGGCGGGTTCGAAAATGGATGAGTTGATATCCGAATTCCGTTCGTTCAAAGAGCTCGCGACCGAGAAATATAGTTACAAGAAAACCTTGTCGGCCAACTATGCTCGAGCGAAGGATTTTACGATTATGAAGTTGGATCTCGACTCGGTTCCGGAGGATGAACGCGAGGTTTATCGGAGGATGAACGAGGAGGTTAAGAAAAAATGGACGTCGTAGGTTGTTTACTTTTTTAATCGTATCGTTATTTTTTTTTCGTTTTTATGTTTACCGTTTCTAGGATTAGTAATTTTAATTTTTAGGAAATGTAATTTTTTTATGTTATGAAATGAATTTAATTATGTTGTTTTTTTTTTATTTTTATGAAGTTTTTATTAAGTTAACAAAAAAAAGTTAGAAAATTATAAAATAATTAGGTGGGGTAGGCCCATCCTCCACCCCCTCAAAATGCAAGGAGTCTCATCCTCCATGGGATGGTGATCTGGCGCCTACGTGGCGGCCCATCCTCATAGGGATGGGGCTCTCCATACCCTCTAGTCTAATGATGTTGAGAAAAATTATATAAAAAATTATTAATTAATAGTACCGATAAAGTTTTTTTTTTAAAGGTAAATTTCATTAACAAACAGCCGACCCAAGCCGGGCCGACAAAAACAAAACAGACAAAGACAAAATTACATATTAACAAAAGAGCACCAATCCCCCCAACCTATCTCTTTAAACTTAGATCTGTTCGAAAACCATAGAAAACCCAATGCTTTAACTTCGCTAATGATATTTTCTATCCTTATCTGACCGTTCGAGAACTTGGCGTTATTCCTAGCGCGCCAGAAACTCCAGCATACTATCATGATTATTCCTTGAACCGCAATTTTCTTCTTTTCCGAGGCTCTAAGGTTTTTAAAGATGCACAGCAGACCAGCAGTAGAAAAAGCGAATATACTCGGAATTTTGCACCAGTTACTTATGAAGTTCCATACAATAGATGCCGAACGACAGCCGATAAAAATGTGGTCAGCTGTTTCATCGGCCAAATTGCAGAAAGGGCATGAAGCATCTTCGACATATATATTCCTTTTTAATAGCGCTTCCGCCGTCGGCAGTCTATCGAGCCCCAATCTCCACACATGAATGTTGCACTTTTATGGCACCCAACTACACCAATTTAAAATGAAACTTGATGCTTGTTCGCTGTCCGTACTTAACAGCCGTTTCACCGACTTAACAGTGAAACAACTATCACGATTCGCAGCCCATAACCACTGATCCTTAGCCACTGTTATATCGACATCAAAAACAAGCAAACACAGCTGGTCGAGACTAACCTGCATATCCGCTGAGCTGATCGAAGAGATCCATGACCATTATGTCGCCTGTTCGCCTCCTTGTCTTTTTAACCTATCCGCCACTTTACACTTCTTATTTGATTCCAAACGGAATAGATCCGGAAATCTTGTTTTAAGAGGTTCGTCTAAGATCCATGTATCTAACCAAAACGACACATCTTCGCCATTACCCACCTTTCCTTTTATAAGATTTCTAATCGGTAAACCTCCCACTTTAATGTTGATGACCGATTTGGCAATATTATTCCAAACACCACAGAACGATTTTTTAACAGGAACACATTCCCAACCCACCCTTGACCAATGAAGGCCATCTATAATTCTCCTCCACATATTATTTTTCTCAGTTTTATACCTCCAACCCCACTTTACCAGGAGGGACGTGTTGATTTCTTGTAGTTTTTTTAAACCGAGACCTCCATTCTTCTTATGCCGCGTAACTTTCTCCCAAGCGACCCAATGCATTTTCTTCTCTTCCGATGACCCTCCCCAAAGTACCGATAAAGTTAAAATTGATTATTTCTTTCTTAAAAAAGTAATAAATTAGAATCAAGCAAACCAATTAATTGTTTTGAATGATAAATGTAAACAACTACTATAAAACAACTTTTATTTTATCAAAGCATTAAATACACAGTTAGTTGTGATAATCTAGAAAAAATTAAGAATTTAAATTAATCGTCCGTGTGTGTATATATATATATTTATAAAACGGAATAGAAGTACATACATGCAGATTAACACCATTCACGTTATGTTTTTATGATTTTCTTTTATCTTGTTGCATATATAATAAACTAACTATTATAGTTTGAATTGTCAAAGAAAGAAAAAAAAATTGTTGAGACATACTTTGATAAACGATAATAAATATATTCTTGATTTAACCCAAAAATTATTTCAATTATAACATGGGTTATTCATGGGAGATTAAAAAGAAAAATAAAATAAGTCTGTAACACAACTCAAAATTGTTTGAATTACAATATGGATCATATATGAGAGAGTAATGAATAATGATAAAAGAATAAGACAATATGATATACCTTACGATGATGTGATTTAAAGCAATCGTGCTGATAACGTGTTATGAACAAGCCTAATAGCAAGAAAACGATAAGATATATTGGCAGATAAATATATTTTTATTATTAATGGTGCATCTTTACATTAGAATAGATGGAGTATTTATAAGGGGGAAAAGTCTTGGAGAACTAGTTGGTCTCAATTAGGAATTGATAATCATAATATGGGTAGGATCAAATAAAAAGTTCATTTTGCCTAAGTATGATGAGAAGTAATCTTAAACATTCATTTTTTAAATCAATGGTTAAAATGAAAATGTAGGAAAAAATATGAGTGTAAGGATATCTTGGGAAAATCCTATTTATTGACTTTCTCTCAGCATATGCAAGACACATGCATATTCCCCCCTCATTTTTTAAACGTTCAAAACTTTTTTATACGACATTATTTTTTCATAAAAATTTCACCATAAAAGCGAGGATTTTTATCTTTAATCTGAGTACCATATTGCTACATAAAATATGGCGACTAAAAAAATCCACAAAAATGTGTTGTATTTATATGTTTTATAACATTTTTTGTGCTATATTTTTGAGCTAAATTTTTTGCGTTGAATTTTTTTTGTTTTATTTTTTTTCAATTTTTTGTGCTGGATTTTTTGTACTTTGTGCTATATTTTTGTGCTAATATTTTTGTGTTATTTTTTTTTCTCAATTTTTTGTGCTGGATTTTTTGTACTATAATTTTTTGTGCTGAATTTTTTCGTGCTATATTTTTTTTACTAGAATTTATATTTTTTTGTACTACATTTTCTGTGCTATATTTTTTTGTACTTAATTTTTTGTAATATATTTTTTTGTTGTATTTTTAGAAAACAAAAAAGGTGCCACATGTCACTTTCCCACTCCTATTTATAAGGAGTGCCACGTGGCATGATCATAATCTTTTTTCGACTAATTAGGTAAAATCTACTTTTTAGTAGATCCTTCTCCATCATAATATAATTAATTATTTATAACACCATTAAATTTTTTGTTTTGTTTATCTTTTATGGTTTGAGTTATCTAATTATCATGAAGGGTTTGTAAAAGTTATATTCTTGCTTTTTTTTTTTACAAAGCAATGACAGGTAGTCGGGCAAGAAGTTGCGCCGCCACCCCCTTTTGAATAGAAAAACCAATTCTTGCTCCTGATCTAGTAAACGTTTTTTTTATTATGAGTTAGAAAATAAGAATTGAGTCGTGGTGGAGTTTAACACAAAAAACCTGATGGCCAATTTATTCTTGTGAAATACCGATTGACCTGCAATTTCTGTCAATAAATAGGTAATTTGGCTTCATTTGTTTATTAGACGGAAAAGTTAACTACAATTCGGTTTAAAGAGCATTCAAATATAGTTATCGTGGAGGCCTTCTTTTGGATTTAAATTCTTATAGTAACTATAAGAGATAGAAAAATTGGTGTCCAAAATGGGGTTCGGCTTTATGTCAAACCTGAGTTGTTGTAGATCTTGAACTTCGAGCAGTTCTCGCATTGTAGCACACTTGACTTTTGCTAGTGCCTTTGTTAATATATATGCCCATTGCAATTCTTCACTGATGTGTTCCACATTGATGTGTTCATTCTCCACGCATTCTCTTATAAAATGAAAGCATGTATCTATGTGCTTGCTTCTTTTATGAAAGATTAGATTCTTCATGAGTGCTATTGCTAAAATATTATCCACCCTTAGTGTTATCTTCTCTTCTTTCTAGCCTATAACTTCACTTAATAACTGTTTTGGTCAAAAAAATTTAAGATGACTTTTATAACCGAAATAAGAAAGTGAGTTTAGGTGGTTATGAAAAACTTATGTTTTGTGTTCAGGATCCAGGGTTTGCTTGCTAAAAACTTTAATTTATAACAAACTAAGTATGAAAATGATGAACAGCAATCAACACAAACGATATGTTTCAGGGAAAATACCCTTGATCTTCTTCATGAAGATAATCTCCAACACAAAAAAAAACCCCAGGAGCTGCGGAAACTACACAGTGTAGGAACCCATTTGTGCAAAAATAAATAAAATTCTATATTAACATGAATTAACTGATATATAACATAATGAAATAAAAGAACAGTACAATTACAACTGAAAATTTGAAAATTAAGAACAAAATTCCGAAAAGAAACACTGTTCACAACTGAGGATCGTGTTGAACACAGGTCCCTTAAAACAAATTTCGTGTCTCCCAGGAGAACACGTTTGTTTCCTGGATACAACAGCTAAAGCAGTTGCACTGCCGGTCTTGACTCCAACCCGAATGTCTACCTGAAGCTTGAAGAAGAAATATTCAGAGATAGAGAGAGAGAGAGAGAGAGATTGTATTGCTGTGTAATTCGGTCTCTACAATATGCAGCAGGAACCTCCTATTTATACTGTAGGTCCAAGTCGAAACCGAAAAAGGAATTAAGTGGGAGAATTAAACTACATTAAACGTCTTTAATACACTTTAATTAGTCATTTAATTCTCAGTCAAAAGCATTGACTCGTCAGTTTCGAATGCTGAAATGTAACTGCACTGGCATTAACTGCAGGAAGCTTCCGCGCACGCGCACGCAAATCTGCACGCTCATGCGCGCGTGCGCCATTTTGGCTCACTGCCATGCGCACCTGCGCGTGCGCGCCACGTCACCTGTGAGCTTCTACGAGCACGCCACACAGTCGCGCCGTTTTGGCTCACTTTGATGTACCGCGCACGTCACTTCAGTGCCCATGCTCCATGCGCAACCGCACGCCCACCTGCAACGTGTACTCGCGCGTGTACGCGCATGACTGCCACGTCATGCGCCCCTGCACGTCTACCCACCAGGGTCACGCGTCTGCATGCCACATCACCAACCACTTGGTCCTTGCAACCCTTGTGCTCCACCACATGCATGTGGTCAAAAATATAAAGGCGGCTCTCGGCGATGCGAGCGTGCGATGTGCAAAGTGCGTCATCAGAGCGCCACATTGCGCCTCATCGCCCACGTCACGCGCGCGCGTGCGCGAGTACGAGTTAGGGTGCGCCGCACCCTTCGCGAGTACACTTAGTGAGTGCTTCCATGAAACAATAAGGATGGAGAGTTCCTACTTAAATACCCCTTTAATTTCATCTCTCCTCCTATGTGGGACAAGGTGCTACTTTCCCAATTTTTCCAGCATTCAAGTTTCAAACACCATAGTTTGAGCATCGATATCTCGTTCATCTTAGCTCCGTTTTGGGCGTGGTTTAGTTGGTTGCGAAGCTCTTCCGACATAGAACACAAACCCACAAATAAATATGGAAAACCCGCTCATTTTCTTATATTTATTTCTAGTCCAAAATAGGAAAAAATCATTTTCCTATATTTGTGAAAAATCCTATTTTCACAAATTTCCAAAATCCCCCACATGAATAGAAATCGATCTTTCAAGTTTCAACGATACACTTTTAACAGTTGGGTATTGCAAGATAGGTAGGTGTAACCTTTGAACCTTCTTTTGTGAAGCATACTTAGCCTCCTAGGGTCTTGTAGACGCGGTGTCTTTGAACAATCCCCCATTTATGTAGGCGACAATATACATTCACACAATACTCTCCCTAGTTGAATCAAGTCCTCATGGTTGTGTCCGTTTATATTCATGGAACACTTTCCTGGTTCTACGAGAGCTCTAGGATTTGCACCTCCCGACAAATCCATTCGAAATGACACCACTTCTCTCTAACATAGGTGGTTCCTCTAAATCATTAAAAGCATCATGGTTAATTTTGGATTTCCTCAAAATCCTTAACCTCAACATGCTTAACCTTTCCTTCATGTCACTGATTAGAATGGACTAGGAAGTACATAACTCCCTTTATGAATTTTGGGACACCCCCCACAGTGACTCCCTTTGGGTTTATGATTAACTTTGCCTATTGAACCTAGATCTTGGGATCTCCAGTCAACTAGGTTAGGTTTCCCTCATATTCCCTTCTTCTATGGACTTTAGTCCCATTCCTCTTGACGACTTATACACCTTATCTTTGCTTAAGCCTTTTGTTAACGGGTTAGCAATGTTCTCCTTTGACCTAACATAGTCAACTGAGATAACACCCGTTGAGATAAGTTGTCGTACTGTGTTGTGTCTACGTCGAATGTGCCTTGATCTGCCATTGTACATCATGCTTTGTGCTCTAACAATAGCAGACTGATTGTCACAATTTATGCATATCGCCGTCAACGGCTTTGGGCATCTTGGAATATCTTCCACAAATTGACGTATCCACTCCGCCTCTTCCCCGCTTTTATCTAAAGTGACGAATTCGGATTCCATCGTGGATCTAGCTATAACCGTTTGCTTGGAAGACTTCCAAGCTATAGCTGCTTCCGTAAGTGTAAACATATATCCACTTGTCGATGTATGATCTTTTATATCCGATATCCAGTTCGCATCAGTGTATCCTTCGATCACCGATGGATCACGGGTATAATGCAATCCATAGTCTCTTGTGTATCTTATGTATCTAAGCACCCTCGTGATAGCTTTCCAATGTTCCACGCACGGATTACTGGTGTATCTGCTTAGCCTGCTTCCAGCATATTCTAAGTCGGGTCTAGTACATGTCATTAGATACATGAGACTACCGATGATCCTTGAGTACTCTAACTGAGCAACACTCTCGCCTCTATTCTTCCTTAGGCGTTGGGTATTATCAATTGGAGTTCGATCTATACTCGTATCGTCCGAATTGAATTTCCCAAGGATCTTGTCCACATAGTGAGATTGACTCAACACAAGACCATTTTGGGTTCTAGTGATTTTTACTCCAAGAATCACATCCACGAGACCCATGTCTTTCATGTCAAAACTCGCTTTCAACATTTCTTTCATTGAGTTGATCATGTTATCATCACTCCCAATGACAAGCATATCATCTACATAAAGACATAAGATTACATAACCTCTTGGTGTGTCTTTAAAATAAACACACTTGTCGCACTCATTTATTTTGAAACCATTGTCAATCATGACATGATCAAACTTTTGGTGCCATTGTTTTGGAGCTTGCTTCAAGCCATACAAAGACTTGATTAATTTACATACTTTGCCCTCATTTCCTGGGGCGGAAAAACCCTCGGGTTGTTCCATGTAAATTTCTTCTTCTAAATCGCCATTTAGAAATGCGGTCTTTACATCCATTTGGTGAACTTCCAAATTTCTTAGAGCAACAATTGCAAGAACCAATCGTATAGAGGTTATTCGTGTTACAGGCGAGTAAGTATCAAAGTAGTCTAGACCCTCCTTTTGTCTAAATCCTTTGATTACTAACCTTGCCTTGTATTTATCAATACTTTCATCAGCTTTCATCTTCCTTTTGAATATCCAACGATATCCAAGTGGTTTACAACTAGGTGGAAGATCTACTAACTCCCAAGTATGATTTTGCAATATAGAATCAATTTCATTCTTAATTGCTTCTTGCCATTGAGGTCCTTCCGCGGAGGTAGCCGCCTCGCGGTAGGTATTGGGCTCACCCTCAACCATGTAGCTCATGAAGTCTGGACCAAAGGATTTTTCAACCCTCCTCGACCTCAGGTCGTTCATGTATTTCATCTATCCGTGTAGATGATCTTCGACCCGCTTCATCTAACCTTGTAGATGAACTTGGACCCGCTTCATCAGCCGCTGTTGATGAAGTCGCATGTGTTTGTCCTAACATAGGAAACACATTCTCAAAATATGAGACAATGTTAGGATTTGCCTCCATGATAGTGTGTTTGTGTACATTGGGATTCTTGGACTCATGTACAAGAAAACGATGTGCACTACTTTGATGTGCATATCCAATGAAAATGCAATCAACAGTTTTGGGTCCTATCCTCAGAGCCTTAGGAGGTGGTACAATAACCTTTGCTAGGCACCCCCACATTTTCAAGTATTTGTATGAAGGCTTCATTTTTCTCCATAACTCATATGGAGTTTCGTCCCTATTTTTCAAAGGTATCTTGTTCAAAAGATAATTCGCTGAGAGAATGGCTTCCCCCCACATTTCTCGGTTCACTCCCGAGCTTATCAACATGGCTTTCATCATCTCTTTCAATGTGCGGTTCTTCCATTCCGCAACGCCATTTGATTGTGGAGAATAAGGAGGTGTACACTCATGTACAATGCCACTTTTTGTGCATAAATCCGCAAAAGGTGCAACATATTCACCTCCTCGATCGCTTCTCAAAGCTTTTATCTTCTTTTTAAGTTGATTCTCAACTTCATTTTTGTACAAGATAAACTTTTCTATTGCTTCGTCTTTACTTCTTAGTAAATACACATAGCAATATTTCGTACAATCATCAATAAACGTGATGAAGTACTTATTTCCTCCACGCGTGGGAACCGCTTTTAAATCACACACATCGGTATGAATTAAATCAAGGGGTTCGGTTATTCTTTCAACCGATTTAAACAATGATCTCGTAAGTTTGGATTCAACACATGTCTCGCATTTGTGATCGGACTCAATATGGAATGTTGGTATCAAATTTAATTTAATTAAACGTGGTAATGAATTAAATTTACATGTCCTAGTCTACCATGCCAAACATTAGAATACTCAATCATGTAAGTAGAAGTAGAATTTTCATTCATTTTCTTGTTTTAGTTCACAACCATTACATTCATTTTAAACATTCCATTTAGGGCATATCCCTTTCTGATAAAAGTACCACGTCTAGACAAGACAAAATTGTCTGATTCAAACACTAGACAAAATCCAAACTTGTTGAGCATCCATCCCGACACAAGATTCTTTTGTATCTCTGGGACATAAAGCACATTTTTCAAGGTAAGCTCCTTGCCCGAAGTCATCTTCAAGATGACCATGCCTTCCCCCTTGATGCTTGCGGTAACTTTATTTCCCATATAAAGCTTTTCTTCACCCGAAGCTTCCTTGAATGTAGAGAAAAGAGCCTTATCTCCACAAACATGGCAGGTTGCACCCGTGTCAATGAACCATCCTTTTGGGTTTTTACCCATTGCGTTGACTTCTTCAATCATAGTCGCTTCCTTGGTTATCATTGCAATCAGAGGCATACCATCCTCATCAACCATGTGCGCACGCTCACGCTTAGGTTTCTTACATTGGTTAGCACGTTGCCCCGTCTCATTACAATTGTAACAAGTACCTTGGAAAGGCACATGCTTCTTTTTCACAACCCCCTTTTTTGGTCCAAGGTTGTTAACCTTTGCTTTCCCTTTGTTGTTGTTTTTACCCTTGCCTTTGTTTCCCTTTGAGGATTCCCCAATTTCCACCATGTTTGCCTTAGCCGAAGCTTGCAAAATGGTGCCTTTTTGGGCCACCCTGTTGTCCTCTTCTATACGAAGACGAACAACAAGTTCCTCCACCAACATTTCCTTTCGCTTGTGCTTTAGGTAGTTTTTGAATTCTACCCACGAAGGAGGCAATTTCTCGATCATGGCTGCCACTTGAAACGTCTCGCTGAGTACCATACCCTCAGCGTTGATGTCATGAAGTATAATTTGCAACTCTTGGACTTGGTTCATAACAGTCTTGTTATCAACCATTTTGTAGTCCAAGAAACGGGCTACCACAAATTTCTTTGTGCCAGCATCCTCCGTTTTGTACTTCTTGTCCAAGGCATCCCATAATTATTTGGAAGTCTTGATGTTGTAGTACACATTATACAAGGCATCCGAGAGGCCGTTGAGAACATAGCCTCGACATATAAAGTCCGAGTGCTTCCAAGCCTCTACCGCGCTCAGAGCCTGAGCGTCGGTCTCCCCTTCCGCAGGTTGGGGAACGGTTTCATTCAAGAACCTCGCAAGTTACATCTCCTCTCTAGTCGGTGCCTCCTGTCTGCGTGATTGATATATGACGATGATCTCTCCTTTTTGAAAATAAAATTCTCCCTTATGAATATGGCGGCCCAATCAATGTATGCGTGAATGTTTGCGACCCGATAAGTCTTCCCCCATTAGTCACGTGAGTTGCCAGCCCATGTGAATTCCTTGAACTTCCAATATGTCGGCCCAATAACCTCCAAGTCAAGATGGCGGCCCACAAGTCCATCGAAGTCTCCTTTCTCTTTTATGTGTATTGTTGTTGACTTTAATAACCCTCCTAGAAGTGCACGTGATGCTCCTTGTTGACTTCAATGAAATCCTCCAATCCAAGATAGTCACGTGTGATTATCTCTGCCAATCTAATGTTATCCACCCAACATATGTGTATGATGAATTGATTTTCTTTATTAAATAATGACTCCCCATAAAGTGTTCTACATATGCATGTCCCTATATTTTCATTCTTTGAAACCTTTTCCACAAATAAAACATATGCGCTGCTTGGTCATCTTCACCGTAGCCTACGGTTCCAATTTAACCGAATTAAGCGATTTACCTGTAAAACACACGAACACTCGTAGTTATCACATTCACGGTACATAACCGTGTAAAATATGGGATATGCACGTATTTAGCTCATTTAAGGGTTGTCCTACGGACCACCCGTCACATCCCCACACTTACCTGTTGCTTGTCCCAAGCAACCGATTCAAAAACTATTTCAAAACCACAAGCGATCAACATGCAAACCAAGCTAAAATATATCGTCCTTCTACTAACCTTCAATCATACCACAAGACACACCACTCACAAGAACTCTCGGTGACAAGAAATATTAGCACATAATGCTAAACCACTCAATGCGTGTGTGTGTGTACGACAATAAGCTTGTATACAAATCAAGTCTCATTCTAACAAATATCTAGCATGCTTATGAATCAAAAAGGACTTACGGGTTGTAACGGGGCTAGGTGCAAAGGTAGGAAAATGGTGGAATATATATGCGAGAGCTAATTGATTTGACCCGGTTTTTATTTCTACCACTAAACAAAGCAAACATCAATTATATACACAACTTCTTCAACATTCTCAACTACTATTGCAACCAATCACTTCTTTTTGTATTTTTCTCACATTTATCTCTTTTTTTTCTTTTCTTTTCTTTCCTTTTTTTCATATAAGATATAACAACTCACACAATATACAAAAACATCAACATTCACAACTAGACTCCTAAACCGGGTCATCTCAAAAGGTAAAGTTTTGTAGAAAGTACGTTCGGGTCACAACCGAATGGTATAAGGCTCAAACATGGCTTTCTAAAGACCAAACCCCCACCCCTCACAATACCAAGCTCATATATGTAACGTATGAGGTCCAACCCTCAATTCCCACACTCTCACACATCTAGACGAGGCTACCTAAAAGTCCCCTATCATTTTCACAAGCATGCTAACTCTAAGATTTAACAAGAATTCGTACACAATTTCTATTAACACAATACACACACCGCCACTCAAAACAAAGAAATATCTATAATAATCATATGTGGCTCAAACCCTCACTAAGAAATGACTATAAAGGGGTGTCGGTGTGTCAAGTGGAACAACATCAAGTTTTCAAATGTTGACAATTTTCGCTTGGCTTTTTAAAATTCCTCAAAAATTCCCCCCATCCCCACACTTGGGATACATTGTCCCAATGTATGGTTTTGAGGGAAAGATCGCTTCTAACCAAAAACATTAGCTTTCGCTAATACTCTCAAATCCCAAATTTCTTTTCTTTTTTTTTATTATTTTTTTTATGAAAATTAAAAATAACACACCACCACTAGCACAACCCACCAAACAAACAAACACATCAAAACACCACCCAACCGCCCAACCGTAAACTTAAACATGAATATAAACAAAGGAGCACAAAATGAGAACAAGACACAACCTGATTAGTAAATCAGCAGTGTTGGTAGTGATGAAGCTGCGGTAATCAGACCGGTTCATAAACATCTCTTGGATTCGCCGATATCTCAACGGAGATGTTGCCAAACATCCCCACACTTGAATCATTGCATCCGCGAGGGTTGAAACGTAATAACCTGCCAAAACACAAACACAACACCAAAACAAAACCAAACAAAGCAAAGCAAAGCAAAACAAAACAAAACAAAACACAAATACAATACTCTACATCCTCGGGCTACCTCCCGAGAGCGCTAAGTTTAAAGGTCTTCAGCCAGACCATACCTGATATGCGTTATGGTGGTCTTAATGCACACTTACCCGCAACATTTCCAACAAATGCCCGGAAATTTACATGCCATCTCCATAGATTTGTCAGTATATTTGGCATGTTAAAGCTGCTCCTACGGGCTTTGCTAGTCCACTTCATGACATATACCTTAATGTCTGGTAGTTTCACCCTTCTCATCTTCTTCCTCGAACCCTCTTCCCCACACTTGTTAATTTGAATCATTAATATGGGAAGAGGTTCGGTAAACATATCCATCCCATCAGCCTGCTCTACCTCATAATCTGCACACATCATCTGATCTACAAGTGACTCTTCATCAGATAAAGGACTCATTGGTGTGGTATTATCCTCCACAACCTCCTCCTTCATGTGAGAATAATCTCTAATATCGTCAGGTAATGGTGAGAGGCGTTCTTCTATCTCTATCTTCAATTTTAAAGTATGACACTTAGAAACTAAGCAGCTGATTCGGTCTTCATCAGACAGGTTGGGTGTTGCTAAATATTGCTCGAGTTTGGACAAAGTTACTTCCAATACAGCAAGCTCTTTTTCCTCCTCGGTCTCATAAATATAAACACCCTCGGGCTCAGAATATTCTTCGGGATGATATTGTCGATATCCCTGATACGGTCTATAGATGCGCGCTTCCATCATCTTTTTATCCCAATACTTCGGGTTTTCCGAATACACCGGGCACACATCATAATCATAAGTGTGATCGCGACCGCAACAAAAACATAGACCATCCATCCTTGCCTCATAATAAACTTCCTCATCCTGATCGTATCCATATGAATAATAGTCATCCTCCATTTCTGATTCATAATCGTCAACGTATGATGGAGGTGGAAGCTGTGAAACATAAGACACCGGTTTTCCATGCGCCCTCCTGTAGTGAGCCTCGTGGCAACCAATACATGGATGTCGTGGACCCCCGCACAATCTACACATAAATAAGCTGAAATTTGTGTAATGCCCTGTCATCCTGCACAACACAACTCAACTACCAAGTGTAAATCATGAACATAAAATAAATCTTTTTGGTTTTTTTTTTTATTTTTTTTTTCAAACTAATACACAAGATAACACACGTTGCGCACTACTCCCCTGCAACGGCGCCAAAATTTGACTTGATGTCGTGGTCACAATCAAATTTAATCCAAATACAACTAAATAGATAGCGGTAAGTGGGTATAGAACACATGGAGTTTGTGGAAAATGTGTTATCTCGATGTATGTCTAACTTCACTAAAGTAAACTAAATTGAAAGAAAAATAATTTCAAGAGTGGGTTTGATTGGTTGATTTTTAAAACTAAGATTAACTAATTAAATTGCAAAAGAAAAGTTTTTATTGTAAACAAATTAGAGACGAGTGACCGTCTTTAGTTTCCGGTTTGCTTCAACATTTGTGCTATCATTCACTAGAAAGAACTACATAGACATAGTTCATGTGCAACTACTTGTTGTGATAAAAGGGAACTAAGTACTCAGATTCCTAGAACGTGAGGTTGTTACCCGATGACCAATTGACCTTTACCAGATCCTAGTTCTACCCATGATATCTCGATTGCCAACGGCACCAAGAACGTATGGTTTCAAAATAGAATAATCATAAGCATCAACAATTTACAAGCAAATAAGAACACACCATGATAAATAAAACATAAATTCAATTTACCATTCTAGAAATATGAAATCAAACACAATTGTCTCTATAAACCTTCAACTAAAGATGACCATAAGAGTTTAGCCATTCATGACTTGAACAATCATCCTCCACCAAGTCTCCATATTTGCTTCCATACTTCCCAAGACAAGTGGTTGGTAACCGAAACCCCTCATAAGACCCCTTAAAACTCCATAAAAAAACATTAAATGTGATAAGTTACATCTCCTCTCTAGTCAGTGCCTCCTGTCTGAGTGATTGATATATGACGATGATCTCTCCTCTTTGAAAATAAAATTCTCCCTTATGAATATGGCGGCCCAATCAATGTATGCGTGAATGTTTGCGACCCAATAAGTCTTCCCCATTAGTCACGTGAGTTGCCAGCCCATGTGAATTCCTTGAACTTCCAATATGTCTGCCCAATAACCTCCAAGTCAAGATGGCGGCCCACAAGTCCATCGAAGTCTCCTTTCTCTTTTATGTGTATTGTTGTTGACTTTAATAACCCTCCTAGAAGTGCACGTGATGCTCCTTGTTGACTTCAATGAAATCCTCCAATCCAAGATAGTCACGTGTGATTATCTCTGCCAATCTAATGTTATCCACCCAACATATGTGTATGATGAATTGATTTTCTTTATTAAATAATGACTCCCCATAAAGTGTTCTGCATATGCATGTCCCTATATTTTCATTCTTTGAAACCTTTTCCACAAATAAAACATATGCGCTGCTTGGTCATCTTCACCGTAGCCTACGGTTCCAATTTAACCGAATTAAGCGATTTACCTGTAAAACACACGAACACTCGTAGTTATCACATTCACGATACATAACCGTGTAAAATATGGGATATGCACGTATTTAGCTCATTTAAGGGTTGTCCTACGGACCACCCGTCAAGACCCGAGAACATCTCAGGTCGTTCAGCATGATTTTCCACTATGGACGCTCCCATAGTGTTGGCAGGGGTACCGACAACCACGTTAGTATTGTTGGTGTTCACGTTTTCAGTCGACATTCTGAAAAGTTTCAAGAAAACAAGTTAAAAACTGCTTTCAAAATAATAAATACGCCAATTTATTATTTTATGAGTGCGAAAAAACCAGCCGTGTAGCTTCTAAGTCCAACTTTGAAGACTACAACAGTAGGATTTTTAGAACCCAGTTAAAGAAAGGAGTAGAAGCAGAGTTCTGTTTTGACAAAGTTGCTACTTTGAATCAAAACAGGAAAAAACCTTTTTAAAACACAACCTGCTGTGGAAAAAAAATTTGAATCACAGCAGAATTGTTTGTGTCTTACATGAACGGTGTTTTAAAATTTTGTTTTAAAATTGAAGGAACCCGTTCGTGCAAAAATAAATAAAATTCTATATTAACTTGAATTAACTGAAACAAAACAGAATGAAATAAAAGAACAGTACAATTACAACTGAAAATTTGAAAATTAAGAAAAAAATTCCGAACAGAAACACTATTCACAGCTGAGGATCGTGTTGAACACGGGTCCCTTAAAACAAATTTCGTGTCTCCCAAGAGAACACGTTTGTTGGCAAGACAGGAAAGTTGACTCCGAGATACATTGGGCGGTATGAAATTATTGCTAAGGTTGGATCTGTAGCGTACCGACTGAAATTACCAGATGAACTGAGCACGATTCACGATGTCTTCCACGTATCCAACTTAAAGAAATGTCTCACGGATGAAGCAGCTATTATACCGTTAGAAGATGTGCACATTGATGACAAACTCCACTTTGTGGAGGAACCGATAGAAATAGTAGACGGGAAGACCAAACAACTACGTTATAACAAAATCTCGTTGGTGAAAGTTCGGTGGAACTCGAAGCAAGGACCTGAGTATACCTGGGAACGGAAGGATGAGTTCCGTGGAAAATACCCACATCTCTTCCCTAACAAGGCGAATTGAATTTCAGGGACGAAATTTCTAAACCAGGGGAGACTGTGACAACCATGACGAAACCAGGTACACCCTAAATGGTCCAAAACTATAAAGCACACCTAACACTTTAATTTCACGAAAACCCTAAAAACATGTGTGACTTATATGCTTGATTAACTGATATCTGTTATGTCTCAGAGGCATCCGAGAACATGTTATGATTAACATGACATAATAAGGGCCAACAGTGCAAAGTTGGTGTCCTTAGCCTTGAAACACGTGTTAAACGGGAGTGTTCCGTTTAACAGCACTTTAAACCTTTGACATTGATTTTTAGGGTATCGGTAGCATTATTTAAGATTTCGAGTTCCAGGAACAACTTAGTTTTGTGCCTTAGACTATGACATAAGGTTTGAAGCCAATCTGAGATTGGGCACGCAAAACGAAGCAGCTTCCCGGTTAGGGAAACGCTTTCGTTTCAGGCAAAACATAAGGCAATTAAACGTGCAAGGAACGATCGATCAAGCTTAAAAACATTTAAACTACCCTAATACGAGTCTTTAATGATTAAAACATAACTGGGTTTGGATTTCAAGACGGTTATGCATGATTTTTAAAACCGAGTCTTTTGACACTAATTACGCGCGAAACGGAGTCCGTCACGCAAATCGAGAACGCGCCCGGGACCCGTAAACGAACCTAGCCACTCAACGGAAGATAAACATCATCTTTTAGCGCACTTTACGAAGCACGAGGTGGCCTTGTGGGACCCTCACCCAAACCGCCCCCACCCCCCTTTATTTACTAAAAAAATTCAATTTTTTTCCTTTCTTATTTCATTTTATCACCAAAATACTTCTCAAAATTCTTGTTTTTCATAAGAACAACCAGCTGATTACACAAGAAACTTCAACAAATCAAAGGTATTAACTCAAATCCATATGGTTTTAAGCATGGTTTCTTGATTAAACATGATTTAGGTTATGAAAACTCATTTTAGTCCATGAATTTTGGAGTTTTAAACAAGTTTAGGGGCTGAATATGAACACCATATTAATACCCTGGTGTTATATAGCAACCATGGTAACAAAACTTTGGGGTTTGATACCCTAATCAACACTTATTCGACAAAAATCGCGTAACTATTCGATTAACCGAAAAACAATGAATCAAAGCTTGATTGATCTAAGTTCTAGCATATTTGGATTGTACTTGATGTTTAGGTACTAAATATAGCCCACACATACTTCTGGACTCACAAGGAACGTACGGAATCAAAGGAATCGCTAGGTATATCACCCAAAACTCGAAACTAGCATAGGCAGAATATTGTTTAGACTATAACTTGGTCCGTGATACTTGGATTGAGCTGAAATTTGGTGTGGTGATGAAGGGTAGTTCCACGAAGGTCCACGTAACATTTTAAAAGTTTTGGAATTTTATACGATTTTTGGTGAAATTTTGACTGTTTTACAAAGAGAATTCTGAAAAAAATACCAAACGGATTTAATAAATCACCAAATTTTACAGAGACACTAAGGAACATATGTAAAATGTTCTGGGAAAATTCGGAGTCCATTGGTTGAGTTTTGATATGGGTTAAAAATCCGCGTTTTTTGCGAATTTTCGGTAGCCCGAAACGCACCGAAACCAAATCGGAAAAATCTTAAAATTTTTGGAGGTGTTTCTGGAAACATAAGGGATGTCCAGGAGTGTTTTAGGAATTTTTGGATCAATGATGGTAATTAATGCTAATTAGGTGGTTAAATTTGGTTTTCTAAATAATTTATTTAGACGAGTAAAATGCCAAAATAAATTCCCAGAATTTTTTTCCAAATTCTACAGATTTTTACTGAATTATATAAAAATTCTTAGAATTTTATTCAAATTATAGATAAAATGGGAATTTTGGGATTAAAAATGGGTTATTTTAAATCAATTTCGGCAATTTACCATGTATCGAACCTGCCGGAACGGGGATCTGACCCAACCCGACAAATACTATAATTGAAACACGGGAAGTATTCCTGGAGATTCCAGGACAGATTGGACACTCGGGGTGTGTCCAATACCATTTCAGGAAAACCCCGACGGTGGAAACGTAAACTCAAAATTGGGCAATCTGGACTCCCCAAACGCCCAAACTCCCTTAATGAAAAATTAATCATTCTTAAATAACAACGTGTTGGCACTATTAGTAATCCCGTACCATTATCCGAACACGTTAAACTACTGACATTGACTGGCACGCGAACCGGTGCCCGGAAGCCAAACTGAAAACTAATACTACCCTGACCTCCATCACCATACCTGTGACCTATAGACTCAATCCGGAGTGAAAAATCTTGACCAAATCCAAGTTATAACCATTACCGACTTAGATATTGATTTAAGTCTTTACTTGCATGTGTGCTATTAAAGTTGATTTCGTTGATTAAACACTCTTTAGCCGAGACTACTATTTGCACTGTTAGTTCCCTTCCCCCACTTTTAAACTGTTTTCCTATTTTCTGTGGTGAATTGCATGTTACAAATTGTGTTAATTGCTCAAACTATATGATGTGAATTATCTAATACACGATATTAGCCCCGATACAAGTGATTAACGTAAGCCGTGGGCAGTGGATAGTACTATTGGTTTGACAAACCCGGGCCACGCCCGACAAAATGTCAGCAACAAGGTCTGCATGCGTCCGTAACCAGGTTATGTTGTTAGACATAACTACCCGAGGGCATTGAAGTTCATGAGTTGCAGGTGGTGCAAGTACGTGTCTATGTGACAAGGTACGATTAGAACAGTCTAGGTTTCACTTGTGACACTCGTGTAATTCCATTTATGAACCGTACTATGTGCAATTAAACATGTTGATACATTTTGAAACGAAACAACCAAACCAGTGGAACTCACCAGCAGCGTTTAGCTGACCCCTTTTAAAACTAACATGCATTTCAGGTAACTTGAAACTGATGTGATCCGTGTATGTTGTTCAAGACGTGTTTATTGGCAAATATTGAGATTGACGCATGCGACTTAGAAGACTTATGTGGTTCATGGGAACACGCAGTTGTAACATACATGTAGTATGTAATCAACATTTTGTAATTAATAAAATGTAGTGTCTTTATAAACAATGTGCATGTACCAGAGGTGTCTGTTGCATCCCACTTTTTTTTCTTCCGCTGCAAATCGGGGTGTGACAGAAGATGGTATCAGAGCCATTGGTTATAGAGAATTGGGTGCCTTTAAGGAAACCTAGACTATAACTCTAGGCTCGAACCTTAGTGGACATCACTGGAAAATTAACCACTACTAAAAGTAGTTAATGAACACTGTAAAGTATCCTATTGGCGAGTACCAGGATGGCCTTGTGGGGCAAGTGGTTATTATGGTCCGGAACGTAATAACAGACTTGCTCATACGAGGCGGTGTTGGGAAAGTCGTGGTAATAAACACACTTAAATATGTGGAATGATACATACGTGTACCAAGGTGATAGTGTGTGGATGTTTGTGTGTGGATTGATACATGAATTGGGATTGGTGGATTATACGTTACTGCATGTGCCTTTGTGATAGGCAGAAAACTGGTATTACAATCCATTCCACATTAATATGGATCACATATTTAATATACACTAGAGTTTGATTCCTATCACTCACATAGTTGTTACTTATATTTTATGATGTGAGAACTCAAGACTTTATTATGATACGATCTCACCAACTCTACTCTTATAGCTACTATAACGATGGTTATATACTAGAGTGATACTTCAAAAAGAACATAGATACCCAAAGAACGCTCAGGTCATTCTGATAGACTGGGAGGAAGTGTACGGATCCTTACTCCACTTCTCATTGCTTCACATTCGATTGTTATACAGTCGTAGAGTTTAAACATCTTACGAAACTTTTTCGTCCGTGAATCCACGATCTATTTGATTGTCCGCTGGATTCCTCTTCTGTTTATAATATTGGCTTTAGCCTTCACGTCGTGTGATACTAGAATGCTTCGTAGTATTCCTTAGCACATGTCTCGATATATGTTATATCTGAATAAGTTACCCTTCCCGTTGTCATTCGGTTCCATTAGGTATAAATTTTGTGAGGATACAGATTCCTTGGAACGCTTTGCATTGTTAAATCCCGTTTCGTGTGACCGTCGGTTACATTGTATTTTTTCGATTATTGAGTGTTTCGAATTTCAGTTGGTTATTCACGGAAAGTAATATTAGGCTTGAATATTTTGGTGAACGGAACATTGATCATGTATATGGGTGTGGTGGATATGTTGCGGTACTTCCTATATATAAACACCCGGCTACATTATAAGGTACCGTTACTCAGGGCAGACGGGCTTCATGTTGCGATCCGTTCGGTTATGTTTTGGGCAATGTCGTGTTAAGACTTCGACCCTGGTTGATCCGAAGGATGAGGTCACAGTTGTTGTAACCACGATATCTATACACGTTTGCGGTAATTCTAAATGAAAGGTAGTTGGGTCGACATATAACGACCTTTGGGTTAATCCTGGGGTTATGTCCATGTCAAGGTAGTGATGCAGTCGTAGTACTTCCGTATTTTCGTAGTTGTGCTGTCGTGGGAGGATGCACGTACGCCACTTTGGTGACCAGTTTTGATAACGTATTTAGGCACTATCCCTTTTGGGTTAAGTCTGTGTGCAAAATTTGATAGATGTTATTATGTAGGTGATGTGTAATGAAATTGTGTGGTATGTGATAAGTAATGATTAACTATGTGACATTGATACATACATATCTATTATTTATAATGGAATGGCCCCGAAACGTGTACCTCGAATGACAGAGGCAGAAATTGCCCAACTAATAGCACAATAACTCCAAACGGTTATTCCAAAAATCGTGGCGCAGGATAGCGCCGGTATTAACGCTAACCCCCAACCGAACCCATAGCCGGGACCGTTAGGTCAAAACAATAACTAAAACGATGTTAGGCCAGGTTGCACTTATAAACACTTTATGGAGTGCAAACCAATGGAGTTTAATGGAACTGAAGGACCGAATGGGTTTGTGAAAAGGATCGAGAAGTCGGAATCGGTCCCTAACATAAGTAATGATCCGGGTAACTGCGCGGTAAAGTATACAGCTTGCACTTTTACCGACCACACTTTGAACTGGTGGAATGCTATTGTGCAATCTCGCGGACAGGACGCGATCAATGCTATGACTTGAGATGATCTTAAGATACTAATGAGAGAGGTTCTGCACAATCCATGAAATTTTGAAACTCGAGCATGAGTTTTGGAACATGCAGATGCAAGGTGCGGATCATACAGGATTCACAAATCGCTTCAATAAACTGGCACGCCTCTTACCAGATATGGTTCGAACGGAGTCCAAGAGGATCGAGAGGTATATCTGGGGACTGGCCCCGGAAGTAAGGAGTATCATTAATTCGGTGGAGCACCTGACCATACACGGAGTGGTAGCTAGTTATGGCACGGTTACGTACGACATGGTTAAACGCAAGATTTTGACAATGCCAGGAGAGCCGGCAGGAAATAAGCGAGAGGCCCCGGAAAGTAGTTGAGCGGCGGCAGCCATACCGAAGAGGGGGAGAGCCACTAGTCAAAGTTACGCCATGACTACACCACCGGGAAACTCTGGTGGCTATAAAGGGACAGTCCCAAAATGCAACAAGTGCACTTTGCACAACTATGGTGCATGTCGAGTAGGGATCTGCTCGAGGTGCCATAAAAGTGGAAATTATACCTGCAACTGTAAGACACCATTGGAACCCAACCGTTTCCAAACCCCAAGGCCTCAGCCTCTTCAGCAACGGCCCCAACCACCAACACAACAGATTACCTACCCCCGTACTTGCTATGGATGTGGCAGTACGGAGCGAAGAAGTTGCCCAAAGTTTGCTCAACAGTCAACAGGACGGGATACGCAGGGCCAAGCTTCTACCTCAAATGTAGCTCGAGGTCGTGCCTTTATACTTGGGTCTGATGACGCATGGCAGGATCCAAATATGGTCTCAAGTACGTTCCTCGTTAGCGATCAGTATGCTTCAGTATTGTTTGATACGGGCGCGGATAGGAGCTACGTTTCCATTAATTTCTTACCCCTATTAAACATGTCAGCTATTGAATTAACAAGTCCCTATTCCATAGAACTTGCTAACGGTAAACCTATAACTAGTCACCAAATCATTCGTGATTGCCCTTTTATTCTTAACGACCACCAATTCCTTATTGACTTACTACCGGTAGAGCTCGGAAGTTTTGATATAGTAGTGGGAATGGACTGGTTGTCCAAGTGCAAGGCGGAGATTATATGTGAGCAAAAGATCGTTAGGATCCCTTTTCCTAATGACGAAGTTATTATGGTACAGGGAGAGAAGTCTGGTACCATATTAAACCTTCTATCCCACCTTAAAGTGTTGAAATGTATACGTCAAGGATGTGATGTATTCTTAGCAAGTGTAATGACGCCCGAAACGGAAGATCAACATATTAAGGATATCCCAGTAGTGTGTGATTACCCAGACGTGTTTCCCATGAATTGCCTGGATTTCCACCCAATCGGCAAGTCGAGTTCCGTATCGACTTATTACCTGGAGCAGCTCTAAGTGCAAAAGCACCTTACCGTTTAGCACCTTCAGAGATGCAAGAACTATCATCTCAGTTACAAGAACTGCTAGACTGAGGTTTTATCTGTCCCAGTTATTCACCTTGGGGAGCACCAGTATTATTTGTGAAGAAAAAGGATGGAAGCTTTCGGATGTGTATTGACTACCAGGAGCTGAACAAGGTTACCATAAAGAATCGATATCCTCTTCCGCGAATCGATGATTTATTTGATCAGTTGCAAGGAGCCTGTTACTTTTCCAAAATCAATCTTAGATCTGGTTATCATCAAGTGAAAGTTCAAGAGGAAGATATCCCTAAAACAGCCTGTCGAACTCGGTACGGTCACTATGAGTTCCTAGTTATGCCCTTTGGATTAACCAACGCACCCGCGGTATTTATGGACCTCATGACCGAGTTTGTAAACCATATCTAGATAAATTCATCATAGTCTTTGTTGACGATATTTTAATCTATTCCAAGAGTAAAAAGGAACATGAGCACCATCTACGAGCCATACTAGAGATATTGAGGAAAGAGAAGTTGTATGCCAAGCTTTCAAAGTGTGACTTTTGGTTACAAGCGGTACAATTTTTAGGACATGTGGTAGATCAACAAGGGATTCATGTTGACCCTAGTAAGATCGAAGCTATTAAGAATTGGCAAGCGCCTAAGTCTCCGAAAGAGATACGCCAATTCTTGGGACTAGCAGGATATTACCAACGGTTCATCGAAAATTTCTCTAGTATTGCCCAATCCTTAACTGCCTTGACACAGAAAGATCGAAAGTACGAATGGGGCGAAGAACAAGAAACAGCTTTTCAGCTGTTAAAACAAAAGTTATGTGAAGCTCCAATCATGTCGTTACCCAAAGGCAACGATGATTTCGTCGTATATTGTGACGCATCGCGGCAAGTGCTCGGATGTGTCCTAATGCAAAGAAGCAAGGTCATTGCTTACGCGTCTAGACAGCTAAACGTACATGAAAAGAATCACATGACGCATGATTTAGAGCTGGGCGCAGTGATTTTTGCACTTAAGATCTGGAGGCATTACTTGTACGGCACGAAATGTACAATTTATACAGATCACAAGAGCCTCCAACATATTTTCGATCAAAAGGAGCTAAATATGAGACAACGCAGATGGGTGGAGCTATTGAACGATTACGATTGTGAAATAAAATACCATCCAGGTAAGGCTAACGTAGTAGCCGATGCCTTGAGTAGAAAAGACCGAGTAAAGCCACTCAGAGTGCGAGCTCTTGGGATGATTGTGCAAACTAGTCTTAAAGAGCCGATTTGTAATGCTCAACGGGAAGCTTTGGAGGAAGGCCAACTAAATAGCGAGAACTTACACGGAAATGAAGGGAATTTTGTGAGGAAACCGGATGAAGTGTTGTATTACAAAAATAGGGTATGGATTCCTACTCTCCATGACCTACGCCAACTGGTTATGGATGAGGCTCATAAATCTAAGTACTCTATTCACCCCGGTACAGACAAGATGTACCACGACCTTAAGGAATTTTATTGGTGGCCATGAATGAAAAAGGACGTAGCAGAGTACGCGAGCAAATACTTGACTTGTGCCCGGGTTAAGGCAGAATACCAGAAACCCTCGGGAATGTTACAGCAACCCGAAATACCTCAATGGAAATGGGTGCAAATCACATTGATTTCGTGACCCACCTTCCAAAAACACCCCGAGGTCATGATGTAATTTGGGTAGTAGTGGATAGACTAACCAAATTGGCGCACTTTATTCCGATTCGTACTACCTATAATACCGAGAAATTGGCCGAGATCTACACGAATGAAATTGTGGCAAGACACGGGGTACCAGTTGCAATCATTTCAGACCGTGATAGTCATTTCACTTCACACTATTGGCAACAGTTACAAGAAGCTTTGAGGTCTAGAATAGACCTGAGTACGGCTTACCATCCCCAAACCGACGGCCAATCAGAACGAACTATCCAGACATTAGAGGACCTGGTTCATGCTTGCACCCTAGACTTTGGAGGAAGTTGGGATAAGCACCTTCCCCTCATTGAATTCTCTTACAATAACAGCTATCATAGTAGCATACAAGCTGCACCGTACGAAGCACTATATGGCCGAAAGTGCAGATCGCCACTTTGTTGGGCTGAAGTGGGCAATACTCAACTCACAGGGTCTGAACTAATTCAAGAGACGACAGACAAGGTGCATAAGATCCAAAGTAGACTGAAAGCGTCCAGAGATCGGCAGAAAAGTTACGCCGATGTTCGCAGGAAACCGTTGGCGTTTGAAGTAGGGGACAAAGTACTATTAAAAGTGTCACCATGGAAAGGAGTGATCAGGTTTGGCAAGACAGGAAAATTGACTCCGAGATACATTGGGCCGTATGAAATTATTGCTAAGGTTGGATCTGTAGTGTACCGACTAAAATTACCAGATGAACTGAGCATGGTTCACGATGTCTTCCACGTATCCAACTTAAAGAAATGTCTCACGGATGAAGCAGCTATTATACCGTTAGAAGATGTGCACATTGATGACAAACTCCACTTTGTGGAGGAACCGGTAGAAATAGTAGACGGGAAGACCAAACAACTACGTTATAGCAAAATCTAGCTGGTGAAAGTCAGGTGGAATACGAAGCAAGGACCTGAGTATACCTGTGAACGGAAGGATGAGTTCCATAGAAAATACCCACATCTCTTCCCTAACAAAACGAATTGAATTTCGGGGACGAAATTTCTAAACCAGGGGAGACTGTGACAACCATGACGAAACCAGGTACACCCTAAATGGTCCAAAAATATAAAGCACTCCTAACACTTTAATTTCACGAAAACCCTAAAAACATGTGTGACTTATATGCTTGATTAACTGATATATGTTATGTCTCAGAGGCATCCGAGAACACGTTATGATTAACATGACACTAATAAGGGCCAACAGTGCGAAGTTGGTGTCCTTAGCCTTGAAACACATGTTAAACGGGAGTGTTCCGTTTAACAGCACTTTAAACCTTTGACATTGATTATTAGGGTATCAGTAGCATTATTTAAGATTTCGAGTTCCAGGAACAACTTAGTTTTGTGCCTTAGACTGTGACATATGGTTTGAAGCCAATCTGAGATTGGGCACGCAAAACGAAGCAGCTTCCCGGTTAGGGAAACGCTTTCGTTTCAGGCATAACATAAGGCAATCAAACGTCCAAGGAACGATCGATCAAGCTTAAAAACATTTAAACTACTCTAATATGAGTCTTTTATGATTAAAACGTAACTGGGTTCGGATTTCAAGACGGTTATGCATGATTTTTAAAACCGAGTCTTTTGACACTAATTACGCGCGAAACGGAGTCTGTCACGCAAATCGAGAACGCGCCCGGGTCCCGTAAACGAACCTAGCCACTCAACGGAAGATAAACATCATCTTTTAGCGCACTTTACGAAGCACGAGGTGGCCTTGTGGGACCCTCACCCAAACTGCCCCCCACCCCCTTTTATTTACTAAAAAAATTCAATTTTTTTCCTTTCTTATTTCATTTTAACACCAAAATACTTCTCAAAATTCAGGTTTCTCTCAAGAACAACCAGCTGATTACACAAGAAACTTCAACAAATCAAAGGTATTAACTCAAATCCATAAGGTTTTAAGCATGGTTTCTTGATCAAACATGATTTAGGTTATGAAAACTCATTTTAGTCCATGAAGTTTGGAGTTTTAAACAAGTTTAGGGGCTGAATATGAACACCATATGAATACCCTGGTGTTATATAGCAACCATGGTAACAAAACTTTGGGGTTTGATACCCTAATCAACACTTATTCAACAAAAATCGCGTAACTATTCGATTAACCGAAAACAATGAATCAAAGCTTGATTGATCTAAGTTCTAGCATATTTGGATTGTACTTGATGTGTAGGTACTAAATATAGCCCACACATACTTCTGGACTCACAAGGAACGCTCGGAATCGAAGGAATCGCTAGGTATATCACCTGAAACTCGAAACTAGCATAGGCAAAATATTGTTTAGACTATAACTTGGTCTGTGACACTTGGATTGAGCTGAAATTTGGTGTGGTGATGATGGAAGGTCCACGTAAAATTTTAGAATTTTGGAATTTTATACAATTTTTGGTGAAATTTTGACTCTTTTACAAAAATAATTCTGAAAAAAAATAACAAACGGATTCAATAAATCACCAAATTTTACAGAGACGCTAAGGAATATATGAGGAATGTTATGGGAAAATTTGGAGTCCATTGGTTGAGTTTTGATATGGGCTAAAATCCGCGATTTTGCGAATTTTCGGTAGCCCAAAACGCACCGAAACGAAATTGGAAAAATTTTAAAATTTTTGGAGATGTTTCTAGAAACATAAGGGATGTCCAGCAAATTTTTGGATCACTAATGTTAATTAATGTTAATTAGGTGGTTAAATTTGGTTTTCTAAATAATTTATTTAGACGAGTAAAATGCCAAAATAAAATCCCAGAAATTTTTCCCATATTCTACAGATTTTTACTAAATTATATAAAAATTCTCAGAGTTTTATTCAAATTATAGATAAAATGGGAATTTTGGGATTAAAAATGGGTTATTTTAAATCAATTTCGGCAGTTTACCGTGTAACGAACCTGCCGGAACGGGGAACTGACCCAACCCGAAAAATACTATAATTGAAACACGGGAAGTATTCCTGGAGATTCCATGGCAGATTGGACACTCGAGGCGTGTCCAATACCATTTCGGGAAATCCCCGACGGTGGAAACGGAAACTCAAAATTTGGCAACCTGGACTCCCCAAACACCCAAACTCTCTTAATGAAAAATTAATCATTCTTAAATAACAATGTGTTGGCACTATTAGTATTCCCGTACCATTATCCGAACAAACTATTGACATTGACTGCCACGCGAACCGGTGCCCGGAAGCCAAACTGAAAACTAATACTACCCTGACCTCCATCACCATACCCGTGACCTATAGTCTCAATCCGGGGTGAAAAATCTTGACCAAATACAAGTTATAACCACTACCGACTTAGATATTGATTTAAGTCCTTACTTGCATGTGTGCTATTAAAGCTGATTTCGTTGATTAAACACTCTTTAGCCGAGACTACTACTTGCACTATGAGTTCCCTTCCCCACTTTTAAACTGTTTTCCTATTTTCTGGGGTGAATTGCATGTTACGAACTGTGTTAATTGCTCAAACTATATCATGTGAATTATCTAACACACGATATTAGCCCAGATACAAGTGATTAACGTAAGTCGTGTGCAGTGGATAGTACTATTGGTTTGACAAACACAGGCCACGCGCGACAGAATGTCGGCAACAAGGTCTGCACGTGTCCGTAACCAGGTTATTTTGTTAGACATAACTACCCGAGGGCATTGAACTTCATGAGTTGCAGGTGGTGCGAGTACGTGTCTGTGTGACACGGTACAATTAGAACAGTCTAGGTTTCACTTGTGACACTCGTGTAATTCCATCTATGAACCGTACTATGTGCAATTAAACATGTTGATACATTTTGAAACGAAACAACCAAACCAGTGGAACTCACCAGCAGCGTTTAGCTGACCCCTTTTAAAACTAACATGCATTTCAGGTAACTTGAGACTGATGTGATCCGTATATGTTGTTCAAGACGTGTTTATTAGGAAATATTTAGATTGACACATGCGACTTAGAAGACTTATGTGGTTCATGGGAACACGCAGTTGCAACATACATGTAGTATGTAATCAATATTATTTAAAGTGTTAGGAAATAAACTGTGAAAATACGTGCATAACTGTATTTTATTGTTATGTGTTATTTGACTATTTGTTAGTTTTACAGTATGAGTGACCAAGGACTATTTGTTAGTTTACATTATGAGTGACCAAGGACTAGGAGCGAAGGTACCTCTTCACAGTCTGCCCTCTCAGGGTATTCCGCTGAGGATGAAGATGGGATATTCGTGTTTAAGGCTTAGTCTGAAGAGCCATTCCCTCATAAAAAGAGAGTATGGTTCAGTAGGGGAGCACATGAGCGTAGGAAACAAATGAAAAAGTTGCAACAACAGAGAGTCCTAGCAGCCACAAAAAGGGAGTCAGATGCCGATACACACGATATGCTTAATAGGAGCTTAGCCAATTTCCATATCCTAGCAACCACAGCTGTCGACCCTAATCTGGAACAACTTGTAGCACCTCAACCATTACCACTATTTCCCCCACAACCCATGGAAGTAGAAATGCATGATTTCAATCCAGAGGAGGAGATACCTAGGGTACCAGCACCCAATCCCTTAGATCCAGATTACGATCCGTGGTGAGATGATAATAGGGACTATGTGCAACGTTACCCAATACCTGAAGATATACCCATGCAAAACTTAGCAGCCTACCCGGACCTTGATGTCCTAGATCCCTACTGGAACCAGGACCCATATGTTCAGGAAATTTTAGCAAACCCTTACCAGGCACCCCTACCCCCAGATTCCAAACCCAGCCCCAGCACTTGCACCCCTAATGAGTGCAGAAAATGTGCAAGAACTCCGAACTATCGGAGAAGAGATTTTAGAAAATAGCGAGAGGATGAGGCAGGTTGGAGAGTGACTCGTCTGGAAGTACGACGAGCGCAATATGGATTTCTGGATGAATCCATATCCATGAAAGTGATGATAGAAATGGTAGTAATAATAATAATATAATAATATGTGTGTATGTTTGAAAAAAAATTTATAAGTAATGTATTGTAGTATAGACCACCTCATGGTTAGTGATGCATACTAGTATTGTGATTTTAATTTCCAGTATCGGTTTGTACTAGACGCATAATATATAAGAAAGAGTAAGTCGCAATGTTTGACGTTTTTGATCAATATGCGTATCATGTGATTGGTTGTTTTAAATATTATCTTATGATATTAATACGTGGTAAATGTTTAAAATTCAGATGGCTGATCAAGTAAATCAAGAGAATCTGGATAATAACCCGGAAAACCAGAATAATGATAACCAGAATAACAATAACAATGGAAACCAAGTGGATAACAGTGCTATCCAACACATAGTGGCACAAGGAATCATAGATGCGATGCCATTTATTATCCAAAATGTTAGGGAAGCTGATAATAAAAGTAACCATAGCAGTAAACGACCAACTGAACCTGAAAACAACGTGAACAATGGACCCATACTTCAAGCACCCATTCCCAAAAGAAGAAGAACCATGCCTTATGGTTGTTCTTATAAAGAATTATGGTCTTGTAAACCAATGGAATTCTTGGGCAATGAAGGGGCCATTGCAGCTCTACGCTGGATAGAAAAGACTGAAGCAGTCTTAAAAATAAGCAAGTTCGCTGAAGAGGATAAGATAATGTTTGCTTCTAATCTGTTCAAGAACTCAGCCTTAGAATGGTGGAACATTATCCTCCAGTCTAAAGGAAGTGATAGAATTTACAATATGGAGTGGGAAGAATTTAGGAATATGGTAGAAAGGAAATTCTGCCCTCCTAATGAAAAAGAACAGATAGCGTACACTACATTATTCTTTGAATATGCTAGAATAGTGCCATCCCTTGCATCACCCGAACCAGTATTAATCTCCCGTTACATCTGGGGATTAGTCAGCGAGATTAGGCATGTAGTTAAGGCAGCTAGACCTTAAACCATAGAAGAAGCTGTAGAACTAGCCAACACCTTGACAGATGAACTAATGCGTACACGAGAAGAAGACCAGAGAAAGAACCTAGCTCAGAAACTTACTCAAGAATTTCGTTCTGGAAATTTCAACCGTGGGAAAAATGTAGGTTCAACCTCTGCACCCTACTCCAGGTACTGCAAGAAAAAGCATTCTGGAAGATGCTCCATGTACTGTAATTTTTGCAAGATACCAGGACACAAGGAAGAAGACTGCAGGAAGAAACCTAGCAATGGAATATGCTTTAACTGTGGAGAAAAAGTTCATATCAAGCCAAATTGTCTGAAACTAGCTCCAGCCATAAACAACAAGACTACTAAGAATGCTAGAGCATTTGTTTTGACTGCAGATGAAGCTAAGATGATTCCGGAAGTGATAGCCGGTACGTTTTTAGTTAATGATGTTTTTGCTAAAGTATTATTCGACTCTGGTGCGAACCAAAGTTTTATTAATACTTCGTTTTGCAAAATCCTTAATCAACCATTAACTAAACTCCCACAAGAATGTCTAGTAGAGACAGCAAATGGGGAAACCATTAAGATTTCTGAAATCTTGCACGGAGCAAGAATAGAATTTTTGAATCAAAAGTTTATTGCAAACCTTTATCCAATGAGTCTGGCAGGATTTGATGTCGTATTAGGAATGGATTGGTTAGTAGCCAATAAAGCCAGTATTTTATTTGATTAAAAGTCAATTCAAGTAAATTCACCAAAAGGTGAAAAGATTACAATTAAAGGAGATAGGCCCTCTAAATCCACAAAATTCATCTCTGTGATGAAAACAGCAAGTTATATAAGGAAAGGATCAACAGTGTATCTGATTTCTATAATCACTAACACTAAAGGAAAAGAACTAAAAGATATCCCTGTAGTATCTCAATTTTCAGATATATTTCCAGAAGAATTACCAGGGTTACCGCCAGACAGAGAAGTTTAATTCAGAATCCATCTGCTACCAGGAACAGCACCAATTGCCAAAGCACCTTACCGTTTGGCACCCGCCGAAATGCAGGAACTGAAGAAACAATTAGACGAATTGTTAGACAAAGGATTCATACAGCCAAGCTCATCACCTTGGAGAGCACCAATCTTACTCGTAAAGAAGAAAGACGGATCGATTTGTATATGCATTGACTACTGTGAATTGAACAAGGTCACGATTAAGAATCGGTACCCATTACTGTTGGATCGTTGTGTGACCCTAACGAGTCAATCGGAAGAGTTATACATTAATAACAAAGGCGGAATCAGTGAAATTGACATTAAAACAGCTTGATCCTTCTTAATTATCCTTTTATTACAGATTTCAAAGCTTTTTACAGATCAAATGACAAACGGTCAGCACATCGGCTCTGAAATCTCAAAGTAATTCCGTTTTAAATGACACACTAGGCTCAGGTATTTATAGATGTGCTAATTCCGTTTGAAGCTGCCACTGCCCATTTCAAGCGGAATTACAATGTTAATTTCGCTTGAACTGGTCATTGACACTTTCAAACGAAATTACACACAAACACACATAAAACCCTAATTTCTAACCTGCTGAGCACTAGTTTGTCCTATCTAGACATAAGACTAGATAAAGACAAAGTTAACAGACAATTGTGCACCAACAGACTCCCCCTTGGATGTTGACGAAGTCTTCGGCGTCGAGTCTTCAGTTTTAATCTCTTTCCAGTTTATCTAACAATGTAAGCATTCTTCAATTCTTCTCTTCTTCTATCAAAAGCTAGCATGAATCACAGAATCTGAATCTTTAACAACCTTCAAACTACCCCTTGAATGTAGATTCAGGAACTGTATCTGTCTTTTAAGTCTTTAGACTCCCCCTATCAATTAGCTGGGATTTTGCTATGTTGTTTTCTGAATAACAAACATGTTACCTGCACAATCTCTACCAAAACATAAGGTTTATGATTATGACAATTTCAATCCAAACTTACCATTTGATCTCATTTGTTGAATTTGTCAAAAATTTAGAAATCCACTTAAGTATCCAGGTCCAAATTAATGACCCTGATTACTCAATTTGTCTACCAAGTCCAACTTAATGACCTTGGTTGATCTGAGACAAATCACACTGACATTTTGTACAAATTAGTTCAAACAATTTTCTGAAATTTATAAGTTTCAAATTAATGAACTTTTTTTTTACTTTTCAATTTCATAGGTTTAACATTTTAAGCTTACAACTCATCTTCCAGCTCAGAACCTTCCTGCATCTGCTTCAATTTCGAATCTGAAGATCAGCTTTCCACTTTGGTTTGTCAAAAATAAAGCAGAAGTGTAAAATCTATTTGGATTTTTAATAAAGTTTCTAAACTAGAAATGAAAAACAAAAATGAAATGCAGTAAATGTAAACTATTTACAACCATATTTGTGGCGAGCGTGTTAGGAAATCATATCAACTATCTGACAAGCTACAAGTACCGTTAAGCTTTAATTACATACTCAGAATTAAACAATTCACTTAGATTGTCGATATACTGATCCACTTAAATTCTCACACAATTTTCAATCTGTCCAGGATACGAATTAGGTGAATTAAGAACTTAAACTCATTCCTGTGTCCCACCTCTTGAATATACTCCTGTATCCAAATCCCAATATTCAGTCTTACAGGTGAGTATACCACAGATGATATCTGTAAGGGGGTTAATTTGCGAGGGTCGTGAGAGCTCAGGTCAAAACTTCCGTTCAGCAGAGAGATGACGGCTTCGACTTTAAGTGTGTCCCCTTTAGAGGATCTTTTTTACAACAGCTATGATTAGCATTTTTCAATGTTTCATCATTTTTTGTACTGAGGGCGATGCTATATTTCAAGAAAGTGTAAAGTATTATACGGGGACTAGGCCATTGCTTCCGCAAAATAAGAAGTCCCGGGATAATACCCCAGATATCACTGAGTATAAAGACCTTGTATCTCAGAAAGAGGGATCTTTCAAACAAGATTTCAGGGGTTACCTATATATTCAAGTAGTGTTCCCCACGAAATAAGTAAGTAAAGATTTTAGGTTTATATCCCGAACAAACCTACTAAATGTGCAAAAACCTATCGGCACATCATCAGCGAGACTGTTTAACCCATTTAAACTTTACATATCTTTAGCATACCGTAACTGTCAAGCTAATGTACTATCATTTTCCCTTTTTACACAAGCTCTTTTCTGGTTTTCTATTGTTTTTGAATTTTGAAAATATCTCATGTTTTTGTATTTTTGAAATTTTTTATTGTTTTTGTATTTTCTGAAAATATTACCCTATACTCCCCCTAAATACCAAAACAAGTAAAAAAACGACAAACCATTGCAGATTGCTTCTCAACATCATCTACAGTGGTACCTTCATCAACGCCAAGAATCTCCTCCGACACCAATAAAAGCTTCATACCGTTCAATTTTTAAAGATATTGAAAACGAGTTTTATCAAACGCGTTGGTATGTAAATCAGCCTTTTGTTCGTCGGTGTGGATTTTCTCAATTCGTATCAACTTCTTCTCGAAACAATCTCGGATGAAGTGATGACGAATTTCAATGTGTTTAGTTTTAGCGTGATGAACATGATTTTTAGTGACGTTTATCGCTACCTCATTATCAAAAAAGATAGGGGTGTTAAGAAATTGCAAACCGTAGTCGCGCATCTGTTGCTGGATCCACAAGATCTGAGAGCAGCAACTGCTAGCAGATACATACTCCTCTTCACATGTGGATAAAGCCACAGAGGTCTGCTTCTTGCATTGCCAGGTAACCAATCTTGGTCTGAAAAATTGGCACCCCGCTGTTGTTGATTTAGCGTTAACTTTGCAGCATCCGAAATCGGAATCGGAATACCCTTCGAGCGTGAAATCGCCTTCTCTTGGATACCACAACTCCAGTGATGGAGTTCCATTCAGGTAGCGTAATATCCTTTTCACAATTACCATATGCAAAGCTCTTGGGTTAGATTGAAATCTTGCTGTGAGGCAGGTTGGGTACATGATATCGGGTCTTGAAGCTGTCAAATACATCAGCGATCCGATCATGGAACGATACATCGTTTCATCTACCTTCTCTCCGGTGAGATAAGGGTTTATCCCATGGTTCGTTGCTAACGGGGTGGAAGCTGGAGTAGAACCTGACATCCCAAATTTCTCTAAGATATCATGAACATACTTCGTCTGATGTATGAAAATTCCCTTAGGCAGTTGATCAACCCGAAGTCCCAAGAAGAATTTCATTTCACCCATCGATGACATTTCAAATTTTTGCTTCATAACTCTTTCAAAATCTTTGCACAGATTCTCATTTGTAGACCCAAATATGTTGTCGTCTACGTATATTTGAACTATCAGAAGATGTCCGTCGACTTCTTTGGTGAAGAGAGTGGCATCCACTTTTCCACGGATGAAGCTGTTGGCTAGCAGATGTTGAGACAAAGTCTTGTACCAAACTCTCGGGGCCTGGTGTAAACCATACAGCGCTTTATCCAGCAAATAAACCTTGTCTTTGTGGATTGGATCGGTGAAGCCCGGTGGCTGTCCGACATATACCTCCTCTTTTACTTTCCCATAGAGAAACGCCGATTTAACATCTAGCTGATAAACTTTAAAATTTTTCCAAGATGCAAATGCTAGGAAGATTCTGATCGTTTCAAGTCTAGCAACCGGAGCATATACTTCAGTGAAATCTATACCCTCCAGCTGACTGAAACCCTGTACTACGAGTCGAGCTTTGTTTCGAATAATAACCCCTCGATCGTCTCTCTTACACTTGAACACCCACTTGGTGTTTATCTTCCTGTGACCATCAGGTAAATCTACCAATTTCCACACACCTAACTTCTCAAACTGACTCAGCTTCTCTTGCATCGCGTTGACCCAAGAATCTTCAGTTAGTGCTTCCTTGTATGTTCGCGGTTCAATCTGCGAAATAAAACAACTAAGTAAAAACTCAGTTTGTAAAGGAGCAACTGTTGAATAGAAAAAAGTAAGGCCTTGGTCAATTTGACATCTAGTGCGAACGCCTGATTGTAATTCTCCAATGATCAGCTCTTCTGGATGGTATGAAAGAGTTCTCGGCATCACCTCGCCTGAAACATCTACCTCGCCTTCCAAATTTGTAACATTCTGATTTGCACATTGTTCACTGACTGGAATTGTTTGACTTGATATCTGGATTTGCTCCCCCTTAGAAACTGAATCTCCACGATCAAATATTGGTCTATTATCAGATTCTTGATTATCATTGACTTCCGTCTGATTGTCATAAGCATGTTCTGAAGATTGTTGAATATCATTATGTTCTCCAGCATTACTTGGACCGGCTTCATCGTCATTTGAAGATTGCCGTTGACGTGTAGAATACTCAGCTGGAAACCTTTCTTGTGATTCTTCATATTCTCTCAGAATATCCAACTCGTCAAAGAAATCTTGTTCTTCGTCCATGTCAAACGAATCCCACAAAGTATCGTAATTAAAACGCCATGAGTCGCCTGGATTCTGCGGTGGCATGGTATAACCTTGACACTCAACATTGTGTGCTTCAATAATCCTCTTCAGGCTTGGAACAAAGACTCGTTTCAATGGACTTGAGTAACCCACAAAAATTCCTTCAATGCTCTTTGCACCAAACTTTCCAAAAGGTTCTAGAACTGTACAGGGAGATCCAAACGGTTCTAAATACTTCAGGTTCGGCTTGCGGTTATTGATCAACTCGAAACACGTCTTGTTTAATTTCTTCACTGTGAGAACCCGGTTGACTGTATAGCAAGTGGCTGACACTGCTTCTGCCCAAAAATTAACTGGTAGCTTTGAATCAGCAAGCATCGTCCTGGCCGTTTCAATTAGCGCCCTGTTCTTTTTTTCAGCTACTCCATTTTGCTGTGGAGTGTAAGGAGCACTAAATTCTTGCAGTATACCTCTCTCATCACAATACTCTTCCATCTTGTTGTTCTTAAACTCAGTACCGTTGTCACTCCTGATTCTTCTGATTCGAGTTTGGTACAAGTTTTCAATTTTCCTGAACAACTCCATCAAACTTTCAAACGTCTCATCTTTTGACTTCAAAAATGATACCCATGAAAATATAGAATAGTCATCAGTTACTACTAGACAGTAGAGATCACCAGTAATACGTTTGACGTTTACTGGACCAAACAGATCCATATGGAGTCTCTCTAACGGTCTTGAGACTGAATTGACTTTCTGTTGAGGGTGTGATTTCTTCTTTTGCTTGCCTTTGATGCAGCTAATGCACTCCCTCTAAAGATGAAAACCTTTCACATGAACACCAATAACTAAGTCGTTATGCACCAGGTGATTCATTTTTCGCAAATGAATATGGCCCATCTTTCGATGCCATAACTGTGACTCTTTTTCCGTTGCTCTTGACATAAAACAGTGAGCCTGACCCGTTGTAGTAGTTGCTACACTCATGTCCAACACGTACAAATCATTCACTCTGGGCGCTCTCATGATAACCCATTCTTCGGGAACAACAAATCCTGGTTTCAAGATCAAACATTCTTTGTCTGTAAAGTGCTTTGTATACATACGATCACAAATCTGAGAGATGCTCAGAAGATTGTTTTCAAGCTCGGCGATGTAGTTAACTCTTTCAAACGTGACGATACCATTCGATAAAGTTCCTTCACCGACTATACGACCACCTTGATTTCCTGCAAAACCTACATAACCTCCATTAAACCCTCTAACATCATACAGTAGGGTCTTCTTCCCCGTCATGTGCCGAGAAGCTCCACTATCCATAATCCAACGTGAAACGGATCTTGGAAGCTTCTGCACATATCACAAACTTTTAGTTAGATTTTGAAGCCACCCAAGCCTCTTTTGACTCAGGTAACTTGACATTGATGTGAGTTTTTGTAGTGTAAAGTGGCGGAAAATTCTTGTCATTCATCTTTAAGCTCTCTTCAGATCCAATCTCAACCTTTATGTATAAAAAGAAATCATTTTGAGAAGGTTGACCAGATGATTGATCTTTCTTTGGTACATACTTCTTTTCAGAAGTAGTAGCATCTTGTGGTTCAAGTTTCTCATAGTAATCCACAGGAACATTCATCTTTACCGTAGTGGTAGAAGATGATTGTTTTTCTTTCTCAGAAACCTTTGGTTTTGTGAAACTTGAATTCTTTTCAACTGATTTTGGTTTCCATGCTTGTTGAGGTGAAGCAACCCGTTTGTAAAACTTATCAATTTTAGTTACCACATTCTTTACAGGTTCAGTTTTGATTTTTGTGTTTTCATTTTTCAAAACATTCTTCTCAACAACTATTGGTGCTTTGCCTTTTGCATCAACTTTCCTTCTCTGACTCTCACAACTTCAGACTTAGGCTTATAGTTGGTGCACTTTCGTACAATGTTTCCAACTTTGTTGCACTTGAAGCATTTACGAGTATCAGCTAGCCGACTTGTGCCTTCAGTCTGAGGCTGTGAGGCCTTTTCCTCAAAAAACTTTTCATTTGATTTTGAAAAAAATTCAGATTCTTGCTCGGCATGAGAACTCGAGCTTTTTACAAACACCTTTTTCTCTACAAACTTCTTGTTTTGAAAATTCTTCTTTTGAAAATTCTTACCACCCTGATATCCACCCGACCATTTGTTTTGATTATTTTTAGAAAAACGTGGCGGTACTACAGGCTTTTTGTAGTAAGATTTATATTTTTCAAAATTTAGTTGCCTCTTCGCATTTTTCAAACCTTCAATTTCAAACACATCAATCTCAATCAACTTGAACACATTTCTCAATTTACCAACATTCACATTCTCCAAAGGAAAATCACGATCTGAATACAACTTATCTGATCCTGCCATCTTGTACATCACAAGATGTGTTTCTTCACTTAAGTTGTTTTTGGATTTTGATTTTGGAATGTATTTGTCCAAAAAGCATTCATCATCCTCAGTAGTGTCACTTTCAGATTTCAAAACACTTTCAACCATACTTTTAAAAACTTCTGATTGAACACTTCCTTCGTCGGATGATGAAGTGAATGTAACATCAATTGTTTCTGGAAGCTTTTCTTCATCATTAACCAACCCTGTTTTTTTCTTTGAAAAATTATTTAAAACTGGTGGTGGAACCTGATGAAACCCAACCCCAGTTCCATCAAAGTATACATCTTCACCTGCTTTGTTCTTCCCAATTGGTTTAGGAACGATATGTTGAAGAACAAAACTTGCGGAGCTGTAACTGTTCAGATTTAACTGGATGCGTTCATTTTCAATTTTAGCTTCTTGAAACTGAAGCTTCAACTTAGCAATCTCATCCAGTTGTTGGTTAATTAGCTCTTCTTTAACCCTAAGAACACCTGACAACTGCACATTTTCGGTGTATGTCTTACCATTTCTTTCATCAGAATCTTTAACCGTTCGCTTTCGCTTCTCAAAATTTTCTAAAAGTTGACGATTTTCATGAATTAACCTTTCGTTTTCTTTCCTAAATCTTTCTACTTCAATTTTATCATTTTCAATTTTCTCAGTTAATTCTTTTACACGATCATTTGAAGCTTTTAACATTTTGTCACGGTTTAAGATCTGGTTTTCAACATCTCTGACTCTTCCTGTCAGATCTTCGATCTTTTTACCATTGAGGTAAGCAATTGTACTACAAACCTTGCAGTCTTTCATGCAATTTTTGCAGTCGCTCTCAGTTTTAGCTTTCTTACCTGACTCATTGACTGAATCATTCTGACTGACCTTGCTTTTAGACTCAGTGCTAGAACCAGAAGCTACCTCTAGCTCTTTCGCAGCAAAAACTTTGTCAGCCATCTTCTTCAAATTTTCAAGAGTAAACTCTTGTGACGTGTCAATAATCCCGTCATCAATTTTCATTGACTGCTTCTCTTTCTCTTCTTCTTTTTCTTTTTCTTTTTCTTCAACTTTTTCTTCAGCTTCTCCTCCTCCCCACCACTCTCTTTGTCCGGCTTCTTCTTCTTCAGCAATTTGTTTGGTGAGAACTTCAACATCAAGAGATTTTGGATCAATAGCAATGTTTCCATTTTGATCAAGATAACATTCTCTATCAGCATCCCATATTTTCGCCTGTTTTGCTTCTCTGTATATGTAACCGGCTTTAATCATCCTATCTTGGGCTTTCATCTTTCTGTTGATGTATTTCTCTTGGTCATTTCTGCTATCTCTGAAAGGAAAAACTTTTGTTACAAATGCATAACCCACTGCATCCTCTTCCGGTAACACTTGACTCCAATCATATCCCTCATCGTCATGGATAATAGCAAGTGCTTTGGATTTTTCTTTGGGATTTTCTTCTATCTGCTTCATTCTGGGGGGTTCAGATTTGTTCTGATGACAGATTGCTCTTTTGTAGTAATCCTCTCTGAATGGATTTGTAGTATCACCAGCAGGTGCATTTCGACATTCATGTTTAAAATGTCCCTTTTGTTTACATCTGAAGCATGTGACCTTTGATTTATCAAAACCAAGTTTTGTGGACGGTCCTCCAATTGAATGTCTGCCTGTAATCTCCATGAACCTTTGAGCTCGTCGAACTGCACTAGCCATACACCACCTGATATCGATCAATTCCATCTCTTCTGGATCGATCTGGTCATAATCTTCCTTGGTGAGATTAGTGTTTCCAATCTTTCCCGCAACAAGGCTCTCGTATAATTCAAGCACAGATTGCCAAAAACACCATTTGCTGCTTTGCGGATTCTTCACTGAAATTTTGTGCATTCTTCAGATCCACAGCAATGTTACATTGGAACAGATTCTTTGAAGCTGACTGTTGTTGTTGACTTGCAGCAGTTGATGATGACCCTCCATGATAGCCGCTGCTTGGACTTTCTTGACTTGTCATGTTTGCATTTTCAGCAGAGAAAGCTATCTTTGGTGACACGGTTTTTGGGATCATACTTCCTCGATAATACAACTCTACATTCTGCTAGTACGAGGAGTTGTTGACTTTGTTTGATTTCTTGATCTCCGGCTCATGACTCTCCAGTATTTCAATTAACAGATCAACCGTCAGAGAGTCAAATAGTTTGTCAACCAATTCTTCTCGAGTATAAATGATTCCATGTCTTGCCAGCTCCATCTTCATATGCCCAAATCTTTCAATCATCTTAGATACAGATTCATTTTTTAAACATCCAAACAAATCAAATTCTTTTCTTAACAATTTCTTTTTGTTTTTAACTATTTCGACACTACCCACACATTTCACTCTCATATTCTCCCATAGATCTTTCGCATTTGTGTACTCAATCAACGATATTATGTCGTCTCTGACAGACTGATGAAGTAATGCAAGGCACTTTTGTTCAGCAACATATCTGTCTATCTCCTCAGCTTCTGTCAAATTTTCAAAATCCTATCTTCCCATAGTGAAACCATTCTTCAACATCTTCCAACTTGGATATGCAAACGCTTTTAGCCATTCTTCAATCTTTTTAGCCCATTTATTGTAATCTTCAATCGCCATCAGTTTGGGAGGTTTGTTGTACGTCCTATAAGCACTCTCCACACTTAAAGCATCAGAAAGAGTTTTCTTCGCACTCGGAGTTGAAACGTTTTCATTTGTGTTGTTTAAAGTATCATATCCACTGTTTCCCATGAAAGCAAAAACGTCACAGAACGGATTCATGAACTCATCCATCTTCAAGTATCTGAAACAATCAACAAACACTTAGAAAATTATTGGATTTTAACCAAGACAGTTTCAAACGAAATCAGCCTTTCAAGCGAGACCAGCTTTTCAAACGGAATAAGCTTTTCAAGCGGAATACTGCTTCACACGAAATTACTCCTCTCACACGGAATAGCAATTCAAACGGAATCAATGAAGCGAAATTAGTAATTCCGTATGAAACCTTCAAACGAAATAGGGTTTTCAAACGGAATTAGTGATTCCGTGTGAAATAAGCAGCACTTTCAAACGGAATAGGTGATTCCGTGTGAAATGAAAGGCAGTTTCAAGCGAAATTAACCAAAAAGGTTAATTCCGTGTGAAATCACAAGTATTTTAAACGAAATTAGTGATTTCGTTTGAAACAGTACTGACAATTTCGAGCGGAATTAGGATGACATCATCCTGTCGGCCTCCAATTTGTCAAATTGACCTGGATTTTGATCGAATTTTGGTCCAATTCTTTCAAGGATTAGTTAAAACTGTGTTTTAAATGATATATGAGAAAATCAGTCCAATTTGTCCGTTAAATCTTGTTCAATTCAGAAAAGAAGGTGTAGAAGTGAGAAATTCAAGCTGAATAGGTATGAACTCTTCGTCCTGAGCTCTAATACCACTTGTTGGATCGTTGTGTGACCCTAACGAGTCAATCAGAAGAGTTATACATCAATAACAAAGGCGGAATCAGTGAAATTGACGTTAAAACAGCTTGATCCTTCTTAATTATCCTTTTATTACTGATTTCAAAGCTTTTTACAGATCAAATGACAAACGGTCAGCACATCGGCTCTGAAATCTCAAAGTAATTCCGTTTTAAATGACACACTAGGCTCAGGTATTTATAGATGAGCTAATTCTGTTTGAAGCTGCCACTGCCCATTTCAAGCGGAATTACAATGTTAATTTCGCTTGAACTGGTCATTGACACTTTCAAACGAAATTACACACAAACACACATAAAACCCTATTTTCCAACCTGCTGAGCACTAGTTTGTCCTATCTAGACATAAGACTCGATAAAGACAAAGTTAACAGACATTTGTGCACCAACAATTACCAAGAATCGATGATCTGTTCGACCAATTAGAAGGAGCTCGATTTTTCTCTAAAATCGATTTAAGGTCAGGATATCATCAATTAAAGGTACAGGAAGATGACATTCCTAAGACAGCCTTTCGAACAAGGTATGGCCATTATGAATTTACTGTCATGCCATTTGGTTTAGCCAATGCCCCAGCCGCATTTATGGACATGATGAATCGAACATGTAAGCCATATGTGGATAAATTCATAATTATTTTTATAGATGATATTCTTATATTCTCTAAGAGTAAAGAGGAACATGCAAAACATTTGCACACACTTTTAAGTTTGTTAAGGAAAGAAAAGCTTTATGCTAAGTTTTCAAAGTGTGAATTTTGGTTAGAACAGGTACAGTTTCTTGGACACCTAGTTAATCATGAAGGAATTCATGTAGATCCCACAAAGATTGAGGCAATTACTAAATGGAAAACCCCTGAATCACCATCTGGGGTTAGAAGTTTCTTAGGATTGGCTAGTTATTATAGACGATTTATTCAAGATTTTTCTAGAATAGCCATCCCCTTAACTAAGTTAACCTGTAAATCCATTAAGTTTGAATGGGGACCAAAACAAGAAGAAGCATTTAGAATCCTTAAGCAAAGACTAACCCATGTACCCATACTAGCGTTACCAGAAGGAACTGAAGACTTTATAGTCTACTGTGACGCTTCTAAGTTAGGTTATGGATGTGTATTGATGCAACGCCAAAATGTTATAGCCTATGCCTCTAGATAACTTAAGAATCATGAAGAAAATTATTCAACCCATGATTTAGAATTAGGAGCCATAATCTTTGCCCTTAAAATTTGGAGACATTACCTTTATGGTAGTAAGTTTACCATTTTTCCAGATCATAAGAGTTTAAGATATGTTTTCGGGCAAAAGGAATTAAACATGAGACAAAGACGCTGGATGGAATTGCGTAGTGATTATGATTGTAATATCCAGTATCATGAAGGAAAGGCTAACGTAGTAGCCGATGCTTTAAGTCGAAAATATCACGGAAAACCAAAAAGAATACGTTCTCTTAAGTTAAATCTACAAGTAGATTTAAATGAGCAAATTAGAAAAGCACAAGAATCAGTAATCAAGGATGATACTGAAAAATTAAAAGGCATGACTAAGGAATTAGAACAAGGAACAGATGGAATTTGGAGATTCCATAAGAAAAGAATGTGGATACCTAAATTAGGAAACCTACGCCACCGTATATTAGAAGAAGCCCATAAGTCTAAATATATGATGCATCCTGGAAGTGATAAGATGTATCAGGATTTAAGAAAGAATTTCTGGTGGATAGGAATGAAAAGGGATATAGCAGCTTATATTTCTAAGTATTTAACTTGTTCACAAGCTGAAGTTGAACACCAGAAACCTTCAGGATTGCTACAACAATTAGAAATGCCAGTTTGGAAATGAGAATTGATAACAATGGATTTTGTTACCAAATTACCCAAAACAAGAAAAGGTAGTGATACAATCTGGGTGATTGTAGACAGGCTAACTAAGTCAGCTCATTTCTTACCAATGAAGGAAACTTTTAGTATGGAACAATTAGCTAAATTATATGTAAATGAAATCGTTTCATTGCATGGCATTCCTTTATCAATTATTTCTGACAGAGATAGCCATTTTACCTCTCATTTTTGGACAAGTTTCCAAAAAGCGATGGGAACCAAGTTGAATCTAAGCACAACTTATCATCCTCAAACGGACGGACAAAGGGAAATGACCATTCAGACAATGGAAGACATGGTTAGAGCTTGTGTAATTGATTTCAGAGGTAACTGGGAGGATCACTTACCATTAATAGAATTTTCTTATAATAACAGTTATCACACAAGTATCAATACTGCACCATTCAAAGCACTTTATGGACGAAAGTGCCGAACCCCAGTCTGTTGGGCAGAAATTGGGGAAAAGCAACTATTTGGACCAGAGATAGTACAGGAAACAACAGATAAAATCATTCAAGTCAAGGAACGACTAAAAGCAGCACGCGATCGACAAAAGAGCTACGCTGATAACAGAAGAAAGACATTAGAGTTTCAAGTAGGTGACAAGGTATTATTGAATGTCTCTCCTTGGAAAGGAGTAGTCAGATTCATAAAAAGGGGAAAGCTAAGTCCCAGGTATGTTGGACCTTTTGAAATTATTAAAAGAATATGACCTATAGCCTATCAGCTGCAACTGCCAGAGGAAATGGCAGTAATACATGACGTATTTCATGTATCTAATCTTAAGAAATGCTTAGCTGATGAATCATTAGTTGTGCCTCTTAAGGACATAGAGGTAAATGAAAAACTCATATTTGTAGAAAAGCCTCTACAGATTGAAGACAGGAAAGTTAAGAATCTCAAGAACAAGATATTAGTTCTGGTCAAAGTGAAGTGGGACTCCAAAAGAGGACCAGAGTATGCATGGGAACTTGAATCAGAAATGCAAAGGAAATATCCACACTTGTTCTAGTAGATCTCGAGGACGAGCTCTAAAACAAGGTGGGGAGGATATAACAACCCTCAAAATATTTTGACACCCTAATATAATTAGAATGTCCCAATATGTCCGAAAATACACCCCATACGCTAAAACAGGGCCCGAATACTTTAATATTATTCAAATTAAATAAAAACAAGAAAAATGGAGTCCTCGCGGGGCACGTAGTCTTTGGCTACTGCCTACGCGGGCGGTGAAAGCTAAGAGATCAGACGATCCCCGGTGCTGCCGCATGTCACGATCGTGGCAAGTCTACTGGTGATGACCAATCAAGGCTAAGACCTATATCCCTACTATGCGGGCTGTGTAGGCTTTGGTCTCACCTTACGCGGGCCGCGAGAGAAGGTGAGAAGTCACCTATAATTAGAAACGAGGGTCCTGCAGTTTTCGTCGCTCATTTCCTTCGATCATTCTCTCAAATTCTGAATAATAGGCATTATCCTCGGGTATAATACCCCTAATTAACGAAGTTCTGCCCCGTTGTAAGTATCATAACCCCGGTTACGTATTAGATACGCTGCCCGATTGAACCAAGGTTCCGTAACGGCTGTCGTGGTTCTGCTTGACATAGTCGTTGGAATGTCGTCTCGGGGAGGGTATTACTAATGTAAATATTGGGTTATTATACTAACGTGGGTGCCTTTCTGTAAATTATAGATAATCACCAGGAAATCCTTACAGAAAATCTAAGACAGCAATGTGAGTAATCTCCTATTTGTATAAATTGTTTTTACAAAACCTCAATGTTTTACATTATATTGCCAGTGATTGAGTATTTGTAAATCTACAATTATCGTCGGTATATTTGGGGTTTTGTATACATAATTTGTTACTACACTGTGAGTAGTAAGATGACCATAAGTCGGGACGACAATACCGTGGGTAGTAATTAAAGTAAGAATTGGAAACAAATATAACTGCGAGATCGCCCTCAATATTGCGAATGATAAACTCTGTTTTGAGTAAACTGAGATTTACTCACCAGTATTTCCCACTGACAAAATGTTTTTAAATGCGTTTCAGGTAACAAAATGTGAAAGCCAAATAGAAGCCAGCTGGGACAGCACTTAAGGCTTGGAAAAAGTGGCTATAAATGTTACCTAAATAGAGAGATGTTTTATTTAAATAAAATAGGGTTGATCCCTATAAGCATGTTGTAATAAAAACTTGGGTTTTACCCATGTGTTTATTATTATAAAATATGGTGGTTTTACACTGATAAAATATTTCCTAACTACGGTCCTGATGAAAATTCCGCTGCCAAAAATTAATAAACAACCTATACCACCGAAACTGGCTCGCGGCTGCCCGTTCCCGGGTATAAGGATCGGGGGTTGTGACAGATGATGAAAGTTCTAAGCCAAAAAGAAGCCAGCCCACAAAAAATGTGAGGCAACCCAAAACCACACCTTCCAGAATCACAAAACACTCTTCCAAATCTCCCAAAAGCTCCTCAGAAAAACCTTCCAACCCAACAGATGTTGAGACACCTGTTGTATCAACTGCTGTTGATGCTTTAGTGGTTTCAACAGCTGTTAAGCCAACAACTGCCACCACCACTCAAACACCTGCTCACACCACAACCACTGCCACAACTAAACCACCACCATCTACTCAAAAGCCACCTGTCAAAAGACAGAAGACTTCTACTGACACATCAGTAGTTGTAGTGGCAACAGTCGTTGAAACACTAGTTGTTTCAACAGCTGTTAGCCAACCTCCTCCCACTTCAATTACAACCACTGATTCCAAAAATCCGTCACCAGCCTCTCCTAAACCAAAAAGGAGAAGGATAATTTTGGAAGATGATGAACCTTCACCACCACCAACAACCACACAACCCTTGACCCTTGTCACCGTACCAAACCCTGTCCCATTATCATCTGTCAAAGCTCAATATTCAAGTACTGCCATTGTATCTGCAAGTGTTTCATTTCCTTTGGATCTTCCTGCTGTTAGAAATGAAATAGTCTCATTTTATGCTGAAGATGATCCAGCAAAAAGGAACTTGCCATCTCTCCAAGGATATCCAAAGCCAAATAATATTGAAGAATATTTGAAGCTGAAAACCAAACAAGCAGAGGATATTTCCAACAAAGACACACAGGGAAAAACTGAGAAGGAAATTCAAAGAAATTATCAATACTTACTCTCACAAGTCAGAACCCTGGAAGAGTTTTCAAAGAAATTGTATCAAAAGTTGTCTGAAAGGGGAGATGAGAGCTTAAGGAAAGAATTTCTTGATCACATCATGAAATTTAAGAAAGATAAAGGAGAAAGATACATGTACAAAGAATGGTCTGCCAAAGAGCTTGAAGAAGAATTGGAGAGAATTCATCAAATGATAAAAGACAATGTGAAACACACTCCACCTGTATGGGCCAAGTACAAAAAGAATGTGCCTAATAGAGCTTTGAAGTTGAGAAGAATGAAAGAAGAGCTGATAAAAGCTTATTATGGTTCAAGGAATCAGGTGATGAGGTGGAAGGAAGAAAAGGTGTTGGATACTTACAAGAGCCTGGAAGCATTAAGGAAGAAAGACCCTAATGTTCCACAAAAGCCAAATTACCCTGAAGTAGTGGTTGATTAAAGAGTACCAAAGCTGCCCATCAAAAGATCAACTATTCCTCTTGCTGCAATCCATTATCAAAGTATAAATCATCATATGGTCAAATTTGTTAAGGGTCTTGATGATTTAAGATGCTAATTGTGTGCCGTCTATTAGGTAATTGTTTGTAATTTATGTTAACAATGTTTATATGTTAACAGATGTTGACCATAAGTCAAACAGATGTTGACGAATAGTGAAACACATGTTGACCTTAAGCAGATGTTTGGTTTCAGTCCAAATATCTCTTTATGGGCAAACATCTGTTTAAGTTCAAACATTTGTTTAAGGCCAAACATCTATTTATTGCCAAACATATGTTTATGGACAAACATCTGTTTAAGGTCAAACATCTGTTTAAGTCCAAACAACTGATATAGAACGCCAAACATCTGTTTAAGCCCCACCATCTATTTAAGTCTAAACAGATGTTTAAACATCTGTTCAAAACACTGTTCAATCTAACATGGGTTTCCATCCAACTATTGATTAAAAGTCAAACAAATTTTCAAACCAGTGATTGAGTTATTCAAATTTCTGTTGAATACTAAATGAGATGTTGACCAAAACTCAAACTGGTGTTGACCAAAAGTCAAACAGATGTTGACAAAAAACTAAATGGGATGATCCGAACCGGTTACATGGGATATTTTTAAACCTTCTAACTTTTTAAACACCCTCACATAATCTCGGTTCTTTTCCCTCTCCACGTTTCTTTGTACACTTTCTCCAAGAAACTCTGTCATCTTCTTCGATTTCTTCCGATCTTCATCAATATCATCTTGTATAATAACATAGGTATTGTTAAATAATCTGATTTGTTTTGTATTTTTTCATGTTTATTATTTTAGTTTTGAATTTCATAGCCGATTATCGTTCTTGCTGTTTTAATGAAGAAATTGTAATCGACGGTGGTGTATTCATGTAATTCCCTGTTTTTTTTTTCAATCCATTGTTGGTTATGATTGCGTTTATTGTTGCGGCTTATACTGGAACAACTTCTGATAGTCCTAATTTTTTTGTATATCTGATTACTATGTAGTTATTATGCATGTTATGATAGACATATACGATTCTAAAAAAAGTGATCTGCATTTCGTGTATCTACCATTTGTCTTTCTATACAATTTATTCAGCTGATGATCCTGCATGTCTATTTGTGATACTTAATCGGAAAATTAGGTTTTAAGTTTTAATTATATGATTTGCGGTAGAAAATATATATATTTCGATATGATAAGAAATTACATGTATTCTCACCTTTTCGATGTTGTCTATTGTTATTTTGATATATATATTAGTTGTATTATCTTTTATTTAGATGTATTGCATACCCTAATGGATTGTATTCATTTGTTTCTTAATGTTATTTATTTTGATTCTATATGGTTGCTACTGTTATAGTTTTACGTGAGAATGATTTATGGATTTCCGTGTTACCTTGAAGACAGTAAAAGGAAATGTTTGGTTAGTAATTTTATCCGATCTTAGTTTAACACTTAATTTTAATTTTTTTGTTTGATATCTAGCAACAAAAGTGTTTCTTTTCTTTATGCTTAGATTTTGCCAAAACAGTATCAAAATTGGATTCAACAGTTTAATTATCCAACTGGAAATACAAACATCCGGACCACAACTGGAAATGTTTTTAAAGTCAAGATCTATCCTCTAAGCAATGGCAGATATTATTTATATAATGGTTGGTGTCAGTTGGTAGACAGTTTGAAAATACCTTCAGATTCATGGTTGATATTTTATTATGAAGAAGCATTAGAAAGTTTCAGAATATTGTATTTTTATCAAGACATTGCTCTTGCTCCTTGTGAAGATTTTTACTACAAATCATCTGGTAACGAAGATTATGTGGTATGTAACTTCGAAGATTATTCATCATGTAATTTTTTTTGGAGATACAGTTGTTTAATTTTTGTTTTTTATTTATTTACTTAATTTTCTGATATATTTTTACTAATATACTATATAATGTGTTTTATTCTGATTGTAGAGTATTAATCTTTCTTTTGTTCATCACAAGATGTTAAACACTATTCCTTCATATCCGGTTCTTATTAAAGGATCTGGAAACCAGAACTGGTCTATACGGATGGAAGATATCAACAATGAACTTTGCATAACTACATGATGGAAGGAGATAAAGAAGGAGTTGTCATTAACTGCTGATCATCTTATTGTCTTTGAGATGATAGATCTTCAGACTTTTCATATCACGGTTTTTAATTGTGCTACATGTGATTTAGTGCTTCCACCGGAGGTCTTTGTTGTTGTTAAAGAAAAGGTGATAGAAGAGATTATCTTGAGTTCAGATACTGAAGCTGTACAGGACATCGTTAATGTCAATCAATGTGGTATGGTTGTTGTGAATGAAGATAATCAGATCGTACCTATTTCTTTCCCGTGTTGACGGTCATTTGGTAAGTTTGTGATTATGAGTTTACTAATATATCATACTTTAGTAAGATTTTAAAGATGTGTTAATTGTTTGTTTATTGAATTGTTCATTGTTTGTTACAGCGCCTTTTTTAAAAACAGGCTGAAGATCTTGGACTGAATCGTAAGATGGATTTGAAGATTATGGACGTGGCAGGTCATGTTTGGAATGTTCAAGCTGCTATAGGTCAATCTCGAGGTCAACCAAGATATTATCTGCAAGGAATGAGAAAGTTTGTGAGAGATAAAGGAATGGCTCCAAATGAAGCATTTACACTTAACTTTGTGAAAGGTAAAAAGCTTTTTATGTTCGGATGAATGTACATGGGATTGAAAAAGGCAAATGCAGAAGCATACATTGAACCAAGTTTTTGGGTTGTAGTTCTTTGCTTTTTTGAAACTGATGGTAGACTTATCTGATTTATTTTGAAGTTGTGCTTCTAAAACTATATATGTACATGTAAATTATTAGGTCCATGTCTAACGGAAACAATGCGGAGATGTAACTAAAGACAATATACTCGGTTACTCGCTCGAAACGATTCCTAAATTGAAAATAAAGTACAAACTAATAGCAAAATCATGTTAAAAGTTATAAGCGCTATTCTTTAGCAATGATAAGCTGGTTAATTATGCCATTGAAGGAATAAAAACATCGAGTTCTATTCTTTAATAATCATTTCAAGCAAATAGAAACACATACAGTTTCGATTATATCAAGAAACATATCGCCTTTTGCTTGGACTGGTGTCCATAATTTCCAAACTAAAACTGAAATTGATCAAATGAGACATGTTAAATATGTATAAGAAATCATGTATGGGTCACTTCGTTTGACTTTTGGTGAACAACTGCTTGACTTTTGGTCAACATCTGGTGACTGTTGGCCAACATCTCATTTAGTATTCAACAGACGTTTGAATAACTCAAACAGTGGTTTTAACATCTGTTTGACTTTTGGTCAACAGTTCATGGAAACCCATGTTAGGTTGAACACTGTTTTGAAGAGGAAAACAGTGCTAAAATATAAGAAGACAGTGGATCTGGTTGAATATCTCTTTCACTTTTGGTCAACAACTGTTTGACATTTGGTCAACATCTGTTTCCCCGATCAGATTTGGTGTTAAACTATAGTTCTTTAAGTCATTGTTTTGTTTTCTTGAATTCTATGTAATTTTGTTTTCTTGAATGCTATGCAATTTTGTTTTCTTGAATTTTATGTAATTTTGTTAATAAGTACAAGAACAAACATTTTTACAAAATCCCAAATCACCCGATCACGTAAGTTCATTGAAGTAAAAGTGAAAATGATGTTATTCATGTGGTCCTGTTGTGCTTTTGTTTGACCTCTAATATGGGTTTATGATCTAATCCGGTGATGTGAAGACATTGTTGTTGAATCCAATGAGATGCTTAATGTAATGAGGTCGTATTAATAACAAATAATAATTGATATAACTAAGTTTCCCGAGCCCGGGAAGCAATCCCGGGTAATCACCTAGTTATACCTAATAAATAAAAATCATTGTAGGCATGTGTTATGATTCTAGATCTTATTATTTTTTTTAATGACAATGCTTACTCACTCCTAATTTACATCAAATTTAACTTTAAACTACTCCTTGTTTTGGATTAAACCCAAGACCTCCCCTGTCTAGACAAGAATCTCTATAAAATAGGCTAGCCCACATTGACATGATTCTAGATCTTATCACTCTGTTTTTTCTAGCTCTTTCTTTTTCTGCCTCTTTCTTCCATTAAAAATGATATTAAATAATATTATTATTAAAATAATATATTATAGATATTTAATATAAAGTTAATTGTGGATACTTATTATTTAATTATGTATAGTAATTATATCGTTAAACAAGTGAACTTATATGAAATTAAGTATGGATATTTATAGTTTCTAACTTTACTTATCAATTTGGAAAAATAATTTATATTATGGATAATTTTATTCCAATAATAAAAATGAGGTTATTGGATTTTAATATACCTAAGTTTCACTGTTGGCTGATAAAATCTCAACTTTAAAAATTCTCTCCAACGATACCAACTTGTATAAAAATGACATCAATTGATCATTTTCTAACATATAAGAATTTGGCCCCTTGAAAAGATTTAAGTGCAACTGCAGACTCTTTAATTGATTTAAGTGTACCTATGTTAGAAAAAAGATCAATAGAGGCCAAATTCTTATAAGTTGGGATCGTTGGAGGAAATTTTTAAAGTTAGGATTATCCCACATGTGAAACTTAGGATTATTAAAATTAAATAACTAAAAAAATGCAATATCTTATATAATAAAAACTAGGTAGTTTTAAAAGATATTATAAATTTTAGCTCTTAATTTTTTGTATGTATTCATATATTTATAACTGTGATGTCATTTAAGTTAATTTTACTATGTTAAAATGATATTTAAAGGACTATTAACACTTTAATTAAATCAACAATTATCAGTTATATAAAAAAATTAGGAATATTGAATTTTAGTAATCCCGACTAATCGTCGTTGGCCGCCAATAGTATCAACTTAAAAAATAACTACTGACTGTCCTAACTATTGACATATTGGCCACCAATGGACCCTGACTAACAAAACCCTAACGTCGTTAGTCTCCGATCGCCGGAAAATCATTTATGGCCGGAAAATCATTTTTGGCTAGAAAAAGGTTTCTAAAGGTCCGATCTAAGGTTAAAAAGAGGTTTGAGATGGAGATGTTAAGTTTTTCAACCAAAAAGTTGAGTTTTCCGGCCAAAAATAAGTTTTCGAGCGAAAAAGGGAGTTTTCTGACGACTTCAATAATCGGGGCTTTTACTAGAAAATGGTTCTTAAATGTCCGCAATTATGTTACAAAGAGTTTTGAGACGAAAATGTTGAGTTTTTCGGCCAAAAATGAGTTTTCTGACCAAAAACGTTTTTCCGGCGAGTAGAGACTAACGGCGTTAGGAATCTGTTAGTCAGGTTTATTGGAGAGCAATATGTTAATAGTTGGGACTGCCAGTGGTTATTTTGAAATTGGGACTGTTGGCTGCCAACAACGAATAGTTGAGATTATTAAAATCCAATATTCCAAAAAATTAATACCCCGTTGATTTTTTTTAAATTTAACTTAACAGAATTTGTAACTATCACGTTAAAATTCAATTTTTAAAACATATCTTGACGACTGTATGTGTTAATAGATTACATTAAATTTTATTCAACCTATGTAATACATGAGTTTATTCAACTAGTCGATCCTACGGATTTTTACAAACATGTATTTTTTTATTACTAAGTATATAAAATCATACGGTTAATAATACACGATATTCAAACCTAACATACATAACTAATAATAATAGCTTGTATTTACAATTCAATGGGCCCAAAACTTTTTTTTCTTTTTCCTTTTTTTATTCACTCATTCGCGTTCATTTTCTTAATTGGAAAATAATAATTTCATTCTTATCTTTTGTCAAAATATCGTTTTATTATTTATAAATCTTACTAACTATTTAAGATTTCTTTTATTCAACCCGTATAATAAACGAGTTTCTAAACTAGTATTATATATGTTTCAATGGAATAATTGATTTTAATAATCTCAACTGTTAGTCATTTGCCGACGACAACAGTCTCAACTTTAAAAATAACCAGTGATGCTCCCACCTTTTCACATATTGTAAACAATGGACCTTTACTAACAAAACCTTAATTTCTTTATGTCCCCTTTTTTTCTATTAGCAAAGGTTCATTAATTGGTTTACAATATGTGACCGCCACAGGTTATTTTTAAAGTTGAGACCGTTTCCGGCCAACAACTAATAGTTGGGATTATTAACATCCATTATTGCTATTTCAATTTGGTTTTCATGAATAGTAACCATGTCTATAGCTTTTTGTCATGTGTTGTTACAATTTAAAGAGTAACTGGATTCTATCACTCATAACTATTGGGTTTTGGCTGCTGCCACTACCAACTATCACTTTTCACTCTCATCACTCCCAACTTAACACTTTGTGTGTTGTGTTACTCCGCATGTGAACATTTCTTAGTGTTTGACGTGTGTTATTAGTGATATTAGGCTAACACTTTGTGAATTACTAATGGCTGCGGGTGAATCTGTTCCTAAAAACAAAAGGGGGGGGGGGCAAAAACCACTCAACCGAAATGACACAACACAAAAAATGTTAAGTTGGGAGTGGTGAGAGTCAAAGTGATAGTTGGAGTGGTAGTGACCAATATCCAACAATTGGAAGTGATAAAATCCAATAACCCCAATTTAAAAATAAAAGGTTGAAAGTTAAACACAAATGAAGTTCCACTCCCCAGGTGTGCTCCCTTCCTTCAACGTAGGTGACTCAGGTTCGAGTCCCATGCTTAGTTTTGACTCCCGCACCCTTTTTCCTTTAGGTTTTTAACTTTCGTCATACAACAAACAACCCATATGACGAAAGACAATTGGTTACAATTAGCATCGGCGTTGAGGAACGATGCGCTGATAGGATTACCTCATTCGTGGTGTTACTGGGGTGATTAACAACGACGACGATAGAGGCTTTTAAGGGAGAGTAGCTCGACGGCTTGGAGCATATTAGGGTTCTGTTTCGTTTTCTCTTACAGATATGAAGGACTTGGCGCTTTACATGGCGTAAATAGATCAAACATCGTGTAATTTGTTTACTTAATCGCTTTTCATTGCTGTTAATCTATCCATAAAGTTCAGATCTAATGTTGTATGTTTACTTTTTTTTTAACTTTTTATTGTGATTTGTTTTGTTTATCATTGTTGGTGCACTTGTGTCTGTACTTTGTCTGTATTTCGTCATGATACAAAACGATGTCTTGTGTTAGTCTGAGTTACGTCTTAGGTTTGTTATTATGTGCGTTCGATGTAAGTTTGACCAAGTCAACCATCCTCACGGTTTGACTTGGCCAAACAGTTAGCACATATTTTGTAAGATGTTTGTGTCGAAGGATAAGTCATCGAAGGATTGTTTATATCCTTCGATGAGCTCGAAAGATAAACCTTCGATGGATATCGATGGACCTCGAAGGATATCATCCTTCGAGGTATATGTGATCCTTCGATAGGTTTCAGATCGATAGATGATCTTTCGATCAGTCTATCTGATCCTTCGACCAGACGAGCTGTGATGGATATATATATCCATGTAATGTGTTCACTTCATTAAGAGAGAGAAGTGTGTGAGATTGGAGTGAACTTGGTCTTGTAGAGAGCATATTTTCTGTGGTCAAGGGCTGTAACCGTGTCCACTGAAATACAAGAGAAAACTTTGATAAAAAAAAAAAAAAACTTGTAGGTCCCTCGGAGGATGAGGTCAAACCTTATCCTTGTTATGCTTAACACACTAGCAAGTGCGGAATCCAAGCTAGAATGCAAACCGGTAGTTTATACGAGAGCACAAGCCACAAAAGAGAAAGGTAGACACACGAGATATCAAAGTTTTCTCTTGTATTTCAGTGGACACGGTTACAGCCCTTGACCACAGAAAATATGCTCTCTACAAGACCAAGTTCACTCCAATCTCACACACTTCTCTCTCTTAATGAAGTGAACACATTACATGGATATATATATCCATCACAGCTCGTCTGGTCGAAGGATCAGATAGACTGATCGAAAGATCATCTATCGATCTGAAACCTATCGAAGGATCACATATACCTCGAAGGATGATATCCTTCGAGGTCCATCGATATCCATCGAAGGTTTATCTTTCGGGCTCATCGAAGGATATAAACAATCCTTCGATGACTTATCCTTCGACACAAACATCTTACAAAATATGTGCTAACTGTTTGGCCAAGTCAAACCAGGAGGATGGTTGACTTGGTCAAACTTACATCGAACGCACATAATAACAAACCTAAGACGTAACTCAGACTAACACAAGACATCGTTTTGTATCATGACGAAATACAGACAAAGTACAGACACAAGTGCACCAACAAACTCCCCCTTGGCTGTAGCTTTGTCTCGATCTTCGTGTCTTCAAGTCTTTGACGTCCTTTCAAGTCTTCAATGTCGGAGGATCTTTAAAGTCTTCACGTCTTGAAAGCAGAAAGTGTACCAACAAACTCCCCGTTTCATGTAGGAAGTGTGTTGACAAACTCCCCCTTAACATAAGCTCCCCCTTGAGTTATGCTCGTGAAATACTTGTTCTTTATGAATTGAGATCCTTGTGGTGTTGATGATGGTCAGCGGCAACTCGGTCATCTTCATCATTTGAGTGCCTTCACGTCGTGTCTTCATTCCGAAGCTTGTCATCGACCATGTTCTCCTTGCCTTTAGAATCTGCACATGCAAGAAATCTAAACGCGTAATGAGAACAACTGCCTGGAATATCATAAGCAAACGACACACATGTGACCATTGTTTAATCAATCACCGTCCGACAGTTTGAAAGTTTAACAAATTTATCAATTTTAGTTTTTAACTTTCAAAACTTGCAAATTCTGACCGTTTATGAAGAATCAGTCGTTTCGGTTTTCAATCAGGTTTCAGGTAACGAAGACTCGAGATCCAACATCGTACAATCGAAAATAAGACAGAAATAAAATCTTTTTGGCTTTTAGAAAGTTTATATTAAAACACACCTAAAATCTTTTTGGACTTTTTGAATATTTCAAATGTAAAGACTGAAAGCAGTAAATAGATACATACAAAGATGCAGAAATTTAAAGCAGTAAATAAATATTTACAGACATTCTTTTTGCGAGTTTCGAGGGTAAGAGAATCATATCAGTGTACGGTCATGTCAAAACGCTCTTTTTGTTCAATTAGTTAACATTAAGATAAGCATCCTATAACAATTATCGGTATTGTCGTCCACATAAGCTCAACTTATCAGATGTAATCATGGCGAGGGGATACGTTAAGGTATGATTTATACTTACTGACCGGTGTTCATCCACATCACGACACATTCCCGTATCAAGGTATGCACGAGGGTTCATCTTACCGGTGAGTATACCGATTATCATCTGTTTGACCGTATATGATGTGAGATTCTCACTTATTTTGATTTGAAAACAAGCCCTATGTGATAGAATCACTTATTGATGAGGAACTTGATTTTCGATGCATGAGGGCACAGGAGCAAGTCCGTGAACAGGTCAGTACTTTCGTACAGCAGAGAGACGAACTTGACTCCCGGATGAATGTGATATATTATCACTTATTTGTTTGGACATGTGATTGTTGATCACTTATTGAGGTCGAATGCAATATGTACACGTATGTATGGTATCATGGAAGATCTAGACTTGCGTCCCCGTTATTTTTCGGTAAAAGATACAACCATGATACCCAGATGATAAGCAGCATAAAGACCGAATATCTCAGAACCTCGGCAATCTCTCAAACGAAATTTCGGTACTAAGACCATATGCCAATGAATGGTTCCCACCTGGTCTTCAGTCGGATTTAAGTTTATATCACCCTGCACACTTTAAAATGATTGTGAGCCTACCGATACATCTTATATAGAGCAGCTTATCGTTTTTCATTTTAGGTTTAAAGAGGTTTGGACAGACCACTGATGTACTATCATTTTCTCTTTTGCTCGCCAGGAAACTCATTTTTGTTTTTCTATTGTTTTTGTGTTTTTGAAATTTTTCGATGTTTTTGGATTTTTCAAATTTTGGATTTACTCCCCCTAAAATCAATAAACTAAGAGAAATTTAAAACACAAAGGTATTTACAAAAATGATTTTCCGATGTTGGTTTTACTCTTGCTTGACCTTAATGCCGTTTACCAGTAATAAAAAGTCAAATCTTGATTTGTCAAATGCTTTGGTAAAAAGGTCGGCACGTTGGTCATCAGTGTGGACGTAAGCAACATCGATTAGCCTTTTCTCAACGCAATCACGTATGAAGTGATACTTAATTTCGATGTGCTTGGTCTTTGAATGCTGCACAGGATTTCTAGTGATCTGTAAGGCAGCAGAATTATCAACGTAAATAGGAGTAGTTAGGAATTCAAAACCGTAGTCGCGCATTTGTTGTTGGATCCATAGGACTTGGGAGCAACAACTTGAGGCAGCAATGTATTCAGCTTCGCATGTGGATGTAGCGACGCATGTCTGCTTCTTGCACTGCCATGTGACTAGGCGATTTCCCAAAAACTGACATCCAGCCGTTGTGGATTTGCCGTCGATTTTGCATCCGCCAAAATCAGAATCACTGAATGCGATCAAGTCAAAGTTATTATCCCTAGGGTACCATAGACCGGTGTCAGGGCATCCCTTCAAATAACGAAAAATCCTTTTTACAGCTGCAAGATGTGAGGCCTTCGGGTTGACTTGATATCTGGCAAGCAGGCACGTTGGGTACATTATATCTGGTCTTGATGCTGTGAGGTACATAAGAGATCCGATCATCGCGCGGTAGTATGAGGGGCTAACAGCTTCACCCTTCAAGTCTGGAGTAATTCGGTGATTTTGCGGCAATGGGGTACCGATGGGCGTTGCATCAGACATCTGGAACCGGCTCAAGATGTCACCAACATATTTAGTCTGATGGATGAATATCCCAGACTCGGTTTGTTGTACTTGTAGGCCCAAAAAGAAGGTCATTTCCCCCATGGCACTCATCTCGAATTTATCCTGCATAATGCGCTCGAAATTCCTACACAAAACATCATTAGTAGAACCAAAAATAATATCATCAACGTATACCTGAACCAGTAGAAGATCTCCATCTTGTTCTTTGATGAAAAGAGTACAATCGATAAGACCTCTGCGAAATCCATTCTCCAGCAGATAATTAGATAAGGTTGCATACCAAGCTCGCGGTGCTTGATGTAGACCATAGAGAGCTTTGTTGAGCAACCAAACCCGATCGGGATGGATAGGATCTTCAAAACCTAGAGGCTGTTCGACGTACACCTCTTCTTCCACCACACCATGTAAGAATGCACTTTTCACGTCCATCTGGTATACCTTGAAACCTTTGAATGAGGCATAAGCCAGAAAGATCCGAATTGCTTCTAGACGTGCAACAGGTGCATACACTTCGTTGTAGTCGATCCCTTCTATCTGACGAAAACCTTGAACGACTAGTCTTGCTTTGTTTCGAATAACGACTCCACGGTCATCCTTTTTGCATTTAAACACCCAACGGGTACCAATCTTCTTGTAACCAGCAGGTTTCTCTACGAGTTTCCAGACACCAAGCTTCTGGAATTGTTGCAGTTCTTCCTGCATTGCTTCAACCCAAGAGTTATCTTTCAAAGCTTCTTTCCAAGTTCTTGGCTCTTCCTGTGACACATAACACGCGAAAGACCAATCATTTTGTTGACCAGATTCTCGGATAGCTGCATACAAGCCTGCATTGTTGTTGTTTCGCAACATGTTTCTTGTTTGAACGCCACTCTGTACATTTCCGATGATGTTTTGTTGAGGATGGGTATTGTGAATCCTTGTTTCTGGATTATCTTGAACTGGAATGTTTGTACCCAGATTGTTGAGATTGTGATCAACAACCAATTCAATGCCCGGAATTGACGAAGAGGATGATGCAATAGCTTCAGCTGTTCTAGGGGCGTCCACTGGAGGAGTACCCTCTGAAATACCATGAACTGCTGTTATTGGAGCTTCTTGATCTGCATCTAGAAATTCATCATCCTCTGAAGATTCGTTCAATTCGGTAGCATCGTGAAAATCCTCATTATCGAGAGCATTATTATTCACTGAAGATGGTTCTTGATTGACAATAATTGGACGAACCAACGGTGAGTCTGTTGCATTGTCACTCTCGAAAAACATCCTTGCTGCAGCATTTTCTTCAACTGCTTCGACATTGATCGAATTGAAAAAGTCATCGTACTCAAACATCCAAGGCTGACCAGGATTTCTAACTGGCAAAGTGTGCCTTTGTACTCTGACTTCAGACCATTCCTCGACCCTTTTAGTCTCTAGATTCCAGACTCTTAAGTTCGGGGTGGAATACCCAAGAAAGTATCCATCAATTGCTTTTGCCCCAAACTTTCCATTAGGATCGATTATTGTGCACGGAGCTCCAAACGGTTCAAGATATGACAAATCTGGTTTCCGTTTGTTAATAAGCTCAAAGCAGGTCTTGTTGTGCCTTTTGACTGTGAGGACTCGGTTCAACGTATAACATGCAGATGCCACAGCTTCACTCCAGAATGGAATCGGCAATTGTGACTCTACCAACATAGTCCTAGCAGTCTCGATCAATGTGCGGTTCTTACGTTCAGCGACACCATTTTGTTGAGGAGTGTAGGCCGCACTAAATTCGTGAAGAATACCTTTTGAAGTACAAAACTCCGCCATGGCATGATTTTTAAATTCAGTACCATTGTCGCTACGTATCCGTCTAACCTTCAACTTATATAGATTCTCAATCTGAATGATCAAGTTTTTGATAATACCGAAGGTTTCACTCTTGTGTGCCATGAACGCCACCCAAGAAAATCTTGAATAATCATCAGTTATCACGAGGCAATATTGATCATTCCTAATACTTTTGTGCTTGACAGGACCGAACAAATCCATGTGCAAACGTTCAAGAGGAACAGCCACCGTGTTGATTTTCTTTGTAGGGTGTCGCTTCTTCGTTTGTTTTCCTTTCTGGCACGAGACACAGACGTCTTGAAGATGGAAATTTTTAAGAGGAACACCATTCACCAATTCATTTGATACCAAATGATTCATTTTGCGTAAGTGAATGTGACCCATTCGTCTGTGCCAAGAGATTGAGTCTTTTTCTGTGGCTTTGGAAACGAAACAAGTTGCTTGTGCAGACGTTGTGATAGCTTGGCTCATATCAAGGACGTACAAGTCATTTATCCTTGGAGCAGACAAGAGAATCCATTCTTTTGGAATTTTGAAGCCGGGTTTCAGCACATAACATCCATTTGCATCAAAGTGTACTGAGAACTGCTTATCACAAATTTGAGAAACACTAAGAAGATTGTGATCAAGTTGTTGTACGAAGTTGATCTTATCAAAGCTAACAACCCCGTTGGAAATCATTCCTTCACCCGTAATATATCCGCCTTTATCTCTAGCAAAAGCAACATAACCTCCTCTAATAGATTTGACGTCGTAGAGAAGCTTCATGTCGCCTGTCATGTGCCTGGATGCCCCACTATCAACAATCCAATGACTACTGATAGTTCCTCCTGGAACACCCTGCACATGAACTCACTTGATTAGTTGGAGATGGGGACCCAAGCCATTGTGGTCTTGGGTCTTCCATTTTCATCAACAACAATAACTTCTATTCTTTGATGATTCGAAAATTGTGATGATCCCCCTGAATTTGTGGTCAATTTAGGTTTCCATGTCTGTTGAGTTTTACCAGTTTGATTGTTTAAAGATTTAACTTCGTGATTGTTTGAAGTTTTTGAAAATTTTGAACTTTCTGGTTTAACTGAAACAGATTGTTTTTGAGCCACATCAGTTTTAAGTACTTTCTCAATTTTCTTGACCTGTTGGCGTTTTTGTTTCTTTTCCCTTTCTTTTACAAGGCGGGGATCTTGTTTTACAGAAACAGATCGCTTGCGGTCAGGTTGGTCACAGGTATCATCAACTTTGCCCTTTTGTTTATGAAGATATGGACAATTTTGAATTATGTGTCCAATTGTACCACATTCAAAACATGATCTTCGTTCAACAAACCCCGAAGTATCATGTGATCGTCTTGCCGATGATGAACTTTGTGATCCCGAGGTACTAGGTTTTGAACTATTTGGTTCATTCCTTTTCATCACTGTTGCTTTCTTGACAAAATCTAAGTTAGATTGATTTTCAAACGTTTCACTTTTGTCCGTTCCCTTAGATTTCACAAAGTTCACATTCTTGTTCTTCTTTTGATTTGGCTTCTTTTGACTTTGAGCCGGCAATTTTCCTTTTTGTTTGTTATGATTTTGCTGCCTTTTCTCTGTTGGTAATTTCTGATTGCCAAATTGTTTTCTAACTTCAGCCTTTGGAATAGGAGGGCACTGTGTTACTGTAACACGTGATCCTGTCTTTCCCAAAAACTTACTTGTCGAATTTTCAAAGACTTTACTGATCAAAGATTGATTAACATTCTTAATAGGAAAATCTTTGTCAGAATAAATTTTATTATCACCAACAAGAGTATACAGCAAATCCACACTCTCCGACTCTTGTGCAGACAAGGACTCGATTGCAACAGTCTTAGCGGGTTTTGTAGGAGGATCACACAGAATATGATTCTCAAGAGGTATGTCCTCTTCTTTTATCACCGCATCAGACTTTGCTGAATCAGTATCATCAGATTCATCATCAGAAGAATCAGCATCCTCAACAACAACTGGAGGATCCTGATTCTGTTCAGCAGAAGACACACATGTATCTGCTGACACATCCGAATCTGATGATACTTCTTTCTTGTATCCGAGTCCTGTTGCAAATTCATTAATATCTAGAGGAACAAATGGTTCAAAGAAAGTTCTATCCTCCTCGTCAGGCATGGCATCATAATTGTGTCTCACAGGTGGTGGACATTTCTTGTATCCAATGCATGTGACATCCCGTTTTTCTTTCTGTACGTCAATGATGTGATCCAACACATAGCTAGAGCTCAAATAACTGTCTAGCTTAAGTTGGATCGCCTCACTTTCAGTTTTCACACAAGCCATTTCCTTTTGCATTACCTCAAGACGAGTTATATACAAATTAATGTCAGTTTGTTTTCTGGAAACCATTTTAGTTAACTCGGTTTTATCTTTCTTTAATTTTTCAATTACCGATTTAAACTCCTTTTCATGGGTTTCATAAAACATGTTGGCTTCAGTGCACTTCGAAAGATCCACGGTTAACTTCTGATTGTGGATGAATGTCACATCATATTTCTCTTGCAAAGCCTCGTGTTTGCTTTGCAACTCACACCACTTATCATTCAAAGAAACATGTTTGTCTTGCAAGTCAAACAAACTAGCTTGTAAAGCATCATGTTTGCCTTGCAACTCAGACATGTTTGCCTCTAAATCAGCACATTTAACATTTAAACTATCACAGTTATCACAACTAACAGCAATGGGTTCATCGACACATACCTGACTTGATGAACTGTCGACATTAGCCATAAAGGCTGAATGGAGAGAAGACGAAGAATAAGCAGCTTGATCCACCAAAATAGATCTTCTTTGAATTCCTGCTGTAGCTTCTTCCAAAAGCTCATCAGTATCTGCATCAATTGACGCACTTGATGTGTCATCTCCCTGAACATTGCCTGAACTCGAGGACTCTTCATCTGAACTTCCACTGTAACCGGAGCTGTCTTCATCTTCAGAAGATTCATCACCATTGGTGGAAGATTCTCCACCACTGGCGTGTTTAAGATCCTTGACAACTTCAGCAAAACAAGCTGTTCCATCCGGAGCATCATTTCCCAACTGGACCGACCAGTCACAACCTTCTTCTACTTGAACCACAAGTGCCTGGTTGGCATTTGATGGTCCTGCTTGGCTTTGGTTGTTGACAGGTACCAACGTACGAACATTGTTCCTGTTCTGGTTCTGCTGGTTGCCTTGATTTCTGAAGGGATTCTGGTTTCCATGTTGAGCTGGCCTTGTACATTCCCTTTTGAAATGACCCCGTTCACCACAGTTAAAGCACTTTACAGCTTGCTTGTCGAACCCATACTTGGTGTCTTTCTTGCTTTCCAAGCTGGTTCTGCCAGTTCTTTCCATGAAATCCTTTGCTCGCCTAACAGCACTGGCAAAGGCCCACTTGATGTCCATCATCTCCATCTCCTCTTTATCGATCTGCTGATAGTCTTCTTGTGTCAGATTAATGTTACCAATCTGACCTTCCACTAATCCACAGTATGCGCTTACCAAAGTGTTTAGCAGCTCCATGTGTTCCTTTGCTACTTCCACACTGACTTTAGAAAAGCTTGAGGTGTCGAGCCGTACTGTATTTGGCTTTGATTGCTGACCAGCAGATGATGTGCTTCCATAACACGCTTGCTGTTGAGGAGGAAGTGGATTCCCGTATAAATCTGTTGGTCCGGTAGATCGAACAGGTAATGGATTTCCGAACATATCAGTTGCTCTGATAGATCGTTGGCTCTGCTGTTGTGGTACTGGTTGAAGGACTGATGATTAGCGGCTGGTGATGTTTTTAAAAAAAAAAATAGGATTGTTGGAGGCTGTTAATCGAAGAGAGAGAAAGGGCAGCAAGTGGAGTTGTTTATTAAAGAAGAAGACATGGTTGTTGGCAGCTGTAGAAGATAGATATTATCGACAAAATTGACTTGTTTGGCAGCTAGGTTTCCTCTTTGTTGGGCCAACTTATCATTGATTGGGCTGCTCATTTGCTAGAAGGGGCCTAGTTTGGTGACGAAAAGTAAAACATCAGGCCCTACCTCATTGGAATTTGATAAATTGGATTTTACAAATTCTGGGATGGTCTTAAAAATCTAATAGTGGGCCTACGAGGACTATATGATGGGTCAGCCAAATGTTGCAGGTTTGTGCACATGGGATTGGTAAAATCCATGATGCATGTGGTGTTAAATGGTTTGAGCACAAATTCATTTGTTGACCATAATGAACTTATTTGATTTAAAAAAAATTAATTAGTTGAATTTTTAATTCATGGTTTTGGATTGGAATTATGGGCTACACATGGATCAGTTTATTATATGGGCAAAAGAATTCCAAGTGATTTGAAAAGAGGGGTCGGGTATTCGCGGAGTTGATTTGAATCGTGCTTCTAAATATCAAGGTAAAAATTCGTACCGGATCTTGAAGCGCGCGGGATGATGTGAGATGATGAAGCTTGATGAAAACATGATTTTTTTGAAAAACGTGGGGTAGTCATGGTTACCGATGCAAACGTCAAATTTGGTGACTTGACTACTATGGGCCAAAAACAAAACGGTATGTTCACTTCCGCACGTCAATGTTTATGATTGTTATCGGTTATTCGTAAATGTTCGAAAGCATTTTGTTTAGTGTCATATTCTCGCATTTGAAAACGAACGTATGAACCTAGAATGTCAATACCGGTCCTAACGAGTTCACAAAGTCTTTGGAGGGATACAAGTCGGATCCTACGGGGTACTAGAGGACGTTCTTATTCAACTAGAATATGCAAAGAAGAAAGTCGTTTTCGTGATTTTTCGGAACCGAGAATATTCAATGAAGATTGACGACAGTTCCGCTAAGTGAAGGGAATTGGTGAACATTTGAAAGTTGACGACAGTTCCTTTGAAGTGGAGGGAATCTGTTAAGGTTTAGAGATCTTACCAAAGAAATGGGGGAATAAAACGTATGATGAATTTCTTCGGTAAATTTCTAAACGCAATCACAGGTGGTAGAGTTTGTGATTTTCTGGTGATACTAAAGGTTCGGCGTGGAATGTTTTGCACAGACACATATTTGAGGATTTTAATTAATTCTCCAGCCAGCGTGAAGGGTTTTGCACGGAAACATACAGGTATCTAAAGTCGACAGTTGTTTCAAAGCGCTGTTTACTGAAGACCTGGGGGAATCCTTATGAAAGCTGATAGTTCAAGGCTGAAGACCTGCAGGATTCGGTTTTGGGTTTGATGTTTCTTTGGGATTTTACAGGGATCTGGGGGTAACTCAATTCATTGAGTTTGCAAACGATGTACTTGGTCTAGCTGACTTCCTGAGTACTGATGCTGAAGATCCGTAGTGCATTACGTGGTCAACTTCACAAAGGCGAGACAATGAGATCTGGATGTAGTTCAACTAAGCGTGCCATTTGGTTGAGCTTGCAAGGGATACACTTGGTCTAGCTGACTTTCCTGAGTGTTGATGCTGAAGATTAAAGTGCATTACTTGGTCGATTCCACAAAGACGGTTTACAGAAGATAGTTCACCAGAAATCTCTATCAATGTAGTATGCTTGTATGAAATAGAGTTCTTATGACAAGATCAAGACTTGATGCAGTTTTTAAAAGAATGGAACCCTTATCAAATGCCGGTTGGAGTATTGGAAGATCAGCGGAAGATCGGTCAATTGAGGAAATTGCACAACACCCAACACGGATACGCGTACTTTAAGGGGGGAATATTTTACAAGGAGCGTCAAGATACTACTTATCTGGATCATCGGTCAAGGGGGAATTTGTTAATACAGAGAAGATGAATACTTGACTGAAGATCGATTGCAGTTGCATTTTCAGCATTCGACAGCAACGGACAAGGGGGAATTTGTTGATGCAGATTTTGTGTTCGATGCTTGTCGAATAGATTAGTTTTTATTTTACGCTGAATTTGTAATAGTTAGTGAAACGGTCTATCGAACGTGTATAGACCCGCTCGTTTGAAGTGGTCAAACGAGAGGGTTATTCGGTTGACCGTGTGTGTTTGCAAGACAAGGGGTGTGACTATAAATAGAAAACCCTTGTCATTTCAAACACTTGGAGATTTTAGGAGGTTTGAGACCTCACCAGGAGAGATCACCACTTGGTCTCTCCCTGGATGTATACTTCTTTGGTATTAGTTCGGTTATCATGTAATCGGGCCGATTTGTAATGTTTTACTACCGGATTAATACAAAGTTGTTTGTTTATCATCTCTAATCTCTCCCGTCTTGAACCGATCTCACACGAATCACGGTTTCGGTCACGGAACTCGGTCCTACAATAATGTTACTCTTTTTGGTTATTTATATGATTACATTAGAGTGAGTTCGTCATGTAATACACTCTAGTAACAAAAATAAATAGTAAAGTTATAAACGATTATATGTCATTTACACACTTAAAATTTTAAGACCAGATTATTAAAATACTTTGTAGATTAACTAGTGGTATCCCCGCGCTTCGCGGCGGGCTTTCGGCCGGTACCAACTTAGTTTGCTAATGTATCGGTATGATGCTTGCACTTAGTATAGAAACTAAAATATACACACATAAAAGGATATCAACATATGTTTTATAATGATCGAAACCTATAGAAACAAATACCAGTATTGGTACCGATGTTGTTTAGTCGGGGCATAAGTTGTTTAGTCGGGGCATAAGTTCGGTCATTAACACTCGCTATAGCATACAATACTATAAATACTCTATTGACAATACAACTTTATTCTCAATCACTTTTATATTGTCAAGTTGAGAAAACCACAAAAATGAATATGGTACTCATACCAATATAGTTCGAACAATATTGGTTAGAGTGGTCATTGTAAAGAACAAAAGAAAAATCAATTATATTTAGCGGTTCAATTAAAAGTTTTATCAAATCATAGAAAAAAATAAACATGTTGCAATGGTGAATTCAGAATTTTATATTATGTTACGCAAATAATAAAAAAAGGTAAACAATGTAACTATATATATAAAAAAAACAACAAATTTTGTATCACCTTGTCGTTAAAGCCATAAAACCAAATACAACACTTGTATCGATGTTTGTTGGAAGAAAAATATTATCGAATCGTATGTTCAAAGTTTTATTAAGCATCATATTATATTACTCAAATAACGAATAGGAGAAACGGCTTATAAAACGTCCTATTATATTAATGTGTACCACTCAATTTTAAATAAAATTTATGTCTAAATGTGGATAAAAATAAGCAAATCGCAATAGCATACTTAAACCAAAACTACTCAAAAGAATTACAACAATAAAATACTACAACAATTATATTAAAAAATAATTATATAAATAGAAAACCCAAAAAAACATTTGATGGACACTTCATTTTAAAAAAGGAATTAAAGAAAAAAGAAAGCTAAAATATAAGATTGATCCAAATGGACCAATGAGAAGAATTACTGTACAAGTCCTTTAAATTTGTTAGTTATAAGAATATACACTTTTCATGAACAAGTACTTTTATCTAACACTTGTATACAACTAACAACTTTATCTAACAGTTTTGTTTCAACTAACAAGAAGCTGAGGAAATAAAAACACAACTTTGTTTTTCATCACTTTGATCATACTTCCACTAATAGCATCTAAATCAAAGGGGATTCCAAAGCCCAAAGGAGACTTCCAAACCTTGAGGTCTTCATCCCAAACTTTGTTCGCACAATGAAAATAATCCGCAGTGTATTGCAAACTTCACTTAACGTGACGACAATTGTTGGTAGCAGGCCCAGTGAAATCTATGCACTCAACCAATGCTACAGTGATCTTTCTACACAAGACTGCCTTTTATGCTATGCCCAGACACGCAATGTTTTTCCTATTTTTTTTTTGGGTTATTAGATTTTACCACCCCCAACCACTGGGTATTGGTCGCTGCCACTCCCAATTATCAATTTGACTCCTAGCATTCTCAACTTAACACATTGTGTGTTTTGTCACTCACCGGAGTTAACCAACCAATAACTTCATTAGTTTTTCTATCATACGTGTCTATGGTATCCAACGTGGCAAGATGACGTGGATTGGAGCAATTATAACCTTACACTTAATAAGACCCCTCATTGTTTCAAACAAACCACACAATCGTTCACTTACATCCGATCAAGCCCTAATCTCTCTCAATCCAAGACATCGATCTGATTCAAGCCATAATCTTTACAAAACAGGGGTATGTTTTAGCTTAGGGTTTATAGCATTTTGATATTATACGGTGATTAAATCTGATGAAAGGAATCGAAGTTATGCTTTGGTATGGTGGGACTATTGAAGTGGGTTTTGGTCCATCTAAGTATATTGGAGGTGACTAGAAGTTGCTGCTCATAAATATTGACCACATTTCGTTCTTTGAGCTAGTAGATTATGCAATGCAAATGAAATGTTACAAATCTAGGGAAGGGATGCTAATGAGCATATGTATCCCTTGGCATTGGCAGTCGTTGAAGGGGAAAATAATGATAGTTAGGAATGGTTCATGGATGAGCTTTTGGGAATAATTGATGGTGGGGGAATCATGGACATTCATATCTAACCAGCAAAAAGGAGTTATCCTAAATCAGAAATTTATTTATTCATCGTTAAACTAATGTTTAATTGTAGAAGGGTCTATTGAATGATGTTGCATTGGTGTGGCCAAAAGAAGAGCATAGAAACTATGCAAGTCACATCTATGCAAACTGGCACAAAACGTTCAAAGATGAAGAGTTGAAGGAGTTGTTTTGGAAAGCAGCTAGGGCTTATTGTCAAGCTGACTACATGCAAGCCACTGATGAGAGCAATCAGCCCTTATGCAGTATTGGCCTTACTGAGTAGGATCCCAAATGTTTTTAAATGTGCTATTTGAACACTCACACAAAATGTATGTAATAGTAAACAACATGGCAGAAACTTTTAATGGTTATATCATCAATGCAAGGTCAAAACATATTATACACATGTTAGACGATATCAGGATTCAAGTCATGAGTAGGCTAGTTACAAAAATAACTGAAATGGCTACAAAAGATGTCATCATATGCCCTAAAATCCACCATAAGCTTGAATTTTCAAAAAGTAGGGCTTATATATGTAGTGGTATATCCCTTATCCTATCATGTTTTCCAAGTTAGAGATTTCGATGATGTCTCTGTGGATTTGGATAATAGAATCTACACATGTAGGAAATAGGATTTAAGGGGATATCCACGCAAACATGTGTGTGTTGTGGCTGGATTTTTACATGAGAATGTAGAAGATTATATTGATGAGTTCACAATCCTTCCATTGCCTAGTGAAAGGTATTTGCCAAAAATTCATGATGATAAAAACAGACATGAAAACTTACAAAGCATGGGTTGATAATGACTATTGGTATTTGTGGGCAAGAGGTCACAACAAGAGAAAATGTAGTGAAATAGGAAAATGATTGCACGTGAACATTTCTTAGTCTTAGGTTTGTGTTTAACTTGTGTTATTGGTGATATTAGGCTAACTATCTATACACTTTGTGAATTACTAATGAATGCAGGTGAACCTGCTCCTAAAAGATAGAAGGGGGGGGGGGGGGGGGGAACAAAACAATCAACTGAACAAGCTTCACAAGGACCAACCCACTAGTTAACTCAGCAATCAACTCAAGGACTAACCCAACAGTCAATTGAAAAGGGAACAAAAAGGTAAACCGGAAGTGGGAAGACAAAAAGGAAGGCTGTAGTTAATTAGTCAATGTTTGACTTTTTTGTGCTATCTTGTTGAAAAAGAAAGAAAGATGTTAAAAAACGAATACCGCAAAATCTTATTACTTACTTCTATTTCCTTGACCATTACCAAACAATAACAAATATTCTTGACCTTTGATAACGTCTATGACCCACTAACAAACAAACATCATACCCAAAAAAAAAAAACAAAGGTATGGTTAATAGTAATAGATCACGATAGGCTCAGATCTCCACTATAGCTATAACATAAGTTGCCATGCCAAATATGGAGCGTCATCATAGCCTGAATTGCTTAGAAAAATCGACGGCCATAATGATACTAATCGTTTTAAACACCAAAAACTGTTTCGATAAACCGATAAGATCAAGCAATGAAACTGTCTGTTGAGCCTGAGCTCACTATCATTGAGTTAAACACAACACAGAGAGGGATAGAAGGCCGCAAAGGTATTCCGCCGCCATAGACGACCGGATAGCCGCCGGTAACAACAATGCAACCACCCTTCTCTCTTTCTTTATGTTTTTAAAACCCCAAAGACATGTATCTCACAACCGAAACACCAAATAAGCCAAAAGTACAACAGCACAATGCTTAAAGCAGTTACAGAAAAGCCAACACCCATCTCGCTCAGTTTTTCTCTCTAGAAATTCCATGTCAGTTTCTCTCTCAGGAAACTCTCTACAAAATAAGACCGCATAAGGTCTGTAAATGGCGAGACACAAAAAGTCGCTGGGGATTGCATGCAACTTAGAGAGAGATTTTCAGAGAGAGAAAGAGCTGAGATGAAGATGAAGAGACAATGGCTTTTTATGAGGGTTTTAAAACCCAAAAGAGACAGTTGTCTCATAAATAGAAGAGATGGACATGCAATAGCTATGTGTCAAAGAAAACACCATATAAGCCTAAGGCCACTCGGTGTGGGGGTCGTCCGGGCCAGGCGACTAGGGGTGTTCATGAGCCGATCTGATCCGATCGAGGGTCTGCTCATGCTCGGATTGAATTACAACCGATCCTATCCGATCGGATGAAATTTTCAAAACCGAGCACAAAAGTGATGCTAAGGCTGCGTTCAACAAAAACAAATCCTAGCTTAATTAAAACATGTCCAACTGTTTACTAACAAAAGCAATACATAACTAAAATCATGATTCTAAAAATGTTCTTAACAATATCAAGAAGCACAAAATAAAGTGCGAAATACAAATTGTCATTTAGTTCTAAAACCATAAACTTCTTCTTTAAGCAGCTGGATTCTCGTTTGATTCTTTGTAAGAAGACATTCTACAAAAAAAAAAAACACAATTATAACTACACAATCATGAAATATATGGAGAGGTTAATCGAATATGCACATAAATTTTTTTTTTGTTAACCTTGAATATGCAGAACAACAAAAGTTTTCTGTTCTATTGGGAAACTTTTGGATGTTTAAACCGACAACAGAGCAGTATACTAATTAACAAAAAGAACATGATACTAATTAACAAACATAACAGAAGTTTAACAAACAAAGCAATAAACAGAATGGACCTGTGGAACCTCAAACAATAAACAAAATGGACCTGTGGAACTTCGAACAACTGGCAACCAACGATAAACAGAATGGACCTATGGAACTTCGAACAATAAACAGAATGGACCTGTGGAACTTCGAACAACTGGCAGCCGACGAGGGCTTGATGTGTGGCAGCGACGACGAGAACAATATGCAGATATTCGAACAATATGCAGGCTTGTTTTAGGAATTAAGAATTTAGGAATTTAGGGTTAGATTTTGGTGTGTGTGTGGAGCGGCGATATGTAGATGAGCAGATCTTCGCACAATCAGATTGTGAATATTGTTTTAGGAATAGGGATTTAGGGTTAGATTTTGATATTAACTATTAATTTGGGCTGAATAATTCGAGCGAAACCGAGCGATCGACGAGCGAGCGGACCTTTGCTCATGCTTGGATTGAATTTGAATCGAACTGATCCGAGCGGCTCATTTACAAACTGAGCGGGAATCGAACGAGCATTTTTCCAGCGATCGTCGACCGATTCTCGATCGTCGAGCAGTTTGGCAGCCCTCCCGGCGACGCCCCCAAACACCATTCCGGGTGGAACGTCGACGTGAGATCGGCGGGGAGGAGACGACGAGGACGGGCACAAAAAACAAAATCCCTCTCACACACATATACATAAAACACATATATATATTTTAGGCGCATCCCCATTTCCTTAGGTCCATCCTCTTTGTCCCATCCTCCCACCCATCCTACGTGGCGCTGACGTGGAGGCCCATCCTCCATTAACCACACCGAGTAGGCTAACATACAACTCAATGCATAAGAGTGTTGAAAATTATAGTATATATAAATAGACTTGGGTTTGCACAACTTTATATAATTAGGTTTGATAGTAATGTTAGCAATATGCTCTATTTTATAATTGGGCGGGTGGAAAAATAATGGGTTATATTTGAACTTAAATGGGTTTAATTGCTTCATATTGCCACTTTGGATAAAATAGCCATGTAGGATAGAAAAACCAGCATAGTTAGTGGCTGGTTAACTCCGGAGTGACACAACACATAGAGTGTTAAGTTAGGAGTGGTGAGAGTCAAATTAATAGTTGGGAGTGGTAGCGGTCAACACCCAATAGTTAGGAGTGATAATGTCTAATAACCCTTTTATTTTTATAATATATTCAGGCTTTTTTTTATTTCTCTTGTAACTTTTATATATATAGTGTTTTCTTACATTCCGATTATACTGTTGCGAAGTGGTTAGTTTTATTTGCGCATTGGTATCAAATATAATATAGTTTAACTATCAATATACCTTATGTTTTATTAATTTTTGAATGTACCATCATAGTGTGTTTTGGACATAATTTTTATTCAAATAGACCAACGTTTGCACAACTATGTATAGTTAGGTTTGATAGTAATGTTAGCAATATGTTCTATTTTATGTGTATAAATAACTTTAATTTCCTTGTATATTTCTTTGTTGTGGTTGTTTTAGTGATAATAAAATATTATTTTACCAATATAAAAGATAATTTGTGGTCGTTTTAGTGACAATAAAATATAAACTTAAATAAACTTAAACTTTTATATTTCACCAATATAAAACATAATTTTACTATGATACCAAATGTTATTTCTCTCACCCCCAAAATCAACGCTCTCACCATTGATATCGGATGCTACATCTCAATAAATCCATTATTAGAGATGAGTTTTTCGTGATCTTATTAAATTTTATGCGATACCCGCCACCTAAAGTCCTCAAGGACTAAGGTTTTATTAGATTCAAAGAAATCCAGCTTAACATTTCCAGCACGAAACCGCCACAATCGGCTTCGATTTCCAACCGAGAACCAAACAACCTTTCTCTTCAACAATAGTGTACCCTTCACAAATGTCGAGCTTTTCGAGCCATTGTTTGGTTTGATTCGTCATTTTGATTGGCGAACCTTGGAACCCAGCCCGGCTCATTCTACGCCTCCATTGATCCACTCGCTCGTGCCTTTCCACCCGGTTTGGCCCTTCACAACTCACAATGTTCTTAATTTCTTCCCCAAAGTAAAATTGTTCGATTTTGGTTCGTTTAGTGTCATATTTTGGTAACATTGCGTCAAGTGAGTCGAAAATGGCTGAGTAATAATGTAGTGCTTCCATAAACCGGCCTAGGAAGAACGGTCCGTTATGGTTCGAGTCTTGTTCCACAAGGATCAAGACTTTCTGGGAAAGCTCGTGGATTATTTGTAGAACTGAGTTTAACGCTCCTGGGCTCTCTTTTACGACACAATGAAGTTGGAGAATACTGTTTACCGCTAAGACCTCATTTTTGTAGGTCTTAATGTCCCCCGGTTTAAGATTCTCCAAACTACTTTCCACAATAGTAAACTCAAAGTCTATGTCTTTTTCTAAGGCATAGACTTTTAGTTCGTTACCGATGGTAACGAACTGATTGACATAAGGACCAACTGCAACTGCAGTGATCCTAAGGCGGCGTGGGGTGTGAGTCTGACTCAAACTCTCAATTAACCCACGCCATTGATGTCCTTGTTTTAGACCCAGTGTCAAACCTAGGTCCACAACGTGGACATACTTCTCTCCCTCAAAGACTTCCAATATTGTTGCGTTGGTAATGCCTCGTCTTTTTTGTCTAATGCAATTGAGTTCATATTTTTTGCAGGGGCTACCAGCCCAACTGCACCAAGCGGTTGCATGGATGTCAGTCGGTCTGTAAGCCCCTGCATGAAACATGACGCCACCCTTTGGAAAGAAGACCCAAAGACGAGAGCATTACTACGAAGCTCAGCCAACAAATTCGAAGCGTGTGCTTTATCACGACAAGCAACAGCTCTGCACACGAGACAAGCAGCCGCACAAGATTTGTTCCGTCCTTATTTCCTTCATCCTTGGGAGTCCCATTCTCAGAAACCGCATCCTCGATGGCCTCTGCTGCCAAGTGTCGTTACGTATATGTCCAAATATGGTCACGAAACCCAAGTTTCAGTATGCTGCTTGTACTGTTGCTTCGATGTATTGTATCTAACAAACCGTGATCATTGAAACTTGATTCCGGCATGCTTTTTGATCTTTTCATTAAATTATTGGACAAACATCCAAGCTGCCAAGGGGAATTCGAGTGATCAAAAACCGACATATTATGTCGTGAATAGATGGACGAGATCAATAGATCTTGACCAAGATTTTGAACATCGTCTTCTTGATCATCTTTTTCCAGAAAACCAGTAGTATCCAGATCATGAAAAACTTCTGATTTTCGTTTGTTGCAGCCAGCTTTGAATCTTGGATCAATTCCATTGACACCCAATTTAATACGATTCATAAATTGTTCTTTATGTAGTGGGTTTGTCAAGAGACCAGGAGCCATTGAGAGATTGAAGTTTGTTTTAGGGTTTTTTTCTGTTGGAAGTTTAGAACAGACTCCAAAAGGCTCTGACCAAACCAAAAGCATAGTGATGTGCACTTAAAAAGGCAAACTGTTCTTGGTTTTGTCGATTTAAAAAGGGTCGTAATATTAACACATGGGAAAAACTTATTTACACATGGTGTATACGGGCCGTATACTGTTATACGGCCCGTATATAATAAAAAAAAAACAACAAAATCTGTGCCAGCTGACTTTGTCAGTTTTTTTTATTCCATACGGGCCGTATAATAGTATACGGCCCGTATACACCATGTGTAAATAAGTTTGCCTGGTCGTATACAATGTATACGAACGTGTATACGGGCCGTATACTCTTATACGGCCCGTATGGAACGGAAATTTGATTTTTCTCAAAGTATTTAAGGGATTTAAGGTGTAAATCACACTAGATATTTTACAGTCGTGAGGTGCTCAAACCTTTCTAAAAGTAGAAAAAAATAAAACATTAACAAGTAACAAAGATTGAAGAACAAGAAAACGTGTCGTATGACTGTAATAAAATGGAAGATATCAACACCGGATTACGGGCATGGTGTTATTCTTTATTTAATATTTATAGAATAAAAGGAAGGGTGAGGCATTTGATGAGAGTTGTAAGGAGTCTGAATCTTCGGTTTCACCAGCCTGTACCGAAGAAACCAAATTCGCAACAATGAGTGTGAGTCCATTGTTGTTCGTGAATGTTTCGAATCATCATAGAAGACGTGTCGGGTTCTTCTGCTAGTGGTCAGGCTTACAATGCTCACACAGGGTGATAAACAACGTTGGTTTATTCTCTTTAATCTATTAGAACGGTCCTTGTTTTGTCACGTACATGCGTTTAATTCCCAACATACTTGTTTTGTCACGTACATTTTGTAAGGAACTTTTCGTGCACTGAACCTTCACCTCCAATCATTTCCTGGCCAAATCACACACTGTAGGTCCGGCTAGGGGAGGATCTAGTCGCCTAATCCCTGTATACGAACCACTCCGGTTGTGCGGAATCCAACCGGAATAGCAAACCGAGACGGAACACGTAAAAACACGACACGCAGATATCACCGTTAAACACCTCTGTATTATAACGATAAAAGGGTTCGGTTACAATCCAATGTTTACAATGCTCTTTGTAAACTCTCTCTAGTGTGTGTGTGTGTGCTCTGTTCTCTCTGTGTTCCTCTGTTCAAGTGTCTACCGAAACAGAACAACAGAGCTCTATTTATACTACAGACACATACATACTCGACGAAACAGAAAACAGGCGACGAATCAGCATCATGGTCGACGAAACAGATGTGTTTCGTCGACTTCTGGGCTGATTCGTCGATAGTGGGCTTCGGTCCAATCAGTTGAGGCCCAAACTGTGTTTCGCCATCATCTATTAGCCCAAGGACTGTAATGTTGAGCCCAGTCCTTGTCTGTCTCCTTTGATGGCTTGAAGTCTTGTACACGACGGAGGAAAGTCGTCACAATATAAGCCGTGCTGAGTCGCGTCGAGTCGCGTCCACTAATCGAATCACGTCGCGTCGAGTCGCGTCCATAAATATGTATCAACAAACTCCCCCTTGGACGCTACTCGAGAGATTCTCTTCTCATTTCTTCTATGTCGGAGGATCTTCAAAGTCTTCACGTCTTGTAGGCAGAAAGTGTATCAACAAACTCCTTGTTTCATGTAAGAAGTGTGTTGACAAACTCCCCCTTAACATAAGCTCCCCCTTGAGTTATGCTCGTGAAAGTCTTTATCTTTATGAAGTGAGATCCTTGTGGTGTTGAAGGTCAGCGGCAACTCCATCATCTTTGTCTTTTGAGTGCCTTCACGCCGTGTCTTCATTCCGAAGCTTGTCATCGACCATGTTCTCCTAGCCTTTAGAATCTGCACATGCAAGAAATCTAAACGCGTAATGAGAACAACCGCTTGGAATATCATAACATAACCAACCGACACACGTGAGACCATTGTTCAAGCAAACGCCGTCCGACAGTTTGAAAGTTTAAAGTATTTTATCAATTTCAATTTTAACTTTCAAAACTTTGCAAATTTCGACCGTTTATGAAGATTTAGTCATTTTCGGTTTTCGTTCAGGTTTCAGGTAACGAAGACTCGAGTTCCAACATCGTACGATCGAAAATAAAATAGAAATAAAATCTTTTTGGATTTTATAAAGTTTATATTAAAACAAACTTAAAATCTTTTTGGTATTTTTGAATATTTCAAATGTAAAGACTGAAAGCAGTAAATAAATATATACAAAGATGCAGAAACTGAAAGCATTAAATAAATATTTACAGACATTCTTTTTGCGAGTTTCGAGGGTAAGAGAATCATATCAGTGTACGGTCATGCCAAAACGCTCTTGTTGTTCAATTAGTTAACATTAAGATAAGCATCCTATAACAATTATCGGTATTGTTGTCCACTTAAGCTCAACTTATCAGATGTAATCATGGCGAGGGGATACGTTAAGGTATGATTTATACTTACCGACCGGTGTTCATCCACATCACGACACATTCCCGTATCAAGGTATGCACGAGGGTTCATCTTACCGGTGAGTATACCGATTATCATCTGTTTGACCGTATATGATGTGAGAAACTCACTTATTTTGATTGAAAATAAGCCCTATGTGATAGAATCACTTATTGATGAGGAACTTGATTTTCGATGCATGAGGGCACAGGAGCAAGTCCGTGAACAGGTCAGTACTTTCGTACAGCAGAGAGACGAACTTGACTCCCGGATAAATGTGATATATTATCACTTATTTTGAGGGACATGTGATTGTTGATCACTTATTGAGGTCGAATGCAGTATGTACACGTATGTATGGTATCATGGAAGATCTAGACTTGCGTCCCTGTTATTTTTCGGTAAAAGATACAACCATGATACCCAGATGATAAGCAGCATAAAGACCGAATATCTCAGAACCTCGGCAATCTCTCAAACGAAATTTCGGTACTAAGACCATATGCCAATGAATGGTTCCCACCTGGTCTTCAGTCGATTTAAGTTTATATCACCCTGCACACTTTAAAATGATTGTGAGCCTACCGATACATCTTATATAGAGCTGCTTATCGTTTTTCATTTTAGGTTTAAAGAGGTTTAGACAGACCACTGATGTACTATCACTTTCTCTTTTGCTCGCCAGGAAACTCATTTTTGTTTTTCTATTGTTTTTGTGTTTTTGAAAATTTTCAATGTTTTTGGATTTTCAAATTTTTGGATTTACTCCCCCTAAAATCAATAAACTAAGACAGATTTAAAAACACAAAGGTATTTACAAAAATGATTTTCCGATGTTGGTTTTACTCTTGCTTGACCTTAATGCCGTTTACCAATAATAAGTAGTCAAATCTTGATTTGTCAAAAGCTTTGGTAAAAAGGTCGGCACGTTGGTCATCGGTGTGGACGTAAGCAACATCGATTAGCCTTTTCTCAAAGCAATCACGTATGAAGTGATACTTAATGTCGATGTGCTTAGTCTTTGAATGCTGCACAGGATTTTTAGTGATCTGTAAGGCGGCAGAATTATCAACGTAAATAGGAGTAGTCAGGAATTCAAAACCGTAATCACGCATTTGTTGTTGGATCCATAGGACTTGGGAGCAACAACTTGAGGCAGCAATGTATTCAGCTTCGCATGTTGATGTAGCGACGCACGTCTGCTTCTTGCACTGCCATGTGACTAGGCGATTTCCCAAAAACTGACATCCAGCCGTTGTGGATTTGCCGTCGATTTTGCATCCGCCAAAATCAGAATCACTGAATGCGATCAAGTCAAAGTTATTATCCCTAGGGTACCATAGACCGGTGTCAGGGTAACCCTTCAAATAACGAAAAATCCTTTTTACAGCTGCAAGATGTGAGGCCTTCGGATTCACTTGATATCTGGCAAGCAGGCACGTTGGGTACATTATATCTGGTCTTGATGCTGTGAGGTACATAAGAGATCCGATCATCGCGCGGTAGTATGAGGGGCTAGTATCTTGTCCCTTCAAGTCTGGAGTAATTCCGTGATTTTGTGGTAATGGGGTACCAATGGGCGTTGCATCAGACATCTGGAACCGGCTCAAGATGTCACCAACATATTTAGTCTGATGAATGAATATCCCAGACTCGGTTTGTTGTACTTGTAGGCCCAAAAAGAAAGTCATTTCCCCCATAGCACTCATCTCGAATTTATCCTGCATTACACGCTCGAAATCCCTACACAAAACATCATTAGTAGAACCAAAAATAATATCATCAACGTATACCTGTACCAGTAGAAGATCTCCATCTTGTTCTTTGATGAAAAGAGTACAGTCGATAAGACCTCTGCGAAATCCATTCTCCAGCAGATAATTAGATAAGGTTGCGTACCAAGCTCGCGGTGCTTGATGTAGACCATATAGAGCTTTGTTGAGCAACCAAACCCGATCGGGATGGATAGGATCTTCAAAACCAGGAGGCTGTTCGACATACACCTCTTCTTCCACCACACCATGTAAGAATGCACTTTTCACGTCCATCTGGTATACCTTGAAACCTTTGAATGAGGCATAAGCCAGAAAGATCCGAATTGCTTCTAGACGTGCAACAGGTGCATAGACTTCGTTGTAGTCGATTCCTTCAATCTGACGAAAACCTTGAACGACTAGCCTTGCTTTGTTCCGGATAACGATCCCACGGTCATCCTTTTTGCATTTAAACACCCAACGGGTACCAATCTTCTTATAACCAGCAGGTTTCTCTACGAGTTTCCAGACACCAAGCTTCTGGAATTGTTGCAGTTCTTCCTGCATTGCCTCAACCCATGCGCTATCTTTCAAAGCATCTTTCCAAGTTCTTGGTTCTTCCTGTGAGACATAACACGCGAAAGACCAATCATTCTGTTGACCAGATTCTCGGATAGTTGCATACAAGCCTGCATTGTTGTTGTTTCGCAACATGTTTCTTGTTTGAACGCCACTCTGTACATTTCCGATGATGTTTTGTTGAGGATGGGTATTGTGAATCCTAGTTTCTGGATTATCTGGTACAGGAACATTAATACCCAGGTTGTTGAGATTGAGGTCAACAACCAATTCAAGGCCCGGAATTGACGAAGAGGATGATGCAGTAGCTTCAGCTGTTCTAGGGACATCCACCGGAGGTGTACCTTCTGAAGTACCATGTACTGCTGCTGTTGGTCCTTGATCTGCATCGAGAAATTCGTCATCCTCTGAAGATTCGTTCAATTCGGAAGCATCTTGAAAATCCTCATTGTCGAGAGCATTATTGTTCACTGAAGATGGTTCTTGATTGACAATAATGGGACGAACCAACGGTGAATCTGTTGCATTGTCACTCTCGAAAAACATCATTGCCGCAGCATTTTCTTCAACTGCTTCAACATTGATCGAATTGAAAAAGTCATCGTACTCAAACATCCAAGGTTGACCAGGATTTCTAACTGGTAAAGTGTGCCTTTGTACTCTGACTTCAGACCATTCCTCGACCCTTTTAGTCTCTAGATTCCAGACTCTTAAGTTCGGGGTGGAATACCCAAGAAAGTATCCTTCAATTGCTCTAGCCCCAAACTTTCCATTAGGATCGATAATTGTGCAAGGAGCTCCAAACGGTTCGAGATAAGACAAGTCTGGTTTCCGTTTGTTAATAAGCTCAAAGCAGGTCTTGTTGTGCCTTTTGACTGTAAGGACTCGGTTCAACGTGTAGCATGCAGAGGACACAGCTTCAGTCCAGAATGGAATGGGCAGCTGCGACTCTACTAACATAGTCCTAGCAGTCTCGATCAATGTGCGGTTCTTACGTTCAGCGACGCCATTTTGTTGAGGAGTGTAAGCTGCACTAAATTCGTGAAGAATTCCTTTTGAAGTGTAAAACTCTGCCATGGCATGATTTTTGAATTCAGTACCATTGTCGCTACGTATCCGCCTAACCTTCAAGTTGTAAAGATTCTCAATCTGAATGATCAAGTTTTTGATAATACCGAAAGTTTCACTCTTATGTGCCATGAACGCCACCCAAGAAAATCTTGAATAATCATCAGTAATCACGAGGCAGTATTGATGATTCCTAATACTTTTGTGCTTGACAGGACCGAACAAATCCATGTGCAAACGTTCAAGAGGAACAGCCACCGTGTTGACTTTCTTTGTAGGGTGTCGCTTCTTCGTTTGTTTTCCTTTCTGGCACGAGACACAGACGTCGTGAAGATGGAAATTTTTAAGAGGAACACCATTCACCAACTCATTTGACACCAAATGATTCATTTTGCGTAAGTGAATGTGACCCATTCGTCTGTGCCAAGAGATTGTGTCTTTTTCTGTGGCTTTGGAAACGAAACAAGTTGCTTGTGCAGACGTAGTAATAGCTTGGCTCATATCAAGGACATACAAATCATTTATCCTTGGAGCCGACAAGAGAATCCATTCTTTTGGAATTTTGAAGCCAGGTTTCAGCACATAACATCCATTTGCATCAAAGTGTACTGAGAACTGCTTATCACAAATTTGAGAAACGCTAAGAAGATTGTGATCAAGTTGTTGTACGAAGTTGATCTTGTCAAAACTAACAACCCCGTTGGAAATCATTCCTTCACCCGTAATGTATCCGCCCTTATCTCCAGCAAAAGCAACATAACCTCCTCTAATAGATTTGACGTCGTAGAGAAGCTTCATGTCGCCTGTCATGTGCCTGGATGCCCCACTATCAACAATCCAATGACTACTGATAGTTCCTCCTGGAACACCCTGCACATGAACTCACACAATTAGTTGGAGATGGGGACCCAAGCCATTGTGGTCTTGGGTCTTCCATTTTCATTAATCACAATAACCTCTATTCTTTGATGATTCGAGAATTGAGATGGTCCCCCTGACTCAGTAACCGTTTTTGGTTTCCAGGTCTGTTGAGTTTTACCAGTTTGATTGTTTGAAGTTTTTGAAAACTTTGAATTATCTGGTTTAACTGAAACAGATGGTTTGTGAATCACATCGGTTTTAATTACCTTTTCAATTTTCTTGACCTGTTGGCGTTTCTGTTTCTTTTCCCTTTCTCTTATGAGTCGGGGATCTTGTTTTGATGAAACAGATCGCTTGCGGTCAGTGTGGTCACGGGGAACATCAACTATGCCTTTTTGTTTATGAAGATACGGGCAATTTCGAACGATATGCCCAATTGTACCACATTCAAAACATGATCTTCGTTCAACAAACCCCGAAGTATCATGTGGTCGTCTTGCCGATGATGAACTTTGTGATCCCGAGGTACTAGGTTTTGAACTACTTGATTCATTCCTTTTCATTACAGTTGCTTTTTGGACAAAATCTAAATTAGATTGATTTTCAAACTTTGCAATTTTGTCCGTTCCCTTCGATTTCACAAAGTTCACATTCTTCTTCTTCTTCTGATTCGGCTTCTTTTGATTCTGAGTCGGTGCTTTACCATTGGATTTGGTATGATTTTGCTGTTTTTCCACTGTTGGTAATTTCTTGTTCCCAAATTGTTTTCTAACTTCAGCCTTTGGGATAGGAGGACACTGTGTGACTGTAACATGTGGTCCTTTCTTACCCAAAAACTTACTTGTTGAGTTTTCAAAGACTTTACTAATTAAAGATTGATTAACATTTTTAATAGGAAAATCTTTGTCTGAATAGATCTTATCATCACCAACAAGAGTGTAAAGCAAATCCACACTCTCCGACTCTTTCTCAGACGAGGACTCAGTTGCAACAGTCTTAGCGGTTTTTGCAGTAGGATCACAGAGAATGTGATTTTCGAGAGGTATGTCCTCATCCTTAATCACCGCATCAGACTTTGCTGAAACAGTATCATCAGATTCATCATCAGAAGAATCAGCATCCTCAACAACAACTGGAGGATCCTGATTCTGTTCAGCAGTTACAAATGTATCTGCTGACACATCTGAATCGGATGATGCTTCTTTCTTGTATCCGAGTCCTGCTGCAAATTCATTAACATCTAGAGGAACAGATGGTTCAAAGTGAGTTCTGTACTCCTCATCAGGCATGGCATCATAATTATTTCTCACGGGTGGTGGACATTTCTTGTAACCTATGCATGTGACATCCTTTTTCTCTTTTTGAACATCAATGATGTGATCCAACACATAGCTAGAACTCAAATAACTGTCTAACTTAAGTCGGATCGCCTCACTTTCAGTTTTAACACAAGCCATTTCCTTTTGCATCACCTCAAGACGAGTGATATACAAATTAATGTCAGTTTGTTTTCTGGAAACCATTTTAGTCAGCTCTGTTTTATCTTTCTTCAATGTTTCAATCATCTTTTTAAAATCCTTTTCATGGTTTTCATAAAACATATTGGCTTCAGTGCACTTGGAGATATCAACTGTCAATTTCTGATTATGAATAAAAGTCACATCATATTTCTCTTGCAAAGCCTCGTGCTTGCTTTGCAATTCACACCACTTATCATTCACTAGAACATGTTTGTCTTGCAATTCAAACAAACTAGCTTGTAAAGCATCGTGTTTGCCTTGCAACTCAGACATGTTTGCATCCAAATCAGCACATCTAGCATGCAATCTATCACAATTATCACAGCTAACAGAAGTGGGTTCATCGACACATACCTGACTTGATGAACTGTCGACATTCGCCATAAAGGCTGAATGGAGAGAAGACGAAGAATAAGCAGCTTGATCCACCAAAATAGATCTTCTTTGAATTCCTGCTGCTGCTTCATCCAAAAGTTCATCAATATTTGCATCGACTGACGCACTTGATGTGTCATCCACCTGATCATTGCCTGTAGTGGAGGATTCTTCATCCGAGCTTCCACTATAACCAGAAGAGTCTTCATCTTCAGAAGATACATCACCATTGGTGGAAGATTCTCCACCACTGGCGTGCTTAAGATCCGTGACAACTTCAGCAAAACAAGCTGTTTCATCTGGAGCATCATTTCCAAACTGGATTGACCAATCACAGCCTTCATCTACTTGAACCACAAGTGCCTGGTTGGCATTAGATGGTCCTGCTTGACTCTGGTTGTTGACCGGCACCAATGTACGAACATTGTTCCTGTTCTGGTTCTGCTGGTTGCCTTGACCTCTGAAGGGATTCTGGTTCCCATGTTGAGATGGCCTTGTACATTCCCTCTTAAAATGACCACGTTCACCACAATTGAAACACTTGACGGCCTGCTTATCAAACCCATACTTGGTGTCTTTCTTGCTTTCCAAGCTGGTTCGGCCTGTTCTCTCCATGAAATCCTTTTCTCGCCTAACAGCACTTGCAAAGGCCCACTTAATATCCATCATCTCCATCTCTTCCTTGTCTATCTGCTGATAGTCTTCTTGTGTCAGATTAATATTACCAATCTGACCTTCCACTAATCCACAGTATGCGCTCACCACAGTGTTTAGCAGCTCCATGTGTTCCTTAGCTACTTCCACACTGACTTTAGAAAAGCTTGAGGTGTCGAGCCGTACTGTATTTGGCTTTGATTGCTGACCAGCAGATGATGTGCTTCCATAACATGCTTGCTGTTGAGGAGGAAGCGGATTCCCGTACATGTCTGTTGTTGGTAAAGGATTTCCGAACATATCAGTTGGTCTGAGAGGTCGTTGCTGTTGTGGTGCTGATTGAGGAACTGGATCAAGCAGATTTCCATACATGTCTGTTGTTGGTAAAGGATTTCCGAACATATCAGTTGGTCTGGGAGGTCGTTGGCTTTGCTGTTGCTGTTGAGGAACTGGTTCCAGTAGATTTCCATACATGTCTGTCTTTGGAGGCACCGGAACTTGGATAGTATTGCCATACATGTCTGTGCTAGTCACAAAGGCTGTTTGAATTGGAGCATGTGAAGACGGTTTTGTAGAACTGCTAGACGTTCCAAAATACATTTCAGGATTTTGAGGCACAGGAATTCTTTTTGCCTTCAGAGTTTCTTCCTGATTCTTGTTTTCCAGGATTTGAACAAAGTCGTTGAAACTCGTTGTAGCTAAAGTACCATTGTACTTCATGATTTCCAAGAAGGTGTTCCATTGAGGTGGCAACGAATCTGCAAACCTTTTCACAATCTCTGCAGGAGTTGTAACTACCCCAAAATTTGTCAATTCAGTCAACAAATGATTAAATCGACTTGTCAAATCACCTAACGACTCATTCTCCATACAAGTAAAACCATCAAACTCTTTCTTCAGCAGTTCTTTTCTTAATTGACGTGTCGCTTCATTTCCCACGCCCCTTGTCTTCAACGCATCCCACAACCTTTTTGTCGTCTTGTGACTAACAAACTGATGATAAATATCTTTACTCAACGCCTGAGTAAGAATGGCATATGCTTTCTTTTCCAAGTCATAGACCTTCTTCTGATCTTCCGTCAGATCTGCAAATGTAGCGGCAGATGATGCAGCAACTTCTATTGTTTGATCAAAATCTGTGATGAACCGCAACCACAACTCTGTATTCTGACCAAGAACGTATGTATGAAATCTATCAATCCATCCTGGATATTCATATAAATGCATCAACTTTGGAGGTCTATTCAAACTTCCAGTTTCGCTTTCGCTTAAAAGAATGCTTTGAACACTTGGAACTTGATTTGATACAAATGCCCATTGACCGGTAGAAATTGCATTAGCTTGAGAAGATACTGGGGCAGAAGATGACGGAGTACCAAAATACATATCGGTATTTACCAGAGTATTCCACCTTGGATTCATTTTTGACCTAGGATGACAAGTACCTGTGAAACACACTCAAAACAAACTGTTAAGACACACTTGCAAACCCTCTGTTATAAGCTGATAAGTGTTTTGACGAAATGCAGACCCACGAAACAGATGTATGACGAAACACAGTTTCTTTATGAGTGGCGAAACAGATATGTGTATTGGGTTTGACGAAACAAAGGTATTCGACGAAACTGATATTGAGCAATTGGGCTAAATGTGTCGAAGAAACAAGCCCACTTGTGTTTGGGCTGCCACTCGACGAAACAGAGACCCAAGATGTACTACGAAACAGAAGCCCAAATTGTTAGCCCGATTCCACAACACAGTCCACGAAACAGAGGCCCAACAACAAGTAATATCGACGAAACAGAAGGTCTGTTTCGTCGAGGAGGGGCTTGACGAATGAGACCTGTTTCGTCTGATGTTTGATTCGTCGAAGAAGTAGCTGGGTGGGTGAGATCTGTCAGACACAACACTCTTTTTCAAACAACTGGTATGGTAAGATTACTAACCCGGTAAGGTGTCCAATTTTAATAATCTATTTCAATTTCCAATTCACAAACACTTTTTAATTTAAAAATTTAAAGATCAAAAAGTGGGTCTTGGTGAAGAACACTTTGAAGATGTTCAAGAACACAATGAATTTTCCGGTAAACTATGAGTTTTCCGGTGACCCGATAAATTTCCGAAAGCTGAATTTTGCAAAAATGTTTAATAAAAACCAACAAATAATATGTGAACTTTATTTTAACAAGGTTTTTAAGCAAACATAATGCAAAACAACAAGATTACAGCCGATTTTAAGAGATTTTTCCAGAAAATTATGAACTCTAAATCCGAAAATCAGCAAGAACTCCTCGGTTTTAACAAGGATAAGAGCCAAGGCTCTGATACCACTTGTAGGTCCGGCTAGGGGAGGATCTAGTCGCCTAATCCCTGTATACGAACCACTCCGGTTGTGCGGAATCCAACCGGAATAGCAAACCAAGACGGAACACGTAAAAACACGACACGCAGATATCACCGTTAAACACCTCTGTATTATAACGATAAAAGGGTTCGGTTACAATCCAATGTTTACAATGCTCTTTGTAAACTCTCTCTAGTGTGTGTGTGTGTGCTCTGTTCTCTCTGTGTTCCTCTGTTCAAGTGTCTACCGAAACAGAACAACAGAGCTCTATTTATACTACAGACACATACATACTCGACGAAACAGAAAACAGGCGACGAATCAGCATCATGGTCGACGAAACAGATGTGTTTCGTCGACTTCTGGGCTGATTCGTCGATAGTGGGCTTCGGTCCAATCAGTTGAGGCCCAAACTGTGTTTCGCCATCATCTATTAGCCCAAGGACTGTAATGTTGAGCCCAGTCCTTGTCTGTCTCCTTTGATGGCTTGAAGTCTTGTACACGACGGAGGAAAGTCGTCACAATATAAGCCGTGCTGAGTCGCGTCGAGTCGCGTCCACTAATCGAATCACGTCGCGTCGAGTCGCGTCCATAAATATGTATCAACACACACTATAAAGTTTAAAGTTATCGTGTATTGCAGTTTGGAAAGATGACCAAATAGAGATCTGAATAACAAACTGTGGAGAACTTGTTTGCGTTATCCACATCAATCCGTTCATTATCTGTTGTTGTCTAAAACAATATCAATTAACGTTCAGTTGTGTACACAAATTCATCACCGGTTTCTACAGCACAAGCACATACACAGGGGAAAATGTTCTCGAAATTGAAGGAAAAGAAAAAATGGTTGCTGATGTTTTTCACTATCAGGATTTTGTTGGTTTGTTTGAGAACCTGATTCCAATGTCCTACTACTACAATCCTTCCTACATTATTGAAAATTACTATATCACCCGCCATTCTCTTGCACCTGTATACATTGATTGTGGATTTAACTTGCAAGAATTGTGGACTTCGGCTGGTTCATATCTCGGAAGTACTGAACAACAGAAATATAGTTTCGGTTTCATCAACCGGCTTTGAAAACCCGACGGAATCTACGAAGAAACTGTTGGATTTGAAGAAAAAGAAAAAATGGTTGTATACTATTATACAATCTTTTTTCTTGAGTCGTCGGGAAAACTTTTCCTCAGGGGAGGGTGAGTAGTATGAGTCTGAGTCCATTGTGGTTCATGAATGCTTCGAATCATCATAGAATACGTGTCGGGTTCTGCTAGAAGACTATCAGGATTTTGTTGGTTTGTTTCGAGGTAGGGTTTAGAATGTTTGAAGTATTCTTGGTTCAATACCAACTCTTCTGAAAGACAAGAATACAACGTTCATGTATCACAAGGAATGACCGATCTAAGGCAGAGAACCTGATTTAGATACACAAATTCATCACCGGTTTCTATAGCACAAGCACATACACAATTTGTTGGAAGAACCCGACACGTCTTCTGCTAGTTACTCTTTTCTTTGATTTCAACAAATCTTTCAAGGTCTTAAGTGATGGACAATTGGTTAAAAGATGTAGAAGAGTTTGTGTAGGGATCTTTATGTACAAATACGCATCATCCTTACGGTTACAAATGAAGCGTTGGGATTCAAGGGTTTATGAGTAAAAGATGTTAGTTTCTTGACAGTATGGTTTCTCGACAAATGAAGTATTATATGTCCTTGTTGCCTCTTCGGTTGGTAAAAGACATAGGATGGTTTCTAATACAGGCTCTTTATCAGTCGTGGTTGATTTATAGGAGGAGGTTATGAAACGAATATATGTTTATGCGAATTCCCAACATCCTTGCTTTAATCTCTTTAACCTATTAGAACGATCCTTGACTTGAATTTGTGGATTTCGGTTGGGTCAGAAACTTAACAAGAGAAGCAACTAAAAAAAATTCAATTGATTACTCGGTCGAATAATGGGTCCGTTCAAGTTGAGCTTCCTGATGCAATTTTCACAGTGGTAGCAATGTCCTACTACTACAATCCTTCCAATGCCTGATTCCGATACAACCCTTGATGTTGAAACCGGTTTTACCTCATGAAAAGGAAAGAAAGAAATTTTTTACCTTATGTATACGGGTCGTATACGGTTTATACGACCGTATACTATAGGTAAAAAATATTTTTACCGATCGTATACAATGTATGCGATGATTGTATATGGGCCGTATATTGTTATACGGCCCGTATACTATGGGTAAAAAATGGTAAAAAAGGTTTATTCTCTTTAATCTATTAGAACGATCCTTGTCTTGAGAACCTGATTCTGATTTAAACAATGGAATTTGTGTATCAACAGAAATAACTGAAAATAACTCGCCATTCTCTTGCACCTGTATACGTTGATTGTGGATTTAACTTGCAAGAATTGTGTCTAAATCATCCCCGGTTTCTACAGCACAAGCACATACGCAATGAAGTATTAAAAGATGTTAGTTTCTTGACAGTATGGTTTCTCGACAAATGAAGTATTATCTGTCATCATCTGTTCATCGTTGTTCTTGAAGATGAAGATGAAGAAACGAGAGTTAACATTCTGATTCAGATTCAGGAAGCAAATGATTTTGTAGTGTTTGTTTGAGAAACTAACAAGGTAAACCTAAATTTTCAGATTTTTAGACACTTACTTGAACAGTTAGTAATGCTACATGTCATTTTGGCTGAATCACTACCTATTACAGCACTGTATGAACCTGTGTTTTGAAAATATGCTTTGATTTCTAGTGGTTCAGATCTCGGAAGTACTAGCAGAAGAACCCGACACGTCTTCTGTGCCCTTTTTCCTTTGGTTTCTGGTTGATTTTGAGGGTGAGGGTTTTGAATTGATTCCTGCGCTCAAGTTTCAACTACTGGAGTGAAATATTTGTTGGAATTTGTGGATCAACGGAAATAATGGGTAAAAATTGGTAAAAAATGGTTTATTCTCTTTAATCTATTAGAACGATCCTTGTAACCATCAACCGTTCAAGTTGATATAGGAGAGTTGATGCAATTTTCCAAGCATTCCGAATAACTAGCAGAACCCGACACGTCTTCTGTGATGATTCGAAACATTTCGAATAACTAGCAGAACCCGACAATCACAAGTTGTTGATCTTTGGGTGGTGATTTACTCCCGAACAAACCATGCCCACCTTGACCAGAATAGAGAAGCGTATCACTCGATCCACTTACATTCGAATAACGTTGAGAATCCACAACGCTTATGGCCAGATTCTTTCCTTCAATCTTGGCAAAATCAATGCCTGCTTGTTTTATTATCACGAAAGTACTGAACAACCGAGATAACAGCTCCCGTATTTATCACCAACTCATCTTTAGTAGTGTTTGTTTGAGAACCTGATTCAGATACACAACGGTCTCTTTGCTTCGTCCAATAGAACTATTTGTGTATGCATTCTTTTGGTAGTTAACAACGCTAATTAGAAAAAAATATGTAAAATTAATCATATCGATTTCTATAACAAGATGGATGTGACACACATAGATAGATAAGCTGTCACAGTTGTCAAGATTGTTTGTCGGGTTTCCAATGCTCACACAGGGTGATAAACAACGTTGATACATGTAACATCTAGTAAAAAACGGTTGCGGCTTGTTTTGCCACATACATGCGTTTAATTCCCAACATACTTGTTTTGTCACGTACATTTCGTAAGAAACTTTTCATGCACTGTACCTTCACCTCCAATCATTTCCTGGTCAAATCACACACTATAAAGTTTAAACTTATCGTGTGTTGCAGTTTGGAAAGATGACCGAACAGAGATCTGAATAACAAACTGTGGAGAACTTGTTTGTGTCGGGTTCTTCTGCTAGTTACTCGATCAACGGACTGATCGGTAACGTTACTCTACTTGTGCTCCGATTTAAGCGGCGTGTTTTGATCAATGTTGTTAAAGATGATGAAGAGTTTAGAAACCCTAGAATGATGGTGTTTTTACTGGAAAAACGTGATACTTGAAAAAACATCCTTATATACGGGCCGTATACAGTTATACGGCCCGTATACATTTGGTAACATCAAAAACCTACCAAAGTAATTCCATTTGAGCCGTATACGTTTTACAAATCGTATAAACGTGTATACGGCTCGTATAACTATATACGGGCCGTATATAGTAAAATCAAAAAAACATCCGTATATAGTAAAATCAAAAAAACATCCTCTGCGCATTTTCCTATTCAAAAACATTCTATACGGACCGTATAAGTGTATACGACCCGTATACACTAGGGGATGTGAAAATAAGATCTAGGGGGTGTGGGAACAAGACACCCCTTTAAAAAAAACATTAATTGAGTGATTGGTGACTGACACTTTTGTCTTTTCGAAGGATAGTATATGCTTGCATTGTTCAATGATATTGCGCGTAAAAGGTCCCCAATGTATAGGAGTCACAAGCATGGGTGAAACAAAAAAAAAACGTTACAGTTCTATTGAAATAGTTAATCATCCAAGTTGAGTTAAAATGGTAAGTTGCTTGTGGTATAAGCACAAAAATGTTGTACACGTCTAGAATTTTGCTTGTAATATGTGTATACACATGTTGTACCATAATTATAACTCAACATGCCGAATCTGTTATCTGTGTCTTAGAAGTCCACTCGTAAATTTATACATATAATAAAAGAAACTAAATAGAGGACACATGTCACTCTATGGGATAGCCTTCGTATGGTTTTCTGGGCTAAAATATATTTTTACCTATTGATCTCTACTTAATTAATTTTTATCCAAATCTTATTTTTAAAATTTAAAATAATATGATAACTATCTTTTATTTCTCAATCTTATTTTTCAAATTCAAATTAATATAATGAGTATCTTTAATTTCTCAAGGCATGAGCTAAGTAATTAATAAGAGAAATCAAGTATTATAAAAACATTGAGAAAGATAATACTTCAATAAAATAAAATTTACATGCCATAACATAAGCCTATCATGTGAATGTAAAAAAGGGAACTCCTTACAAAACCCATTAAGTAATGATAAATATCTATTTGATTTTATAGTAACTTACACAAAAATTATCTTTTAATAGCCATACATTTTCTTTCCTTCATTTCCTGTTTAAATGATTTGCATAATATATATATATATATATATATATATATATACATATACTAGTCGTTTACCCATCGCGATGCGGAGGGAAACATATCACTTAGGTCGGTGAGTTTAGGGCTATGTTCAGGGCGGTTCGATTTTGAGCCATAACCAAAACCAAATTCTCGATGCGACGAAAAACACAACACTTGTTAGTAATTCTAAGGGTGTGCATGAAAATGTACAGTCAGTTGGGTCATAACTAAAATTTAAATATTTGGTTAAGGTACTTCAAAACCGGTCATTAGGGATTTAAAGAGTTTTAAAAGGATGTAAACAAACCAAACTGCGTTGGCGACAATTTACGATTCGGTTGAACTAGGTTTATTAGCGTTGCGGCGGAAGATTAATGCCCGTAGTGGAAAACCCGCGCAATACGGTGGCGACGACAATTTACAATTCCATTGATTTAGTTTTGTTTGCGTTGCAGTGGTAACTAAGCGTTGTTTACAATAATGTTGACCCTTTTTTTCCTTTAACATTATATCATAGTAGGACTTATGAGGAATGTGATGTCAACTTCATACAAAAGTGATTTTTTTTTTTTTTTTTGTAAAGGGGTTAATATAACAATGATTTTCTTTGATGTCTCCCTTAATATGTATAACTGTATAAGCACAGTAATAGCATAACACTTGCATTTGCATGTTATCACCTTTGGTATATTGCGTTTTTGTCTTCATCACTTAAGAGCGTATGAATAAGTTATGAAATTAAAGACTTGTAATATACTTTCACTTGTATTCACGCAATCAACACTTCAAGATTCGGTTGAACTAGGTTTATTAGCGTTGCGGCGGAAGATTAATGCCCGTAGTGGAAAACCCGCGCAATACGGTGGCGACGACAATTTACAATTCCATTGATTTAGTTTTGTTTGCGTTGCAGTGGTAACTAAGCGTTGTTTACAATAATGTTGACCCTTTTTTTCCTTTAACATTATATCATAGTAGGACTTATGAGGAATGTGATGTCAACTTCATACAAAAGTGATTTTTTTTTTTTTTTGTAAAGGGGTTAATATAACAATGATTTTCTTTGATGTCTCCCTTAATATGTATAACTGTATAAGCACAGTAATAGCATAACACTTGCATTTGCATGTTATCACCTTTGGTGTATTGCGTTTTTGTCTTCATCACTTAAGAGCGTATGAATAAGTTATGAAATTAAAGACTTGTAATATACTTTCACTTGTATTCACGCAATCAACACTTCAAGATTCAGGCATATCTCATAGCTGGCAGTCTAGCACATAGAGATCATAATTAATGCAATAAAAATCACAACTTTCATGTGAAGTTGATTGGTAATGTAGAAAAAATAAAAATAAACTTAATAAAGACCCTGTTAGTTTGGTCAATTAATCATACATGTTATATTTTATTCTAGGCTATAGTTATAGAAAACTTGAGATTTCAGGAAAATCAGAATTCGAACTCTCAATTGAAAAAAAAAACAAAATTAAATAATTATTCTAGGCTATATCCATAGTTATACACGAACTCGCTACAAACAGGAAAACTATATACACGAACTCAGGAATCATGTCACACATGAAACCGAACATGACACGTAGATTAACAAATTGACACGAACACGGTCCATTTACACTTTAAATTTTCTAAATCAACATTTTTTTACATAAAAAAAGTAAAAACCAATTACGCCCCACGTGTTCACTGGTTGACTATTTTTCAGCAAACAGTTGACTAATGAGACTAAAACATATTATCATGTCCATATATGATTCGCTCAGGCTTGAACTCGCTACAACCCAACGATCGTGAACCCATTCTCAGCCAAAGCAAACCCTTCAGACCCTCCACCATGTTATAGTGCTTTATGGAACTTATTAATGGCTGCAAAGCTGATCTAAACACACCTATAACTTCAAATATATTTTGCTTTAAAATTGGAGAAAAACAACAGGTCATAGATTAAATCAAAGAGTAAACAGGTATATAACGAAATTTTAGACGCACTTACAATTACACATATGTACTAAATCAACTTTGTCCAACAATTCGAGCTACAATTATTTAAATGTTTAACATAAATCACAAACATGCATTTGTAGAAGATTAAGATCTAGCAGCAACATTAAAACAAATATCATAAAGAAAAGCTTACCACAGACATGTGCCCGAGCCACCGACTATGACAAGCCATCCTCTGCTATAAAATATCCCAAGTAGTTCTCAGCTATAAAATAATACCAAAAAAATAGTTTCGTCCTCTTAAACACCACACTTCTAAAGGATAGTAGCTACAACTCAACCAAATTTGCCCATTTTATAAATCTGCCATTCTGACCCGTTTAGCAAAACATAATAATATTGACTCGTTAGACCTGTTTAATAAAAAGTAGATCCTTTGACCCATTTAATAAAACTGGCCCATATTACTTGTGTAATAACACTCTTGTCGTGAAACAACATAACAAACAGCGATATATCAGTGATACAACGGTTATATCGATTAACATCGTCGATAATATCGGTACCAATATTCTGACTGATAAACGATATATCACCGATATTAACAACATAAGCTATAGATTAGGATGAACTTACAGGATGCCTGAAAGCACACTCGGGATTATGCCTCCGACAACCTCCCAACCAATACCAGCAATCTCTGGGGTTCAGCCTAGCAAATCTCTTTGTACCTGAACTCACATCCAATTCCCAAAAAACACAATTATCAACACAGTTATTTTCGAGAATAGAATCCATCATATGTGGATTAGAAAGAAAGTAGAAAGACAAACTAACCTTGACTGTTGTTTGGTCTTCAACAGCACCATTGAATACCCTAGACGAACAAATTCGGTATTCAATATCTATTTAACAACCAAAAAGACGAACAAATAGAAGATTATTATACAAAAAAGCGATAATCAAAACACATACGTTCAAGCTCTTGTTTAAGAGTCGGTTATGATGCCATTTGTATGTACAGACTCACTTCTGCAACTGGAGTAGTCCATTTAAGTTGAAGGCTTGAAATTGGTCATCATCCTCACATCGTCACAAAACAGTCCGACATTGAATACATATAAGAATCGTGCATACACTTATCCGTGCAACACCCAAAGGCAACATTCTTGGCGGATCAAAAGGCCTATCAGGCCAGTTTTCAATGGCTTCCTATGACGCATCGCCATGCCAAACCTCATCGGTTCTATGCATATGTGCACCTGGACCGGAACCCTTCCCTGGTTTAAGAAAGAGCCACGTCATTCATCAAACGACAGTAACCAAAAAAATCTCAATACACTTATCCAGAAGTATTTAATAACCTGATAGAGGTCGAGTAAACATGGATTTGATTCTTTCAAGTTTCGGTAGCACCTGCATCAGAAAAATGAGCACAAATTAGTTCAAACAGTTTCTCACATGTTAGTTTCTACCAAAATAAAATCTTTAATAGTATAAAACAAATTAAATTATCAATGTACATTAAATAATAAAGTGACTATTGCCATGGCATACATTTTCTTCATGTCCATAAAGATTGTGTTTCTTCTGCTACATTAGTTGTCTTTCTCCTTCATGAGGACAAAGCTGTAAGTCTGCATCTGCATTAGCAGGTCTGGCTCTCTTTCTCTCTCTATCTCGTTTTCTCCCCCTCCTAAAACTATTTAAATTTTGAATTATGGCGCTCAGATATCCTCCCGCTTTCTTCTGCTACATTAGTTGTCTTTCTCCTTCATGAGGACAAAGCTGTAAGTCTGCATCTGCATTAGCAGGTCTGGCTCTCTTTCTCTCTCTATCTCGTTTTCTCCCCCTCCTAAAACTATTTAAATTTTGAATTATGGCGCTCAGATATCCTCCCGCTCACCTGTGGTCAGACATGAAAAAGGGCCCCATATTCTTTCTAGAAACAAGATGCAAAAATCAACAACCATAAGAAGATAAAAAAGATCAATTGATTAGGGTGTGTAACTCTCACAAAAGCCAGTTTAGGATCCATAAACCCAAAGAAACAAACATGAGATTATATTTAAAGATCTGAATTTTTATGCCTCAACCATAGCCTTGACCATGAAACCTGCAAGGGGAGGGCCATGAAGACAACCAGCAGATTCACCATTCCATAAAACACAATATGAACAAACACACAAAATTAGCAATCGTGTGAAAACTCAAAACTAAATAATCTCAACTCTTTGAATTTAGGGAAGTTTAACTGGCTAAAAAATCTAATAACTAACTCAATCAATGATCAAAATACTGAAACATAGCCCTAACTTCCAAAAGTACCTAATAAGTTAACATGGTGGATATTGGCAAAAGTACCTCTAGCCATAATATTATCATTACCTCTTCAACTACCATAAGGTTTGAAGTCTACAAGGCTAAGCTACAAATTTTTAACAGTTGAAACTGTGAAAATTATTTATAATAAGATACTTTAAGGGATCAATGGTTTTAAACTTACTTCTTTTCTTTTAACAAACACATGCTGCTCTTGCTCTGCCCTAATAAGTTACCCTTCACCATTTAAACCATTTTGATGCATTAAAGACCTCTTGAGGTCACTTTTGACTCATTCTACCCGCTCATTTATTCTAATAAATCAATTAAAAAGTTGACCACATCAACAAAACCAAACAGTAACAAATACCTGCAGCTGTAGAAATCAACTCTCTCCAGCAAACAGCCAACATGATGCTCACAAAAGAATCATCTGTGCCTGTTTCCTCCACCAACTACAAGAACAGGAAACAGCTTCATTAGCTCGCACATAATCAAGTATTAATGAAAGAGAACGAAAGAAAAGAATCATACCACAGCTAGTACCTTCAACTTCAAACGGTAGATCTGGCCACCAAACGGTAGATCGATGTCATTACCACCATCTTCCACCCACAACCACCAGGTAATCTGAAATATTACACAGATCCGATTCAAATAACAAAAAAAAAAGATATGGTAAAAAGAAAGGTACCGAGCGGTCAAACCAGTCGATCTGGTGTCGGATCTAGAGAGATTCATCACTGAGGAAGCGTAGATCTTGAAGCGACTGATAAAGAAACCCTAGAATCGCCTGGAGAAACCTCGGGTTGAATCGACTGATCTTGAAGCGTAGATCTTGTCTCGACCACTTTTACAGACCACACCATTGTTGGATCTGGTGAGATCTTGCTCATACCACAGATCTCGTGAAACCCTAAATTGAAAATCACCAGAGAGAGAAAGAAGGAGGAGCGGCTGTGTGGATATGAAATGAATTTAGGGTTTAGAAAGGAGTGAAAGAAAGTTTATATTGGATCCATAATAGTAAAACGGGTCAAAGAGATCCGGTGCGTGTTAAAGAAATTTTCAACACATTTATGCTTAAATGGTTGTATAATGGGCTTGAAATGGTTGTACAATGGCAAATGACCAAAACTGCCCTTCCTATATGCTTATTAAAGTAGTATATATATATATATATATAGTGGGGTTCGGCTACAAAGTCTATTTTTCCTAGAAAGTGTACAAAGTCATAAAACACCACAATTTCAGCCATAAAACACACTCAAAACCCACAAATAAAAGAGTGAATATAACTAAAACACAATACCAAAACACTAACAGTCCATAAAAACTTCAAACGCACTATTATAGAACTATGAATATAAAACACAACATGATAATCAACATAAAACACACTAATGTTAGTCATTCGATAATCAAAGCCTTATCATCCAAAACACAACACAAAACCCACAAATATGATGTTTTAGTAATCTTCACTTTGTTATTTATGGGTTTTGAGTGTGTTTTATGGTTGACATTATGGTGTTTTATGATTTTTTACACTTTGTAGGAAAAATGGACTTTGTAGCCAACTCCCACCCTATATATATATAAGGTGAGGTTCTAAAGTGAACACTAGTGTATTTGTGAACTGAGTGAACAAATCATGGCCATTGATTTACATCATCAAATCATAAAATACACTAGTGTATTCGTAAAATACACTAATGCATTTTCATCATCAAATCATGACCACTGATTTACAGTTGTGTATTTATAATCAAGGGATAGGATTAGTTCACAACGTTCACTATCAAAGGGTTTGTTCACAAATGAACTTAACCCTATATATATATTGTGAGAACTGTAAGAACCAAGAGAACTTGATAAAAACGATTCAAATTCAATTTTTTTTACACTTATCGTTAGTATTCGAATACAATGTTAGAAATTTAATTTAAACTTTTAAATTTACGCGAATTCGTAAATAAAGAAAATTTACGCATGTTTAAAAAATCTAATAAGAGTGATTTTGAGAGAAAAAATGAATTATTTGATGCTGTAAATTTTTTTTTTTTTGATGTTGTATTTTAGTTACAATGAGGTTTGTATAAAAAAAATTGGTTTAATTGGTTTTTTTAATTCGTTCTCACGGTTCTCGCAATATTTATGTTCTCAAGATAACTTTCCCATATATATATATATATATAGGGTAAGGTTCATTTGAGAATCACCCTTATTGCGAGAACTGCGAGAATTGCGAGAACCAATGTGAACACAAAAAAATAATTAAAAAAATCCAAACTGTCACACCCTGGCTTTGCGGAAGCGTGGTTAATTTGGTGTGACTTCTTAATACCATAGCTTAACCATAACAAAGCTATATGAAATAAAACCATGCAAGATCATCCATTAAAATAAGTTTTAAAACCAAAGTTACATGACATTGTCTTAAGGCGTTAACTCATGCGATAGACACTACAACCTGATAACATAAAAGAAACGTTATTTGAAAAAACACAACACCAACGTGGAATAAACGCAGTTTAAGGATTGTGACTTGACGTGATTGTCGTGGGTCACGCAAATTTAATCCCAAAAACAACTATATAGATAGCGGTAATAGGGTATCGAACACAGGGAGTCTGTGGAATGTGTGTTATTTAGAAGTGTATCTAAGTTAACTAAGATTAAACTAATGGCAATAAAAAGTAAATTCAAAGAGTTGGATTGTTTGGATTGGTTTTAAAACTAAGATTACTAATTAATTTTCAAAATGAGAATTTGAGTTTGTAAACAATTTGGAAACAAATGACCATCCTAAGTTTTCGGTTTGCTTCAACAATTGTGCTATCATCCACTAGAAAGAACTACATAGACATAGTTCATGTGCAATTACTTATTGTGATAAAAGGGAACGAAGTACTCAGATTCCGAGAACGTGAGGTTGTTACCCGATGACCAATCAACCCTTACCCAATCCTAATTTTACCCATGATATCTCGATTGCCAACGGCACCAAGAACGTATAGTTTCAAACTAGAAAAATCATAAGAATTAACAATTTACAACTAAGCAATCACACACCATGATAAACAAAACATAGATAAAGTTTATCATTCTAGAAATATGGAATCAAAACACAACCGTCTTAAACAAACCTTCAACCTAGGATGATCATAGATTGTTTAGCCACGCATAACTTCAAACAACATCTTAACAAAAGTTTCAATGTTCATCAAGATCAAAACCAAATAAACCTAATGATTGAGAAGTGTTCTTGTTGCCAAAAAGTCTCCAAGATAGCTCCCAAAATCCTTCCCAATGATTAATAACCGAAAACAAGTGAAAAGCCACCATAAAACCCATCAAATTGGCCATTAAATGAGGAGTTACATATTTTGGATCAGACGGAGCCGTAAGCTACGGCTGGGAGCCGTACCTTACGGCTGTCAACGAACTCAGAAAGTCAACCCAGAGCCGTAAGCTACGGCTGGGTGCCGTACCTTACGGCTATCATCAATTCTTTACGGCCCTTTGCTCCTGTTTTACGGCAATGCTTCCAAACCAACATAGGGGTCGTAACCTACGGCTGGGAGGCGTAGCTTACGGCCCTGAATGGCATTTTTCTTTGTTTCCTTCTTTTGCTCCACCATTTCTTCAACTCCTGCTTGGCCGACTTTAAACATCCATCCATGCTTCCTAAAACCATCATCTTGAACACTTTAACACCTGCATCATCAACATCTTGTGATTACCTAGTTCAAGCAAATAACCGGATAAAGTATGGTATTTTAGTCTATTTAAAGGCCTTAAGGGTTGTCCAACGGACCACCCGTCACATCCCCACACTTACCCGTTGCTTGTCCCAAGCAACCCATTCAAAACTATTCAAAATAAGTGATCAAATTAAACCAAGCAAAAACAAGCAATCTTTTTACTAACCCCTTTGTAACACCCAACCAATGCACCCCTCTCTAAATCTCTCCTCTCGGCTACAAGTGAAAACTAGCAAAAATAAGCTAGACACACACTAGGCAAACGGGTGGTTGCACAATCATAAGCTTGTACCTAAATCAATCATTCTCCTAAAATGTGTCAAACATAAATGCAAATCAAAGGGACTTTCAAGGTTGTAACGTGGCTAGGCGTATGGGTAGGAAATGGAATATATATGGAGTAGCGAAAACTTGACCCGGTCTTTTATTACACAAATAAACAAACAAACAACTATCAAACTTAACTACTATACACAAGATAACTAACATCACCTCTTTTTTCATTTTTCATTGCTTTTTCTCTTTTTTTTTTAATTTTTCTGATTTTTTTTTTTCAAGTAATACTTTCAACATAACATCAACTAACATTACATACTACTAAACAATCACTAATCACTATAAAACCGGGTCAAGTTAGGTAAATTTTTAGGTAAGTAGCTAGGGGTAACAATTGATAGGCTTTTAAAGCACAAAATGGCAACTAAATGTCCAAACCCCCGCCCCTCTCACTACCATGCTCATATATATAACTTATGAGGTCCAACCCCCCAAATCCCACACTCACTCACACCAACGACGAGGCTACCTAAATGCCCTTATCCTTTTTGCATTTATATCTAACTAAGGACTCAAATCGCATTCAAGCACAAGTTCTAACGCACCCCCACCCGTAGCCACTCTCATCAAAGACAATCATTATTTATGTACAAGTGTGGCTACAATTCTCACCAAGAATGAAAAAGGTATCAAGGGTTGCCGGTGCACCAACTTGGGGTTAATCTAGGGTGTTCAAATTTCACATCGTTTCACTTGGCTCAAAATTTTTCAAAATCTTTAAAATTTCCCCCCATCCCCACACTTGGGATACATTGACCCCAATGTATGGTTTTGAGAGCTTTGATCACTAAAATTCATTCAACATCAACAAAAGCTTTAAATCTCAAACCCCAAATTTCTTTTTGTATTTCCCATTTTATAATTTTTTTTTTTTAAAACATGACACCACCAAACAAACTAACTACCAATATTTCAAAGCTAAAGAACACAACAAGACTAAGGAAATAGTACATCGACCTGGTGAAGTTTGCCACAACAGATGTTGTAGATAATACGACTTCCTATCACCACCTTCACCCAAATATCCGTACATCTTCCCCACACTTGAGTGTTGCCATGGCCCTGAAACAAAGAAAACTAAAGAAATAACAAGATCAGTGAAAAACCTCGGGTTGCCTCCCGAGCAGCGCTAAGTTTTTAGGTCTTCAGCCAGACCGTACCACCCCATTTATGGTGGTTCAAAGAAGTGGTTCCTATCACTTCCATCACTACATTGTGCCATTGAGCAAAATGCATCCATCTTGTTTTGACTCGGTGGGTAATCAAATACGCTCTTGCTTGACCCCATATGTTTTTCTTCACGGTCCGGTGGGTGTTTTTTTCTCATTCTTTGGAACACATTTTCACTAAAATCACTAGACTCACCACCCTTCCTCTCAATGAACTCATAACTAATCCCTCTAGTTTGAACATCAAAGTACAACCTACGGTTCTTTTCGGTCATAGTAATAATCTCGTCTCTACAATTAATTTGAGCATTTGCAGTGTATAGAAACGGTCGACCTAAAATTACCCTTTGTTGTGATGCCATATTGGTAGAAGCATAGTCCAAAACTAGGAAATCCACCGGGTATTCAAACTCTCCCAACTGAATTTTAACATTCCTAACCATTCCCCGTGGACACCTCCAACTTCCATCCGCCAAACTCACCATGGTGTCTATACCTTCAAGTGGACCAAAGTCGTACATATCGTATAGATCGCTTGGTAGTACACTCATGCTTGCCCCGTAATCCAACAATGCATGAGGGATTTTTAATTTTCCCACTCGGATAGGCACGATTGGCACTCCATATTCTTTATCATTCTCAACTTCAGCATCTTTCTCCAAACCTGCATTCACTTGACACGAAGAAGTTAGCAATTTTTTATTAAAGTCGTTATTTGGAACGGTGCTTACCACATTGATGTTAATGCTTTTTATGTTCTTGGGATTTGGCACTGTATCACTTGGTAGTTGGCCTTTTGCTTTCTTCAAAATCGCCACTTCACTCGTAAGTTGACCCATTTGAGTAGTCAAAGTTTGAATAGCTTTATCACGGGCCTCGTCCTTTTGCATTCGAACCTCATCACGTTGATTCATTCGTTGCATTTCAACTTGCATTGCCTTCAACATCTCCATTACTTCGTTTCCACCCGAAAAGCTTTGACCCGTTTGATATTGCCTTTGAAATCCTTGATTTCCTTGGAAATTCGGGTTTACTTGATTTGAAGAGTTCCCATAACGAAAGTTTGGGTGGTTCCTCAACCCGGGGTGATAAGTGTTAGAATTCATGTTGTTGTAATTTCTACCACCCCCTCCTTGACCTTGTACTGCATTGACTTCTTCATATTGCCCTTCCACCATCCCTTGGCAATTTTCAGCCGCATGACCTATTTCATTGCATAAAGCACAAACATCATAAATTTGATTAGAAGTGTGTACATTACCGTCATCTATCGCATGCACTTGTGGTCGGGCAATGGCCGGTCGAGCTCTCCTCGATGCTTGAGCTTTTCTTTTTGATGTAGTTGCCATGCTTTCCAAAAACTCCCAATCATCATTCTCATAATTTGTTCCAAAAGTCCCACCGGTAATAGACATGAGATCACGAGCATCTTCAGCACTCAACCCCTCATGAAAAGCATTCATTAATTCCCACAATTCGATTCCATGGTGAGGGCAATTTTTGATCATCATATTGAAACGTTCAAATGCCTCATGGAACATCTCACCATGTTGTTGTTGGAAACTTCTCAATCCCTTTCTAGCATCGTTTGTCTTTTGGGCGGTGTAAAACTCATCCAAGAAAGTTTGTTGCATCTCCCCCCATGTATATATGGATGCCGAAGGTAACGTGTAGAACCATTTCTTCGCCTTATCCTCCAAAGAAAATTGGAACAAAACCAATTTGATATCGTCGGCTGAAAACCCTTGACTCCCAAGAGTGTTGCAAATAGAGTCATAAGCCTCTAAATGAAAATAAGGCTCCTCATTTGCAAACCCCTTGTACTTTGGTAAACTTTGCAAAGAATTGGTTCTTACTTCAAATGTTCGCCCTTGATCATTATGAGGAATGACTACCGGTGAAGGGTTTTGCGTGATTACCGGCCGAAAATGTGCTTCAATGCCCCTCACATTTTCTCTAAGGTGTCTCCTTGGTACACCATACCTACCTCTCGGAATAATAGGACCATTTGGCCTTGGTACTTGCCCTTGTGGTGCGATTGGTTGTTGAAACTGTTGTTGTCGCATCGGTGGGCGTTGAGGTGGTCTTTGAAATTGTTGTTGTACATGTTGTGGCCGGACTTGTTGCAATGGAATAGGTTGTTGTATTGGTGGCCCTTGTGGTCTTGGCCGAATGTGTTGTGATATAATTTGTTGTTGTGGCATTCCACCAACACTTGCCATCCCTTGAGATTGACTTTGCAAATACCCAAACTCCCCTTGATCACCATAACCTCCATAACCATACCCATCATCATCATACCCCTCAAATTCTTCAAATCCCTCATCATAACCATCTCCTTGAATTCCCGAAGTTTGCCCAAATGGGATGGTCGAATACTGAAAACCCGATTGTTGTGGTTGTGGTCTAAAAGATGAAGTAGTATGCACAATAGTTGAATTGGGTGCAATTGTGAAAGTGGATGATGATTGACCCGTAGTTGGGGGAAAGAAGTGTGAAAGTGGTGGAATTGTTGCGGAAGGGCTATAGGTAAGAGTAGGTTCGACTTGGGTAGTAATAGGTGATGTGGTGTTGGTTGATGTAACTCCATGTGGTGAAGTAAATTCGGTAGTGGAAATAGGCATGGTGGTATTTGGTGAAGGTTGAGTGGATGATGGTATGAAAGGTGGTACAACTTCACCCGTAGTGGGTGGTGGTTGTGGTGGATCCATGTATCGAATTGGTGTGATTGGTGTAGTTGGTGTTGTTGGTGAACCGCTAATTGTGTTTTCCCTTAACAAAATTCTGTTTGCTCGCAAAGTTCGATCGATTTCCGGATCAAATGCTAACGGTGAAAGCTTGTGAGAGCTCCTAGTACGCATGCACCTGTCAATACCTGCACACTAACACACCCAGCGTAAACCAGAAAAATAACAAACTTAAACAGAAATAAAAGAACACACGTTGCGCACTACTCCCCGGCAACGGCGCCAAAATTTGACGTGATTGTCGTGGGTCACGCAAATTTAATCCCAAAAACAACTATATAGATAGCGGTAATAGGGTATCGAACACAGGGAGTCTGTGGAATGTGTGTTATTTAGAAGTGTATCTAAGTTAACTAAGATTAAACTAATGGCAATAAAAAGTAAATTCAAAGAGTTGGATTGTTTGGATTGGTTTTAAAACTAAGATTACTAATTAATTTTCAAAATGAGAATTTGAGTTTGTAAACAATTTGGAAACAAATGACCATCCTAAGTTTTCGGTTTGCTTCAACAATTGTGCTATCATCCACTAGAAAGAACTACATAGACATAGTTCATGTGCAATTACTTATTGTGATAAAAGGGAACGAAGTACTCAGATTTCGAGAACGTGAGGTTGTTACCCGATGACCAATCAACCCTTACCCAATCCTAATTTTACCCATGATATCTCGATTGCCAACGGCACCAAGAACGTATGGTTTCAAACTAGAAAAATCATAAGAATTAACAATTTACAACTAAGCAATCACACATCATGATAAACAAAACATAGATAAAGTTTATCATTCTAGAAATATGGAATCAAAACACAACCGTCTTAAACAAACCTTCAACCTAGGATGATCATAGAGTGTTTAGCCACGCATAACTTCAAACAACATCTTAACAAAAGTTTCAATGTTCATCAAGATCAAAACCAAATAAACCTAATGATTGAGAAGTGTTCTTGTTGCCAAAAAGTCTCCAAGATAGCTCCCAAAATCCTTCCCAATGATTAATAACCAAAAACAAGTGAAAAGCCACCATATCAAATTGGCCATTAAATGAGGAGTTACATATTTTGGATCAGACGGAGCCGTAAGCTACGGCTGGGAGCCGTACCTTACGGCTGTCAACGAACTCAGAAAGTCAACCCAGAGCCGTAAGCTACGGCTGGGTGCCGTACCTTACGACTATCATCAATTCTTTACGGCCCTTTGCTCCTGTTTTACGGCAATGCTTCCAAACCAACATAGGGGCCGTAACCTACGGCTGGGAGGCGTAGCTTACGGCCCTGAATGGCATTTTTCTTTGTTTCCTTCTTTTGCTCCACCATTTCTTCAACTCCTGCTTGGCCGACTTTAAACATCCATCCATGCTTCCTAAAACCATCATCTTGAACACTTTAACACCTGCATCATCAACATCTTGTGATTACCTAGTTCAAGCAAATAACCGGATAAAGTATGGTATTTTAGTCTATTTAAAGGCCTTAAGGGTTGTCCAACGGACCACCCGTCATGACTCGTCCAGGAAAAAGCCACATCTCCTAAACTTGGATGACCTCATAACCCTTATGCAGCGGGAAAACTTAGCATATCATGCCAGATCCTTAATTACCTGAAATACATGTAAGTTGGAAAAAAATCAACAAAAAATTGTTGAGCAAGTTCATGTGTAGTGAGTAAGTAAAACCTTTGTAAGTATAAAATCCTGGTATGTAGCAAATAAGGAAAAAGAGATCACCAATGGTTTGCAAGGCCATTGATATGTGTGAAGTGCAAGTAGGAAGACTCAAACCTAGCAGATTTATGTGTTGGGTACAAAGTCACCCCGAGGTCCGTTATGCTGGGCCTGGGGCTGGGCTCGCTACACCCAGATAGATCTACCGCTCCTGCCCCTCGGTCCTACTATGAGGATTAATAGTCCCAAGTTTCCGCCTACCCACTCACATGATCTAAATAATAACCCTCCTTACGCTAACCATACCATGTAAGAAATATTCGTAATCATAGTAACATGTATTTCACCCCCGCAGTTTAGAAAACTGAAAACAGTTAGAGAAAAGGGGGACATGAACTCATAGTGGTGCGTCTCTACCAAGTATATCTCCTGAGCAAGCAGCTGTGCGGCGACCAACACTTACTAAGTCTATTAGACGGACGGTCGTGCCTTAGCTTATGGTTTAAGTTCTTGGGAAATAGTTAGACAACTATTTCGTGTTTATATTTTTGTAAATACTTGGTAATTATTCTCCTTCCCAAGGATGGGGGACTTATACATGTGCGTTCGTATAATTCGAAATACATTATTAAGTCTATCTTAATATATTTTATTTCTAACTTCAAAATATAAATATTCTTCCCAAAAATATTATATTTTAATACATGTGATTTTCCCAAAATAATACTTAGTAATATTATTTTTACTCTAAAAATAATATTTACGTAGTTCACAAAATAATCATAAACATTTATACAAGTGATGTTGTGAAAAATATATTTATATCAAATATATATTTACCCCGTTTTATTTTGTGAAAATCCCACCTCCGATATTTTGTAAATAAAGTCGTGGCGAAATCTATAATTCGAAAATAAGTCTAAAATAGATTTTCAACACTTGTAGTGAAAATATTCCCAAGTGTTAGGTTTTTAGAAAAATTTCGCCAGAGTTTCCCCTATAACTGGAGGTGGCCACGCTTTCAAGCGTATCATTTTCTTTTATAAATCGAATCAACAATTTTCTCATTCAATCAAAACAGTGTTCAAAGCATCAACTAGTCAAAATATATATAAATCGCATAAATTACATGAACTTGTGATTTATCCAAAATATGAAGTAAATCCCATTACTTTTAGTGGATCTTTTGTAGAAATCAATCCGGTTTCGTAAAAGTCTCGTTTTTAAAGAAAATAAATCTTTACAACTTTTTGTAAAATTTGACAAAACAATTTCCTTGTCGAAACTTAGTGTTACACAAGTGTTTACACACTTGTGTGTTTAAAAATTATTCTTGTTCATGTAAGATCCGGCTTTAGAAAAATATGACTTCTTTGACACTCGGTCCTTTGAAAATACCGCTTGTAGATCCGTAGATCTACTAGTTTTAAACACTATTTTGTAAGTAAAATCGTTTTTACACAAGTTCGAGTTTCTCGTGTGGTAGAGTTTCATCACTTAACCCTTGTTACACTTAAACAAACTCTATGTCATGATCCATGATCACGACTAATCCGGGTTAGATGATGATCCGAGCTACCACAACCTAGATCGGCACTAAATAATCACACAAAACAAATCTTACAAGATTTACACAACAATCAAGCTTTTAACCATTATTTTTAGCATTTTTAGTAGACTTTTTCATATCATTATGTATGTTCATGAGTTTTAACCATCATATACCGTTTTTACCACTTTAAAATAGATCAAGAAGGCGTTGAGAGTTACTTACTACTAGCTCGAGGCTAGGGAAGAAACTAGTCGAAGATTGGGTGGATAAAAGCAATAGGGTGAGGTCCTTCACGTTCCGAATGCACCAAGCTTCCTCGTATGTGATCCTTAACACTTGCGCGTGCTTGGAATAGCTTGATCAAGATTGTAAAGTGGCGGTGGTGGTGGTATGGTGGTCGGCCGAAAGTTCAAAGAGAGGGAGAGAGATGTGGTGTGTTGATGTGTGTTGAAAGAATATGATGGGTTAAGCATGATACTTATAGACAATTCTCTTCAAGTTTAACCATTGGATGTTATGTCACCTAGATATTTAGCAAGGTAATTAAAATAATTGATCAAGGACACGGTGTGTCCCCTATGGGGGACCGAGTTCGGTTACAAGGGAAGGGGATTGGTTGGGTTGGAACTAAATAGTTAGGCTATAGTTAGATAATTAGGAATTTAATTCGGTTACTAACGTGTAGTAAGTTGCGATGGGTGTTAGGGTATTCGGGGACCCTAACTGGCTCAGAAAAAGATAAACAATGTTTTTGGCAATATTTTTATGTTCCGGGTATAGTCCGGTTGTTCGGTTGGATAGTGATCCGTTAAAGTGCTTAACAAAGCTTTAAAGTGTCGTTATTATTATTTTTAGTGACACAACTTATTCCCGACACATTGGAAAGTGTCTAGTAATATTTTCCTCATGTTTTGGCACTTTATTAGATAGCTTAATGCTGGATTATTATTTAAAGTGCTGAAATTTGCACTTAAAGTATGTTTTAGGCCCATCCGGTCACAGTAATCTCATTCCAAGTGACGCAGTTCTACAACCCTTATATCCCTACACTTTCTATTAGTGTAGTAAACTATCTCTGGCTCTTTCAGGCCCTAGAGGCAGTGCCTGCCTGGTGCTAGTTATGACAGCACGTTTAATAGGTTATCCGTTCATTGTGCTACTTTGTGTTCGGTGCATCAAGGTTGTCACAAAGGTGCTGTAAGCAAAACATGGGGTGTCAGCAAGTAAAGTATGATGCAAGTAAGTACAGGTATCAGCATTCAAGTAGCAGTTTATCCACAATTTCAAGTAAGCACAGTAATTAAGCAGTAATTAATTATTAATTAAGTCGTACGGATACCTGGTTTAGTGAGGGTTGTCACATTCTCCCCCCGTTAAGGAAATTTCGTCCCCGAAATTTGTACTACCTTATCTCCTTATGGTCACGTCACACATGGATACATAATTAATATCGAGGTAGATAGTCATCAAACTGAATCAACCCTTACTCACACTTGGGGGTCCACAAGAGAGGAGTTTCAACTAATAAGATCCTTAAATGTCCGATCGCAGTATCCCAACGAGTTTTCACGAAACATAGCACCCTCGATACAAATTCAGAAATTTTCAACTCGATGAGTGGTAAGGTGATCTGTCAACTCCCGAGTAGACGAGCGGCAAGGTTCAGTGCGTTTGAACCTTTTGAACTGTGAGGATACACTGAATGAATACAGACGAACCTGGTGTATCATTGCTTTGGTTTGTAGTTGCATCAGGAATATGTAAATGACAAGTCAACAAAAGTTTATGTATTTTGCGTGGAACGGTTGACCATGATTAGCACAAGCTGCAAGTTGGTAATGACACCACAAGGTATCGCAACGACAAGATTCGAAATAGCGGTGACTGAACCAAAATTACTGAGTTTAAAACCAGATGAAGGTGTACCGAAACAAGCCGGAAGGTGAAACTAAGTACTGCAAGGCAATTGATTGGTAATGAAAGAATCGTTAGGGGGTACACCATGATATGAAATGAATTTACGTACCTTTGACTCAGCACGTAAGTGTGTTGAGAGTGATTTAATTGTGATAAAGAAACGGATTTAGGGCAAGTTGTCAAATAATCAATTAAATTCGTATACGAAGCGAGTAGTCAAATAAGTGCAAGCTTCTGTTCTATGAAAGTATCACTGTAAGGTATCGAAATCTATCAACGAATTAGTGGAGTCTTAGACCAAATAAGTCTACTACGACCCGAAACAAAAGAATCTGTGCCAAAGTATTAGAATATGATGCTCTCAATGCATCATATGGCGTCTCAAATTAAGCATGTGAACTGGATAAGTTCAAGCAGTTGAACCTAGTTTCGACGTAACCAAACATTAAACGTACATATCAACAAGGAAATCTTGACATGATAGCAAACATGTAACTTGAAAGAAGGTAGTTTCAATAAGTGTGTTGACTTGCTAACAAAAGAGTCAACAATGACAAAGATGTAGGTCATTCGAATCACAACCAGTAATTAGATTTGTCGACGTAATATCTGAACATTCATGAAGCGTTTATTTGAAATGAAACCACATGCGTAGCAAATGGTGCATGGGTTATATATAGGTTTTCAAGTGATCAAGTGATGCGTTCTTACCAAACGAAGAAGTGACCAAATATACGAAACAAACGTGCGTTCGCTCTCAGCGAAGGAAAACAACGTGATGCAACTACTTGAGGGGAGTAGAAATGCAAATTTCTACTTGTTAGAAGTGAAAGTGAAGGCTCCAACGGAAGAAAATTTAAGTACTTTCGGGTTCGTTAGCTGCAATTACAAGTTGGTCAAGTTAATGGTGTTTGATTGAGTTGACAGATATGGTTCCTAGATGTAAGGCTTCTAGTTTTTCTAGATTCCGCACCTCGTGTGGGTCTGGTTTATTCATTGTGTAGGAAGCAGCATTTTGTTTATATCTAGCACAATCATTGTCCCACAATTTTACCTTGGTATACTCCCTGAGTTGCTCTGCTAACGATGTTTGATCGTTGATCAGTCGTGTAGTAGTAGTTGAATCATCATAGTCGCTTGTGTAAGAAGTCCGCTAATTTTTAGCAAGAGTTACTGACTCTGGTGGGTTAGTTCGTTCGGCTCCTGGTAGCTGACGTTTACTTGAAACTCATCATCCCCCTTTTTGACGAGCAGTTATGGGGTCTTCCCCAACAGGGGATTTTTGGTCTGTTATCTTCCTTCTCCATCCACTTCTGAAGCTTCACTGTCAATCTTTGTGTTCCCGAAGATGTAAGTCGTTGAGGGGTATGACTGCAGGTGCGACGCCGGGAATTTATCTGATGTGAACAGGATCAGCCGTGGGAGAGAACATTATGGCAAATCCTCGGGGAAGACCTTAGGGCATTTTGTTGTAATAAGAAGATCTTCGTACTTAGTTCTTCGGCTCCTCCTGTCCGTTGACTCATCGGTCACGATTGCTTCGTCGTTCGACTCCGGGATGCGGATAACGATTCTCCGTTTGGTCGCTCGACCACGGTTTCATCCTAGCTACTATGACGAGGTCGTTTATTAACCAGCCTCACTAAGAGTGGGTCGTCTAACTTACTCTCTACTAAACTAAGTAGATTCCTAATTTTATGAGATGTGGGGCTATGGTCGGCACTGGTATCGAATAACGTGAATGCAAAATTTTGGGTTGGTAAAGAACGTACCAGGAACCATATCTGGGTCCTGGCATGCTTCACTAGCTTCGGCGTTGGATGTTCCTTCGTGGTCTTGGTTAATCTCCCTTAGGCAATCCTTCCCAGGCTGCCCCTTACCATCGCTGTTACATCCTTCCTCTCCCCTTTTCGTCTCCTGCCAACACGTTTCCCTGTCGTGTCCCCTTTTACCACAGTTATCACACTTCCTATTACCGCATTTCCCGTTATGATGGCGCTGGCATACTTCACACTTAGGTAGATTACCGAGGTACATCTTTCCCTTTTTGGCCTTATTATTTTCCTTTGCCTGATCACCTCCCTGAAATCCACCGAGCTTCCTTTTGTTCTTCCCAGATGTCTCTACTGGTGTTTCCTTCTTCTCGTCCGGGATCGAAAGTTTCACCAATCTAAGTGCTTCCTTAGTGAGCTCCAGTCCTATCACATGGGCAATCGTGGGTGATGGTGGCGTTGATACCACCATCAAGCTCAAGGCTTGAGGTGACAGTCCCCAAATGGATTGCTCCATTTTCTTCAACTCGGGTTCCACTAGGTACGGAATGACTCGCGACAAATCGTAAAGCCTTCGTACGTGCTTCACCACATCTGGACCTTCCTTCTGTAGTTCCCAAAATTCTAATTCCAGCCTTTGGATATCAATCTGTGAACAATACTCCTTCCGCATTATTTCTTTCAGCTCGCTCCACGACATCGCATATGCTACTACCTCGCCCAATTCTCGAACCTTACGGTCCCACCATAATAGAGCTCCATCTTGTAGCAATCCGGAAACGTACGGGACTTGCCTGCTCTGGCGTGCAACCACTCATTCGCACAACGGCATCCATATTCTCAGCCCATTTTACAAAATCTATGGCATCTCCCGTGCCACCGAAATTCAGAGGGTTGCATTCTAGGAAATGCTAAGTAGGTTCAACCATTAGGTAGGTTTTTCCCCGAGGCACCTTCGCCATGTTGGTAGCGAAGAACCTCGTGCCGAGCTCTGACTCGAGAGGCGTGCGCTAACCATTCTGCCTCAGTCAGTCGGGTGATCTCTTGATGCGACATCTTCTAGGGAGAAGTTCATGTTAGTTAGGTCGCTTCTATTCGGGGAACATAAATAGTCGTTCGAAACACATGTATCACATATGTTCAAGTCATCATATTACACATCACGCCATTTATCAAGCAAGTAATTGGAATCATGTTTACCTAAAGTATATCAAACAAACATGTGTTTCTCAGTCATAACACCTTCCCTTTATATTGGTATCACGTCTTATGTTTAGGTTTTCATTATACGGGTAAGCACATTACATCAAACTCATAACATTCGTACGTAATTTGAGGGTTTCGTTTAATGAAAGTATAGCAAGTAAACATGTAGTATTAAAATTTTAGTACGCACATAAGCGTTACTGATCGCATTTAGTAGTGTCATGGCGACTGTGCTTTCGTTGGTTATTGGCCACAGTGCTTTGGGCGCATGCTTAATGACAACTGGTTCCCATCGTTTTCCAGCTACAACTTCATTGTCTTACAAAATGTATCACATTATCCGGGTCACCGGGTCTCCCTACCCTTGCCCAACAAGTATATCCGCATATCAAAATTACGTAGTCAGACGTGGTCTTCACAAATTTCCACAATCTTGGGGTCTCTATCCAAGCATAACGCAGTCTGCGTTATCCAGACAACAACATTTCTGGTGACTAAGGTGGGGGAGGAAAGAAAAGTAAACCGTCGACATGCTTGAATTCCTCCGCGAGCTCGTATATTACTCGAAGTAGTCAACTGATTTGCCGCTTAATGGTAAAAGAAACGAGTATCGAGATCCTGAGGACGGTTAAATTTTAGAGGTCAAGAGCATAAAAGGGATCCTGATGTACGTGGTGGATCAAGGCATGCTGGTGGAGGACGTGGTGTTCTTAAAATTTTCAGACAATATGATGTCTTGTGATGTAGACACTTAACTCATGTTTTTGGTTATGTAATTTTTGCATTTGACGTTGCCCTTTGTGGTGTCAGCTCAAGATTCCACGTTCCGTGACTCATATCCTGAACTGCAGTTGATGTTACTGAAGCAACTTATCCTGTGTGTGTTTTTCACAATGCGAGAAATGATGAGGGTTTATAGTTAGCATAGTGCGTTTATAGGGACCATCAAATCGGCTTATCGAGCGTTGTAGAGGTGAATATAGCAAGCGGTGCGGCCTGGAGCATCTCTACTAGGCGAGGGTATGTCCAGACAGAAAGTGTTAGGCACGATGGTGCACGGGCGTCGATCTTCACAAGGGAAAACGAACTTCTCCACAGATGAGGAGGTTGTCTGATGCAGGTAGATGTAAGGGGAGCAACGTCCGGCAGACAAAAAGAAACAGGATCGTGACCACGTAAAGGTGTAGGTTCAGCAGGCGCAACATCAAGCTGACCCAAATGGTGTAGTAGCTGGTTCAAGTGCAGGCTCCGGGTCATGTAACGGTGTGGAGGACATCAGCGGTGAGTGTGGGTAGCAAAGATGCATCCATAGGAACTGGAACAGGGTCACAAGAGAGCGTCACAGGAAACTCGAAAGGTGGGTAACCATTGTCGTAGTCTATCCACCCATTTCGGGTGTGCGTGTATCGAGGATCAACTTGGGTTGCAAAAGGCGCATGATCGAACTGTACAGGCACAGGGTCAGGGTGGGGTGCAACCAGAGAGTCAGCAGGTATAACAGCGATAAGTGGGGGATCAACATGATCAGCAGCAATAACATGGTCACCATCCAGTAGTGGTGCATCAGCAGGGCGATCATCAGTGGGTAGGTCAGCAATCACAGGATCAATGGGCATGCTAGCATAAACAGGGTCATGCTCAAACACTGGGTCAGGAGCAGCTACTGGCTCAAGGGCCATGGCAGGCTTGGGATCAACGAACTCCATATCAAAATCTGCATGATCAGCGAATGCAGGGTCAACTGGGTCTACTGGGTCAACCATAGGCTGATCCAAGTGGATGAACTCTATCTCCTGGTCCGGTCAAATCCAGGGGAAAAAAAAAACAGGGTCTGAGTCCCCATCGAGGTTGTGATTGAAAGCAAATCTAGGAGCAGAGGCAGCAGATGATGCCCTGTCTGGATGTGAACCGTGCGTATAGTGTTGTGCGCTCCGAGTGTGTGATGGTGCGGAGGCCACAGACTCGAAGGAGTCTGGAGCGGGTGAGTGTGCAGGTGACTCCTCAGCTGGAGCATCTGTGAGTAACAAAAGACCACCGTCAGCTAGAAGGGCCTCGCCCTCAGCATCGTCCTCCAGGGGCTTATCATCAACGGATCGACGTCGTCGTCAGCGTCGGCGTCGAGGAGCATATCGTAAGCAGGATAAACGGCCAAAGGTATGGGAGTAGGGATTTCTACGAGTGGCAGGTACCCAGCAAAAGGACCATTAGCGGGCTCATCGACAGCGTCGGGTAGCGCAAAGGGCTGAAAGTCATCCTTGTCTGTGCTGGTAACATCTGATGTGTGGACCTCGTGCTCTGAAGACTCTAAGTCGTCTGATACTATGGGTCTAGGGTCCGTGGTGTCTGTGACACAAACACAAATATGTATAAATAATCAATCATATAGTCAGACAAGTACATTAGTCACCAAGTAAGCAATCAAACAATTTTCCTAGTCCCACTAGCCTCCCAGCCTCTCAGACTGCTCTTCCTAGTCCCACTAGCCAAATTCTCCCAGCCTCTCAGACTGCTCTTCCTAGTCCCACTAGCCAACTACCTCGGTCTCCCAGACCGAGCCTCGGCCTCCCAGACCGAGCCTCGGCCTCCCAGACCGAGCCTCGGCCTCCCAGACCGAGCCTCAGCCTCCCAGACTGAGCCTAACAATAATAAATAATAAATAAAATGTGCTCAACATTTGTTTGTAAAAATGTTTTAGATCTGGACTTAAGTGGTATGCAGTGTAAAAATGTTTTCGTGAGAGCCCTAGTGATCATAGTCTAGACTCGAGGAGGAATCCTAGTTCGCTATGATCAGAGCTCTGATACCAAGCTGTCACTAGGGCTTAATGCTGGATTATTATTTAAAGTGCTGAATTTTGCACTTAAAGTATGTTTTAGGCCCATCCGGTCACTATAATCTCATTCCTAGTGACGCAGTTCTACAACCCTTATATCCCTACACTTTCTATTAGTGTAGTAAACTATCTCTGGCTCTTTCAGGCCCTAGAGGCAGTGCCTGCCTGGTGCTAGTTATGACAGCACGTTTAATAGGTTATCCGTTCATTGTGCTACTGTGTGTTCGGTGCATCAAGGTTGTCACAAAGGTGCTGTAAGCAAAACATGGGGTGTCAGCAAGTAAAGTATGATGCAAGTAAGTACAGGTATCAGCATTCAAGTAGCAGTTTATCCACAATTTCAAGTAAGCACAGTAATTAAGCAGTAATTAATTATTAATTAAGTCGTACGGATACCTGGTTTAGTGAGGGTTGTCACACAAACAACCCACATTTTTTTTTTAATATTTTTCTAATAAAAATCACTATATTTTGTTGCAAAAAAACGTTTTTTTTTAGTAACAGTTATGAATGCACATTTGCATATGTATCATTTCTTGGACAAATTCCATAATATATTAGCAGTGGTTATTAAATGCACTTTCATTTACAATACAATCCGCAATACACTAATTTTTATTAAGAATGCACATGTGCATCATTATGTATAACCATCATATAACGTGTTTTGGTACAAAAAGTTTGTGATTTTCAATGATGAATTAGGCCCATATACATGTGTTTTGGTTAGTTTTATTTAGGGGTTGATGGTTTGATTATATTTGTCACTTTATGATGTAATATATGTTGTTTGTATGACATAAAGGGTGTTGATGTACATGTAATAAAGTGAAATATTGATAATAGTATTGTATTATGTATGGTAGGAAGCAATGGTATTGTATTACGGATGGTAGGAGGTAATGGTAGTGTATTATGGATGGTATGATAGATGAAAAGGAAGGTGTATTTAAAGTGGTGTACCAAAACACGTTATAACTGTGAGTACAGGATCGGATCGTAAACGACCACTAGATCTGCGGTGGATTCGATTTAGCGTGCGGAATCCATTAAATCGAACCGTAATCGTGCGCGAAGATGTAATTAAACAACGTTTATTACTAAACAACTACAACTGGACAGAGTTTCGACTCGGAATACATGGACTGCTCTAGATCTAATCAACGTGACAAACCAGCAACAGTTCGTTACACGAATAATGGAACTCTTATGTGATTTTGCTTATTTGCACATATATATAGTTGCTGAGATTTCGCTTCAAGAGACAGTCCATAAGAGCGGAATCACCAACTGCCAAATAAGCGAAATCATCCTGACCAAATGAGCGAAATCACAATTCTAAAATACAATTCTATTTCTCATGCATTTTGTCTTCTAGTGAACTCTCATGCAAACAAAATGAAATCTTCACGTGAGTTGTTCCCATGATGTAAGAGATGATGTCACTTTGATAATGTCATCTTTACACATGATGACATCATGCTTGATCAACTTCACAACGAACCCGAGACTTGACATAAGACGAAGACTATAGATGAATGCACCAACAAACTCCCCCTCAGATGTTGACGAGTCTTAAGTGTCGAGTCTTTGCATCTTCAGTCTTAATCAGTCTTTGTGCTTCATTCTTTCAATCAGCATCAACAGACTCCCCCTTGCTTGAACAGAATCCCGGTGGATCTGTCTTCAGCTTCAGCTCCCCCTTTCGGTAGTCTCTTCAGGCTCCCCCTTTCGTCAAGCTTCCGTGCTTTTGGGATCGAGGCCTGGCTTTCCGTATCAACAAAAACAGAAACCTACACATCTCAACCTCTCGTAAGACAAAATAATTTTGACTCTAAAAGAATTCATTCAAAATTCTCAAACATATAACACACAATATTGTGATTCAAATTAATGAATCATCTAAACATTTGAGGATTATCTTCCAACTGCTCATCATCTTAACCAAACCAATTGTTCATCTTGTTTAGCCTCTGAGATTTTGAATATCAGCTTTTCAATCATCAGTTGTCGAAAATCTTTTTGAATTTTTCAAAATATGAAACATAAATGCAATAACAGAAATTAAATGCAGAAAAGAAATATGTACAAGCATATTTTTGTGAGATTGCGGAAGAGGATCATATCAGTTTTTGAGACACATCACAAGCACCGTTAAGCTTTTAAACATTTTAAATTCTAAACAATTCACGTTGATTGACGATATAATTGTCCTCTTAAGCTCAATCTAAAAACTTTCGAAATGCTTACTGATACGTTAAGGTACATAAATTTTGCACTAAATTCTTATGGACCCCACAATCTCAGCATATCCCCTCATCATGCAATACACTAACTCAAATAATGCCTTTAAACTTTCATCAACTGTGATATGTGCGAAAACAACGCAGAATGTTTAAACATTAACAATCAGGTCGATACTTCCGTATACGCAGAGAAAGTCCAATGTTTAAACAAAATAAGAAAAATAAAACAAGTTGAAGTTGTTTAGGCTTTAACCACAAGGTCGATACTCCCGTATACGCAGAGGTGATCCAAAGCTTAAACGAAACACCAAAGAAAATAAAGCAGAACGTTTAGGCAACAACATCCAGGTCGATACTCACGTATACGCAGAGGATGTCCGATGCTTAAACAAAATAAAGAAATAAAACAAGTTTAAATCTTTGCAAAATGAAATGCACAATCACAGCAACTTTTCAGCAAAGTTGTAAAAGTTCACGAACTTAACCAATTTTATGTCTTTCGACAATCAGCGATTACTGAGTAGGCACACAATCAAGAAGGACAAAACTAAGTACTATGCTTTTGACCATGTTTCCCACTAGAACTAGGCTTTTTCATTTAAGTTTGTATCGTTCTCGTAAATCTACTAGTCTAGCTGAGCCTATCGTCACATCTTTAGTGAGACCGTTTATCACATTTTACATTTCATTTCTTTAGCATGCTATGATAGTCCACTGATTTACTATCATTTCCTCTTGTCTCAACAAAACTCATTTTGATTTTTTCAATGTTTTTGACTTTTTCAAATTTTCAAATGTTTTTGGATTTTCTAAAATTTTACTCCCCCTAAAATGCAAACACATTTTAGGAAAATTTGAAAACAAACTGTACAAGAAAGTTGACAACCGATATCGAATCGCTTCAAATCGCCATCCATTTGGCATAAACAATCAGAACTCCCCCTCACAACAAACTATTTTCCCATTATGATTTCAAAACACTTAAGTTTGTTTTAATCAAAATGGTTTTTCTGGAAAAATTAGTTTGTTTACTAATCATTTGTAGATTCGAGGTCACTTCATCACATTGTTTTCTTCATACACATGACAGATTTTACAATTTCAGTTTTAATTCTCAAACATCATTTGTAGAAAATAAATTACAACTTAATGTCCCTGATTTACCACATGTAAGGCGAAAAATCACCAGAGTGAAATTTCTCAAGAAAGATGCCGATTCCTACTCCCCAATTACCAACCTGGGAGTTCCGGCAAGTCAGGTTTTTCAGTTAAAGAGATTCACCCAAGCCTGACGGTCCTTGAGTGTTTTGAACATACCTTTTTGATTCATAAAATTATTTAACCCCTTTGACTTTCCCGTCAATCATTTTTCCAAAAATGTTTAGAACATTGGGGTTAAAGGCTTTTTCAACATCAAAATCTTTCTTTTCAGAAAAAAATTGATTTGAAATTTCAACTTCGTCAACTTTTTGTTTATAATTTTTAGCTCGCAATGGTGGAAAGTTTATGTCATCCATTGGCGGAACTGACGTTTCAATTTTTGGCTCAACTTGTGGCTCTTCTGACTTTGACGAGTCAGATTCATCGCCAACACGTAGCTCCTTTGTTTCCAAAGAAACAAATTCATCGCTAACCACTTCAACCTTCTTTATCTTCTCTTTTGTCCTCAGATTTGCATCTGAAGAATTCAGTTTACTTGACTTTGTTGTCGAGTGAAGCGATTCATTAGCACTCTTATTTGTTGTACCCGAGGACAAAATCCTTTCGAGATACTCTCGTGCTTTCTTCCTTTTCTTTCTCAATCGATCTTTCTGCCCTTGTGAGAGTTTCACTTTCGGTTCTTTCACTTCTTGTTTTTTCTGTGCTTTGGGCTTTTCTTCGACCTTGACTGATTTCTTCATCTTTTTCTGAGATTCAGCCCTCGATCTTCCCATTGATCTCATTGGGCAATCTCTGGCAATGTGACCTTTGATTTGGCATTCAAAACATCTTCTCGTCTCAAACCTCCAACTTTGGCAGTTAACAGTAATGTGTCCTCTAAAACCACAATTGTTGCACATTCTGTTATCGTACCATTCTCCACTATCAATCCAAACACTCAAATCATAACACTTATTTGATTTGTAGTACTCACGACTTCTCCTATAAGCTTGATTTGACGTTTGAGCACTGTGGTCAAACCTGCACCACTTATTACCAACTTTTTGTGAGTTTTGATTTTCAAATTTTTGTGGTTTTTTATCATGATTGGATGATTGAACTGATGAGCTTTTATTTTCCTTTTGAAGATTTTTTAGCTTTTTATCCTTTTGTTTTTGTTCCACATTCTTCTTTACAGGTTTTTGCGTTGAACATTCACCTTTCTCAGTAGAATGTAGAACGGTTTCTTGAAATATTTCATTTAATTTTAAAAATATTTTTCTTTTCTCAATTTCATCATCAGTTTTCTCATCACAATCTTCAACTTTGACTTTGTCAAAGTTTGTGACATTGTCACTTATTGGAACAGAATTGATCGGTTTTGGACATGGAATATTCAAATACTCTGAAGAAGTCACAAAACCTTTCAATTTTGTTTCAAGCTCGTTGATTTTCTTTCGAGCTTGCTTACCTTCCTTTTCAAGTTGAATAATCTTTTCAAGATGAGAATTGATCATTTTTTGCTTTTCGATGTTGTTTTTGCTAAACACATCTCTCCCATCTTCAAGAATTTTAATTTGACTTTGAAATTCTTTTTCCATTTTTAATTTTTCATTTTCAAAATTTTTCAGTTTATCTTCAACAATTTTTACATTTTCTTTCAACTTTTTGTTTTCAAGCTTTATCCAGAAATCTTCATCTTCTAATAATTTCTGTTTGCTTTCAAACTCCTTTTCTTTTTCTTTCAAAACTTTATTTTCTGATGTCAAACTATTCAAATCACCCAACATTTTGTCATTTTCAGTTTTCAACTTCCCACAATTTTCTTTCAAAATAAGAATCTGCTTATCATCAGATTTCTTCTCATCCTTCAAATTTTTTATTTCCAATGTCAAACTCTCCAAATCCTTTAAGAGTTTGGCATTGTCTGATTCAAATTTTTCACAGTTTAAGCATTTCCCGATCATCTTTACAGGTTCGGCTTTCTTCTCTCTTGCAGCTTGTCTTTCTTTGATCTTTTCCATTTTACCTGCAAAATAAAAATTATAACTTTCAGGTGTAAGTTCTCTTTTATAAGATTCAAGTTTTCGAATTTCTTCACTATCATCATCGCTTTCTTCCTCTGATGATTATCAAAAATTTGAGCTTTTTCTAAAACCTTTTCTTGTTTGTCACTTTTACTTCCAGTTTTATCAATCTCTCCGGACTCAGAATCAAACTGCTTTCCTAAATCAGACTTCATTTTCCTAATCTTTTGGAATTCAAGTTCTTGAGCTTCAATCTTGTCAAGGAACCAACTTAAATTGAAACCCAAACATTCAAAATGCTTCTTCCAAGTTAACAAATACGTTCCCCACACATCATTTGGTAAAGCATTTGCCAACTTGTCAAACAATTCATCATCTCTTTTGCTAATTTTCCAACGCGTCATCTCTAGATATAACTTCCAATACCTTTCGATCAACTCTTTAGTTGATTCTCCCCTAAGAGATGTAAAATTATCAAACATATCCATTTTTTTTATCAAAACAATCTAAACTCAGTTCAATCACTTTATGATTCAATCCCACTTATTAAACGTCCCAAAACAATCTTTAATCCAAGCCCACACTGAAACTGATTGGTCCAAAACAAATCTCGGTTCAACTTAAAATGAAACTTCAGCCCAAAACCGGCCCAACTCAACTTTCGGCCCAATTACTTATTAATTTTTTTTTAAATCTTTTCCTTTTGTCACTAAAGAATGCAGACAATTTAAACTCAGCTATAATACCCTTGGCACTATAAAAACCCTCGCAATAGCAGCAAATCGATACTGTACATTCTTTTCGTTCAGTTTAGTGACACTCTACTTCTTTTCTAACAACAGCCAATACTTTTCAATCCTGCAAACTAATAAACTGTTTGATAATCACATTGAATCAAATCAAAAATCACCGAAACAGTTCGAAACAAAGAGGATTCGATTCGAAACAAATTGAATCAGATCAACACTTATTCGAAACACATTAACAATAAATCAAAACACATTCAATTTCACCGAAACTTCATCGAAATGATCCGAAATTCAATCAAAACATTCTTAAATTGATCAAACTCAGTTCGAAACTTAATCGAATCAATCCGAAACTGTAGAAACTTTAACCAAACATCATCTAATCAGTCCGATATTCACATACGATACACCGAAACTTGATCGAAATAGTGCGAAATCAGTTCGAAAATGATCACAACCACAAACTTGTCAACAGATTTAACAGAAATGATTGAACAGTTTATGATTTAACAACTTACTTCATAACCACAAACTACATTTGATGTAACAATTCAACAACAAACCTGCAAGTTATACTCTACTTTTTCTATTCGAAAATGATAACAACAAGCAATTTGTAACTACAATCTTCTTTAACACTTAGATCTCAGATCAGAAACAACATGGATAATGAAATTCAGATCTGAAATTTCAAGTTCAATCTACAAATGTTATTCAAATTTCAACAAGAACACTAAAACAACATTATCAATTTTTAGATCTGCAACAAAAAAACGTGATGTTTCTTAATGCGATTGAATCTGAAGTTAGTTGTATGCTTGACAACAATCCGTAATGATATAACTTTCGATTCGAAATTCACTGAAACAGATTAAAAACAATCAAAATGTTCAAAATATGATTCAAACAGATCAAAAACACATCAAAAATCAACCGAAAATCATTCGATTTCACTGAAACTGAGCGAAACTCGTCCGATTTCGATCACGATTACACGCAGAGCATCCGTAGCTCTGATACCACTTGTGAGTACAGGATCGGATCGTAAATGACCACTAGATCTGCGGTGGATTCGATTTAGCGTGCGGAATCCATTAAATCGAACCGTAATCGTGCGCGAAGATGTAATTAAACAACGTTTATTACTAAACAACTACAACTGGACAGAGTTTCGACTCGGAATACATGGACTTCTCTAGATCTAATCAACGTGACAAACCAGCAGCAGTTCGTTACACGAATAATGGAACTCTTATGTGATTTTGCTTATTTGCACATATATATAGTTGCCGAGATTTCGCTTCAAGAGACAGTCCATAAGAGCGGAATCACCAACTGCCAAATAAGCGAAATCATCTTGACCAAATGAGCGAAATCACAATTCTAAAATACAATTCTATTTCTCATGCATTTTGTCTTCTAGTGAACTCTCATGCAAACAAAATGAAATCTTCACGTGAGTTGTTCCCATGATGTAAGAGATGATGTCACTTTGATAATGTCATCTTTACACATGATGACATCATGCTTGATCAACTTCACAACGAACCCGAGACTTGACATAAGACGAAGACTACAGATGAATGCACCAACAATAACATGTTCATACATCTAGATGCACATGTGCATTTCTAGTGTTGTTAATGTTATAACAAGTTCATACATATAGATGCACATGTGCATTTCTATTATTGTTAATGTAAAAAGTAGTGTATTGTGAATGGTAGTGTAAATGAAAGTGCAATTGTCTGATATTTATAATGAATTACGGAATTTGTCAAAGACATGATACAAATGCACATGTGCATGGATAACTGTTACTCGGAATTTTTTTTTTAAATTTTTTTATTATTGACGAAATATAGCGATTTTTCCCAAAATAAATAATAAAAAAAAATTTGGGTGTTTTTTTAGCTATTTTTATGTATTTTTTGGTTGTGTTCACATTGGTTCTCACGGTTCTCACAATAAAGGGTGGTTCCTAACGGATCGTTCTCCCATATATATATATAGTGTAAAATACAATATTGCTTAACGTCGAGCGTACACTGTGACATTAGGCACGTTGTAAAATTCAAAACCCTAATCACGCATGTTGATAATTAGGCATGTTGAAAATTCAAAACACTGTGACATTAGGCACGTTGTAATGAAGCATGTTATAATTATGTAATGAAGCATGTTGTGGTTTTCAACATGCTTAATTATGTCTTTTCATCATGCGTGATTATGGTTTTTAACACGCGTGATTAGGGTTTTGAGTTTTACAACGTGCGTAAATTCACAGTGTACGCTCGTACGTTAAGGAATATTGTACGTTAACATAACTATAAGATAGGAAGGTGTTTTTCGCGGATAACCAAAAGGATATTCCGTTTCCATTCCCAAAACTATTAAAAAAACAAGAATCAAAATCATCCTGTTGCTTTGGATCTCTATTAGAAAGTCATAACATAGATCTATGCAAAGATTTCAAATGAAAAGGATATAGGATTTTTATCTGAAAACCTTGAATTAACCAATTTTTAGGAAATTTCTTATACAGAGCCGTCCCCGAAAACTCTTGAAAAAATTTAGGACTCGGGTGACGAAAAGAATTAGGCTCAAAATTATGGTTAAGGGTAAATGAATTACAAAAATAAAAACTTAGTGATGGAGCAAACACTCGAACTTGAGACCTTTACATTATTTTGAGATGGTTTTTGCCACTACACCACCAATACGTTTTTTGCATAATAAACGATTAAATATACTAAATATATAATTTAATAAATATATACAAGCTTATAAAGAATTTTCGGGCCTTTGAAATTTTGGGCCTCGGGCGTCGGCACGGATTTGCCAGGCCCAAAGCCGGCCTTGTATATATATGTATATGTATATATTTGGTCTTATTTAGATGCTGTTGTGTGTTAAGGGTGGATATAAGGCGAGCCATTTGTGAGCTACTCGAAATTTGTTTACTTGACAGAAAAAGAGTCTAGCCTATGTTATACTATGTGTTATGGTGAATGTGAAACATGAAAAAAGCGCGCCACATAGATAGTAGATGATTTCACATATACTATGTTTGTGAAGACATGAAATGTGAAATATGGGGTTTTCCTCGGAACTCGAGATGGTGGGCTTTGACTACCTAACGCTTGTAACAACCCGACTTTCGAAGTCAAAGTACAAGTCAAAGACAAAGTTAAAGGAAGGAAAGATTGCTAATTAGATCTGTCTTTTCTTGCTTAATTATTACTTGTACTATCGAACCCGTTAATCGATGTATATTAATCGTCGTTAATTGTTTTACGACTGTAAATTATAGGAAGTAACAATGCGATAAAGTTAACTTAACGCTAATCTCACCACTATCGCAACGCAACTCGAATCGCAGTGAATTACAGGTTCTGGATATTGTTTTACGTGTGTGTGCCATTTATGTGTTACTTGTGTGTGCTTATAATTATGTTATGTGGTGGTTACTCGCAAACGCAATCGCAACTCTATCACATCGCAATCTCATCACAAACTCGAGACGCGAATTACTTACTTGTTTGACTTTAGGTGTTAGTTATATTATTTGTGTAACTATTGTTTAATACTACCGCATCGCTTACTCGCTACACGCTTGAACGCATTGCAATGCTCAACACACGAAACGAAACGTTGAAAACCAACTCGACGCAGCCCTTCGATCGAATGACCATTCGATCGAATGGTCATCCGCACGGATGACCATCCGATCGTACTGCTCTTCGCACCATCACTCCACACCGCCTCACCTCTCCTTTGCCTATAAATAGCACCTATCACATCAACTGTTCATTGATGTGATAGCTCTCCCTCAGACCAGCTCGTTTCAGCCCTCTTTTCTCTCGATTTCTCTCAAATCTTGTAAGTTTCTACCTCAGATCTTGTACATCTTTGATCTACACACACTTCTTCATCTTTTTCACCATCAAATCTCAACTTTTAACCATTAAATCACTTGATTTCGGGTTGTTCAAGGGTGACGTCATCACAGGTTCTTATGAACTTTGGAGAATGACTTCATTCCAACAAGAATGGTTCGAATCTAACAGATTTCTACATTATTTAAACACTGATTTCACCTAAATCTAAACATCTTTTAAACGTTTCAAACTTTCCTTCAACTTTTTTTAACTTTTGCACTTGAAACCGTTAGAATCTGGACTTGTTTGGGTTTTCTACTCACCCTGTAGTGAAGACCCGGTCTAAGAATGGGTTCCTGACAAGGAGACGACCGATTCACGGGTTGAACATGAATAAACCGTCAAGAACAGTTAACTGATCGGACGGGGTGATTCCCATCCGATCGGATGACTTGGGCTTGTGGGAGTTCCTGTTGTTTGTGTTGGTGCATATGTCTGTCGACTTCGTCTTGTATCGAGTCTTGTAATAGTGTAGAAAGATCAGAGCACGAAATACGAGAAATGAGTAATGTTTAACCATTTCACATGAAATGGAACATGTCCATTTCGTTCGAAATGGAAATGGCCATTTCGCACGAAATGGAATGTGTCCATTTCGTGCGGAATGAACTGCCTTTATATATGTGCTCAGATCATTTCGATTGTATCGATTGATTCCGGTAGCGAAGCTCTGCCGAAGTGTCTCAAGACTTGTAATTGTGTTCTAATCAATACAAGAGACAGCTAATAGTGAATATCAAGCTGAAACAAGATCTAATCTCTGAATTCCGCCTTTGATTAGATCCGAGAACTCTTCTGAACGACTCGTTTAGGTCGAATCCCGATCCTACAAGTGGTATCAGAGCTCAGGAGGAAGAGTTCTTACCATTTCAGCAAGATTTCAAAATTAACAAGTTTTTACGGTTATAATGGCTTGATTTTCACATATTAAGTGTGAAACACTGTTTTAACAAAGCCTTGAAAGAATCAGATCTAAAATCAGACGAAAACTTGATCAAATTTTACAAAAAATTGGCCGAAAGGATGACGTCAGCAGCATTTCGCACGAAATGAGCTTTTCATTTCACACGGAATAGACTTTATTTTGATCATTTCGCACAAAAAAGGCATATTTTGATCCATTTCGCACAAATAGTTCATTTCACGTGAAACCAGCATATTTTCGCACGAAATCATCCATTTCGTTTGGAATATCATCATTTCGTACGAAATCATCATCCATTTCGTACGAAATCATCCTTTTCGTACCAAGTGTTATTTCGTTTGAAACAGGCCCATTTCTCTTGAAAGCGCATTCGGCTTGAAAGTCATTTCGCACGAAGATCAAATCGCTTGAAGTTCCATTTCGTTTGAAAGTTTTAGATTGTGAAATTTGAAAAACCGAAACATGGAAAACGAGTTTTACAACACGTTTGCTACTCCGATCAATAGGCTCAGAGTTTAAACTTAGAGAATGAAATGGGTACCAAGCAAAAACCGCCTAAGCTAATGAACATAGAGGAATTTGGTGGATGGGAAGAAAGATTTGAAAACTGGGTACAAGCTAATCATCTTGATGCTTGGGAATGTGTGGAAGAAAAGTATGTTAGACCGATAGATGAGTATGGAGAGAAGGTGAGTATTAGAGATTTGAAGGATAAGGAGAAAAAGAAATACAAGAGTGAAAAAATGATGTTAAGCATTTTGCAACAAGCGATTAAAGAAGATATCTTGATCTTACTTCAACACAATGGAACTGCGCATTCAATGTGGAAATCATTGAAGTCTAAGTTTGTTGGGAGTCATGATATGATCAAGAACAAGAAATCATTGCTTAAGAAAGAATTTGACTTGTTTAGAGGTTTGAAAAACGAAAGCACCAAAATGATAATTGAGCGATATTGCAATTTGGTGGTGAACATGAAACGTTTGAACATCAAGAAAGATAGAGAAGAGTGGATTGAGAAACTTTCCGATGCGTTGCCACAAGATGTGTGGGGCACGTATCTTATGATATTGAAAAATAATGGTGAGTTTGAGGATCTTTCACTTGGGAAGTTTATTGAAAAGATTGAAGCTCAAGAGATGGAGTAGAAAAAGATGGAAAAATGAAAAGCCCAAACGGTGAACAAGACATTGGTTTATACTTCAAAGGAGGTGTGTTTGATAAAACTAGTGGATCACCAAAGATAGAAACTGCATTTGCTACGAACAGTTCATCAGGAGAATCGCCTCAAGGATCAAACAATAGAGGATATTCTTCATTTCCATCTTATGATCCAGATTATTCAACAATGAAATCGCAAAGATCTTATAGCAACAATGGCCAAGTTCTTCAGTGCAACATTGCATTGAATATGCAAAACGGTCAAAATTTTTCGGAAGAGGTTGCAAAAGGTCACATGTCATTGTTAGTAACTGTGTCGGAAAGTTATGAGAGTTTGGTTGCAGGCAGAATCGGTAATCCAATGCGTACGAAAGAGGATTACGATCAGATTGATTCTGAGGAGATGGAATTGATGGATATAAAATGGTGTATGGCGAGTGTGTTAAGAAGAGCTGAAAAGTTTAGACAAATCACGGGTAGAGATGATTTCTGTGATGCTGGAACTTCAACTTTGGCTTTTGATAAATCTAAAGTTACTTGTTTTCGTTGCAGGGAAAAAGGGCATTTCAAGCGAGAATGCACAAACCGCGAAGCAAGTGGAGCTCAAAATCCTTTCGGAAACAATGATTATCATCGAAAAGCGATTTACCACCAGCCACATCAACAACAGCTGCCAGAAACCTCACACGCAACAAAACCTGAAGAAAAACACAAGAGAGCTCTTATAGTTAACCAAGATGATGAGAAGCTTCCAAAAGGCTTTACTTGGGATAAATATGCTCCTGAGGGAACTTTTAATGCTTTTGTTGCAGAAATCTATGAGGATACAACTGCTGAAGAGGAATTGGATGTGTATGTTTATTATCAATCCCAGCAGTACATTCCTCCAAAGAAAGAAGAAGAACCAGCTGCAAAAGAAAAAATTACAGAAAAAGCTCTAGTTTTTTATCACTCGTCTGATGAAGAGAGTGACGATGATGAAGAGGAATTTAAAAAACTGGAACATTATCAAAGAAAATTTTTATCCCATAAAAATAATTTGGATTTTGTAGGTGATGATGAGGAGATTGAAGTAGAGAAAGCTGCAAAGAAGGTAAAAGCAGCCACAGCTGAAGGACAAAGAAAACCTGAGATGAAAAAACAGGTTGAAGAAATTCCAACTGTGAAGATTGTGAAAGAAGAAGTTGTTGAAAATATGCCGATAAAATGTGAAAACTGATACACATTGAGAAGGCACAACAACAAGCTGATTCATAACATGAACTGATTACAAGAATCCTATGATATCTTGAATAAATCAATGAATCGGTACATCCAGTCAAGTGACGAACAAGCTACTGCAATGAAGACGCTGCGAGGAGCCTTCATGACTAAGCAGAAAGTTTTAAATCAGTATATTGAAAAATGTGCTGAATTAGAACAGAAGCTTGAAGCTCAAAGAATTGAAACTGAAAGAGTTGATCGTTTATTGAAAAGTTATTCTCATGCTTCTTATGTTATTTACAGGATATATCCAACTGTTGAAGGCAAGAAAGCATTTGAAGATGAAAAGACACCTGAAGTAAAGAAGAGCACTGGTAAGAAACAGGGTCATGATTATACCAGGTGTCCACCCCCAATAGAAGAAAATTATTCCCCGAGAAATCCAAATTCAGAAAGAGTCAATAAGGCAACAAATTTGAAGTGGGAGTCTAAACCAACTTCAAATGGATTGCCAGATAATATAGATGTCACATTTTCTGCATCTGACACTGATCAACAATCTCAATTGATGAAGAAAGTAGTGGATCATGTGTTTGATAAAGATGAAACCGAGGAGTCAACGTCAGAGCCAAAGCCTGATACTCCATGTCCGAAAGTCAAAAAGGACAAACTGGTTTACAATAAAGAATTTCTTCTATCAAAGAATAATTTGAATGATGAAACGTTGAAAGTAGCATATACTTTAAACGATTCGGACAAATTATTTTCTGATGAGGAATTTCCAATAAGAGGTGTAAAAACGGAAATGATAAAAAAAGGTTTTCAAACTAACTGAAATTAATATTTCTGAAATAAAAGATGTAAATCTTAATGAAAAACCTAAAAAATACACCTCAAGAGTTCAACAAAAAATGAACAAGAAAAAAGGTTACAGTCATGGTTCTGGTTATCAAAAGAAACCCAACCATAACGGTAATTTCAAAAAGAAAGGACTAGGGTTTGTTCCACAAGAAAATCACAAAAATTATAAAAATGATAAATCAAAAATTGTATTTGTTTCAGGAACATCATCTGAAGAAGACAAAGAGAAAAGAGAATTTCTTCAGAAAACAAACAAATTGAGAATTCCTTGCCAAGAAGCAAGAAGAAATGAAGAAAGATGTTCAGAAAAAAGTTGAAAAGAGAACTTGTTATCAATGCAACAAATTTGGTCTCATCGCCTTTAACTGTTCAAAGGCAACCAGCACAAAATAGGGAGTCTCTTTAAAACTTAAAGAAAAAGTTGTTGTTAAAAACGAACCACCAACTAAAAAATTCAAGGTTTTTGAAAATTCTACATTTGAAGTTGGTGAATGTTCGAAAAGAGTTTACAAAAGAAAGAAAAAACTTGACAACCGCAAGTGGGTTGTTAAGAAAACAGGTGTAAACTCTAGCGATGATTCTGATTCATCAAAATCAGAGGAGCTACATTCTAGCGATAATTCTGATTCATCAAAATCAGAGGAGCTACATTCTGGCGATGAATCTGATTCCACAAAGTCAGAGGAGCCACATGTTGTTCTAAAAGATGGGAAATCAGTGCCGCCAATGGATGACGCAAACTTTCCACCATTGCGGGCTGATAATTTTAAAGCAAAAGTTGGGAAAGTTGAGATTTCAAATCAATTCTATTCTGAAAAGAAAGAATTTGATGTTGAAAAGGCTTTCAACGGCAAGGTGAAAAATATTTTTGGAAAGATGGTCGATGGTAGGGCCAAAGGAGTGAAAGAACTCTATGCTTCCAAAAAGAAAGTTCACAAGCCTGTTGAAAGTGACAGCGAAGATGAAAAGATCACACCTAAGGCTGGTCAGGCTTGGGTTTCGATATTCTTTGACGAATAAATACCTGACTTGCTGGAGCTCCCAAGTTGGTAATCGTGGAGCAGGAATCAGCATCTTTCTTGAGAAATTCACTTTGGTGATATTTCGACTTACAAGAAGTTAATCAAAGGACATTAAGTTGTACTCGAACTAACTGTCTTACATATGTTTGAGTGATAAAAACCTACAAGTGGACGTAATATTCCCACAAGTGATTAGTCAAGGTCATTAATTTGAACTTGATAATACAAGTGGTTAAAAAATTGGTTTTATTCACAAGTGGTTGAAAGAATAATATGATGAGTTTATCCCCTGTTCTACAAGTGGTGTCAACAAAACTAATTTTCCAAAAAAACCATTTGATTAAAACAAACTTAAGTGTTTTGAAATCTAAATGGGAAAATAGTTTGCTGTCAAGGGGAGTTCTGATTGCTTACGCGAAGTGGATGGCGAATTGAAGCGATTCGTATCAGTTTGTCAACTTTAATTGTACAGTTTACTGTTTTCAAATTTACCCAGAAAATCAAAATTGAAACATATATTGATTTTAGGGGGAGTATAAAATTTTTAGAAATTTCGTAAATTTGAAAAATACAAAAACATGATAAAATCTATAAAATCCAAAAACATCGAAAAATCAAAAAAGAGTTTTGTTGTGAAAGAGAGGAAATGATAGTACATCAGTTAGACAGTTACAGTATGCTAAAGAAATGAAATGTTTAAATAGCATTAAACGGTCTCACTGATGATATGCCGATAGGTTTTTACACATTTAGTAGACTTTTTCGAGATATAAACCTAAATTTCATACTTGCTTATTTCGTGGGGAACATCTTTTGAATATATAGGTAACCCCTGAAATCTCATTTGAAAGACCCCTCTTTCTGAAATACTAGGTCTTTATACTCAATGATAAGTGATATCTGGGGTATTATCCTGGGACTTCTGATAATACAAAAGCAATGGCCTAGTCCCCGTATAATACTTTCTGCATGCTTATAAAAGCCCGCCCTTAGCATAAAAAATGATGAAAAATTGAAAAGATTAAATCATGTGCTGTTGTAAAGAAGATCCCCAAGGGGGACACACCAAAGTCGAGCCTTCATCTCAGCAAAAAAAAATTGAGCTCAAGGTTTCGCATTTAACCCCTTACAGATATCATCTAGGTATACTCACCTGTAAGACTGAATATTGGGATCTGGATACGGGAGTATATTCAAGTGGTGGGACACATGAATAAGTTTCAGTTCTTAATACACCTAATTCGTATCATGAATAAGTTGAAATTTGTGTGAGAATTTAAGTGGACCAGTATATCGACAATCTAAGTGAACTGTTTAATCCTTAATGTGTAACTAAGCTCAACGGTACTTGTGACTTGTAAAAAAAACTGATATGATCCTCTTACGCAAATTCACAAAAATATTGTCTGTAAATATTTCTTTATTGCATTTTAACACACTTAAACTTTTAGAAAAATCCAAAAAGATTGTGTTTTATCATAAATTTTGAAAAATCCAAAAAGATTTTATTTCTTCTTATTTTCGACAACTGATTTTGAAGAGTTGTTTTTCAAAATTCCAAGTGCTAAGCATGATGAACAGCTTTAGGTTGAGAGAGTGTGATTGTGGAGAAAAATGAGATTGAAGTGTTCAAATGGTTCATTAATTTGAAACCAAATCTAAATATTTTGAAAAACATTAGTTTGAAAAGAGATTATAATGATGTAATCTACAAGTGATGTCTAAATTTGTTATCTTTTTAAAATTTAGAGACATTTACTTTTGGGTAGAGTATATGCAGGTTTGGATGAGCCAGGTTTCGACTCCTGAAAATGGAAGAACCAGGTTTACGATCTAAGGCCTCTAGTCAAAGAATTCCAGACTGCGATCCCAGCTTGTTGAAAGGGGGAGTCTGAAGACTCAAGAGCCAGGTTCCTAATCTTATTTAAAGCCAGGTAACGATCCTGTATCTACGCAGAGCGAGGTGACGTTCCTAAAGCTGAGCTAGAGCCAGGAGATATCATGTTCTTGAGGTGATAAAGAGCCAGGTAAAGATTCTGAAGCCGTGGAAGAGCCAGGCAAACGATCTGAACCTGTGAGAGCATAAAAGCCAGATTTCGATCCTGGAAGAACTTAAATATCAAGAAATCTGATCAAGAAAGTTCAAAAAGCCAGGTTGCGATTCTGGAAGAGAAGAGAAGACAGAGATTAAGGATGCTTACAATGGAGAATACTTTGGAGAGAGTTCAAAGACTGATCAAGATTGAAGATGATTCGAAGACTCGTCATTGAAGACTCATCGACATCCAAGGGGGAGTATGTTGGTGCATATGTCTCTCGACATCGTCTTGTATCGAGTCTTGTAATAGTGTAGAAAGATCAGAGCACGAAATACGAGAAATGTGTGATGTTTAACCATTTCGCACGAAATGGAACATGGCCATTTCGTGCGGAATGAACTGCCTATATATATGTGCTCAGATCATTTCGTTTGTATCGATAGATTCCGGTAGCGAAGCTCTGCCGAAGTGTCTCAAGACTTGTAATTGTGTTCTAATCAATACAAGAGACAGTTAATAGTGAATATCAAGCTGAAACAAGATCTAATCTCTGAATTCAACCATTGATTGGATCCGAGAACTCTTCTGAACGACTCGTTTAGGTCGAATCCAGATCCTACAGTTTGACACGTTATCATACCGTCTCGTTTCAGATGTTAAAACTTTCCAAACCTAGCAAACACTTCAGTTTTCAAAACGAACAAGTTACCGAGCGAATTGCCATCTGATCTAACGGAAATCAGAACGGATGACTTCTCACCTTCAAACACTTAAACAATTTTTCAAGGAAGGTTAGTTTTTAACGAAGTGCCATCCGATCGGACGGCCATCCATCCGGATGACCTAAATTGTAGAAATACTTCATGCGTTTAAAAATGCTACAACGAAAACTTTAAATTTCATACAAAAATACATCCATCCCAACGGACAACCCTCCGAGCGAATGGCCATCCGTCCGGATGACCATCCATCCGGAAAGGCATCCAACCGGATCGCTTTTCTGTAGGACCGTGTTTTGAGACCGAAACCGTGATTCGTGTGAGATCGGTTCAAGACGGGAGAGATTAGAGATAAACAAACAACTTCTTTGTATCAATCCGGTAGTATAACATTACAAATCGGCCCGATTACAAGATAACCGAACTAATACGAAAGGAGTATACATCCGGGGAGAGACCAAGTGGTGATCTCTCCCCCACACAATGAAGCTCACAAGGAACTCTCAAAAGAGCTCCCCTGTCTCATAATTCTCTCTATGTTGCAAATGACAAAAGGGTTGGTATTTATACCCACACCCATTTGTCTAGTAAACACACACGGTCAAACACATAACCCTCTCGTTTGACCACTTCAAACGAGCGGGTCAATACACATTCGTTTGACCGTTTCACTAACTATTACAAATTCAACGTAAAATAATAACTAATCTATTCGACAAGCATCGGACACAAAATATGCATCAACAAATTCCCCCTTGTCCGTTGCTGTCGAATGTTGAAAATGCAACTGCAATCGATCTTCAGTCAAGTATTTATCTTCTCTGTGTTAACAAATTCCCCCTTGACCGATGATCCAGGTAAGTAGTATCTTGACGCTTCTTTTATAATAGTTCCCCCTCAAAGTACGCGTATCCGTGTTGGGTGTTGTGCAATTTCCTCAAAAGGCTCAATTGACCGATCTTCCGTTGATCTTCCAATACTCCAACCGGCATTTGATAAGGGTCCATTCTTTAAAAACTGCATCAAGTCTTGATCTTCAAGCATACTACATTGGTAGAGGTTTCTGGTGAAATGTCTTCTGTAAACCGTCTTTGTGGAATCGACCAATTAATGCACTTTAATCTTCAGCATCAACACTCGGGAAAGTCAGCTAGACCAAGTGTATCCCTTGCAAGCTCAACCAGCATGCTTAGTTGAACTACATCCAGATCTCATTGTCTCGCCTTTGTGAAGTTGACCACGTAATGCACTACGGATCTTCAACATCAGTACTCAGGAAGTCAGCTTGACCAAGTACATCGTTTGCAAACTCAACGAATTGAGTTACCCCCAGATCCCTGTAAAATCCCAAAGAAACATCAAACCCAAAACCGAATCCTACAGGTCTTCAGTCTTGAACTATCAGCTTTCATAAAGATTCCCCAGGTCTCCAGTGAACAGCGCTTTTGTAACTACTGTAGACTTTAGAAACCTGTATTTTTCCGTGCAAAACCCTTCAAGCTGGCTGGAGAATTAATTAAAATCCTCAAATATGTGTCTGTGCAAAACATTCCACGCCGAACCGTTGGTATCACCAGAAAATCACAAACTCTACCACCTGTGATTGCGTTTAGAAATTTACCGAAGAAATTCAACATACGAAAATTTTTATTCCCCCATTTCTTTGGTAAGATCTCTAAACCTTAACAGATTCCCTCCACTTTAAAGAAACTGTCGTCAATTTCACATAACAAATTCTCTCCACTAAGTAGAATTTATCTTCAAATGTTCACGAATTCCCTCCACTGAGCGGAATTGTCGTCAATCTTTACTGAATGTTCTCGGTTGTTTGAAAAATCACGAAAACGACTTTCTTCTTTGCATATTTTAGTTGAATAAGAACGTCCCCTAGTACCCCGTAGGATCCGACTTGTATCCCTCCAAAGACTGTGTGAACTCGTTAGGACCGGTATTGACATTCTAGGTTAATTCATTCGTTACCAAATGCGAGAATATGACAATAAACAAAAAGATTTATTCGTTGCATATTCTGTTGATAAAGAAATTTCGCCTAGTACCCTTTAGGATCCGACTTGTATCCCTCCAAAGACTTTGTGAACTCGTTAGGACAGATATTGACGTTCTAGGTTCATACGTTCGTTTTCAAATGCGAGAATATGACAATAAACAAAAAGCTTTCGAACATTTACGAATAACCGATAACAATCATAAATATTGACGTGCGGAAGTGAGCATACCGTTGTTGGTTTTTGGCCCATAGTAGTCAATTCACCAAATTTGACGTTTGCATCGGTAACCGTGAGTACCCCACATTTTTCAAAATATCATCATCTTTTGTTTTCATCATGCCGCATCATCCCGCGCGCTCCCGAACCCGTACGAATTTCGACATTGAAGCTCGATTCAAATATCCTTTGCTTGAAAACCCGACCCCACTTTGCAACTCACGAATAAAGACGGGTCCACGACTCCACGTCTTATCTAAAACATTTATCCAAATGAATTCCAATTTTAATCAACCGCCAAAATTAATTTAGCCGGGCCTTTTGATAGGTCCAATAATACTAAATTAATTTAGCAACCATTGTATTCAATCCCACAAACCTTAACATTTAGCTGCAATCAAAATTTAGAAAAGTAACTTGACTTTTAGTTGCAGTCATGTGGGAACTAAATAAAAATTGTGACTTCAAAATTTTGCCACGTGAGTCCATAATGTGCTCCTGATCCAATTTAAATTATTTGAAGTCTTTCAATATTAGAGGCCCAAGATCACATGTAAACTCAACAATCTTTAACTTTGGCCCAATATAGATAGTCATGTAATCATAGCCCATTTAAAAGGTATCCAATATGACCCAATAGTCAACAAACCTATTAACTTTATCAGCCGACAATCACATTTGTCTGACCTTCTTCTCCTTCTTTGATACACAACAACTCCAGCAGCTCTTTCTCTCTCTCTTCGATATACACCTTCAAAGAACCAAACAAGACAAATACTTTCTTCTTTGTTATACCTGCGATACCAACATCCACACCAGACATCATCTTCCCTAATTTTAATTCTCCTTCTGCGATACATACCTCAAACAACCAAACCCCCAAATAAAAATCCCAGCCGCTAAAACATCATCATCTTCCAGCTTTCTCTGCGATACCCAAAGAACAAGCAATCCCCCCAAAAAAATGTCTCTCTCCTCTGCGATATACCATACATCCAACAGCTTCTTCTACACAAAATTTAGCTGCTGTTAAGACATCATCTGTCTTCATCGGATGCAGGTTAGTGTTAATGGGAGACCAGAAGGTTGTTAAGGAGGTTGTGGACTGGATAACCGGTGATGAAGAGCCAAATCGGCTGACCAGTGAACGGAGATGTATTTACTTTGTTTTTTTTTCGTCTGTCTTCAGTTCTGCATATAGGGCTGGTCGACGAAACGTGTTTAGGTCGACGAAATATCATAAGGTCGACGAAACAATGAAGCCGACGAAACTTCAATATGTCCGACGAAACTTCATGTCTGACGAAACGACTCGACAGAGGGTTTCGCCGAAGGGTTTCGTCAGGGGGTTTTCACTAGGGGGTTTCGTCAGAAGGTTTAGCCGAGGGGTAGTTTCGTCGCAAACAGCAGCTGGTCAGGAGTTTCGTCGTGTGGGGGGGTTTCGTGGGGGTGGGGTTTCGTCGGAAACCCTAACATTTCTTAACAGCCGCCACCACTTCTTCAAGAACACAGCCACTGTTCACTTTGCAGATCTGACGAAAATCACTTGAAAAATTATATTTGATAATGAAAACTTGTTGATTTAGCTGTGAAACATAAAACCCAACACTCCTATATGTTATGTTTCATCTAGACGCGAGAATTTCAGTCCAGATCTGGGTTTTCTTTATGTTTCCCCATTTTTACATCTTGAACAAAAACCACAAAAATCACAGTTCTAGAGCACATGTGACTTAGTAAACGATTAGATTTACTAAATCGGGCACCATGGCTCTGATACCAATTGTAGGACCGTGTTTCGGGACCGAAACCGTGATTCGTGTGAGATCGGTTCAAGACGGGAGAGAATAGAGATAAACAAACAACTTCTTTGTATCAATCCGGTAGTATAACATTACAAATCGGCCCGATTACAAGATAACCAAACTAATACCAAAGGAGTATACATCCGGGGAGAGACCAAGTGGTGATCTCTCCCCCACACAATGAAGCTCACAAGGAACTCTCAAAAGAGCTCTCGTCTCATAATTCTCTCTATGTTGCAAATGACAAAAGGGTTGGTATTTATACCCACACCCATTTGTCTAGCAAACACACACGGTCAAACACATAACCCTCTCGTTTGACCACTTCAAACGAGCGGGTCAATACACATTCGTTTGACCGTTTCACTAACTATTACCAATTCAGCGTAAAATAATAACTAATCTATTCGACAAGCATCGGACACAAAATCTGCATCAACATTTTTGTCACTTAACATTCACAACGCATCGACACGCTGTTTTACGCACTGTTCAACGCTTATACGGCCGTGCTATAATCAGGCTAATCTCCCAAGCGCTCCCTTCAATCCAAGATCGGTGTTTCTATACTAAGCAATATCTGTGAATATACTCGAACCCTTTTTTCGCTTAATGCACTTTTGGATGTCACATACGTTACTTATATCAAATCACATCAACACACAACGCAAACACTTTTAAACGCTAACCACTTATACATGTTATACGTGACTCGATGAATGCCTGTTTGTTATGTTAACACATTGATTGCTGTCTACCTGCCTTAGCAACGATAGTACTATAGTTTGGACTCAGCACCTGTTTATTTAGGGGTTGTTAAAGATCTTACTTCACGTGTTCGCAGTGATGAACACGTGTTGCGCACTCTACAACGCAGTCATTGGTATTGATAGGATCTTTGTCGATAACTTACGTGCTTCACTTTTAACGTACTACATGCTGGTTATGCGTAAATCGCTTTCGCTACTATTATGCTATTAAACTTTTATGTTCACCTTTACACTATGTGTATTGACTTTTACTTTAACGTATGTGACAGGTGTTTAAGATGCTAGGATTGCTTGCTGTCTTGGAATCAAGTTTAGGTGGTCAAGAAACAAACAATTAAAATCTGAGTTGTCGGAACAATGTTATTGTCTATTAGTAACTCTGTCTGTAACAACTACTTTTATTTTTGATATGTTATGGTATGGGACATGACGTTAAATATCTGGTAATTTTAGTTATTATGGATTCTCCTGGACAATCTGTTTCGCTCAGTGTCGTGCCCCGATGTTATGCCATCGATTGGGGTGTCACAGATTGGTATCAGAGCCATAACTATAGGGAACTAGGAATGACACGACCTAGTCCGGGTTGTTGTCTTAGTATTGACCTAGTCTATAGTCTAAGCACCAAACCCAACCTCTATTTGTGTTAACTCTATCTCTATTGCAACACTACGAATACCAGTATGAATTGGAACAACTCGCACAAAGTGAGTTACTTCGCTCGAGTGAAACACCTCGTATGAAGTAGGTCACATTGCCCGAGTTGTGCATTTCATACAAAGTATTCCAGCTCAATCTCCAAACGCTCGACAATCTTTCCTAAGATTGTCAAACTATTTTAGCCTTTCCCAAGGCTAGCGCAAAGACGAATTTTCAAAAATGAACGATCGATTTGATCCAGACCAGGTGTGAAAACCGAAAACTCTTGGTTGAATCGTTCGCTCGACGCTCATTGTTACTATAAACACGAGAATTTGCGTTGAATCAGGAGTGAAATCCATACTTCGACGAAATTCTCCCTTTCACTCTGACTCTATTACAACAAACAGGAACAAAGTTGTTAAGTTAGGGGTGAAACCCGCATCTTAATGATTGGTTCCATTCTCCCTTTTGGTTTTACATAACTCTCACCAAAGTCTCGATGGATTTCAATTACTCGATTCACGTATTAACTGAAAAGATACGTGCCAATTACCGCATGTCGCTGCTAGAGCATAGTCTATTAGGCCAAAGCGTGTACTTGAAGTCCTTGTGAATAGTCGAATCACTTTGGATAGTCAATGTCTATGCATGCCAAGACAATCCCTTTCGATTTCAAACTCGCAATCGCTGATTTTATGTGTGTTTTTTTTTAGTTTCGATTCTGGATTCACAGCCGCCGACTCTGTGATTTTATGAGTTTTATGTGGATTTTATATGTTTAAGTGTTTTGGCTTTTGGTGACTTTACGCTCCTCCACACCTCGCTTTGATAAACATGTACAACTCGCACTGCACATCTATCTCAAATCACTAACAAATCGCTGATACTACTTTCACAATCGCTACTCGCTAATCGCACTCACAGCACTCGATCGAAATCGCACTTGAAGGATAGGTGAATACGTGTAAAATATGTAGGAAAATACGTGTAAAATATAGTGGAATATGTGCAATTATGTGCTTACATGGACCACATGTTAGTATGGGATGACATGTGACCGTGTATTTTCTTGGAGTACGTGCTTCTGTGCTTACGTACCTACATGGATTATGTGCCTACATGACTACGTGCCTATGTGTTAGATCTACTATATATATATATATATATATATATATATATATACCGCTGGTAGTACGATAGACTCTACTCGACTTAATAATGCGTCTGAATCATAAGACGATGTCTGTTGCAGACAATGTCTTCATTCGGATCGCATAACTCTCGCGGTTCTCGCCGCAACAACGCTGACAAGCATATCGCGTCTATAGTCGCCAAGCAAATGGCCAAAGTTATCTCGCAGATTGTCAGCGAACTTCATGAGAATGCTAGCAAGTCCTCCGAGGAATTAAGGACTGACTCACCCAAGGGTACTTTCAGCTTTAAGCAGTTTAAGGCCTGTGGCCCAAAAGACTTAACAGGCGAAGGCGGACTAAGCGCGATGTTTCAATGGTTCGAATCAATCGAAGTCACACTACACCAAAGCGGATGTCCAGACCACCTACGAACTGTCAACGCAACAGGCGTGTTCCAGTCCAGGGCTCTGGAATGGTGGACAGCCGAAAGGAACAGACGTGGGAACGCAGCAGCCTATGCGCTTCCTTGGGATGAGTTGAAGGAACTTATGATGAAGGAATTCTGCCCACCCCACGAGCTCCAGAAGCTGGAAAACCAGTTCTGGAACATCAAGCAAGATGGTGGTGATAACGCCGGTCTAACTGCTCGTTTCAAACAGCTGAGTATCATTTGTCCAAGCCAGGTGGCAACACCTGACATGACAATCAAGAAGTATATCCGGGCTCTACCGGATTGTGTTGCTGATTTCGTACAAGCTGCGAAGACGACAACAATCGAAGAGACTTACCTGCTCGTTACTGAAATAAACGACAAGCGAGTTTTGTCTGGGTATTTCAAGACTCCAGTGAAGAATCTTCATCAAGCAACCGTTACTCCCGCTCCCGCTACCGAAACCTCAGCTTCTCAGGGCTCAAAGTCTAGTCGTCGCAAGCGCAAGAACAACAAGAATTGTGCAGGTACTACCTTTCACCTCCAAGTTATCCCTGCCCAATCGCTACCTCAGAACCGCCAAGTAGCGGCACCGGTGACCAATGCACCGCCGGCCAAGCATGCATATACTGTTCCTCACCCTCTCTACCCTACTTGTACCTATCGTCATCCCACTGGAATCGCATGCTGGTTTTGTGCTCACTGTAACCTGTACGACCACTTTACTGCCAACTACCGTACTGGTCCTCACCAAGCCCCAGCTCAGGTTCAAGCCCCTGCTCTGCCAGCCCCTCTTCCTACTCCACAAGGTATTCTAGCCGCTCCTGCCCCCGCAGCTAACGCAAGAGCATGCTATGAGTGTGGTGATCCCAACCATTTGCAAATGTTTGCTCGAACAGGTTTGTGAAGCAAGAGCCGCAGCAGAGCCTACACAACAACAATATCAACAGCAGCAGCCACAGCAACAGCAGCAGCAAGCTCAACAAGCACCACGCGGACGCACTTTCAACATCAATGTCCGTCAAGCTCAAACCGACAACTATGTGGTTAATGGTATGTTCCTCATAAATGGTATGTATGCTTCGTGTTTATTTGATACTGGAGTAGATAACTGTTTTGTGTCGTTAGAATTCGAGAAACTCCTTAATCGTAAACGCGCAAGTCTCCCAACGAAGTTCGACGTCGAGATCGCCACCAGAAGAATCGTCTCAGTTAATTCTATTCTCCGTGATTGTACACTTGAACTCAATAATCACATCTTCCTGATCGACCTTATACCGATGCAACTCGGTAGTTTTGACATCATAGTAGGCATGGATTTCCTTTGGGAAAATAATGCTGAAGTTGTGTGTTTCGACAAAATGATTCGTTTCCCCCTTGCTAACGGTGATCAATTATGTGTGTATGGCGAATTTCCTTCAAAAGACCTCAAGCTCATGTCATGCATACAAGCAGGCAAGTAACTCCGAAAGGAATACAAAGGCTTCTTGGCGCACAATGTAGTAGCGAAGGAGGAGAAGAAAGGAGTAAAAGACGTTCTTGTCGTTTGTGAATTTTCCAACGTTTTTCCTGATGATTTACCCGGTTTACTTCCGAGTCATGATATCGATTTCCGAATTAACCTCATTCCTGGAGCAAATCCGGTCGCTAAATCTCCTTATCGACTCGCCCCGTCAGAAATGCGGGAACTCTCGAGTCAACTACAGGAACTTCTCGATAAAGGCTTCATTCGCCCTAGCACCTCTCCTTGGGGCGCACTTGTCCTTTTTGTTAAAAAGAAGGATGGATCGTTCTGAATGTGCATCGACTATAGGGAGTTGAATAAGCTGACTATTAAGAATCGCTACCCCTTGCCTCGAATCGATGATTTGTTTGATCAATTGAAAGGCGCTACCTGTTTTTCTAAAATCGATCTGCGTTCAGGTTACCATCAGTTACGAATCCAGGAGGAAGATATTCGGAAAACCTCCTTTCGAACCAACTACGGTCATTACAAGTTCGTTGTTATGCCCTTCGGACTTAATAATGTGCCCGCTGTCTTTATGGATCTAATGAATCGCTTGTGTAAACCCTTTCTTGCTCGCTTCGTCATCGTGTTTATCGATGATATCCTTATCTATTCGAAGACAAAAGCCGAACACGAGCAACATCTACGTTTGGTTCTTGAGCTTCTGCAAGGGAATCGCCTTTACGCCAAATTCTCCAAGTGTGAATTTTGGCTTGAAGAGGTTCAATTCCTTGGTCACACCGTCAATAGTCAAGGTATTCATGTCGATCCTGCGAAGATTGAAGCAGTTAAGAGTTGGGTTACACCAAAGAACCCATCTGAAGTTTGTTCTTTTCTTGGGTTGGCTGGTTACTACTGTCGATTCATCGCCGATTTCTCTAAAATCACCATCCCTCTCACCGCTTTGACGCATAAAGACAAGACTTTTTTTTGGGGAACCAAACAAGAGGATGCTTTTCAGACTCTAATGAGCATGCTTTGCAATGCTCCTGTTCTTACTCTGCCTGATGGAAATGACGATTTTGTCGTTTACTTATACGCCTCAAACCTTAGTCTTGGTTGCGTCCTTCTGCCACGGGACAAGGTCATCGCTTACGCATCTCGCCAGCTCAAGGTCCATGAGAAGAATTATACGACGCACGACCTCGAACTTGGTGTAGTTGTTTTTTTTCTTTAAAGATATGGTGACACTACCTATACGGTACCAAGTGTACGGTCTTCACCGACCACAAGAGCCTACAACACATCTTCGGGCAAAAAGAACTGAACATGCATCAACGCCAATGGGTCGAGCTTCTCAGTGACTACGACTGTGAGATCCGCTACCATCCAGGCAAGGCGAACGTCGTGGCTGATGCCCTCAGTCGACGGAGCTATGTGCATAGTATCCGCAATATCCAAGCCCATCATAATCTCGAGTCTCTTATTTGCGATGCTCAACACGCCTGCTTTAATGAAAATACCATGCGTGTAGAAATGAAAAAGTGTGGTGTTGAATCTAAACTTGTCAACAAATCCAACGGTATCTTTCACTATCTTGACCGCATTTGGATCCCTAGCCGCAACAACTTCGGGGATATCTTGATGAACGAAGCTCACAAGTCCCGATATTCGATTCATCCAGGTGCCGACAAAATATACTAGGAACTTCGCTCCAGGTATTGGTGGCCCGGGATGAAGAGAGATATCGCTGTGTACATTTCTAAATGCCTAACCTGCTCGAAGGTCAAGACCGAACATAAAAGGCCCTCAGATCTACTCGAGCAACCAGAGATTCCTATGTGGAAATGGGAAAGCATAGCCATGGATTTTAATACAAAACTTCCGCGTAAGCGCCTTAATTTCGGGACGAAATTCCCTAAAGTAAGGGAGGCTGTAACAACCCGACTTTTGAAGTCAAAGTACAAGTCAAAGGAAGAAAAGATTACTAATTAGATCTGTCTTTTCTTGCTTAATTATTACTTGTACTATCGAACCCGTTAATCGATGTATATTAATCGCCGTTAATTGTTTTACGACTGTGAATTATAGGAAGTAACAATGCGATAAAGTTAACTTAACGCTAATCTCACCGCTATTGCAACGCAACTCGAATAGCAGTGAATTAGAGGTTCAGGATATTGTTTTATGTGTGTGTGCCATTTATGTGTTACTTGTGTGTGCTTATAGTTATGTTATGTGGTGGTTACTCGCAAACGCAATTGCAACTCTATCACATCGCAATCTCATCACAAACTCGAGATGCGAATTACTTACTTGTTTAACTTTAGGTGTTAGTTATATTATTTATGTAACTATTGTTTAATACAATCGCATCGCTTACTCGCTACACGCTTGAACGCATCGCAACGCTCAACGCTTGAAACGAAACATCGAAAACCAACTCGTCGCAGCCCTTCGATCGAATGACCATTCGATCGAATGGTCATCCGCACGGATGGACATCCATCCGATCGGACTACCCTTCGCACCATCACTCCACACCGCCTCACCTCTCCTTTGCCTATAAATAGCACCTGTCACATCAACTATTCATTGATGTGACAGCTCTCCCTCCGACCAGCTCTTTTCAGCTTTCTTTTCTCTCGATTTCTCTCAAATCTTGTAAGTTTCTACCTCAAATCTTGTACATCTTTGATCTACACACACTTCTTCATCTTTTTCACCATTAAATCTCAACTTTTAACCATGAAATCACTTGATTTCGGGCTGTTTAAGGGTGACGTCATCACGAGTTCTTATGAACTTTGGAGAATGACTTCATTCCAACAAGAATGGTTCGAATCTAACAGATTTCTACAATATTTAAACACTGATTTCACCTAAATCTAAACATCTTTTCAAACTTTCCTACAACTTTATTAACTTTTTCACTCGAAACCGTTAGAATCTGGACTTGTTCGGGTTTTCTACTCACCCTCTAGTGAAGACCCGGGCTAAGAATGGGTTCCTGACAAGGAGACGACCGATTCACGGGTTGAACATGAATAAACCGTTAAGAACAATTAACTGATCGGACGGGGTGATTCCCATCCGGTCGGACGACTTGGGCTTGGGGGAGTTCCTGTTGTTTGACACGTTATCATACCTTCTCGGTTCAAATGTTAAAACTTTCCAAACCTAGCAAACATTTAAATTTTCAAAACGAACAAGTTACCGAGCAAATTGCCATCCGATCGAACGACAATCCGAACGGATGACTTCTCACCTTCAAACACTTAAACAATTTTTCAAGGAAGGTTAGTTTTTAACGTACGAGCGTGCGCTGTGAAATTACGCACGTTGTAAAACTCAAAACCCTAATCACGCATGTTGACAAAATCCAACATCTGGATTAACAACTTTCTAGGTTTTTAAGCCATCAGCTTTATATCTTTTTTACAAAACTTTTGACCCGTTCATGATGTTATCAAATAAATTGTTTGTTGCATTTAAATTTTCATGAACATCATGTTATAACTATTTCCTGTTATACAAGGTTCTAATCACAGGTTTTTATGCATCCTTAACCCGTTTATGCGTGTATACTTATTTTGACCGTTTAATGGATTTAAGCATTTTTAACTTACATCTCGCTCATTCTTTGCTTGCATCATATTTCCACATTTACATATCAACTTGTCTTCCACCGTGACTATATTTGTGGTGGATTTAATGCGGTAAACTATTTATTCTGAGTTCTACCCCTCGGTTCGTCATTTTACGGAAAAGACTCATTTCGAGGCATTTGACCCAAAAGGTTCATACCTTTCACTTTTATACTTATCCTACGGATTTACTTGATCGATAAACTTATTATCAAACTACCTTAAGGGGTAGTTTGCCCAGTTTATCATACAAGGGCATTTTGGTCAACTTTAACCATTCCTTAACTATGAAGGACTTTCAATAACATGTTTGACCAAAATTGCACATAATAGCTATAATCCTATTTGCACAAACCTGGCTCGGGTCAAAGCATAGACCCATTTTAATTCCTTGCTTTAATAACCGCTAATTAATGACGACGCAATTATCCATTCACTATTCACTCATGTGAGCATATGACTTGACAAATAATCATTAGTCGATATTATCAAATGGTGATATCTTCACCTTTTCACCCGTTTGGTCTAAATGATCGTTTACCTTTGCGAGATGATATTTATTTACCATCTTATCCATATAACTCGTTCCGGTTTAAACCGTACGATGTTATTACTTAACAATTATCTCTTAATTCTTGTTACTCATTATGGATTACACCATAAGGTAACTTAATTCAAACTCATTATTTATTCGTAGTAGTATGACCGAATTACCGTTTTACACCTTTTTAACCATCAACATGCTTTCTTATCATTTTCAATTATTTCGTTCCGTACGACTACACGTCGGAACATCATATTTCGAATACTTATTTATCTTATTCGTAATCAATACGATAAGGGAATATTCTACAAATTAAAAAGAGTGTAAGCTTTACTTACCTTGCATCTAAATTATGCTTTTCCTTCATACTTGATTCGTTTGACCTGCTTCCTTCCCATGCTTCCACATAGCTTATTGTCACACCCTGGCTTTGCGGAAGCGTGGTTGATTTGGTGTGACTTCTTAATACCATAGCTTAACCATAACAAAGCTATATGAAATAAAACCATGCAAGATCATCCATGTGATTAAGTTTTTTTTAAAAACCAAAGTAACGTAACATTGTCTTGGAACTACTCCAACATAACATAAAACATAGTTTTAAAAGACATAAACGTCAACATGAACAAAACGCAGTTTAAGGTTTGTGACTTGTCCAGGAAAGAGTCACATTCCCCAAACTCGGATGACCTCGTAACTAGTGCAGCGGGAAAACGTGCCATACCGCGCCAGATCTGTTAATTTCCTGAAATACATGTAAGTTGAAAAATCAACAATAATGTTGAGCGAGTTCATGTGTAGTGAGTATGTAAAACACTTGTAAGTATAAAAATCCCTGGTATGTAGCAGTGTAAGGAAAAGAGATCACCAATGGTTTGCAAGGCCATTAGTATGTGTGAAGTGCAAGTAGGAAGACTCAAACCTAGCAAATTTAGCGTTGGGTACAAAGTCACTCCAAGGTCCGTTCTGTTGGGCCTCCCTGAGGTCCGTTCTGTTGGGCCTAGAGTTGGGCTCGCTACACCCAGATAGATCTACCGCTTACGTCCCTCGGTCCTACAATGAGGATTAATGGTCTCCAGTTTCTGCCTACCCACTCACATGATCTAAGTAGTAAACCTCCTTACGCTAACCATACCATGTATAAAGTACTTGTAATCAAAGTAACATGTATTTCACCCCCGCAGTTTAGAAAACTGAAAACAGTTAAGAGAAAAGGGGGGACATGAACTCACTGTGGTGCGTCTCTACCAAGTATGCCTCCAAATCGATCAGCTGTATGACGACCTACACGTGCTAACTCTATTAGACGGATGGCCGTGCCTTAGCTTTATGGTTTAAGTTTTTGGGAAATAGTTAGGCAACTATTTCGTGTTTACTTTCTGTATATACTTGGTAGTTATTCTCCTTCCCAAGGATGGGGGATTTAATACATGTGTGTTCCTAACATTCAGATTTCACTATTAAGTCTCACTTAGTATATTTTATTTCCTAACTCCAAAATATAAATATTCTTCCCAAAAATATTATATTTTAATACATGTGATTTTCCCAAAATAATACTTAGTAATATTATTTTTACTCTAAAAATAATATTTACGTAGTTCACAAAATAATCATAAACACTTATACAAGTGATGTTGTGAAAAATATATATTAAATATATTTATGTATCACGTTTTATTTTGTGAAAATCCCACCTCCGATGTTTTGTAAATATAGTCGTGGCGAAACTTATATTTTGAAAACAAGTCAAAATGTATTTCTAACACTTATAGTGAAAATAATTCTAAGTGTTAGGTTTTTAGGAAAATTTCGCCAGAGTTTCCTCTATAACTGGAGGTGGCCACACTTTCAAGCGTATCATTTTCTTTTACAAATCAACCAACAATCTTCTCATTTAACCAAAACAATGTTCAAATCACAAACTAGTCAAAATATGTATATAAATCGCATAAATTTCATGAACTTGTGATTTACCCAAACTATGAAGTAATTCTCATTACTTTTAGTGGTTCTTTATATAAAACAATCCGATTTTGTAAAAACCTCGTTTTTAGAGAGATCCCGTTTTCACAACTTTTCGTCATCTTTTACAAAAATAGTTATTTTGTCGAAACTTGGTGTTACACAAGTGTTTACACACTTGTGCGTTCTAAAAACCATTCTTGTTAATGTAAGATCCGTCTGTAGAAAAACATGATTTCTTTGACACGCGGTCCTTTGAAAATACCACTTGTAGATACGTAGATCTACTAGTTTTAAACACTATTTCACAAGTAAAAATGCTTTTACACAAGTTTAAGTTTCATGTGTGGTAGAGTTTCACCTTTTAACCCTTGTTACTTCTAAAATAGCCTTATGTCATGATCCATGAACATGACTACACCGGGTTAAACGGTGATCCGAGCTACCACAACATAGATCGGGTCCAAATAATCATACATTTCAAATACTACATCATTTACACAACATATAAGCTTTTAACCACTATTTTTAGTGTTTTTAGTAAACTTTAAAGCATCATCTTGCATGTTAACGAGTTTTAACCGATACAAATCCTTTTAACCACTTTAGAATAGATTGAGAAGGTGTTCTAAGCAACATACCACTAGCTCGAGGCTAGGGAAGAATCTTGACGAAAATGGCGTGGATAAAAGCAAGATAAAGAGGTCCTTCGCGTTCCGTTTGCTCCAAGACTCCTTGTATACGACCCTTAACACTTGTAGGTGATTGGAATGGCTAGAACAAAATCGAAAATGGATGGGTGGGGGTGGGTTGTTCTCGGCCGTAAGCTCCAAGAGAGGGAGAGAGTAGTGTTGTGTAGTGTTGAGTGATGGATGATTATGTTGTGTTTAGTGTTAAACTTATAGACAAAACAAGTGAGTATTATCCAATGGTTAGTGTGTCATTTAGATATTAGACAATCAAGGATTATAATAATCAAAATGGTACAAGTGTGTCCCCTCTTAGTTGGGGACGGTTAGAGAGGGGGGGGGGGGGGTCCTAGTCCGAAACCAACTAGTAGTTAGGTTAAATAGTTAGGTTAAGTATAGTTCATTAAGTGCTTAACCCGGTTAGTGGTGTGTCACGCGTTACAATGGGTGTTAGGGTATTCAGGGACCCTAACTGGCTCAGAAAAAGATAAATAATGAAAATAACAATATCTTCATGCTTCGGGTATAGTCCGGTTGTTCGGTTGGATAGTAATCCGTTAAAGTGCTTAATAAAGCTTTAAAGTGTCGTTAATACCCTTTTTAGTGACACAACTCATTTATGACACTTTGGAAAGTGTCTAGTAATATTTTTCTCATGTTTTGGCACTTTATTAGGTAGCTAAAAGCTGTATTGTTTATGTAAAGTGCTGAGTTTTGTACTTAGAGTACGTTTTAGGCACATCCAGTCATTGTAACTTATTCCTAGATACGCAGTTCTACAACCCTTGTATCCCTACACTCACCACTAGTGTAGCAAAATATTTTTGGCTCATTCAGGCCTTAGAGGCAGTGTCTGCCTGATGCTGGCTTTATCAGCATGTTCAATAGGTTATCCGTTTATAGTGCTACTGTGCTTTTTGTGCATCATGTTTGTCACTAAGGTTCAGCATGAAAATAATATAGTGACGGTAAGTAAAGTATGATGCAGGTATATGCATGTATCAAAAATCAAGTAGCAGTTCATCAGTGATTTCAAACAAGCACAGTAATTAAGCAGTAATTAATTATTAATTAAGTCGTACGGATACCTGGTTTAGTGAGGGTTGTCACACTTATCAAGCGTCAAACTACCTTTTTATCATCCGTAAGATGGTTAGATTATTCACCATTATTAAGCCTATCTCATCTTACGAACTTTATATCAAAATTAGAATTTGATCTCATTTTGGTCGGTTTGACTTTTTTAAAAGTCAAACTGCCGATTAGCGTAATTAATTACACTATGAAGCTCAAAAACTCATTTGAGCACTTGGTCAAATATCCGGTTGGCATTATTCTTATGCTACCGTTTTAACTACTTATTCAATCAAGTTCACGTAACCGTAAATCATTGAATTATCACAACATAAATCATTGTACGCTAAATTATTAATATCATACTAGGATTTGGGATTGTTTTATCACTATTAAATAATCCATTTCATTATATTTGTGGAATTTATCCAATCATCAAACTTAGCCTAATACTTTTCATAATATGTATAATTTTCACTTAGGGTTTTGTTCTTAAGCAAGTATACATCACTAATTCACCCATAACTTCTATGATTCATTCATAATTCGCAAATTATGATGTTCAAAAATAATCAAAATTTTACATACCTTATGATCCCCTAGTTTGGGTGATCGTTAATTCACGTTCAATTGTGAATTTGAGCTCCAATTAGCCCTTCAATTTGATGATATAGTGTGAACTAGGGTTTTGGCTCTCTTGAGCCTTCTCCTGGTCGATCCAGAACACACACTGTGTATGTGTGTGTTTTGTTTTATTTTCTTTTATTATTTCAACTTTCAAGTTATCCCACTTTGGTCCCTCATGTTTAGTTAGTTATTAAGTAGGCCACAACCCAGTTATCCAACGATATTTCTTTTATTAACTAGGTTAAACATTCCTAGTTATCTTAGTGGGTTCGGGGAGGTTATAACACGTTTTATTTTTAAGTCCCGTTAACTCGGGCCTCTTGTAAACTTAATTTTCTCAAAAGCATTCGTTCACCTTTTATTTAATATTAAGTTTATTTATTTAAATCCTAATATTCACCAGGTTAATTTACCACTAACGGTACTTTACCCATCTTTTTAGTATTAACGTGGTTTGATTACCAAACCCGTTTTCGGGCTGTTACAAGTTTACCCCCCTTAAAGAGGTTTCGTCCCCGAAACCTTTCTCAAGTACTTCATTGAGTTTAGACTCAATGCACTTAGTCTCGGTAATCATTCGAGCATTGCTCATAATTTAACAATTTGTTAATATCACCAGGAAAGTATGGTAATATCTTTTTGGTTACAAAGCATAAGCGTTTTTCATGCGAAATAACACAACTCAAAATAATGTGATTTCGTTATTTCGACCCGTTTGGTTAACTTAGCGAAATCCATGCTTTTATACTATCAAACTCTCCATGAATCCGTTATTTTAACCTGTTTGGTTGTTGTAGTGCTAACAACCAAACTCTTTTGTTTTCGAATTTATTCATTCGGTTCATTCATACGGAATCCACCGCTTAAGAACAAGCCAAATTTCTTGATTCTTTATCTTAATTATTTAACACAAATCAATAAGTAATATTAACAAAATTCTATAAAGCGTATAGCCACATACCTTATAGCTTTTCCCTTCAATCGTACGTTTGCTCAATTTGACTTCCCGACACTTCACTTGTGTTGCCTTATGATCCCTTAGTATAGGTGATCAATACTCTTCGTTAGTAAGGCCTCATGGGCCATCATTTTCATTTTGTGCGCATTTACCTTCATTGTTTTACTTAACCGAGTCGTCATTTGGCCACTTGATCATATAAATTTGTCACTAAGCACTTTTCCATGCGAATCTTATAATGATAAGCACATAAAAAGGAAAAGTCTTAAATTTAAATTTGACCTCGACCAGTCTAACAGGTTAAACTTATTAATCACCGGTTACTTTGTATCTTATCGCTCAGGCATACACACATTGCCTTCCTGAGGTTTACAAGTGTCTAAGACCCCTAATCTCGTAGCTCTTGCTACAATGGGGTCACATTTCACATTATGTTTAAGTTCACAACAATCTTTTTGTTTTCGAAACTTTCCTTCCGAATTTATCGTCCTACACCTATTGGTGTCAATACATGTTTCTTTTAATGTTAATCGTTTCCCAATCCATCTCATACTATGTATGTTTGATAAAACGTTGTTTTTTACTAAAACTGAATTTTAGTTTAACATTTTATCTTTAATTTATGTCAAGCAATTTTGACGACTTGGCATTTATTCTTTTACGGTCCTTGTTTTACATGGGAACTCTCAATTAGTTCCCTCGCTTTGCTTAAGTGGCCCGTATGCCTTTTTCACTAAACACCGTAAGCTATTTCTTTAGGCTTTCACCCCTTTAAGGTGAGGCCCCTATAGTTCATTTCTTTCTATTCGTGACCCAAGGGTCATTTTGGTCCCGTAGACCTTTACACTGTTTATAACCCGAAGGTTATGATGATCCCGTAGATCATTCTTTTTACTCGTGTCATTCTTAAAAATATATATTTGGTGTCAAAACACTCTTTTTATGTTTGACAATCATTTGTTTTCACGTTTGAAATCCGTTAACTTTGACTATAGCCCATGACTACGATCGTTTTCCTTCGGACCATTCCTCCGACTCTATGACTTCTTACGTTATTTATGCGTCGTTTATCTCACACTTACCATTATCCGGTTTACGCCTATATTCATATTTAATCATGTCCTCTTATTGGGCTCATTATTCATTTGTTGTTAACGCTCCCGTTACCCGGTTTGCGCTTACTTATACCATCAGGCATTATACTTTATTTGACCCGTTTGACTTGTTCGTGTGAAACCCATCAATTATGAACAGTCAAACTTTATTCTTTATTCAACACGTTCAACTTCGAAATAGTTGAACATAATTATCACAAATTCTATTTGCAAAATTTTTAACATCTTTTAGTCATAACTCACAATCCGAGTCTTTTGACTCTTAATCCGCGTCCTGTTTCTCGGTTTACGCATGTATTTAAAAATCCTACCCTTCAACCGGGTTTTTTTTACTGAAGTCATCGTTAATGCAACCATTCTGATATGCATTAAGACTTCGTTTTAAACTGTTTGGTTCTCTTAGCGAAATCCATCGCTTATTTTCAACAAAACTTTTATTCTTTATGTGACCATCCTTGACGGCCTTATAAACTATGAATGATGATTATCATCACCATCCTTTCTTTACTACGACCATATTCAACGAATTTGATCGTCTTTCCGTGCGGGCAATACCTTCGTTTCTATGACCCTATGGGTCACTTATACTTTGGTTTTACTTTCCCTTTTTTTTATCCATAATGACTTATTTCACGAATTTCCTTGTGTCATTTATTTCTATATGCGCTATATTTCATTTTTATGGTTACCACGAAAACAATTTATACGAGCAGGCCTATTAAGATTTCTTGACTCCAAATATATTTTAACTTTTCATTCACCTTGTCCTTACCACATCAGACATAAATGCGCTTATTATAAAAAGCTCATGGTATCATGTGTTCACTACTTACTTGGCCATAGTAAGCGATCAACACATGGTACGCGTGACCTTATTATAATTATGACATCACGTCCCATGAAAGTAACTCCTCAATTTATTTTCATATTTATGATTTCATTTGTTAAAACTTTATTTAATTGTCAGTTAACAATTATTAGTTTTACCCGTTTTATCCTTGAACATATAAAATGTTTTCTTTTTATAAACATTTATACAATCACATTCGTTAATGTGATCGTTACTTTTCTCAATAGAGTTCACATTGAGAATACTTACTTGGATGATTACTCTCGTCCAAATTTCTATATAAACTGAACTCTGTTATTGTCTTGTTATTCACAATCGTGAATAATACGTATTTCTACTTAATTTCTCTTGGAAACATTATCCTGGATAGGTAACCTATCTAGGTTTCCCAAGTTTCATATTCTATAAGCAACTGTCATTCCTATGTATTTGTTGCACATTACTGTTTGTACTATAAATTTAAGACGTGTACCTTGTAGATACTCGTCTGGATAAACTTTCCTTGTTGTTCGATCTCTATTCAAGATCATTTCTTGATTTTTGTCTTTGGCGAGTATTGTTTACTCGTCATACTTCAAACCATATCTTCATCGTATCGGTAGATCCTTAGACTCTCGTCATCTTCAGATGCGCGGGTCCTTCATCTAAAACATTTACAATTATTAGTAATGTTAACATTAACAAGCGCCCGTACTATAATATAAGGCTTTCTACGACACGTGTTAACACACGTAATTTGTTAACTATATCGTTTTTATCAATTTAATTGGGGTAACGTGTCTTCTTGGTTTTAAAAAGCGAGCCCTAGGCGCGCCTAGGCGCAAGGCGCAGGGTCTGGGGCTTTTTTGCTCAGCGCCTTATGTAATTACAGGAAGCGTTCAAAAGGCACATTTTTGATGGTTTTTTGGGGGCTTTTTGGCCTGAGGCGCGCGCCTCATGTATAATACATGAGGCGTTCTACTGCATAAAAATGTTGTACCTTGGGTTTTTTGAATTGTACATGTAAGTAAAATGGTATAAAAGCCTTATTTATAGCTATATTTTGGTTAAAGGAAGCTAAAAACCTATGGGATATGTATGGGATATATAAAAAGAATTATATAAACACCTTGCGCCTCGGGTAGGAAAAGCCCACCGCTTTTGCGCTTTGCACTTCGTGCCTCAATTTTAGACCTCGTCGCTTTTGTGTGCCTCTCGCTTTTTAAAACCAAGCGTGTGTTACACAATAACCCTATGTGTTATTTACATCCCTTTAACATGCTAGACCGATAATATACATAATAACTTACCGGATTATGCGATCAGGTCTCGAACCGAACACTTTACTCTTTAACCTTGAGCTCTGATTACCAACTTGTAAGACCCTTAGCTCATTTAAACGATTTTCATATAAATTTCGACTAAAATTTTTGTATTTACGATTACACATACATTTGAAAATACGGGTTTCTTAAAACATTTAAGGTTTAAAATATTACAACACTATATATATATATATATATATATTCGTCGTTTAGAAAGTGACGGCGAAAATAATGCGGAAGCTTGAATCTTGATCGTGTTCGGTTCTTCACTGAGCTTGACCGTCAACCGGTACTTCTAGGCAAACCTACATTTCATAAAACATGAAATGAGTTAGTCATACGTAGTTTATATCATGTCTAAACTAAACCGTAAGACAAGACATTTAACAGCAACAATTTTCCCAGTTATAGTGGCCCACGCGGGCCGCGACTGGTTTAAAGGTTTCTTTTGTGGGGCACGACAGCCGCCGCGTTGCACGACTATAACAACCCTCGAGAAACACCCTTAAACGCTCCTAAATACAGCCCGTGTGTGAGAAACGGACCCAAATAACACTTATATTTATGAAAAACAAATAAATTAGTGCCGTCGCGGTCCACGACAGCCGAAGGGGATTTCTTTGCGGGGCGCGATAGCCTATGACTTGCCGGACACACAAACAAGCCACGTGGCGACCCTACTCGCTGACTCAGCAACCCTATCGCCGCCCATATTTCAGCTATAAAAGGGGCCGAGATAAGCCATTTCACATTGTTCAAAATCCAAATTTCTCTCTCAAAATTCTGTAGGCTAAAGCTCTATCCTAATACCCCCTTTATAAGCGACGCTTTGCCTCGTTGTAAGTACTATAACCCTACTATTACCCTACACGATCGATTTAGGACTTCCGTAATGCATGTCAAGGCTCTGCCTGACTCAGTCGTTGGGGTTCTGTCTCGTGTTACACCCGATTGATCTAGGACTCCTTAATGCATGTCAAGGCTTTTCCTGACTCAGTCATTGGATTTCTGTCTCGAGTTGTACTGTTTATGTAAATTGGGTTATTTTACTAACACGTGTGTATTATTTATATTTTTAGGAAATAATCCAGAAATAGTACAAGGAAGCTATAATATTATCAGGAAGCTATATTGCTTACCAGGAAGCATGTAGAAATACCTAAGTCTACAAATGTGAGTTCATTCTCTTGTTCTTACTATTGTGAGTACATATGCTTTTAACACCTTTTGTAAATTACTTTTTGTGAGTCAAAATGCTTTACCAATGTTTTACTTCAACAGTAATTGAGTATTTGAGATTCTACAATTACTGCTGGTATGTTGGGGTTTTGTATAAATTACTTGAAACTCGTTACTATTGGAATAGTAGCATGACCAACTAGTCAGGAAAGACAATGCAAGGAGAAAATAGTTATGGGATATATATAAACAAATGTAATTGCAGATGCCCTCAATACTGTGAAGTTATAAAACTATTTTGACTAAACTGTGATGCACTCACTAGTATATCTTGCTATCTTGCTGATAAAATCTTTTAAACACGTGTTTTAGGTAACTTAGTATGAAGCCAATAAAAGCCAGCTGGAGAGCACCGAAGGCTTAGAAAAGTGACTATTAAAGTTACCTAAATAAAAAGGAGAATTTTTTAAATAATTAAGGTTTATCCCTATAAATATATTACAAATGAAAATCGGATTTTTGTCCCACTTGTTTAATATAAATGTATTATCAAATGAACTTGGGTTTTATTCCAATGTCTAAACTCGGGTTTTATCCCATTTATCTATTTTAAACATCTTGGTGTTTAACTCTCATACAAAATATTTTCTAACTAAGGTCCTGATAAAAGTTTTCTGATGCCAAATTAATAAATGCCGATACCATCTAACTAGTTCGTGGCTCTCGCTCCCAGGGTAGGGTCGGGGGCTACGACAGAAGGTGGTGCCAAAGCTAAGCCACTTATTTATGCCCTTTAGGTGTTTTTCTAATACCTAAACCTTAAACATTTATGTTAGAAAATTAATACCTTATGTGTTATCCTGTGAACATAAAATCTTAATATGTTTATTATGATTTTCATGTCATTTAACAAATTGTGAATCCCCAATATGTGTAACCACTATCTGTATCTTACAGTTAGGCTATATTTAACATAAGATATATATATCTATAGGTGAGATATTAATAATGTTATGTCTTATTAATATTATATATATATATATATATAGGGGAAGGTTCATTTGAGAAGAAATTTAATGTGAGAAGAAAAAGAAGAAAGGACATATTAGTAAAATACTATTTCATTTATAACTCACATAATTACGTCCTGTTATGTGGCAGCAGTGGTTTGGAACCACATCAACAGGTGGTGCAATGTGCAGAATCTATTTTTTTTCGGTTTTCATGATGTTTCAAAAATTCACGAGTTCGTGGGTTTAAAGGGAAACAAAAAGGAGGCTTTTAAAGGTATCGTTAGGATTGCGGTGTGGTGCATATGGAAAGCCAGAAACAAAGTCAGGTTCGAAAACAAGGAAGCAAGAATAGAGATGATCGTTAACGAGGTGAAAGCTATAGGTTTTTTATGGTTCAAGAATATGAGCAAATGTAAAAACACAGAGTGGGTTGATTGGTGTAAATTTGTGATTATGTAGTTCGGGTTGTAGTCGGTCGGGCCCCTCGATTTGAGGTGTGCCGTTTGCTTTAATGAAGTTTACCTTTCAAAAAAAAAAAAAATTTATAACTCACATAATTAATTTTTAACTCTTTAATTAATTAGTCAACTAATAATTAATTATCCTACATATAATCTAAAAAACCTACACTTATCAAAATTTTCCTACATATATCCTACACATTATAGAATTTTATCCTACACAGTCGAAATTTATCCTACACACCTCGAAATATATTCTACACAACTCGTAATTTATCCTACACAACTAGTAATTTATTCTACACATTAAATTAAGTTGTTTTTTTTTTAAATTTGGAAAAAGTAAATATTTTGAAAAGGAGTTACAAATTTAGTTTAGTTAGTTATTAAAGAGGAAAAATACAAATTAATGATTTTTGTAAGTTTACCAATATACCCTTATATTAAAATTAAATGCAAATATTAAATGAAGTAAAATGAAGCATTCTTATTGGTTGAAACTTCTTTTTTCTTCTTACAAAAAAATTCTTCTCATTTGAACCCTCCACTATATATATATATATATATCATACCTATATATTTATATGAATGAAAATTAAATATAAATTTTATAACATTATAATAATATTACGATATTAACATTAATATCTTAATATTAATATAAGATAACACAATTCAGGTATGATATTTTGAAAATATCATAATATAAATATTAGAGTTAATGGCCAAAATTGTTTCCAAGGTTTGGGCAGGTTTGCCATTTTCGTACAAAATGACACTTTTGTACCAAATTGCCCCCAACGTTTGTAACTTTTTGCCATTTTCATCCAAACCACTAACTTAGTTTATTTTTTCTATTAAGTTGAGGATATTTTAATGAAATTGGCAAATATAAAACCACAGGGACAATTTTGGCAATTTACTCATGTGATAAAATATACATGGAGTTTATTAATAGGGCTGCAAAAAATATTTAATAGTTTTGTCAAATAATTTTTATAAATTTTCATCCAAATCACTAACTCAGTTTATTTTTTCTATTAAGGTGAGGATGTTTTAAATTTTATAAATTAAGACATAAATTAATTTATAGCTTCTTTATATAAATCAGTTTTATAAAGAGAAAACGTCATTAGTGTGCAACACATAACAATCGATGACAACTTTTAGTATTTATCAGTTGTAGAGATAGAAAAAAATTGTAAAACGTTACATATTTTTTAAATATGTTGAGCACCTAGGAAATATGTTGTTAGAAATAAAATATTTATTTAATTAAGATTATGAGGGTAACTAACTAATACTTATTCTGAGTGGCTTGAGTAAAGAAATTTTTTGTTCATAGCATTATAATTACAATTTGGTGGGTTATTTTAAGGTTTGGTAACAATACGTTGTTTGATAGAGGGGGGGGGGGGGGCACTGGCTTCTGTTTTTCCTTAGGAGCGAATTTAAAAGAGTAGAAAATGAACTACAAACTTGGTACATATGATAAGATTTTTTTATTTGTCATTTTTCAATAAGATCACCAGCATTTTAGTTTGATTAAATTCAGAGGTTTAAGTAGATTTTTTTATATAAAACTGATCTATATAAAAAATTAGAAATTAATTTCTGTCTTAGTTTATCAACATCCTTCGCCTTAATAGAAAAATTAACTTAGATAGTGGTTGGATGAAAATTTATAAAAATTACGTGACAAAGCTATTATTTTTTTCATATAACAATTGCATGTATATTCTTTTTTATTATATATGTAACAAAATTAATTAAATAAAAGAAATTTAAAAGAGTTTGAGTAAATTGCCAAAATCGTCCCTATGGTTTATATTTGCCAGTTCCATCCAAATATTCTCAACTTAACAGAAAAAATAAACTAAGTTAAAGGTTTGGATGAAAATGGCAAAAAGTTACAAACGTTGGGGGCAATTTGGTAGAAAAGTGTCATTTGGACGAAAATGGCAAACCTGCCCAAAACTCAGAAACGATTTTGGCAATTAACTCTAAATATTAAGAGAATACAATTCATGTAATGATTTTATGTCATTTAAATTCTCAGTATGTGTAACCCCTATTTGTATCTTATAATATGTTATGCTATAAATATATAAAGATGATGTATTCATAATATATTAATATTAAATTTTAGAGTAAACTGCCATTTTGGTCCCTGAGGTTTGGTCACTTTTGCCACTTTAGTCCAAAACTCAAACCTTTTGCATCTGGGTCCCTGTGGTTTCAGTTTTATTGCCATTTTGGTCTAAAAATGAAATCAGGTCATATTTGTCTTATAAAATCCTGCAATTTTGTCCTTTTTCTATGGGCAAATCAGGTCATATTTGTCTTATAAAATCTCGTATTGTTTATAAAAAAGAAATGACCATTTTGTCCATGTGGAAAAGGACAAAATAGCATAATTTTATAAGACAAATATAAGCTGATTTTATTTTTTGACCAAAATGGCAATAAAACTGAAACCACAGGGACCCAGATGCAAAAGGTTTGAGTTTTGGACTAAAGTGGCAAAAGTAACCAAACCACAGGGACCAAAATGGTAGTTTACTCTAAATTTTATAATATATATCATACCCATATATTTATTTTAATACAATTCAATATAAATTATAATAATATTATGATATTGACATTAATATCTTAATCACAGATATAAGATAACACCCTATAGGTGTGATGTCACTGAAATATATAAAATATTATTCGATGCAAGTAGTATGTTTTATTATTTATGATATAACCTAGAATTTTACTCGACTTAAATATATGTTTTTCAAAATTTTGACAAACATGGCTATATCAATTTTGTTAAAATATAGTATCTTAGCATACTTAAAACATGTTTATTGTTTAAATACAATATTAAACCAATATTTTATATAGAGTAAACTGCCATTTTGGTCCCTGTGGTTTGGCCACTTTTTCTATTTTAGTCCAAATCTCAAACTTTTTAAATCTGGGTCCTTGTGGTTTCACTTTTATTGTCATTTTAGTCCAAAATTCCAAACCCCCCCCCCCTTTTTAACTGTTGCAACATGTCTATTTTTTTTTGTTCAGGGGCATTTAGTCATTTGGAATTATTATAACATACCCCTCTGTCTCTCTCTTCCCTCTCTCTCTGATCTTCACAAAACCCAGAATGTCTTCATAAACCCAGAATGTCATCACAAAACCCTCTTCATCCCCATCACAAAATCCGACCTTTTGTTCATGAACCACACAAATCAGCTACAACAACCGCTCATTCACCAATCAAAAGCTAAAAAATCAGATTCACAATCTCACAAAACCACAATTATACAATACAATCATACAACAGTCATACGACAACAACAAATCAACAATTCAAACACAAATTAATGTTGAAACAAGCAGATCAAGTAACAAAAATCAACTGTAACGAAACAACAAAGAGGATAAAGTACCAAACGATGCGATCGCCAGTTAATCGGTGTGGAGAAAGTGATTGGCGGCGAATCGAAAAGGAATCGGAGATAGTGACTGTGATGGAGCACGGCGGCGGTGTGGCGGCGGAGTCCAGGAGTGCTCAACGGATCGAGACAAATCAGACAATCCAACACATCCGGATCCGTCAACACCACCTTCAACTCTCCATTCACATAATTAACCACCGGTGAACCACTCCGATTCGCCACCACACCACTCGCCACTCCCCGAAGCAACACCGCCGCTGATGATGATGTCATCTGATGCTGCTGCTGATCACATCCTTCCGGCACCAAAACCTCAACCTCTTCCTCATCTTCATCCGTTTCCACTTCATCATCATCATCATCTTCTACATCCGGTTCTAACTCCTCATAACCTTCCGAATCCGATTCAACATCTTCAATCTCAATATTCTCATGTTGTTCATCCATCTTCACAAATGTGGGTTTTCCTAATTGGATCTGTTGAATGATTTGTGAAGTTCTTGTGAAGATCTGTTGTGAAGATGAATCTCAATATTCTAAATGATGTTGTGAAGTTCTTGTGAAGATCTGTTCAATCTCAATATTCTCAAGTTCATCATCATCATTTAGAATTTTGTTTTTCCACATCTGGGTTTTGTGAAGATCTGAGAGAGACAAGAAGAAGATGAAGATCTGAGAGAGAGAGAGACAGAGGGGTATGTTATAATAATTACAAATGACCAAAATACCCCTGAACAAAAATATAAAATAGACATGTTGCAACAGTCAAAAAAGGGGGTTTTTGAATTTTGGACTAAAATGGCAATAAAAGTGAAACCACAGGGACCCAGATTTAAAAAGTTTGAGATTTGGACTAAAATGGCAAAAGTACCCAAACCACAGGGACCAAAATGGCAGTTTACTCTTTTATATAATAACCCTATCAAAATATTATTCCATATGATTATGTTATATTATATTATATCTACACAAGCACATGTCCATTTACCATGGGAAATATATATATATATATATATATATAAATAGGGGGCCGCTAGAATGAGAACCACCTCGAGTTATGAGAACCGCGAGAACCACACCGTACGGGGCGAGGTGGACCAATTTTTTTTTTCAAAAACGTAGATGTATGTATTATAAACACATTCGTAAAAAAAATTTTAAAAAAATGCCGTGTGTGTAGTTTTTTACACCACAAGTTTGTGGTTTACGAGTTCCGTAAATTTACGGAACTCGTAAACCACAACTTTGTGGTGTAAAAAACTACACACACGGCATTTTTTTTTTAATTTTTTTTACGAATGTTTTTATAATACATGCATCTACGTTTTTGAAAAAAAAATTGGTCCACCTCGCCCCGGATCAAGTAGTTCTCGCGGTTCTCATAACTCTAGGTGGTTCTCATTCTAGCGGTCCCCTATATATATATATATATATATATATATATATATAATTTTTTTTATATTTTATAAACCTCTATCTATAAAATGGAAATATGTACAAAAATAATTGGTACTATATAACTAGATGATTTTAATACGTAACACCTATATATCAACAGGAAATAACTTAAAGATTTTTATCCAATAGTTCAACTTATTCCTTAAATTATATGTGAGACAGATGTATATATATTTTATACATATAACTAAATGATATTTCATCTATAAAGTAAAAATATGTACAAAAACATTTAGTATGGTATAACTATATGGTTTAAAATATATGTACATAACATATATATATATATATATATATATATATATATATATATATATATATATATATATATATATATATCAAGAAGAAACAATTTTTATCATTAAATAAGTTTAACTCATTTCTTAAACTATATTTAAGTTATATGTATATATATTCTAATATAGGAATAATACTTCATTACTTAATACATTAAGGATCAAATTTAGAAACGCCAAACTTTATCTATTACGAATCTTTAAAATAAAAAATAAAAGTAATAAATTAAGAATCAAGTCCTAACCAAATTAATTCAACCTTTCAGTTAAAAATAAAACTGTTCTAATAGAATCCAGAAAATTTATATTTTGAGTAAATTTATTTCTTTCGATGATTTACCCTTTTTATTCCAAAATATTATGTTCCATAAATTTAACAGAAATTTAATTCATTATGCTATTACTATTGTTAATATAAAAGAATGAATAATTTGGTATTATATATAGGAAATTGAAATTGTTATATACGTATGCATATACAGAACAAAATTTCTTGATAGTATATACTATATAATCAAATATCTTCTATAGAAAAACAAATTTTTGTATATAACAAAAGAAAACCACAACCTATAGTTACTCTTATAAGGAATTGCGCTCTGACAAATCCTCTAAGAACAAAGGAATGGAACCAACAATTGCGCAACCTGCCTGCAACAACTATAACAAGAAGCACTCAAGAAAACGTCATTCTAGAAGACACACCACTTTAACTTCTGCAAGAAGACTGTACATACAAAGGAAGAATGTAGAAGGAAAACTAACATCTGTTTCAAATGCGGAGAATCAGGTCATATCCGTCCCTACGACACAAAACTATCTAAGGCACCCGACAACGAGAATATAAACCCAGATGAAGCTAAGGAGAACGCATAAGTATTTACAACAACACCGGAGGCAACAACAACTTCTAAAAAATAAGCCCCCTTACGTTTTGTCTGTACTAAAGTATTAGTTGACTTTTGATTCCAATCAAAGTTTTATAATAAAACGTCTTTATTTTTATTTCATAAAGCCAATACTCATTTGTCTCATCTCTTGACAAATTCTTATATCGCACATGCATTGATTGTTATGCATGTAATTTCATTTCAAAAGATATTTTATTCACGAGTTCGGATCTTATTTTGTTATACTCATTTTTGAAAAATCCCTATGATTGCAAAAACGTTGACTTTTTGATATCAAGTCAACAGATTTCTTGAAAAACTCCTTTTTTTTCAAAATACTTACCGGATTTTCATTATAACCATTTCTTTTCAATACATATATCCATTGTTAGAATATGTCCAAACCAAGCTCAATTGTTTAAACTTGTTCACAATATACATTCAATTCAAAATCCCATATGATGAATTGAGATCATCATATTTAAGGTAATCTCAACTAAATCTTCATTTGTTTGAATAATAGTAGACTTGTTTAAAGTCTTCAACTCCAATAAATTATTTGTTAAATCATGACACCTCGCGGTGGCATCTTTCTTTGAAACTTGAACTCATTTCATTTTTCACACCTAAGGTAGGAATGTATTTATCTTCTGTTGATTCATTATCCTAAACCAATCTTAATACAATTATGTGTTAAGATAAAAGTACCTAAATTCCTATTCCAATGTACCTCCAACATTTCTGTCATCTTTGATCAAACCTACGATATTCATTTGAACATCCAATCTTTCGAATATCCATATTCACTTCATTGAAACTTTCAGTAAATTTTGAAAACGGTGAATCCGTTCGGTCACCGTAATCATTGAATTCTTTAAATCATTACAACACCTTGCGGTGTCTGTATCAAAAAGTTTTAGCCTGAGCTAATCATAAACCCTACTCATATCAATTCATAAGTCTTTCATTCGACTCATCATTCAAATAATCTTGATACAATTATGTATCAGGACAATGATACACTAAATTCTATTGTATTTTCTGTGTATCCCTGCCATTCAAATAAATGTCATTGATTACAAATCATTTTTCATACTTCTATTCTCATTTGAGATTATTGATTCAGAGTCTTCCTCAATTGACGATCAAAGAAAGTTCTCTTCTGACGTCAAATCCTATTGTTTCTAAAAGTCATTGCATTTCAAATTTTATGCCTATTAAATCTCTCTCTTGATTTGTGAAACTCAGTCACCTTGAAGCTAGTAGCATTTCCTCTCGTTCGGTTAACATTGATTCCTGAAACTCATTTTTTGGGATCATTGAATTCCAATTGCCATATGATATCTTTATATTCCTGTCTTGAGTCAACCCCAGACACCCTGATATACTATTTTTACTAACTTAGAGAAGATATCGTAGCCCGAATCTTGAGGACGAGATTTAAAACAAGGTGGGGAGGATATAACAACCCTCGAGAAACACCCTTAAACGCTCCTAAATACACTCCGTGTGTGTGAGAAACGGACCCGAATAACACTTATATTTTTGAAAAACAAATAAATTAGTGCCGTCACAGCCTACGACAGCCGAAGAGGATTCCTTCGCGGGGCGCGATAGCCTATGACTTGTCGGACAAACAAGCAAGCCATGTGGCTGACACGTGGCAACCCTACTCGCTGACTCAGCAACCCTATCGCCGCCATACGGTCCCTCGCGGCCCGCCAGAGAAGAAGAAGAGGGCGTCGCGGGGCGCGACCCGCCCATATTTCAGCTTTAAAAGGGGCCGAGATCAGCCATTTCACATTGTTCAGAATCCAAATTTCTTTCTCAAATTTCTGTAGGCTAAATTTCTAGCCTAATACCCCCCTTATAAGCGAAGCTCTGCCTCGTTGTAAGTACTATAACCCTACTACTACCCTACACGATCGATTTAGGATTTCCGTAACGCATGTCAAGGCTCTGCCTAACTCAGTCGTTGGAATTTTGTCTGGTGTTCCACCCGATTGATCTAGGACTCCTTAATGCATGTCAAGGCTTTGCCTGACTCAGTCATTGGAGTTTTGTCTCGAGTTGTACGGTTAATGTAAATTGGGTTATTTTACTAACACATGTGCATTATTTATATTTTTAGGAAATAATCCAGAAATAGTACAAGGAAGCTATAATATTATCAGGAAGCTATATTGCTTACTAGGAAGCATGTAGAAATACCTAAGTCTACAAATGTGAGTTCATTCTCTTTTTTCTCACTATTGTGAGTACATCTGCTTTTAACACCCTTTGTAAGTTACTTTTTGTGAGTCAAAATGCTTTACCAATGTTTTACTTAAACAGTAATTGAGTATTTGTGATTCTACAATTACTGCCGCCATGTTGGGGTTTTGTATACATTACTTAAAACTCTTTACTATTGGAATAGTAGCATGACCAACCAGTTAGGAAAGACAATGCCAGGAGAAAATAGTAATTGGATAGATATAAACAAATGTAATTGGGGATTCCCTCAATACTGTGAAGTTATAAAACTATTTTGATTAAATTGGGATGCACTCACCAGTATTTCTTGCTGATAAAATCTTTTAAACACGTGTTTCAGGTAACTTAGTATGAAGCCAATAAAAGACAGCTGGAAAACACTGAAGGCTTAGAAAAGTAGCTATAAAAGTTACCTTAATAAAAAGGAGAATTATTTTAAATAATTAGGGTTTATCCCTATAAATATATTTCAAATGAAAATTGGATTTTTGTCCCACTTGTTCATTATAAATGTATTGTCAAATGAACTTGGGTTTTATTCCAATGTTTAAACTCGGGTTTTATCCCATTTATCTATTTTAAACATCTTGGTGTTTAACTTTGATACAAAATATTTCCTAACTACGGTTCTAATGAAAGTTTTCCGCTGCCAAATTAATAAACACCGATACCTTTTAACTGGTTCGCGGCTCCCGCTCCCAGGGTAGGGTCGGGGGCTGCGACAACGACCGTGTTAATCATTTCTCGTCACGGGGTGCGAAGCCTACATTTTGACAGAAAGATCCTTTCCTGATGTTGCATATTTTCAGCAAACTCATTTTCCCCTAAACGAACATAACTCTCTCAAATTTTATCCGATTTACGTCCCGTTTCTTCCTACGTGATCGTAATTCAATTCTCCATCATATGGAGTCAAAATCCGACATTCGGATTAACAACTTTCTAGGTCTTTAAGCCCTAGGCTTTATATCTTTTTACAAAACCTTTGACCCGTTCATGATTTTATCAAACAAACTTGTTTGTTGCATTCAAATTTTCATGAAGATCATGTTATAACTGTTTCCTATTATACAAGGTTCTAATCACAGGTTTTTATGAATCCTAAACACATTTATGCGTGTATACTTATTTTGACCCGTTAAGGGATTTAAGCATTTTTAACTTACATCTCGATCATTCTTTGCTTGCATCATATTTCCACATTTACATATCAACTTGTTTTCCACCATGACTATATTTGTGGTGGATTTAATGTGGTAAACTATTTATTCCGAGTTTTATCCCTCGGTTCGTCATTTTACGGAAAAGACTCATTTCAAGGCATTTGACCCAAAAGTTTCATACCTTTCACATTTACACTTATCCTACGGATTTACTTGATCGATAAACTTATTATCAAACTACCTTTAGGGGTAGTTTGCCCAGTTTATCATACAAGGGCGTTTTGGTCAACTTTATCCCTTTCCTTAACTACGAAGGACTTTCAATACCATGTTTGACCAAAATTGCACATAATAGCTATAATCCTATTTGCACATACCTGGCTCGGGTCAAAGCATAGACCCGTTTTTATACCTTGCTTTAATAACCACTAATTAATAACCACGCAATTATCCATTCGCTATTCACTCCTGTGAGCATATGACTCGACAAATAATTATTAGTCGATATGTGATATCTTCACCTTTTGACCCGTTTGATCTAAATGACCGTTTACCTTTGCGAGATGATATTTATTTACCATCTCATCAATATAACTCGTTCCGGTTTAAACTGTACGATCATATTACTTAACAATTATTTCTTAATTCTTGTTACTCATTATGGACTACACCATAAGGTAACTTAATTCAAACTCATTATTTATTCGTCATTGTATGACCGAATTAGCGTTTTACTCCTTTTTAACCATCAACATGGTTTCTTATCATTCTCAATTATTTCGTTCCGTACAACTACACGTTGGAACATCATATTTCGAATACTTATTTATCTTATTCGTAATCAATACGATACGGGAATATTCTACAAATTAAAAAGAGTGTAAGCTTTACTTACCTTGCATCCAAATTATGCTTTTCCTTCATACGTGATTCGTTTGACCTGCTTCCTTCCCATGCTTCCACCTAGCTTGTCAAGCGTCAAACTACTTTTTTATCATTCGTAAGATGGTTAGATTAGTCACCATTATTAAGACTATCTTATCTTACGAACTTTATATCAAAATTACAATGGGTTATTGGATTTCAATAATCCTAAGTTTCACCAGTTGGTCGATAATAATCCCAAATTTAAAAATTCTCTCCAATAATCCCAACTTGTAAAAGTTTGGCCGCTATTGATCCTTTTCAAACATATAAGAATTTGGTCTCCTCAATAGATTCAATTACACATAGTGACTCCTTAATTGATTTAAGTGCATCTATGTTAGAAAAGGATCAATGGTGGCCAAACTTCTACAAGTTGGGATTATTGGAGGGAATTTTTAAAGTTGGGATTATTATCGGCCAACAGGTGAAACTTAGGATTATTAAAATCCAATAACCAAATTACAATTTGATCTCATTTTGGTCAGTTTGGCTTTTTAAAAAATCAAACTGCCGATTAGCGTAAATAATTACACTATGAAGCTCAAAAACTCATTTGAGCACTTGGTCAAATATCCGGTAGGCATTATTTTTTTGCTACCGTTTTAACTACTTATTTAATCAAGTTCACGTAACCGTAAATCATTGAATTATCACAACATCAATCATTGTATGCTAAATTATTAATATCATACAAGGATTTGAGATTGTTTTATCACTATTAAATAATCAATTGCATTATATTTGTGGAATTTATCTAATCATCAAACTTAGCCTAATACTTGATTTTTCACTTTTAACCCAAACATTCCATACTTTGTATTTTAAATCCTATAAATTTTTTTACTTTTAACCCAAAGTTTTCCATCTTTTATAATTTAACACAATACTTTATTATTTATAACTTTGGTCCCCCATACTTTTTATCTTTCGCAAGTTTTTCGTTTTACGTTTCGTTCTAAATTTTGCGAGTTAACATGTCGTAGCGTGCATGGAGGTTCAACGCTTTTTGCTCTATTTTTTCATATTTGACAGACCCGTAGCAATGCGTCCATTTTTTTCCTTTTGAAAAGTTCACCGCAACGGGCGGGTCGTAGATCGACGAAGTTATTATTTTATACGTTTTACGTTTCTGGTTAATTTCTTCGCATTAGCACAATGTAATGGGTGTGCGTGGTTCAACGATTTTAGTCGGTTTTTCGTTCGGTGTAAATTTAACCATTTTATCTATTTTATTTTTACGATGTTAAGAGTCGACGTCGTTGTGGCATTGGTGCTACTTGGCACGGTTTTACTTCCTTTACTTAAAAACTACTTTTTACGTGCATATTTTATGTACGGGTATATATAAATATGATTTGTTCTACATTTTGACATACAATTTTTTATAGACGAGTTCGGTCAAATGTAATACGTTTTGGTTTAAAGAAACCATTTTACGTGCATATTTTTATGTACGTTTTGGTATAAATTCAAGTTGTTCTACGTTTCGACGTAAACTTTTTTGGGAAATAATTCAGGTAAAATATAATATGTTTTCGTGTTTATTTTATGTATATTTGGTAAAGTTTTTTTGAACCGAGTGGAGTCAAATTATGTTTTTTTATCCCCTTTTCGAAAGCTCTAATTAATCCCTTTTGATTACATGTGCATATTTTCCTTCATACCCGTTACGTTTTCTATGTACGACTTGGGTCATATACAATACGTTATGATTGTTCGATATTAATTTGATTTACTTTACTTTTGATCCAATCACAATGCTAATACAGGTTACATTGAGTTCAACTGGATACGTCAAAATGTGTGTTTTCATATGGTTAATGCATCATATAACGTTTGGCCTAATCCATTCAATGTTTACGATGTACTCACGCCGCAGGGCGGGTCCTAACCCTAGTTTGAAAACAAATAATATGGTGAGAAATACATTTATCCTTATTTATTATATTAATTGACTAGAAATGCATGCAAATTTTTATATATTTAATATTTATCATTTAAAATATTGTATTGAAGGTATTTTGCATGTCTAAAATACACTTATGTATAGATACACTATATGGGGAAGGTTTAAATGAAAACCACTAGTTAACGCGAAAACTAACTAAAAAAAGCCTAAAAAGTATACCAAAAAATTATTTTTTTTAACAATTTTCGCTATTTAAAGTATATATAAAATTTAAAAAAAAATTGTAGTACATATGTGTAATAGTACACTTGTGTATTATTAAACATGTGTACTACAAAATTTTTTTTAAATTTTTTTATATAGTTTAAGTAGCGATTTTTAATAAAAAAATTGTAAAAAAAAAATTGGTGTGTTTTTTAAGCTTTTTTAGTTAGTTTCGTGTTAAAAGTGATTTTCATTTAAACCATCCCCTACACTATATATCTACATGTAGTTCTAACCAAATATTTTTGAAGTAAAGAAACCAATATAACAAAAATACGCATACGCACCGATAAATGAATGTGTATCAGTTAAAGTGATAGTTTAGTGGTAACTATTGAAGGTTACAGACTATATATTTCTAAGTGATAGTTTAGTGGTAACTATTGAAGGTTACTTGCCTTGCCGCACTTTAATGTATGGTTCCGTGTTATACTACTTCTCTTTAGATTTTTCTTCTTCTTTTTTAAACAGAACTACTCTTTATGTGTGTCCAAAAATACCTTGTGTACATATATAATAACAATATTATATACGAGACCGAGGTATCTAATAAATTTTTATTTTATGTTCTTAGTTCTTACTCGTTTATTCTCTTTACAAAACCTATTATAAAACAAACAGACCAATCGAAGCGCATGAATTCTATTATTTGGATTAATTCACTACTACAAAATGTAGCATTAGACGGTGTCAAGGATTTGTTTTAGACGGTGTTAAAGTAAAAACACCGTCTTAAAACCAATACCAATATGAACGTTAAGCTCTTTTAAATAAAATATTCAATAAAATTCAGAAGAACACCGTCTTATACTAATTTCTCCAACCTTTAGACGGTGTTGTCTCTGAACACCGTCTTATAAATATTCAATAAAATTCAAAAGAACCCCATCTAATGCTTAAACACCGTCTTATACTAATTTCTGCATCCTTTAGACGGTGTTCTCCGTCTTATAAACTTTCAAGATCGCTGCACATAACAACCACCAAAACCTTATCTCTTTCAATTCCTTTCATCTTCCTCATTCAATTCCCCCATCTTCCTCATTCAACTTTTTCATCTTCTTTATTCAATTTCACCATTAACAACCTTACAAAGTTTCAAGGTTAGTTTTTTTTCTCTTTACTTATGTTATTTAATGTTTTTCAGTTTTATAAATAATACTTATATCATTGTGTTAGGTTATGGAGCAGGTTGTTGCTCTTGGGTATATTTTCAGCCGTCTTCTTGCCGGTTTAATCATTGTATATGTTTGTGTTAATGAAAGTTCATTTGGTTGTTCAAAAAAACTTGTACACGTAGTCGCACCGAGATGGTCTCATTCTCCATTGCCTCATTGCAGAAATGGATGGCTCCCGAGGTACCACATTTTTGTTTAGTTTTCTACTATTGCTTAATATACATATATGTGAGATGTGGAAGGATGAGTGGGTTGAAACTTGGATGTGTTATGTAATAGGTTAAAGGGGTTTGGGTTGAAACATGTCAACTTTTAATACACATCGAAGGGTAAGGGTCATGTTGAGTACCATCTACTTATACAATTTTTTTATGGGATTGTTTGTGATCTTCTTAGACGTATTAATATATATATATACATGACTTTGTTGAAGATGTTAAAAGCCAAACTTTTTTTCTATTTGCTTTTAGTTACCGTTGATGTTTGTTCTAACCTTTTATATTTACTTTCTTTAGATGTGTCATGGCACATGAGAGGCTACGGATAATGATATAGAGATTTTGTTGAAGACGTTGATGCCGAATTTTTTTCAAGAGTTAAGTATTCCGTTAGTTTAGCTTTATTTATAGATATTAGAATTGTATGTAGCTTATGTATGAAATTTAATGTCGTTTGTTATACATTTAGCAAAGAATTGTATTTTGACAAGTTTATTTCCGAATTGAATGTCTGTTGGGTTGATTGAAAAGGTTCGAAATGGTGTATATATTGGCTTGATTCGTATACGATTGGATTAGACACAAAACTGCAAAAAAAAAAAAAAAATTCCAGCTTGCCTTTTAAGACGGTGTTAATCGTATTAATTTTAATAATATTTTGAATATAAATTTTGGATCAAAAGACGGGGTTCATTTATTTAAAGAGGGGGTTTAGTTTGAACACCGTCTAATAAGACATGATTTTAAACCAGTGTACTTTAAGACGGTGTTGAAAACACCGTCTTAAAACCCATATCACCCGTCTAAAGCTCTGTTTTGTAGTAGTGATTGCCGTCTCGAACGAGGTCGCATAGTTGATAGTTGTACACCAACAAGAAAGAAATCGTCCATTGGGTGCCTTTATATTCGTAGCCTTCCTTCACCGTCTTCCCACTAACATCTCTATAATATATCTACAAAAATGTAATGTTCATGTTTAGAGTTTCACTAGCAAAATTCCCCTAAGGCTACACGGTGGGGATTCGATTGGTATCTGTTTGTTTCGTTACGATATCGATACGGTAGCGACACTAGATAAAGCAACCAAAAGAGAAAATCTAAATTATTTCTCTAATACATATCATAGGTGAAAAGTTATAAACGACTCTACCAATAATATAAACTTTTCAAAATTTGTGACTAAAAAACTTTAATGCAACCGCGTATTTAATCTTTATAAAAAAGAAACAAATGTAAGTTATAAGAAAAAAACAAAACTATAAGGCTATATACGTATATTATTTATAGCATAAGGTGTGTAGTAGAAACTTATAAAAAAAGTCAAAAGTTACTGTTAACGCAAGTTGATAACTGTTATAAGCTATATGATTAAAAACAAAGATTGTTTATAGTATAAGGTGTGTAATTGAAGCTAAAAGTAAAAAATCAAAAAAATAAAAAATTTGTCAAAGTTACTATTCACAAAACTTAATAATTGTTATATATATATATATATATATATATATATATATAGGGGAGGGTTAAATTGAAAACTCATTTTATTGTGAAAACTTGAAGTTACCTTGGAAGGTAATTTCTTCATAATGTGCCACATGCACAGGCGATGAAGAGACCGATCGAACACAGCAGGCACAGCTTGGCACATGGCCGGGTCTTGGTCAGTTAGAACAAGGCTGGGCTGCTTGTTATGCGCCTCCAGAAAAGCCCTCAGCAACCACGTGTACGCCTCGATTGTCTCACAAAACAAAAGGCCTGCCCCAAAGGTCACACAACGCTTGTTGTTGTCGACCCCGGTAAAAGGAACGAAGATCAGATTGTACCTGTATTTAAGATAGTTAAACAGTTAGAATGCGAATAACATATTGAAATTTCCAAAAAAATTAAAAAAAAAAACTCGGAAACTTTTTGCGAAAAACTTTACTTGTTGGTTTGGTAAGTAGCGTCAAACGCTAGGACGTCGCCGAAGGCTTGATAGTTGATCTTAGAAATATCATCCGCCCAGAAGATGTGTCGTATCTCACCATTTTCCGTCCTGTACTTAAAAGTGTAGTTCGGTAAGTGGTCCACCCGATCTTTCATCTTCTCAATCACCAAATGCGTGTCCCTGTCACCAATGAACATGCGAACCCTGGATGCAAAGTTTCTGAAGTCGTCCGCGGTTCCTTTCACATTGTGGTGGCCACTCTTAAGGTTTACTTGGAGTCTATGGGCCACCGACGGACCCACCTTGCTAAGACTCGCTCGGTGGATGAATTCTTTGGTAAAAAAATCAAGCCTCTGGCGTTTTTTTGTAAGATCTCTGCTATGCACAGGGACCATGGGATGGTTATGGTTATCTTCAAAGTGATACAAGACCCAACCGCGAGACGTCTGATCGAACTTCACACGTATACAGGCTTTTCAGTCACATACACGGAAAGTGGACTGCCTTATCTTCAGCGACGTTTCATCAAGTGTGTTGAAGTTCCTATTCTGGCTATGTGGCTTGCCGTGGTTGGAACAAACCATGTAACGGTGCGTGATGGCTCCTTTCTTTCGCTTAATTGTTGCAAGCCTAGTCGAAAACCCACAGTGATCTGCGTACATATCGTACATCTCGACAACGTCTTCCCACTGCTGAAACACGGTTTCAAGTCTTGCCTTCAGGGTGTCCGGCGCAGTCGGGCACCAGTAGCACGTCCCATTCGGAGTGAACCAGGAAAAGCACTCCTCCTCTGAATCTGTGGCGTTGTCTGCGGACATAAACGCACCAAAAATATTATATATACATGAGACATAATTAGACGACTACGAAACGTAATAGCATTCAACTAAATTTTTGTGCAAATGGTGTATCCCAACAAATGGTTCTTACAAAAAAGTCCACCCCAATTTTGAATGTATCAAAATGGTCTGGGAACAAAAGCAGATTGTAAAAAAACAATTAAACCGGATAACAATCGGTTGTTATACCAAACAACTAAACAGCATCAAAACCTAAAAAAACATCGTTTTTTTTACCAAACAACTTATCAGCAGAATTTAGGGTGGGTCAAACAGTGTCAACTTGCAAAAACAAACATCTGTTTTAAAAAACCAAACATCTAATTCTAAAAAACCAGCTTCAAAAATTAAAAACAAATATACATAAATCAATAAATAGTGACCCCAAGTATCAAATTGATCCCAAAAAGAGTCAACCAAATAAACATAATTGATACCGATGCTATCAAAAGACCAAAAAATTATAAAACTTTACAAATTTAAGTGCTTGACAGATATATATATTACCATTGTCGGTTGACTGACTTGTTGGAATCAATGGAGTCTCGAAAGCCCTGGAACTAGATCCACGCTCCACAAACCCAACTCCAGTCATATTAACCTCCCCTGGAAACAGAGTATCTCTGTCAGCATAACCAACTCCGGCGTTCCGTTGCGGTGTTCCAATCAAACTATTATCGGCATCTGCAAAAAGGACACCGGTGTTATCGCCGTCGCCATCTGCAATCGGAGGATTGAACATTATGGGGGCGGGGGGTAAATTTGAGTGGGTTTTATCCAGCGAGGTGTGTAAATTGAAGCAGGTTTTAAGGAATTAGGAAAGCTGGAGGAGAGGATAGAAAATAAGGCAGAAGGTGAGAGGTGGGTAATTGAAGGAGGAGTTGTTTATAAAAGGAAGGGGGTTTGCTTCAAGACTTTGGGATTATAAAAGTCTACAGTGCATACGAAATCATGCTCTGACACTCGAAAAATGGGAAGCCGGCAGTCCAAATTTGCCTGATTTGTGATTGAAAGGGTGGGAGGAGGTAAAATTACCATAGTAAGCTTCTCAAAAGTCATGTGGACTAATGACATGGCAGATTGTAATTGGTGTAAAGTGGTTCCCGCGGTTCTTACAACTGGAGGTGTTTCTTATTTTAGCGGCACCCTATATATATATATATATGAAATGGTTCAAATGAAAACCACTTTTAACGCAAAAACTCGAAAAGTAACTAAAAAAGCCTAAAAAACACCAATTTTTTTACAACTTTTTGATGACGTGGCAGTTGACATCAGCTAACTGTGTTAGGGTTAAGTTAGTTAGGGAGTGTTATCGGCCAATAAGTTGAATGTTGGGAGTGCTGGTGTACAAATCGAAAGTTGAAAGTGTTATCGGCCGATTGGTGAAAGTTGGGTTATTTAAAGCCAATATCCCTATATTATATACTAATATTGTAAACTCTAGTTAATGGTCAAATACTTATTTATTATCTGCATAAGACACGATATTGTTTCAATTTATTTATTAATATATTCTTTGATTAATTTAATATTTGTGAATTAATTATTTTCATATTAGTTCAAAATATATTATTAATTTATTAGTATTAGATTTAGATATTAATAATATTATTAAAAGATTGAAAGAGAAAATGTCAAGTGCCATTAATTGAATTTACTTTTTAATCTTAGATAAAGATGAGGATAAAGATAAGTGATATCTATATATTAGTTATTAATATTAAAAGAAAATATATGAAGAAAATTTATGAGGTTGAAAGAGAGAATGACATGTAGCATTATGTGAAATCTTTTATTAAGTTAGATAACTAGCGGTAAGACCCGTGTGCAAACATAGATGGTTTCTTAGAAAACCATGCATAACACATATTAATAGAACGTATAGATACGTTTATAGATATTGTACCAAAACATGTTATCTATTATAGATAATAGACAACTATAAACATGCATCATCAGCTGATATATAAGATACATATGAGTATTTCCGTTGTCCTATCCCAAAAAAGGAGCACCACCCATTGACAATGAAACCTGTTTATAGACATAACTACACATAGAACATGTCTAAGAAGCAAAATTAGTACCACCGACGAACCAAATGAACAACCACAAACAATCATGACATGAAACGTAGTCTATAAATCTTCAATCAACGCAACACAGAGTAAGAGGACTTTATCTTTGTCACGAAATGCACAACTTTTGTTAACTTCAGCAATTGAGTAGACTTATGAAATTCAAACGAAAGTTCATCACCAAAAGCAATATTGCAAGATCTCAGATAAGAAGATCATCCAACAATAGCGTAGCTGAATCCAGTATTGGTTTTTTGAGATGTTGTAACCAATTCCTGGACTTCACATTTGAGATTTTGGATCTTGACAGGCTTAGGATTATCAGTATGCAGATCCAACGCAGAAGATACATCTGATGGCAGATGCTAAAAAACATAAAATTGAATCATGAATTTTATAAAATATTGATATATAACTGAAATTGTTGAAATAACGAAACAAAGTAAGGACTGCAAAAACTTACAAGCCTGTCTTCAACATGTGTGGTGAAGTGTAAGACTGGCTCTGAAGTGGATGATACTAAATGAACCTTTTGAACTTCACACGGTCTATCAACAGCTTGGTTATCCTCTACAATTGTCTTGTCACGAAGATTGTGCATCTTTTCCACCTAAGTAAATTAATTTAGACTATAACAACTCTAAATTCTTGAAATTTTGTAACTTTCTTTATCAACACAAACTATCTTCTCAACTCAGGTTTGAATTTTAAGACTCAATCATACAAAAGAATATTAATATATTGAGACAATAATAAAATTGACAGTGTAAAACTAATAAACGCTTACATTAGATACAACACTTGAAGAGGCAACAATGCCACGAACAGAAAAATCTTTAGACTAAAGTTGAGGATCGTTAATATCATCAGCTATTTTTACAGAATGATCTTCAGGCTACAACAAAATTTTAAAAAACCTTGTTACACTTATTATACAATAAAATATATCCGTAGGAAATTATAAACTTACATCATTTTTAAGATCTGACTAATCAAACAGACGCGCAACCTTTGAATCAAATAGCCAATCATCAGAAGACTATATTTATAAGAATGATCATATATAAGAAACCATATTTTAAATCATAATAATAAGTAAATATTACATGTGTATATATACATTAAAAATATCCTCAAAACTCGTAAACTGCTTAGAATTACCCACCATAGCTCCAATCTCATCATCATCTAAAGCAACTTCCCCGGAATCCAGAACTTGTTTATGTTTAGCCTACAATATGGGATTTCAAAAGTTATTAGCATAATATAATAAAAGTTACTTATCACCGTCATGTTATCAGACAATGTATTTTATCATCAAATTTTTATACCGCAGCCAATAAGTCAAACCCATCATCTCCATAAACTGAATCATCTAAAACAACAACATCAGCTTTCTTGAAATAAACCTCAGTTCCAGCCTTGGGATGGAAATCGGAAAGCTCAAACGTTTTAGACGCAATCATGGTGAAAACCAACCAAGATTCAATTTCTATCGGAACTTCTTCAATCAATGTTAACCATCCATCAGTAAATCCGCATCCATCAGTAAATCCGCATCCATCAGTCCATCCTTTCATCATCACATTCCAAAACCTTTCGCCAACATAGATAGTTGCCATCCCACACTCGTAATTTTTACCATAGAATTCTTTCCAAAATTTGTCAGCAGTTAGCTATAGAAGAAGTAAAAAAATAATTAATGTAGACTTACAAATTTGATATGAACTAATGATCAACAGAAGTTACAACTGATTAGTCAACAAAAGTTAAAATGAGAATTAGTCAACAGGGTTAGTCAACAGGAGTTACAGTATATACACACAACCTTACCACTGTTGGATATCAACTGTTACATACCTCTTTTGCTATCCAACAGAGGTTTCGTAACAACTGTCATCCATTACGTCCAACAGAGGTTGCAACATGGACAGATCTTAAATATCAGATGGTAGTCAACCGAGTTTAAAAGAGTTAGTCAACAGAAGTTAAAAAGGTTAGTCAACAGACGTTAAGATTAGGGCAGTGGGGGTGGTTACGTTATACTCCGTGATAAAACAAATATCACGCGTGGAGAAGTTTCAAGACCACCGCCACATGCATTTACAACGAGTGATGGAAGGTTGGCGTGATAAAATCAATGAGTGATGGGGGTGAGAGTGATAAATGGATGTGAGGGGGTGTGAGGGTTTATTGTTGGGTGTTGTGAGTGATGACCATTGCCACTAAAAAGGATGTGAGTGGTGGAAAAATGGTTGATGACATGGCAGAACTTGATTGGGTGTTGTGAATGATGAGTGATGACCACCCCCTACCCCTCGTATAAGGAAACAGACGTTAAAAGGGCAAACAGATGTTAGCAAGTTGTTGAGCTAGCAAAAAATGTTTACAGTAAGTAACAAAATAATATATAGTTACTTACAGTCATGCCAAGTTCAGGTCTGATATTTGCTGAAATGTAAGAGTTCTCGTATACATTTTCTTTAAAACATGAGGCAACGAATGACAAACTTCTAATAGCTTTTACCAATACAGCATCTTTGTTTTTCAAACAACAATCTCTAACTAATTTTGTCCATCCATCAGTAAATATACAATGATCATATCTCTTCCTTACTCGTACTAACCATGATTTGTCACCATCAAGTAGTTCTACAATTTGACCGTACGGGATCTCCTTGCCCCACAACAGACTCTCAAAATCAAGTGGTATATTCTGCAACAATAGTTAACAAACATATTACATCAAAAATTAATGTACAACCCTAATAGTAACAAGAAAGTTAAAAAACGTACCAAAAATATAAAATCATCTTCATTAAGGAATTTTAAAAAAGATGGTATTTGATTGGATGGATTCATATCTGCAATAAAGAATTTAAACTTACAAGTTATAAAGATGAACAACATCTAAGAAAAGTCATAGACAAACAACATAATAAAATAAACGTCACTAACATCCTTTAAACTAAATCAGCACTTAAAAAACAAAAGTACCAAATATTAACCGAACTATTTGTATAATCACACACTTAAGGTATTACAAACACTAACCACCAAATGAAAATAATCATCTCTCACAACAGTTAAGCAAATCAACGTCAACCAAAAATTATATGGTTGATTTGTCAATGGTAATGTAGAAGACAACATCAAGAAGATGCATGCACAAATTGTGACAGAGAATGCTATCAATAACTTCATTTAAGTTAATGCAGTACTTAATCGATAAAAGTACACCAGATTACAACAACTATTATTTGCTTCAAAAAAGAATATGAAACGCCATTTATGAGAAATACATATTCATAACATCAAACAATGATTAATCTACCATTTATAATACAAACAATAACTTCAAAGAAACACTACTTGGTTTTATAGTGTGTAATCTATATTATGCAATAGAACCTTTCTGATTTTGATAAGAAAGTTATGTGAGAAAACTTCCGAATATGTTTTCTGGAGCTTATGTTCAATAATTGAGATGAAAAGCATATTAAATGGAGTTAATACAGATGTTCCATTTACACTGGTTGGTTGGAATTAATTTTTGTAAAATTTATACTTTACCCCCTTTTTCTTAAAAATAGTGTAATTTTAGCACGGTATCAACCACTGCTTCAATATAAATTTAATGTTAACTAACAAAAACTTATGTATTAATTCATATATTTACATAATTAAAAATAGTTTTTAAATCCCGATATTAAAGATTATTATAAGTCAAATAAATAAACAATTACAAGTTAATAGATAAGTATCTTACTTTCAGCAATCCGAATACAATCTCCTCTCTTCTTCTCCGGAGAAAAAACTCTACAGTTTCTTCTTCTTCTTCAGACTTGAAGATTAGAAGTTTAAAGTTTTAGATCAGGTAATTTTTTTTTGTTCTCATGTGTATTTTACAGTTATGTTTTGACATGTTCCTTTCAGTTTCTTCATTTCAAATTATATGGACATCAAAATCATAATCTGCTGATGTTAAAATAGATAAACTTATATGAACTTGTTTTCTTTGTTTTATAATAAGATTTATATCAACTAATTTAGTTACATTTTGATTCATTCCATCTAAATAAGAATCTGAAATAATGTTGTTTCATAAATATTTGGTTGTATATTTTACGAATGGTTTTAGAATTATTGTATGAATTGCCATGTAGTATTGATATAGTTCTTCTATCAATCTTAATTTTGATAAAATATTCTGCAACCAGTTTATAGTACTCGTATGTCTAATTTGTAAGTGAATATAGCTTTGACTGCTAAAAAAATTGAGGTTTGAAGTTGACACAAACATGGATATTTGAAAAGTTTAAAGTCATATAATACTTTTTTATTATACAACAATATAAATTTCATCTTACACGGTGTTAGACTCATATTATTGGTTGTATGGGCCATATTGAAGTACACAACATATAACTTTGGTCCTACAGGATGTTGGATATTTTTTATACCTTAAATAGCATGTTTTTCATATACAATTGATTTTATGTTTTAGTATTTAATTGTTATTGTATTTTTTTATTTTCAGATAGAGTTTATGATAATTATCAAGGTCTCTGAATTGACAGACCTAAGTGAGGGATTGGTAAACTATATTCTTAAAACAACTTAACTCAAATCACAATTGTATGCTAAAAACTGTATTTATAAAATTAAAGATATATTAAATGTTGTGTATTTTATATACATAGGTACTTCCAATGATAACGAGTAACCAATTACCAAGAAAGTGTGAAGTAATAAAGTTGGTTGATTGTACTGGATTTAAGTATAAAATTGCAGTACAGAGCATCGGTCATAAAAGTAAAAGGATAAACGGGCCAGAATGGACTCGGTTTCTTGAAACTTACAGAAATAAGAATATAGACTAGCTTTGTTTAAAAAACTAAATGAAGTAAAATTTGAGATAAATGTTTTGAACAATGAGGGATTAGAGATTAGAAAGGATGCCTCGAACAGAGATTATGTTCATGGTTGCTTGATACAGGCTGAAGAAGAAACATACTGCAAGCAGGTTAAAAATTGCTACCTTATTTTTATATATTGCCAGTGTATCTTTTGGGCTGTTAGAAAAACTTCTAATTTATATTTTGTATCCTATATAAAGTCTAATATGACATTTCTGAAATGTATGAAAATTGTAGCATTTATCACACGATTTGCTGAAGCTGCTGTCAGAGAGGAGATTAAAAATTGATAGCTTGGTTGCAAAAGTACATGGACCAAAGCAGAGTAGTAAAGTTGATGTGTATTATGTTTTCTCTCTTGAAAACGAAAAGGGATTGGCTGCTGGTTTTATGGGATCAGGATAGACAAATTTTTTGCTTTGAAAATGACATTGAGGAAAGCTGCCAACTGTTGTTTCAATGGATGGGAAGTACTCCTGAAGACCACTTTAACTTCACTGTCAAGATTTTTAACAAAGACGGGATTGGACTTCACGGGGAGACTAAACATCACTGTAGCTGTAGCAACCACCAACACCGCAAAAAGCGTCCACATTATAAGAAATAGTTTGAATACCATGTTATCGAGACACATAGCTTGGTATTTACATATCTACTTTTAATATGGTTGATTTTACTTATAATGTTGGATCTATCTGTTATTACTTAAAGTATATGCTGTTTTGAATAAATAACTAAAGAAATAATTTTCTTTTACAGGCAATACCGAGGAAGTTTGTTCGAGAACTCCAGCTAAATGAGTACCCTAGAGCTGTGTTGTCATTTGGTCAAGTGAAGTTTTTGGTACAGCTGCTTGTAAGAAGAGATCCTAGAAGACCTGATTGCAACAACCATCTAGTGATGTATTCAAACTAGCAGCGTATCATGGATGAAACAGGAATATCGGTGGGCAAAAAGCTTAGGATTGAGATAGTCGAAGAAAAAAGTGTCCCCGGAGATAAAGTACACTTTGAAGTTTGTGGATATAGTCTCTGAACATCTTTTCAGCATTTAATGATTTAGGTTTTTGTTGATATGTTTGATGGACAAATTTCTTCTTCCAAAACTAACTTAAGAATGAAGTTATGTAGTGTTAGTATATAAAGTTATATACTTTCAAAACTTTGTGGATTTACCTTTTTATATTTTACATCTAAACATTACTATATTTTGCATCTAAACATTTCTATTTTGCAACACATATCCTGGTCGCTCAAGGAAAAGAAATATAAGATTCAAAATTAACAAAATAGTATAAGTAACATTTACAAAATTTTATTTATAAAAATTTAAAATAAAGTTATTAAACGAATAGATACGGGGTAAGTTGACCAATAGAAATATGAGGTATTTTGGGCGAGCGTATGAACCGTTTAAATTATAAAAATACATTATATTTAAACTTACTCCGTTTTTAATGAAACTTGGTTCAAAATGTAGATACGAATATTCCCGTTCTAAGGATATATTCATTGTTTTATAAAACGTCATATTTTATAAGTTATAAACGCCAAATGAGTGAAGCAGTTGAATTAATTATAAAATATAAAATAATAAAATAAATAATAACTAAACTAACATATGAAAATTTAAAATACGTTTGCATGAAAACAATTGCAATTTGAAATTCATGTAGGGATAGGTGGAAGTTAATAATGAATCTAAAATATTGAATGGAAATTGATGTGTACGTGGCCAACAAAACGTAATCCCCAAGTTGAGAATGTAAGTATAAATAGAAGGTAGAGGTTCACTTTTTCCTCTGCTCATATTCAATCTCTCTCGCCTTGCTTTATGTTCTTTTCTAAAAGTCTATTTTTTATGTTAAGTATTATACCTATAATACTTCAAAGCCCTGCCTCGTTTTAAGTGTTTTAACCCCTGATCACTGATACGCTGTCTGATTGACGTAGGGCCCCGTAACGAATGTCAAGGCTCTGCCCGACTAACTTCGTTGGGGTTCTGTCTCGTGACGTAGGGATAAAGTTGAATTGGGTTATTATAATTAACACAAGTAATTTACATATTTTATTAAATAGTATAACCACCCTCCTAAAACACCCCTGACACCCCTACACTTCCTAAAATATACCCCGTATGCGATAAACGAATCCGTATACCTTTATTTTATTAAAAATCAAATAAAACACAAAATCCACAAGTCGCTCGCGGGCCGGGAACGAGATCACTAAGATCCCCGCGGGGCGCGACAGCTCAATATCAGGAAGACACCCTGTGCCGCCACATGTCGATGACTCAGCAACCTCACACCACTTTTAAGGTTCTCGCGGGCCGCGTAAGCTCGTGCCTAATCTTTCATGGGGCGCGACGAACTCGAAGATCAGCACTATAAATAGGAGGCATCGGCAATTCATTTCCGTCGCTCACAATTCAAAACCCTCTCTCAAATTCTGATAGTATAAATAAATCTCGGGTATAATACCCCCTAAATAGCAAAGCTCTGCCTCGTTGCAAGTATTATAATCCCGGTTACGTATTAGATATGTTGCCCGATTGATCCAGGGTTCCGTAACGGCTGTCGTGGTTCTGCCTGACGTAGTCGTTGGAATGCCGTCTCGGGGAGGGTACTACTAATGTAAATATTGGGTTATTATGCTAACGCGTGTGCATTGTTTAATTAATAGATAACAACCAGGAAAATCACAGGAAAAACCCTAAAGTTGCAATGTGAGTTATTCTTTTTTTGTAAACCTTTTTAGCAAACTATTTTACAAAACCTTTATTTATTTAAATGATAATTAACAGTGATTGAATCTTTGTAGTCTTCAATTACTGCGGGTATGTTGGGGTTTTGTATACAAAATGTGGAACACGTTACCGTTGGACAAAGAGTTAGCCAATGTGTAATATGACCCACCAGTCAAAACTAAGTGCTTAAGGCCTCGAAACAATTTCTGCAAGTACGGACTTGCTTGTTGTCAACAACTATTTTGTTGACAAAACGTCCGCGAAAACCATGTTAAACAACTTCCGAAAAATTTATAAAAATTACGAATCATCATTTATATTTTTATACCACTTCTGACCAAATATTGAGTCAAAACTAAGTGTTTAAGGCCTCGAAACAATTTCTGCAAATACAGACCTGCTTGCTGTCAACAACTATTTTGTTGACAAAACGTCCGCGAAAACCGCGTTAAACAACTTCCGAAAAGCTTATAAAAATTACCAATCATCATTTATATTGTTATACCACTTCTGACCAAATATTGAGTCAAAACTAAGTGTTTAAGGCTTCGAAACAATTTATGCAAATACGGACCTGTTTACTGTCAAAAACTATTTTGTTGACAAAACGTCCGCGAAAACCGCGTTAAACAACTTCCGAAAAGCTTATAAAAATTACCAATCATCATTTATATTGTTATACCACTTCTGACCAAATATTAAGTCAAAACTAAGTGTTTAAGGCTTCGAAACAATTTCTGCAAATACGGACCTGCTTGCTGTCAACAACTATTTTGTTGACAAAACGTCCGCGAAAACCGCGTTAAACAACTTCCGAAAAGCTTATAAAAATTACCAATCATCACTTATATTGTTATACCACTTCTGACAAAATATTGAGCCAAAACTAAGTGTTTAAGGCTTCAAAACAATTTTGCATATAACAGACCTGTTTGCTATCAATAACTATTTTATTGACAAAATGCCCGCGAAAACCATGTCCATTTTATCATTCACAATGCTATCCATTATACAAGTAAGTATTCTATTCTAGAAGGTGTAAGTTTTACTTACCTTGCATTCCGAAACACGCTTTTCCTTCTTACTTGATTCGTTTGACCCGCTTCCTTTCCAAGCCTCCACCTAGCTTGTTAAGCGTCAAACTATCGTTATAATTCCTAAGACAGTTAGATTGGTCATCATCAATTATGACTACCCCACCTTACGGGTTTTATGTCAAATTTATCACTCGATCTAGTCATTGGTCGGTTTGACTTTTTATAGGTCAATTGACTTATCAACATATTCAAATGCACATTTGTTTCATTGAACTCACTTAGGAATTTCATCCGATTACTTAATGAAATCAAATTTTACTTACTAACTAGTAGGTAACATGATTTCAAACATCCACGACATGAATTTAGCACCGAATTTCTTTTTGTTATACGAAAACCCATCTTATGACAAGTATGTTTACATACTCGAATTCATAATTGTTCAAGTACCTCTCTATTACTACCATCCATGATGGTTTCGAACCCTAGTCTATTATAAACTTACTCAAATTGTCAAGTTTATCATCAATTTATCACTCTAATTCAAGACTTCATCATATTTTCATAAACCCATTTACCTCATATAAGGTAAATACTTCAATTACAAGTTTATGGCACAAATTTAACAAGTTTGCACCTAGGGTTTTGTTTCTAAACTTAAACCCACATCAATTTCACTAAAACATTAAATTTTCATACAAGAATTTCATTCATGCATGATTATCAAAATTCCAAAATATCACCAAATCATAATTTTCGACATACCTTACGATCCCCTTGTCTTGGTGATCGCGAATTTAGTAAAAGCCCCAAATTCCTAGCTTGTTTTCCCTCTGATTTTGATCAAATTGTGAGTTTAGGGTTCAAAGAAGGAACCCCTTTCTTGCTTTGTGTAAACATCGACCAGAACACACACCTTGTGTGTGTTTTGAGTCAAATTTTCTTTTTATTAATTTCACTTTCAGTTTGTCCATTATAGCCCCTCTATTTTCCAAAGTTTACAAAAGAAAGGTTAATTAGTCAAGTTCCTTTATTGTCTACAACATTTAGTTAACTAGGTTAATTATTCCTAGTTACCGAATGGGTTCGGGAAGTCATAACCCATTTTACTTTAAGTCCCGTTAACTCGGGACTTCTATATACTTTGTTTTTCCCAAAGTATTTACCCTCCTTTTAATTAACATCAAGTTTATTTATTCAAATTCTAATATTTACCGGGTTAATAATTTTTTTTACCACTAACAGTATCTTACCCATCTTTACTATTAATGTGGTTTGATTACCAAACCCGTTTTTGGGGTGTTACAAGTATACCCCCTTAAAGAGGTTTTGTCCCCGAAACCTTTTCCATGTAGTCCATTAGATTTATACCTAATGCATTTGGTCTCAATAATCTTTCGAGCGTTATTCATACCTTAACCATTTGTTAGTATTCCAGAATAGTATGGTGATATCTTTTGGGTTACAAAACATATGCGTATAACCTCATACTTTATAGCTTTACCCTTCAATCGTGCTTTTGCTCGATGTGACTTCCCGACACTTCGTTTATGTTACCTTATGATCGCCTAGTATAGGCGATTAATGCTCTTCGTTAGTAAGGCCTCATGGACCGTCAATTTCGTTTCATACTCATTTACCTTTATTATTTTACTTGACCGAGACACCATTTGGTCACTCGGTCATATCAATTTGTCACTAATCTCTTTTCCACGCGAATCTTATAATGATAAGCGCATTGGACAAGTTGTTAAATTTTAAAATTGACCTTAACCGGTCTTGCTGGTTAGACTTACCGATCTCCGGTTACCTTATACCCCGTTGCTCGGGTATACTATCATTGCCTTTACCTGAGGCTTACAAGTATTTATGACCCCTAATTCCGTAGCTCGTGCTACAATGGGGTCCTGCTTTCTGATATGTTTAAGTTCATGACAATCTTTATGTTTTCGAAACTTTCCTTTCGAATTTACCATCTTACACCTATTGGTGTCAAGACCTGTTCCTTTCTAATAGTAATCGTTTCCCAATCAACCTCATATTGTTTATGTTTGGTAAAACGTTGTTTTTAACTAAAACTGAAATTTAGTTAACATTTTATCTTTAATTTATGTCAAACAGTTCTGACAACTTGACATTTATTCTTTTACAGTCCTTATTTTACGCGGGGATTCTTAAATGTTTTCCTCGCTTTACACTATCGACCCGTAGGTTCTTTCACTTAGCCTCATTGGCTATTTCTTTCGATTTTCACTCTTTTTAGGTGAGACCTCAACAGTTCATTTCTTTCCGTTTATGACCCAAGGGTCTTCTTGGTCCCGTAGACCTTAACTCTACTTTTCAATCGCGTAGGTTATGATGATCCCGTAGATCATCTTTTATTCGTGTTTATATTCAAATGTATATATACATATATAGCTTCAAAACATCCTTTGTTATGTTTGAAATCGTTTATTTTCGCTTTTGAACTTTAGTTGACCTTGGCCGTAGTCTAAGGTTTCGCTCGTTTACTTCCGGACTAATTTTTTTTCCGATTTTTATGACTCTTTGCGTCATCTACACGTCGATTTGTTCTACGCTTACCATTATCTGGTTCTCACATGTATTTCTTTGCAATCCTCTACCCGGGTTCTTTTACCTTAGGGTTTTTAGCGCCCATAACCCCTTGCATAGGTTTATTAATATTTCGCGCTTTTATTTATTCGGTTCGTGCTTACTTTCATTAGTAAGCGTTATTCTTTATTTATTTCATTTGACTTGTTCGTGTGAAATTTTATCACTTATGGATGTCAAACTTCATTCTTTGTTCGACCCGTTCAACTTTAAAATAGTTGAACATAATTTATCAAAATTTCTATTTATATCATCTTGTCGTCTTTTAGTCATGACTCAAAACCCGAGTCTTTTGACTTTCCACCCGAGTTCCCGCTTATCGGTCTACGCATGTGTTTAACTCCTTACCCATCAACCGGGTGTTTTACCGAAGTCGTTATTATTGCAACCCTTCCGGTATGCATTAAGACTTCGCTTCGATTTATTTGGTCGTCTTAGCGAAATTCATCGCTTTTATTCGACCATGTCTTTTATTCTTTATATGACCATCCTTGACGGCCTTATAGATTATGAGTGACGATTATCATCGTCATCCTTTCTTTACTACGTCCAAAGTTAACAACTTTGATTATCTTTTTTTCGTGTGGTTAATACCTTCGCTTTTATGATCCGGCGGATCATCTATACTTTGGTTTTACTTGCCCATTTTGTCAACCATGGCTCTTTCGTCCCTTCTCTTGGGCTCATTATTCTAATGTAATACGCTTCTGTCACCCGGCTTGCGTTTACATTATTCTCAAGTATTTTGCTCATTTGATTCATTTGGGTACTTTTATTTTGTCCCATTTACCCTGTCCTTACTACATCGGATGTAAGTATGTCCATCATAAAAGTTCATGGTACCACGTGTTCACTACATACTTGGCCAGAGTAAGCGATCAACACCTGATATACATGACCTTTTATAATTTTCACATTACACCCCATGTAAGTAACGCCTCTACATAGTTTTCTTGGAAATAATATTCTGGATATGTATTCTATTCAGGTTTTCCAAGCTTTTAATTTATATGTGCAACAATCATTCTCTAGATGTTTGTTGCATATTGCTATTTGTTCAATTAAATTTAAAATGTGCACCTGGCAATGCTTGCCCTAACGGGCTTCTTTTGCCGTTAACCTTGTTCGCGATCACTACGCGATTTAGATTCTTGATGAGTATGCTCTGCTTGTCATACATCAGACCGTTCCATCATCATGTTCATAATTCGTCCAACTCTCGTCATCTTCAGATGCGAGTGTCCTTCAATTAAAACATTCACAAAGTTAGTAATGTCGACATCAATAATCGTCCGTATTATAATACAAGGCTTTTCCATTATACGTGTCAACACACGTAATTTCGTTGACTATATCTATCCTTTATCGATTTGATTGGTGTAACGTGTATTACACAATGACCCTATGTGTTGTTCTCAACACTTTAATCATACTAAACCATTACTATATACATGTACTTACCGGATTTGCGATCAAGCCTCGAACCGAACACTTTATTATTTTAACCTTGAGCTCTGATTACCAACTTGTAAGACCCGTCTCTATTAATCAATATTATAATATTAAACACGTATTTTATACGAAAATGCAAGCTTACAAAAAAACTTTTCCAAGTTAAACTTCTTGCATAATTTAAAACATTCCAAAATATAATTTCTAGTGTTTACAATATCCACTTTATAAACTAGAACAAAATAAGATCGTTGCGGAAGCTTCGAGACATGGGTTCGGTTCTCCTTTCTTGCTTGATCCTCATCCGGAGTTCTATAAGACATTCCTAAAATCAAAACTAACATAAAAGTTAGTTTTGACAGTTTCACAACAAGTTATAAACATATTTCCATCCAATTCATTCATCCATTATTCAAAATTCTTGTTTCCTTCGAATTCAAATTTCCGGTTCTTAAACCGAATTATTTGACCCGTTATGGGTATTTATGTCAACCTATAATTTTATCAACTCTTATTTCCTCCAACCATAATCCATATTATGGTTAGTACATGTACCATTCACGAGAGTATCATTCCTTGTGCGTACCTGGCACGGGTCAACATTGACTCGTTTTTAATACATTGCATTACTTTTTGCCAACTTTGGCAAAACATGCTCATACTTTCCGCTTGCCTGTATTTGTAACACTTAACAATACGTAATATTACCAATCATCATTTATATTATTATACAACTTCTGACTAAGTATTGAGTCAAAACTAAGTGTTTAAGGCCTCGAAACAATTTCTGCAAGTACGGACTTGCTTGTTGTCAACAACTATTTTGTTGACAAAACGTCCGCGAAAACCATGTTAAACAACTTCCGAAAAATTTATAAAAATTACGAATCATCATTTATATTTTTATACATCTTCTGACCAAATATTGAGTCAAAACTAAGTGTTTAAGGCCTCGAAACAATTTCTGCAAATACAGACCTGCTTGCTGTCAACAACTATTTTGTTGACAAAACGTCCGCGAAAACCGCGTTAAACAACTTCCGAAAAGCTTATAAAAATTACCAATCATCATTTATATTGTTATACCACTTCTGACCAAATATTGAGTCAAAACTAAGTGTTTAAGGCTTCGAAACAATTTCTGCAAATACGGACCTGTTTGCTGTCAACAACTATTTTGTTGACAAAACGTCCGCGAAAGCCGCGTTAAACAACTTCCGAAAAGCTTATAAAAATTACCAATCATCATTTATATTGTTATACCACTTCTGACCAAATATTGAGTCAAAACTAAGTGTTTAAGGCTTCGAAACAATTTCTGCAAATACGGACCTGCTTGCAGTCAACAACTATTTTGTTGACAAAACGTCCACGAAAACCGCGTTAAACAACTTCCGAAAAGCTTATAAAAATTACAATCATCACTTATATTGTTATACCACTTCTGACAAAATATTGAGCCAAAACTAAGTGTTTAAGGCTTCGAAACAATTTTGCATATAACGGACCTGTTTGCTATCAATAACTATTTTATTGACAAAATGCCCGCGAAAACCATGTCCATTTTATCATTCACAATGCTATCCATTATAAAAGTAAGTATTCTATTCTAGAAGGTGTAAGTTTTACTTACGTTGCATTCCGAAACACGCTTTTCCTTCTTACTTAATTCGTTTGACCCGCTTCCTTTCCAAGCCTCCACCTAGCTTGTTAAGCGTCAAACTATCATTATAATTTGTAAGACAGTTAGATTGGTCATCATCAATTATGACTACCCCACCTTATGGGTTTTATGTCAAATTTATCACTCGATCTAGTCATTGGTCGGTTTGACTTTTTATAGGTCAATTGACTTATCAACATATTCAAATGCACATTTGTTTCATTGAACTCACTTAGGAATTTCATCCGATTACTTAATGAAATCAGATTTTACTTACTAACTAGTAGGTAACATGATTTCAAACATCCACGACATGATTTTAGCATCGAATTTCTTTTTGTTATACGAAAACCCATCTTATGACAAGTATGTTTACATACTCGAATTCATAATTGTTCAAGTACTTCTCTATTACTACCATCCATGATGGTTTCGAACCCTAGTCTATTATAAACTTACTCAAATTGTCAAGTTTATCATCAATTTATCACTCTAATTCAAGACTTCATCATATTTTCATAAACCCATTTACCTCATACAAGGTAAATACTTCAATTACAAGTTTATGGCACAAATTTAACAAGTTTGCACCTAGGGTTTTGTTTCTAAACTTAAACCCACATCAATTTCACTAAAACATTAAATTTTCATACAAGAATTTCATTCATGCATGATTATCAAAATTCCAAAATATCACCAAATCATAATTTTCGACATACCTTACGATCCCCTTGTCTTGGTGATCGCGAATTTAGTAAAAGCCCCAAATTCCTAGCTTGTTTTCCCTCTGATTTTGATCAAATTGTGAGTTTAGGGTTCAAAGAAGGAACCCCTTTGTTGCTCTGTGTAAACATTGACCAGAACACACACCTTGTGTGTGTTTTGAGTCAAATTTTCTTTTTATTAATTTCACTTTCAGTTTTGTCCATTATAGCCCCTCTATTTTCCAAAGTTTACAAAAGAAAGGTTAATTAGTCAAGTTCCTTTATTGTCTACAACATTTAGTTAACTTGGTTAATTATTCCTAGTTACCGAATGGGTTCGGGAAGTCATAACCCATTTTACTTTAAGTCCCGTTAACTCGGGACTTCTATATACTTTGTTTTTCCCAAAGTATTTACCCTCCTTTTAATTAACATCAAGTTTATTTATTCAAATTCTAATATTTACCGGGTTTAGTAATTTTTTTTACCACTAACAGTATCTTACCCATCTTTACTATTAATGTGGTTTGATTACCAAACCCGTTTTTGGGGTGTTACACAAATGTTTTTAAAACGCGTTTCAGGTAACAAAATGTAAGAGCCAAATAGAAGCCAGCTGGAAAGCACTGAAGGCTTGAAAAAGTGGCTATAAAAGTTACCTAAATAAAGAAGATGTTTTTATCAAATAAAAATAGGGTTTATTCCCCATGGAAATATTTGTAATAGAAACTTGGGTTTTCCCACGTATTGTTATGATACTGATATTTATGAAAACATGGTGGTTTTTCTCTGATAAAATATTTCCTAACTACGGTCCTAATGAAATTTCCGCTGCCAAAATAATTAAACAACCGATACCACCGAAACTGGCTCACGGCCGCCCGTTCCCAGTTAATAGGGGTCGGGGGTTGTGACAGAGAAGGTGGTATCAGAGCCACTAGTTTAAGCCATTTAAGTGTTCTTTTAATACCTAAACTTAAACATTATGTTAGGAAATTAATATGATAACTTATGTGTTATTCTGTGTAAATAAATCTTAATATTTATATTATGATTTTTATGCTATTTTAACAAATTGTAAGTTCACATTATGAGTGATCAATATGATTAAATGTACCTATAGGCTACCCAGGAAGACATATTATATTTCTAGTAAAATATAACCTGTGCCTTATATTTTAACTAGGCAGACACTTTTCTAGTTAGACTTACACTTTAGGGTCTATAGTTTTATAGTATAGGTTTATGTTAACGAAAGTTTATATATTATAAAACACCGCCCTATATCAATTCCATAAATTCCATAAGATTAAATAAAAATGAGGATTTCTAGAGATTAAAACACCAAGTTTGGGAAAAAGAAGAAGAAGAAGAAGAAGAAGAAGAAGAAGAAAATTTCATTAACCAACTCCAGCCTCGATCTATTACATCAATATATTTTATTGCTGATAACAATTTGATGATCAGTGTGTATAACTAGGTTATAAAATTTAACTTGTAGTATCACAAATGATTTTAAATGCCCAAAATGAAAAGAATTTACCTCTACAATATGGTAATAATTTATTATATATGTATTTCTATCTCCTTACTTGTCGTACAATACCCCTTGAACACAACCATCATCATATTTTCAATTAAACATAGCAAGTAGTTTACTCAATTTAAAAAATTGTTAATTGTTGCATGTTTCGACCTAATTAGATTATTTCAATCCACCTCAGATATAGCTCTTTAAATCTAGTATGAATAAATTGTTTTAGTTATAAAACTTTTCTTCCAAATATTATAATTCAAGTATCAAAAGGGAAGGATTAGAAAGATTTTTTCAAGTTACCAATCCCTTGTGTTTATTTATTTATTTTTCTCAACTAAAATTTATTATATCCTACTTTATAAATTAGAAATTTTCTGTAGGATCGTTGAATCGATCGAAACGAGTCAATCAGAAGAGTTCTTGACCAAATCAAAGGCGGAATTCAATGATTTGATCTTCATTCCGCTTGTTTTGCACGTAGATTCACTTTACTTGTCTCTTGTATTGATTTGACAAAGATATACAGGCTGGAGACACTTCGGCAGAGCTTCGCTACCAGAATCACACTCCTTACAAATGAAACATCAAGTCACCTATTTATACTAACACCATTTCGCACGGACCATACCTCTCCAGTTCGCATGAACTGGCCAAGTGCCAGTTCGCACGAACTGGTCAATTCGTGTGGACTGGTTAGTTTTGACCTGTTTCCCGTTTTTCTCGTATTTCATGACTTGTTTCATCTATACTATTACACGACTCGATACAAGACGAAGTCAACAGACATATGCACCAACAAACTCCCCCTTGGATGTTGACGAGTCTTCGGCACACTGTTCTTCAGTCTTGATCAGTCTTCTCACGCTCTTCCAAAGTATTTGACGTTGTAAGTCTCCATCCAACTCTCTCTTCTTCTCTTTCTATTCCATAACTGCAACCTGGCTTTCCAAATTCTTCTCCAGAATTGTAACCTGGCTCTTTGAACTTCCAGGAGCTATTTCATGATCAGAATCTGGCTCTTATGCTTTCACAGGTTCAGAATGGTTCTTGGCTCTTTCACAGCTTCAGGAACATCACCTGGCTTTCCGTAGCAACAGGATCAGGAACCTGGCTTTATCGTCTTCAGACTCCCCCTATCAACATGCTGCGATCGCAGTCTAGAATTCTTTATTTGTAGCTTAGGATCGAAAACCTGGCATTAAACTTCAGGAATCGAAACCTAGCTTTTTCAACGTTTCCTGCACATTCTGTACCCAAAACATAAGTTTCTCAATTTTTAAGACATAACAAATTTTAGAAACTATTGGTAGATATCATTCAAAACTTATCCAAACACCACTTGTATATGTAACATTTAAAGTTTTTCCAACAAACTCTCCCAACCCAATGTGGTTCATCATGTTCAGCACTTTGAATTTTGAAAATCAGCTTTTCAACATTAGTTGTCGAAAGTAAGATGAAATAAAATCTTTTTTGTTTTTCAAAATTTTATGCTAAAACACACTAAACTCTTTTTGGATTTACGGAAATAAACTATATACAGACATATTTTTGTGAGTTTGCGTTAGAGGATCATATCAGTTTTTGACAAATCACTAGCACCGTTGAGCTTTAAACACTTTAAGTTTTAAACAATTCACATAGATTGACGATATTGTTGTGCTCTTAAACTCAATCTAAAAACTTTCGAAATTCTTACTGATACGTTAAGGTATATTAATTTTGCACTAAATTCTTATGGACCCCGCAATCTCAGCATATCCCCTCATCATGCAATACACTGACTCAAGTAATGCCTTTAAACTTTCATCAACTGTTATATGTGCGAAAACAACGCAAAATGTTTAAACATTAACAATCAGGTCGATACTTCCGTATACGCAGAGAAAGTCCAATGTTTAAACAAAATAAGAAATAAAAACAAGTTGAATATGTTTAGATCTTAACCACCAGTTCGATATTCACATATACGCAGAGGTGATCCAAGATTTAAACGAAACACCAAGAAAAATAAAGCAGAACGTTTAGGCACTAACATCCAGGTCGATACTCACGTATACGTTGAGGATATCCAATGCTTAAACAAAATAAAGAAATAAAACAAGTTTAAATCTTTGAAAAATGAAATGCACAATCACAGTGACCTTTTCAGCAAGTTGTGAAAGTTCACAAACTGACCGGTTTTTATGCTCTTTTAGCATTCAGCGATTACCGAGTAGGTACACAGTCACGACGGATAAAATTAAGTACTATGCTTTCAACCGCGTTTCCCACTAGAACTAGGCTTTTTCATTTAAGTTTGTATCGTTATCGCAAAATTTGAAAACAAATTGTACAAATAAAATGATAAACTGATGAGAATCACTTTAATTCTCCATCTACTTGGCATAAACAATCAGAACTCCCCCTAACAACAAACTATTTTCTCATTATGATTTCAAAACACTTAAGTTTGTTTTAATCAAAATGGTTTTTCCAGAAAATTAGTTTTGTGTATCATTTCACAAACATGGGGATTAAATCATCATATTGTTCTTTCAACTACTTGTAACAACCACTTGTAGGTATGACAGTATCACAGTTTTCAATTACTTTAACCACTTGTAGGTCGAAATATCACATTTGTGAATTTCTCAAGAAAGATGCCGATTCCTACTCCCCAATTACCAACCTGGGAGTTCCGGCAAGTTAGGTTTTTCATTTAAAAAGATTCACCCAAGCCTGACTGTCCTTGGGTTTGCCAATTTTTTGCTTTACAATTCCGTTTGACAATGGTGAAAATTTTGCATCATCCATTGTCGAACCAGAATTGTCACTTTTTACCTCAATTTGTGGCTCCTCTAACTTTGACGAGTCAGATTCATCGCCAGAACGTGGCTCCTTTGTTTCCAAAGAAACAAATTCCTTGCCAGAAATTGGCTCCTTTGTTTTCGAAGAAACAAATTCATCGCCAGAAAGGGGAACCCAATCCTTTCTTGATTTAGGTTTTCCAAGTTAATTGACATGTGTCATGAACGACCTTTCACAATTTCTTTTGTATTCAAACACTTTTATAAAAAATTTGTCTGAAAATTTAACTTTCTTTGATTTTTTAAGTGTTGGATTGACCAATTTTTTCTTTCTTTACTCCCTCTTTTGTCCTCATATTTGTATCTGATGAATCCGTTTTATTTGACTGATCAGTTTGTGTGGAGTAAAACGATTTATCAGAACTTTTATCTGAACCAACAGTTGTATCTGAGGACAAAATCTTAGCAAGATACACCCTTGCTTTCTTTCTTTTCAATCTCAGTCTGTTTTCCTGCCCCTGTGACAACTTCACTTTCTGTTCTTTAGGCTTTTCTTCAATTTTGACTGATTTTTTCTTTACCATTCTCTGAGATTCAGCCCTCGATCTTCCCTTTGATCTCATTGGGCAATCTTTGGCAATATGACCTCTGATATGACAGTGATAGCATCTTATCGGCTCAAATCTCTGATTCTGGCAGTTAACAGCAATGTGTCCTTTAAAACCACATTTGTAACACACCCTGTTATCGTACCATTCTCCACTTTCATACCAAACATTTAAATCGTAACATTGTTTGACTTTGTGGTAATCAGGACTTCTCTTGTAAGCTTGATTTGACTTTTGAGCACTATGGTCAAACCTGCACCACTTATTACCAACTTTTTGTGAGTTTAAATTTTCAAATTTTTGTAATTTTTGATGACGATTGGATGAATGAACTGATGATCTTTTATTGTTGTTTTGAAAATTTTTTGAATTTTTGTTTTGTTTTTGTTCCACATTCTTCTTAAAAGGTTTTTGAGTTGAGCATTCACCTTTTCCAGTGGACTGTAAAACAGTTTCTTGAAATTTTTCTTTTAATTTCAAAAATATTTTTCTTTTATCATTTTCATCATCAGATTTATCAACACAATCTTCAATTATGACTTTGTCATAATTTGTGATATCGTCACTTATTGGAATTTTCTTTTTATTTTCATTGACCTGTTTTGGACGTATATAATCTGGTATTAACAACGACGAGGTCACAAAACCGTTCAATTTCTTTTCTAAAACATCAGTTGAATGATTTTCTCGAGATGAGAATTTATTTCCTTTTGTTTTTCAATATTATTTTTACTAAAAATAGATTTTTCATTTTCTAAAATTTTTATTTGATTTTTAAAATCTTTTTCAATTTTTAATTTTTCATTTTCTAAAAACTTTATTTTATTTTGAAACTCTTTTTCATTTTCTTTTAAAATTTTGTTTTCTAATGTCAAACTCTCCACGTCTTTCAAGAGTTTGACATTTTCTGATCTGGATTTATTACAATTTGAGCACATCTCAGGCATCTTTACAGCGGCTTCTTCTTTTTCAGTCTTGACAGCTGGAATTTGTTCAACCTGCTTTTTCACATCAGGTTTGATTTGTCCTTCAGCTGTTGCTGTTTTTTCTTCTTTCTCAGTCTTAATTTCCGGTTTACCAAACCCTTCAGACTCAGACTCAGACTTCTTTTCTGATTTTGTCTCCACAGTTTCTGATTTGTCGTCGGACTCGGACTCCTTTTTGACAAACACTGACTCCTGTGTTGCGCCTTTGATCTCATTGTTATCAGAAGGTGTTTTAGTTTGTTCTATCTGTTTCTTTTCTTTTGCTACTTGTTTCTCCTTTAGCTTCTCCAATTTATCTGCAAAATAAAATTTGAAACTTTTAGGAGATAATTCTTTTTGATAAATTTCGAGTTTACGAATTTTTTCACTGTCATCGTCACTCTCTTCATCAGACGAGTGATCAAAGATATGCGTTTTTTCCGAAGTTTCTTTTACTGAAACTGATTCTTCTTCTTGCTTTATCGGAATATATTGCGGAGATTCATAATACAAATATGCGAAATATTCTTCATAATCCATGTTTCAGTTTCAGCAGTTCACAACTTCACAGCTTTCAAACAAAATGGAATCTCAAACGAACTGATATCATTCACTTCGTGCGAACTGAGCTGCTAGAACACTTCGTAAGAACTGATCAAACCTCAAACGAAATGGATAAGGTTTAATTCGCGCGAACTGGATCACAAATGTTCAATACGTGCGAAATGAGATCTATAATGTCCAAACCGTGCGAAATGGGGATCAGGTCAAACAAACTGGAGTCATTTCATGCGAATTGATGAGATTTCGAGCGAAATGATACAAATAAGGACCAATTCGTGCGAAATGAAGTAACTGTCAAGCGAAATGGAAATCCATTTCATACGAAATGATGATGATGTCACACAATCGGTATGTTTTTGTCAAAATTGATCACGTTTTAGGTCGATTTTTGGTCTGATTCTTTCAAGGATTGTTTAAAACAGTGTTTCGCTTGTTATATATGAAATTCAATCCATTTTAACCGTAAAATCTCGTTCAATTTTGAAAAACGTGTAGAAGAATGAGTAGAAAACAGAATTTCTCCGTGAAAACAAGCTAAAATGGTAAGAACTCCTCCTCCTGAGCTCTGATACCAGTTGTAAATCGATCGAAACGAGTTAATCAGAAGAGTTCTTGACCAAATCAAAGGCGGAATTCAATGATTTGATCTTCATTCTGCTTGTTTTGCACGTAGATTCACTTTACTAGTCTCTTGTATTGATTTGACAAAGATATACAGGCTGGAGACACTTCGGCAGAGCTTCGCTACCGGAATCACACTCCTTACAAATGAAACATCAAGTCACCTATTTATACTAACACCATTTCGCACGAACCATACCTCTCCAGTTCGCACGAACTGGTCAGTTCGTGTGGACTGGTTAGTTTTGACCTGTTTCCTGTTTTTCTCGTATTTCGTGACTTGTTTCATCTATACTATTACACGACTCGATACAAGACGAAGTCAACAGACATATGCACCAACATGTTCTTTAGTATAAATCAATTTAACTTCAAGACCCAAAATAAAAAAGCAAAACATAAAAGGTTAAAAAAAAGAAATATACAAACTTGCGGGCTGATAATATAATATAACTTAATTAAAAAAAAAATTACTCACTGTGCAAAATCATATGAAAAGTATGCAATGGCATATTTGTAAATATATTTTAATTTAAGTTTTACTGTAGCTAAGATCTACCTCAAATTGTATATATATATAATAATAATTATAACCAGAATGTAATTTTAGGTAACATAATACCTAAAATTTGTATCACCAAAGGACAATATATAGTACAACTGTTTAAACTAAAGTGTCATAGATTAATATACTGTGTTTATAAGTACATACTTATATATACCTAAATATATACACATATATTTTAAACAGAAGATGTATTTATATATATGTACCCCCTTCAACTATTTATATTATTAATATATTTGACTACAAAGGGTACTAATATCTAAATATATGTATCTTTTAACCAATATGAACAAGACAGTATATACCCATGATAAATTGAATAAATTTATCCTAATAAATATTTGTACTATATAATAAAATAAATATCTAATTTTATACATTTAAATCTATAACATGGATCGAAGAAAGCATAGATTCAAAAGATTTTTATATATATTATAATAATTATATATATAAATATTCGTGTTTATAATCTCTATCATTTAGAATACTAAATTTTCATTTTCTTTTAAAAGAAGAGAAAAGATGGGTCTGATGGTTTATACAATCCGTACACATAAGAGAGATTAGATAATTAAATTCTAAAAGCAAAGATATTACAAATTGAATACATCTTTTCTTACTCGATTTAAATTAATATTTTATTTATGTTCTAGTTATTATTTCATTTTTCAAGCTAGAATTAAAATAGATACTCCACATAAAGATAATTGACTCAAAAGTGTATTTAATACACTTATATAGTTTATTTAAAGATCGAATTATGGTATTAATAAATTACTATTATTATTGTTTGAAATATATATATATCTATACTACTTTATAAAGCATATAGGAAGGACATAAATGGTCATTTGTCATTGTACAAGCATTTCAAACACATTGTACCAACATCTTAAGCACAAATGTGTTGAAAGTACCTTTTCAACACACAGAACTCTGTTGGGCGGCCAAAATTTTTGTTCAAAATTTGAATCCCCACTCATTCCCATTTCCCCATACATCCTGTCATTTCATTTTCTTGCATTCAAATTTTGAATTCCATTTTCTCATCCCAAGAAACCCATTATCTTCCTACCTACTTTCATTTCAATTGCAGAGAGAGAACGAGATGCTAGAGAGAGGGCGAGAGAGAGGGCGAGAGAGCGAGAGAATCAGTGGCTTCCATTCCGACGACGGTGGTTCACGAGGGTTTTGCAACCACGAGTTCACAATCTCCATCAGAAATCAAATCCAATGGAGAATACGGTTCAAGAGGTTTGCGATTCAATCATTTCACTTCATACAAAGGTTACTAACAATCGCAGACCTAATTTTTGGTTTCAATGATGAAGTTAGGGCACTTTCGAATATGGATCTGGACTGTAATGAGGTGTTGAATTCGTTTTTTTTTTTTTTTTTTTGCTAAATTCGATTCTGACCAGATTTGATTTGTTCTTTTTTTGGTTCGTTTTTTCATGAATGATGATGAAGTTAAGAAAAATAATTGCTGCAAAAGCCATTTATACATAATTTATGTTCTTATATCTTTCTCCTCGATCTAGGGTTTAGACCATAGACCATTAAAGGAGGCCAACTAAACTAGGGTTTCGACTACTGATCTATTTCTGCACGTATGTTCTTTAGACAAAACAAGGTAAGGTTCTTTCATTTTGAGTTCTTATTTTCGGTGATTTTGTGGTTTGGGGCACAGATCTAGCAAAGGCAGATTCATGTTATTTGGGTTTTAAGGTTGTTGAGGACTAATGAGGCGATTTCATGTGATGGTATGGTAGAGAAGTAATACATCTGCTACAGGTACAGTTTCTGATTTTAGTTAGGGTATTTTTATTAATTTTTATCTTCTTCATGTGGTTTTTATGTTTGTACACTTTTTAAAGGGTATGGAAAGACTACTCTGTTAAGAAAGGTCTTAATTATGCCCCAAAAAGAAGGAAGCCTGCCACCGATTTAAGAAGAGAAAATCTGCAAAGGTATTATAATGTCTTATTTTAATTAATTAAGTGATGGATGCTCTTATTATTGAAGGAAAAACAATATGCTCGAATGCTTATGATACTTGCATCTTCTTATTTCATTTGGTCCGTAGGCTGTTTTGTTAATTGTTTCCCCTGTTTACATAATCTCAAGGATGACTGGAGACATATGGGAGTTTTAGTTTTGGTCTGTGTGTTGGGGATCAACACTAGCACAGGAGATATAAGGCAGGCTTGGTTTGGGAGGATGTCTTTTTGTTGGTATCCCCATTTGCACCCTACTCCCAAACCAAAACCTATAGGATTTAGAAACTGTGTCTGTCAAATAAAAATGTGGTTTTTGTGTATTGTTATGGGTATGGTTGCTTTGGGTTGGGTCACAAATCACAGGTGGAATACTTGGAAAAGGGATTCCTTCATGTCTTCGTGTGTTTGGATGTACTGCATATTAGAGGTGATGTTGCTGGATCTCGGTTTATTCTTTGTAGAAGTCTTAAGAAGTTCCAAGAGCTGGCCAAATCACTTGCAAAAGCTGTGCAATCACAATGACTATTATACCCTTCTTCATTCGAGTAACAGTCTCAGGAAACTTAGCAGGCTGTTAAAGCTCCTTCAGGTTTTTAATTGACCTGTTTCTTTTAAGAAAGAATTTCTAAATTTTGTCATTTGACCACGTATTATGCTGATTCGTACTAGCTTTTTTTGATGGTATTCTCTTTCTGTCTGCTCACCTGCAGTGTTGTTTTGCGCTCTTTGTCGCATGGTGGAAGACTCATCTAGCGTGGAAGGTATGCTTTGATTAACCTAACAAAAATATAGGCTTTATTTTTTGTTTTTATATAATGGAAAGATAGCCGATTTGGATTTGTATAAACTGGAAAGAATAGAATGCTGAGAATCAGTTACCGAGGTGTGTTCTGATTTTAATTTTGGATTCCTTTGTATGATTTTTTTAGATGTTTTTCATTTAATTTTTTTTTTTTTGCATTCTTTTGTGTAGTTCTTGATACTGCAGCAGGAGTTTGGTGCGATACAAAATCTGTTGTGACGTCTCCAAGGACTGGTAGATACAGTGCTGATGCTGTTGCTGGCGGAGATGCCGTGGTTGAATTAACAAGGCGGTGTAGGCACGCGGCTGCTGCTATAGGGGATTTAATTTTCATTTACGGTGGTTTACGCGGAGGTAAGACCTGATCTATATTTTCAGTTCTCTCGATACACCAATATTTCACATTTTCAAAAAAATCTGGTACTATGGTGTTTTATTTACTGTTGCTTTGTTAACTGCAGGGGTATTGTTAGATAATCTTTTAGTTGCTGAAGACCTGGCTGCTGCTGAAATGACATCAGCAGCGTCACATGCAGTTGCTGCAGCTGTAGCCTCTAATGCACAGGTAGGCTGGAGGCCACCTGGACGCTATGGATTTGTTGAAGAGAGAACGAGGCAGCCAAATTCTGAAACAGATGCTGACGGTACAGTCGTACTTGGGGATCCTGTTGCTCTGCCTGCTAACGGTGACATGTATACAGATCTCAGCACTGAGAATGGCATGCTCCCCGGCTCAAGGTAGTTTATCAACTAGAATTGTGCTTTATTTCAGCCTGACCTCACTTAACCCGCGCGTTTAGACTTGTATTAGTTGAAGGAAATGCATAAGCTTGATATTGAGAATAGGCCTGTAATAGAACCGAACGAACACGAACACGAACACAGGCATGTTCGTGTTTGTCATTTAACTTTAACCGAACACGAACGTATAATCAAACATATTTTTTTTTCGTGTTCGTTCATTAAGAAAACTTTAATCGAACACGAATGTATAATCAAACGTATTTTTTTTTTCATGTTCGTTCACTAAGAAAATGGGTGTGTTCGTGTTCGTTTATGTTCGTTCGTTTAAAACCTAAACAAACAAGTCATGAACATAAACGAACATAAATAAGCAAACATAAAATAACACAAATGACCAAACATAAACTAGCTTTTTTGTATAAATTATTGATTAATTACGATAAGTTATATTGGAAAGCCCGTTCTTATTTTGGGAACGCCCAATTCTACGCCGGTAATCGCCGAAGATGTATTACCGAGTAATTTAAGTACATTAAGGGTTTTCTTCATATGCTGATTTATAGTTATATATTTCATTACAACATTGTTTCCAATTATGACTTACCAATTATGATGTTCCCACTAAATTGAGTAAGTTTTGTTGTTGAATGAATTTGATATTTGAATCAGCTTGTGAAACTGATGAGCATTAAGGTAATTTTGTTGGCATTAGGGAGTGCTGGTATATGGCATATAAAACAATTGAAGATGCTGGTGGCTGGAAAGCTAGAACTGTTGTGGAGGACATGGATCTTGCAGTTTGGGCTAGCCTCAAGAGGTGGACATATATCTTTGTTGGGTGAGTTGTGATATCAAATATTAGATTTTATTCATCAAATTAATAATCTACAGGAATAAACAGCAAAAAAAAATAAAAAATTCTATTACATAGGTAGAAAACAAACTCCTGATTACCTTCAAAGCTTACCTATGCCAACAACATAGTTGGTAATGTGGGCCAGCTAATATGTTAAAAAATGACCAATGAAATCATCTTTTGCGCTTTGTGCCTCTGCGCGGTACCTTATCGCCTCAGTGTGCTTAACGCTTTTCAAAACCAAGTCGGGACCTAAACGCCTAAGAGCGTCTCATGTGTTTTTAAAACCAAGCAGTGAAGAATATACGCATAGCCTTGTTAACTTCATGTCTCTTGTTAAAGTTTCAATCTTTTTATATTTCCGCAGCTTAAATTTACATCCTGACCTCATTTCATAACTAAATGTAGAAACTGAGGATCACAACTAACAAACAAACATCCATACTGTTGATGCATTTTTTAGTGTCTGTAACTAGTCTTGTTTAACGATGTATTTTGAATGGTCTTTTATTAATTATCGAGTCTGTATGTTATGTTGACCAAGTCAGATATCCTCCTATCTACTTGTGTACAACTTATTTGTCTCTTTTGGTATGTAATGTATTATGAACAATGCATGTTGCATTTAAGGGTAGTTTTGTCATTACTATGTTTATATGTTGCTGATTGTTACTGTCTGATAACAGGAACAAACACAACAGTTGCAGTCCTCGACGAATCAGACCTGATTCGTCGGAACACTTCATGGCGAATCAGACCTGTGTTCAAGTTTCTGTTTCGTTTGAAGGTCATGACGAATCAGACCTTGATTCGTCATATCCTGACGAATCAGACCTTGATTCGTCATGTTTTGGGCTGTTCCAGGCCCAATATCTGGCCCATGTTCAGATTCGTCAAACACTTCTGTGTTTCGTCGACATCTGTGGCCCAGGGACTATATAAGCAACACTTTGTGTTCATTTGAACTCAGAGATAAGAAAACAGACCATAGTAACAAAACTCTGCCAAAATTTAGTCTGAACTGTGTTTGTATCAGTTGTAAAGGTTCTTATCCCGTTAATCAATCGAGTGTGTATCATTGATTAATCCGTGTTGTTTTTATTGCTATATATGTTTGATTTGGCATAGTTACGTGGATTCCGCACGCGTAACCGTGTTTACTATAAACAAGAGATTCGGTTCGTAATCGATCCTCAGATTTCGGGACCTACAAGTGGTATCAGAGCATTGGCTCTTATCCTTGTTTAAAATCAAACTTGTTCGGTTTTTATCAAGTATTTTGTGTGTGTTTTTTTCTGAAAACTTGTTCTTGAAAAATTATATTTTCTGGAAAAATATTCATAAATCTGCTGTTTTAGTGTTGTTTGCTACTGATTTTTATCAAAAACCTAAGTTAGATTGATTGTTTATGCTTTAAACCGGGTTTTTAGTGAAAATCTAGTGTATTTTCGTGTTTCGGAAATTTATCGATGATCGGAAAACTCATCGGAAACTTCATGTTCTTGGATGTGTTCTTGAAATATTCATAGTGTTCTTGTTATAAGCTGAGAATTTGATCTGTTATAAGTGATTAAAACAAGTGTTATAACTTAAAATACAATATCTTGACTTTGTGTGTAAAAGTGATAATTGGTTTCAGTAAAATCTCTGTTTCGTTGAAAATAAGAGTTACAACATACTTGTGTCAGTTTTAAATATCTTGTTGTCTCATCTTATCCGTGACTGGTCAATAGATAAATATCTAAATCCACTGACCTTTTACCCAGTTTTGACGAAACACACATCCGACGAATCACATCTGTTTCGTCGCAACCTCTTTGACGAATCTAACGTCTGTTTCGCCACAACATCTTTGACGAAACAAACTCTGTTTCGCCACGAATCACAATTATCACAAGTCTGTTTCGTCGTCATTCATTCAGACGAAACAAACCTGTTTCGTGAACTCTGTTTCGTCGAAAACAGATCTGTTTTAAACAGAAGACTTATATCAGCTTGCTTACTGTTTGTTTTCAAGAAATTTGTGCAGGTACTATCATATATACATCAAATATGAGTTGTACTAGTCCATGGGATTGGAGTATGGATTCTAGACCACGTGAAGATCCGACGTCCGCAGCAGCGTGGGTGAAGAGTGTTTATGGTCAACCAACTATAAGTGCCGGACAATGGGCTTTGGCATCCAATCAGAACCAAAATATTCAAAATCTTCTGATTAGCGAGAGCGAAACGGGTAGCAACAATCGCCCGCCAAAGTTGAATCATATGAACGAGTTTCCATCATGGAAAGGTCGTTTCATCACATATGTTCAAGGTCAAAGCACTGATATGTGGAGGTGTTTCATTACTCCACGCAATGATGCTCTTGAAGTAGCAGCTTCAACAGCCGAAGGTTTTACAAACATGCAGGAGAATGACAAGAAAGCATATGAATTTGAGAAAAAGTCGTTTGCTGTTCTTACTCAAGCACTTCATAAAGATATCTATCATCAGTTTTCTTATAGTAAGGACACTAAATCCTTATGGGATTGTTTGGTGACAAGAGGAGAAGGAAACGCAGCTTCCAGAAAGACACGGCATGATTTATTAAAGAAAGAGTTCGAATCGTTCCAATTCTTGGAAAACGAAACTCTAAATGATATGACCACACGGTTTTATCATTTGATTAGTGAGATGTTTGCCTATTCTGTTACTGCAAGTCAAAAGGAAGTTTGTGCACGATTTGCTGATTCTCTACCACCAAAGTGGAGTTCATACATCGAGCTTCTAAAACATACAGGTATTCTAGATGCTGAAACTATAACTATCTATGAATTTGTACAGAAGCTGGAACATAAAAATGATGAAGAAATCCGAAAAGCAAAACGCATTGCTGCTCCTCAGAATGTTGAAATGTATAATGGTGGAGGTTTTGACCCGTCAGCTAGTCTGAGGCAACCAAAGTTACAAACGGCGTTTGTATCTGATACAAACTCTTCTCCGTTTCCTCAACAAACTCAGACTTATTCTGGAGGAGGTTTTATTCCTTTTATACCTCCAGTAAATACTGCATATTCAGGAGGAGGTTTTAATCCATCACTACCAGATAAACAACAAGTCCAACCACAACAACAAGTCCAACCACAACAACAACAGCAAGCTCATTATACCAACAATCCTCCAACTCCAAACCCTAACACAGTCAAAGTTGATACATCAAACCTCTCAAATGTTAGCATTGAAGTAGCAAAGGAACATATGGAACTTATTAATACCATGGTCAGTGCTTATTGCGGTTTGGTTGCAGGTCAAATTGGAAACATCAATTTAACCAACGAAGACTATCTACAAATTAACCGTGATGAAATGGAGTTGATGGACATAAAGTGGGCATTCGCAAGTGCTGTTAGAAGGGCGAAGGACTTTATGGTTCGAACAGGAAGAAGTTCTTTGGAAAGCAAACAAGATACAAAGTACGGTTTTGATAAAGAAGCAGTTACATGCTTCAATTGTGGGGAAAAGGGTCACTTCAAACGTGAGTGCACTCGACCAAGCAGACAAGGCAATCAGAACCCATTCCGTAATCAGACGAGTACTTCAAATGCTAATCAAGACAATCGTGGAAAAGGGATAGTGGCTGTAACCAACACCACTAACCAGAATCAGTCTGGACCATCAAATGAAAGTCGTGCATTAACCGTACAAGCTGATGAAGGGTTTAATTGGTCTTTACAACTTGGGGAAAGTGATCAAGGTAAAGGAGGAACGGCGTGTTATGCTAAAATTATCAATCACATCAAGCACGTTCATAAGGAAGAATTTTCTGATAATGACGACAGTTCTGGTCATACCGGGAGTTCTGATGAAGAAAGTTCTACTTCGAGTTCTGAATCTGATGTGAGCAAAGAAGCAAGTTCTAATCTTGATGACTTATTGAATGAAGCAGAAGAGTTGAAATGTCAGAAATCAGTTCTGATCAAGAAGGCTGAGGTAGTATCTAAAGAAATGGAGAAATTCTTTTCTGAAGACGGATCTTTCTCTTATCAGACTGCCTTCATGGCAAATGTCTCAGATTCTACAAGCCAGGTAAAATCTGAAATTCTTATCAACTGTAGAGATTGTGAGTATATGAAAAGTGAATTTGAAAGAATAAAGCTTCACTGTGATTCGATTCATATTCACAATCAGAATTTAGTTGTTGAAATGGCTAAATGCAAAGAATCGAATATGGCTTTGGTTCGAAACGAAAAAGAATTTAAATCTATGATTGAAATTCAAAAGAAAAATGTTTCCGAAGTGACAAAAACTGTTTATCATAAACAAGTTAGTATAAATGAATACATTAACATTGTTGAGGAAACTAAAAAGGAACTAGCCATTGCCAAATGTGAGCATGATGCAATCAAGCAAAAATTGGAGAGTTACTCTAACTCCCGATTTGTGCTCGATCACATTATTGATGTTCAACAACTAAAGGGAAACAAGAAAGGTGTTGGGTATAAGAAGTGTCCGCCCCCTTTGAGACATGATTATACTTATATGCCTGATGAAGAAGAAATGCCACGGTTTGAATCCAGTGTGCCTCTTAATTATGAGGAAGTTACTACTGGACTAGGGTTCAAATCGGACAATTCTCCAAGTACAAATTCTGAGCAAAAAGAGTCAACATCTACGAAACAAGGTCCTCCAACCATTGAGGACTATGAGTCGTCGGATGATGAATCTGAATCAGATGTGAGTAAACAGGATAAATCACTTGACAAACTTAAGGGAGTAGAAGTTCCAATTGAGAATCATATACTGTGTGATCCTCCTACTCCTGCTGTTAAATCTGTTGTTCAACAAGTGATAAATCCTGTGTCTACTGTTAAAAGTAATATTGTGTTGTACACATTGGTTGGTGACTCTAAAATCTATTCAGATAATGATTTTCCAATTAAAAATGTCAATCCTTCATTGATTGATAATGTTTTTGAAAATAACACAAGTAAGTTTGTGGGAAAGTCGATTCAGGGAGTTAATGTGACTCAATGTAATCCAATTCCTAAGACTGAAATTAACAAGAAATTTGGAAATCAGAAATCACCTTCAAAGCAACAACCTATTGCTTCTAATGGTAAACAATCAGATCAACGAGCTAAAGTGTCAAATGTTCCTAAATCAAAATTTGAAACAAAAGGGGCTCGTTATCAGAAGAAAAACAGCAATGTCAAATTTGTGGAATCGAGGGGTACAGATAAAATTGAGACTTTTGCTAACAAGTCAAACACTGATTTTGTACAAGTCAAAATTTTAAAACGTGATAGTCAAAACAATTACACTCAACATTCAAACGGGTGTGATGAAAAAGCTAGTACCTCGGGTTATACAAATTCGACATCTGATCGTCGATCCAGTTCTCCTAAGTTTGTTGAAAGGAGAACGTGTTTTAAATGTGGGGAGTTTGGGCACATCATCAAAGATTGTGCTAACACTCCGAAAGCGAAATTTGTTGAAAGAGAATCACCTGAATCGATTCACTCTAAATGTCGTCCTGTTTCACCTAAACATGATAAAAGAACTATTAAAGAACAGGAATCGAAACAACGACATCAAGATGTGAAGAAAATAGAAAAGACTTTAAAATCTAAGGTAAATTCTGTTCCAAGGGAACCAAGTTCATCTGTAAAACCAGAAATTTCAAAATTTGTTTACAAAACTCAATCTGGTAAACAAAAACAAACTTGGAAACCTAGGAAGAGTGGAGGTTCAGGGGGAGCTGTTTGTTTGGAAAACCATCAACAAATCGAGATCACTATTCGTGATGCTCAGGGACGACCCAAGACCACTTTGGCTTGGGTCCCCATCCTTAACTAATCATTGGATGATATGTGCAGGATGTTCCAGGAGGAATTATCAATAGTCATTGGATTGTTGATAGTGGGGCATCTAGGCACATGACGGGCGATTTACGGCTTCTATATGATGTGAGAAACATTAAAGGAGGCTATGTCGCTTTCGCTGGAGACAAAGGCGGTTACATCACTGGAGAGGGAATGATTTCCAATGGTGTGGTATGTTTCGATAAGATCAATTATGTTCGTCAAATTGATCATAATCTTCTCAGTGTGTCGCAAATCTGCGATAAAAAGTTCACCGTGCATTTTGATGATGCCGGTTGTTATGTGCTTAAACCTGGTTTCAAAATTCCTGATGAATGGATTCTCTTATCGGCTCCAAGAATCAATGATCTTTATGTTCTTGATATGAGTCAAGCGATTACGATTTCTGCACAAGTCACATGTTTTGTCTCAAAAGCCACGGAGAAGGAGTCTATATCTTGGCACAGAAGAATGGGACACATTCACTTGAGAAAAATGAACCATTTGGTAAACAAAAATCTTGTGAATGGCGTACCCGTGAGAAGTTTTCATCTACAAGATATCTGTGTTTCGTGCCAGAAAGGGAAACAAACAAAGAAGTCTCACCCTTTGAAGAAAATCAACACTGTTGGCATGCCTCTCGAACGTCTTCATATGGACCTCTTTGGACCTATGAGACACAAATCAACGTTCGGAGATGTGTATTGTTTAGTAGTTACTGATGACTACTCTAGATTTTCTTGGGTAGCTTTTATGGCACACAAGAGTGATACTCCTCAAATCCTCAAAGATCTTCTTACAATGTTGGAAAATCTCTACTCGTTGAAAGTTAAGAGGATCAGAAGCGACAATGGAACTGAATTCAAAAACCGGATTATGGACGAGTTCTGTACTTCTAAAGGCATTCTTCATGAATACAGTTCTCCTTACACTCCACAACAAAATGGTGTCGCGGAGAGGAAGAATCGGACGATAATTGAAACTGCAAGAACGATGCTGGTAGAGTCGGCGTTTCCTGTTCAGTTCTGGGCAGAGGCTGTGTCGACTGCTTGCTACACATTAAATCGAGTTCTTACGGTTAAGAGACATGGCAAGACTTGTTTCGAACTTCTACAGAAAAGGAAACCAGATCTTTCAATTCTAGAACCTTTTGGTGGTCCATGCACTATGATTGATCCGGATGGAAAGTTTGGCGCGAAAGCTATTGAGGGTTTCTTCCTTGGATATGCTACTCCAAATTTTCGTGTTTGGAATCTGACTACCAAAAAGATAGAACTATGGAGTGAAGTACGGGTTCAGAGATATACAAATCCTGTTAAAGCTCCAGGTGATCCTTGGATGTTTGATTATGATGGGCTATTCGACTCCTTTGACCTGCCAATTTTTGATGAAGATTCCGCAGCTGCTAGAATGATATTTGATAGTGACAATGCTGCTGAGTCGTCATTAGTTAGACATGTTGTTGTTAACTCACAAAGTTCTAATTCGTCTAACAACACGGTTCAAAATGAGGAAGTTGAAAATGCTGCTGTATACGATGAGTCATCAGAAGAAGATGAAGAAAATCTGGATGCGACTCAAGGCACTAAATCTCCAGTTGTTCCAGTTCAGGGTATTTCTGTTGATACTCCTCATGTGCAAGTCGATGATACTGCTGAAGGAAATGCATCCACTTCTACGCATATTCCAGGTGTAGAGTTGGTTGTTGATCTTAATATTAACAATTTGGGTGTTAATGCTCGTGTTCCTGAAAATCCTGAAATGAGGATACACGATACCCATCCACAGCAGAATATCATAGGAGATGTCCAACAAGGTGTGCAGACACGTAATCAGCTGAGAAACAACCAGAGTGCTGGTTTGTATTCAGCTATTAGAGAATCTGGTCTTCAAAATGATTGGTCTTTCGCGTGTTACGTTTCACAAGAAGAACCAAAATCTTATAGGGAAGCTTTAAAAGATAATTCATGGGTTGAAGCCATGCAGGACGAACTGCAGCAATTTCAAAAGCTTGGTGTTTGGAAGCTTGTTGAAAAACCGGAGAATTACAAGAAAATTGGAACACGATGGGTTTATAAATGCAAGAAAGATGATCGTGGAGTTGTTATTCGCAACAAAGCGAGACTGGTTGTTCAGGGATTTCGTCAGATTGAAGGCATTGACTACAATGAAGTTTATGCACCTGTTGCACGTCTGGAAGCTATTCGAATCTTCTTAGCTTATGCTTCTTTCAAAGGATTCAAAGTTTACCAGATGGACGTTAAAAGTGCTTTTCTTCATGGTATTGTTCAAGAAGAGGTGCATGTCGAACAACCTCCAGGTTTTGAAGATCCTATTCACCCCGATCGGGTTTGGTTGCTCAACAAAGCTCTTTATGGTCTACATCAAGCACCTAGGGCTTGGTACGCAACCTTATCAAACTATCTTCTGGAGAATGGAACGAATTAGACTCGACGAATCAAAAAGTCGACGAATCAAACCAGTCAAATGGTCAACCCTCTATTTCGTCGTTCAATTTCTGTTTCGTCGTTGATCATCTGTTTCGTCGTCAATGCCTTAGCAAATTTTCTGATGTTGCTGTTGGTTCACAGTAGACTGTTCAAATCAGTTATCTGTTATGTGAATACATGAAAGTGTATTCATACATGTCTAAATGCTATGTTATGTAAATTGTGACTTATTCTGGACATTTTCATGTACAGATGGCTCCTAAAGCACAGCAAGAAAAGGGAAAACGCAAGAAGGCGATCAAGAAAGAAAACAAAACCGAAGAAGAGATTATGTCAGAGAAACGCCATAATCAAGTTGCATTTTTGGATCCGGAAGACAAGCTCGTTGAATTTAAAGATATGACGAAGTGGATCAGGGAGTCACGCATCAATTATGCTGTTACATATTCGACACCCGTCTACAAATCTCTCATTAAAGCGTTCTGGGATTCTGCAAACGTCGTTCAAATCGATGGAAAGGATATTATCAGAGGTCGTGTTAATGATCAGTATGTCGTTGTTACTCCGGAGATATTGAATGAAGTTCTTCAATTACAAGATCAAACGAATGCACCTTATTCAATACCAATCATGTGTTCGAGAGGCTGTTTACTAAGGATGAAATGCAAAGGAGATCTTTTCGTCAAACAGATCAACAAAGGTGATCTTCCATTAAGATACAAGTTTTTATTACATGTGCTTATTCAGTGTCTCAGCAATAGACGATCTGGATATGATATGGCGGGAGATGATCTTGTTGGGTTCATGGTTGCTCTGGTGTTAAACAAACCGTTTAGCATCTCGAAGTACATTTTTAGCAACATGAAAGAGAACATGACAAGGACTGGTAGCAGAACTACAGGGAACAAGTTTTGGATGTATCCACGGTTTCTACAAATGATAATGAATGTTCAGCATCCAGACCTTCCGAAAGCTGAAAATGATCTGTTGAGAATAGAGGCAATGAATTTAAACTCCTTACGACTAATCAAGACTATGGCTGCCAAAAGATACACAGAAAGTGTTCCTCCAAGGAAACTTTTTGGAGCTCTAGTGAATCCTGATTATGTTGCTCCGGCAAATGACAAATGGCGTCATGAAGACAGCGAATCAGACAATGAAGAACCTGAGTTGGAAAGGTTAAGGATAGAAAAATTTGGTCCTGACCCAGTTGATTCAGATGAATCAGATAGTGATGATGATGAAAGTGGTGGAGATAGTGATGCAGGTGATGCAGGTGCTGTTAGTGCTGCTGTTGGAACATCAAGCAAAGGTGCTGTTTCTGGTACATCAGATAGTAGTTCATCAGAAAGTGGTGATGATGGAACTGATTCGAGTTCTAGTGATCATTTAGTTGAACCTGGTTATGAAAAGTATATTGATATACATGGAGTAACAAGGTACAGAAAGATTAGAACAGAGGATGACCCAGAGTATGTTCCAGAGGATCCTGAAGGTGAAAGGAGAACAAAAAGAAGAGCAGAGAAAGCTGTTGAAGTACAAAAGAAGAAATCTAGGAGATATCTGAGTACTTATTCTCGGAAATCTGGGCCTCAGGAGTCTTCGTCTATTCCTCAGGAACCTGTACAATCTATTCCTCAGGAGCATGTGCAAGAAACTCCTACTGTAGTTACTTCAGCTACAGAACCTCCAGTTGCTCCAGTTGTTACACCAGCTACTGCTACTCCATCTGTTGGTCCTCAGGAAGTTCCTATAAGATCTATGGCTTCAGCTATCAGGGCAACTACTTCTGAAATCAGTGCTGAACGTCACAGGACATTTGCTGGATTTTCTCAAAATGAAAAGATCAACTATCTGTTTTCTACACTTGAAGCGGCTGCTGATCGTCTTCAAAGGCAATCTCATTTTGGAAATCTCACGAAGCATGACCAACTTAAACAATCTATGGAAATCAACAAATTGAAGTCAATGGTTGGTAATCAGCAAACAGTTATAGAGCAACAACAAGGTGAAATTGATGCGCTTAAAGCTGAAAATGCTCACTTGAAGGCTCTTGATGAAGAGAAAGAGAGAAGGCTTGCTCTTCTGTGGGACTATCATTGTAAACAACAAGAGGTGTTAAAGAAAAAGGATGATGATACAGAAGATCAAGGAAATCCTGATACCTCTGGAACATCACAGAAACAGCCAACCACACTTTCTTCTGAAGTTGTTACAGTTCAACCTACCGTTGTTGAATCATCTCAAGGAACATCTACTGGAAAAGTACAACAGATAGAAGGTACTTCTTCTATATTTAGTAGTGCTGATATTGCTCTACAAGCTGTTCATCCATTTACAGGAGAATTACTTGAAGAAGGGGAGTTGATAGAAGATCTTTCTCCAGAGCAATTGAGTATTTTACAGTCTATGAGAGAAGTAGATGATGCTGAAATAGACAAAATGTCTACTGAGACTGATACAACGAATGTTGAAGAGATTGATGAAATTGTGATTGAAGGTGACGCTCCAAAATCAACCTATGTCAGAGAAGATGGTACTGAATTTGCATCATTTGATGAAAATTGGATGAAAGAAAACATTGATGACATAGACGAGCACTTGAAGAATAGAAATTCATCTGAAAAAGACACAAATGCTTTTGCTGAATGGAGACAACAGTTTTTATCTAAAGTGTCCAAGCCGTTACCTGAAAAAGCTCAAGTAGACTATCTGCAATTTGAAAAGAAGCCAAGTGGAAGGATTCTTTGCTGGATGTATGTTCAAGATATTCACTGCGTTGCTATTAAACGTGAATATGGAATTCTGTATTTCAATTCATTACTGAGCATTCTTTCCTTACCATTTTATGATGTCTCTGCGTTGACAAGGCTTAAGCTTCTCAATCGTGAAAAATATGATGGCGCTACTTTATTTGAGCGTCTGGTGAAAGTAAACAAGAAATCAGGGTGGAAGGATGAATCCTATAAGCCACAGTTTCCTGTTTATAAACTGATCAAGTTTACTCTTGATCCGGACACCAACACTTGCAGATATAAACTTGTTTACCAGCCACCGAGGGTAGTAGATAAAATCCCATTGATGCCAATGAAGCAGGATTTTCTGGAAGACATGGCATTGTGGTGCTACGACTCGGATACTCATGAAGCTGTTATCGTGTTCAGAGATGGTCGTGCTAACTACAGGATGTTGGATCCGATGTGGATCGTCAACATGTCTGAAGCTGATATTGGAAGATTATATCGCCATGATATTTTCTATGAAGATCAAGATGCAAGACAAGCGTTAAAGTTTCAGAGAGTAGCATGTTTTTGCTACTACAGGGGTATTCATTCGGGCAGTACGTGGTCCGAACAACACTGAAGGAAGATTAGAAGACCAAAGACGAGTAACAGACAAGGGGGAGTTTGTTGATGCATTTTTTAGTGTCTGTAACTAGTCTTGTTTAACGATGTATTTTGAATGGTCTTTTATTAATTATCGAGTCTGTATGTTATGTTGACCAAGTCAGATATCCTCCTATCTACTTGTGTACAACTTATTTGTCTCTTTTGGTATGTAATGTATTATGAACAATGCATGTTGCATTTAAGGGTAGTTTTGTCATTACTATGTTTATATGTTGCTGATTGTTACTGTCTGATAACAGGAACAAACACAACAGTTGCAGTCCTCGACGAATCAGACCTGATTCGTCGGAACACTTCATGGCGAATCAGACCTGTGTTCAAGTTTCTGTTTCGTTTGAAGGTCATGACGAATCAGACCTTGATTCGTCATATCCTGACGAATCAGACCTTGATTCGTCATGTTTTGGGCTGTTCCAGGCCCAATATCTGGCCCATGTTCAGATTCGTCAAACACTTCTGTGTTTCGTCGACATCTGTGGCCCAGGGACTATATAAGCAACACTTTGTGTTCATTTGAACTCAGAGATAAGAAAACAGACCATAGTAACAAAACTCTGCCAAAATTTAGTCTGAACTGTGTTTGTATCAGTTGTAAAGGTTATTATCCCGTTAATCAATCGAGTGTGTATCATTGATTAATCCGTGTTGTTTTTATTGCTATATATGTTTGATTTGGCATAGTTACGTGGATTCCGCACGCGTAACCGTGTTTACTATAAACAAGAGATTCGGTTCGTAATCGATCCTCAGATTTCGGGACCTACACATACCCATGCTCGGATATAACGTAGAATACGCAGGGATCAACAAAGAACAACATTCTCCTAGAACAAATCCCAGTCACAGTTAGAAAAAATCTCGCTTCTGCCCCTAATTTTTCTCATATTCTACGAGGTATTCAGGGGCCCGTTTGGTGTCGAGGACAGCGTTAAGGCAGCCAGCCCGCTTTTAGCACTTATCGGGTTCTTAGTTTTCCCATTTATATGGAGTCTACCCGAAGCTTTAATTACTGCCGAAATGGGCACGATGGTCCTGGAAGAAGGTGGTTATGTGGTTTGGGTGTCGTCTGCATCAGGCCAGTATTGGGGGTTTCAACAAGGTTGGATGAAATGGCTTAGTGGGGTCATCGATACCGCGTTATACCCGGTTCTGTTTCTTGATTATTTGAAATCGGGTTTCCCGGCTTTAGGCGACGGGTATCCACGAATCCTAGCGGTAATCGCTTTGACCATTGCATTGATCTGGTCTAAAACGACATGGGTCGAGTTGGCATCTATTTATTCATTGATTCTTTTTCCGCTAGACACACACACTGTACACATACTTATAGTATGTGACTATATATGACATGCTTGCAAAGAAAAGGTTTTCTTGTGGATCATGGAGACCAATATCTACGCTTAATTATGTAGTGAATGTAACTTCGCTTTGAATGTACGCTTAATTATGTAGTGAATGTAACTTCGCTTTGAATGTACGCTTAATTATGTAGTGAATGTAACTTCGCTTTGAACATATACACTATTGGGTTCAGATTTATAAGTGCTAAATCAAATATCCATTATTTGATATTGGATTGCTTAATCATGTCAAATATATGATGATAATGACTTTATTATTTTTTAAACAACCTTATTATTCACATTGGAGCTTTTAAATTTATGTGAGTGGGGCCTCTATATTATATATAATGGTTGTAAGTGGTTGTGTATGAAGGAGAAAGAAATCTTACGGTTCATCAATAAATTTGAATAAAATATTTCTTCACCCTCTTTTTTAATATTTTTAAAAGTGGTTGTGAATGTAGGAGAGATAAAAGTATTAAAAAATTATTATTTAATTGAAAAGAAGCGATAAAATATAGTTTTTTTAGTATAATTATAAAGATAGAGATGGAAGATCAATTGCGAATGCTCTAATGTAGGTTAACAAATGATGTTGTAACAATCCTTTTATTTTTAGTATAGTTATAAAGATAGAGATGAAAGATCAATTGCGAATGCTCTAATGTAGGTTAACAAATGATGTTGTAACAATCGTTTTATTAACAACTTTGGGTTGAACATATATGACATTTGGTTTAATATGTGCCATAAGACGTGGTTCTAGATACATAATACATGGACTTTTTATATGATAAGAATAATTAGATGATAGTCGAGTTTTATATTTTGTTAATTTAGATTTGTTGATTTTAAAATTTATGAAACAGTTTTGAAACTTAGAATAGTTTGAGTGATTTTAGTAAAATATTACAGTTATGTTCAAAGGATTAATAAAAGATAAAATAATGTAACCAATAAAAAAATAAGAAGCTAAATGGTCTGTTTTTTATGGCCGAAACGTACATTTTTTTAAAAGACTTGGAGAACGATATAAAGCAAAAAGATTGTATTTGATCAGCTGAAACCAAACTTCCGTCGACATGGAAAGACTTGGAGAACGTATAGTTGACAAGGCTCTACTTACAGGTTCCATTCTTTTTTTTATAATAGCAAAAAGAATATTTACGTACTAACATTACATTTCCAGACCTGTTAACCTGGTAATTTAAATTTTAAAGTACCTTAACCGAAAATTTAGATTTTAGTTATGACTCAACTGAACTGAACCTTTTAATGCACACCATTAGAATTATTAACAAGTGTTGTGTTTTCCGTTGTATCGCGAATTTGGTTTTGGTTATGGCCCAAAACCAAACCGAACCGCCCCATAGATACCTCTAAACTCACCAACCTAAGTGATATGTTTCCCGCCGCATCGCGCGGGTAAATGACTAGTATATATATATATATATATATATATATATATATATATATATATATATGCATATACATGTATTTACTAAATTACTCAATATATTTAAAATCAAATTTTGAAACATCAAACCTTACATTGCTTACTATAATACTTCTCTGAATAAATAATATAATATACAATAAATTAAGAATTAAGTTTTAATATTTTAAACCAATATGGTTCAAACCACTAGTTAAAAATAAAATTGTTCCCATGAGTCCAAAAAGTTTATATTTTGAGTAATTTATTTCCCTAAAACTTTTATTTATCCATCCTTAAATTCCAAAATATTATATTCAATAAATTGAATAGAAATTTATTTCAATATACCACTTTTATAAAAGGGTAAATAAAGTTGTGGAAATAAGCTTGACAATGGTTACCATCGGATATATAATTTAAAGATATTACAACATAATTTATTATTATATATGTGTGTGTATATATATATTACATAAGTTTAAATATTAAACTAAATATTTGTAAAAAAAATGTTTTAAATAATAAATATACACATGTATATACATAATAGAATCTCTTGACGGTATACACAATATAATAATCAAATATATTCTGAAGATAAACATAAGAGAAAATAGTACTAGTGATTCTTATAAAAACATAAAGTCATATAAAAATAAAACTGGAAAGGTGTTATGTTTTAAAAATACCATATGTCTCAATAAAATATTCATTGCAACGGAATCTAAGGTTATATATGCATAAATAGAGTTACCTGTAAGTATACTAATCACATCGAACCTAGCCATAGTGTCAATGGAGACAATTATATTTTTGTCAAAACTCCATTTTCCAAACAAAAGAAAGTTGCAACCATAATAATACCTATGCATAAATAAAAGAGTTAGGATTTTGATATTTACTGCCAGGAGAGTATTTAGACTTGAACCTAAGGAAAATGCCTTAGTATAAGCTTCGACATAAGTTAATTACTTGTGTAGATAAAGGGTGATGGATGTTGGTATGACGTGAGGATGATGACTAGAACAGTGCAAGTATGATAAATAAGCAATAACACATGGCCACTGTTATTTCTTGTTTATTAGTACTACTCGGTTCTAGAATATTATCCGTCATGAAAATACTAATTTCCTTGCTTCTTGATATAAGCTATAATAAATGATGCACTTTTAATCAAGACTTGAGAGAAATTCTATCTAAGGGAAATACAATGATAACTACCTCTCCAGCAAGACTGGGTATGGTGTAGTAGACTCTCCAGCTTGTCCGGGTAAGATGGGGGTACGTCTCCGGCGAAACCGGGTAAGATGGGGTATATGTTATGTTAATGGAATTCCCTAAATAATACCATGACCTGATGTCTGACCTGTTTATGGAAATATGAATCTGTTAAATACATTGACCTTATGAATGGTATATCTATAAGGAAATCCAAAGACCATAACGATTGACAATTAGGGATAAATCACGAACAGGATATCAATGATAATTCTAGATTTAATTATCAGGAATCTCTCGTATACATTTATAATTCCGATATCAAATATTATTTCGTTTGATCATCCCTCTCGTAATTCGTGCGAAAAGGTGAACGACAGAAACTCTTTAAGTTGGGACGTCATCAAAAGTATAAGAATTTCCCTTCCTTACATTAGATTATTAATGCATTAGGAAACCTGTAACTAAAAGTTGTACCAAGACACAAAACATCTAAAAATTTACGTTAATAGTAATTTTACCTTCATTAAGAACTCTTGATAAAATAAGAGTCTCAAAACATAGAGAATAGGAGAATAGTTCTGGTCAAAATTCAAACCAAAGACCAGAATATACTTAGAAACTAGGATCGGTGACAAACTAAAGGTATTCCTCTATATTTAAGTGAATCTCGAGGACGAGATTTAAAACAAGGTGGGGAGGATGTAACATGTACAAAATTTTATTTATAAAAATTTAAAATAATGTTATTAAACGAATAGATAATGGGTAAGTTGACAAATAGAAATATGAGTTATTTTGGGCGAGCGTAGGAACCGTTTAAATTATAAAAATACATTATATTTAAACTTACTCCGTTTTTAATGAAACTTGGTTCAAAATGTAGATACGAATATTCCCGTTCTAAGGACATATTCATTGTTTTATAAAACGTCATATTTTATAAGTTATAAACGCCAAATGAGTGAAGCAGTTAAATTAATTATAAAATATAAAATAATAAAATAAATAATAACTAAACTAACATATGAAAATTTAAAATACATTTGCATGAAAACAATTGCAATTTGAAATTCATGTAGGGATAGGTGGAAGCTAATAATGAATCTAAAATATTGAATGGAAATTGATGTGTACGTGGCCAACAAAACGTAATCCCCAAGTTGAGAATGTAAGTATAAATAGAAGGTAGAGGTTCACTTTTTCCTCTGCCCATATTCAATCTCTCTCGCCATGCATTATGTTCTTTTCTAAAAGTCTATTTTTTTGTTAAGTATTATACCTATAATACTTCAAAGCCCTGCCTCGTTTTAAGTGTTTTAACCCCTGATCACTGATACCCTGTACGATTGACGTAGGGCCCCGTAACGAATGTCAAGGCTCTGCCCGACTAACTTCGTTGGGGTTCTGTCTCGTGACGTAGGGATAAAGTTGAATTGGGTTATTATACTTAACACAAGTACTTTACATATTTTATTCAATAGTATAACCACCCTCCTAAAACACCCCTGACACCCCTACACTTCCTAAAATATACCCCGTATGCGATAAACGAACCCGTATACCTTTATTTTATTAAAAATCAAATAAAACACAAAATCCACAAGTCGCTTGCGGGCCGCGAACGAGATCACTAAGATCTCCGCGGGGCGCGACAGCTCAATATCAGGAAGACACCCGGTGCCGCCACGTGTCGATGACTCAGCAACCTCACACCGCCTTTAAGGTTCTCGCGGGTCGCGTAAGCTCGTGCCTAATCTTTCGCGGGGCGCGACGAACTCGAAGATCAGCACTATAAATAGGAGGCATCGGCAGTTCATTTCCGTTGCTCACAATTCAAAACCCTCTCTCAAATTTTGATAGTATAAACAATTCTCGGGTATAATACCCCCTAAATAGCAAAGCTTTGCCTCGTTGTAAGTATTACAACCCCGGTTACGTATTAGATATGCTGCCCGATTGATCCAGAGTTTCGAAACGGCAGTCGTGGTTCTACCCGACGTAGTCATTGGAATGCCATCTCGGGGATGGTATTACTAATGTAAATATTGGGTTATTATACTAACGCGATTGCATTGTTTAATTAATAGATAATAACCAGGAAAAACCCTAAAGTTGTAATGTGAGTTATCTTTTTTTTGTAAACCTTTTTGGCAAACTGTTTTACAAAACCTTTATTTATTTAAATGATAATTAACAGTGATTGAGTCTTTGTAGTCTTCAATTACTGCCTATATGTTGGGGTTTTGTATACAAAATGTGGAACACGTTACCAGTGGACAAAGAGTTAGCCAATGTGTAATATGACCCACCAGTCAGGATTGACAGTACTGCATGAGTAATTGTGTAGATATAAACAATGTGATCGCTCTCAATACTGTAAATTGATAAAACTCTTCTTGATTAAACTGGGATTTACTCACCCGTATTTACCACTAACAAATGTTTTTAAAACGCGTTTCAGGTAACAAAATGTAAGAGCCAAATAGAAGCAAGCTGGAGAGCACTGAAGGCTTGAAAAAGTGGCTATAAAAGTTACCTAAAAAGAAGATGTTTTTTATCAAATAAAAATAGGGTTTATTCCCTATGGAAATATTTGTAATAGAAACTTGGGTTTTCCCACGTATTGTTATGATATTGATATTTATGAAAACATGGTGGTTTTACTCTGATAAAATATTTCCTAACTACGATCCTGATGAAATTTCCGCTGCCAAAATAATTAAACAACCGGTACTACCAAAACTGTCTCACGGCCGCCCGTTCCCTGGAAATAAGGGCCGGGGGTTGTGACAGTATACAACATGTAATTACAAATAACAGTGTTTTAAACATCTGCACCCACCAAAGGGACAAACTCAACATTTGTTTCTCTAAACTTTGCAAACCAAAAGGTCTGTTGAAGACAAAGATTGTTGAAGCAAAGTCTGTTAAACCAAGCAACCTCTGCTGATGAACCAAACAACCTCTGTTGATGAACCAAAAGGTCTGTTGAAGACAAAGACTGCGGAAGCAAAGGTCTCCCAAAGAGAACCTTTGCTGATAAAGCCAAATGTATAATAAATCTAAGTTCTGCTATATAACAACCCTCCTAAAATATTTTCGACACCCCTAAATTGTTTATAATATCCCAATACGCCTTAAAATACACCTTGTATATGAAATCGGTCATGAAATACCTTAATTTTTAACAAAAATAAAGAAAAACAAGAAATAAGGGGCGCTAGTGGGGCTCGAAGCCCCTGGCCATATCAGTCGCGGGGCGCAGCAGCTAAACCACCAGGGCGCACCCGGTGCCACCACGTGGCATGCTCGTGTCAAGCCTAGCCGATGATTGGTCAAAGCTAGAGCCTACCTAGTCTAGCTCGCGGGCCGCGAAGGCCATAGTTAACTCTCTCACGGGGCGCAAGAGAGTGTTCGATCGGCACTATAAACAGAGAGCACCGGCTCTCATTTGAAATCCTTCAATTCACAACTTTCTCTCTCAATCTCTAAATTCTCTAAAGCTAAAATTATACCTGGGCATTATACCCCCTAATTAGCGAAGCTCTGACTCGTTGTAAGTATTTTAACCCCCGGTTTCGTATTTGATATGCTGCCCGATTGATCTAAGATTCCGTAATGGCTGTCGTGGTTCAGCCCGACGCAGTCGTTGGAATTTTGTCTCGGGGAGGGTATTACTAATGTAAATATGGGTTATTATACTAACACGTGTGCATTGTTTAATTTATTAGATTATAACCAGGAAACCATATGAAAAAGTCTAAACTAGCAATGTGAGTAATCTCCTTTTTGCATAAACTGTTTTTACAAAACCTTAATATTTTACATTATATTGCCAGTGATTGAGTATTTGTAATTCTACAATTATCGTTGGTATATTTGGGGTTTTGTATACAAAATTTGTTACTATACTGTGAGTAGTAACATGACCATAAGTCGATACGACAGTACCGTGGGTGGTAATTAAAGTAAGAATTGAAAACAAATGTAATTGCGCGATCGCCCTTAGTACTGAAAAATGGTTTTACCTATCTTGATTAAACTGGGATTTGCTCACCAGTATTTCCCACTGACAAAATTTTTCTAAACGCGTTTCAGGTAACAAAATGTGAAAGCCAAATAGAAGCCAGCTGGACAGCACTGAAGGCTTGGAAAAGTGGCTATAAAAGTTACCTAAATAAAGAGATGTTTTATTTCAATAAAATAGGGTTTATCCCTCTGAAAATGTGTGTAATAAAAACTTGGGATTTTCCCATGTGTTTAATATTGTGAAAGCGTGGTATTTTACTCTGATCAAATATTTCCTAACTACGGTCCTGATGTAAATTCCACTGCCAAAACTTATTAATTAACCGATACCACCGAAACTGGCTCGCAGTCGCCCGTTCCCGGGGGAATAGGGATCAGGGGTTGCGATAGAAGGTGGTATCAGAGCCCATCCACTGATTCAGCCACAGAAGTGTTCTGCTGACACCAAAATTAATTGTGTTAGGAAATAATCTATGTGATTACATGCATATATGTATATTATCCTTTTGTGTTATTTGACAATTTGTTAGTTTATAGTATGAGTGATAAAGGACCATCGGAAACTTATCGTCAGTTGTCCAACTCTCCTAGGAACGAAGGAACCTCTTCACAGCCATCCCCCTCGGGGTATTCGGCTGACACCGAAGAAAGGATTTTCGTATTCAAGGCACCATCTGAAGAGCCATTCCCTCCCAAGAAGAGAGGATGGTTCAGCAGAGGAGCTCACGAGCGTAGAAAAATGATGAAACTGTTGCGGCAACAACGAGTTTTAGCAGCCACTAAGAGAGAAACAGATGCTTACACCCAGGATATGCTCAATAGGAGTCTAGCAGATTTTCATATCTTAGCTACTACAGCCGCAGACCCCGAATCTAGAACAACTCGTAGCACCACAGCGATTACCTTTATTCCCAACACAACCTATGGACATCGAAGTCAACCTAGAAAACCAAATCCCAGCACCTGCTTTTGACCCAGCTGAAATCCCTAGAATCCAAGCACCCCATCCTCCAGATTACGACCCCTAGTTCAATGACAATAGGTCATATTCAGCCTTGTACCTACAAGATGAACCAATGCAAAACCTAGAAGCCTACCCAGACCTTGACATTCTAGATCCCTACTGGGATAATGACCAATACATCAGGGAAATTCTAGAAAACCCGTATACTTATGAAGAACCAATGCCACAGTACCCAGACCCGATACCAGCTCCCGCACCACCCATGAGCACTGGGAACCTACGGGAACTCCGTACCTTTGGAGAAGATATAATAGATGGAAGTGAGAGATTGAAACGAATAGGGTAACGACTCGTCTGGAAATATGACAAGCGTTGCATGCATTATTGGATGGATCCCCACTAAATAGTAATAATAATAATAATAATAATAATAATAATAATAATAATAATATATATGTGTGTGTGTTTGAAAAAAAAAACATTTTCCAAATTAAGATAGACAACCCTATAATTACTGATGCATACTAATATTGTGTTTTAAATTCCAGTACCGTTTGTAATATATATGGATGCATAATATAAAATAGAGTAAGTCGCATTTTTGACGATTTTGATCAATATGCGTGTTTATGTGATTGCTCGCATTAAATATTATTTGATGATATTAATACTTGGTGAATGTTTATAATTCAGATGGCCGACCAAGTAAATCAAGAAAACCCGAATAACGACCCAGATAACAATAATAACGGAAACCAACTCAATAACAGTGCCGTCCAAAACCTAGTGGCCCAAGGAATCATAGATGCTATGCTAATATCGTCCAAGCCGTTAGAGAAGCTGAAAATAAAAGTAGTAGTGGAAGTAAGCGACCAACTAATGAACTCAGTCACAGTGTAAACAATGGACCATTACTTCGAATGCCCATTCCAAAAAGAAGAAGAACCATGTCTTATGGTTGTTCTTATAAAGAATTCTGGTCCTATAAACCAATAAAATTCTCGGGCAATGAAGGAGCCATTGCAGCTCTAAGCTAGATAGAAAAGACTAAGGCAGTCTTAAAAATAAGCATGTGTGCAGAAGAGGATAAAATAATGTTTACCTCCAATCTGTTTAAAAACTCAGCACTAGAATGGTGGAACACTATCCTCCAGTCTAGGGGAAGTGACAGGGTCTATAATATAGAATGGGAGGAGTTTAAGAGCATGGTGGAAAGGAAATTCTGCCATCCCAATGAAAAAGAACAGATAGCAAATAAGTTCCTAAATCTTAGAATGACTGGAGTAGATAGTAAGGGTTACACTACGTTATTCTTTCAATATGCTAGAATAGTACCGACCCTTGCATCACCTGAACCAGTATTAATCTCCCGCTACATCTGGGGAGTAATCAGTGAGATTAGACATGTAGTCAAGGCAGCTAGACCTCAAACCATAGAAGAAGCTGTAGAACTAGCAAACACCTTAACTGATGAGTTAGTACGTACACGAAAAGAGGACCAGAGAAGGAACCTAGCTCAAAGGTTTACCCAAGAATTTCGTTATGGAAATTTCAACCGTGGTAAAAATATAGGTTCTACCTCTGCACCTTATTGTAAGGCCTGCAAGAAGAAGCCTTAGGAAAATGCTCCTCTTACTATAATTTCTGCAAGCTACCAGGACACAAGGAAGAAGATTGTAGGAAGAAACCAATTAACGGAATATGCTTCAACTGTGGAGAAAAAGGTCACATCAAGCCACACTGTCCGAAACTAGCTCCAGCCATGAACAACAAGACTACTAAAAATGCTAGAGCATTTGTTCTGACTGCAGAAGAAGCAAAGATGATCCCGGACGTGATTGCCGGTATGTTTTTAGTTAATGATATTTTTGCTAAAGTATTATTTGACTCTGGTGAAAAACAAAGTTTTATTAATAATTCATTTTGCAAACTTCTCAATCAACCATTAACTAAACTCCCACAAGAATGTCGGGTAGAGACAGCAAATGGAGAATCCATTAAGATTACTGAAATCTTGCAGGGAGAAAGATTAGGAATTTTAAATCAAAGGTTTAGTGCAAATATGTACCCAATGAATCTGGCAGGATTTGATGTTGTATTAGGAATGGATTGGTTAGTAGCCAATAAAGCCAGTATTCTATGTGATCAAAAGATAATCCAAATAAGTTCACCAAAGGGTGAAAAGATCACAATTAAAGGAAATAAACCATTTAGATCCATGAAATTCATCTATGTGATGAAAACAACAAGTTGTGCAAGAAAAGGATCTTTAGTATATTTGATTTCCATAATCATTAACACTAAAGGAAAAGAACTGAAAAATATTCTGGTAGTATCTCAATTTTCAGATGTATTTCCAGAAGAATTACCAGGAATACCACTAAATAGGGAAGTTGAATTCAGAATTCACTTACCACCAGGAACAGCCCCAATTGCCAAGACACCCTACCGTTAGGCACCAGCAGAAATGCAAGAGCTAAAGAAGCAGCTAGACGAACTTTTGGAAAAAGGATTCGTACAACCAAGTTCATCGCCATGGGGAGCACCGAACTTATTCGTTAAGAAGAAAGACGGTTCGATGCGTATGTGCATTGATTACCGCGAATTAAACAAAGTCACAATTAAAAATCGGTACCCATTACCGAGAATCGATGATTTGTTTGATCAGTTACAAGGAGCTCGATTTTTTCTCAAAAATCGATTTACGCTCTGGATATCATCAATTAAAGGTACATGAAGATGATATTCCTAAGACTGCTTTTTGTACAAGGTATGGTCATTATGAATTTACTGTCATGCCCTTTGGTATAACCAATGCCCCAGCCACATTTATGGACATGATGAACCGAATATGTAAGCCATATTTGGATAAATTCATAATTGTTTTCATAGATGATATTCTCATTTACTCCAAGAGTAAAGAGGAACATGTAGTGCATCTGCATGCACTTCTAAATTTGCTAAGAAAAGAAAAGCTTTACAAAATTTTCAAAATGTGAATTTTGGTTAGAACATGTACAGTTTCTTGGACACCTAGTTAATCAGAAAGAAATTCATGTGGATCCCACAAAGATTGAGGCAATTACCAATTGGAAAGTCCCTGAATCACCAACTGAGGTTAGAAGTTTTCTAGGACTGGCCGGTTATTATAGAAGATTTATCCGAGATTTTTCTAGAATAGCCATTCCTTTAACAAAGTTAACCTGTAAATCCATTAAGTTTGAATGGGGACCAAAGCAAGAAGAAGCCTTTAAAATTCTTAAGCAAAGATTAACCAATGCACCCATACTAGCGTTACCATAAGGTTGTAATCTATTGTGACGCTTCTAAGTTAGGTTATGGATGTGTGTTGATGCAACACCAAAAGGTTATAACCTATGCATCTAGACAACTTAAGAATCATGAAGCAAATTATTCAACCCATGATCTAGAATTAGGAGCCATAATTTTTGCCCTGAAAATTTGGAGACATTACCTTTACGGTAGTAAGTTTACCATTTTCACCGATCATAAGAGTTTAAGGTATGTTTTCTGGCAAAAGGGGTTGAATATGAGACAAAGAGGTTGGATGAAAATTCTTAGTGATTATGATTGTAGTATTTAGTATCATGCAGGAAAGGCTAATGTAGTAGCCGATGCTTTAAGTCGAAAGTATCATCAAAAGCCAAGAAGATTACGTTCTCTTAAATTAAATCTACAAGTAGATTTAAATGAACAAATTAGAAAAGTACAAGAATCAGTAATCAAGGATGATGCTGAAAAATTGAAAGGAATGATTAAAGAATTAGAACAAGGAACAGATGGAATTTGTAAATTTCATAATAAAAGAATGTAGATACCTAAATTAGGAAACCTATGTCACCGTATATTAGAAGAAGCCCGTAAATCTAAATATACGATGCATCCTGGAAATAATAAGATGTATAAGGATTTAAGGAAAAATTTCTGGTGAATAGGAATGAAAAAGGATATTGCAGCTTATGTTGCCAAGTGTCTAACTTGTTCACAGGTCAAAGCCGAACACCAGAAACCCTCAGGTTTATTGCAACAATTAGAGATACCAATATGGAAATGGGAATTGATAACAATGGATTTTGTTACCAAATTACCCAAAACAAGGAAAGGTAATGATACAATTTGGGTAATTGTAGATAGCCTTACTAAGTCAGCTCATTTCCTACCAATGAAAGAAACTTTCAGTATGGAACAGTTAGCTAAGTTGTATGTAAATGAAATAGCTTCTTTACATGGAATTCCTTTATCAATTATTTCTAATAGAGATAGGTGTTTTACCACTCATTTTTTGACAAGTTTTCAAAAAGCAATGGGAACCAAGTTGAATCTAAGCACCGCTTATCATCCTCAAACGGACGGACAAAGCGAAAGGACAATTCAGAGAATGGAGGATATGCTTAGAGCTCGTGTAATTGATTTTGGAGGTAATTGGGACGATCATTTACCGTTAATAGAATTCTCTTACAATAACAGTTATCACACAAGTATCAATGCTGCACCATTTGAAGCACTTTATGGACGAAAGTGCCGAACCCTAGTCTGTTGGGCAGAAATTGGAGAAAAGAAACTATCCGGACCTGAAATAGTACAAGAAACAACCGACAAGATCATTCAAGTCAAGGAACGACTGGAAGCAGCACGTGATCGACAAAAGAGTTATGCTAATAACAGGCGAAAACCATTAGAGTTTCAAGTAGGGGACAAAGTATTATTAAAAGTTTCTCCTTGGAAAGGAGTGGTTAGATTCATCAAAAGAGGAAAGCTAAGCCCAAGGTATGTTGGACCTTTTGAAATTATTAGAAAAATAGGACCAGTAGCTTATCAGCTACAACTGCAAGAGGAAATGGCAGGAATACATGATGTGTTCCATGTATGTAATCTCAAGAAATGCTTAGCCGATGAATCACTGGTAGTAACTCTTAAGGATATAGAGGTCAATGAAAAGCTTAAATTTGTAGAGAGACCGCTACATATTGAAGACAGAAAAGTCAAAAATCTCAAACACAAGAGACTGGTTCTAGTCAAAGTTAAATGGGATTCCAAGAGAGGACTAGAGTACACATGGAAGCTTGAATCGGAGATGCAAAGGAAATATCCACACCTGTTCTAGTAGATCTCGAGGACGAGTTCTAAATTAAGGTGGGGAGGATATAACAACCCTCCTAAAATATTTCCGACACCCCTAAAATGTTTATAATATCCCTATACGCCTTAAAATACACCCCGTATACGAAATTGGTCACGAAATACCTTAATTTTTAACAAAAATAAAGAAAAACAAGAAATAAGGGGCACTCGAGGGGCGCGAAGCCCCTGGCCATATCAGTCATGAGGCACGACAACTAAACCACCTTGCAACAGATCACAAAACAACTATTGATCTCATTTAATAAAATAATGAACTCTAAAAACATATTAAACATACTTTCAAAAATAAATACTCACCCTTGAAGTTCGTTCAGCAGACACCTGGGAAGATTCTGAAAGGTTAACATCTTTAACTTCAGCTACCTCTTGAGTAACCTAAAGGATCATAATATATGATATTATATAAAAAAGTGCAAAATCCAGTCTTTGAACCTCAAAAGAAAAATAAATAGAATGAAAAAGTGATTTTATATGCTACCTCATCAGTATTTTCATCACTGTTACCATCTCCACCAACCAACTCAGTAATTATTACTGGATCATCACATGTTTTTTGCACGGTATAAACACGATAGTTATTTTTAAGATTGAATTCTGAAGCATCAATCTTAAAAGCAACCTTCTTATCTACCAATCGAAATATCTCATGAGGGAAACATTCAGTATCATTCGCCTTCACCTGCCTCTCTCTTATGTCACTCGCCGCTAATCCAAGAAGCTTCTGAACATCTCTGTCAAACATAACAAAAGAAACACTACCACTCTCATCCTGCACTCGGACTTGCACATTGAACCTGGAATATATACAAATGACTAAGTAAACTCCAAAATTATATTCAAATATCAGTCTTAAACTGTTATTTATACAAATAAAATGTTAAATAATCATCATTGCTTACTTTGTGGTGATGGATGTACATTCACTACGACATTTGGGACAAACCAAAGAAGTCGCAGGCAATTGAACAATATCATCCAAAACATTTTCAACATTATGTAAGTATTCACTTTTAGCAGGATAAAACCAACCATACTCTTGAAACACTTACCACAAGCAGGATAAAACTAACCATACTCTTCTTGCACAATCTTAATTGTCGCGACCACAACACAAGACATTTCCTGTAAAAACAATATATCAACTTGTAATCTATAGTTTGACAAACATGCAGGTGATAAACCAAACAAAAAACCAAACTATATAAAAAGATGTGAAACCTTTTCTATCTCACTAATCTCATCAACATGTTTCCTCACACCATCTGTTACAAATTCTTTATGCAATGGAAAAACGCTCTGAGACGATAGTATTGTTTGAGAAGCAGAACCACTCCCTTGTCCAAATTTCAGTATAAGACTTTTGAATACCACAAATGATTAGAATTAGTATACAAATAACATGAAACCAAGTATTTGACTTGAACATCTATATAAAATAGAAATTACATTGACAATTTACCTCCTCCTTAGATGATTAACTTCATCCATTTCTTCATTCAGAAACATTCGTGTTGCAAACTTATCACTTTGAACTGTATATTCACCTACATGCAAAAGTATATAGATATTTAGTCAACCTGTCTTTATATTGCCAGAAATAAAGAGTATAGTTATGATTTGCAGAAAGTAACAAAAATTACCTTTCCATTCTTACACTTTCCATGCTCTATAACAGCCATCACATGCTCATGATCTGGGATTTTAGAGATGTACTCTTTAAACTGCAGAGCATAATCATTCCACACAGTACACCGCAAAACCTTACCCCTACATGAAAACAATATTCGTATGACGATATACTAAAGACTAATTTATGACCATTTTTTTTACAATCTCTAATATCAAAACTAATTTGAATGAATAACAACACAAAATCAAACGAAATTTATGACATTTATTAAAGTAGTAAATGAGCCATAAATTAAATAACATATTCACTAAGAATAAACTGTTGATCTCATTTATTACCATGATTCAACATTAGATACAAACACTATATATCTCATTTATTACCATTACCATGATTCCACATTAAATACCAACATTCTTCATTGTAGGATCGGTTTGTGGATCCGAACGAGTCGGTTCAGAGGAATTCTATCAAATACAGGTGCGGAAAACAAGTATTTGATGTGTAAACAACTGAATCTTCACTTTAACACTGATTTGTATTGATTAGACAACAATTACAATCAGTTCTCACACCGGCAGCACTTCGGTATGGAAATCACTTTCTCAACAACTTATAATTTCGCTTGACCTAACATCCCTATATATAGACATTGAGATTTCGCTTGGAATGTCCTGAAGCGAAATCGTTACATGTTGATTTCGCTTGAGACTTCAAGCGAAATCTTTACAAATTCAATCCTTCAAGCGAAATCTTTCTAACTCTCATTTTACATGCCCTGATCTATTCTAACTAGTCTAAGACTCGATACAAGACGAAGTCGACAGATTTTAACAAACCTTTTGACATTTTAAGATTCACTCCCTCTCACAACCAAGTCATCATGTTTAGCACTTGAAATTTTGACAATCAGCTTTCCAATATCAGTTGTCAAAAATCTTTTTGAATTTTTTTAAAATTTATGCTAAAACACACCAAAATGTTTTTGTAATTTTTGATTGTAAAGGAATGCAATAAAGAAATATTTACAAACAATATTTTTGTGAGTTCGTGCAAGAGGATCATATCAGTTTCTGAGACATATCACTAACACCGTTAAGCTTCATTTCATTATAAATTCTAAACGATTCACATTGATTGACGATATTGTTGTCCACTTAAACTCAATCTAAAAACTTTCAATCTGCTTACCGATACGTTAAGGTATATTAAGATAGCACTAAATTCTTATGGACCCCACGATCTCAGCATATCCCCTCATCATGCAATACACTAACTCAAGTAATGCCTTTAAACTTTTATCAACTGTGATTTGTGCGAAAACAAAACAGAACGTTTAAACATTAACAATCAGGTCGATACTTCCGTATACGCAGAGAAAGTCCAATGTTTAAACAAAATAAGAAAATAAAAATAAGTTGAAGTTGTTTAGGCTTTAACCACCAGGTCGATACTCCCGTATACGCAGAGGTGATCCAAAGCTTAAACGAAACACCAAAGAAAATAAAGCAGAAAGTTTAGGCAACAACATCCAGGTCGATACTCACGTATACGCAGAGGATGTCCGATGCTTAAACAAAATAAAGAAATAAAACAAGTTTAAATCTTTGCAAAAAAAAAAATGCACAATCACAGCGACTTTTTAGTAAAGTTGTGAAAGTTCACAAACTTAACCAGTTTTATGTCTTTCAACAATCAGCGATTACTGAGCAGGCACACAGTCAAGAAGGACAAAACTAAGTACTATGCTTTCGACCATGTTTCCCACTAGAACTAGGCTTTTTCATTTTAGGTTTGTATCGTTATCGCAAATCTACTAGTCTAGCTGAGCCTACCGTCACATCTTTAGTGAGACCGTTTATCACATTTTAACATTTCATTTCTTTAGCATGTTGTGATAGTCCACTGATGTACTATCATTTCCTCTTTTTGACAACAAAACTCATTTTTAATTTTTCAATGTTTTTGACATTTTCAAATTTTCAAATGTTTTTGGATTTTCTGAAAATTTTTACTCCCCCTAAAATGCAAACACATTTTAGGAAATTTGAAAATAAAAACTTTTAAACTCTACCTGTACAGTTTATTTTCTAAAAAATGACAACCGATATCGAAATGCATCAAATCGCCATTCACTTAGCATAAACAATCAGAACTCCCCCTATCACAAAACTATTTTTTCATTATGATTTCAAAACACTTAAGTTTGTTTTAACCAAAATGATTTTTCCGGAAAATAAGTTTTGTTGATTTTAAATCATTTGTAAGTTCCGGGGTGTGGTTCATCACATTGTTCATTCAATCACATATATGAGGATTACATCAAGTTCAACCTAATGACCTTGACGAATCACTTTTTACCTCTTGCAAAAATATTCACAACATACAAGCCTATGTAGGAATAAACCTCTACACAAATCATTTTACCAATCAAGATGCCGATTCCTGCTTCACACTTACCAACCTGGAAGCTCCGGCGTAGTCCTTCAATCTGTAAACATTCAAACACTATCAAAATCTTTCAACCAAAATCTTCAAACATTATAAAGATGCCGATTCCTGATCCACGATTACAAACTTGGGATCTCCGGCAAGTTCTAAGACTTTAAGGAAAACAAACTTCCACCCAAGTCTTATTCGACTTGGTGGCTTCCAATTCCTGGGCAGTAGGGTTGTAAGTTGCCTTTTTAGTTGCATAAAAATCCTTAACCCCTTTTACTTTCCCATCAAGCATTTTCTTGAAAATTTTCTTAACATTTTCATTGAATGTTTTTTCAATATCAAAATCTGAGCTTTCAACTTTATCAGCCAGTTGTTTAAACTCTTCCACACTCAATGATTTAATGTCAACATCATTCATCAAATCTTTGAACTCATCTAGTGACTCCTCTGATTTTGTGGAATCAGATTCATTGTCAGATTGTACATTTGATTTTTTAACAATCCATTTTTGATTGTCTTTTGCTTTCTTTTTGTACAATCTTTTAGAACTTTCACCAACTTCATTCTTTGAATTTTTAAAAGTTTTGAAGTTTGTAGTTGGTGAATCATTCTTTTCAACCACTTTTTCTTTAAGTTTTTCAGAGACTCCCTGTTTTTTGTTGACTTTGTTTGGACAATTGTGAGCGATGTGTCCAACCACTTGACATTGAAAACAAGATCGTGTATCTCTTGAAATGTCTCTTGAATGAAAAACTCCAGTTCCTGTTCTTTTCCTTTCAACAAGAAACTCCTGGTTTGTTTCTTTCCAGAAAGGTTTCTTCTGTTCTTCTTCAACACTTCCACCTGAAACAAATTCTGTTTTTGGTTTAGAATTGTTTATCTTTCTGTAACTTTCTTGCTGAATAAAACCTAAACCTTTTCTTTTGTAATTACAATTTTGATTTGTTTTCTTTTGAAAACTAGAATCAGAATTGTAATTCTTTTTTCTTTTTTTCTTGTTTAATCTTTGTTGAACTCTAGAAGTGTATTTTTTAGATTTTTCAATAGATTTTAAATCCTTAATTTCAGAAAAATTAATTTCCGTCATTTTGAAAACCTTTTTGATCATGTCAAAACGAACACTTCTAATCGGAAACTCTTTGTCAGAGTATAATTTGTCCGAATCATTTAAAGTATATGCAACTTCAAATGTTTCATCATCCAAATTAGCCTTTGAAAACAAAAATTCTTTACTATAAGACCGTTTTTCCGATGATTTTGAACTTTTGACTGACGAACTTGAAAACCCAGACTCAGACTTTGACTCAGACACCTCTTCAGTATCCAACACCTGATCGACCACCTTTTTGATTAACTCAGACTCATGATCAGTATCAGACAAAGTAAACGTGATATCAATATTATCTGGTAAAACGTCAGTTGTCTCGGATTTTAACTTTATATTGACTGCTTTTTCAACTTGTTCCTCATTTGGTTTTCTAGGAGAATACCCTTCCCAGATAGGAGGCGGACACTTGTTGTATTTAACAGTTGATTTCTTACCAGTCTCATTCTTTTGCTTCTCATCTTGAAATGCTTCAAAACCTGCAACAGTAGGATAAACTCGATCAATAACATAATCAGAACAAGAATAACTCAGTAATAACCTTCTGATCCTTTCATTTTCGATCTTTTCTTTCTCCAACTCTTGCTTTAGATTAGCATTTTCTTCGATGTAATGATTAATTGCTTTTTGCTTCGTCATTAATGTAGCATTCGTCATTGTTAATGCCTTTTCTCTTTCAGAATTTGTTGTTTGAAGACCTGTCACAGTTCTGTTCAACACACTATACGATTCTTTCACATAGCTGATGTCATATAGTAACTTTTCTATCAGTTTTTCTCTATCAAATAAAATCACATCTTTTTCTTCACAATTTTTGCAAGCTTCCAAACACTTCTTGCAAGGCTTTTCAACTTCAACAATCTTTTCAATCTCGATTGTTTTTACCACTTCAATCATTTTTCTTTCATCATTTACCTTCTCAGCTTCAGTCACCTTTTCTTCAACAACTACTTCAGCTTCCTCACTTTGTTGTTGTTCTTTTGCAGCTTGTTTCTCCTTCAGTTTTTTCATGCGATCTGCAAAATAAAAATGAAAACTTTCAGGAGAAAGATGTTTTTTAGCAATATTAATCTGTTTCTCTTCCTCATCATCACTGCTATTCTCTATCGATGTTTGATCAAACTCTACAGATTTTTCAGACTCAGCATCTGAAACACCAGTATCAGATGGTGTTTGATCAAAAACAACTTCTTTTTCTGAATTATCTTCATTTTGCACACTATCATTTGTACTTAATGACTCATCATCAGCACTTTCTAAACTTTCTTCAGATGTACTCAATTGATCTTTCACTTTTTCACCAATTAATCTCATCCAAGTAGCAAACAAATCTGGTTCTCTAACAATCTTTGCAATAAAAGCTTTGAAATCTCCTTTTTCATCAACAAACATATCCCAATTGAAACCTTCAGGTAATTTCTCATCATCTTGATCAACTGTGCATGTTTTGCTATCAGAAGATATATAATTACTCCAGTTGAAATCTACCAAGCATCCTCTCTTTGATTCTTCAATCTTTCTACCATGAGCTGTTTGTGAGTCTTGTAACTGACCAACTTGTTGATAAATGGCTTTCCGGTAGTAATCGTCTTTTCCAAATGGATTCTGAGCTCCACTAACTTCTCTATTCTTGCACTCTCGCTTAAAATGACCTTTTTCTCTGCACCTGAAACAAGTAACTTTAGATTTATCAAAACCTAAAGTAGATACACAAGCATCAAGAAAGTCATTTCTCCCGGTAATTGTTTTGAACTTTTCAGCACGTCTCAGAACACTTGCAAGACACCATTTGATATCCATTAATTCCATCTCTTCAGCATCTATCTGATCGTAATCCTCTTTGGTAAGCATAGGATTTCCAATTCGACCAGCTACTAAACCTTCATACGAGATAAGCACAGAACCAAGTAATGCCATATGATCTTTTGCAATGTCTTCAGAAAAACTTTGACCATCTGGAAGATTTAGAGCTATGTTGCATTGAATCACACAACCATTTCCCATCTTTGTGCTTTGAGACTGAAAATTTTCTGATGAAGTCTTTGGATTGACACTTGGATAAGATGAGAATCCACTGCTGGTTTTGTTTGAGCTTTGATCAATCTTTTCTGTAGAGTCTTCAGCACTAAACGCAGTCTGGATTTTCGGACTTCTTTCAGCTTCTAGAACTGGAATACTACCTTTGTAGTACATCTTTACATCCTGTTGACCACTTGGACTGTTCATCCTCGCAATCTTCTGCTGTTCCAAATCCTGACTTTCAATCTTTTCAATAAACTGAGAGATCGACAATCTATCATAAACCCCAGTATTCTTCAGTATCATCAAATAAGTTCCCCACTCTTTCTGAGGTAATGCATCAGCAAGTTTATCCACCCATTCATCATTTTCCTTTTTAATACTCATCATTGACATTGTTCTCACTAAGTGACAATATCGTTCAATAAGTTTCTTTGTATCTTCTCCGGGCAAACTTGTGAACAAATCAAATTCCTTTTTAAGCAATGCCTTCCTGCTTTTAATCATACTCGTACTGCCTTCAACTTTAATTTTTAGAGCATCCCATATTGATTGTGATGTTTTGTCATGTTGAAGTAGTATGAAGATGTCTTCTTTGATGGCCTGTTGAAGTAAACTGATCATCATCTTTTCAGCTCGGTATATTTCCCTTTCTTCCTTACTAAAATCTGAAAGCTGTTTTTCAGTCTGCATTTCTGTTTGTGGTGGAGTATACTTTGTTAAAATACATTCCCATGATCTCAAATGATTTGCCTGAACCCAGTTTTCGAATCTATCTTTCCATCCGTAATATTCTTCAATTCCCATTAGCTTCGGGGGTTTCTGAGTAGTCCCCATTTCATTTTCAGAATTCATGTTCTGAGCAATGGAAGATGAACTAGACGATGTTGCAAAAGCGTTGTGGAAATCGTTATCCATGTTTTAGACACTTTCAAGCGGAATACTATCTTTTAAGCAGAACCCTTCAAGCGAACTAAACAAACTGAACAATCCTCAAATGAAATCCTTGAAGCGAAATAGTTGAAGTGAAACAATTTCAAGCGAAGCTGTCTGAAGAGAATTCTGAAGCGAACACCTTGAAGCGAAAACCTTGAAACGAAATCGTTCAAGCAACAGTTTTTTTGAAGCGAAATTGTTTAAGCGATGGCCCTGAAGCGAAATAGAATGTTGTTTGAAGCTAAATCTAGGTGTCGCTTGAAGTTTCAAGCGAAAACGTCCAATGAAACTATATTTTTTAAGCGAAATCCATTAGAATGTCAAATTTAATCACTTTTAGGTTGAATTTTGCTATGAAACTTTCAAAGGTTTGTTATCTTGTACTTTTAAACAATCTGTGAGAATTTGAGATGATTTAGACCGTGAAATGTTTCTGAACTGTTAAAAGAAGATGTAGAAGAAAGAAAACGATGTCAATTTCAGCTGAATTCCTGTAGAACTCCTCAACTGGCTCTGATACCAATTGTAGGATCGGTTTGTGGATCCGAACGAGTCGGTTCAGAGGAATTCTATCAAATACAGGTGCGGAAAACAAGTATTTGATGTGTAAACAACTGAATCTTCACTTTAACACTGATTTGTATTGATTAGACAACAATTACAATCAGTTCTCACACCGGCAGCACTTCGGTATGGAAATCACTTTCTCAACAACTTATAATTTCGCTTGACCTAACATCCCTATATATAGACATTGAGATTTCGCTTGGAATGTCCTGAAGCGAAATCGTTACATGTTGATTTCGCTTGAGACTTCAAGCGAAATCTTTACAAATTCAATCCTTCAAGCGAAATCTTTCTAACTCTCATTTTACATGGCCTGATCTATTCTAACTAGTCTAAGACTCGATACAAGACGAAGTCGACAGATGTAGTGCACCAACATTCATCTTATTTATTAATATCATTAAATATAAACAATGATCTGTACATGACTGCACATGTAAACAACAACTTACTCCAAGTCTTGAATATCGAAATTGATCTTCTTAGTCTCTTTTGGAGGTCGACCAAAGAATTCAAGATCTCCACAAGAAACCACATATCCAGCAACATCTATATGATCACATTATACAACAGTATAAGTAAAACTTTCTAATTTTATACAGAGAAGACATGATTACAAAAATATACACTACCAACACTTAAAGAGTTTAACGCCTCTCCTTGAAGAATATCTTGATAAGCTCTGAAGTTGAAACCATACTCAACACCTTGCCAATCTCTCACGGGTGTAATAGTTGTGCATCTATAAAAGTTGATTTTATAATCATGTACTACAACTTTATATAAATCTTTATTCTCACCAACACCAAATTTCGACAGAATCACAAGAGCATCTTCTTGAAGCTGTCCATCAAAAACAGGTATCAGATGACTCTTAATACCTAGTTGAATCTTAGCACCCTGAAGAACATTTAAAGAAAGTATTTTTTTAGCATACACCACTACATTCTCTGATAGAACGGAAAAGCAGAAATACAAATTACCTTTTCATCAATGAAGATGAGATCCATTTTGTAACCTTGATTACATTTTCGAATAATCCTCGCTTTCTTGTTCCACATATCTTTCCCAGGATTCAAATCGTTAACAAAACTAAGATTATTACTGTCAACTGATACTGACATGCTTCTAATTCAGAATTCGGATTGTGATCAAATTTCAAATTTCAAAATCAGAGAAGACGAAAGTGTGATCAAATATGAAGAGAGAAATGAGAAGAAAAGCCATATATAAGAAGATGATTGACAGGAGTTTGTGAGTGACATGCATTAATTGCAAATTACTTATTCCCATGCATTTTTGAATTTGAATTTGCCTGTAATTAACCTTAAACATCTGCTGATCTAAAAGCATTACATAAAACTATAACCTCTGCTGGGTATTAAAGTAAAGTCGGATATATATATGGGCAGATGTTTACTCTGGCAGAGGTTTGAGTGAATTTTAAAATGATTTTATATATTAGGCTTTATGATGCTGTAATGACATAAGAAAAGCATTGTTGTACAGCCTCTCTGGCTGCCAAATCAGCTTTTCTTATGTCACTCAGATTTCTCCTTTTATAGAAAGTATAGATTATATTATATAAAATGCATTTTGTAAATAGTGGCGAGCAGCCATCTGAAGTTTTTATTTTGCTTATTAAATTGATTAAGTTTTATGATATTTTATTGTTATTATTGTATAATAGTATAATATTTTATTGTTATAATTACTTTAAAGCATATTTTGTTTTTCGTTTATCATCTTTTATATACGATGTTTATAAAATTATGTGTGTGTGTGTACATATATATATATATATATGGCACGGTTTAAATGAGAACCACCACGAGTTTTGAAAACCGTGAGAACTTTTTCTTCCCGCGCGAGTTGGGCCAAAATTTTTTGCACAAAAAACGTAGATGAAAAATATTATAAACACATCTGTAAAAAAAGTAAAGAAAAATTGTTGATTCGGTAGTTTTGACATTCAAGTTTTTTTTACGCGCTAGTATAAATTTTGTACGAAGATAAAAAAATTTTACGCGTCATGTTAATGTGGGTATGTGGCATTTGTTTTTATTTTTTTATTTTTTTTTTGCTGAAACAAGTGATTTTTTATGACTTTTGAGAAAAAAAAATTCGGAGAAACCTTTTGGATGGCTGTCACAGCCGTTACACCAACCGATGGCGAAAACATTGGAGTGAGACGATCACAAGATTGTTCATTGCATCATAACACTAACTGTGACAATATAATTAATCAAAATTTCATAAATGCTAAATTTCATATATTGTTCAATCAAAACAAATACATCATAATTGTAGCAACGAAAACATGAATCAAAATATAGTTTATTTATTTAAGTGTGTATCTAAGTCCACCCTAAACTTGTTCCTTCGATCATTAACTATCAACCTGCAACATGTATTAAAATAAAGATCAACAAATATGTTGGCGAGTATATAAGTTTGAATACATAGCATAATATGAAAAATGTTTTAAGTGTATTCATATCCAACATGACAAATGTATACAAGTTACTAACATGCTGTACGGGTGTAAGCTATATGTCAAATCAGAGTTTAACGCAATCGTGTTTACCCAACATCATCGAAACGAAGAGGGTGTAATGTGTTTTACTTAACAATACCACAAGTATACGGGCGGGGCGTTAATCCTATAGCGCTATAATTGTTAAGGTAGACTTGCAAAGTTGATGAGCATATAGACACAATGTAAACATAGCGTATGAGTTTAACAAGTATAACATGTTTCATGTTTAATGGTGGATAGAGTGTGATTGATAAATATGTTTAATAGTGTTGCGTGTTTTTTTTATAAATATACATGTTGCACCCAAAGTGAATAAAGTGAAAAGGGGATTGAGTATACTCACGTTTTGCAAGTGGTTTCCACAAACGTGAGATGATCGTCTTGAGAGATTGAAGCACCAAATTATCCTAACAAGGATGAATAAGGTGTGTAAGTACAAGGATTTAAAGGTTGGAATGTAAATTAGATTTGAATAAGAAATAAATAATAATTATAATAACAATAATATATGAAAATTCATAAAAATATTATTTTGACTAAACACTCACTTTGGACACTATTAATTTATGTGTATTTCGTGGGTACTATTTCGCCCACTAGAAATTCAAGTGTGATGGAGGAATTTAGTCTAAGATATATATTTACCTTTGCACACAACTTTCCAGTGTCATGGCTAGGTTTAATATTTATATATCTTTAGTACATAATAATAAATAATTGATTGACAATGCTAATTAGATTGTAAGTTTAAATAGGTAAATAACAAAAATTAAAAAAAGGAGTTATTACTTTTATATATTTTTAGTATGTAATTATAATTAATTAATTGATAATAATGATCTAATTGTAAGACTAAATTAGTAAATGACACAACTAAAAGAGTTAGTAATTTTATATATTTTTAGTATGTAATTATAATTAAAGAATTGGTAATAATGATGTAATTGTAAAACTAAAAGAGTAAATGACAGAAAAAAAAAAACATAAGTAGTATGATTAGAAGAGTTAGTAGTTAGTAGCATGGTTAAAGAGTTAGCATAGGTTAGTAATGTTAGAGATGGTAATAATATGTTAGTTAATAATATTATCTAGGTTAGGCATGAATAATAATAGTAAGTTAGATAATATATTAGCAATGGGTTAGTATTGCAATGACCATGTTATAGAGGTAGGATAAATGTCATTCATTGTACCCCTTTGTTACACCAAAAATCATCAACTTAGGTGATGATCTTGGTTGGTCATGTATAAAATATAAATGACATACAATAGTGAAAGGTTGAAAGTTATAAAATAAAACCCAAGATTGGTCCTTATTTTGGTGATGCACCATCTTTGTTTACCATGGTAAACATTCGATGACATTGCATAAGGATTTCTCCAATATGGAGAAGTATGAAAACACAAAGAAAAACAAGTAGAAGAGAAGAAGGTGAACGAAGATGGAACTCACATTCAAGAGAAAAGAAGAATTCTTTGAGAAATGGCAAAAAAAGTGGTGGAATGAATATGGTATTTATAGGCAAGAGATTTTATAGTGGTGAAAAAAATATGGAAAGTTGAAAATTGACCCATTTATATATTCTTTTATTTTTATTTGGGCCTAATATTATGAGCTTGTTTGTTTTATGCATTTTTTTTGTTATTTGTATAAATTTGAGTTTCCAACATAATTTATAAACATAGTATGGCACAATAGTTGATTGATTGGGTCTTGAATATCGAATTTACACAATATAAGTCAGTTTTTGAATGATTTAAACGTGTCTTGATGATTATATGAATACACCTATGTTTGATTGAACAATTATTAAGAGAAAAAAATATTAAAATAAAATTAATTCCATTATGATCAAACGTCTCAGATTAAAATGGTTGAATATAAAAACACAGAAACGAATAATACAAAAATTGTGGAATGTTACAATGGCCTGGTTCTCACAACTTAAGGTGGTTCTCATTTTAACCTATCCCTATATATATATTCTCAAAATCGGGTTGTCAATACTGAATAGCAAGTGATCAAAGTAAAAACGTATATGTATTCTAAGCTGCATCGACATTTAGTTTTTTTTTTATAAAGTGGCACCGTTTACGTTTTTTTTTATTTTACCAATATAACAAGGTTTATCACCATCGCTGTATTGCGGCGAACTTCTTTTGTTATTTAGTCTGTGTTTTCATGTGTTTTGAAATCACTACAACCGCGTTGCGCACGGAACCTCTGACAAGAATAAAAAGAAAATGTAGAAAAAAACACTAAAAGATAACCGAAAGAAAAATTAACCAAAAAGTTGTATGGAAATGATATTGTTCGTATGAAACCCGTGGTCAGAAATGAGCAAATGGTACTGGGTACCGGTACCGAATTTCCCGAACCGAAAGATCTTAAGTTCCAATTCGGTACCAACTTATGGTGTTCCTGGTACTGGTTTGCTACCGGTTTTTATCTTCATATACCGGTATCATTACCGGTAATTTCGGTACTAGTACCGATTCGGTGTCTGTTGACACTTATCTCATCCCTACCCCTAAAACTAAAAAAATGAAATCTATAAAAGTTGAAGAAAATCAACAAAAAAAGTTGTACGATACTGTTGTTCGTACGGTACCCGTGATCAGGGATGAGCAAATAATACCGGGTAGCTGTACCGAATTTCCCAAACTAAAAGAATTTCAATATTAATTCGGTTCCGACTTTTGGCGTTTTCTGTAACAGGCTGGTGGCGGTTTTTACCTTCATGTACCGATACCGAACAGAACAGAACTGTACAAGAAAAAAACCAATAAAAAAGTTGCCTCGTTGTAACTCATTAGTGCACCAAGCACTATTCATTAGCTTGGTTTTTTAATGTATTGATTAAATATATGTATATATATATATATATATTCTCAAAATCGGGTTGTTAATACTGAATAGCAAGTGATCAAAGTAAAAACGTATATGTCTTCTAAGCTGCATCGACATTTAGTTTTTATATGAAGTGGCACCGTTTACGCTTTTTTTATTTTACCAATATAACAAGGTTTATCACCATCGCTGCATTGCGGTGAACTTCTTTTCTTATTTAGTCGGTGTTTACTTGTGTTTTGAAATCACTACAACAAGATTGCGCACGGAACCGCTGACAAGAATAAAATGAAAATGTAGAAAAAAACACTAAAAGATAGCCGAAAGAAAATTAACCAAAAAGTTGTATGGAAATGATGTTGTTCGTATGAAACATGTGGTCAGAAATTAGCAAATGGTACTGGGTACCGGTACCGAATTTCCCGAACCGAAAGATCGTAAGTACCAATTCGGTACCAACTTATGGTGTTCCTGGTACTTGTTTACTACCGGTTTTTATCTTCATATACCGGTATCATAACTGGTAATTTCGGTACTAGTACCGATTCGGTGTCGGTTGACACTGAGCTCATCCCTACCCCTAAAACTAAAAAAATGAAATCTATAAAAGTCGAAGAAAATCTACAAAAAAAAGTTGTACGATACTGTTGTTGTTCGTACGGTACCCGAGATTAGGGATGAGCAAATGATACCAGGTAGCTGAATTTCCCGAACTAAAAGAATTTCAATATTAATTCGGTTCTGACTTTTAGCGTTTTCTGTACCAGGCTCGTGCTGGTTTTTACCTTTATGTACTGATACCGAACCGAACAGTACCAGAAAAACCAATTAAAAAAAGTTGCCTCGTTGCAACTTATTAGTGGACCAAGCACTATTCATTAGCTTGGTTTTTTAATATATTGATTAATGATTAATAATGATAATAAAACATTTCATAAATTTAGAATATACCATTGACGTGTGCTTATTCTTTATCTATAATTGGATAAAAGTCTAATTTAAATGGGTTCAAGATGGTTATTTTTTTTTTGTTCTTTTCTGTGATGAACCTAACCAATACTGTGCAAACATCATCAGGACCACCAGTACATTCTTTGTTCTTATGGTTTTCTCTGTGTATTGCAATACATAGGGTATTTTTGTATTGTAAGCAATACGAATGTCTGATACCAGCTGAACAACATTGATACCCGTACCAATATGTAAGATTAAATATATTACGTATTAATATTTAATCTAGTAGCCATATAATCATTTACATAATAGAGATCAAAATATATTAGAACCTATTATTTAATTAGTTGGTAATTGTTGATGGACCATATTACCCTTATTAACTAATTTTGGTTTCCTCTTGGGTGCTTATATAAGGAGAATAATGTGGAGGTTAAGGGGTTAGACAGTCACACATTAGACACACCCCATAAACCTAACATCATAATCGACCTCCATCTCATATACCGATTCCCTTATCGGTTTTACTTAGCCACCATCATCAGTCAGCACCCTAAGGAGGAACCAGACCAAGATGACAATCATGTCAACCTTAATGGCTGCGTCTCCATTGCTGGATTCTCTGCTAACCTGTGCTGATGCAACCAAAGGTATGTTTTCATGTTTTCCATTATCTTCAAACAGAACTGAACCAACATGTGGTATCAGAGCATATGTTGATTAGTCAGTTCTGTTTTGTATCCGTAAATCTGGATTAAAACTGGAAAACAGGATTTGAAAACCATAATTGAATTCGATTTCTGTCATCTGAAATCATAATTGAATTCGTTTTTTTTATTTATCATCCGAGATGCCCTCTCGGATCTGTTTAATTAATTTCGGATCATATATTGATTCGTAATAACTGTTCCGAAATCATCAGTTTGAGAAACATGTTTAAATGTGTAATTATTTTCCAGATTTCGGATATAAGATTAAGGATATTTAATTTTAGGGTTCATCTTATGTTCTTATGTTCTTATGAGAAATTCGAAAAATTCCCTAAGTTTTGGAATTCGGATCAAATATTGGGTGTTTTTCCTAGTTTTGATCTAAAATTTATCTATTAGAATTTCGAAATATGTTGTAAAACTTAAATGGATAATATTTCGAAATATTTTGATAATATTGGATCATCTTAAAACAGGAAACATATCTCATAATCCCTTAGTTTTCGAATTTTAGTTATTATCACAATTAACAGCTGTTAGCGAGGTTGCTACTCGCAACCATGAGGTTGCTACTCGCAACCATAACGTCATCACTCGCAACCATGAGGTTGCTACTCGCAATCATTACGTCATCACTCGAGACCATGAGGTTGCTACTCGCAACCATAACGTGATTAGTCGAGACCATAGTTGCGACTCGCAACCATAACGTGATTAGTCGAGACCGTAGTTGCGACTCGCAACCATAACGTCATTAGTCGAGATCGTGGTTGCGACTCGCAATCTCATTATTTTAAGCTATTTAAATGTGAACTAAAGAAAAATAATATTTAATCATGTTTTACCATAACGTGATTAGTCGATCCGCGCTAACGGGTGGTTTGCTATTAAATACTTGGTTTTGTTTATACTTAATTAAATTAATAAGGATCAAATAATGTTTTACAAAACCAAAATGGCTTTACTTGAATGAGCTTTTGATATATCATTTCTGGCCAAAGCTGACTTGATACATCTACTTATCATTCAAGTATTACGAAAGCTATGTTGTGTGTGCATCATAAGCATGAATGTCTTAATTTCTGGCCAAAGCTGATTTAATTCATCCATAGATGGCATACTCAACAAGTGCATAACTAAAGTGATTGTTTCAATTCTGGCCAAAGCTGATTTGTTACAACCACTTTGCACATATGCTTAAATGATTACACTTCTGGCCAAAGCTGTTTTGTCTTCGTTTAAGTAGAATTTTTTAGCTAAGTCTATTATTTTGATGTTAGTAATAGACATATCACAATATCTTCACATAATGATCCTTAGATTAATGATCCTTAATTAAGTTTTATGATCATTTCGTCTGCCTTATTGTTAGTACCCATAATGTTACTCACTGTAATTTTTCTTCTTTGTATCAATATCTCATCCACTCTAATTTTTAAACCTAAAATGTTTGCTTTATTTAAAGTTTCTATAAGAATTAGCTCTTAAATTAAATCCTTGATTATTTCCTAAGACACGATAATCCTATTGCTCTCTTCTTATAAAGATTATAAAGAAGAAAGTTAGAGCATGATGAATAGGATAAATCGAACATGATGTCTCTTATGATAATCAAGAACTCTTTAACGTAAATGCTATCACTAAAGTTATTCCAGATTAAGTCTTTCCTAAGACTAATCTATAATTATGGAATAATCACTAGAACTCCTAAGATGCATGCCTTAATTTGAAACTCTAAACTATAAAGTTAAGTGGTATATGTGAATACATTATAATGTACAAAACCATGACCCATAAAGTTAAGGGCTTACGCATGGAAATAAGTACATTTTTCCAGTACATTACATACTAAGATTTTCACTTGTGAAATCTGATGCATTATAAATCAACTACAACACTCAAGAAATACCAAAGTATAACGAGTGTGTTGATAAGCATCATATGTCCAAAGAAATAAATGTTTAAAGCTGGAAAATAAGTTGTTATTCACCTTACAACCACTTAAAACGTTTAAAAGAGGATTGTTTTAAGGTCCATAGACAAATTATAAGTGTTAATTCCAACTTTAAGGTTCTTCAAGCGAAAATCTCACTGCATAATTATGTCATTAGGCTAGACATAAGCAACGAGACTATCCATTATTCTAAAAGAAAAGTTTGGTAAATTAATTAGATAGTCACTTACTAATGATATTTAAGTCTGGTAATTTCAATATTCCAATTAACACATGATTAGTTGACTCTAGTTCCATACGTTTCCTTACCAGAACTTGACAAATAATTAACACGAGAGTTAGTGACAAAATAAATGTTAAGGCTATAAGAACCATAATAAGCAGTCTTCTAACAAAGCTTTTCGATACATTACATGTTCTGATTATTAATCAGAGTACAATATCATTACTTAGGCTATGTCATGAAGGTTGTGAGGTTTGCATAGTCAACATAAAGTCACACTTATCTTAAACTCTCATCTTATTTGTTCTAAATATCTGGATAGAAACATTACTAAAATGAAACTAGATGATACCTTACATTTTCACAACTTTTGTCATCATGCAAATGAAAATTTGACAAAAGGAAAATGAGACTTATAAATTTCATCCATTATAACCGAAATTCATGAGACATCATGACTTTCTTAATGAGGATGATTTTTCAACTAATCTCATTCTAAGTGATTTTAAATCATGACGTTAAAGCCCTAAATATGACTTGGCTTAAGGAATAAGTATGGGTCCATCATAAGTCATTTTTTTTGACATTCGTGGAACTTATTCCAAATGGAATATTCAGACATAATTCATTTATCATTTAACAGGCTATAAATTTGTATCTAAATTTTGTCGCATATGGCACACGTTCTTAGAAGAAATCTATTCATATATATATACTTAATTAGATTTCTATTAGATATGTCCCTAACGTTTCTTATGATATTTGGACGTTAAGGAAATCAATTAAAGTCTAACGTATATATGATAGGTTCCCACGTCATGTAGCTCATTGAAACTTCTCTTGTAGCATTCTAGAGATATTAAAGATCAGTGGGAGCATTAAGTGTCTTATTAATAACTTGCAATAGTTGCAAGAGGTGGGGAGTGAAAATTTTACATTACCTCAGTTTGCACCTCTTGTACAAGACACCGCTCCATCACGACACTGTTCTATCAATATTTGTCTCCTTAAAATCTAATGCTACTCTTACAAAAGTTTCAAAGTTGCTTAATTGTGGGCACACTTAGATTTCTTACCTAAGCTAACATAATCCTCAACAAGAGAAACTACAACGACTAACGTCATTAACTTGTTTCTCTATTAGAATTTGTTGGTCGTTAAATATTGACCCTAAGCATGCTGAGTTCCTAAAGATTCCTAAGGTCAGTGGGAGCAGTCAAAGTCCTTATTATGTTTTGCAAGGAATACAAGAGGCGGGGGGAAGAGTGTCATTAAATTTCACTTCGAATTTAACTCCGATTACACCTCTTGTACACCATACTGCACCAACTCTTATAAACTTAGAATGAAAAATGATAGCAACCTAACCAAGAGCTAATCCATAAAACTGAAACTTCTAATGAACCCAATAATCAACTCAGGAGGTCATCTAGGTTTAAAAGCCTACTAACTTTGATGATTACATAACCTCCCTAACTGAAGTTGAAATGGATTTTGGAAATGTTTGGAGATTTTGGAAATGTTTGGAAATGTTTACTGATCCTATCTCTTAAGATTAAGCCATTAGTGTCAATCAATATTCTTAATGGAATAAAACAGTTTTCTAGTAAAACTGATTTTATGTGTTCGTATAACGTTTGGGATTTGATTGAATTACCTAAGAGTGTTCATAAGAAAACCAAATCCTAATATAAACGTTAAGACACAAAGAAGCATGATTGATTGTCAAAGGTTATACTCAGGAAGAGATAAATTATGAAAGAGTCTTTCTTACAAAAGATTTCTTTAAGGATCATCATTGTTCTAGTAGCTTATAATAGTTTAAAGCTACATTAGATGAACATTAAAAACAATTTTCCCTAACAAACTGGCTAACACATTTACATGTTCATAAAACAACTTGAAAGTTTGAAACTGAAGGTTAAAGAACACTTTATTTGTAAGCCAATAAAATCCATGTATGGGTTAATGCAAACATCATAATGTGATGAAATCTTAATGTAATTATTTTCATCAAGAATTAAGTGGATTAATGTACCTACCTCAAAATGAGTGGGAGCAACTAAGATAAACTTGTCTATATAGATGATATTCTTTTGACAAGTATATGTTACATAAGTCAAAGCATTGTTAACACAAACTTTGATGTAATAAATCTCAGAGATATCTCTTACGTGATTGATATCATAACATACTGAGATAGACCCAATGGGATATTAGTTCTATTCCATAAGTTTAATATTAAATGGGTCCTTACATATGTAACAAACAATACTGCTCTCCTTTAGAGGATAATAGGATAAGTGAGATTATTTATTTAAGCTTCATTAATTAGAAGCCTTATGTAAGTTTAAGTCTATACTCGTTTAGATATTACTCACATTGCAACACACTAGATTTGTCTAGATTAGTATGAAGCATCTAATGGAGTATTACAATATCTTTAAAGAAACGAGAGGCTATAATTTGAAGAAGAAGTGAGAATTAAAACCGGTTTATTACTATAACTTTATGATGTTCAAAGATGACAAAATGTAATTTCGGGTATATCCTTATGTCAGCAGACAAAACATATCTCATGGAGGAGTCACTAAATGCACTGATATTAACAACCTGAGTTATAACGACATAATATAGTCACTAAATGTTGTTGGAAGTTTATCAGTGGACTCATAAGTTTATTAGCTCCATATAATTAATGTTTTTGAAGACTTAGTGTGATAAAGTCAGCTACCATGACTCCTTGAACAGTAACAGTTCGAGAGGTGCTGCATTAAGTTTCGATACGCAATTAATTATTCGTTTATGAACGAATTGAGGAAACTAAGTTTTGTATCGAATACATTCATGATATGCTTAAGGATCCTATAACTGAAGGGCTATTACCCATAAGTCTTATTAAGAGAGCTCAGAGAAGGGTATTAGTTAATGGCCATGCGCAAGTGCATATCGGACTATGAATGACTAAGTATTAGTTAATTTTCCTCATCAGTTTGATTTTGTACGTCTATAAGAATATGTTAAGTCGACATAATGGCATATAAGACAAATAAAGTTACAAATCAAACAAAGGGCTTACGCGTATTTTGATCATGACGATTAGGTTTTAAATTAAGGCTATAGTATGATTAATGGGGGTCCTGAGTCGCATAATGATTCAACGGCTGTATTTTTCTGCTATAGTACTTGTTTAAGGCTAAAATGAGTGTTAACTCCTGATCAGGCTTATCTAATACTCATAGTAAATGATTACTCGGCTAAGTGGGAGAATGTAAGATTAAATATATTACGTATTAATATTTAATCTAGTAGCCATATAATCATTTACATAATAGAGATCAAAATATATTAGAACCTATTATTTAATTAGTTGGTAATTGTTGATGGACCATATTACCCTTATTAACTAATTTAGGTTTCCTCTTGGGTGCTTATATAAGGAGAATAATGTGGAGGTTAAGGGGTTAGACAGTCACACATTAGACACACCCCATAAACCTAACATCATAATCGACCTCCATCTCATATACCGATTCCCTTATCGGTTTTACTTAGCCACCATCATCAGTCAGCACCCTAAGGAGGAACCAGACCAAGATGACAATCATGTCAACCTTAATGGCTGCGTCTCCATTGCTGGATTCTCTGCTAACCTGTGCTGATGCAACCAAAGGTATGTTTTCATGTTTTCCATTATCTTCAAACAGAACTGAACCAACACAATATTCATTCTTTGGTTTTAGACAGATGTAAAATGTGTGCCGAGATCGTCTTGGATATATATTCTTTTGGTTGTTGTACCAGTATCGAAATCATACTGGTTGTAATAATAGGAAAAAAAGATCATAATAATAAAAACTAATGTATTTTTTTCTATTGTATAAAACTAGAAGATACATACATACATATATAATAATAATAATAATAATAATAATAATAATAATAGTTGTATTATTACATTTACTGCAAGTAAGTGGGAAAAGAAAAAGAAAATATGAATCTCACCTTTGTCAAGCAAATTGTAAAAATTGAATGGCTTAGATTTTATCTCTTCACCACTTGCATGAATTATTTCATGCAATATTTCACTTTGACCAACATTGCAAAAAATTGAATATATTTTTTTGGACAGTTAGAACCTTCACTTCCCTCTAGAAATAGAGACTTCAATTGTTGCAAATCATCATCAACTTCCTTCACAAACTACCTTATTTTCCATCACATCCGATAAGAAAAACCCGGTTCCAATAACCGTAACCGAAACCAAACACCATCCGACACCACTTTTCATTCATCACTATGCCTACCAAACCACTTAGCTATCCCTACTAAACTATTCGAAGCTTTAACCACGAAAATCGTACCAACCGAAACCATTTTAGGTGAAGAAATAGCAGCTCCGACGATCATCACGGATTTTCCGACGACTTCTCTCGTAACTGAAACGCATTTTTGATCAAGGTAACCATAAACTAAATCTTTATTTTTGAATCCTTAAGGTTAATCTATAATGAAAATGGAATATAGAATTGAATATGTAAATGTTAGTTTTGGATAAAAGATGATGAAGAAGAATATAAACTAGTGAACTGAGTAAATAAAATAATTAATAAATCTAATTATTCACAGGGACTCAGGTAGCCTAGTTGGATCAGATTCTTGTTTACAACCCAGAGGTCATGAGTTCAAATCCTGCTGGAGACATATTTTTTATCAGTTTCTGATCCAACAACCATTTTAGCAAATGTAACGCTCTTTTCATCATAAGACCATAACAACATAAAAGTCATCATAATTTAAACACTTTTCTACCAAAATTTAGAAATTTATCAAAATACCCTTATGGTTGGTCGAGCCAAACACAACCATCAAAGTGTTTAACAAACGTTAACCGAACTACCGTATCACAAGTACAACCATAACATACTTACTTACAAAACAATAAGTATTAAAATAACATTTACAACCCAAAAAGTGTTTTCGACCCATTAATGACAAACTTAACCGGAAGCGTATACGAGCCGAGATGTGTATTCATTCCAAGCTCACCTTTATCAAGTTATTTTTATTTATTATTTTTTCCCTGGGTGTTTTGGAGCCGAGGGTCTCACTAGAAGCAACCTCTCTATCCCTAGGGGTAGAGGTAAGGTGTGCCTACATCCCACCCTCCTCAGACCCTACCAATAGCTTTGTTATTTGTGAGATTTTACTAGGTAGGATTGATTGATTGAAACAACACCAAAACATTCATTAGTAATTTTACTTAACATAAACTACAACTTTCCTTTCAACCCTTTTTTGACCCGTTAACAAGATCATAAATTTTATAACATCATTTTTTATTAATCATTTATTCTATACATACATCAAATCCGTTTACACGGATTTATCATCAACATTCCTTTAATATCCAAGCCTAGAAACCACCTGACCCGTCCGTAACGAGCCAAGGCTTGACCATCATCATAATTCATCATACAAGTCTTATTTGACCCATCCGTAGCGGGTCATTGCATACCATACCATCATTAACACAATTTCATCATTTCGAACAGTTTACAAGGAGTCACTACTTATACCATTTCATCACCATACTTTCCACTCATATTGACCTGTTCGTACCGGGTCAATACGCATCCTTTACTTTCTCATTTCCTAACCATTGCTTGAATGTTCAACACATCAAATTACCATGTTCTTCACTACAACTTTCAAGCTAGAATGAGACTATCATCTTAATTTACACTAAGGCTAGACGAAGTTCATATGAACTTACTGGGATCTTTCGTTCCTAGCACCTTGGATTGACTTGTACCTTCTTCTTTCTTCGCCCCTATAAGGTGCAAAATTTCACGTTTAGCTTTCACAATATCCATTGCATACGCGCACTTCAATTATATATTATGGCGTTAATTAACTGCATACAATTCCATTTCCATGCTAATTCATCAATTCAACAAGTTTTCATGTTAAAACATAACTTAATCAGCCTAGGCATTTCATGGAACACGTTGTGTACGTACCATCTACAAAGCATAGTGTACAAGTATCTTATGCATAATCTTACGTTCATAACAAGATCATCAAATTCAACTAATTTCACATAACTTTCATTCTAAATCAAATTCATTTTACAATAATCTACAATATCAAATTTAATATTGTAACACCCGTCTCAATTTATCAAGATTATAATAATAAAATACTCATTTTATGCTAAGATGCGACTTTACAAAAACTTTTCCAAGTTAACATTCGTACATGTCTAAAATATTCAAAATATAGTACCAAGTGTTTTACATAGTTCACTTAAAACAAAAACATATTAGACTAACGCGGAAGCTTGGTTCAGACGTGTGTTCGGTTCTTGATCGTTGCTTGATCGACATCCGAGAGCTTGCTAGTACCACCTAATTCCAAAACAACATAAAACTTAGTTTGGGTAGCTTAAAAATGTGTATAACCAAGTTCCAACATCAAACAAATGAAAAGAAATTAAAATTTCCGGAACTATGTCTCTCGCGCCACGCGGGAGACTTCATTATATCCTTCGTCGGCCGTGAGAGACTCCACGTGTCGTGCCCGGATCAGTACACCATGTCGCGTGCCGCGGGGGAAGCTGTTTTTCAGCTGGTGCAGGTTTTGAACCTGCATTTATGCCCAACACCCATTTTTACAAAAATAAAACTTTAGATGGCCATAACTTTTGTTTTACTAGTCCGTTTTTCGCGATTCTTTTTCCTACGTGATCGTTATTCGATTCTCCATCATGTGGAGCTAAAATCCGACACCCGGACCAATTTTCCAGATTATAAATCCTCGACTTAATTTAATTCTCAAGCTTTTAAACAAGCTTTTGACCCGTTTCATACTTTCATCAAACCAACTAATTTGATACACCTAAATTACCATGGACATCATATATTAAATGGCTCATTCCTATCACACAAACTTCAAACCACGGGTTATTATAAAATTATTAACCCGTTTATGTTTATGTGCCTATTTTGACCCGTTAAGCGTATTTAAGCGTTTTAAACTACGAATTGCGCTCATGCATTTCTAACATCCTATTTTCACATTGCTTATCAAGTGGTCTTCCACCGAAACTATCATTGTGGTGGATTTTATGTGTATCAATTACTTATTCCGAATTTACCCCTTTGGAATTGTTAATTTACGACAAGGAGTCATTTTAAGGCATTTGATCCGAAGAGGGTTTATGCCTATAATTTAACACTTAACTAAGCCTCACTTTATTATAATACTCGTTTCTAATAGACTCTTAAGGACCGAATACCCTATTAAACATTCTTGGCATTTCGGACAACCTTAGTCTCTTCTTTCACGAAGAAGGACTATCAACAATATATATATTAATCGAGATCACACCTTTTGACAAAATCTTACTTATACGTACCTGGCTCGGGTCATAGAATTGACCCGGTTAAATACCTTTGTGCTTTTAAACTGTCTAGTTAAAAGCAATGCAAGCCATAAGCTATTTCCTGTGATCACGAAACTCAACAAGCGGTCATCAGTTATTATTGTCAAATAGTATTAACATACCATTTGACCCGTTTAGTCGAAATGGTCAATTATCAACATATGATGGTATTTTAATACCATCACACCCCCTGTACCTATCCCGGTTTACTTCGTAACATCTTATTACTTAAATGACCTTTCTTAAATTATTTGACCCATTATAGTTCACCCCATAACGAAATATTCTAAATTCCTTATTTGTTAGTCTACACTCGACTAGTTTTTCTGTTTTACCCGTTTTACCATAATTTATGGTTTCCTACCATTTTACTTATTCCGGCTTGCGAGGTATCATGCTAGAACATCATATTTCAAAATTTAACATAATTCCTAATCAATACTCACAAGTAGGTATGTTGTAATTAAAGGGGTGTAAGCTTAACTTACCTTGCATCCGTTTTTGCTCTTCTCCGCGTATTTGATCCGTTTGACCCGCTTCCTTTCCAAGCTTCCACCTATCATATAATTTCCACAAGTTGGTTAGATTAGTCAATGAAGATCATGACCTTCACACCTTATGAATCTTTTTACTACTTATCTAATTGAACTCTGTCATAGGTCGGTTTGAATTTTTAAACGTCAAATCACCAATTGACATATATAAATGCACTAACAAGTTCACAAGACTCACTTAGGCACATCATCAAGAACTTTATTCATTAGACAACATCTACGGGTTTGTATCTATAAATAAAACCCTTTTTATCATGTTATTAGGCATTCGTACGGATACCTAATCAAATCAAGTTCTACTTACACCCGAGTAGACGCGCGATTTCACTTAGACTTTTCAACAAACACCTAGTGGGCATGATCTTTTTACACATTTACTAACTAGTTCATAACTAGTTTTTTCTACCAAGTTTCACATTTTTTTTCCAACTTTTGTGTCTAATCAACACTTAAACCCCAAATCTAACTTCAGGGAGTTCTATTAACACAATTTAACCATTAAGATTCTAGGGTTCATCATGTTTCTACAAAACCCATTTAGCACATAATCGGGTGATCATGAATTCACAATTATGAACATCAATTCAACAAGTAAATTACTAGGGTTTACTCCTAGACATAAAATCATTCCTAGTTTCATCCAAACTTTGATAATGCAAGCTAAAATTTTTGATTTCAAGTGTTCACCAATAATTAAAGATGCAACCAAATGATGAAAATTGACATACCTTGTGATCCCCTAAGCTTGGTGAACACAATTTTAGTTAAACCCCCAATTTTCTTGCTTGATTTCCTTTGATTTTTGTTGAATTTCTTGTGATTTGGGGTTTTGAAGAAGAACCCCTTTTTCACCTCCTGTAGATGTCGACCAAACACACACACATGTGTGTGTTTTGGTTTCAATTTTTCTTTTAATTATATCATTTTGATAATTACTCCTTTTAGTCCCTCTAATTCACAAGTTATATAGAAAGGTGTATTTAACCATGTTTCTTTATTATTTTCAAACATATAACTAACTAGTTTAATTATTCCTAGTTCCTTCGTGGGTTCTGGGAGTTATAACCCATTTTATTTTTAAGTTCCATTAACTCGGGCCTTCTATATACTTTGTTTTCTCAAAGTATTTATCCTCCTTTTAATTAACATCAAGTCTATTTATTTAAATCATAATATTTACAGGGTTAATTTTTTTACCACTAACAGTATTTTACCCGTCATCACTATTAACATGGTTTGATTATCAAACCCGTTTTTTGGGGTGTTACACATATATCAAAACTATACCATGTAACATCATCATCTTCATAACATTACTACTATAAGTGGGTTTTCATTAAAGCAACAAAATAATCAGAAATTCAAGCATGATTCATGTTTCATAAGTTGATTCTAACTCATTATCACTCTAATTTCACATAAACTCAGGAATTGAACATAACCCATTTCATCAATGATCATCAAATCGTAAATTGTAACTTACCTTATGTCAAGAATAACTAGATAATCAATAATTTCACTTCATGCATTGATTTCCAGCCATATAGCACCTTTGATTTGTAGGTTTTGTTTGGCATTAGGGAGGTTCTCCTTCACCCCTTTTCTCATTCTCTCTTATTTGACACACACACACACACACATTTCCTTTCATGTTCTTTTCTTTCCTTCTATTAGATTATAAATTTTACATTTAGTCCCTCCTTTTTGTTCATTCTTTCGTTTTACACACAAACTAACTTCCTTCTTATGTTGAGGTTAAATTTTTATAACTAAGTTAATTCCTCTTAGTTATCCTACCCATACTTAACAATTTAACTTACTAGTATACATCCGACTTTCACTATTATAAAAGTCTATAGTTATAATTTTCCATTTAAGACATCATACGTAAAACATTATAATAGAACATGTAAAATTTGGGGTGTTACAGTATATAAATTTAGCAATCAACCTTAAGCATCAATTTTTGTAGTCTAAACCTTACATTGTTATAGAATAAAGAGTAAACTACAGTTTTACCCCCTGGGGTTAGATGCGATTGACAACCTTACCCTCTAATACGAAAATCTTGCTGTCGTACCCCTCAACTATTGAAAAACGCTACAATATTACCCCCGGTGTTAAAATATGTTTAAAGTCAAAGTCACTTATTAACGGTCAAAGGGTAATATCATCTTTTCCACTTGTGGTGATTGCTTCCTCAACACAACACCTTATATTATAAACTTCACTTCGACCTTACCCCCCAATTATTCTCCCAATCTTCTTTCTTCTCTCCGGCGAACACACCACCGACGACCACACCAAATTTCTTCAATTTCACATAAATTTATATAGAATGCAGAGCTTTACAAGAACATAGTTTATTTCTGGACTTCTGGTAGATGAGTTTAGAACATACATTCCCAAAACATTCTAGGAGAAACACCATCTAAACTCATACCCTGTTCATCAAAATCATCCAAAACAGAGAAAAGTGCACCTGACCACTGGTTCTATGCCAACAAACAGTTTACAGATTAAACCCGCTCTGTTCCCTCACTATTTCATCCAAAACACCATCTAAACTCATACCCTGTTCATCAACATCGGATACAAATTCTTTAACATATCATAACATAAAAAAATATCTTGAAGATAAAGAAACATACCTGTTTCAGTCAAGTAGCATGGGAGAAGGGAGGACCAGCAATGGTGAGGAGGAGGGCATCAGCAGCGACGAAGAGGCAGAAAAACGGGATCGACGGTCTGTGAAGAGGAGAAGGAGGGGGCGCGACGATGTCACACCCCCAAAATCCACAAGCGGGGTATCACCGCTTGGAGGCGTGACATGACCAGGATCGAGCCACCAATCATATTGAACGACGTAATTACGTAAATAAAACCAACCACAATACGATTGGTGACCAAAAGAAAGTAAACCGACTTTAGGTTAACAACGGAAGCATAAGACGTAAGTCCAAAACATAAGTTCATAGTTCATAAGTTTAACGACCAAAACATAAGTTCCATAAGTTCATAAAGTTTATTTATTAGGCACGGGACATAATAGTCCATATCCCACAACGACCTCCTCCTCGCGCAAGCTCCATAAGTACCTAACGATATGCAAGGCATGTAACAACAAATCAACAACAAAGTTGAGCGAGTTCACAGTAGGTGTTCGTTATAAAGTAGTTTTTTTTCAAGAACTATGAGTCTGTTTGCAACTGCAGGTTAAATCAACTTTCCTTATTTTCCCAAACCATAAACGGTGGGGGCTACCCCATGTTGTAAACCACTAGACTAGATGTATATATATCTGTCATTCCCAATCCGAGGACAGAGGTACATATTAAATATGTAGGTTTAGCGCTGGTGTCCTTCCCAATCCGAGGACAGTGGTACGTAGTGAGTACGTAGGTTTAGCGCTGGTGCCCTTCCCAATCCGAGGACAGTGGTACGTAGTGAGTACGTAGGTTTAGCGCTGGCGTCCTTCCCAATCTGAGGACGGAGGTAAGTAGTCTAGTAGTGGTGAAAGTACAAGTTCCGTCTCAGCTATCTAATCCCATTCCCAACCACCGGGAATCCCATGCCTTAGTAAGGGTGTGAACTCACCTTGGTTTGCTCGGTTAGATTAGTTACTCTAATAATCAGAAATCAAGCACGTCCTAATAAAGTACAGATAACAATCAATTTCTCATGCATGCATATCACGTATCCTACGCACGGTTTATTTACTCATTACTTCTATCACATACCACACAATTCAAATGTTGAATTATATTGTTAAGTTACATTATCTTACCCTAAAATAATATAACTATCTCACAAAATAAACAAGTATCCACACAAGTGTCCTAATATAAAATATATATATATGTTCTTAATATATATTTATCCATTTTACTTGTAAAAATCAACCTCCGATACTTTGTATTTTGTTACAAAAATTATGGCGAAGTTTATATTGAAAACAAAGTTAAGAATATATTCATAAACACTTGTTAAAAGAATATTTTCTAAGTGTCGGATTTTTAGAAAATTTCGCCAGTGTTTCCTTTGTAAATGGAGGTGTCCATGCTTATAAGCATATCATTTTCTTTTGTAAACATCATTCAACAATCACCAATCAACAATATTCAACCTCTACTTACCGAACTTGTAAAAAACAAGCATAAACTATAAACTCATGAACTTGAAAATTTATAAAAATATGTAGTACTTACTAGCATACTTAGTAAGTCTTGTTACCTTTTAGAATGTGATTAGTTCTTTAAAAACTTTATTTTTAAAGAGTTTAAGAGTTTACAACTTCCACCATATTTTCTAAAAAAAATATTTCTTCATGAAAGTTTCTAGTTACACAAGTGTTTCTACACTTGTTTATCCACCAAAAATGTGTTAAGTGTATGTAAGATCCAAGTTTTAACGAAACTCATACTTTTCACTTGGTTCTTTCGAAAAATCACTCATGGATCTTTAGATCTACAAGATTATAACCTACTTTGATCTTTATTTTTCAAGAAAACATTCATTTATTCAAGTTCATAGTTTATGTGTGGATGATTCCATCATCCTACAACATTTTATCTTTCTCGTCTTGCTAGTTCATGTTTTTAATCATGATCTAGCAAGACCATAGGATGATCCATATCAACTACATAAGTAACAACAACCAACAAGCATCACAACATATGAATATCATGATTTCTTCATCTTTTATCCATGCTTTATTACTAAGTTAGTTTATGTTCAAGACTTCTTCATAAGATTCATTAAAGTTCTTATCATTTTGATCATTATACTTCATTAACCACTTAAACAATATATAAAATGCAAGGATCTAAGTTCTTACCACTAGCTCAAGGCTAGGGGAGTTCAAGTGTAGAAAAGTGGTGGATAAAAGAAGATGAGAGAGGTCCTTCAACTTCCGAACACACCAAGCTTCGTTGTATGCCTTCTAACACCTATGTATGCTCTTAGAATGCTTGAAGGTGATCAAGTGATGGTGGTGGTGGCCTTGATCTCGGCCGAGACTAGAGGAGGAAAGAGGGAGAGTTGAGTGATGTTGGTGTTGTGTGGGAAATGAAAGTTATGAACTAGGGGGTAACTTAAATAAACTTCCAACATTTCATAGACCCTTGTGTAATGTGTCTCAAAAGCAAGAACAAGATCTCTTAAAATAATCAACTAAAATCTAAGGTGGTGACCCACCTTGAACCGTGTAGTCAGGGGGGGGGGGGGTCTTGGTTCACTTTCAATTGTTAGTTAGAATTTTAAGTTAAAATGTAAGTGTTAAAATTAGGGCTTTAGGTGTTTAAGTGTCCTAGGGTGTAACATGATGTTAGGTGACCCATACTAGCTCGAGAATGTCAAAACAATGCTTCTAGTGAAAATTTGGTGTTTCGGGTAGTGTCCGGTTTTTTGGTTTGATACTGTTCCGTTAAAGTGCTTAATTAATCCGTAAAGTGTCATATGTATATATTTTTGTAATACTTTTAATTCTCAACACTCAGGAAAGGATACCGGACTATTTAGTAACTTTTCTATACACTACTATTATGTTAACAAGCACATGTAAGTATAACACAGTAATCAGAAGGCAGTTAAGTGATTCAGCACAGTCGTCAAGCACTTTAATTATCATAAATGAATCGTACGGATACCTGGAATTATGAGGGTTGTCACATTCTCCCCTGTTAAGAGAATTTCGTCCCGAAATTTAGCACGTGGTTACTGAGAAAGCTAGTTAAGTTGCGTTGGTTTCCTGGTTTTCCTGGGGTGTCACATCATCCCCCCGTTGGTTTGGAATTCCGTCCCGAAATTCTGCAGTAGCTTCAGCCTCAGTAGTGGTTGCACCTTTCTTAAACAGCTGGGGATACTTGAGTTTCATCTGGTATTCTCGTTCCCATGTATACTCTGGGCCACGACGGGAATCCCAACGAACTCGGACAAGAGGTATCCTGGTACGCTTGAGAACCTTAACATCTCGATCAGTAATCTCTACTGGTTCCTCAACGAATCGCAGCTGGTCGTCGATAGTGAGCTCCTTGAGAGGAAGTATGAGGGTCTCGTCTGACAGAGGCAGAGTTGAGTGATGTTGGTGTTGTGTGGGAAATGAAAGTTATGAACTAGGGGGTAACTTAAATAAACTTCCAACATTTCATAGACCCTTGTGTAATGTGTCTCAAAAGCAAGAACAAGATCTCTTAAAATAATCAACTAAAATCTAAGGTGGTGACCCACCTTGAACCGTGTAGTTAGGGGGGGGGGTCTTGGTTCACTTTCAATTGTTAGTTAGAATTTTAAGTTAAAATGTTAGTGTTAAAATTAGGGGTTTAGGTGTTTAAGTGTCCTAGGGTGTAACATGATGTTAGGTGACCCATACTAGCTCGGGAATGTCAAAACAATCCTTCTAGTGAAAATTTGGTGTTTCGGGTAGTGTCCGGTTGTTTGGTTTGATACTGTTCCGTTAAAGTGCTTAATTAATCCGTAAAGTGTCATATGTATATATTTTTGTAATACTTTTAATTCTCAACACTCAGGAAAGCATACCGGACTATTTAGTAACTTTTCTGTACACTACTAGTATGTTAACAAGCACATGTAAGTATAACACAGTAATCAGAAGGCAGTTAAGTGATTCAGCACAGTCGTCAAGCACTTTAATTATCATAAATGAATCTTACGGATACCTGGAATTATGAGGGTTGTCACATTCTCCCCTGTTAAGAGAATTTCGTCCAGAAATTTAGCACGTGGTTACTGAGGAAGCTAGTTAAGTTGCGTTGGTTTCCTGGTTTTCCTGGGGTGTCACATCATCCCCCCGTTGGTTTGGAATTCCGTCCCGAAATTCTGCAGTAGCTTCATCCTCAGTAGTGGTTGCACCTTTCTTAAACAGCTGGGGATACTTGAGTTTCATATGGTCTTCTCGTTCCCATGTATACTCTGGGCCACGACGGGAATCCCAACAAACTCGGACAAGAGGTATCCTGGTACGCTTGAGAACCTTAACATCTCGATCAGTAATCTCTACTGGTTCCTCAACGAATCGCAGCTGGTCGTCGATAGTGAGCTCCTTGAGAGGAACTATGAGGGTCTCGGCTGACAGACACTTCTTCAGATTCGACACATGGAAAACGTTGTGAACTCCGCTGAGTTCTTCAGGTAGATTCAATATGTAGGCGACTTTGCCAATTTTCTCAATGATTTCGAACGGTCCAACACAGCACGGATTGAGTTTGCCTCGTTTGCCAAAACGAACTACACCTTTCCAATGTGAGACTTTGAGTAGCACTCGATCCCCAACCTGGAACTCGAGTGGTTTCCTTCGCTTATCAGCATAGCTTTTCTGACGGTCACGAGCTGCCGCCATTCGCTGTCGTATCTGAGCAATCCTCTCAGTCGTGTCTACTACAAGTTCTGGGCCTGTGATTTGGCTGTCACCAACTTCTGCCCAACAAAGAGGTGATCGGCATTTACGTCCGTACAATGCCTCAAACGGAGCGGCCTGGATGCTGGTGTGGTAACTGTTGTTATATGAAAACTCCACTAACGGGAGGTGTTTTTCCCAGCCATTGCCAAAGTCGATTACACATGCCCTAAGCATGTCTTCAAGGGTTTGGATGGTGCGTTCAGATTGCCCATCCGTTTGTGGATGATATGCCGTGCTCATGTCTAATCGTGAGCCAAAGGACTTGTGCATAGCTTGCCACAATTCAGATGTAAAATGTGAGTCATGATCAGAAATGATGGAGGTTGGCACTCCGTGCCTTGATACTACTTCCTTTAGGTGGATGTCTGCTAGAGTAGAAAACTTGTCGGTTTCTTTGATAGCCAAGAAGTGTGCAGACTTAGTCAATCGATCCACTATCACCCAAATAGTGTCATTTCCGTGTTGAGATCTTGGCAGGCCAGTAACGAAATCCATGGAAATTTGCTCCCATTTCCATTTCGGGATCTCTGGTTGTTGGAGTAGGCCTGATGGTTTCTGGTACTCGACCTTGACCCTAGCATAAGTCAAGCATTTACTGACGTAGGTTGCTATGTGGGCTTTCACACCAGGCCACCAATACGTAGTCTTGAGATCGTGGTACATCTTTTCCGAACCAGGATGTACTGAATAGCGAGACTTATTTGCTTCATCCATCACAAGCTCGCGTAAGTCTCCATAAAGTGGAACCCAGATGCGCCCGTTAACATAGTAGGCGCCGTCTCCCTTTTGTTCTAACAGTTTCCTTGATCCTCGTAGGGACTCAGCCCTGATGTTTTCTGCTTTCAATGCTTCGACCTGAGCATCACGCATTTGAGCGAGGAGGCTAGAGTGAATGGTAAGCTGTAACGCACGTACACGCTTAGGTACAGTATCCTTTCGACTGAGGGCGTCGGCCACAACACTGGCTTTGCCCGGATGGTACTTGATCGCACATTCATAATCATTCAAGAGTTCGACCCATCGGCGTTGTCGCATGTTTAACTCCTTTTGCTTGAAGATAAGCTCGAGACTCCTGTGATCGGTGTAAATGGTGCACTTGGTACCGTACAGGTAATGTCTCCATATCTTAAGTGTGAAAACAACTGCTCCCAATTCCAAGTCATGCGTAGTGTAGTTCCTTTCGTGAACTTTAAGTTTGCGCGATGCGTAGGCAATGACCTTGTCACATTGCATCAATACGCAACCAAGTCCTTGAATGGAAGCGTCGCAATAAACCACAAAATCATATGTGCCTTCAGGCAATGAGAGGATAGGCGCGCTACAAAGTCTGTGTTTTAAGTGCTGAAATGCGGATTCCAGTGCATCACCCCAACGATAGGTGACACATTTCTGAGTTAGTGAAGTGAGAGGTTGCGCAATCTTAGAGAAATCCTTGATGAATCTTCTGTAGTAGCCTGCCAAACCCAAGAATTGGCAGATTTCTGTTGGTGTACGGGGTACAGGCCAGTTCTTGATCGAATCAACCTTGGATGGATCAACATGAATCCCATCCTTGCTTACTACATGGCCTAGAAAGTGGACTTCGCGAAGCCAGAAGTCACATTTCGAAAATTTAGCATACAGTTGCTCTGCTCGAAGAAGTTCCAAAATAAGCCTCAGGTGTTGCTCATGTTCTTCCTGACTCTTTGAATAGATCAGGATATCGTCGAAGAAAACTATGACAAACTTATCCAGGTAAGGCTTGCACACTCTGTTCATGAGATCCATGAAGACTGCAGGTGCATTTCTCAATCAGAAGGGCATAACCAGAAATTCGTAATGCCCATAACGAGTTCTGAATGCTGTTTTGGAGACGTCCTCATCTCGGACTCTCAGCTGATGGTATCCCGATCTCAGGCCAATCTTGGAATAGAAACTCGACCCTTGCAACAGGTCGAATAAGTCATCAATACGTGGGAGGGGATAACAATTCTTCACGGTCACCTTGTTAAGTTCGCGGTAGTCGATACACATTCTGAAGGTACCGTCTTTCTTCTTCACGAATAACACTGGAGCTCCCCAAGGCGAAGAGCTAGGACGTATAAAACCCTTTTCCAAGAGTTCTTGTAATTGCGTGGACAGTTCTTCAAGTTCTGACGGAGCTAGACGATAAGGTGCTCGAGCTATGGGCGCTGCTCCAGCAGTTAGCTCGATTTGAAATTCAACTTGACGATGAGGCGGAAGACCAGGTAATTCCTCAGGAAATACCTCAGGAAAATCGCGCACAATAGGAATGTCTTCGATCCTCTTCTCTTCCGTTGATGTGTCAGTAACGAGTGCTAGAATGGCAGTGTGGCCCTTTCGCAAACACTTCTGGGCCTTAAGGAAAGAGATAATGCCTACGACAACACCACTCTTGTCGCCATGAATCATGAGGGGTTCTTTACCAGAACGAGGGATGCGGACAATCTTCTCGTTGCAAATAATCTCCGCTTGATGTTGGGATAGCCAATCCATCCGAATAACAATGTCGAAACTACCCAGAACGATAGGAATAAGATCGATAGAGAAGGTCTGACCAGCAAGAACAAGGTTACAACCCTTAACTATGTGTGTGGCTTCAAGACTTTTACCGTTTGCTAGCTCTACCGTGTGTTTGGTGGTCAAAAGTGTTGGGGTGCGCTTAAGCATTTGACTAACTTTTAAGGACACATAACTAGTATCGGCACCCAAATAGAATAAAACAGTAACAAAGAAATCATCCAGGAGAAATTTACCCATCACAACGTTGGGATCGTTCCTTGCGTCACCCTGACCCAGCACGAAAACACGTCCCCTGGCACCATTGCCATTATTGTTACCCCCGTTGTTGCCTCTATTGTTGCCTCCATTGTTGATCCCATTTCCTTGGTTGTTGTTGTTCTGATTCTGGTTCAGCTGAGGACAGTTCCTCTTAAAGTGGCCTTCAGCGCCACACTGAAAGCATCCTTTATTGCCGTGCTGTTGTTGCTGCTAGTGGTTATGTGGAGCTTGTTGTTGTTGCTGGCGATTCTGATTTGCTGGTCGTGCTCCCCTGCAATCCTTTGCTTCATGACCAAACTTGTTGCACCTCAGACAACGACCCTTGTGGCACTGCCCGCTATGATGCTTGTTGCACCGGTTGCACTTGGGGTGGTTCCCTCGGTATCCACCCTGTCCTTGACTACCAGAAGATTGCTGACCAGGACTCTGGTAGTCATCAGTCCTTCGCTGCTGAGACTGAACTGAAGTAGAACCCTTTCCCGAATTTCCATCCCATTTGTGCTTGTTATCACTGGGAGCATCAGTAGTAGTAGCGCTAATACGCTTGGGCAGCTTGTTCTGCTCAACTGCCTGATCAGTGAGACGATGAGCCAACTTGATGATTTGCTGAATGGTGCCCAGATTAGCTGAGGTCACGTGGCTTTGAATTTCGGGCACTAAACCCTTAAGGTACAACTCAATACGCTTGATAGGAGGATCCACCATAGTGGGACACAGGATAGCTAATTCGTTCGACCTCTTTGTGTATGCCTCGATTTCAGACCCCATCATCTTCAGATTGAAAAATTCCACCTCTAGCTTGTGGATGTCATCACGACTACAGTACTCTTCTTTGATCAGTTCTTTGAAATCGTTCCATGGGGTGGCATTAGCAACCGCCAGCCCTAGCAGTTGAACCTGTGCCTTCCACCAGGTTAACGCAGCACCTTCAAGCATTCCAGTAGCAAATTTCACCCTACGATCTTCAGGGCATTCACACATCTGAAAAACATAATCAAGCTTCTCAAACCAGTGAAGAAGGCCTACAGCTCCTTCTGTGCCGCTGAAAGTATAGGTCGGCAATCCATGAATGTTTTGAACGTGCACATAGGAGGCTGAGCATGTTGACCTATTGCGCGAGAATAAAAGACAAGGTTAAGCACAAGAGTTGGTTCGCGAGAGTAGGATCTAATCGTCCTACAATAGGTCGAAATGGCAGGTTATACCTCCTGCAGGAACTGCTGCGAGTGCCTCAGCAACTCGTTCGTTGATTAGAGCCGTCAGCTGGGCTTGAGTCAAGTTCAGGCATCCACTCATGATCTTCACATCGAAGGAAACACAAGTAAGAAGTGGTGTCAAGAAGTGGTGTCGTGAAAGTACGTAAGTGTGGAGTGACAGAAGAGAGCAGACACACAGGGTTTCAAGCAATAGTTGTTACGCTAACTAAGCATATCATGATCAAATGCGCTACTAGCAGGTAGGCAATACAAACATAAACCATATTACCTATAGTGTTGAGTATTGCACGTGGAGCGAAGGGTCGTTGTGGATCGTTGAGCACTATATAGGTTATAGTCTGGTTTTGTCAAAAATCTTTTTCCCTTTTTAAAACCAAGTTCACGATAACCAATGGCTCTGATACCAATCTGTCACACCCCCAAAATCCAAACGCGGGGTATCACCGCTTGGAGGCGTGACATGACCAGGATCGAGCCACCAATCATATTGAACGACGTAATTACGTAAATAAAACCAACCACTATACGATTGGTGACCAAAAGAAAGTAAATCGACTTTAGGTTAACAGCGGAAGCATAAGACGTAAGTCCAAAACATAAGTTCATAGTTCATAAGTTTAACGACCAAAACATAAGTTCCATAAGTTCATAAAGTTTATTTATTAGGCACAGGACATAATAGTCCATATCCCACAACAACCTCCTCCTCGTGCAAGTTCCAAAGTACCTAACGACCTGCAAGGCATGTAACAACAAATCAACAACAAAGTTGAGCGAGTTCACAGTAGGTGTTCGTTATAAAGTAGTTTTTTTTTTCAAGAAGTATGAGTCTGTTTGCAACTGCAGGTTAAATCAACTTTCCTTATTTTCCCAAACCATAAACGGTGGGGGCTACCCCATGTTGTAAACCACTAGACTAGATGTATATATATGTGTCCTTCCCAATCCGATGACAGAGGTACATATTAAATATGTAGGTTTAGCGCTGGTGTCCTTCCCAATCCGAGGACAGTGGTACATAGTGAGTACGTAGGTTTAGCGCTGGTGCCCTTCCCAATCCGAGGACAGTGGTACGTAGTGAGTACGTAGGTTTAGCGCTGGCGTCCTTCCCAATCCGAGGACGGAGTTGTCCATGCTTATAAGCATATCATTTTCTTTTGTAAACATCATTCAACAATCACCAATCAACAATATTCAACCTCTACTTACCGAACTTGTCAAAAACAAGCATAAACTATAAACTCATGAACTTGAAAATTTATAAAAATATGTAGTACTTACTAGCATACTTAGTAAGTCTGGTTACCTTTTAGAATGTGATTAGTTCTTTAAAAACTTTATTTTTAAAGAGTTTAAGTGTTTACAACTTCCACCATATTTTCTAAAAAAAAACATTTCTTCATGAAAGTTTCTAGTTACACAAGTGTTTCTACACTTGTTTATCCACTAAAAATGTGTTAAGTGTATGTAAGATCCAAGTTTTAACGAAACTCATACTTTTCACTTGGTTCTTTCGAAAAACCACTCATGGATCTTTAGATCTACAAGATTATAACCTACTTTGATCTTTATTTTTCAAGAAAACATTCATTTATTCAAGTTCATAGTTTATGTGTGGATGATTCCATCATCCTACAACATTTTATCTTTCTCATCTTGCTAGTTCATGTTTTTAATCATGATCTAGCAAGACCATAGGATGATCCATATCAACTACATGAGTAACAACAACCAATAAGCATCACAACATATGAATATCATGATTTCTTCATCTTTTATCCATGCTTTATTACTAAGTTAGTTTATGTTCAAGACTTCTTCATAAGATTCATTAAAGTTCTTATCATTTTGATCATTATACTTCATTAACCACTTAAACAAGAAATAAAATGCAAGGATCTAAGTTCTTACCACTAGCTCAAGGCTAGGGGAGTTCAAGTGTAGAAAAGTGGTGGATAAAAGAAGATGAGAGTGGTCCTTCAACATCCGAACACACCGAGCTCCGTTGTATGCCTTCTAACACCTATGTATGCTCTTAGAATGCTTGAAGGTGATCAAGTGATGGTGGTGGTGGTGGCCTTGATCTCGGCCGGGACTAGAGGGGGAAAGAAGGAGAGTTGAGTGATGTTGGTGTTGTGTGGGAAATGAAAGTTATGAACTAGGGGGTAACTTAAATAAACTTCCAACATTTCATAGACCCTTGTGTAATGTGTCTCAAAAGCAAGAACAAGATCTCTTAAAATAATCAACTAAAATCTAAGGTGGTGACCCACCTTGAACCGTGTAGTTAGGGGGGGGGGGGGTCTTGGTTCACTTTCAATTGTTAGTTAGAATTTTAAGTTAGAATGTAAGTGTTAAAATTAGGGGTTTACGTGTTTAAGTGTCCTAGGGTGTAACATGATGTTAGGTGACCCATACTAGCTCGGGAATGTCTAAACAATGCTTCTAGTGAAAATTTGGTGTTTCGGGTAGTGTCTGGTTGTTTGGTTTGATACTGTTCCATTAAAGTGCTTAATTAATCTGTAAAGTGTCATATGTATATATTTTTGTAATACTTTTAATTCTCAACACTCAGGAAAGCATACCGGACTATTTAGTAACCTTTCTGTACCCTACTAGTGTGTTAACAAGCACATGTAAGTATAACACAGTAATCAGAGGGCAGTTAAGTGATTCAGCACAGTCGTCAAGCACTTTAATTATCATAAATGAATCGTACGGATACCTGGAATTATGAGGGTTGTCACATTCTCCCCCTGTTAAGAGAATTTCGTCCCGAAATTTAGCACGTGGTTACTGGTTTTCTGGGGTGTCACAGACAACGTGGTAGGGGCGGAGGAGGGCCCTGAGGAGGGAGGTAGTGGCGGCGTGAGGAGGGAGGAGGCGGTTTCGGTGATGAGGGAGGAAGGAGGCAACGTGGAGAGGTGAAGGAAATGGAGAAGGAGAAGATGGAGAAAAGTTTAGGATTTTGCGCGTTTTTGATATATGTGGAAAGAAAGAAGAAGAAAGGATAGGGAGTAATACGTTTTCTTACAACAAAGCATAGGGGGTAATAAGAAAGGATAATATAGTCATTTAACACCGGGGGGTAATACGTTTTCTTACAATAAAGCATAGGGGATAATAAGAAAAGGGAATATAGTCATTTAACATCCCAGTTAATAGAACTGTTATATTTTTTAACACCGGGGGGGGGGGGGGGGAGGTGGGGGGTCAGACAGCAAAATTTCCGTATTAGGTGTAAGAGTGCCAATCACATAATAACCCCACGGGGTAATATTGCAGTTTACTCTAGAATAAATAGTACTTAAACGTTTTGATGGAAGTTAGCTTAGGTGATGAAGGGGTATGGTCCCAAAAACCTACGCTGACCAATCACGTCGCACGCGGGACCATACTCCTACTATATGAATCTGGCAATTTTCCCAACCTCGTGCCAATCAATCAGGTATAACCTAGGCCACGTGCGAGGTCTAGGTAAATACAAGACCAGATTTTACACTTAGCTCCTTGGACGAAAACCCTCACCTCCTGGACCTTGCGCCGGCTTCATGGATTGTCACCAGTGGTCGCGCGGAGGACAGAAGCGCAGGTCGTCCTAAGACGAGTACAAAAGGTACAAGTGGCACAGCAGTGGACCAATGAGCGTCTAACAGGTTGTATCCGATCGTGCTCCACAATTAACAATCGTACAGGAAACAAGAAGGTATACAAGGACGCATACGTAGCACCAATCAGCGTGCGCTGACATCTGCTCCACGATCTCCACTCAGCCGCTGATGACAGAGAGACAACAAGGACAACGGTCAGGACATGTGGATCCATTCAACGTGCGCCGGCTTCGACCTCGCCCAGAAGCACTAACGGTTGTGGCAGAGGGGACAAGACGGATATTCCTTGTTGTTGAATCCAGGCCCAAGGCCCATCAGCCCATCTCCTTCCTCACCCCTCCGGCTATAAATAGGAGCCTTCACCTCCAGGTTTAACCATTCTGTTCCTTGCTCTCTCACTACTAATCACACACTTATTTCCTCAAAGCATATACTTATTCTCACGCCGGAGAGTGGTTAAGAGGAGAACCCCCCTATTCCCCTCCTCTTAACGAGCTAATTAACGGGGTGTTTAGTGTTTTGCAGGAAGCATCATCATCATAGCTTGGAGTTATGAATAAGATTAACCTTATTTGTCGAGGCACGTACCACAAACCAATCACCAGATTAGTTTGGTGTTTCTTCAGGTGAGCACTTAAACGTGTATTAAAGGTAGAATCCGTAATCAATCGAATACAACGCTTGCCTTATCTCTCTCACTCTCTCTAGTTTTCTTCTCTCTCTCTCACTAGTTTGGTTCGTATTATACATATGTTTGGTATTTGAAAAAAAAACTTTTGTTTACAGAACTTCTTTATGAAATATTTGGTCTTAAAAAAGATCTACCATTTATTATTTCTGAATAAAACACTATTTGGTATTTTTATGAAATGCATGCTAGTGTAGATGGACAAAGCCTAGACATATGCCAAAGAAGAGGATGAGGTAGTAAAACACAGTAGAAATGCATAATTTTCCTAAAGGTTATAATGTATAAACTATAAACTGTAGTAATTATTCGGCTCACCCATGTCCTCTTTTTCTAATGATTCTTGGTAATGGGAGTTAGACTCGTCAAGTATGTTCTTTGTGCGTAGCTTAAAAAATGTATCCAATCGGCCGGACGTGATGTTCAGCCTCATTCCACCTTTGTGTAATTGGGTACCCTTAGAAGTCGGGATTGTCGCATGGAGATCCAAAAAGGAGAGGGTTAGCCTCTAGAAACATCCAAATTTCAAACGACCGGTGTGTCTTTTGCGGGGATTATCGTGAAACTAGCGAGCACATCTTTGTTTCAATGCACTTCGCGTAAACTATTTGGAAAATCATAGCGCAGTGATGCATTATTCTGAGCTTCTATGCATTTGATGTTAAGGATTTATTGAGCTTACATTTGTTGGATGGTAATCATTCAATCCATGCACACGCTATTGGGCTGCAAATTTATTTATGTATTATGTTCTAAGTATTAGGTAACAAACTTATTATTATTATTGATTGTAATTAACATGGGCCAGACTTGTTAATTAGCCCATGTATTAAAAGTGTCCTCGAATCCATATGGCTAGCTTTTGAAGTCCTGGAATCCATATGGCTAGCTTTTGATTGTAATTAATATATATTTTACCGGGCATGATGTAACAAGTTGATGTCATTAAGGGAAATCGAAAGTCGTAGAAGGTCGTCTTCATCAGATAATTATCTATGAACCGTTCTCCCGCCTCATTTTTTTCAGGCTTCTTCTTGAGCAAGATCATAATGCTTAACGAATATGTAAATGACTCTAGAGGAATATATCCTGCTTTTTGGGATGTTGATACGGTAAAACATATATATTTTGCTCATGTTTGAATATTAACCATAATGTTTAAAAGTAAAGCGATTTTCGGGTATATATACCAGTATCCAAAGATGAAGAAAACTGGATCATTTTAAAGATATTTATGCAGTCATTAAGTACATTTTCCCAATAATTGTGATGCAATTAATTGCAGTGATTCGTTTTGCGTCCACAAAAAAGATATACCAAGTTCTTATAGAATTCGAGTCTCCATTCTTATGGTTTCTAAGAAGTATATTGTATCGGAAAAACACATGAATAAGCAAGACTGAGGCATTGGACTTTGTAGGGGATGTTGTTTGGCTAGTTAACGTTCACCATGTTGGTCGAAATTTAGGGGTGATCGTATGTATGTTACTGCAAAATTTTGTTCAAAACCGTTCATTGACGTGGAAGGAAACCTACAAGATGCTTGTATGAGATACATACTATTTACTGTAGATGAACTCTATGTTGGCTGGATCGCACCTCCTAATATATGACTTATTACACTAATTATGCTTGTAAAACCTCCTTTGTAATAATAGGTATGTTTTTCAGAATTTGTATAGATTATATAATAAATTACAAGATTTGTTCTTTATGTATGTAGCAAATTGTAGGCGGTGTCATTTTACTTCAAAATTGACTGGTTTTGTCCTTAACTTTTCAAAATCCCGCACGTTATTTCTTTTTCCCCTAACACAGTTAGATTTTTTTTGTTAACTATGGTCATGTGCGTTGCACATGAGGGCATTCGTGTCATTTTACATTCCCAAGGACTATTTTGTAAATAACTACTATTCAGGGACTAAATATTTTGTATTTAGTAGAATTGGTTTTTCTATTCAACAGGGGGTGGCGGCGCAACTTGTTGCCCGACTACCTGCCATTGCTTTGTAATTGCCCTTTTTTCGTGTGGAATGATATCTGAGAAGAATTTGGTAAAAAAATAAAAAATAAAAAAAATAAAAAATAAAAAAGAAATATAAACACACACACTCACTCTCTTCTCTCTCTTTCCAGAATTCGACTTCGACTGTTATCGTCCTCACTCAAACAAACGTTAAACATAACCTTACTAAAATCCCCACTCAAACATAACATCCAAACCCTCAAAATGCCCAACAGTTTCAACAAAAACCTCTGGCGACTCTGCTCCAAGCTCCGGTGGCCGGTGCACCGCCGTGCAAAGCCCAAAGTTGTAATCAAAATTCGGTTACAATGGGGATAGGTTGAGGTTGGGTCTGCAATGGGGTTGGGTTGATTCTGGGTCTGGGTCTGAGTTGAAATCGAGTCAGATCGCATGGTTCTTGTTGAAATTGAGTCTCATCTAGTCAAATCTACCGGTACGGCGACTGTAATAGTCGCCGAAAAATCGTTTGGTGGCAACATGTCTGACGGTGGTGGTTTGTTATCTCTTGTTCCTCAAGTTTGTTCAAGTATCTTCTTAAATTAGTTTGTGTTTCTTTTGTTTTACTCCACTTTTTGTCGATCTATTTAGTTAAGCAGTGTTTATACAATGTCTGGATCAAATTTCGATGAGGAACTTTCATCAAGCTTCAGAAGTGAAGATGACGTCAGTATTTCTTGTGAAGGTTGGTTGTGCTGGTGGGTTGATGGCGACAGTGGGTGAAAGGTGGTTGTGGTGGTGGGTGAAGTATGGTTGTGGGAGGTGGGTGGGTGACGGGTGGCTTTCAGGTGATGGAGGTGGTGGGTGAAGCCGAGAGAGAGAGAGTTGATGGTGGTAGTGGATTGGTGGTGGTGGGTTGTTGGTGGTGGTAGTGCTAGAGAGAGAGAGAGAGAGAGAGTTGGAGAGAGAGAGAGAGAGAGAGAACTATGAGAATAATAATAATAATTTTTAAAAATATTTTGTTTTCTTTTTTAAATAATATTAAATAAATGGGTAAAAAAGACTAAAATGCCCTTGTATAATCTGATTTAACAAAAAAATCTAATTGTGTTAGAGCTGAAAGACATAACATGCAGAATTTCGAAACGTTAGGACAAAACCTGTCAATTTTAAAGTCAGAGGACACCGCCTGCAATTTGGTACATACATAAAGGACAAAACTTGTAATTTACTCTAGATTATATTTATTAATTAATTATACATATTACTTAAATAATTTAACACACAATATATAAACCACACTAAAATTAAAATCACCCAAATTGTATGATGGAAAAGTATTCTGAAATACATAATCTCCAAAGTCTTCCAGATCAACTTGTACGGTTGCAGGTTGTGTTTATCAACAATTTCTTTCTTTGAAACAGGTCGGGTAGAACTCTAGGACGACATCGACTATGAACAATTATCATGATGATGGCCATACGTTTTGCACCGACCACAATTTACAGGAGTGTGTTCCTCTCCTCGGGATTGGATCTGGTTGTTTTCTTGAGGACGACCCGCTTGTTGTTTAGTAATATGAGGTGGTTGTAGATTAATTAATCCATCAGGTATCTCCCATTATGATTTATGTGGGAGTGGATTTATTGCTTCTACATAGGGTTTTTTAATATACTTCGTTGCTATTACAGGACATAGCATAATAACAGCAGTCCTTTTCCCTAAAAATATTGAAATGAAAATCACATGCCCATATGGAAAACTAGATACTTGCCAAACCCAATAACTGCATGTTCGATTCGAGAAATCAACAAAAGCTCTTGTTTTCCTGTCTTCAACATAAAAAAGTGTTAACACCAACGCCAGCAACAATCCACGTCCTAGAATTAGCAATTTTATTTTCAGTTTTTTCTTAGCCCACTCTATAAGCATGTGTATGCCCTGGATACCCTGATTTCAGCGCTCATAAAACCATTTTTGGACAGCTTGTCGAAAAAATTCTATGAGCTGCTTTATCGGCATTTTTCGTGGATGTTTAGATAAGGTCGTTGATAGACACCGCACTGTTAGATGTCATATAATGTTATATTTTTCCCGAACAATGTGCTCTTGACCATTTCCCCAACCCAATACTTAAAAGAGTGGTCCATATTCTCGGAACTGCTGCACATAGCATGCTGAAAGATTTCTGAAAATCGAAGATCCTATAAGCTTTACAAGTCTTCCACCAAAGTGACTCGTGTTCCTTCTTTTTTTATGGTAAACGTAGGTTCACCATCAAATGACGACAACACAACCCATGAAAGGCTTTTGGAAACACGACCCTTATCACTAAGTGTATAGAATTTGACCGATCAGATATGATCACAAAATTTGGATGAACGCTAATACAATCTTTGATATTTGACAGGAACTAGGTCTAAGAGTCACTCACCTTTCAAGTGTGCTGCATCTATGATAATCAATGGTCTTAAATTACCAATAAGGCTCTGAATCTGAAAGCAATTAAATATTAAAAATTATAGATCAATTTTACCAAATTTATAAATAAGTATTAACTGCAAAGTATATCATACTGACCATAACACCAATGGCGACAAAAACCATTTCAAAACGACTAGCTTCATCAGTTAAGATGTAAGTAACTGTTCTAGGATTTGCCTTCTCCAAATTGTAGCAATAGAATGGGAGTTCGGCAAAAGAATTTTCCGAAGTTCCTTGCAGAAGTTCTAATGCGTTACATTTTCCACGCCAGGCTTGACTGTAAGGAAGGTTGACTTCAATTTTTTGTCTAAAATCTGTTGATGCACAATGTCTAAAGCCTGCGTCTTTGTAATGCTAGTTTAATGTATAGGGTCCAGATAGGTCATTTTGTGTTAGTACAGGGGGTAAAAGTGTAATTTTATAGCTTTCATGTTTGAGGTCCGCTTTTGTGGCATGTGTCCACAAAAGCGAACCAGATTAGTAGTCTGGACCGCTCTTGTGGACATGTCACATGAGCGGACCAGGATATCTATAAATACCCCTGATGTGTTCTTCATTGGTAACGTCTTGGTGAACTCAACGTCGAACTGCTGTCTGTACGAAAAGCGTTATCAAGTGAAGAAAAAGTATTTTAAGTGTGAATCTTCTGTTTCTACTCATTTCTGTTACGTTTTTCTTTGTATCATGCTGAAAATGTGTTTCCGCCACATTTTCAGTAAGCACTAGCTCTGATTGACTCACTCGAGTGGTCAAAACTGATCCTTCAATTGGTATCAGAGCCAGTTGCGAGTTAGTTTGCTAGATACGAAGTGTTTTACACGGACTTTTGTAGATCTGGACGGTTTGAACGGTGGAAATGGACTGAAATTTAGACAACAGGTGTTAAATACACTAATAACAAACCCTTGAAAGATTCGGATCAAAATACGGCCTAAAAGTTATCCAAAAACCCTCGTGAAAATGGTTCGCGCTTACGTCATGCTTCTGGTTCGCTCTTCTGGACCTCTCCAACGTACATTTTAAGATGTTTTTGGTCCGCTCATTTGTTAGTTGTGGTTCGCTCGATAGTCAACTTTCTGGTCCGCTCTAGTGTCAGTTATGGTTCGCTCAATAGTCAGCTGTCTGGTCCGCTTTTAGTACAACATTCTGGTTCGCTCGAAGTATAACACTCTGGTTCGCTCGAAGTACTAATCTCTGGTTCGCTCGAAGTATAACACTCTGGTTCGCTCGAAGTACTAATCTCTGGTTCGCTCGAAGTACTAATCTCTGGTTCGCTCTTAGGGAAATTTCTGGTTCGCTCTTAGTTACAGTTGTGGTTCGCTGATTGTTACTTCGGTGGTTCGCTTATTCAGTCACTGTAGTTCGCTTATTCAGAACTGTTTAAAATTTCTTCATTACAACTGAAAATGGAAAGCCAAGATTTTTACAACATGTTTGCGGGTAGTGGTGGAGTTACTCAGAGTCCTACTAGCATCATGCAGAATGTCAATCTGGAAAACGAACTTGGAACGATGCAGAAGCCTCCAAAATTGATGAGTTTGGATGAATATTCAGGATGGTCCGGGAGATTCAAAAACTGGGTGCAGGCAAATCATCTAGAGTGCTGGATCAAGATCGAAAGGAAGTATGTTCCTCCGGTAGACGGGTTGAATATGTTGAAGACCATTGCCAGTCTTACAGATGCGGAACAGGTCGAGTTCAAAGCAGAAAAGAAGATGGTTAGCATCCTACAGCAAGCTATAAAAGAGGATATTCTAGTTCTGCTACAGCACGATGATAGCGCACAGTCGATATGGCAAGCTTTGGAACAGAAATTCAAAGGCAGTGCATCGATGATCAAGAGTAAGAAAGCACTGATAAAGAAAGAATTTGATATATTCACGGGAATTAAAGGTGAATCGACAAAGCAGCTTATCGAGAGATATTGTCACTTGGTGGTAGAGATGAGAAGGTTGAATATCGAAAAGACGAATGAGGAGTGGATAGACAAGTTATGTGATGCACTTCCCTATGATGAATGGGGAACATACTTGATGATGTTGAAAAATAGTTCAGATTTTGTGAACTATAGTTTGAGCGTGTTTATAGAGAAAATTGAAGCTTATGAGTTGGAATTGGTGAAAATCAAAAAGATGAATTCAGCGAATATGCCACAGGATGTGTCTTTGTATTACAAGAATAGTCCGGCAGCTACTAATATTCAGAGTCCGAAGATTCAAACCGGATTTAGTGCAGACAACACTTCATCTGCTGCTACAAATGCCTATCAGTCAAGTCAGTCGACTCCGTTTGCCAATTACGAGCCAAATGTCAAAGTTACTGAGCAGAATTCTCCTCAAAGTTCTACAGGGTCAAATCAACAGACGTTTGTATCCGGTGTGCAGTGTAACATTGCGGTTAACATCAAGAATGGGAATGAAATCACCGAGAATGCAGCCAAGCAGCACATCGCGGTATTGGCATCAGTTCTGGAAGCTTATGAAGGTTTGGTCGCTGGTAGGATCGGTAATCCCGATATGACTAAAGAGGATTACGATCAGATCGATCCGGAAGAACTGGAACTGATAGATATAAAGTGGTGCATGGCGAGTCTGGTTAGAAGAGCTCAACGTTTTATGGAAATCACGGGTAGAAGCAGTTTGTCAGGTCCTGATCAGAAATTAGGGTTCGATAAGTCAAAGGTGACTTGTTTTAAGTGCAAAGAACGAGGTCATTTCAAGCGCGAATGTCCGAATCGTGAAGTGCAGAATCATCAGAATCCTTTTACAAACGATTATTACAGACAAGCTATATATCATCGACCAAATCAACAATCTGCAGTTCAGAGACCTCAGATAGAGAACAAACCAGAAAAGGAACTTATCGTAAACCAAGATGATGAGAAGGTTGTGTCTGGGTTTAGTTGGGACAAGTATATTCCAGGAAAGGATGATCAAGCAATGATGGCTGAGGTAGTTGAGATTACTGAGACAGTAGCAGAATCGAAGGTTAGCAATGAGGTGGTTACTGAGAATGTCGGTGAAGTAGTTTCTGAGAGTGTAGTTGAGTCTGATTCTGAGGTGGTTGAGGAAGGAGTTACTAAGATGGTTGATTCTCTTACTGAAATTGTGATAGAAGAGGTTATGGAAGTTGCTGATCAGGTGGTTCCAGAGGTTATTAAAGAGGTTTCTACAGATATTTCTGCAAAAGCTGAGGAATCAGTGAATGAAGATCTCAATTTTCAATCACGGCAGGAGGAATTTGTTTATACAATGAAATCTATTCTGCCTCCTAATATTTTTGATTCTTTTGCAGATTATTTTGAAGAGCCAAGAACTGGAATGTGTTCAAGATTTGAAGCAGAAAAAGAAGCAGTCGAGGAGGTGATCGATGTTTCCAAAGAAATGACTGAAGAAGCTCTAAAGGAGATTGCAGATAAAGCGCTGATGAGCAAGTTAAAAGATGTAGATTCAGACATCCAGGAGTCAGTTGATAAAGTGTCAGGTCTAGGAGTGAATACTGGAGTCCTAGAGGTCACCATGGTCAAGTCGTCTGAGTCGGAGTCAAATCTTGTTGGTAAAGTTGTTTGTGAGGATGAGATTATAGTTGAAAAGATTTTAATCCCCGATACACCGTGTCTAAGTTGTTCACAACTATGCACGGGGTGTCTTGAAAAAGACATCAAGTATCAGGAATTGAAACAACATGCAGATTTGGTGAAGTTTGACTTAGAGCAAGTAAAAGAGGCATACGACACATTATCTAGGTCAATAAAAATGATCCAAAAAGAGAGTATTGAAAATGATAAAGCAACAAAGTTGGCACAATCAACTTTATTTGATAAACAAAGAGAAGTCAACTTTCATTTTGATACAATCGCATCTTTGAGAAAAGAGCTTGAGTTGACTAAAATTGAGAATGATAGAATTGATCAGAAACTGATGAGTTATGTGGCATCATCGTATGTGTTAGAGCAAATAGTGCCACAACAACCACATGCTTCACCTGCCTACAACAGTGTTCCACCCCCAATGTGGAATCATTATACACAGAAATATCCAGATGGGGTGGAAGCTGCATTAAACATCAAACTGAAATCACTAGAGAATGATTTACCTGATAACATTGATATCACTTTCACTGAGTCTGACACTGATAACGAATCCCAGGTTATAAAAAATGTTATTGATCAGGTGTTGGACGATGATAGTGAGAAATCTGAGAAGGCAAAATCAGTGGAGTCTGGTAGTGAATCTGAGGAGGACGGAAACTTTTTAGATCGTTATTTGACAAAAACGGATAAAAGTGAGGATGATGATTCAATTATGGTGGCCTACACTATGGTTGGATCTGACAAACTTTATTCCAACACCGAGTTTCCGCTTCAGAATGTTAAATTTGAGAATGTTCAGAAAGTGTTTAAGCTGATTGAGCTGAGCGTAAATGAGTTAAAGAAAACTGATTTCTTTTCAAAACTGAATAAGTCAGTTGGTTCATCACGTCCTACTAGTCCAGAAAAGGTAGAGAGGGTGGGTAAAGACCAAAACAGAAAAAATCAGTTAAAGAAAAAAGGTATTGGTTTCGAGAAAAGAATGGCTAAGCAGGTGGTAAAGCCAAAGGATAGAATTGATGATGTATTTGTTTGTGGTTCTAATTTTGATACTGAAAAGGATTATATTTTTAGTCAAAAGGTTGTGGACGACTTCAATGCAGCACAAAAGCTAAAAGTGGAAACTGTCTCAACCACTTTTGTAGAATATGATAAGCGTGTGTGTTATCGTTGCAATGAAGTCGGCCACATGGCAAAGCAGTGTGAGAAAATAATTGAAAAACCGGTTGTGGTAAAAGTTGTTAATAAACAAATGGTTGAGAAACTGAAGGTTGAAAAATCTAAGGTTGAAAACAAAAATGTTTCAAATCAAATCATTCAAAAACCTCGACCAAAATCACCGATTGTTGCAAAAGATAAACAAATGTTGGTTTCGCCAATTCGAATTCTTAAACGGGGTTAAAAGTTGAAGTCGGAGGATAAGCCAAAATCGATTTTCGAGATTGGCGAGTCTTCTAAGTCTCCCAAGACTTCGAAATTTTACCCTAAAGCAAAAACTTTTGAAAATCAGTCATAGGTCGCGAAATCTAAACCATCTTGTGAGATCAAAAATATGGAAAGTGTGTTGAAAAATGAGTCACAGTTTGTAAAAGATGATGTTGAGGTGTTTGAGTCTGAAATCGATCAGTTTTTGTCAGAATTTCCCAAACTTCATAACAAAGTGAAACAAGATAAAAAGGAAATTGAGTCAAAAGTCACATTTAACTTTCCTAAAACAACTGAGAAATGCAATGTAGTTTTTGGTTCAGTGTCGGAAGTTAAAAAGTCGTGGGCATCATTGTTTAACTGATGTGTTTGTGTGCTGATTGCAGGAGCTGCCCAAGTCTGTGTTATCTAGGTGGATAATGGACAGTGGAGCGTCGAGACATATGACGGGATCTTTAGCACTATTATATGATGTCAAAGCAATTAATGGAAGCTATGTTGGATTTGCTGGTAACCAAGGTGGCAGAATTGTTGGTCAGGGAAAGCTCACAAACGGCATCATATCTTTTGACAAAGTGAATTATATTGTTGAATTAACGAACAATTTGTTAAGTATTTCACAAATTTGCGACAAAGACTTTAGCGTACATTTTACAAAAACAGAGTGTTTGGTTTTAAAACCAGGGTTTAAAGTCCCTGATGAGTTGGTGCTGTTGCGTGCTCCTAGGGTTAATGATCTTTACATTTTAGATATGAGCAATGCAACACCAACAATTCCTCAAAAACAATGTTTTGTAACAAAATCTAAAGCAACTGAGAAAGAGTCAAATATGTGGCACAGAAAAATGGGTCATATACACGTTCGTAAAATGAATTTTCTTGTGCACAACAATTTGGTAGAAGGTGTGAATGTTAAGAATTTTCATTTACCTGATGATTGTGTTGCGTGTAAGAAAGGTAAACAGGTACGGAAGTCTCATCCGCTAAAGATATTCAACACCATCCGGTTACCTCTCGAGAGATTGCATATGGATCTCTTTGGGCCGGTCAACGTCAAAAGCATCAGTGGAGATTCTTATTGTTTGGTGGTTACGGATGATTATACAAGGTTTTCATGGGTTGTGTGTTTGGAAAAGAAGGACGAAACATTCGATACTTTGATGGTTTTATTCAAAAAGATGGAAACGGTGTACAAGCTGCCGATCAGAAGAATTCGGACTGATAACGGAACGGAGTTCAAGAATAACAAAATGTACAAGTTCTGCAACGAGAAGGGGATACTACATGAATTCAGTGCGCCTTATACACCACAACAGAACGGCGTGGCTGAACGAAAGAATAGAACCCTGATCGAGACCGCATGTACTATGTTGGCAGATTCAAAGCTTCCGATTTTCTTCTGGAGTGAAGCAGTTTCAGCGGCTTGCTATACATTGAATAGAGTTCTGACAGTGAAGAAATATAAAAAGACTTGTTTCGAGCTGCTGCATCGCTATAAGCCAAATCTTGAGTTCTTAGAACCTTTTGGCTCTCCGTGTACTTTAATAGATGCTGATGGTAAATTCGGAGCGAAAGCGAATGAAGGATTTTTCGTAGGATATGCTAGCCCATTAAAAAGGGTGTTTGTACCGTGTCTGGGGAAAGTGATACAGGTCCATCATGTGGATTGTCAGAAGCACACGCTGTCGCAACAACTTCCCGGACAAAGATTCCTATTTGACTACGACAAACTCTAGGAATCGTTTCATTTGCCATCCGAGCCAAGTGAGGAGGAACTTGCTCTCATGTACTTGTATCAGCAAAGTCACTTGCAAGAGCTGGAATCTAGACCGCTAGATGTTCCTACGCCCACCGTGGGTACTCATGATGATGAAGCCGGACCAAGTGGAACCATTCATATACCACCAGAGGAACCAGAGGAACCAGCTCCGTCATTTGACGTTTCTGACGACTCAGAGGAGGAACCCGCTCCTACCTTTTACGAGGAACCAAATGAGACCTCAGAAGAGGCTGTTGATCAAATCGTTGATCTCGACATTTCAAATCTGGAATCGGAAGTTATGGTGCCTGATACTGTGATGCCACGAACCCTGTCTTACCATCCTTCAGAACAAATTATCGGTGATCTACAGAGTGGTGTCAAGACGAGACATCAGATAGACCAAGCTTTTACATGTTTTTATTCAGATAATGCTGATATGCAGAAAGAAGTCTCACTCAAATGTTTTATTTCGCAGATAGAGCCCAGGACCTACAAAGAAGCATTGACCGAAGACAGTTGGGTGAATGCTATGCAGGAGGAATTACAACTGTTTGAGAAATTGGGCGTCTGGAGACTTGTTGATCTGCCAAAGAATCAGAAGTTGATAAAGACGAAATGGGTGTTCAAATGTAAAAGAGATGATAGAGGAGTCGTGGTGAGGAACAAAGCACGTTTAGTGGTTCAAGGCTTCAGCCAGCAGGAGGGAATAGACTATGATAAGGTTTACGCGCCAGTTGCAAGGCTTGAAGCAATTCGCATCTTTTTAGCCTTTGCATCTTGGAAAGATTTCAAAGTCTATCAACTTGATGTTAAATCAGCATTCTTGTATGGCAAGATTCGAGAAGAAGTTTATGTGGGACAACCACCAGGGTTTACAGATCCACTGAACAAAGACAAGGTGTACCTATTGGATAAAGCATTATACGGTCTACACCAGGCCCCGAGAGCCTGGTATGAGACTCATTCAACCTACTTGCTGGACAACGGGTTCACAAGAGGAACAGTAGACAGCACCTTGTTCACAAAAGAAGAAGCAGGCCACTTGTTGATTGTGCAGATTTATGTTGATGATATAATTTTCGGTTCCACCAACGACGATTTGTGTAAAGAGTTTGAGAGAGTAATGAAGAAGAAGTTCGAAATGAGTTCGATGGGGGAGATGAAGTTCTTCCTTGGGCTGCAGGTAGAACAAATGCCCGACGGAATCTTCATTCACCAGTCAAAGTATGTAAAGGATGTGCTAGACAAGTTTGATATGACAGATTGCAGTCCTGCATCAACCCCCCTTGCACAGAACCATGGTATTTGTCCGGATGAACAGGGAGTGAAGATGGATGAAACGTTATACCGATCGATCATTGGGTCTTTAATGTATCTCACAGCTTCCCGTCCCGACATCATGTACCCGACATGTATGTGTGCACGATATCAGTCGAATCCGAAGCAATCACACCTGACGATTGTTAAACGCATCTTACGGTATTTGAAGGGTTGCCCAAGCATCGGCTTGTGGTATCCTCGTTCGGGTGATTTTACTTTATCCGGTTTCGCTGATTCAGATTTTGGTAGCTGTAAACAGAACGCAAAGTCCACCACTGCTGGGTGCCAGTTCTTCGGAACTCGGCTCGTTACCTGGCAGTGCAAGAAGCAAACTGCAGTTGCGCTCTCCACGTGTGAGGCTGAGTACGTTTCAGCCTCTAGATGTTGCTCGCAGATCCTCTGGATCCAACAGCAGATGCGCGACTTCGGTCTGCAATTCTTGGATACTCCGATATTTGTGGATAATGAAGCGGCCATAAATGTTACTAAAAATCCGGTTCATCATTCGAAAACAAAACACATTGAAATCCGTCACCATTTTATTCGAGATTGTCACGAAAAGAAATTAATACGGATTGAACATGTGGGCACCGATGATCAGAAAGCTGATTTTTATACTAAACCGTTTGATAAAAAGAGATTTTATTATCTTTTAAAATTGAATGGGATGAGAAATCTGCAATCTGGGAGGGTTATGGAATGTGAAGCCGAATTGGGCGGCGATCTGACATGAACCATATCGTGTTGTCAATTTTTTTTTTTGTACAGTTTATTTTCTGCTTTTTGATAAAAACAAAAACACAAAAATATGTTTTTCTTTTTAGGGGGAGAAAGTTTGCAGAAAAATACAAAAACATGATAAAATCTATAAAAACCAAAAACATTTGAAAAAGTAAAAATGAGTTTGTGTATAAAAGGGAAATGATAGTACATCAGCTAGACAGGTGCAGTACGCTAAAGAATTGGATTGTATAAAATGCAATTTAAACAGTCTCGCTAAAGATGTGCCGATAGGTTTTCACAAAATCAGTAGATTAGTTTGGGATATAAACATAAAATTTATTTGCGTCTACGTGGGGAACATCTCCAGGATATATAGGTAACCCCTGAAATCCTGTTTGAAGGGTCCCGTATTCTGAGATACTAGGTCTTTATGCTTAGTGATATCTGGGGTATTATCCCGGGACTTCTGATTTTGCGGAAGCAATGGCCTAGTCCCCGGAGAATACTTTACGCTGCTTTTAAATATAAGCCTCCCCTCAGCATAAAAAATGATAACACATTGCAAAATGGTTAATCATGTGCTGTTGAAAAGAAGATCCCCAAAGGGGACCCACCAAAAGTCGAAGCCGTCATCTCTCTGCGTATCGAAAGATCGACCTGAGCTCTCACGGCCCTCGCAATTAACCCTTTACAGATATCATCTAGGTATACTCACCTGTAAGACTGAATACTGGGGTCTGGATACGGGAGTATATACTGAGGTGGGACACATGTAGATGTTTAAGTCCTAAAACACTAATTCTGTATCCCGAACAGATTGAAAGTTTTGTGAGAATTTAAGAGGATCAGTATATCGGCAATCTATGTGAATTGTTTAATGCTTAAAATGAAATAACAGCTTAACGGTACTTGTATTTTGTCGGCAGCTGATATGATCCCTTGACACGCTCACAAAAAGATTGTGTGTATAGTTTTAAATATGTACAGCTTAAAACCCAAAAAGATTTTCTTTTCTCTTTTTAGTTTCGACAACTGATACTGGGGATTGAAAGATCAAAGCCTGTGTGCAAATCATGTTAGTGTCTGATGAGGGTTGGGTAAGCTGTGATTGCAAACAAAGAATTGGTATAATGTTTGAAGGATAAAATGTGCAAAAGTTGGAAATGTTGAAAAGTTCATTAGTTTGAACTGTTTTTAAAACAAAATGATCAAGTACTTCATAAAACTGATCAACCAGGGCCATTAACTTGGACTTGGTAAGTCAAACAGCTGTCCAGGGTCATTAACTTGGACTTGGTCAACTGGGTGTTAGTATGTGAAATAGAAAAAAAATTGAAAAATGAATAATAAATAAATTTCTTGAAAAAGTAATGTTGGTTCGCTCTTATGACAAGTTTGAGGACCGCTTTTCTGTCAAAGTAACATTGTGGTCCGCTCATGTGACATGTCAAAGAAGCGAACCAGACCCATTATAAAAGGTATAGAGGTTCGCTTTTCTGTCATTTTTTTGGTCCGCTTATACGTCATCTTCTCCGGGCGATTCAAGCGATCCTCCGTGTTCTTAGTGATTTCTTGCTGATTGAACCTTGTTTTCACCTGTTTTTGATAGATCTCTACTGATTACATCATGGGCAAGGTAAGTTCTCTTGAAATTTTATCTCTTTTGAAGTGAAATCATGTCAGTCGGCATGTTTGTGTATACAGATCGTGTTTTAAGCCTTTGAATGTCATATTTGTTTGAAATGATTGTTGTCTCAGTGTCGACTGATGATATTAAGAGTTGTATTACATGTTAATTGCTGTAATTTGATTGTCTGATGTGTGTTGTAGTTGATACATAGTTACGGTTCCAGATCTAGGATGTTTTAGACAAGTTTATCAAAATCAAAAGATATCCCTAGTCTCGGAATTCTGTGTAGATTGTGATTTTGAAATCAATTTTAGGTTTTAAGCAGTTTTTACAGATTTTTGATTCTGGATCGCTTTTACGAACAGTTAAATCTGAACCGCTCATATGTCATCTGTTGGACCGCTCATATGTCATTTTCTGAACCGCTCATATGTCATTTTCTGAACCGCTCATATGTCATTTTCTGAACCGCTCATAAGTTATCTGTAGGTTCGCTCATTGTTACCATTTTAGGTCCGCCTTTAGAAACATTTTCAGGACCGCCCCTATGTACCATATCAGGATCGCTTTTAAGGCAGAAAATTGTTGTTTCGCTTATATGGCTAGGGATGGTTCGCTTTTTGTGCATTTTTCTAAGTAGGTTCGCTTTTTAGTCAGTATAGTGGTTTGCCTATATGATTGTGAAATTCAGGTTCGCTTTTAAAGTAAATATGCAGGTTCGCTTTTTAGTCAGTAATAAACATGAGAAATTTTTCTAAGTCTTGATTTATGTTGTTGTTGTGCAGGCATCGCCAAACGTGTTATTTGATCCAGTACACAACAGTTGTATTGATTTAGATGTGGAGAAGTGTCCTTTATTGTCAGAGTTCAGCAGCATCTTGGAGTATATGAATCGTATTCCAGTAAAGAAAGCAATGATTGACCAAAGACCATTGTATAGATCACATATTAGTCGATTCTGGAAAAACGCAAAGTATGATGAAGAAAGCAAAGTGATATCAGCAGTGGTGGAAGTGAATGGAAAGTTGGAGACTATTCTGGTGACTGAAGAATTAGTTCGAGAAGTTATGGATTTTCCTGATAAGGCTAACTACCCCACAAGATTTCCGGAACGTTTGGTGAAGGGATGTATGCTGAGAATGGGATACAGAGGTGATTTGAACACCGGAAACTACTTGAAGTCAAAGTTTCAAAAATCTTTCAAGTTCTTAATTCATTGTATTCTTATTTCATTGAGCCACACAAATGGCAGTTTCGATCAAATGAGAGATTACCAAATGAATATGTTGACAGCGTTGGTGTTGAATAAGAAATACAACTTTTCACACATAGTTTTTCATTATATGGTGGAGAATCTCACGTCAAATGTTAGAACTTGGAGGTATCCGCGTTTTGTACAAATGATGATTGATCGTGCATATCCTGAAATTGATAGAGACATTCAGGGTGATCTTCTTGTTCAAGCTCACATGTCTAATATTTCTTTGAAGAATCTGATCCAGTATCATCCTAATCATCCAGAGCCTGATCTAGTGGTTGAAAACTTTGGATTACTTAGAGATGTGAACTATGTGGATCCTGATCCGGAAAATCATCAAAATTGGAGAAATCAAGAAGAAATGAAAGAGGCGTTGTATGCTGTAGAGTTGAAGATACTTGAGAATTTCAAATCAACCAAGAATGTGTGGTATGTAAAGGAGTTGGGACGCAGACGTAGACTTGCAACTCCTGTAGCTGAAGGTGAAGGTTCTTCTTCAAAACCGAAGAAGATACAAAAGAAGAAAAAGCAAACAATGTTAATTGATGAATCTGATGAAAATATTTCTGAGATGAATGTTGAAAATGAACAAGAAATGACTGGTGCTGAAAATATTGAAATTGAGGCAGATTTGTTTACAACAGAAGCATTTTTTTTTTTATAGTGTTGTGAAAACAGTTACTTCGGATGTTCAAAAGGAAAAAGAAAAGGTTGTAGATAATGTTGAAGGTGACGACGTTGATAAAGACACTACTAGTTCTTCTAGTACGTCTGAATATGTAGTGATCGATGCAAAAGAACGTGAAAGATGAATGAGAGAAGAGGTAGAACAAGATAAGTTGATTAGAAAGAGAAAGAGAGAAGAGAAAGAAGATGCACCTTATGTACCTTCTCCGGAGCATGTTTCCATGTCTCAATCTACTCCGAGAGGTAAAAAGAAAGCTGCTTATCGAAAGAGAGCTACACCAAAGATTAAAGTATCAAAGCGTCCTCAGAAGATCATGCAAACGCATCCTACACTTCCACGTCAACTTACACCTCTACAATCTCCAATACATCAATCTCCTCCTAGACAACCTACACCCCATCAAGCACCAAGACAACCTACTCCTCCATCACATTTAACACCATCACCACAAACTGAACTACAACATCAACCATCACCAATCCATTCACCACTACTTCAATCACCACACAAATCACCTCCAAGACAACTCACACCACAACATGTTTCACCATATCATCAAGAACCACCAGTTACTTCATTGAATCAAACATTTTAAACACCACCTTCTTCACAACCTATCATTCATACTACACCAGGTTCTTCAGGGTCAAAAAGTTTTCCATCTGTTCTTCCAAACATAAGTACTGGGTTTGACGAATTTGGAGATTTAGACTTTGTGAATATTTTTCAGTTGAAAAGTGTTGAAAAGAAAGTGGATGATGTGATTGCTGAAAAAAAAAGTTGGCAGATGAAAACAAAAAGATTGCTGATAGAGAAAAGACTCTTGCTGGTAGGGTGCAGAGGTTGGAAGGTGAGAACAAAGTGTTGGCACTGAAAATGGAAGTTGGTCAGACTGAAATCGACGTTTTGAGTGAAGGATCAGTTTTGACCACTCGAGTGAGTCAATCAGAGCTAGTGCTTACTGAAAATGTGGCGGAAACACATTTTCAGCATGATACAAAGAAAAACGTAACAGAAATGAGTAGAAACAGAAGATTCACACTTAAAATACTTTTTCTTCACTTGATAACGCTTTTCGTACAGACAGCAGTTCGACGTTGAGTTCACCAAGACGTTACCAATGAAGAACACATCAGGGGTATTTATAGATATCCTGGTCCGCTCATGTGACATGTCCACAAGAGCGGTCCAGACTACTAATCTGGTTCGCTTTTGTGGACACATGCCACAAAAGCGGACCTCAAACATGAAAGCTATAAAATTACACTTTTACCCCTGTACTAACACAAAATGACCTATCTGGACCATATACATTAAACTAGCATTACAAAGACGCAGGCTTTAGACATTGTGCATCAACAAACTCCCCCTTGGATGAAGCCGCAGTCTTTGTCTTGAATGTAGGCCTTCAGATAGATTTGAATTTCTCTTCCCTCGGTTTTGGCTTTCTACTCAGTGCAACCCTAATCTTCTCATTCTCTATCTTCCTCGCCTTTTCTTCTTTTTCTTGTTCCTTCATAAACTTTCCTCTATTTTCTTCCATCTTTTGATTCTCACGTTCACGCTCCCGCTTTGCTTTCTGTTTCATCTTCTCGTCTAAAGACCACCACGAAGATTTCCACTTGTTTTCAGAGTTAATACCTTTCTGAATACACAGTGATACAACCCGTTGAAACTGAAGAGCTTGCTCTTTATCTGCTGGAGAGTAGCGAATCTTGTGAACAAATAAACATTCAATGTCTTTAGCTGAGCAATTAACTAACCACATTGGGTCATAAACATGAAAATCCCTCAGCTCTCCACCAGCTCTGTACGTGATTATTGCCTCAGTTGTTCTACAACTGTAAACCCATTCAATAAAGCCTTTATAAAAATCCTGCTCCATTTCTGGCATTGGAATTGTCTTCATTGTACGTGGAGGCTTCACATTCAGAATAACTTCTACAGCTCCAGTTTCTGGATTAACACTCTGAACACGCCTTGGTCGATGTGGCTTCCATTTTCGAAATGGCTTCAATTGTTCATATTTGATGTAGCCCCACATCGCAGTATCATTCTTTCTCACCTTGTACTCCAAGACTCTCACCTTTGCTAATTCATCAACGTCCCACCACGGTAATGACATTATATCATATAACCGTGCAAAATACTGGACGCCATATTCTCTTCGAATAGCATAAGCGTTAACTTGTGGAAGAAAACCCCAACTAATGATATCACCAAGCGAAACATTTCGATCTCGTTGAAAGAACTTCAGCGGCCTCTTGTATTTTCTTTCATGAGAATCTTTAAACCATTTAGAACGATCAATTTCTTCAGCTTTCGATTGACTTTCTTTATCAACATTAGTTTGGCCTTCTTGCTCAGCTTCTTTCCTCAAACATTCAAATACGTTATTATTCACCGCTTCAGTCACTTTCTGACGTAATTCATCTCTATTCTCAGCAGCAAAGAACTCCATTAACGTTGGAAGTTTTGAAGTATCTTCGGGAGTCTCTTCATTATCCGAACATTCTTCAATCTCAACTCTATCGTAGATATCAGCATCTTCAACATAATCATACTTATAATCTTGTTGTTTATTGATATCAAACGATTCCAAATCTGCTTCAAGATTAATTGGAATCTCAGGATTTACATCTTTCAGCATCTCCCTATACACATCTAAACATAAGAACAAAGGTTCATGATGTTCTATAATCTGTGTTTTACTCGACTCCCCCTTTCTCTCAGCTTCACCACTTTCTTCATTGACTGTGTTGTTTAACAAATCTTCAACCACTTTTTCTTTTGATGCATCACTCACTCTAACACCTGAACCTCCTGCTGCATCATCATCATCATTACCCTCAGAACTATGACTGCTTGCAGTATATACAAACTCATCATCATCATCATCTTCATCATCATCTGCATCATCATCTTCATTTTCTCCATCAATTAATTTAGGTGTTGAAATTTCTTCTTCGATTACGCAAGGAACTGAAGATATAGGCTCAGGATTTTCTATTACCATCGAAGGTACAATAGACATTTCAGAACATCCTTCCACTCCTTTATCCTTATCTTTCTTCTGCCTTTCTAATTCTTCTTGACGTTCCGCACGAAGGTCTTCTAACTTCAACTCTTCATATTTCTGTTCCACTGATGTCTCTAACATGCTTTCCACAACTCTATTCAGCATGTAAATCTTATGTTCATGTAGCATTTTAGCAGCCATAAGTTCTTTATTCTTCAACTTATAATCTTCATTTTCACTCTCTCGACGATTTTTCTCTTCTTCTAATTCATACACTCGAACTTTCAAAACGTCGATTTCAGTCTGACCAACTTCCATTTTCAGTGCCAACACTTTGTTCTCACCTTCCAACCTCTGCACCCTACCAGCAAGAGTCTTTTCTCTATCAGCAATCTTTTTGTTTTCATCTGCCAACTTTTTATTTTCAGCAATCACATCATCCACTTTCTTTTCAACACTTTTCAACTGAAAAATATTCACAAAGTCTAAATCTCCAAATTCGTCAAACCCAGTACTTATGTTTGGAAGAACAGATGGAAAACTTTTTGACCCTGAAGAACCTGGTGTAGTATGAATGATAGGTTGTGAAGAAGGTGGTGTTTGAAATGTTTGATTCAATGAAGTAACTGGTGGTTCTTGATGATATGGTGAAACATGTTGTGGTGTGAGTTGTCTTGGAGGTGATTTGTGTGGTGATTGAAGTAGTGGTGAATGGATTGGTGATGGTTGATGTTGTAGTTCAGTTTGTGGTGATGGTGTTAAATGTGATGGAGGAGTAGGTTGTCTTGGTGCTTGATGGGGTGTAGGTTGTCTAGGAGGAGATTGATGTATTGGAGATTGTAGAGGTGTAAGTTGACGTGGAAGTGTAGGATGCGTTTGCATGATCTTCTGAGGACGCTTTGATACTTTAATCTTTGGTGTAGCTCTCTTTCGATAAGCAGCTTTCTTTTTACCTCTCGGAGTAGATTGAGACATGGAAACATGCTCCGGAGAAGGTACATAAGGTGCATCTTCTTTCTCTTCTCTCTTTCTCTTTCTAATCAACTTATCTTGTTCTACCTCTTCTCTCATTCGTCTTTCACGTTCTTTTGCATCAATCACTACATATTCAGACGTACTAAAAGAACTAGTAGTGTCTTTATCAACGTCGTCACCTTCAACATTATCTACAACCTTTTCTTTTTCCTTTTGAACATCCGAAGTAACTGTTTTCACAACACAATAAAAAAAATGCTTCTGTTGTAAACAAATCTGCCTCAATTTCAATATTTTCAGCACCAGTCATTTCTTGTTCATTTTCAACATTCATCTCAGAAATATTTTCATCAGATTCATCAATTAACATTGTTTGCTTTTTCTTCTTTTGTATCTTCTTCGGTTTTGAAGAAGAACCTTCACCTTCAGCTACAGGAGTTGCAAGTCTACGTCTGCGTCCCAACTCCTTTACATACCACACATTCTTGGTTGATTTGAAATTCTCAAGTATCTTCAACTCTACAGCATACAACGCCTCTTTCATTTCTTCTTGATTTCTCCAATTTTGATGATTTTCCGGATCAGGATCCACATAGTTCACATCTCTAAGTAATCCAAAGTTTTCAACCACTAGATCAGGCTCTGGATGATTAGGATGATACTGGATCAGATTCTTCAAAGAAATATTAGACATGTGAGCTTGAACAAGAAGATCACCCTGAATGTCTCTATCAATTTCAGGATATGCACGATCAATCATCATTTGTATAAAACGCGGATACCTCCAAGTTCTAACATTTGACGTGAGATTCTCCACCATATAATGAAAAACTATGTGTGAAAAGTTGTATTTCTTATTCAACACCAACGCTGTCAACATATTCATTTGGTAATCTCTCATTTGATCGAAACTGCCCTTTGTGTGGCTCAATGAAATAAGAATACAATGAATTAAGAACTTGAAAGATTTTTGAAACTTTGACTTCAAGTAGTTTCCGGTGTTCAAAGCACCTCTGTATCCCATTCTCAGCATACATCCCTTCACCAAACGTTCCGGAAATCTTGTGGGGTAGTTAGCCTTATCAGGAAAATCCATAACTTCTCGAACTAATTCTTCAGTCACCAGAATAGTCTCCAACTTTCCATTCACTTCCACCACTGATGATATCACTTTGCTTTCTTCATCATACTTTGCGTTTTTCCAGAATCGACTAATATGTGATCTATACAATGGTCTTTGGTCAATCATTGCTTTCTTTACTGGAATACGATTCATATACTCCAAGATGCTGCTGAACTCTGACAATAAAGGACACTTCTCCACATCTAAATCAATACAACTGTTGTGTACTGGATCAAATAACACGTTTGGCGATGCCTGCACAACAACAACAGAAATCAAGACTTTGAAAAATTTCTCATGTTTATTACTGACTAAAAAGCGAACCTGCATATTTACTTTAAAAGCGAACCTGAATTTCACAATCATATAGGCAAACCACTATACTGACTAAAAAGCGAACCTACTTAGAAAAATGCACAAAAAGCGAACCATCCCTAGCCATATAAGCGAAACAACAATTTTCTGCCTTAAAAGCGATCCTGATATGGTACATAGGGGCGGTCCTGAAAATGTTTCTAAAGGCGGACCTAAAATGGTAACAATGAGCGAACCTACAGATGACTTATGAGCGGTTCAGAAAATGACATATGAGCGGTTCAGAAAATGACATATGAGCGGTTCAGAAAATGACATATGAGCGGTCCAACAGATGACATATGAGCGGTTCAGATTTAACTGTTCGTAAAAGCGATCCAGAATCAAAAATCTGTAAAAACTGCTTAAAACCTAAAATTGATTTCAAAATCACAATCTACACAGAATTCCGAGACTAGGGATATCTTTTGATTTTGATAAACTTGTCTAAAACATCCTAGATCTGGAACCGTAACTATGTATCAACTACAACACACATCAGACAATCAAATTACAGCAATTAACATGTAATACAACTCTTAATATCATCAGTCGACACTGAAACAACAATCATTTCAAACAAATATGACATTCAAAGGCTTAAAACACGATCTGTATACACAAACATGCCGACTGACATGATTTCACTTCAAAAGAGATAAAATTTCAAGAGAACTTACCTTGCCCATGATGTAATCAGTAGAGATCTATCAAAAACAGGTGAAAACAAGGTTCAATCAGCAAGAAATCACTAAGAACACGGAGGATCGCTTGAATCGCCCGGAGAAGATGACGTATAAGCGGACCAAAAAAATGACAGAAAAGCGAACCTCTATACCTTTTATAATGGGTCTGGTTCGCTTCTTTGACATGTCACATGAGCGGACCACAATGTTACTTTGACAGAAAAGCGGTCCTCAAACTTGTCATAAGAGCGAACCAACATTACTTTTTCAAGAAATTTATTTATTATTCATTTTTCAATTTTTTTCTATTTCACATACTAACACCCAGTTGACCAAGTCCAAGTTAATGACCCTGGACAGCTGTTTGACCTACCAAGTCCAAGTTAATGGCCCTGGTTGATCAGTTTTATGAAGTACTTGATCATTTTGTTTTAAAAACAGTTCAAACTAATGAACTTTTCAACATTTCCAACTTTTGCACATTTTATCCTTCAAACATTATACCAATTCTTTGTTTGCAATCACAGCTTACCCAACCCTCATCAGACACTAACATGATTTGCACACAGGCTTTGATCTTTCAATCCCCAGTATCAGTTGTCGAAACTAAAAAGAGAAAAGAAAATCTTTTTGGGTTTTAAGCTGTACATATTTAAAACTATACACACAATCTTTTTGTGAGCGTGTCAAGGGATCATATCAGCTGCCGACAAAATACAAGTACCGTTAAGCTGTTATTTCATTTTAAGCATTAAACAATTCACATAGATTGCCGATATACTGATCCTCTTAAATTCTCACAAAACTTTCAATCTGTTCGGGATACAGAATTAGTGTTTTAGGACTTAAACATCTACATGTGTCCCACCTCAGTATATACTCCCGTATCCAGACCCCATTATTCAGTCTTACAGGTGAGTATACCTAGATGATATCTGTAAAGGGTTAATTGCGAGGGCCGTGAGAGCTCAGGTCGATCTTTCGATACGCAGAGAGATGACGGCTTTGACTTTTGGTGGGTCCCCTTTGGGGATCTTCTTTTCAACAGCACATGATTAACCATTTTGCAATGTGTTATCATTTTTTATGCTGAGGGGAGGCTTATATTTCAAAGCAACGTAAAGTATTCTCCGGGGACTAGGCCATTGCTTCCGCAAAATCAGAAGTCCCGGGATAATACCCCAGATATCACTAAGCATAAAGACCTAGTATCTCAGAATACGGGACCCTTCAAACAGGATTTCAGGGGTTACCTATATATCCTGGAGATGTTCCCCACGTAGATGCAAGTAAATTTTATGTTTATATCCCAAACTAATCTACTGATTTTGTGAAAACCTATCGGCACATCTTTAGCGAGACTGTTTAAATTGCATTTTATACAATCCAATTCTTTAGCGTACTGCACCTGTCTAGCTGATGTACTATCATTTCCCTTTTATACACAAACTCATTTTTACTTTTTCAAATGTTTTTGGTTTTTATAGATTTTATCATGTTTTTGTATTTTTCTGCAAACTTTCTCCCCCTAAAAAGAAAAACATAATTTTGTGTTTTTGTTTTTATCAAAAAGCAGAAAATAAACTGTACAAAAAAAAAATTGACAACACGATATGGTTCATGTCAGATCGCCGCCCAATTCGGCTTCACATTCCATAACCCTCCCAGATTGCAGATTTCTCATCCCATTCAATTTTAAAAGATAATAAAATCTCTTTTTATCAAACGGTTTAGTATAAAAATCAGCTTTCTGATCATCGGTGCCCACATGTTCAATCCGTATTAATTTCTTTTCGTGACAATCTCGAATAAAATGGTGACGGATTTCAATGTGTTTTGTTTTCGAATGATGAACCGGATTTTTAGTAACATTTATGGCCGCTTCATTATCCACAAATATCGGAGTATCCAAGAATTGCAGACCGAAGTCGCGCATCTGCTGTTGGATCCAGAGGATCTGCGAGCAACAGCTAGAGGCTGAAACGTACTCAGCCTCACACGTGGAGAGCGCAACTGCAGTTTGCTTCTTGCACTGCCAGGTAACGAGCCGAGTTCCGAAGAACTGGCACCCAGCAGTGGTGGACTTTGCGTTCTGTTTACAGCTACCAAAATCTGAATCAGCGAAACCGGATAAAGTAAAATCACCCGAACGAGGATACCACAAGCCGATGCTTGGGCAACCCTTCAAATACCGTAAGATGCGTTTAACAATCGTCAGGTGTGATTGCTTCGGATTCGACTGATATCGTGCACACAGACATGTCGGGTACATGATGTCGGGACGGGAAGCTGTGAGATACATTAAAGACCCAATGATCGATCGGTATAACGTTTCATCCATCTTCACTCCCTGTTCATCCGGACAAATACCATGGTTCTGTGCAAGGGGGGTTGATGCAGGACTGCAATCTGTCATATCAAACTTGTCTAGCACATCCTTTACATACTTTGACTGGTGAATGAAGATTCCGTCGGGCATTTGTTCTACCTGCAGCCCAAGGAAGAACTTCATCTCCCCCATCGAACTCATTTCGAACTTCTTCTTCATTACTCTCTCAAACTCTTTACACAAATCGTCGTTGGTGGAACCGAAAATTATATCATCAACATAAATCTGCACAATCAACAAGTGGCCTGCTTCTTCTTTTGTGAACAAGGTGCTGTCTACTGTTCCTCTTGTGAACCCGTTGTCCAGCAAGTAGGTTGAAAGAGTCTCATACCAGGCTCTCGGGGCCTGGTGTAGACCGTATAATGCTTTATCCAATAGGTACACCTTGTCTTTGTTCAGTGGATCTGTAAACCCTGGTGGTTGTCCCACGTAAACTTCTTCTCGAATCTTGCCATACAAGAATGCTGATTTAACATCAAGTTGATAGACTTTGAAATCTTTCCAAGATGCAAAGGCTAAAAAGATGCGAATTGCTTCAAGCCTTGCAACTGGCGCGTAAACCTCATCATAGTCTATTCCCTCCTGCTGGCTGAAGCCTTGAACTACTAAACGTGCTTTGTTCCTCACCACGACTCCTCTATCATCTCTTTTACATTTGAACACCCATTTCGTCTTTATCAACTTCTGATTCTTTGGCAGATCAACAAGTCTCCAGACGCCCAATTTCTCAAACTGTTGTAATTCCTCCTGCATAGCATTCACCCAACTGTCTTCGGTCAATGCTTCTTTGTAGGTCCTGGGCTCTATCTGCGAAATAAAACATTTGTGTGAGACTTCTTTCTGCATATCAGCAATATCTGAATAAAAACATGTAAAAGCTTGGTCTATCTGATGTCTCGTCTTGACACCACTCTGTAGATCGCCGATAATTTGTTCTGAAGGATGGTAAGACAGGGTTCGTGGCATCACAGTATCAGGCACCATAACTTCCGATTCCAGATTTGAAATGTCGAGATCAACGATTTGATCAACAGCCTCTTCTGAGGTCTCATTTGGTTCCTCGTCAAAGGTAGGAGCGGGTTCCTCCTCTGAGTCGTCAGAAACGTCAAATGACGGAGCTGGTTCCTCTGGTTCCTCTGGTGGTATATGAATGGTTCCACTTGGTCCGGCTTCATCATCATGAGCACCCACGGTGGGCGTAGGAACATCTAGCGGTCTAGATTCCGGCTCTTGCAAGTGACTTTGCTGATACAAGTACATGAGAGCAAGTTCCTCCTCACTTGGCTCGGATGGCAAATGAAACGATTCCCAGAGTTTGTCGTAGTCAAATAGGAATCTTTGTCCGGGAAGTTGTTGCGACAGCGTGTGCTTCTGACAATCCACATGATGGACCTGAATCACTTTCCCCAGACACGGTACAAACACCCTTTTTAATGGGCTAGCATATCCTACGAAAAATCCTTCATTCGCTTTCGCTCCGAATTTACCATCAGCATCTATGAAAGTACACGGAGAGCCAAAAGGTTCTAAGAACTCAAGATTTGGCTTATAGCGATGCAGCAGCTCGAAACAAGTCTTTTTATATTTCTTCACTGTCAGAACTCTATTCAATGTATAGCAAGCCGCTGAAACTGCTTCACTCCAGAAGAAAATCGGAAGCTTTGAATCTGCCAACATAGTACGTGCGGTCTCGATCAGGGTTCTATTCTTTCGTTCAGCCACGCCGTTCTGTTGTGGTGTATAAGGCGCACTGAATTCATGTAGTATCCCCTTCTCGTTGCAGAACTCGTACATTTTGTTATTCTTGAACTCCGTTCCGTTATCAGTCCGAATTCTTCTGATCGGCAGCTTGTACACCGTTTCCATCTTTTTGAATAAAACCATCAAAGTATCGAATGTTTCGTCCTTCTTTTCCAAACACACAACCCATGAAAACCTTGTATAATCATCCGTAACCACCAAATAATAAGAATCTCCACTGATGCTTTTGACGTTGACCGGCCCAAAGAGATCCATATGCAATCTCTCGAGAGGTAACCGGATGGTGTTGAATATCTTTAGCGGATGAGACTTCCATACATGTTTACCTTTCTTACACGCAACACAATCATCAGGTAAATGAAAATTCTTAACATTCACACCTTCTACCAAATTGTTGTGCACAAGAAAATTAATTTTACGAACGTGTATATGACCCATTTTTCTGTGCCACATAATTGACTCTTTCTCAGTTGCTTTAGATTTTGTTACAAAACATTGTTTTTGAGGAATTGTTGGTGTTGCATTGCTCATATCTAAAATGTAAAGATCATTAACCCTAGGAGCACGCAACAGCACCAACTCATCAGGGACTTTAAACCCTGGTTTTAAAACCAAACACTCTGTTTTTGTAAAATGTACGCTAAAGTCTTTGTCGCAAATTTGTGAAATACTTAACAAATTGTTCGTTAATTCAACAATATAATTCACTTTGTCAAAAGATATGATGCCGTTTGTGAGCTTTCCCTGACCAACAATTCTGCCACCTTGGTTACCAGCAAATCCAACATAGCTTCCATTAATTGCTTTGACATCATATAATAGTGCTAAAGATCCCGTCATATGTCTCGACGCTCCATTGTCCATTATCCACCTAGATAACACAGACTTGGGCAGCTCCTACAATCGGCACACAAACACATCAGTTAAACAATGATGCCCACGACTTTTTAACTTCCGACACTGAACCAAAAACTACATTGCATTTCTCAGTTGTTTTAGGAAAGTTAAATGTGACTTTTGACTCAATTTGCTTTTTATCTTGTTTCACTTTGTTATGAAGTTTGGGAAATTCTGACAAAAACTGATCGATTTCAGACTCAAACACCTCAACATCATCTTTTACAAACTGTGACTCATTTTTCAACACACTTTCCATATTTTTGATCTCACTAGATGGTTTAGATTTCGCGACCCATGACTGATTTTCAAAAGTTTTTGCTTTAGGGTAAAATTTCGAAGTCTTGGGAGACTTAGAAGACTCGCCAATCTCGAAAATCGATTTTGGCTTATCCTCCGACTTCAACTTTTCACCCCGTTTAAGAATTCGAATCGGCGAAACCAACATTTGTTTATCTTTTGCAACAATCGGTGATTTTGGTCGAGGTTTTTGAATGATTTGATTTGAAACATTTTTTGTTTTCAACCTTAGATTTTTCAACCTTCAGTTTCTCAACCATTTGTTTATTAACAACTTTTACCACAACCGGTTTTTCAATTATTTTCTCACACTGCTTTGCCATGTGGCCGACTTCATTGCAACGATAACACACACGCTTATCATATTCTACAAAAGTGGTTGAGACAGTTTCCACTTTTAGCTTTTGTGCTGCATTGAAGTCGTCCACAGCCTTTTGACTAAAAATATAATCCTTTTCAGTATCAAAATTAGAACCACAAACAAATACATCATCAATTCTATCCTTTGGCTTTACCACCTGCTTAGCCATTCTTTTCTCGAAACCAATACCTTTTTTCTTTAACTGATTTTTTCTGTTTTGGTCTTTACCCACCCTCTCTACCTTTTCTGGACTAGTAGGACGTGATGAACCAACTGACTTATTCAGTTTTGAAAAGAAATCATTTTTCTTTAACTCATTTACGCTCAGCTCAATCAGCTTAAACACTTTCTGAACATTCTCAAATTTAACATTCTGAAGCGGAAACTCGGTGTTGGAATAAAGTTTGTCAGATCCAACCATAGTGTAGGCCACCATAATTGAATCATCATCCTCACTTTTATCCATTTTTGTCAAATAACGATCTAAAAAGTTTCCGTCCTCCTCAGATTCGCTACCAGACTCCACTGATTTTGCCTTCTCAGATTTCACACTATCATCGTCCAACACCTGATCAATAACATTTTTTATAACCTGGGATTCGTTATCAGTGTCAGACTCAGTGAAAGTGATATCAATGTTATCAGGTAAATCATTCTCTAGTGATTTCAGTTTGATGTTTAATGCAGCTTCCACCCCATCTGGATATTTCTGTGTATAATGATTCCACATTGGGGGTGGAACACTGTTGTAGGCAGGTGAAGCATGTGGTTGTTGTGGCACTATTTGCTCTAACACATACGATGATGCCACATAACTCATCAGTTTCTGATCAATTCTATCATTCTCAATTTTAGTCAACTCAAGCTCTTTTCTCAAAGATGCGATTGTATCTAAATGAAAGTTGACTTCTCTTTGTTTATCAAATAAAGTTGATTGTGCCAACTTTGTTGCTTTATCATTTTCAATACTCTCTTTTTGGATCATTTTTATTGACCTAGATAATGTGTCGTATGCCTCTTTTACTTGCTCTAAGTCAAACTTCACCAAATCTGCATGTTCTTTCAATTCCTGATACTTGATGTCTTTTTCAAGACACCCCGTGCATAGTTGTGAACAACTTAGACACGGTGTATCGGGGATTAAAATCTTTTCAACTATAATCTCATCCTCACAAACAACTTTACCAACAAGATTTGACTCCGACTCAGACAACTTGACCATGGTGACCTCTAGGACTCCAGTATTCACTCCTAGACCTGACACTTTATCAACTGACTCCTGGATGTCTGAATCTACCTCTTTTAACTTGCTCATCAGCGCTTTATCTGCAATCTCCTTTAGAGCTTCTTCAGTCATTTCTTTGGAAACATCGATCACCTCCTCGACTGCTTCTTTTTCTGCTTCAAATCTTGAACACATTCCAGTTCTTGGCTCTTCAAAATAATCTGCAAAAGAATCAAAAATATTAGGAGGCAGAATAGATTTCATTGTATAAACAAATTCCTCCTGCCGTGATTGAAAATTGAGATCTTCATTCACTGATTCCTCAGCTTTCGCAGAAATATCTGTAGAAACCTCTTTAATAACCTCTGGAACCACCTAATCAGCAACTTCCATAACCTCTTCTATCACAATTTCAGTAAGAGAATCAACCATCTTAGTAACTCCTTCCTCAACCACCTCAGAATCAGACTCAACTACACTCTCAGAAACTACTTCACCGACATTCTCAGTAACCACCTCATTGCTAACCTTCGATTCTGCTACTGTCTCAGTAATCTCAACTACCTCAGCCATCATTGCTTGATCATCCTTTCCTGGAATATACTTGTCCCAACTAAACCCAGACACAACCTTCTCATCATCTTGGTTTACGATAAGTGCCTTTTCTGGTTTGTTCTCTATCTGAGGTCTCTGAACTGCAGATTGTTGATTTGGTTGATGATATATAGCTTGTCTGTAATAATCGTTTGTAAACGGATTCTGATGATTCTGCACTTCACGATTCGGACATTCGCGCTTGAAATGACCTCGTTCTTTGCACTTAAAACAAGTCACCTTTGACTTATCGAACCCTAATTTTTTATCAGGACCTGACAAACTGCTTCTACCCGTGATCTCCATAAAACGTTGAGCTCTTCTAACCAGACTCGCCATGCACCACTTTATATCTATCAGTTCCAGTTCTTCCGGATCGATCTGATCGTAATCCTCTTTAGTCATATCGGGATTACCGATCCTACCAGCGACCAAACCTTCATAAGCTTCCAGAACTGATGCCAATACCGCGATGTGCTGCTTGGCTGCATTCTCGGTGATTTCATTCCCATTCTTGATGTTAACCGCAATGTTACACTGCACACCGGATACAAACGTCTGTTGATTTGACCCTGTAGAACTTTGAGGAGAATTCTGCTCAGTAACTTTGACATTTGGCTCGTAATTGGCAAACGGAGTCGACTGACTTGACTGATAGGCATTTGTAGCAGCAGATGAAGTGTTGTCTGCACTAAATCCGGTTTAAATCTTCGGACTCTGAATATTAGTAGCTGCCGGACTATTCTTGTAATACAAAGACACATCCTGTGGCATATTCGCTGAATTCATCTTTTTTATTTTCACCAATTCCAACTCATAAGCTTCAATTTTCTCTATAAACACGCTCAAACTATAGTTCACAAAATCTGAACTATTTTTCAACATCATCAAGTATGTTCCCCATTCATCATAGGGAAGTGCATCACATAACTTGTCTATCCACTCCTCATTCGTCTTTTCGATATTCAACCCGTCTACCGGAGGAACATACTTCCTTTCGATCTTGATCCAGCACTCTAGATGATTTGCCTGCACCCAGTTTTTGAATCTCCCGGACCATCCTGAATATTCATCCAAACTCATCAATTTTGGAGGCTTCTGCATCGTTCCAAGTTCGTTTTCCAGATTGACATTCGGCATGATGCTAGTAGGACTCTGAGTAACTCCACCACTACCCGCAAACATGTTGTAAAAATCTTGGCTTTCCATTTTCAGTTGTAATGAAGAAATTTTAAACAGTTCTGAATAAGCGAACTACAGTGACTGAATAAGCGAACCACCGAAGTAACAATCAGCGAACCACAACTGTAACTAAGAGCGAACCAGAAATTTCCCTAAGAGCGAACCAGAGATTAGTACTTCGAGCTAACCAGAGATTAGTACTTCGAGCGAACCAGAGTGTTATACTTCGAGCGAACCAGAGATTAGTACTTCGAGCGAACCAGAGTGTTGTACTAAAAGCGGACCAGACAGCTGACTATTGAGCGAACCATAACTGACACTAGAGCGGACCAGAAAGTTGACTATCGAGCGAACCACAACTAACAAATGAGCAGACCAAAAACATCTTAAAATGTACGTTGGAGCGGTCCAGAAGAGCGAACCAGAAGCATGACGTAAGCGCGAACCATTTTCACGAGGGTTTTTGGAATCGGGTCATAAGGGGGAGTTTGTTGATGCACAATGTCTAAAGCCTGCGTCTTTGTAATGCTAGTTTAATGTATAGGGTCCAGATAGGTCATTTTGTGTTAGTACAGGGGGTAAAAGTGTAATTTTATAGCTTTCATGTTTGAGGTCCGCTTTTGTGGCATGTGTCCACAAAAGCGAACCAGATTAGTAGTCTGGACCGCTCTTGTGGACATGTCACATGAGCGGACCAGGATATCTATAAATACCCCTGATGTGTTCTTCATTGGTAACGTCTTGGTGAACTCAACGTCGAACTGCTGTCTGTACGAAAAGCGTTATCAAGTGAAGAAAAAGTATTTTAAGTGTGAATCTTCTGTTTCTACTCATTTCTGTTACGTTTTTCTTTGTATCATGCTGAAAATGTGTTTCCGCCACATTTTCAGTAAGCACTAGCTCTGATTGACTCACTCGAGTGGTCAAAACTGATCCTTCAATTGGTATGTTGATGCACAATGTCTAAAGCCTGCGTCTTTGTAATGCTAGTTTAATGTATAGGGTCCAGATAGGTCATTTTGTGTTAGTGCAGGGGGTAAAGGTGTAATTTTATAGCTTTCATGTTTGAGGTCCGCTTTTATGGCATGTGTCCACAAAAGCGAACCAGATTAGTAGTCTGGACCGCTCTTGTGGACATGTCACATGAGCGGACCAGGATATCTATAAATACCCCTGATGTGTTCTTCATTGGTAACGTCTTGGTGAACTCAACGTCGAACTGCTGTCTGTATGAAAAGTGTTATCAAGTGAAGAAAAAGTATTTTAAGTGTGAATCTTCTGTTTCTACTCATTTCTGTTACGTTTTTCTTTGTATCATGCTGAAAATGTGTTTCCGCCACATTTTCAGTAAGCACTAGCTCTGATTGACTCACTCGAGTGGTCAAAACTGATCCTTCAAAATCTTTGACTATATCGGTGCATGTGTAAATACAACCGTCGTCTTTAATTTTTCTTTTAGTAGTGTAGGTCCACCCGGAGGATCGAGTAACCTCTATTCCCTGTTTTCCGACAAACCCGAAAGTGCGGAATCCAAACGGGTAAGTTAAACCAAGTGACGAACACAAACACAAAGATTCAACGATTAACACTCCATTGTATTAACTCGTATGAAACCGTTACAAAGCAATGTTTACAAGATAAACCTATAAACTCTCAGTTGTGTGTGTGTTTACAGTGTTCGCTCAAAGAAATCAATTCAGACTTCGTTAAGTGCTCTGTCTGTTGTCTGGGTATATATACCAACATGTTGACGAAAACAAGAACCGGACGAAAACTCATCAACGAAATCCAAGATATGGACGAAATCCCTTGGATTTCGTCAACTATGGGATTTCGCCATATATGGTTTTCAGCACATGGAGGCTTTGACGAAATCACTTGATTTCGTCACTTGATGTCTTTGTCACATTGGGCCTTCTATTTTGTCATATGTAACTTTGTCCAACAAGCAGTCTTCGTCGTCACATGAAAGCCCAAACCAATGCAACCCAAAATGGCCCAAGTGAAGTTGATTGGCCCAAGTGAGTGGCCCAAGGAACTTGATTGGTTTAATAACCATGCACATGTACGTGACTTCCAAAATATAATCAGATTTGGAAAGTTTAGTTAACATGTGACATCATCATGACATCATCATGATGATGTGTCAACGGGAATTATATTTTGGTCTCGTAAGGCTCACTCTGGCAACCAATTCCCGTTGACACATCATCATCATGATGATGCCATGATCATGATGGTTCATATATTTATATCGTGTTTTGCTAGGTCCTGGTGCAAATGGAGAAAAAACGAGTAATAATTAAATAACCGCCAAGGGGATACATGACATCAGAATATAATTCTTGGAAGACACATGCAATAAAAGACAAAAGAAAGGGACACAAGATATAAAAGGCTGCCATACTAAATTATTGTTGTTGGAGTTCGATGGAATCAAAAGAAAAGAAATAGAGTTGAATTATGGATTGTGATGGAAATTAATTAAAAAAAGAGAGATGGGCATAAGAGAATGGAAAACAACATTGGACGGCAACAGCAAAACAGAAAAAGTCTATTGAATATTATTTTATATTTCTTTGTGAGCCTTGGAAAAGATTAATTGCCAAGAAACCCAAAAGGAATCTGGCTATTATTTTCGACAACAATAAGTGGGCCGCACAAGACTAACAACTCAGCGATTTGAGGGTTTTGGGCTTTGTAAAGGTTATCTATATTATGTTAGTTAGACGGCTGAATATTGGAGCCGACATCAGACAAACGCACGAGGAGGATCAGAACCGACTTTGGGTGCATTATTTTTTAATTAATATCAGCCGAGGAATTCACACAGGGGCCGCACATCAGGAGACGCACGAACATAGCAGGGGACGAATTTTGAGAGCATCTTTGGCAAGGTTTCGAGTCACGGAATCGTTGGGTTGAAGCAAGAAGCGTGGAGAGCAAGGAATAACCGGGTTTTACCATTCGGATTCTTTTATTTTCTAGTCTTTTTGTTTTAATTCAATGAATTTATTACTTGAACCTTGTTTGATTATTTTTGAGATTTCGTTTATCATGATTATTGGCTAAATCTTTGTTACTACCTAGACATGGTTGATTGATTGCAATAAGTTTTTGATTATTATTGGATTTTGGAAGCTATGGCTAGTTTATAAATTGTAAACGGTTTGTTCTATCGGTTAGATGTGTTTGCGTGCTTGATGGTATTTAATTGTTGATTATTGCTTCGCATGAATCTTGGTGACGGTCTTTATCACATAATAGAGTCGTGCTAGGTTTTAGATTTTGGTGACTGTCTATATCACGTAATAAATCTTGAATCTTTAGGGTTAAATCGGCCGATAAACCTTAGAAGTAATAGTTGGTAATTTTATAAAATCAAGTGTTCTACTAATCGTCAATAGCTGTAAGGTGCGAGATTATTGCTAGGTCTAAGTGATTAAACCGCAAGGTGGGTCCTTCTTAGGAAGTTAACCTTTTGGCTGCTGTCTAGCAAGTCTAGCTGAGAAAACAAACCTATCCTAGGTTTAGGTCTCGTAAGGGAGTGAGCCTTGTAGGATACTTTTATAAACACCATTAGATGTCTTGTAAGAGAGTCTAAAACCGGTAGTTTAACAACCTTTAGGGGATCTTAGCGTGCTCTTGAAAAGGTCCTTAGATTTCCCGATAGGTGAGAATTTTAAGATCCCGGTTCCATAGCAGACAACTTCCAATTATAATCATAACTAAAAGTAATCAGGATTCCTGTCTAGGTAGTTCCTTCATCATCCTTGAGTTCAGTCTTCGTGTGAGTTCGTTTCTAGTTCGTCTTGCTAGTTTAGTCGTTATTTGCATTTTTAGGATTTTTAGAAACCCCCCCCCCCCCCAATCAACAACCATTTAGTTAAGTCGTGTCAGTTTGAGTCTAGATAGAGTCATTAGCGTAATCAGTAGAGTCTCTTGGGTTCGATACTCGGACTTCCTTAGGCTATACTTCATCGATCGGTACACTTGCCGGTCGTGTGATTTAGGGTTTAGAGAGTCTTAGTTTTATAAATTTAAAACTTAGAGAGTCTAGAGTTAGGGTAATTTTAGTTGTTTTAGTTTAAACCATTTTCTGCACATCAAGTTTTTGGCGCCGTTGCCGGGGACTCTTGGCGATTGCGTTTATTGGCTTCGATTGGACTTAATTGACATAATCTGTGCTACTTGTCTTTTGTTTTGTGTTTTCGTGGTGAGTCTTGTGAGTCTATTTGTGTTTTGTAGTTGAGTCATAGGAGTCTAATTGTCCGTTTTATTTTTGTTTTCTTATTTATTTTATTTTTCTTGAGTCTTGTAAATATGTGTGAAATTTGTGGAGGACCTCATTTTACTGTTAAATGCCCCCAATATGAGGGGTCCTCTACGCCATATTATGCTAACCCTTTTGTGCAGCCGCAGCCATATTTTTCACAGGGGTATTCTTTACAAGGTTATGATAATCGGCCATATTACAATGATCTGTATCAGCAGCCGCAATGTAACCTGGTTCAGACGAGCGATAGAGGTTTTGAGGGTAGTATGAGTAGGATAGAAGGGATGTTCGCTCAGATAATGGCGCAAAATCAGGCTACCCTGGAAAGCATGGCTGAAATTACAGAGAGAAGTAAAAAAACAGTAGAGGAGTTAGTTCGAGAGCGGGGTGAGTTAGAGGAAGACCGAGAAGAGAATACGGGTCAGTTAATAATTGATTTCTCGTGTAGTGATGAAGAGATAGATGCCCAATTGGCTGTATATAAGAGATGGAAGGGAGAAGACCTAGAGGAAGTAGAAGAAGAGTCAGATGAGGAGATCATTCCAGTCACGGAGACGATAATGGACGACGAAGTCCCACCTCCGGTTCAGAAGGGTATTATATATGACTTCGGGAGTGACTCTGATGATGAAATAGACGAAGAAGAATGGGCGGCGTATCAGAGGTCGTTGGTGAAGAGAGAAGTTGTGGAAGAAGAAGTGGAATTGGGGGATTCCACTGGTTGGATGTTTAATGAAGTAGAAAAAGAAAAAGTGATGGAGGAGGAAGTGGATTTAGGAGACTCATTTGGTTTGATGTTTGGTGTAGAGGAAGAAGATGAAGAGGTTGAAATTAAGTTGTCTAGAGAGGATGAGCTTTTAGATATAGAGTTAGCGGGTTTAAAAGTTGATGAAGAAGAACCTACCCAAGACAAAGAAACTAAGTGTGGGGATCATCCTGCAAGAGTGGTGGAAGAGGAAGAGCACCACAACTGGCCCGTGGTATTAGCGATGAGTGAAACTGAAAAACCAATAAAGTCACGGGAGAAGGCGAGGAAAGAGAAAAGAAAGGATCGAAATCGGAAGAGGATCGAAGGTTGGTGCAAGATGAAAAAGAAGAAGACATTACAGTTCACACATGATCAGTCTTCTCACTACATGCCACGCATTCGGTTTCTTCCAGGTAAGTTTAAGTTTTGGTGGTCTGACCCGTTTGAAAATTTTAAAATATTTTATAATTTCACCACTAAATTTTTAAATATTTTTGAGGATCGGGTGGAATTAAACGGGTTGGATAGGGTCCAAGTCAAAGAGAAGCCTCCTGATTAAATTCAAGTGTGGGGAGGTTTTGTAGAGTTTGTATTTTGAGTTGTAGTTTTTGTTTATGAGTCTTAGTTAGTAATTTTGAGTCAGTTTTTTTTTAGAGTCGGTACTGCTTTGGTATTTTGCTTGTTTTTGTTGATGCAGGTTCGAATATGTGCCACCCGTACTCAATCTCCATTCGGGTGATTTTGGAGCTGTTGATCGAATTTAAGGCATTTATCGAGCATGTCAGTCAGTGTCAAAGCCGATCGCGAACGAAATGCTATACGATCGAGCTGGATTGGACGAGATTTTGAAGCATACGCGTTGTTATTCAATCAGCTAAGTCCTTTCCGATTTGCCCTTTATTTTTTTATTCTTATTTATTTTTAGTTTTTTTGAGTCGGTTTCCATCCTACATTGAGGGCAATGTAGAGTTTAAGTGTGGGGATGGGAAACTATCATTTAGCGTCATTAGTTAGTGAGTCTTGAGTCATAAAAACCCGAAAAATACAAAAAAAAATTAAAAAATTAGAAAGTGTCTTTTGAAATAAGAAGTTTGCAAAATTAAAAACGGAAAATGATAGAAAAGTCGGGTTTTTGGTCGGGTTCAAATAATGATAATATGAGAATAAAATAATCGTGCTTGTGTCTAGTTTGGGATGCGCGGGTAGGCTCGATTCGGTTCTGGGTTCCTTTGATCTTAAATTACCTAATTGTCGGTCTACTAGTGGGTTCTCATCTAGGGAGAGTGGGGAAATTGAAACCGCCAAAAATAGTATAAGGGGCACCGTTATAAGCTAAGATCGTTAGAGTTTTTTGTCATATCTAGTTGAAAAAAAAAAAGAAAAAAAAAGTTAGCTAGAAACTAAATGAAAGTAGCATAGGCCTATGTAATCCGAGTTGGGGATAGCGACTCTACAGCCGGAATGCCTCTGGGATGTGTGAAATCGCCTTGCCGAATAAAAGTACCGAAACCTAAGTAATCTGTGGTTGGGGATCGCGACTCTACAGCCGGAATACCTCTTGGTTAGGGAAAGCATCGTCTAGACTCACGAGAGAAAAAAAAAAAAAGAGCAAAAAGCAAAGTCTAAGCTCGTATGAAAAAAAAAATATAGATTTGATTCTAAACTCTCTTGATCTTGGTATAAAACGGTTAGGAAATAACCCAGTGGTTGTTCCTTTTGTCCTATAAGCTTGAGGGGGGATTAGGTGGACTTGCAATTCTTAGCGTGAGACCCTAGGTGGATTGACCATAATTGAACTAAATTGCATGATAAGGGCTTGGAACCGGGTTTGGGTTTAAGAGGACAAATATACTTGCAATCGCGGCTAACACGAGTTTCGATTTTAATAAGTAATTTAAGCTTTTGTCCCGAATGATTATTCCGACTATGATTCCGTTATGCATAATTCTTTTTCGAGGACGAAAAAAGAGTAAGTGTGGGGATATTTGATGTGGGGTAAAATACACATATTTGTCCCGTGTAAATTGTATAATATTTGTATAGTTTTTTATTTATTATTTTTAGTATTAGTAGTATATTATATTATATCGTGTTTTGCTAGGTCCTGGTGCAAATGGAGAAAAAACGAGTAATAATTAAATAACCAGCCAAGGGGATACATGACATCAGAATATAATTCTTGGAAGACACATGCAATAAAAGACAAAAGAAAGGGACACAAGATATAAAAGGCTGCCATTAAATTATTGTTGTTGGAGTTCGATGGAATCAAAAGAAAAGAAATAGAGTTGAATTATGGATTGTGATGGAAATTAATTAAAAAAAGATAGATGGGCATAAGAGAATGGAAAACAACATTGGACGGCAACAGCAAAACAGAAAAAGTCTATTGAATATTATTTTATATTTCTTTGTGAGCCTTGGAAAAGATTAATTGCCAAGAAACCCAAAAGGAATCTGGCTATTATTTTCGACAACAATAAGTGGGCCGCACAAGACTAACAACTCAGCGATTTGAGGGTTTTGGGCTTTGTAAAGGTTATCTATATTATGTTAGTTAGACGGCTGAATATTGGAGCCGACATCAGACAAACGCACGAGGAGGATCAGACCCGACTTTGGGTGCATTATTTTTTAATTAATATCAGCCGAGGAATTCACACAGGGGCCGCACATCAGGAGACGCACGAACATAGCAGGGGACGAATTTTGAGAGCATCTTTGGCAAGGTTTCGAGTCACGGAATCGTTGGGTTGAAGCAAGAAGCGTGGAGAGCAAGGAATAACCGGGTTTTACCATTCGGATTCTTTTATTTTCTAGTCTTTTTGTTTTAATTCAATGAATTTATTACTTGAACCTTGTTTGATTATTTTTGAGATTTCGTTTATCATGATTATTGGCTAAATCTTTGTTACTACCTAGACATGGTTGATTGATTGCAATAAGTTTTTGATTATTATTGGATTTTGGAAGCTATGGCTAGTTTATAAATTGTAAACGGTTTGTTCTATCGGTTAGATGTGTTTGCGTGCTTGATGGTATTTAATTGTTGATTATTGCTTCGCATGAATCTTGGTGACGGTCTTTATCACATAATAGAGTCGTGCTAGGTTTTAGATTTTGGTGACTGTCTATATCACGTAATAAATCTTGAATCTTTAGGGTTAAATCGGCCGATAAACCTTAGAAGTAATAGTTGGTAATTTTATAAAATCAAGTGTTCTACTAATCGTCAATAGCTGTAAGGTGCGAGATTATTGCTAGGTCTAAGTGATTAAACCGCAAGGTGGGTCCTTCTTAGGAAGTTAACCTTTTGGCTGCTGTCTAGCAAGTCTAGCTGAGAAAACAAACCTATCCTAGGTTTAGGTCTCGTAAGGGAGTGAGCCTTGTAGGATACTTTTATAAACACCATTAGATGTCTTGTAAGAGAGTCTAAAACCGGTAGTTTAACAACCTTTAGGGGATCTTAGCGTGCTCTTGGAAAGGTCCTTAGATTTCCCGATAGGTGAGAATTTTAAGATCCCGGTTCCATAGCAGACAACTTCCAATTATAATCATAACTAAAAGTAATCAGGATTCCTGTCTAGGTAGTTCCTTCATCATCCTTGAGTTCAGTCTTCGTGTGAGTTCGTTTCTAGTTCGTCTTGCTAGTTTAGTCGTTATTTGCATTTTTAGGATTTTTAGAAACCCCCCCCCCCCCCCAATCAACAACCATTTAGTTAAGTCGTGTCAGTTTGAGTCTAGATAGAGTCATTAGCGTAATCAGTAGAGTCTCTTGGGTTCGATACTCGGACTTCCTTAGGCTATACTTCATCGATCGGTACACTTGCCGGTCGTGTGATTTAGGGTTTAGAGAGTCTTAGTTTTATAAATTTAAAACTTAGAGAGTCTAGAATTAGGGTAATTTTAGTTGTTTTAGTTTAAACCATTTTCTGCACATCAGGTAGTGTGTTAACAAACTCCCCCTTTGATTATGCTTGGGAATCTTTTGACTTCAATGCTTGAGATCCTTGTGGTGTTGGTGATTGATCAGCGGCAACTCGATCATCTTTATCATTTGAGTGCCTCCATGTCGTGTCTTCATTCCGAAGCTTGTCATCGAACATGTTCTCCTTGCCTTTAGCATCTGCACATGCAAGAAAGCTAAACGCATAATGAGAACAACTGCTTGGAATATAGTTAACATAAAACAAATGACACACATGTGACCAATTCTTATTCAACTACCATCCGACAGTTAGTTTGAAAAGTTAACATATTTTTTCAATTTAGATTATTAACTTTCAAAACTTGCAAACTCTGACCATTTATGAAGATTCAGTCGTTTTGGTTTTCAATCAGATTTCAAGCAACGAAGACTTGAGTTCCAACATCGGTTAATCAAAACTAAAGCAGAAATAAAATCTTTTTGACTTTTATAAAGTTTATATTAAAACACACCTAAAATCTTTTTGGCATTTTGAATATTTCAAACATAAAGACTGAAAGCAGTAAATAAATATATACAGAGTTGCATAAACTAAGAAAAGTAAATATATACAAACATTCTTTTTGCGATTTTCGAGGGTAAGAGAATCATATCAGTGTACGGTCATGCCAAAACGCTCTTGTTGTTCTTTTAGTTAACATTAAGATAAGCATCCTATAACGATTATCGGTATTGTTATCCACATAAGCTCAACTTATCATATGTAATCATGGCGAGGGGATATGTTAAGGTATGATTTATACTTACCGACCGGTGTTCATCCACATCACGACACATTTCCGTATCAAGGTATGCACGAGGATTCATCTTACTGGTGAGTATACCATTTATCATCTGTTTTGCCGTATAAAAATATGAGAAACTCACTTATTTTGATTGAAAACAAGCCCTATGTGATAGAATCACTTATTGATGAGGAACTTGATTTTCAGATGCATGAAGGGCACAAGAGCAAGTCCGTGAACAGGTCAGTACTTTCGTACAACAAAGAGACGAACTTGACTCCCGGATAAATGTGATATATTATCACTTATTTTGTGGACATGTGATTGTTGATCACTTATTGAGGTCGAATGCAATATGTACACGTATGTATGATATCATGGAAGATCTAGACTTCGTCTCCGTTTGTTTCGGTAAAAGAAACAACCATGATACCCAGATGATAAACAACATAAAGACCATATATCTCAGAACCTCGGCAATCTCTCAAACGAAATTTCGGTACTAAGACCATATGCCAATGAGTGGTTCTCACCTGGTGTTCAGTCGATTTAAGTTTATATCACCCTGCACACTTTAAGATGATTGTGAGCCTACCGATACATCTTATATAGAGCTGCTTAACATTTTTCATTTTGCATTTCAGTTTAAAAAGGTTTCAACAGACCACTGATGTACTATCATTTTCTCTTTTGCTCGCCAGGAAACTCATTTTTGTTTTTCTATGTTTTTGGGTTTTGAAATTTTTTGATGTTTTTGAATTTTCAAATTTTGGATTACTCCCCCTAAAATCAACAAACTTACAATAATTTAAAAACACAAAGATATTTACAAAAACGATTTTCCGATGTGGATTAATCTTGCTTGACGTTAATGCTGTTTAACAATAATAAAAAGTCAAATCTTGATTTATCAAATGCTTTGGTAAAAAGGTCGGCACGTTGGTCATCAGTGTGGACCTTGACAACATTGACGAGTTTCATAGTGAAACAATCACGTGCGATGTGATATTCGAGTTCAACGTGTCAGGTGAAAAAGTGATGTACGAGAGGATAATAATTCATAAAGCAGCTTAAAAATCGACAAGAATAAGAGAGATTAGAAATGTAAAACCGTATCCTGCAACTGGTTCATGCATTGCAAGGAATCTGAGTGCTCTCCCAAGCTGGATATCCACCAGGTGTGGATTTCAAAGTCGATTTTGTAGCTACTGAGAAATCTCTTCACAGCAACAAGATCATAGACCTCTGGGTCCGGCTGGTCTTGCACATTGTACCAGCGAAGATCTTTGTCTTTCTCTTTGAGAAGTAATGTGCGGTTGTTCCATCCACGCCAAGGCATCCGCACACCCGGTTGGTTTGTTCAACAAACACATTTTCTTCAATCACACCGTAGAGAAAAGTACCCTACACGTTCATCTTGTGGACTTTGAACTTCTTGTGGAAGAAAAATCCATGAATCTTCAAAAAGTTTCAGACGTGCTACAGGCGCGTACTTTTCATTGGAATCTTTCATATTGACCCGATCAAAAACCATAACAACCAAATTTTGGCACATATTTCATCTTGTCGAATTTTTCAACTTCATTCCTTTTTCCTCTCCATCAATGCCAACAATATTCTCCTAAATGTAACAATATTTCGGAGCCTTATGTCGCCGATCTTGTGCATGGACGCTCCACTATCAACAATCATAAGACTATCAATAGTTTCTCATCCTCCTGGAACATCCTGCACACTCATTCATAGATTAATTGGAGAGGGGGACCCAAGCCTTCATAGACTTGGGTCGTCCGTCATCATCGAGAATTGTAACATCCATTTCCCGATGATTCGGAATTGATCTAGCTCCCCCTGAAACAATTTCCGATTTTGGTTTCCAAATCTGTTTTTGTTTTTCATTTTTAACTTCTAACTTAACAGACTGCGTTTGGACAACCTCTGGTTTTAAAACCTTTTCAACATTTTTTCGTTGTTTCTTTATCTGTTTCACTTCTTGTTGTTTAACAAGACGAGGGTCCTGTTTTGGTGAAACAGATCTTTTATGGTAATTCTTACCATGGGGGGCATCAACCTTTGCCTTTCCTTTCGTGAGATATGGACAATTTCTGACAATGTGCCCATACTCACCACATTCAAAGCATGATCTCCGCTCAACAAACCTCGGAGTATCATAACTGTAAGAACTTGATGATGAACTTCGTGATCTTGAGGTACTTGGTCCTACATCACAACCGTTTGTGTGTTGTGTATAGTTGTTTTGACTGTTTCTTTTCAAAATTTTACTTTGTTTAACAAAATCCGTGTTGGAATTGTTTTCGAAAGTTACAGTTTTATCAGTCCCTCTGGATTTCACGAAGTTCACCTTCTGAATCGTCTTCTTGTTTTGGCTTTGTTTGCCTTTTCCCTTTCCTTGGTGAGCGTGATTTTGCTTTCGTTGATTATTTTGTTGTTGCAATTTTTGATTCCCATATTTCTTTCGAACTTCGGATTTTGGGATAGGAGCACACTGAGTTACTACAACTCATGGGCTCGACTTTCCCAAAAACTTACTGGTAGAATCTTCGAAAACTTTATCAATCAAAGATTGATTGACATTCTTGATTGGAAAATCATTGTCTGAGTATATTTTATCAGATCCAATCAACGTGTAAAGCAAGTTCACGCTTTCACAAATTCCAGATGAGGATTCAACAGACTTGGCTTTGGCAGTCACAAACGGTTTTGGAGGTGGATCATAAAGAATGTGATTTTCGAGAGGTATGTTTTCCTCTTTTGTTACCGTTTCTGACTGTTCAGAGTTAGTATCCTCGGATTCATCATCTGATGAATCAGCATCCTCAACAATGACTGGAGGATCCTGATTTTGTTCAGCAGTTGACACATATGTATCTGCTGACACATCTGAATCTGAAGATACTTCCTTTTTGTAACCTAGCCCAATTGTGAATTCCTCAAGGCTCAATGAAACTGAGGGCTCAAAATGAGGTTTATTTTCCTCATCAGGCATCGAAGAATAATCGTGTTTAATAGGTGGTGGACACTTCTTATAACCTATGCATGTGACATCAGTTTTCTTTTTCTGAACATCAATGATGTGATCCAGCACATAGCTAGAGCTTAAATAGCTGTCTAACTTGAGTCGGATCGCCTCACTTTCAGTTTTAACACAAGCCATTTCTTTTTGCATTATCTCGAGCCTATTGATGTAAAGGTTTATTTCAGTTTGTTTTCTTGAAATCATTTTCGTTAGCTCGTTCTTATCATGTTTTAATGTTTCAATTATCTTTTTAAATTCCTTTTCATAATTTTCACGAAACATGTTGGCCTCTGTGCATTTTGAAAGATCCACTATCAACTTTTGATTGTGCATATTTGTCACTTCAAATTTGTTTTGCAAATCCTCATGTTTGCTTTGCAAATCACACCACTTAGTATCTAATGAAACATGTTTGTTTTGCAAGTCAAACAATTTAGCATTTAAAGCATCATGTTTGCTTTGCAATTCAGACATATTAGCATTTAATCCAACACACCTATCACATCTATCACAACTATCAGATTTTGATTCATCGACACGTACCTGACTGGATTCACTCTCAGATATTGACCTATCTGCATCAGAATCAACAACCTCCCTTGATGATTCACATTCAGATCCATCCTCGCTTGAACTTGAAGTTGTAACATCTTCAACTGAAGTTGAAACGTCTTCAACTGAACTACTGTCATGTTCAGAACTGTCATTGTTTCATGATGATTCACCATTGCTGGTATCTTTGACAATTTTAGCATAAAATGCCGTTTTTGTTTGACTACAGTTCCTTGGATCAAGAGATGATGGTGCTACCGTAGAACGATGGCACTGTGAAGCAACTGGTGGTAATGGATTTCCATACGAGTCTGTGGTTGGAGCTGGCTTTACAGGAACTTGTATCGGATTGCCATATAAATCTGTGCTTGTGACAAACGCCGTTTGAAGTGGAGCGTGTGAAGAAAGTCTTGCAGAAGTGCTAGGAGTTCCATAATACATATCGGTATTATGTCGCACTGGTATTGCAGAAGTGGTAGGAGTTCCATAATACATATCAGTATTTTGTCGCACTGGTATTGCAGAAGTGGGTGCGGGATTTTCGACCCATGAGGGAGATAAACCCGTGCTCGTATATTTGTTCTCTGTATTAGGATCCGGTATCCAACGTCCATACATATCTGTAGTCATTTTCGGTGTACTTTGATGAGAAGGATCATTTGATGATTGAGATCCTAAAATGCTTGGCCCCCAAAGGTGTGTACTCATGATGGATTAAAAATGATCAACTTGAAACACAAAAGTGATCCTTTTGAAAAGCTTCTTCACTTGCTGAAATAATTGCCTGAGACCAAATAATCTCCTGAGCCCACAATCGGAAATGGCCCAATGTCTTATAATTAACCATGAAAAATAAGACAATTTTAATACCCACTAAATATTGTTTCACAACCCACTAAAAATAGCAACTCACAAATAACTTGATGGGATTTTCGTGTGAGACAAATGGCCCAAATTCTAAAATGTGATCCACAAAATAAATGTCCACAAGGACTTGACTAATGGCCCAATTATAATGAGATGTAAACTTAAAAATGGCCCAATACACACAAAGGTTTTAGTGAAGCCCAAAGTAAAAAAAAAATTTGATATCTAAAGTCCACTATGGTTGCTGATCATGTGATTTCGTCCAGATGTGAGTACAATATGATTTCGGCCAAGACAAGACAAGCACACTAGTTGTTTGATTTCGTCCAGAAGTAGGTGATTTCGGCCAGGACTGAAGTGATTTCGGCGCAGAACTGAATTGGGCCCAGAACTGATTTCGGCCCAGATGGGGTTTTCGGCTGATAAGGGATTTCGGTGATAGGTGATTTCAGCAAGGGTGTTTTCGGCAAAGACAAGATGAGCAGATTTGATTTCGTCTAGCACTTGATTAATGGATTTCGTCCAGATAATTAATATGCACAACTGATTTCGTGGATATGTTTTCAGCCAAGGAGTGATTTCGTTGACAAAAGTGACCAGACAAACTAGATATTATCAAAACCAACTCTTCTGATACAAAGCCACAAATTTCAAACTTTACCTTTTTACCTTACCAAGACACTCACCACCTTACTGAAACAGATTTCGAAGCATGTTAATTTCAACCTTTCATCATTGATACTTGTACACATTTGTCAAACAACTATTTTATAATCACAAACACTTCACCAATTTATCAAATAAGGATCAATCAGAGATATTATCAAGAACAAACACAAGAACAACTTGAATATATGATGAACTTGATGAACACTTTGAAAATTCCGGTGATCGATAAATTTTCCGAACAACGATTTTGCACAATGTTTCAATAACAACCTTATCCTAACATGTATAACAAAGATTTGACAAGGTTTTTAGCAAAACAAACAGCAAAATAACAAGGTTTTTTGAGAATCTTAAAGTGATTTTCCAGAAAATGTATGATCTTTAAGTTCAAAAATCAAGAAAAACACCTACAAAACTTTGAAAAACACAAGAAAAACAACTTGGTTTAAACAAGGAATCGAGCCAAAGCTCTGATACCAATTGTAGGTCCACCCGGAGGATCGAGTAACCTCTATTCCCTGTTTTCCGACAAACCCGAAAATGCGGAATCCAAACGGGTAAGTTAAACCAAGTGACGAACACAAACACAAAGATTCAACGATTAGCACTCCATTGTATTAACTCGTATGAAACCATTACAAAGCAATGTTTACAAGATAAACCTATAAACTCTCAGTTGTGTGTGTGTGTGTGTTTACAGTGTTCGCTCAAAGAAATCTATTCAGACTTCGTTAAGTGCTCTGTCTGTTGTCTGGGTATATATACCAACATGTTGACGAAAACAAGAACTGGACGAAAACTCATCAACGAAATCCAAGATATGGACGAAATCCCTTGGATTTCGTCAACTATGAGATTTCGCCATATATGGTTTTCAGCACATGGAGGCTTTGACGAAATCACTTGATTTCGTCACTTGATGTCTTTGTCACATTGGGCCTTCTATTTTGTCATATGTAACTTTGTCCAACAAGCAGTCTTCGTCGTCACATGAAAGCCCAAACCAATGCAACCCCAAATGGCCCAAGTGAAGTTGATTGGCCCAAGTGAGTGGCCCAAGGAACTTGATTGGTTTAATAACCATGCACATGTACGTGACTTCCAAAATATAATCAGATTTGTAAAGTTTAGTTAACATGTGACATCATCATGATGATGTCATGATGATGTGTCAACGGGAATTGGTTGCGGCTCTCCGTGCTTCGAGTGTCGAACTCTGGGGCGCACGACGGAGGAATGTCGTGTCGAACCGAACCAAGTCGAACCGAACCGAGTCGCGTCCACATAATATGTATCAACAAGTAGGCCACCAACCACCTTTGGGTTTGCTTGATATAGACTTGGATATGTCTGCATCTTGGAACATGTATGTTTATCGTTGAAATATTTAACATAAAACACATCAGAAGATTTCCAACTACATGCCCTAAAAAGCCACTCACAATTGTCACCTAAACATGATGCTTCAAAACAAGTTTTTGATGATCTATCTACTTTATACTCGAAATATTTAAACAAACACATTCTCATTGTTGGAGTTTCTTAAACAAGTCTAACAGAATCGGCCTCAACTACATATTCAATGCTCCCGTTAACGACTTTCCACTTCCCACAGTTATAAATCACAAATCTAACAGCCATATCCGTTGACCAATAATATTAGAACAAAACATGATATTTTGTAGATTCAAGAACAACGTTAGGATAAAGTATGAATTAGGAGAATGAATCTCATTGTTACTGAACGTATAACCTTCATAAAACCGACCTAATGAACCACATTTAGTTTTATTGGAAAATTATCAGGAATTAGATTTTCAAATGAAAATTCAAAATTTGGTTTTCACCATCATTAAAGTCATCGGTTTCAAAAACAGGACCATTTAAATCGGGACTTTGGAAATCTTTAGAAGGTCCACAACTAGATGAACCGACACCAACTTCTTGTGCAACATATACTTTATATAGTTCATCAGCATTGTTTTCAGCGAACTTGAAAAAAAATAGAAAGATCATAATCTTTAATTATATCAAAAGTAAAGGTTGACATCTTGTAGGATAATCATGTGATGTTTTGAAGTCCGCATATCTCATAAACATTTGTCAAGAAAGTATGATATGAAACATTTGTTGGATTTTCCTAAACAAGTCTAAAAGAATCGGCTTCAACTACATATTCAATGCTCCCGTTAACGACATTCCACTTCCCACAGCTATAAATCACAAATCTAACAGCCATATCCGTTGACCAATAATATTAGAACAAAACGTGATATTTTGTAGATTCAAGAACAACGTTAGGATAAAGTATGAATTAGGAGAATGAATCTCATTGATTGGGTGAAAAAAAAACTATAGGTGTGACACTTCGGGTTTTCCAACACAACTTTATTGTAAGATACGATTATGTGAGATTATTAAATGAAAACTTATGTTTGTTGTGAAATAAGTAAAATGAGAAGTATATCTTGCTCTTTCATTCATCAACCACATATATATACAATTGATGTAGTCAAAATATAACTGAAACTTAACAACTTAGGAGGAGAATTATGAGGGAATATATCTGTATTTATAACACTCCCCCTCAGATATATATTATTATTTATTATACACAGTTAATAACATACTTCAGGATGATATTAAATAGATACTTCAGGACCTATATAATAAACTGATACTACTGGATCAGTTGTACTGCCTCATTAAAAACCTCACTAAGAAAACCCGTTGGGACAAAACTTAGTTAAGGGAAAAAGAGTACAGTGTGTATAATTCTCCCCCTGAATTCATCAAACATCTTTCAATCTACGAAGACCGATCTTGTGTGATAGTTGCTCGAAACTGTTTCTTGGTAAAGATTTTGTGAATAGGTCAGCTAAATTTTCACTTGACTTTATTTGGCAAACATCAATTTCCCCTTCTTTCTGCAAGTCATATGTTGAGAAGAATTTTGGTGAAATGTGCTTTGTTCTATCACCCTTGATGTAACCTTCTTTGATCTGAGCTATGCAAGCAGCATTGTCTTCATATATAATTGTCGGCTCCTTCTTGATCTGTTCTAATCCACAGACTTCTTGTATGTGAGTAATCATTGATCTCAACCACACGCATTCTCGACCAGCTTCATATAGTGCAATTAGTTCGGCATGATTTAATGATGTTGCTGTAAGTGTTTGCTTTGTTGACTTCCAAGAAATTGCTGTGCCACCATATGTGAATACATAACCTGTTTGAGATTTTGCTTTATGTGGATCTGATAGATATCCAACATCAGCATACCCAACAAGCTGGGACTTTTGATCTTTCTGGTAGAAAAGACCTAAGTCTAGTGTCCCGCAAATATATCGGAATATGTGTTTTATTCCATTCCAGTGTCTACGTGTTGGGTTTGAACTGTATCTCGCTAGTACATGTACCGAGAATGCAATATCAGGTCTCGTGTTATTTGCAAGATACATAAGAGCACCGATCGCACTTAAGTACGGTACTTCTGGACCAAGTACTTCTTCACCTTCTTCTTGAGGGCGGTAAGGGTCCTTTTGAGGATCTAGTGGTCTTACAACCATGGGTATGGTAAATGGATGAGCTTTGTCCATATTAAAACGTACTAACATCTTCTGGATGTAATTTGACTGATGTATGAATGTACCGTTGCGCAAATGCTCGAACTGCAGGCCGAGACATAATTTTGTTGTGCCAAGGTCTTTCATCTCGAATTCTCTCTTTAATATATTAGCAGTTTTTTCTATCTCTTCAGGAGCTCCAATGATGTTTATATCATCCACGTAGACTGCTATCATAGTGAATTTTGAGAGTGATCTTTTTATAAAAACACATGGACTGATTACATCAGACTTGTATCCTTCTTTTTCAAGATATTCACTGAGCCGATTGTACCACATACGGCCAGATTGTTTAAGACCATATAAAGATCTTTTTAGCTTTATAGCACACATGTCTCGAGGTATTGATTTTAATGCTTCGGGCATTTTTAATCCTTTAGGGATTTTCATGTAGATGTCATTTTCTAGTGTCCCGTACAAGTATGTAGTGATGACATCCATAAGTCTCATTTGAAGTCCTTCTGAGATTGCAAGGCCAATTAGAAATCTAAGGGTTATCGCATCCACTACAGGGGAATACGTTTCCTCATAATCAACTCCTAGGATTTGGGAAAACCCTTGTGCTACAAGACGTGCCTTGTATCGTACAATCTCATTCTTTTCATTTCTTTTTATAGCAAACACCCATTTATAACCTACTGGTTTGACGTCTATGGGTGTTCGGACTACAGGTCCAAAAACATTTCGCTTTTCAAGCGAACCCAACTCAGCCTTTATGGCTTCTTGCCATTTTGGCCAATCAACTCTGTGCGTGCACTCTTCTAGAGTTTTAGGTATGTAATCATTTTCATTGATTACATCTGTTGCTATAGCATATGCAAATATATCATTAACACGTGTTTCATTTCGGTTCCATATTGTACTATTTTGTACATAATTGATAGAGATCTCGTTTTCGTTTGGTACCAGTGTGTCTTCTGGATTTTCATTTTCCTCTGGAATTATATTTGTCTCTTCTGGGACATTTACCTCTTCTAGGGTTTCATTTACTAAATTTTCACCAACTGATTTATTCTGCTCTTTTCGCTTACGTGGGTTTTTATCTTTGGAACCTATTGGTCTCCCACGTTTTCTTTGTATGGTAATCGCTTCTGGGATTACTTCAATTCGAGCAGGTGCATTTGATGCTGGTATATGTGACTTTGTCACCCTATTTGTGTCTGTGAATGCATCTGGTAATTCATTTGCGATTCTTTGCAAATGTATAATCTTTTGGACTTCAGATTCACATTGACCACTTCGGGGGTCGAGATTTGATAACGATGATGCATTCCAGGTTAACTCTTGTGTTACCAGTCTTTCTTTAGTCTTATCTCCCCCTAAGGCTGGGAATACTGTCTCGTTAAACTGACAGTCAGCAAAGCGTGCTGTAAACATGTCACCCGTTAATGGTTCTAAATATTTAATAATAGACGGGGAGTTAAAACCAATGTAAATGCCCAGTCTTCTTTGTGGTCCCATAATGGTACGTTGTGGCGGCGATATCGGTACATATACCGCACAACCAAATATTTTGAGGTGGGACATATTTGGTTCTCTTCCGGAGACCAGTTGTAATGGGGAGTATTCATGATCGGCAGTTGGTCTTAATCGGATTAGTGCAGCAGCGTGTAGAATAGCATGTCCCCATGCAGAAGATGGCAATTTGCATCTCATCAGGAGAGGTCTAGCGATTATTTATAATCGTTTAATTAATGATTCAGCTAAACCGTTTTGTGTATGAACATGAGCTACTGGATGTTCAACCTTTATCCCAATCGACATACAATAATCGTTAAAAGCTTGGGATGTGAATTCTCCTGCATTATCCACTCGTATGGTTTTAATTGGATTTTCAGGGAAATGAGCTCTCAACTGTATGATTTATGCTAATAGTCGGGAAAATGCTACATTTCGGGTAGCTAAAAGACTCACGTGTGACCATCCCGATGAGGCATCAATTAAGACTAAGAAATAGCGAAATGGACCACAAGGAGGATGTATAGGCCCACAAATGTGCCCTTGGATTCTTTCCAAAAATGAGGGGTTTTCTTGTGTCAATTTAGTTGGTGAGGGCCGATTAATGAGTTTGCCTAGAGAGCATGCCGCACATGATAAATCTTTTGATTGTAAGACTTTTAAATTCTTAAGGGGGTGCCCATTTGCACTTTTAATTATTCGCCTCATCATTATGTTACCCGGGTGACCTAGTCGGTCATGCCATATTGTGAATGTGTCTTTATCAAGTAACATATGGTTACTCACCACCATGTATGCTTCAATAGGAGTAATATTTGTACAATATAATCCAGAGGATAAAGCTTTTAGCTTTTCTATAATGGTATCTTTGCCATTTTCATTTGAAGTAATTTGTAAGTATTCAATATTATTTTCGGATGTTGTTTTGAGGTGGTAACCATTTTGTCGAATACTTTTAAAACTAAGTAAATTTCGTCTTGATTTACTAGAGTATAATGCATCATTTATAATTAGTTTAGTACCCGATGGTAGTATGATGCTTGCTCTTCCAGAGCCTTCTATAAGATCACATACACCAGAAATAGTACCAACAAGTGTCTCTGCAAGAGACAACTCAGAGAAAAATTTCTTATGTTTGAGAATAGTGTTGGAAGTACCACTATCTACGAGACATTCATCACCAATAATAGCTTTATTGGAGCTTGTAAACATATTTCCTCTGGAAATAATAAAATATATTAATATAACGAACTACTTGCTTGAGTATGATAAAAAAAATCACATCCACAAATATGAATCAAACGTCACAAAGATTTTAAGTGAAACCATAACAATAGTTCAAAACATAAAATACCACTAGAGTTGAAATAAAAACCAAACAAAGAAGAAAAAAAAAACATAGTCTAAAAAAATCATCACATAACACGCATTTAATGATTTTGTAGTATGAGCTTGTTGTTTTGTTCTGCGACCAATAAACATGATATTAGCTCAGAATATTTTGTAAAATTACGTTCCCTGTACTGCTGAGCCAGGAGCATGTTTGATAAATGGAACGCTGAGATAGTTTGCTCAATCATGTCTTTGTCGGTGATTTGTTCACCACATAATTTAAGCTCAGAGGTGATGCGAAGAAAAGCAGAGTTGTACTCACTAACAGTCTTATGATCTCGTAGCCTTAAATGAACCCACTTGTAGCGAGTTTTAGAGAGTAAGACCAACTTCAGGTGGTCAAATCTTTCTTGAATGTTTTTCCATAACTCGAGAGGGTCCTCGACAGTACGGTTTTCCCTCTTTAGGTCTTCATGAAGATGAAGGCAAAGGAATGCCATAGCTTTAGTTTTTTCTTGAAAGGACGTTTTATTCCCATCAATGATTGTCTCCCCCAGACTCATTGCTTCCAGATGGGTTTTAGCATCAAAAGCCCACGAGGGGTAGTTGTTGCCCGAGATTTCAAGTGCAGTGAATTCAAGCTTTGATATAAATTCGACATTTTATCTATAAATGAAAGAATCAAGGATTTAAAATCGAGCCGCAATATAAAATATATATTATAGGAGAACTTCAGGTTCTCTATAGGTAGAACTGGAGGTTCTATACTTTACACTGTTTTAATAATAGAGTAGGAATTTAAAAACTCTTGTATAATTTCGTATTGTAAATAGAAATTGTGTTTTGATGATTTAATTAAATATTTGAATATAATAAAATATATTAAACTTTGAATGTTGATATATTAAACTCTAATGTATATTAAACAAGACTCCAATGAAATTCGAAATTTATTTTCCATAATACTCAAAACATTAGTTACCAAAAAAAAAAAAAAAAAAATCAATTTTGGGTTTCCCTTTTTTTTTCAAAAGAAGACAACTGTTAAAATGGAAACGGTCAATATGGATGAAAATTGTTAATATTATATCAATATAATATCTATTTAATATTATGAATGGAAGACAACTGTTAAGCACAAAATATTCCATAGTCATAAATTTTCAATTTAATAGCTTTAGTTGTTCAATTTATTGCTAATGAAAGTGTGAAACGTCTTGGCGGTTACAGACGATTGACGACCACGCCACCACGACGGCGACGACGACACCAACGATGACCTACCGCCACCACCGCTCGCTCTCAAATCAGCATCTCCGTTACGGTTTCCGTTAAAATTCGGTTTCTTCGAGTTTGATAAATTACTACCGATACAACCGCCAGTAGTAACTGCTATATGTGGTAAACTGTAGACTCTTCTATCTGATACGCTGTGACTGAGGCGAGGTTTGTTGTACGGCAGTTGAGTAACTGCAACCGATAGTGGCGGAGATGAGGACGGCGGTGGTTGTTGACGGTGGGGATTGGACGGTTGTGAAAACATCTTGGCGGAATTTTACTTATGAAGAACATGTTGCCGCCACCGATGGTTTCAGCCACTAGTGGGTATATTCGCCGGGGAAAAGTTTTCGGGTAAGATTTAAACCCCTATTTGCGTGTTTATATGTTTTGTTTCGGTAGCTAGTGGCGGCAGTGACCTCCTGATTGTTAGGGAAAGAAAAAAAAATTTGTTCTTTGATATTCAAATCAATACTTTAAATTTGGGTTCGATGTTACCGTAAGTTCAAATAAGAGGGAAATCCTATGTGGTTCTAAGTACTGATTAAATAATTCTATCCTGGGCAATCTAAAACCCATATCGGAAATCCCATTTGATATGTTCCAAAGGATCAAATTTTAAAACCAATTCAAAAAAATATGTGAAATCATATGAAAAAGTTCTTGGTATTCTTTTCGTTTTTTTTTCCATAGTACATACTTTGTACTTTGTAAAATTGGTAATTCATTTCATCCTTTGGATATATATGTACCGATTCTATTAAAAAAAATTATAATATGGAAACATTGAACACTTGGTAGAAAATGTTAAAATGTGTACCCGGATTATGAGGAACGAAGATGTTCGGAATCCAAAGATGTTGATGACTCCGTTGTGTGGTTGCAGGATTGCCGGTTAATCCCAGTGGAGAATTCTCGTGCTGATAACGTGTTGTGAAATAAGTAAAATGAGAAGTATATCTTGCTCTTTCATTCATCAACCACATATATATACAATTGATGTAGTCAAAATATAACTGAAACTTAACAACTTAGGAGGGGAATTATGAGGGAATCTATCTGTATTTATAACAATGTTATAATTATTGTGTACTATGTGTATTTTGTGATTTAAATATGGAATTAATATAGTTAGTATTGTTGTTTTAAATGGACATATATATATATCCAACCGCACACCACCTACCCCGTACACTCCCTCATCTCTCGTACACTTGGGCCCAACTGCAAAGCCCACCTAAAACCCTAGGAGGATTGGCAATCATTGTGACGGCTACATTCCATTTGTAGCAAACATTCTCTCTCTCCTCATCCATTTTCTCTCTTTAAAACCCTAAAGAAAAACACCTCAAATTCTCCTATTTCTTCTTGAATCCAACGGCAGAATCCTCAACATTTGACAGCGACAGCATCAGCCTTCAAAGCAGATTGTATCCATTACTTAGGAGCTCTTTTCATTGATTTTACACACCTCTCACCTTTGATCTAAACGGTTAGTGCATTACCTACATGTTTGAACGATAATGTGTGATAAAGGTGTCAACTTTATGAATGATTTGGACATTTAATGGTTATCATGATAAAAGTTAGGTATTGCATGAAAAGATTAGGAATTACTATGTTAAAATTCAAATTTTTATAAGCATAAACAACAATCCTCGTTTAGATTCGTTGATGTTAATATATGTGTTTTCTTGATAAAACCTGGGTGATTTAAGTGTGCACTTGAATGATGATATGGTTGCTGTGGTTGATCTTAGACAATTGATCTCTTTTAAGGGTTGATAATAACAAAAGGGTAAACCGATTCAAATCTATGTCAAGGTGACTGTTCTTGATGGGATGTTAATAAATTGCTTGATGATTCTATAAATGAATGTAGGAAGGGGAATCTGTTGATACTTGTAGATAAAACCGTATAGTTAAACAATGATTAATGGGTTGCCAATGACTAGCTGATTAAATAAGGTCATAGGATTGATGAGAAAGTTATGAATAATTGACTGAATGAGCCCTAGAAACAAGGAGGATATTTTTATTTGTCTTATCTGATTTGACCTTATAAACTGTGGCATAATACGTTGAAAATGACACCACACACTCAGATGAAGTGGCACACTCTGGGTAGTACAAGTGCTAATGCACCTCGTACAGTCCAATGATGCTCAGTCGCACGAAGATTGGTCGCACACTCCTGTTTGTACAACTGCTGATGCACAGTGTACAAGAAGGTGTTGCGTAGTGGCACACCCTTCTAACCGCACATCCCTGTACAATATATAAAACACACGGTGCAACTGTTCTCTGCATGACCGCACACTAGGGTGTGGGCCACACACTCTATGTGGGCCATCCCATAGTGGGCCACACACCCAACATTGGGCTTTTATTTCTGTACCGTACATATGATGAACCGCACACTTGTTACCTGACCGTACACCCCGATAATGGACGGTGTGTTGTTTGGGCCGCACACTACGAGTGTGTAATTGGGCTGTTGGGCTTATGGTTTAACTATTGGGCTTATCATGTAAGACGGTATGAGAATCGTATGTGTAAAATGATAGTTATGTTAAATGTATTTACGTGCTACGTGCTGAATACGTGAATACGTGACATTATTTGAATATGAATCTGATTGGACGTGATAACTATAATAGGACGTGATTGACCAAACAGTTTGACAAGTAAATTACCTGCCGAGTAAACCGAGGTGAGTTCACACACTTTATTAAAGCATGTATTCCCAGTGGTTGGGAACGAAATAAACAACGCTTTCCCCTTGTGTGGGACACAAACTACATTATCTCCTTGTGTGGGATTCGGGTAACATTTTTACCATGTGTGGGACGCTCAGTTAAATTATCATTTATATTGCATGCACTTGCCTACTAAACGGAAATCTATCACAAGTCCCCACATTACTATACTGATTAGTCGCCAGGGCCGGGCGAACGAGATATTAGTTAAATAGTGCTATTTAGGTCTCACTAACCTCACACCGTGCCTTGAGAGGACAGGCGTGAACTAATAGTCCTAGGCAACCCTCAATGATGATTGACATTGACAAACGGGGCAACAACAACTGAAGTGCGATAGTTTCAGTATGATCTTGGTGTTTAGTAGCTGGACATATGGGCTAGCTCCCCATGACATAATATAAATGAATTATTTAACGAACATAAGTTTTTGAAACTAAAACTGGACAACTCGTGAACTCGCCAACTTTATGTTAATAGCCTACTGCATGCTTTGCAGGTACACAGTGACTCGGGAGCCTGCAGCTTGGGAAGTGTAGTGGTCGCCTTAACCCGTGTTGGGTTCTCTTAATAATTATGAACTGTGAACTTATGTTTGAACCGTTTTACTTATGCTTTCGCTGTTCTCTTAAAATGCTGTTGTCAACATAAAAGCTTTGGACTTAAACTTTAATTTTCACTAATCGTATTGGTTTGGTGAAACTATTTTACTATTGTTATAAATGTTTAATATGATTGGTGGCTTGATCTTGATCAGTCACACGCCTCGCGGTAGTACTCTGTATGTGGAATTTGAGGGTGTGACAATAGGTATCCCAAAAATTCAAACGTGTTATAAAATGTAGGGTATCTTAATGCGTTGGTGGACTCTAAAGAAGCATCTACTTGTACGGAATTTTGAGAAGCGTCTCATTGTACAGAATTTTGATTTTCAGATATGTCTCGAACAATATTGGGAAGCATCGTAGACGCATTGGAGGTGTCTCCCATGTACGGTTTACATGGTTGCGTCGAAGACGCATGGGAAGCGACCGACCATACACACGAGTTTATTGGTTTACATGTAATACCCCCAAAATACCACCTGCGGAAACCCCGCGAGGCGTGTTACTCATCAAAGTTCGAGCCACCAATCACATTGAACCAATGATAATTACTTAGATAAAACATATTATGAATTACCAATAGAGAATATCAAATATAAAAGTTACTCCCAAGGAGTTGTGTAGCGGAAGCATGTAATAAATCGTTTAACAATTGTTTCATAGAAAATATTCAAAACCAACGTTTCACTTATAATTAATCCAAGAGCCTCGATCCATGACCACTCCAGCACTCCCAGATAGCAAGTCCACGTCACGAATTCTAACGACCTGCAAGCATGCAGACAAGTGTGTCAGACGACGCTGGTGAGTTCAAGGTTTTGTTAACGTGTGTAGTTACCAAATATCTGTTAAGTCAACTTATTGTTTCACTTTGAGATTGTTATTAACGTAGGAGAGTCTTACATATTGGAAGTGTGTCCAATATGTACCATGGGAGTGTGCCCAATATAACCTGGGAGTGTGCCCAACCCCAATGCCCCTAACCAAGCATTGGTAATGATGTCCCGATAACTAGTTACCCCATTGCCTTACAGGCAACACAGTAGATGATCGATTCGGTATTCAATAGCCAACATTCCCAATAACAGTTTACCCAGTATTCCCTTTTGAAACGTTTACCAGATGTCCCAAACCACCGGGACGCATGCTTAGAGAAGTGCAATGAACTCACCTTGATTTGCTCGGTAAGATTAACTACTGGTTCACACTTAATCAGTCAACCCTAAAGTAGGCACGTGTACCAAAATCAGTTTGCATTCATGAAGTTCACGTATAGATACAGTCAATGATCACCAAGTAGTACATATCACATAATCGACATTGTACAAGTCATGCATAGTATTTAACAGCAGTTAACTAACTGGGTTAACTCTAACAGAAATAAACTAAGTTACTGTGCAAGGTATTCAAGTCGACGAAACACAGGTTGACGAAACATACTCTGTTTCGTCAACCACCCTTTGGCGAAACAACATTTTGTTTCGTCGATTACTCCTTGGCGAAACACCCTATCTGTTTCGTCAATAGTTCCGTTTCGTAAGCCAGTTTCAGTTACGTCAATCATGCCGATCAGTTACAGTGTAACACAGAAACCCTAATGATCATGAATAGCCGTTACCACATCAATCCGTAATCATACAGAAATCGCTCACCAAACAATCATCATCTAGTTAATACTTGAATCGTAAATTATCTAAACGTATCTCGATTCACGACGGTAACACGTATTCGATTGGTAACAAATCATCAAGATATCATTATCAGTAATCACGTATATCATACACAGATCTGATCTTAACGGCTTACCAATTCCTGATTCGGTTTCATGAGAAATTCGTATATATATATTTATCAATTGAATCAACAGATTGTATTACAATATCAAACCCTATTCAACATCCTGACATGAACCTTAACATTCAACTGGTAGTGTCGGTTACAACCATACATCATCATAACAGAATCACAGTACTAATAAACACGTATACGGATGAAAGATCAATCAACAACACATAGATTTACTAACCGAGATGATGGTTTGATCGCACAAGGATTTCCGGTGAGTGCTAGTTTGCCGTCACACAATAGAGAGTTCTCTAGGGTTTCTGGTTGCTAACATAACGACGAATGAATAGGTTCCCTAATGTATACATCGACGTAACACTACTGGGCCTCTACTGGGCTTCGCGTAACAGTTGGGCCGGCGAAACAGACTTTTGTTTCGTCGAGTTCATGTTGGCGAAACAAACTTTTGTTTCGTCGAGTTCATTCACATGTTAACAGTTTAAGTTTTTCAACAGATTTCAAATTATACAACCAACACATAATCACGCAAACACACTACGTTTCATTATATCACCATGTGTATATTACAAGTCAACAAATCAAACAAGTAAACAATCAAAGTCAACGTGCATTTAATGCGAACGTGAAAGTCGGAAACTTGAGTTGTCACATTATCCCCAACTTGAAAGAAATTTCATCCCGAAATTTGATAAGCCATCCGCCACATAATGCGATGCTAATCAGGACGACTGTGCATTTTCCGTGGGTGTCACATCATCCCCAACTTGAATGGGAATTTCGTCCCGAAATTCACCAGTCACATGAGATCTAGAATTGCTAGGCTTGGTCTTGTCCTTGGGGAACAAATGTGGATACTTAAGTTCCATTTGGTCCTCGCGTTCCCACGTGAACTCCGGACCACGTCTTGAGTTCCAACGAACTCTCACAATAGGTATACGGCTGTGCTTACGAACTTTAACTTCCCGATCCATAATCTCAATTGGTTCTTCGACAAACTGCAACTTGTCGTCTATTTTCAGCTCTTGATATGGTACAACTAATGGGTCGTCAGCATAACACTTCTTTAACTGTGATACATGAAATACGTCGTGAACATTGCCCAGTTCAGTGGGTAACTCCAACCTATAAGCCACCTTACCGATACGCTCAAGAACCTTAAACGGCCCAACATAACGTGGATTCAGCTTGCCACGCTTCCCAAAGCGTACAATCCCTTTCCACGGTGAGACTTTCAGCATGACGCGGTCATTCACTTCAAACACTACTTCCTTGGCACGCTCGTCAGCATAGGCCTTCTGGCGGTCACGAGCAGCTGCCATGCGTTCCCTGATTTTCACAATCATATCTGAAGTTTCGAGTACCATCTCAGGACCTGTGATCTGGCTATCACCCACTTCAGCCCTGCAGAGAGGTGATCGGCACTTCCTCCCGTACAGTGCCTCAAATGGTGCCGCTTTGATACTGGTGTGGTAACTGTTATTGTAGGAAAACTCTACCAACGGCAAGTGCTTCTCCCATCCTTTCCCAAAATCAATAACACATGCCCGCAGCATGTCCTCTAGTGTCTGAATAGTACGCTCACTCTGACCATCTGTCTGTGGATGATAAGCCGTGCTCATATCAAGACGTGAGCCGAACATCTTATGCATAGTCTGCCATAACTCCGAAGTAAAACGAGGATCTCGATCAGAAATAATAGAAGTCGGCACCCCGTGCCTAGAAACCACCTCTTTAAGGTACACTGCTGCGAGCTGCGAATACTTATCTGTCTCCTTGATTGCTAGGAAATGTGCTGACTTTGTGAGACGGTCGACAATCACCCATATAGTATCGTTCCCAGCCTGTGTTCTAGGTAACCCCGTGACAAAATCCATAGCGATCTGTTCCCATTTCCACATGGGTATCTCTGGCTGCTGGAGTAGACCCGAAGGCTTCTGGTACTCGGCTTTGACCCTAGCACAGGTCAAACACTTACCCACGTAGGTGGCAATAATAGCTTTCATGTTCGGCCACCAATACAAAACCTTGAGGTCCTGGTACATCTTATCAGACCCTGGATGAATGGAATATCGCGACTTGTGTGCTTCGTCCATCACAAGTTCTCGAAGATTACCAAATGAAGGAACCCATATCCGTTCCATGAAGTAGTAGATATCGTCAGACCGTTGCTCGAACTTCTTCTTGTGTAGACCTCGTAATCCTTCAGCTTCGATATTTTCTTCCTTTAATGCTTCAATCTGAGCTGAACGAATCCGGGCAGGTAAATTAGAGTGAATAGTAAGCTGTAGGGCACGAACACGCTTCTGCTTCAGTTCCTTGCGACTAAGAGCATCGGCTACAACATTAGCTTTACCCGGATGATACTTGATAGCACACTCATAATCATTAAAAAGCTCGACCCAACGTCGTTGCCGCATATTCAACTCCTTCTGGTCGAAGATATGTTGTAGACTCCTGTGATCGGTATAGATGGTACACTTGGTACCGTACAGGTAATGCCTCCAAATTTTCAACGCGAAGACTACGGCTCCTAACTCCAGGTCATGTGTCGTGTAGTTCTTCTCGTGTACCTTCAGCTGTCGAGAAGCATAAGCTATCACCTTGTCTCGCTGCATCAACACACAGCCGAGACCTTGAATAGACGCGTCGCAATAAACTAAAAAATCTTCAGTACCTTCTGGTAGAGATAAAATCGGTGCGCTGCACAACTTCTGCTTTAAGAGCTGAAAAGCTTCTTCCTGGTTCGATCCCCAAGAATAAACAACTTTCTTTTGAGTCAGGGCGGTGAGAGGCTGTGCAATCTTCGAAAAATCCCGAATAAAACGACGATAATACCCCGCAAGACCAAGAAATTGACGCACCTCCGAAGGATTCTTTGGTGCCGCCCAATTTCGTATAGCATCGATCTTGGCAGGATCCACATGAATACCCATTTCGTTAACGATATGCCCGAGAAAATGCACTTCCCGAATCCAGAAGTCACACTTAGAAAACTTCGCGTACAATTGCTCCTTCCTCAGGAGCTCCAAAATGAGACGAAGATGGCGCTCGTGGTCTTCCTTGTTCTTGGAGTAGATCAAAATCTCATCAATGAAAACGATAACGAAGTCGTCAAGGTAAGGTTTGCACACGCGGTTCATGAGATCCATGAAGACCGCTGGTGCGTTGGTCATCCCAAATGGCATAACCAAGAACTCATAGTGACCATACCGCGTTCAAAAAGCCGTTCGAGGCACATCCTCCTCCCTAACCCGTACCTGATGATACCCCGACCTTAAATCAATCTTGGAATAAAAACTGGATCCCTGTAGCTGGTCAAACAAGTCGTCGATGCGAGACAGAGGATAACGATTCTTGATCGTCACCTTGTTGAGCTCACGGTAGTCTATACACATACGAAAAGACCCGTCCTTCTTCTTTACAAATAATACAGGGGCTCCCCAAGGAGATGAACTAGGACGAATGAAACCTCGGTCCAATAACTCCTGAAGTTGGTTCGACAGTTCTTGCAACTCTCCTGGTGCAAGACGATACGGAGCACGAGCAATCGGCGCTGCTCCTGGCTGAAGATCAATCTGAAATTCCACCTGACGATGTGGAGGTAAACCGGGAAGTTCTTCAGGAAAGACGTCAGGAAACTCTCGAACAATAGGAAGGTCTTCGAGTTTCCTTTCATCAGTCTGCGAATTAGTAACTAGAGCGAGAATGGAAGGATAGCCCTTTCGTAGGAAACTTAGGGCCTTCATGGCTGAAATAATACCTACTGTAGCACCGCTACGATGACCCTGGACCAATAGAGATTCTCCACTAGCAAGGGGAATACGAACGACTTTCTCCTTGCAATGAATTTCCGCCTGATATTTGGATAACCAATCCATTCCAACAACTACATCGAAGCTCCCGAGAGTGACAGGAAGTAGGTCAATGTCAAATACTTGACCTAAGAGATCTAATTTGCAACCCATGAGAACATGTGACGCTTCGATAGTTTTACCATTCACTATTTCTACTATATGCTTAACAACAAGAGGCGTAGGACTCAATCCTAGACGTCTACTGAATTCCAAAGACACATAACTCCAGTCGGCACCTGAATCGAATAAAATAGAAGCATAAACACCATTTACTGAAAACGTACCAGTAACCACGTTGCCGTCGTTTCGAGCTTCACCAGCTCCAATAGTAAATCCGCGACCACGTGCCACGTTGCCCCCGTTGTTGCCATTGTTGTTGTTCCCAGCATTATTGTTATTCGGGCGGTTGTTGTCGTTAGCATTTTGATTCAACTGAGGGCAATCCCGCTTAAAGTGACCCTCGTCACCACACTGATAGCACCCCTTTCTGAAGCCCTGATTCTGCTGGGGTGGTTGTCCCTGCTGTCTTTGGTTCTGCTGGTTCTGTTGCTGCTGGTGTTTGGGCTGTGGGGCCCTACAATCTTTGGCTTCGTGGCCCGCTTTACCACACCTGTTACATAACCGCCCACATTGCCCGAAATGATGATAACCACACTTGTTACACCGTGGCTTCCTCCCTACATACGAACCCTGACTTTGGCTACCTCCCTGGCCTTGATTGACAGAAGACGACTGGCTGATGCTGCGGTTGCTATTGTTGTCTGGCCTTTTCTGAGTCTGACCCGCACTAGATGCTTTGTCGTAATCGTTCCACTTCCGCTTGTTGTCATTAGTGGATGCAGTGGCAGTGGGTGCAGCAGCAGTAGTGGTCGAAACACGCGGTGGTAACGAGTTACTCTCTACCTCTTGATCCACAATCTTGTGGGTCAAACGGACAATCTGTGTCAAATCATTGAGATGGGCTGCAGTGACCAAATTCTTCACACGCGGAGGCAGCCCCTTGATGAATAACTCAATCCTCCGAGACATAGGCCGGGACAAATTCGGGCACATGTCGGCCAGTTCATACGATCGCTTCACATACGCTTCGACTTCAGATCCTACCATCTTCAAGTCATAATACTCATTTTCCAACTTCTGAATCTCATCCCGAGGACAGTACTCCTCCCTGATCAGTTCTTTGAAATCATCCCAAGTCGTGGCATTCACTGCCTCGATACCCAGCAACTGCACTTGGGCATTCCACCACGTTAGGGCACTATCCGCCAAGGTACCCGCAGCATATTTCACTCTGTCCCCAGCGGGACAGTTACATATAGCAAACACGGACTCTGCTTTCTCGAACCATCTCAAGAGTCCCACAGCCCCTTCAGTCCCGGTGAAGGTCTGTGGCTTACAGTCCATGAACGTTTTAAACGTACAGACGAGCTGATTGTTCTGGGGATGCGCTTGCTGACCTAAAGGATGAAAGGAAACACATTACAGGAGTGAAAAGACATGTACGCGACATAAGAGTAAAGAGTACTTGGTACATTCCGTACCAGCTTGATAGGCTGCTAAAGCCTCAGCCACACGGGTGTTGATTAGGTCAGTCAACTCAGCCTGAGTCATGTTAATGTTGCCACGTCCGTGTCCTCGTCCACTCATGATTCTATAGATAAAGATGAACCGATTTAGGAAATCGAAACAAGATAGAAATCAAGGATCATGTTGACATCTATGCACTACCAAGTTCACACATAATAAGGCAGAACCCTTCTCACACTTGATAAGCCTCACTGGGACTTGCATGCACCCCACGTTATTATTAAGTGTGCACCCATAATAATAAGGCAATTTGCATGCTTATCTCAGTGCCTCTTAGCTTGCGCTCGAAGTTTCCCAGTTCACTCAACACAACGATTGATATCACAAGTTTACAATTCACATAAGTCGAAGAGTAGTGTCACATTATCAAGTCACCATAGTATCAAGGGTATCGTTTCATGCAAGTTATGAGTGTGTGACTACTAAGGAAGTAATGCATAAACTAGACGGAAGACGAACCTTGCGATCTGGAGCTGAGTGTCATGATCGATTCTTCGAAGGTATTCAGTTATAGTCTGGTTTTATAAAACGTTTTAAAACCTAGTTCGCTATAACCAGTGGCTCTGATACCAACTGTAACACCCCCAAAATACCACCTGCGGAAACTCCGCGAGGCGTGTTACTCATCAAAGTTCGAGCCACCAATCACATTGAACAAATGATAATTACTTAGATAAAACATATTATGAATTACCAATAGAGAATATCAAATATAAAAGTTACTCCCAAGGAGTTGTGTAGCGGAAGCATGTAATAAATCGTTTAACAATTGTTTCATAGAAAATGTTCAAAACCAACGTTTCACTTATAAATTAATCCTAGAGCCTCGATCCATGACCACTCCAGCACTCCCAGATAGCAAGTCCACGTCACGAATTCTAACGACCTGCAAGCATGCAGACAAGTGTGTCAGACGACGCTGGTGAGTTCAAGGTTTTGTTAACGTGTGTAGTTACCAAATATCTGTTAAGTCAACTTATTGTTTCACTTTGAGATTGTTATTAACGTAGGAGAGTCTTACATATTGGAAGTGTGTCCAATATGTACCATGGGAGTGTGCCCAATATAACCTGGGAGTGTGCCCAACCCCAATGCCCCTAACCAAGCATTGGTAATGATGTCCCGATAACTAGTTACCCCATTGCCTTACAGGCAACACAGTAGATGATCGATTCGGTATTCAATAGCCAACATTCCCAATAACAGTTTACCCAGTATTCCCTTTTGAAACGTTTACCAGATGTCCCAAACCACCGGGACGCATGCTTAGAGAAGTGCAATGAACTCACCTTGATTTGCTCGGTAAGATTAACTACTGGTTCACACTTAATCAGTCAACCCTAAAGTAGGCACGTGTACCAAAATCAGTTTGCATTCATGAAGTTCACGTATAGATACAGTCAATGATCACCAAGTAGTACATATCACATAATCGACATTGTACAAGTCATGCATAGTATTTAACAGCAGTTAACTAACTGGGTTAACTCTAACAGAAATAAACTAAGTTACTGTGCAAGGTATTCAAGTCGACGAAACACAGGTTGACGAAACATACTCTGTTTCGTCAACCACCCTTTGGCGAAACAACATTCTGTTTCGTCGATTACTCCTTGGCGAAACACCCTATCTGTTTCGTCAATAGTTCCGTTTCGTAAGACAGTTTCAGTTACGTCAATCATGCCGATCAGTTACAGTGTAACACAGAAACCCTAATGATCATGAATAGCCGTTACCCCATCAATCCGTAATCATACAGAAATCGCTCACCAAACAATCATCATCTAGTTAATACTTGAATCGTAAATTATCTAAACGTATCTCGATTCACGACGGTAACACGTATTCGATTGGTAACAAATCATCAAGATATCATTATCAGTAATCACGTATATCATACACAGATCTGATCTTAACGGCTTACCAATTCCTGATTCGGTTTCATGAGAAATTCGTATATATATATATTTATTAATTGAATCGACAGATTGTATTACAATATCAAACCCTATTCAACATCCTGACATGAACCTTAACATTCAACTGGTAGTGTCGGTTACAACCATACATCATCATAACAGAATCACAGTACAAATAAACATGTATACGGATGAAAGATCAATCAACAACACATAGATTTACTAACCGAGATGATGGTTTGATCGCATAAGGATTTCCGGTGAGTGCAAGTTTGCCGTCACACAATAGAGAGTTCTCTAGGGTTTCTGGTTGCTAACATAACGACGAATGAATAGGTTCCCTAATGTATACATCGATGTAACACTACTGGGCCTCTACTGGGCTTCGCGTAACAGTTGGGCCGGCGAAACAGACTTTTGTTTCGTCGAGTTCATGTTGGCGAAACAAACTTTTGTTTCGTCGAGTTCATTCACATGTTAACAGTTTAAGTTTTTCAACAGATTTCAAATTATACAACCAACACATAATCATGCAAACACACTACGTTTCATTATATCACCATGTGTATATTACAAGTCAACAAATCAAACAACTAAACAATCAAAGTCAACGTGCATTTAATGCGAACGTGAAAGTCGGAAACTTGAGTTGTCACATTACAGGCTTGCGTCGAAGACGCATGGAAAGCGTCTGACCAGGTGCTTGGGTTTAATGGCTTAGAGGCTTGCATTGGTGAAGCATAGGAAGCGTCAAACCAGCGCATGGGATCTTTACTTCTAGACACACAGGAGAAGTCGTCGGACTCCTTAGCTTATGTGTCAGAGACACTAGGGAGACATGAACGACGCTTCAGGTTAACACCCAACCCGGTAGCGTCTGAGCCAACCACATCCACTCCAGCAGGTCGCAAGGCATCTGCGACGCGTCCACATTGCGGAGCCAATGCGTCTCTTGGACGCTACAAAACTTTCCAAACACACGTGTCATGTTTATGTTGAAGGGCGCTTCAAATTAATGGTTGTGGACATCCATACGCAAGTCGTCCATAGGTATCTGCGAGGCATCCCTCCAATGACACGTGCAATGGCCATTTTTGAAAGTGATTTGTGTCAATGGCTAATTCTGCAATTTTCTCAACAAAAAAAAAAACAACTAGGTATTCAACTTAAAAAAAATTAACGAACGCAAGTTATTATATAAAAAGTAAGTTAAACAAAAAATAAATGGGTTAAAGACATATTATTTATAGTAAAGGGCTAAAATTGAAAAAAAAGGTGATGTGACGTCATGAATAGCGACCAAAAGGATATCGACACATACATTACATTAATCGAAAATTAAAAATTATGAATACGGATACCGATTACGATAATATCAATACCGATGTCTGTGTTTTTTTGGTGAAATTGGTTCGATTCGCTACGTTAGCGGTACGGTATCGGCTCTTGTATAACTTTGTTTCCATAAAAAAAATTAAACACAACTGCTCGTATTGAACTTTCTTTAAAGTTAACGAAGGAAATTGTGTTTACTAATTTATTTAAGCTATTTAAATATTAAGTGCGTAGGGGAATGTTCAAATGAAAACCACTAGTTAACGTGAAAACTCGAAAACTAACAAAAAAAGCCTAAAAAACATACCAATTTTTTTAATCAATTTTCGCTATTTAAACTATATAAAAAAAAAACTTTTTTTTCAAAAAAAAAAAAAAATTTGTAGTGGACATGTGTATGTGTACTACAATTTTTTTAAAATTTTTTATATACTTTAAATAGCAATTTTTAATTAAAAAATTGAAAAAAAAAATTGGTGTGTTTTTAGGCTTTTTTTAGTTAGTTTTTTAGTTTTGGTGTTAAAAGTGATTTTCATTTGAACAGAATCCTCTAAGTACGTATTCAGCTTATTTAAAATATTTAAGTTGCGTTTGTTAAAAGAAAACAAAGTACGTAAGCTATAGAAAATGACGATATAGAACCGCTATTAGATGTTATTGGAAACGGTTTCACTTTTTTTTGAACATGTATCGATATCTTTTTATTAGCATATTGTGTTTTCTTATTTTCTATTCTAGTCTGTCAGGCTGCTGTATCAAGTGTTGATACCGTAACAAACAATAACCTACCGAACCCATACGGTATAAAACCGATTTACTGCCGCATCGCTTTTTAAAAATGTTCATAAAACATAAAGTACACCTGATGTTTCTCGTTAACGACAGGCTCAACGTTGACATGTAAAGTAGACAGAACCATCTCGAATATATGGTTAGATGGAACGCGACAAACCCTGATCGAGGAATCAACTCGATTTATGACAAATATAAACATGGAAGGACACCCGTAATTCATCGGAGACCCCCAAGTCGTCTTTGGTTTAAATCAAGAAACACGTGTGTGATAAAGATGCAGTGTGTGATTGATGAAAGGAACCAACATCTGACAGGAACACCGTTCCCTCTCCACATGTTCCAAATCCAGTCCGATATTAATGTCTTCCGTGTCAATCTATCTCAGCTATATATCGTACATCATCATCATACTCAATAAATCCACCGATAGCAAATCTAAGGTAGGGTTTAAGGAGCATGAGATTTAGACAGCTTTACCTCTACCCCATAAGACTAGAGATACTCTTTCTAGTGAGACCCCGACTCTATAGTAGTTTTGCATCAAGCCTTCGGCATAAGGCGCATAACTATCGACAAAAAAACGACTAGTGCATGTACCCTTTCTCTTTCGACTATTAACGGCAATACATGATGTATGATATCATACAAAATCATAATACATTTTTCTTCATTGTGTATATGTATCAATTTATATGTGTGACAGAGATTAATCATTAATCATTAATCATTAATCAATCATAAATTAGTAAACAAACTAATGAGTACCATCATGGAATACCGACACATATTTAGCACTGACCGACAGATAATTCTAGAAAAAAAGGTTTGTTAACAGTATAGATTTCGTCTGTTTTATGTGGTGATTAATTATAACTCAAATTTGCACATTATGTGTTTATGCATCAAATCCCTCTTAAGTAATAACATAAACACAAGTCATGAAAAAACTATCGTAACAAACAACACCACACCACCTCAACTATACCGGCCTAACGACAGCGCAGCTTTAACATCCAACCGCCATGCATAACCACCGTTACGCAACCGCCATACGTCGCAAGGTGCGGTAACCGCCGTAGCCCGGTCAGGCCCCCACGTGACCTTAACGGTGCACGTGAACGCCGGGTGACACACCGGCAAAGTAACCCGATTAAACTTCTTCACCACCACCATAACCATCTCATCTGAATAATTATCACTTCCGGTTATCATCTCTCTATAAGCTTTATTAGTCCACACCACCGTGTCTCTACTGTTGGTGATGAATGATGGACACGTGTCCATCTCCATGCTCATTATTCTTGCCTGATCTGTTAACCCTACACCGTCACCGTTAACCCACGTCTCCGTCACACATTCCACCGTCACTAACGACGTTACCATCAACTTCTGCGGTTTTGGTGACGCTATCACGTGACCATCACGTGCTGTTGACTGCATACTGTTGAAGCTTAACAAAACCTGTGATGGTTTCTTATTATTAACTGTTGTACCGGAAAATAAAACTTCTTGTTTTTCACTCGGTGAACTTGTTGCCGGTGAGTTTTCTTTCTGGTCCGGTGTCTCCGGCATCAAAGCCAGCGTCACCACCGTGTCTCCGCCATGAGTGCCACCAGAATTAATATTATTATGATTATTAGAAAGTTTCCGTTTCTTTGAAACGGGGCTTGTGTTATTATTATTCTTTTTGTTGTTGTTGTTAACCCTAACGTACCTCCGCTTACGCCGTGGGGTTCTGCCAGAGCCGTCGCTGTGCTCCACTGTGGAGCAGCTGGAACCGGATCCAGCAGCCATGGGTTTGGGTGCGATGGGCCTGAACTTGAGCATTATTCTCTCAACCTTTGACATACCGTAGGTTATCTCACCATAGCTACTGTTGCTGCTGGAGTATCTTGGAATACAGCCACCACCTCTGCCGTCCATATTATTACGGAACCCTGTTGTGTTTCTCTGACTAGTGGTTTTGGTATAGAGTTGATGATGGTAATGGGACGCATATAAAGGAGTGCGTCAACGTTTTCTGCTAGGTTGTCTGACTTTAACAATATCAATGTGTAATGCTGTATTTTTATTAAGAAGTAACAAATGTATGGTTTTTATGGAAATGTGAGTTTTGTTTATGGATGTATGGTTTCTATGGAAATGTGAGGGGCTGTTTGGTAGCCTCTTAATGACCATTCAGATGATATCTCTTAATGGTTTAAAACTCTGAATAAATAAGAGGTAATCTCAAGTCTGAATGGTTAAGAGGTAATCTCTGAATGGTAAATCATCACATGTCACATTTTTCTACCTTCTCATTGGTAAAATTCTTAATGGTTTCATTAAGAGGTAGCCTCTTAATGACCATTCAAAGGTTACCAAACAACCCTGAGTTTTGTTTATGGATGTATGGTTTTTATGGAAATGTGAGTTTTGTTTATGGATGATTTTAGCTAAGTGTAAACTTTGTTTGTAAATATTGGTTTTGCTTTTAATAACGGTGGAGGTATCCATACATCTCCTAAAAGTATTTACATATCCCCTAACCCTAAATGCTCCTCGTTGCCCAATATGCCTCAAACTGGCCCCACAAATACGTCCCTTATTGCCCAATACATTTGAAAATGGTCCCTACCATCTAATTAATGTCAATCATTGGGTGTCAGTCAATGATTATCCAATAATTTGTATGTAAGGAAGTTTATTTTGATAGGGTTTTTGTATGGGGAAGTTGTGAAATATTTATATAAGAAAATTAATATTTTTTTTATAAAATGTTGTTATAAAAAATTGTGTTAGTATTATAAAACTTCATATTTTTATCAAATGAATTGTGTATATTTTTAATAAAAAAAGGTGCATATGTTTTTTATTAAGTATTATTATTAAAAACTTCATATTTTTATGAAATGAATTGTGTATATTATAAAGCCAAAACCTGGTCACAACAGTGGAATCACAATAAGCAGCTGTTTACATTAAGTCTTCTCCCTTGAAAGTGATTACAACAGCTGATGGTCTCATATCCACTGCCCAGATACAACTGCTGCTCTGCATAACTACTGATGAAGCCTAGAAGACTGCTGGATACTAAGCACTGCTGGTACAAACTGCTGATGACAAAGCACTGCCCAATCAAGGACTGATCAACCTTGAGGAAAGCACTGATGAATAGGAAGAGCAGTAGTTTAGTATATCATCTGATTCATGTATAATCAGTTGTTAGGTTTAGCAGTGTTTGTATAAGAACAGTAGATACAGGTTGTTAGGCTGTTAGACGTCGCTTTCATGGTGACGTCAGCTGAGATGCCTCAGCGGTTTGGTTTTGTCTATAAATGGAGCAGTACTATGTACTGTTACATTTGATTTGTTTTGAGTGAGTTCTTCTCCTCAATCCAATCCTTTCATCTTGTGCAATCCATCCTTGAGGTATCAGGCTGAGGGGGAGCTTAGTTTTTAAGCATGCTTTGTAATCTTTTAATTGACTTTGTAATCTTTCGACTAATGCAAATCATGTGTTTATCTAAACTATTTTCTTCCTTGATTGTGTTTACAAAGTTTGTTGTTCATTTCCGCTGCACTTAAAATCTGTTCATATCTATTTGGTTTGTTCAAATTACACAAACAAACACAATCATGAGAGCCTCAGATCCTAACAATTGGTATCAGAGCCTGGACAGTCAAATTCGATCTAACAATCAATTTGACATAACAGTTCGGCTCAAAATTCATTGATACTAAGGATGGTTGTATTTAGTTGAAAAACAGAGTAACGAGTAAATCATGATCAAAATGGTTATTCAGAAACTCTGTAAATCAACCAAGATGTCATATGACACACAAATCTCACACAACAAGTGATATCATGCATAAGTCACTCATAGTTTTCAGATCTGAAAACATATCTGTTAAACTGTGGGATTATTTCATATTTTCAAAATTGATTTCAATTGCTGTTATGAAAATTGTGATGTCACCTTATTAAAATGCTAAAGTATGAACCTCAGATTAACAAAAACCTATGTTCATAAAACATTAGTGTTTTTGATAACATAAAAAGAGGGAAATTAAAACTTTAGTCATTCAGATCTTATGTGTTGAAAACAGGTTGAGTTCCTCAAAAGGACAAAATTAATTATGTTAAAATACATTAAGAAAATTCACAAAAACTCAGAAGTGTGTTTATCTCAAAACTTTTGAAGTCAAAAGAAAAGAGTATAAACATAAAACACTTATGAGTCAAAGTTTAGGGTAATAATGGTTATTAAGCAACTATGTGCATTCACCTGCTCAGGAAAGGGTTTTGATTCCGGTGAATGAACTCCAAAGAGGACTAGACAAATGTTCAAAAATTCATCCATGTGTCCTCATGTTTGCAATCAACAGACAAAGAAAATGGTACCAAACAGTGGTCATAATGTATTCAAAATGTTCTACCACTGTGGTCAAACCACTGACCATTTTCATAAACTTGAGAATGATATGATTACGTTTTTTTTTTTATTGAAAATATACCAGATCCGTTTTGATGTTGTTCTCAGAAAATCCTTTAACCATTTTTATAAAGGATTCTCTCGTATAATCAGGATATATTATTCATTTTTTTTAGTAATATATTTTTGAACTTTTGATTGTTTTTGTTGGCATTAGTTTCAATCACCTGTCAGGATATAATACCTTATTTTTGTTGGTATTATTGTCCTCATAAATGGGTCAAAAGGAATTGGTACATATGTCAAGATCATATCATACTCAGGTTTGTTTTTAAACATTTATCAAAAGTTGATTGCTAAACTGTGCTTAAATTACTGGGGCACTCATGTTTTAATTGGATATTAAACGAAAATGAGTTGCCTTAGCAAAAAGTTCTCATCATCTGGGGTACTAAACCACTGTCCTTCAAAATTGACATGTGGCAAAAACCTTGAATGAAAATTCTCAAAACAGTTGCTGAAATACTTGTCCTTCAAATCTGTACCATTTACCCTAATCACTGTTTTGTCCAAACATCTGATCACTAAATACTATCCACTACTGAAAGTCAACCACTGACTCTTCATTTTGCTTGGCAAGCACTGATGCTCAAAATCAGTGTCTTATCCACTGATATACTATCCTCTGATAGTAAAAATCTTCCACTGTTACCACTTTATTACCGTTGTAACTACTGATGTTTGGTACATCAGTGGCTCTCAAAACAACTGTCCTCCATTCTTCATCTATATCACCAGAGGTTGACGCGTGCTCAGTTTTTAGCCTTCAGATCATAATAACCGCTGCCACATCAGCAATCACTTTTTCCCTAAATAAAACCCTGATCAAATCCCCCAAACAGGGTTTTACACTGTCGAATTGAATTCCAAAGTTCTCTTCACAAAGCAGTTTCCAACTTTTCTTCCCAAATCACTCTCTGATTCTTCTTCTCCGCAAAAATGACAAAATCAAAATCAAAACCAAAATCAACATCATCTTCAAAAGAGGTCGCTCAAACGGCCAAAGAATCCATCGAGATACCATACAAATCTCCTCATAATTATCTGGGTTTGCTCACAAAACCTACCGATAACCATACCTTCGACTCCATCATTGATACACCTTCTGCATCAAAGTACAAAACTTTGTTGACAGCAGATGCTCCCATTTATCTACAAACCCAGAGAGAGTTCTGGAAAAATACTACGTTTGAAAAACAAGACGGAAAAGTAGTAGCCATTAACTCCTCGATACAGGGTAAAGCGATTCAAATCACTCCGCAATCAATCTCAGAAGTCTTAAAACTCGATGATCAAAAAGGTAAAACTTCTTTTGATAAAAACGAGTTAAAAGCTGATTTTCTGAAAAGGGGATATGCAGAACAATCAAAGGTAGATACCTTACAAAAAGGTTATTTTCCGTCTGCACCCAGATTTTTATTCCACACACTTTTGTCGTGTGTTTCAAATAAAACAACAGCTTTTAACGAAATACCATTGAAGATTCAATGCCTGGGCTATGCCTTTTTAAATAATAAAGATTACAATTATTCCCAGGAAATCTTCAATGACTTGATAAAGAATGTTAATAGCAAAGCATTTTTACTCTTTCCAAGGTTTCTAAGCTATTATTTTCAACAAAAATTTGAAAAAGAAAATGAAAATGTGCCAAAACAAGGTGGATATTTTAAAATAAAAAGTTTAACACCTGAAACATTCACTAGAATGTTGGCACCAATAAAAACAAAAGCAGAGGTGTCCGAGCAGAATTTAGCAGTTACCACTGCTCCTCAGACATCTGCTGTTGTGCCCACTGCTCCAGGTGATCAGAGCAGCACTGCCACTGCTTTGAAACCCACACCTGACATTACCAAAAAGACCAAAAGAAAAACATCCAGAAAACCCACCAAACCCAAAACAAAGGCAACTCTGGAAGATGAGATCCTAGAGCAACTGCATGTGACAAAACAAATGTCACCACAAACCACTGCTGCTACTTCCTCACAGCAGTTGGAAGAAAGATCTCAACCATTGCCTAAAACTCCTCCTGCATCCTCACAAAAGGATCAGGTTGTAACCACAGGGACCCCACAATATGAAGCTCTGGATTCAATCGGATCCATCTTCCTCAGTCCTGATCCCAAGGACATGTCTCTTTCAACTCCCATACCCTCACTAATAATATTACCACAAACCATGCTACCCTTGTTGCATGCAGTTGTTATTGCTCAGACACAAACCAGTTCCTCTCTATCACCTGTCACTGAGAGTATACTCCCACAAGTGACTGGGTCTGATGCTTATACCTCTGCTTTCCCAGCAACAACTGAGGAGGTTACACCCCCTGAGTTACAAATAACTCTCGGTGGTAGTTCAAGTGGAGCAGCAACTACAACTGATGAATCTACAGATCTTCAGTTGGACAGTTGTTTCATTAATAAGACTCCCTTGAAGGCAATTTCTTCTATAGCACCTTCGATAACCACCAGTGAGTTGGTTTTAACCACTGGTACCATAAAAGGATTATCAAGTGCTGAAGAAAGAAGTCCCCAGTACCAAGAACAAGGGGCATCAATGGGTGATTTCTGGGACTCAGTTCCTAAGTCACACATTGATACAACCACTGCTGGTGGGGATTCAGACGATCCTACTAAAGTAGGTGATGATTCAAAATATCAGGAATTGACGGGCAGAGTTGAAAAACTTGAAGATTCAGTTGCTGAAATAAAAGATATGGTGCAAGAGATTTTAAAAGCTCAAAAAGCACAGGCCACTGCTGTTCCACCTCAAGCACCGGCTCCACCACAAGCATTTGCTGCAAATGAGCTCTGGAATATCTTTCAACCCTTACTTGAACACCAAAAGCAGATGGCTGATCAGCAGCATGAAACACATGTAAAAATGCTGACAAACATGGTAGAGTCAAGATTTAAAGATACTCAAGCAGATATTAAAGCTATCAAGGCTCATATACAATGCACGACTCATGATGGAAAAGTTCCCTCTACTATCCTTTTTATGGATAACCCCCTGGCAGATAATGCTAAAAAGGGGGAGAATGTCAAGAAGATGAAGAAAAAGGGAATTGAAGATGGTCTGTATGTTAAACCAGAGCAAGAAAAACAGTCGTCTAAAATCTCAAAAGATTCAACATCTAAAACCTCCATCCAAACAGCTGATACAACAGTGGTTACAAAAACTGCTGTCAGTAGCCAAATAGCTGTCATCTCTTCAACACACACCATTCCATCACACACCACCAAAACCACTGCCCTACCACCATTACCTCCTGTTATAAAACAGAAGACAACAGATGTTACAACATCTGCTGTAATGACAACAGTAGTTGGAACACCAGTTGTTTCAACCACTGTCAATCAATCACAATCACAAACCACTGCCATTCATATCACAACCACTGAGCCACCTAAGACATCATCAGCTTCTCCTACAATAAAAAGGAGAAAGATTGTCATATCTGATGATTCACCACCACCATCACCATCATCAAAAACTACCTCACCACCTCCATCCCCTACTCAAAAGCAGAAGACATCTGCTGACATATCAGCAGTTGTAATGACAACAGCAATTGAAACACCAGTTGTTTCAACAACTGTTAGTCAGTCATCTTCCACTGTTTCCACCAGTCTCACATCACAACCAGCAAAACTCTACACCAGAAAAAGAAAACTTACTCAGCCAGATGAGGATCAATATGATCCCACTGTTGCAAGATATCCGCTAGAACTAGAAGCTATAAAAAATGAGATGAGGCAGTTCTACAATGATGATGATCCTTCAAACAGAAGATTTTCTTCACTAGTTGGCTTCATGGTTCCAGAAGACATAGATGAATATCTTGAACTTAAAGTAAGACAGGATAAGATAAGAGCCAAGGTTGAATGTAAAAGTCAAGGTGATGAAGCCATTGCTGAAAGATTGGAACTTCTGCTCACAAAAGTCGATCTAATAAAAGATTTTGCAAATGAGCTGAGCAAAGAAAAGGCAGAACAACGAAAAGAGATGAGAAGAAAACTTCTTGCATACATAATGCAAGAAAAATTCTATCCTGCTGAAGAAAACCAATTCGAAGAATGGCCAATAGTGCTCTTAAGGCATGAAGCTGATAGGATTGATAGAATCAAGAGCGATCCTAAAAAGAAGAAGAATGCTCCAAATTGGAGTAAATACAAAAAGTTCATCAATGACCAAACAGCTGAGTACAAGAAAAAGAAACAGGAGCTGGTGGATGCAAAGGTGGACACTGCAAATGCCATATCAAAATAGTCAAAGTAGCAAGCTGATGAAGCCTATGAAAGGCTGAAGAAAAGGAAGATAACTGTATCAGGCACTTCAAAGAAGCGTGAACAAATGATGAAGCTTGAACAGCAGATTGAAAACCTCAAAACACTGTTCCGATCTACTCTTATGACAAACCAAGAAAAAGGAGAACAGCGACCAGTGAAGAGGTAAAGGAAAAGGAAGTTGAGTACTTCAAAGAAACCATCATGAAAATGGGTCTAAAAGAAGCGAACTCAGAAAAACTTCAAAACCTTTTTCAGAAGGTGTTAACTAAGCCTGCATCACCAAATACTTCAGAAGTTTCAGACATTGAGCCAAATCAACAAAAGAGACAGGAGCAGATAGAGAAGGAAACTGCAGAAGACATAGCTGCAGCAAACAATGTTATTGAAATGGCCTTCAAAAGAATGTCTGAAAGTCTGTAAGTTTTCACAAGGCCAACATCCCCCCAACTCATCAATGAATAAATCTCTCCCAAGAAACCCATTGGGTTTAAAAGTACTAAAGTGGATGTCTGATCAAAAGACCCACGTATTGACCTTGGTCAGATCCAATGGCGAAGTGAAGTACATATCAAGGAAAGAAGCACTAGGCCTTAGTGTTGAAGATTTGCAGGATCTCCTTGAACTTACACTGTGCCGGGATGAAGATGACACAAGTTCCAAAGAATTTGAAGAAGAATTTAAAAGAAAGGCAAGGGAACTTTTGATGAGTAATAAAGATCCAGAATAATGACAGGTTTTGGCATTATCTGTTCCAGGGGGAGATTGTTGGGATTGAACCCTACCAGAGGAACAGATAATGTAAAGCCAAAACCTGGTCACAACAGTGGATTCACAATAAGCAGCTGTTTACATTAAGTCTTCTCCCTTGAAAGTGATTACAACAGCTGATGGTCTCATATCCACTGCCCAGATACAACTGCTGCTCTGCATAACTACTGATGAAGCCTAGAAGACTGCTGGATACTAAGCACTGCTGGTACAAATTGCTGATGACAAAGCACTGCCCAATCAAGGACTGATCAACCTTGAGGAAAGCATTGATGAATAGGAAGAGCAGTAGTTTAGTATATCATTTGATTCATGTATAGTCAGTTGTTAGGTTTAGCAGTGTTTGTATAAGAACAGTAGATACAGGTTGTTAGGCTGTTAGACGTCGCTTTCATGGTGACGTCAGCTGAGATGCCTCAGTGGTTTGGTTTTGTCTATAAATGGAGCAGTACTCTGTACTGTTACATTTGATTTGTTTTGAGTAAGTTCTTCTCCTCAATCCAATCCTTTCATCTTGTGCAATCCATCCTTGAGGTATCAGGCTGAGGGGGAGCTTAGTTTGTAAGCATGCTTTGTAATCTTTTGATTGACTTTGTAATCTTTCGACTAATGCAAATCATGTGTTTATCTAAACTATTTTCTTCCTTGATTGTGTTTACAAAGTTTGTTGTTCATTTCCGCTGTACTTAAAATATGTTCATATCTATTTGGTTTGTTCAAATTACACATACAAACACAATCATGAGAGCCTCAGATCCTAACAATGTCAAATTTTTATAACTATTATTAAATGTCAATTTTTTTTATAAAACGAATTGTATATATTATAACAAAGTTTTTTATTTATGAATTATTATTATGTCTTTAATTGTCAAATTTTTATTAAACGACTTTTATTTAATACTACTAAATGAGTATTATTACGTTTTTAATTGTCAAACTTTTAAATGTCAAATTTTATTAAATGGGTATATTATAACATTTTATTAAATGTCAATTTTTTTATTTATCAATTATTATTATGTGTTTAATTGTTTCCATAACGCAATGTGTAAGTTAAAAATTGTCAATTTTTTATGTCTTTAATTTTTTTTTCAATTGTCGTTTATTAACCATAACACAACAAGAAACGTAATTCAAATGTAATTAAACATCGTTTTATATTAATACACAAAACATGTAACTTTGATACAGAATGTAACAACTAAACCCTAAATCCTAAATCGCTAATTGTTACATATTCTTGAATTCCTGTACAGGAAAACGATGGGTGCAGCATACACAATTTCGAGACAGACCGGCTGTCTTGAAATTGCGTACCGAACCCTACCTTCCAACGGGATTTCTGCTTCATATCTACCACTCTGAGATGGCACAAGGGATCAGGAGGTTGGAGCAGTGGAGTCGGCATTTCGTTTATCAACCACCGTCCAGTCTTTCGCGTCTTGTCAGGATGGTGAGCGAAGTGGCATTCCCGTTGGTGGAAGGCTCATGAGAACACTAATGAACTCATCTCTTGGAAGAACATGTTACAGGGCAGACTGCGTTAGCTAGCGTCACTGGGAGCTGACAAGGCAACAGGCTACTCTGATAACACGTAATCCTAGATCGGCGTTCTAGTGCATGAATCTGAAATACGAACGTAGTTTCTCCTTAAGGATTACGCTATCACCACCGTCAAAACCCCGACTTTCGATATCCTGTTAATAAAAAATAAAATTTAGCATTAGACTCGGCATTCGAAAATATATTGTAAAAAAAAACACCACAGCCGACCTACCACCACCACCACATCCGACCCACCACCACCACCACTACCACAGCCGACCCATCACCATCACCACCACCACCACCACCACAGCCGACCCACCACCACCACCACAGCCGACCCACCACCACCACAACCTACCCACCACAACCACAACCCCAACACCACCACAAACGGCCAAAATAAAACCACAAAAAAACAAACCTTGAATATTCCGACCGTATAGACCGATACGAGAGCGAAAACTATACGAGAGACGCATGTGGTCCCCTTCCGAATTGTCATCGTGTGGTCCAGAATTCGGTCCAAAAAATACCTTTACATATGTACTTGTTCATTTTAACTATAAGAAGAAAAGAAACTGAAGTTCAATGAGACCTGTATGGGTCGATGAGACGCATATGGAAGTGGAGTGTCATAAATGTCCTGTCAACTTTTCAGAAAAAAGTAGATGTATACGGGTCTCATCGGGCTATACGAGGCATATCGGCTGAAAAGTTGTCAGCCTCCGTACCCCAATACGCGCGTATGGCCCTATGAGCGGCTTATTGAGTTGTTTATTTAAATGCTTGTATCTGTTGTTTGCAAATGTCAGGTATTTTTATCATCCTTACTTGCCACAGTGGTTGTTTGCAAATTCAGAAATATACACCATCTTCACAATCACAAATTCACAATGGTTGTTTCCAAATGTGGTAGGACGGCTGCACTAAGAACATTTTGGACTGAAGCTAATCCCGGACGTCAATTTTACACTTGCCATAGTATGGTATGTTTTTAATCCCATACCCATACCCGGTTATAAAAATATAAATAAAAAAATTGGGTATATGATCGGGTATATAGCCGGGTATTTTTGTCATCCTTACTTTGAAACACTAATTCCTCTTCCGTGACAGGGTTCTAAGTGCAACTTCTTTGTGTGGGTCGATCCTCCCATGTGTCGTCGGGCATGTCTGGTCATCAAAAAACTGATGGATACGAAGGGTGTGCTTCAAAACGAAGTCAAGCATTTGAGAGAGGAGGTTCGAATTTATAAATTACAAGAAGCGGAATTTGAAGATAATCATTCAAGGGTTGTTCGTAAGAGGGAAAGTTATTTGATAATCAGTTGGATTTTTTTGTTGTTGTTTGTCTTGTTATTTTTCATTGTTAGTATGTAAGTTTATGCAAGACATGTAATCAAATATTAGTTATAAATGTCGTTTTTTAATATTATTATAAATATTAAGTTTTTAAAAAAATGTTGTTTTTTTATAATAAGTCGACTAAGCATAAATAACTAAGCATAAATAACAAAACGAACAAACATTCATCAAGTTACAAATGTTTAAACATACCAAAATGAAATAAATACTTGTCCATAGACGCCCAACACAACCAAAATAAACAAAAAGAAATAAATATTTGTTCATACATGCCCACAAATGTTTAACAAAATAAAGTTCACCCAACAAATAGAAATACTAATCCTCCATGTCCTCACCGGTGTCGTCAGAATGATCCCCACCACCTGTCATATGGATCTGCGTAGCGGACGTGCCTGCCTGCGTCCCGGATGGGCCTTCCTCCATGTTGGTACCCGGATACACTCGTGGATGTGGCGGGGGTCGAACCGCCAACCCCGTCTGGGTACGTCTCTCGGCCTCACTAGCCATCACCCACTCCATCAAATCCTCCATCCGGTCCATCCGCCTGTCCATCCGCTGAAACTGTTGTGTCCAGCTAGCCATCATACTATCCTGACCCGCCACCAGCCTCTCAAGGAGACGTTGGGTGGACTAAGGCTACCTCACTGCATGATAAACGCGTTGTGGAATCTGTGGCGGCTCCTGTGGATGCCCCTGGTCAACCTGAGGCTCCATGTCTCCATCCATAACATGCACGTCAGTAATATGCGACATCTCCACCTACCCAGCCTTGAGCAGTGCCTGGTGGACTATCGGTTCGGGTTCAAAAATCTGTTGGTGATTGTCAACAAACCTACGCCCGAGATTCTGAAAGTTCATCGCAATCTTCATCCCTCTCATCGTCCTAAGATCTAAGGGCTCGTGTGGTGCTGCGGTCGGCATATCCTTAAGGAATGGGAAATACAGGTCGCAATGCTGGGCAATACCAGTGATAAACGCCCCTCCAATCAAACGGCTACGCCTCTGCCATTTGCCGTACGAGGCGAAATACTCCGCCAGACAGGGATGGAGGCCGCATGGTGTGCCCGTATATAAGCAGTACAGAAAGAACAGATCCACCTTCGTAACCCACTCGTTGTTTTTGCCACGTGCAGAGATCGGCAAGGCAATGCAGCGGTGTATGTAGCGAACGAGTGGGTCAGGAATCACAGATACTCGGGCCTTCTTACCGAATGGTTCAGGACATAGGGTGAGCCACCAAGCAAACAACTGATCATCAGGCATAGCCGTGATCACGGTGGTATAGATGTCCTGAACCAACTCATCCTCGGTATAGAACCCGGTAGCAACATCAAACTGACACAGCGACATATTTTGTCACTGCCCAAATAAACAGAAAGATACCTCGGGAGGCGGTGGTTCCACGTTCGGATCGTCCATATCCGAATTGGGCTGGTCAGCCGGCCATGGACGAAACACGAATGTGGACAGAAACTCCACCATCATGGTCCTATAAGAAGGCCCAGCCGCCACTGAAAACATTCAATCCCACGGGGAATTCTCCCTGATCAAACCCCGGGCTCTCTCTTCCTCCCCGGCCTCCCGTAAAGCATCCCATGACAACGACCTCTGCAGCCCCACCTTCATTTGTCGCAACCTGTTAAAACGTTTATACTCCCTAAAATTGTTCGGGTAGTCCATATAAGGAATACCCAAACAATAACCCCCGACCATCTCATCGAATCCAGGCCCCTGTCCCGCACCAAACTCCTCCTCGTCCGACGACATATCTGCAAAAATTAATATATAATACGTTTCATACTATAAACTTTTTACAATTTATATAAACTTGTAATAATTTTAGTGACGAATTTTATAGCCGACCCACCACCACCAAACCCGACCCGCCGCCACCACCACTGTCACGTCCCCCGTCCCGGTTTGACCCGGTATAGGAGCCGCGGGACAGAAACCCGTGTTATTTATTAATTGAGTTGACAGCGGAAGATTTAACAGGATCTTTTGAAACTTGAAATGCCCGATTATTTTATTTCATAATTCGGGATAAACCCCGTAATTTACAATAGAGGAATTTCACAAGGAAATTCCCTGATTTACAAAACATGTTTATTTGTTTAACTGAGCCACTACTTCAAGCTTTGTTAGTGCTCCATAGCACTTTTCCTTGGTTCACAGTAGTCACCTGAAACATGTTTTGAAAATATTTTATTAGCGGGGAAATACTTGCGAGTCACTCAAATTTGATAAAACGACACATAGTTATAAATTACAGCATAAGAGCTATTACAATGGCTTTTATCTTATTTTTATCTGGCGCCGTGTCACCTCCTGGTGACGATGGTCATACCACTATTGGGTCCTTTCACCCAAGTAGTGATGATTATCACTATTAGGTTAATGAACCTAACCGTGAGAATTTAGTAATGTGCACAATACCCCACTAGCCAGTAATTCAAGATAACCACGACTTAATCCCTGTAATTATAACTTTTGAAAATGGTTGGAGTATTGTAAAACATTATTGATAAAAAGAGAATGACTCACATTGCATATTTAAACGGGCAGTGTTTTAGCCTACTGATAAGCCTTGTAACCTAATTTAAATAACATGCACACGAACTAGGTTAGTAACTAATACAACATTTACGATAACTCACGAGATTAAAACCCTCACAACGAATGACAAAGTGCAGCACTTAAACATCCATCGAATTCACGACGAATGACAAAGTATAGCACTAATTTGGGCAGCACTTAAACATCCCATCGGATAGTTTAAATCGATCGGACATTGAATCGTAGCAGCAATCGAGTTAATACCATGTATCGTAGCAGCGCCTTGCTATCTTAAATTTCGAATTTGTGTAGTAAAACTTCGTTTTTGAGAAAAGTTTTCGACACAGATAAACTGCTTAGGATCCAAGCAATTTATAGCTGAAAAATGAGGTTTACGCGGCCCGCATAAGCCTCCTCTTGATCTTACGCGGCCCACGAGGGCCATCTAGGCGTAGACTAGGGCATCCGTGTCACACCTAGGTCTGTCACGTGGCTGCCACGTGGCCCTGAACGCTTATCCGGTCAATCCTGCTTTGACGCGGCCCGCGTAAGCCTATGCTCATGGTTGTAAAACAAGGTTTCCAAGGCCGAGTACTCCCCGAGTAGTCGCTACAAGGTAGGTTGCCGACGCGACTTTCTCCAACTCCGCCTTATTACTCGGAATCGATCAAATGCGGTCAACCTCGGCCAAAATCGGATCTAGTTGGTCAATTTGGACCCGTTTTGACTTTAAAAATAATAAAACATAATTTATATGACTATCATAATAAATAATGAATATCATTTTTACGTATTTTGTTATAAATATTAGTAAATTTATGTTATTAGACATATATTTAATTTCCGTCAACTAATTTCTTTATAATTTAACATGTCCGAGTACTCCCCGAGTACTCTCTGCCTATGCCGAGTACTCTCAACTCCCCGGTCGACCGACTAGGGAGCGCCTAGCGACTTTTGCAACCATGCCTATGCTTACTCTTACGCGGCCCGCGTGAAACCCAAAAACCTTGATTTCTTAGTTTTTCATGCACATTAGGGTTTTAGGGGTCCGGGTTTCCACTTACGGGTCGTTTTGGGATATTTTTGAAGGTCCTTACATCCTTCCCACCTTATTTAGAATCTCGTCCTCGATATTTAATGGAATAAGTGAGGATACTTTCGCTTTATCTCCAATTCCAGCTCCCAGGTGTATTCGGGTCCTCTTTTTGACTCCCACTTGACTTTAACTAGTACCAATCTTTTGTGCTTGAGAAACTTGATCTTTCAGTCTTCTATTTGAAGCGGTTTCTCTACGAACTTCAATTTTTCATTTACCTCTATGTCTTGAAGAGGTACTACCAAAGATTCGTCCGATAGACATTTCTTGAGATTGGATACATGAACTACGTCATGTATTCCAGCTAGCTCCTCTGGTAGTTGTAACCGATAAGCAACTGGTCCTATTCACTGGATTACTGGGAATGGTCCTACGTACCTTGGACTTAGCTTTCCTTTCTTACCAAACCGAACTACTCCTTTCCAAGGAGAAACTTTCAATAGTACTTTATCTCCAACTTGAAACTCTAGTGGCTTTCGTCGATTGTCTGCATAACTCTTCTAACGATCTCTAGCCATTTTCAGTCTTTCCTTGATTTGAGTGATCTTGTCGGTGGTCTCTTGCACAATTTCAGGACCTGATAATTAACTTTCTCCTATCTCTGCCCAATAGACTAGAGTTCTGCATTTTCGTCCATATAGTGCTTTGAACGGGGCATCTTCGATACTTGAATGATAACTATTGTTATAGGTGAATTCAATTAAAGGTAGGTGGTCATCCCAGTTTCCACCAAAATCTATCACACATGCCCTAAGCATGTCCTCCAGGGTTTGGATCGTCCTTTCACTTTGTCCGTCTGTTTGAGGATGGTATGCAGTGCTTAAATTTAGTCGGGTTCCCATTGCGTCCTGGAAACTTGTCCAGAAATGGGAAGTGAAACGACTATCTCTATCCGATACAATGGAGAGTGGGACTCCATGTAAGGATACTATCTCGTCTACATACAACTTTGCTAACCTTTCCATGCTAAAGGTTTCTTTCATGGGTAGAAAATGAGCTGATTTGGTTAATCGATCCACAATTACCCAAATTGCGTCATTACCTTTTCTGGTTTTGGGTAACTTAGTAAAAAAATTCATAGTTATAAGTTCCCATTTCCATACATGCATTTCTAATTGTTGGAGTAATCCTGAAGGTTTCTGGTGTTCTGCCTTAACTTGTGAACAAGTAAGACATTTAGAAACATATCTAGCTATGTCCTTTTTCATTCCTATCCACTAGAAATTATTTCTTAAATCTTGATACATTTTATTGTTACCAGGATGCATGGTATACCTAGATTTATGGGCTTCCTCTAAAATCTTATTTCTTAATTCTCCTTGCTTAGGTACCCAAATCCTTTTCCTGTGGAATCTACAAATTCCATCAGATCCTTTCTCTAATTCCTTTATTTTTCCTTTCATTCCTTCAGCATCATCCTTCATTGCTGTTTCTTGAATGTTTTTCAATTGTCCCATTAAGTCTAATTGTAAACTTAATCTAAGAGCACGAACTCGCTTTTACTTCTCATGATACTTACGACTTAGAGCATCTGCGACCACATTTGCTTTTCCTTCGTGATATTGAATATCACAGTCATAGTCACTTAGGATTTCCATCCATCTCCTTTGCCTCATGTTTAATTCTTTTTGCCCAAATATGTACCTTAAGCTCTTATGATCTATATAGACAGTAAACTTACTTCCATACAGATAGTGTCTCCAAATTTTAAGGGCAAAAATTATGGCTCCTAATTCTAAGTCATGTGTCGTATAATTTTCTTCGTGCTTTTTCAATTGCCTTGAGGCATACGTAATTATCTTCTTGCGTTGCATTAGCACACATCCTAATCATAGTTTAGAAGCATCGCAGTAAACTTTAAAATCTTTTGTTACTTCTGGCAAGGCTAGAATTGGAGCATTTGTTAACTTTTTCTTCAAAATATTAAAGGCCTCTTCTTGCCTAGGTCCCCATTCAAACTTAGCTGCTTTACATGTTAACTTAGTTAATGGCACAACTATTTTGGAAAAATCCTTAATGAATCGTCTATAGTAACCAGCTAACCCTAGAAAGCTTCTAACTTCCATAGCTGATTGCGAAACCTTCCACTTGGTAATTGTTTATATTTTGCAAGGATCTACGTGAATACCTTCGTGATTCACCATGTGTCCTAGAAATTGTACCTCCTGCAGCCAAAATTCACACTTCGAGAATTTGGCGTAAAGCTTCTCTTTTCTTAACAAAGTTAAGAGTGCATGCAGGTGCTGACGGTGTTCATCCTGGCTTTTGGAATAAATAAGTATATCGTCGATGAAGACAATTACAAATTTATCCAAATACGGTTTACAAATTCTATTCATCATGTCCATAAATGCTGCAGGAGCATTCGTTAACCCAAAGGGCATGACTGTAAACTCGTAATGACCATACCTAGCTCTGAAAGCAGTTTTAGGTATGTCTTCTTCCTGTACCTTCAATTGATAATATCCAGAGCGTAAGTCTATCTTAGAAAAGTTTCTAGCTCCTTACAATTGATCAAAAAGATCATCAATCATAGGTAATGGATATCGATTCTTAATTGTAACCTTATTTAATTCCCTATAATCGATACACATTCTCATTGACCCATCTTTCTTTTACACAAAAAACACTGGAGCTCCCCACGGGGATGAACTAGGTTGTATAAATCCTTTGCTTAATAATTCATCTAACTGCTTTTTCAATTCTAACATTTCGGTGGGTGCTAACCGATAAGGTGCCTTGGCTATCGGTGTAGTTCCAGGAATTAGATGACTTCTAAATTCTACTTCCCTATTGGGTGGTAATCCCGGTAGTTCTTCTGGGAATACATCCGGGTATTCTGCTACTACAGGAATTTCTTTAAATTCCTTACCTTTCGTGTTAATGATTACTGAAATCATATATACTACTTCTTTTTTTCTTGAATAACTGGTCAACTTCATTACTGAAATGAATTTCAGTGGCTTACGTGGCTTATCTCCTGTAATCACCACTAATTCTCCAATGAGTGTATGAATTTCTATGGAATTTTTATTACAAAGAATTCGAGCATGGTTGGTTACTAACCAATCCATTCCTAATACAACATTAAATCCAGCTAAATTCATAGGTAATCGGTTTACAGAAAACTTATGACCTAAAAGTTCTATTTTTCCTTCTCGCAAAACCTTATCTATGTTAACAGAATTCCCATCTGCTATTTCAACTGTAAAAATCTGCCTAAGGTTGGTTAAGGGTAAGTTAAGTGCTTGGCAGAATGAAGTATTTATAAAACTTTGGTTTGCACCATAGTCAAATAATACTTTTGCATAAACGTCGTGAACTAGGAACGTACCAGCTATCACGTCAGGGATTAGCTCTGCTTCCTGAGTAGTCAACTGGAAGACTCTTGCATTTTTCTTGGTAGTTCCTTCGGCAGGTTTGGCTTTGTTATCAGCTGGTTTGACCAATTTCGGGCAATCTGGCCTAAATTGTCCAGCTTCTCCACAGTTGTAGCAGATTGTGGATTTCTTCCTCCTGCAATCTTCTTCTTGATGTCCTGGAATTTTACATAAATTGCAATATCCCATGCATCTACCAAAATGCTTTCTTTTACAGGTATTGCAAAATGGAACAGTGGAAGATTGCCCAGTTCCCTTTTTCTTGAAATTGCTACGGTTACCCACACTGAATCCCTGGGTAATCTTTTGGGCCACTTCTTTCTATTTTCTTCTCTTGTGCGTATCAGCCCATCAGTTAAAGTGTTGGCTAATTCCACTGCATCGTCAATTGTGCGAGGTCTCGTAGCTTTAACGATATCACGGATTTTGCCAATCAATCCCCAAATAAAGCGGGAAATAAGTACCGGTTCTGGCGAAGCCAGGGTTGGTACCACTCTAGCATATTCGAAGAATGTCGAAGTATACCCTCGACAATCTACATCCACCATCTGGTGGTTCAGAAATTTATTCGCCATTTGTTCTTTCTCGTATTCGGGACAAAATTTTCTTTCCACTAGCCGCTTAAATTCTTCCCAACTCATGGCATAGGCTACATCGCTTCCCTTGGCTTGAAGTACCGTATTCCACGATTCTAGCGCCCCTTCTTTAAAAAGATGTGACGCATACATGACCTTGTCTTCCTCAGCACGTTTACTTATTTTAATCAACGCCTCGGTTTTCTCTAACCAACGCAGTGCAGCAGTCGCCCCTTCGTTGCCTGCAAATTCAACCGGTTTACAGGCAAGGAACTCCTTGTAAGTGCAACCAAGTGTTGCAGCTTTCATTTTCTTAAGGAGTGGGGCTTGCATCCCATCGTTTTCGTTATTAGTATGGTTGCCGCCTCCATTTACACTATTACTGAAATTGTCGCCGTGTGTATGTTTGCCAGGAATAATTTATTGAGGTTCAACTGGATTTTGGGCAGCAGCAAGGATTGCTGGAATAGCATTGGCTATTCCCTGAGCAACGATATTCTCGATATCTTGCCTATTCAGAAATTGATCTCCATTGTTTTGCTCAGATTGATTAACTTCATTAACGAGTTCATTACCAGCGTGTTCCATTTGGTAATTAATTTATATAAGTGATTAGCACAAAATAATTAACAACCAAACATAACAAAATAATTGCACATAATCACGTCAACAAGTATAGCCAAAATTGTCGATTTTTCGACGTTCGATATTTTATATATTATAATATGCGTCCATACAAACCAGTTATGTTACACAAGTTTTATTTTTAGTTATTTTACACGATTATATTTTGATTATTATTATTATTATTAAACACATGCTTCCACCACCACATACTATCCCATCAGCTGGCATTTTCAGAAACGACGTTCTCTCTAGTCGTACTTCCAGGATATTCTTTCTCCCACATCCCTAATTCGGTTCCTTGCATCAATTAGCTACTCGTCATGATGGCGGAGTTCAGCCAAGTTCTCGGAGCTCATAGGTGGGTATAGTGGAGGCTCCAGGTCAAATTGGGGGAAAAGGTATTAGGGTTATTCAAGAGATTTTGAAATTGCCAGTCAGTGGTCCACCATTCCTCCAGTTCTCCTAGAGGTCGGGGGTTAACAAGGGGATCGGGAATAGCAGGTTCCAGATTGACTGGAAGTTGGGCTTCAGCTGGGTAATTGAAAAGAGTTTCATCGGCAGGTCCTATGAGATCGCTATTTACTAGTTGGCGGTCCATTTCTTCCCACGGTGGCATTTCTTGAGTTTGCCCTGAACTCTCCCCAATCTCTATTCCTTTGTCCTTATCTTTGGGATTCTCGGTCTTTACTTTCTGTGTTGCTGGTTTCTTCCTGCGCACACGCCTCCAGCCTACAAGTCTTCTTCTTTTCTTTGGTTTAGGTTTTTCCTGAGGTTGGGCTTGGAATACCATTGGCTCTTCAGTGTCAGCCTGATAGTCTGTAAAGGTATTGGTGATATCCATATTTGAACTATGGATAGAAAAGTTTTGTAGTGCTTCTGATAGTTCATTCATGTTGTTAACATACATGAAGAAACATACACAATTCTAAGTTAATATTTGGTAAATTAAATTTTTACAGAATCACAAAATGGCAATCAGGAAAATTATTAATTACAAATATCTAATTTATACAAACAGATTGATTAAAATGAAATATTACGATTTATATATATATATATATATATATATATATATATATTTATTACAATTACACTAAAATTCAAAATATACTAGTGGTTATGTATCCGTAAATTACTTTAGTTTAGCTAGGTTATAGGAGTATTATTCTCAACATGCGTTTATGTAAAGTTTATCTTCTACTAGGTTGTTATCTAATGGATGAAGCTCTTTTAAAGTTTCTGGCTCGTAGGTGACATAGGTGCTGGTACTGGGTTGTCGATTCAACTATAAATTAGCAATTACTGCTGTAGTGGCTAACATGTAGAGATTTTCCCATTGTTCGTCTAATTCATCTTCCCATGGTGGGTTATTACATGTTTCCTGAATCTCCTTATTAATTATCACTTCCTTTGTTTGTGACTTCTTTATTTTCTCTCAACTTTTTCTAATAATCCAACTTCTTTTCTTAATGGTAAGTGGTTTCTCAAATTGTGCCTTACGAACAAATATTCCTTCCTCAGTATCTGCTGAGTATCTTGAGGAATTTGATTGAAATGAAGTTCCTTTCTCTTTTGGTGAACTATCTAATTGACGATAGATGTCCGAAATTCTTTGCTTTCCCATACCGTGACTAACAAATAGTCAATTAATAAAAACATATAATCTCAGGATGGTAATCAGGAAAATTAAGTATTTCTAAATACTTAATTGGCTTAAATCAGTGGATCTGATACCACCTTTTTCTGTCACGGCCCCCGTCCTGGTTTGACCCGGTCCAGGAGCCGCGGGAAAGAAACCCGTGGTATTTATTAATTGAGTTGACAGCGGAAGATTTAACAGGATCTTTTGAAACTTGAAATGCCCGATTATTTTATTTCATAATTCGATATAAACCCCGTAATTTACAATAGAGGAATTTCACAAGGAAATTCCCTGATTTACAAAACATGTTTATTTGTTTAACTGATCCACTACTTGAAGCTTTGTTAGTGCTTCGTAGCACTTTTCCTTGGTTCACAGTAGTCACCTGAAATATGTTTTGAAAATATTTTATCAGCGGGGAAATACTGGCGAGTCACTCAAATTTGATAAAACGACACATAGTTATAAATTACAGCATAAGAGCTATTACAATGGCTTTTATCTTATTTTTATCTGGCGCCGTGTCACCTCCTGGTGACGATGGTCATACCACTATTGGGTCCTTTCACACAAGTAGTGATGATTATCACTGTTAGGTTAATGAACCTAACTGTGAGAATTTAGTAATGTGCACAATACCCCACTAGCCAGTGATTCAAGATAACCACGACTTAATCCCTGTAATTATAACTTTTGAAAATGGTGGGAGTATTGTAAAACATTATTGATAAAAAGAGAATGACTCACATTGCAGATTTAAACGGACAGATTTTTAGCCTACTGATAAGCCTTGTAACCTAATTTAAATAACATGCACACGAACGAGGTTAGTAACTAATACAGCATTTACGATAACTCACGAGATTAAAACCCTCACAACGAATGATAAAATGCAACACTTAAACATCCATCGAATTCACGACGAATGACAAAGTATAGCCCTAATTTGGGCAGCACTTAAACATCCATCGGATAGTTTAAATCGATCGGACATTGAATCGTAGCAGCGATCGAGTTAATACCCTGTATCGTAGCAGCGCCTTGCTACCTTAAATTTTGAATTTGAGCAGTAAAACTTCGTTTTTGAAAAAAGTTTTCGACACAGATGAACTGCTCAGGATCTAAGCAATTTATAGCTGAAAAATGAGGTTTACGCGGCCCGCGTAAGCCTCCTCTTGATCTTATGCGGCTCGCGAGGGCCATCTAGGCGTAGACTAGGGCATCCGTGTCACACCTAGGTCTGCCACGTGGCTGCCACGTGGCCCTAAACGCTTATCCGGTCAATCCTGCTTTTACGCGGCCCGCGTAAGCCTATGCTTACTCTTACGCGGCCCGCGTGAAACCCAAAAACCTTGATTTCTTAGTTTTTCATGAACATTAGGGTTTTAGGGGTCCGGGTTTCCACTTACGGGTCGTTTTGGGATATTTTTGAAGGTCCTTACAACCACCAAACCCTACCCGCCGCCACCACCACCAAACCCGACCCTCCGCCACTACCACCAAACCCGTCAAACCATAACCGCCACCGTCAAACACTAACTGCCACCGTCCTAAGATCTGACTGCCACCGTCAAACCCTAACCGCCACCGTCAAACACTAACTGCCACCGGCCTAAACTAACCCTCACCGTCAAACACTAACTGCCACCGTCCTAAACTAACCCTCACCGTCAAACACTAACTGCCACCGTCCTAAACTAACCCTCACCGTCAAACACTAACTGCCACCATCCTAAACTAACCCTCATCGTCAAACACCACCGTCAAACACCACCATGAAAACCATCAAACACCACCCTCCACCGGCCAAAATAAAAAAAAAAACAAAAATACACAAAGGAAAGATGAAATAATACACTAACATTTTATGAAAATCTGGACCGTATAGGTTGATACGAGAGAGATCGAACGATACGAGAGAGATCGAACGATACGAGAGAGAGCGTTTGTGTGTGTGTTCTTGGTGTTTTAGTGTGTGGGTTTCGAACTTTTGGATCTATTCTCCCTTTAGTCAAGCTAGAAAACTAGTTTTTGGATCAATGAGGGGCGTAAGGGTCTATGAGAGGCGTATTGTAGGTTTTTTTTCTTTTTTAATATTTGGAACTTAGTGTATGAAAATTAATAATCGGGTTAATCAATCGGTAAGACACTTGTCCCAGTGGAAGGGACGGGTGCATTTAAGTGAGAGGTCACGAGTTTGATCCGGGTGTATAGGCGGGTTTTTTGCATTTTTTGGTTTTTTTTTCTTTTTTAATCTTAATTAAATAACAGAAAATTATTAAATGAACCATTATCTTAACATATTAATTAAACATTAAAGGAAGTTTATTAATTAAATAAATTTCCGTTAAAGTTTATTTATAGGTTATAACAGAAAATTTATTAAATTAATTAAAACAGAAAATTTTTAAATCAATCAAAATAGAAAAATTAATTAAACACAATTCATGTCGTTAATATTAATGAAGTTTTAAATAAGAAGTTTTGAATACTAGTAATAATAATAATAATAATAATAACAATAATAAATAATAATAATAATAATAACAATAATAATAATAATAATAATAATAATAATAAATAACAGCAATAACAATAATAATAATAATAAATAATAATAACAATAAATAATAATAATAATAAATAATAATAAAAATAGTAATAAATATTAATAATAATAATAATAATAATGATAATAATAATAATAATAATAATAATAATAATAATAATAATAATAATAATAATAAAGCATATCACATATTGAGTTGCTCATTGACCAATAAGCCTCCCCTGGTGGACACATTATGAGTGTCTCATTGACCAATAAGCCTCCCCTGTTTGAACTATTCCACCTTTGATAAAAGTGGAAATCATCAGGGGAGACTTATTGGTCAATGAGACACGTATAATGTGTACACTAGGGGAGGCTTATTGGTCAATAAACACCTTCTAAGAGTTGTATATGTGTCTCATTGCCCTATACGACTCATATGCAATTAATTTTTAAAAAACGTTTGTGTGGTAATTAAGGGTTTTTAGGTTATAAAACACCCTGATTAATATTTTTTTTATAAAAAATTATTGCGTACACTATATTTCACGGATGTTACACCTTTGCTAAGTTGACAAATTCTTTTTCATGAAGTTCTATTACTATCTAGTAACGCCATACCCTGTGTAATACGAGACATGTACATTGTCACCCATTCCATAGCTTCTATACGTCGGTGAGGTATTTCGAAATCCATTTCGTACCGGCATCGGGCAATCATCCCGTTAACTTAGCAATGATGAAATAGACACCTTCCACATAAGCGATCGATAAAATGGAATGGTTTGGGTAAACCTCCGGACCATCGAACAAACGGGAAGTAAGTTTGACAAACACCATTGCTTAAATACGTTTTGGCCTGAACACGCTTTGATCCGAACCCGTTTTGACCCATGACCCTACCCGTTTGCCGGGTCTAGTTATATCATCGTTTTTTTAAATGTGCATATGTTTTTATTATTATTATTATTATTATTATTATTATTATTATTATTATTATTATTATTTAAAACTTCATATTTTATGAAATGAATTGTGCATATTTTATGAAATGAATTGTGTTATAAAATGTCAAATTTTCTATTTATCAATTTTTATAATAATAATTGATAAATAAAAAATTTGACATTTTATAATACACACAATTCATTTCATAAAATATGAAGTTTTAAATAGTAATAATAATACTTAATAAAAAAACATATGCAGATTAAAAAAAAACGATGTTATATCTAGTCCCGGCAAACGGGTCGGGCCGGGGTCGGGTAGGGTCTTTGACCCCTGACCCTACCCGACCCGTTTGCCGGGTCTAGTTTTATCATCGTTTTTTTAAATGTGCATATGTTATTTTTATTAAGTATTATTATTATTATTTAAAACTTCATATTTTATGAAATGAATTGTGTGTATTATAAAATGTCAAATTTTTTATTTATCAATTATTATTATGTCTTTAATTATTTTTCACTTTTCATTTATTAACCATAACGCAATGAATACACGAAACATCGTTTTATATTAATATACAAAACATGTCACTTTAATACAAAAAGTAACGACTAAACCAAACCCTAAACTCTAAATCGCTAACTGTTACATATTCTTAAATTCTTGCAAACTGTATCGGTTATTCAGATCTCTATTCGGTCACCATATTGTTGCTATCAAGTTTAAGTATGCATTCCACGGTAAACGTGCTTTTTGCTTCCCTATTACCACATGAAGAACCTCCGACCTGATCTGGCGCTCCCTCGTTGTTGCAGAAGAATTCTCAGTAACCGCTTAGACAGCATGAAGAACTAATCCATACAAAAGGAGTTCTCCCTCGAGGTTGGTGACGCAGAAGCATTGTCGTTGGTGGACGTTCCAGGACATTTCAGTGCATGAATCTGGAATACAAACGCAGTTAAGCGTTTGAATCTGAAATATGAACGCAGTGTACTTCTCCATAAGGATTATGCTACCACCACCATTAAAATACCGACTTTTGATATCCTGTTAATAAAACATACAATTATAGCATTAGACCCGACATCCGAAAATATATTGTTAAAAATAATAATAATAATAATAATAATAATAATAATAATAATAATATTACTTAATAAAAATAACATATGCACATTAAAAAAAACGATGATATAAGTCTATACCCGGCAAACGGGTCGGGCCGCGGGTCGGGTAGGGTTACGCCACCACCACCACCACAGCCACCACCACACCCGCCTAACCACCACCATAACCACTACCACCACCACAGCCACCACCACACCCGCCTAACCACCACCACAACAACCACCACCACCACCACCACAACTGTCAATCCCCACTACCACAACCACCACTACCACAACCACCACCACCACAACCACAGCCACCACCACACCCGCCTAACCACCACCACTACCACAACCACCACCACCACAGCCGTCAATCCCCACCACCACCACAACCACCACCACCACAACCACCACTACCATCACAGCCACCACCACACCCGATAACCACCACCAAGGATCCTTAGTCTCTTCAAGCTGTTGAACTTCCAATTCAGCTTCCCTTTGTAGATCACTACTGAAATCAGCCACAAAGTCAGCTAAGGCTTGGGATTTAATGGCAGTTCTTGGTTTATATTTGATATCATATACACTAAGCTTGACTGCCCACTTTGCCATCCTTCCTGACATTTCAGGTTTCCTGAGAACATTCTTGATAGGAAAGTTAGTCTTAACAATAATATGATGAGTTTCAAAATAATGGCGTAATTTAGTAGATGCCATAATCAAAGCAAGAATAAGTTTCTCCAATTGAGAATACCTGGACTCAACATCAAGTAGACTTTTACTTACATAGTATACAGGATGTTGAGTACCTTCATGATCATTAACAAGGACTGCACTTACTTCATTAGTAGAAACTGCTAAGTATAAGGATAATATATCCCCTTTTCTGGTTTCATGCTTTTCGGTCCACTCAAATTTTTTGTTCTTTCTCAGGATGTCATAGAATTCCTTGCATTTCTCTGATGACTTTGAGATGAACCTGTTCAAGGCTGCGATCCTTCCTGTCAATCTTTGCACATCCTTGGCATTGGCAGGAGACTTAATATTCACAATGGCCTTGATTTGTTCTGGACTAGCCTCTATCCCTCTTTTTGTCATCATATAACCTAAAAACTTGCCAGCTTTTACACCAAAGTGGCACTTGGAAGGATTCAATTTCATGTTGAATTTATCGAGGATATCAAATGCTTCTTCCAAATCTCTAAGGTAATCCTCAGCTCTGTTGGACTTAACCACCATGTCATCAATATAGACTTCCATTGTGTGTCCAATTTGTTCTTTAAACAGCATATTAACTAGCCTTTGGTATGTAGCACGTGCATTTCTTAGTCCAAAGGGCATAGCAATATAACAATAGATACCAGTGGGGGTCATAAAGGCTGTATCCTCTTGATCAGATGGTTCCATCTGAATGTGCTGAAATCAAGATGAAGCATCCATAAAAGTTAACAACTCATGACCCGCTGTAGCATCCACCATGGAATCAATGTGGGGTAATGGGAAAGGATCCTTGGGACATGCCTTATTTAAATCAGTAAAACCAACACATACCCTCCACTTTCCATTTTTCTTTTGAATAATAACCACATTGGCTAACCACCTTGGATACTTTACTTCTCTAATCATACCTGCTTTGAGCAGTTTATCTACCTCCTCTTGAATGATGGAATTTCTTTCAGGTGTAAACTTTCTCCTCTTCTGATGTATAGGCTTGAAAGACCTGTCAATGCCAAGTTTATGAGTAATGACATCTTTAGAAATACCTGTCATGTCTTCACGTTTCCAGGCGAAGGTTGCTTTTACTTTTTAAGAAGGATACCAAATCATGTTCAATGGTATCGAGGATCCCGGATCCTATAAAAACATTGGATTTAGGATCCTGAGGATCCATCAAGATATCTTTGACATCTTGTTCTCTTGCCTCCAGGACATCTCTTGAAGGGTACTTTAATTGCTATGCTCCACTAGGTTTCGAGGCTGGCTTCATTGATGAGGTGTAACAATTCTTGGCTTCTTGTTGCTCACTTTCTATCTTCACCACACCCCATGGAGTAGGGATTTTAACACACTGATGATATGTAGATGGGACTGCTTTCATATCATGTATCCATGGCCTGCCAAGGATAACATTACAACAAGATAAGCAATCTATAACACAAAATTTTTTAATAGAATTTACTCCCTCTATGTAAATAGGAAGTTTGATGTCCCCCAATGTATTCTTGGTTTCTCCACTGAATCCCACAAGAACTGATGATCTTTGGATGATTTCTGATTCTGGGATGTTCATTCTTTTGAAGACATCAAGTTGGATAATGTTCACTGAGCTTCCTCCATCTATAAGAATCCTACGAACAAAATGATTAGAAATAAATAATGTAATAACAAGACCATCATGATGAAGATCCTGAATATCTACACGGTCATCCTATTCAAATGATATAACTTTTTGCTCTGTAAGGATAGAAGTTCGAATAGGCCTATCCCCATTCTCCATTTTTTTCTTTGGCATGCCTCTTGGCTGCTGAAAAGGAAGTGCCACATATGTCTGATCCACCAGAGATAAAGTTGATAATTTGGGCATCAGCTGGAGGAGCAGGAGCCCTTTCTGGAACCTTTTCAGGATCCTGGATCCTTGATTTCTTTCTTCCGAATAGTTCCTTCAAGTATCCTTTGCTTAACAGGTAACCGATCTCTTTTCTGAGTGCTATGCATTCGTCAGTGAGATGACCAAAATCTTCATGATATGCACACCATTTGGATTTGTCTTTTGTGGCAGCCGGCTTGCCATTCTTTCTAGGCCACCTGGCTTTGTCACCTAAATTCTGCATAGCAAGGATCAATTCATTGTTATCAACAGCAAAGCAATAGTCAGAAATAGGAGGATAATCCTCATCATCTTCTTCTTGCTCCACAGAATGCACGTTTTGGTTATCAAACTTGTTGTATGATTTGGATTTGTTGTTCCTGAAATAAGATTCTTGCTTTTCTTGCTTTGAGGATCCTGACAGTCTCTCCCAGATCCTTTTGTCATCCTCTAAACAGATGAACCTAAGAACATATTTGAGTCATTGATAATTTAAATCAAGGGTTGGTATTGATTATCAATAAAACCATTATAATTAATAATCAATACTATCAAGTTAAGAGTATTTAAGTCATATAGTCATTTCTCATTAAATACTAATTCCACCAAGTGTTTTTAAACTAAAATAACTTTTATATACTTCATTATTTTTGAAAAAAAAAATTATACCATAAAATCAAGTATTTTTTTATCTTTAATATGAGTACCATATTGTTATAGTTTTTTTTATTTATAAAAGTGACTTTTAAAAAAGTTACAAAAAGGTGTTTTATAATTGTGCTAATTATGTAGTTGGAATGTGATAATATGAAAAATGTATTGTGTTGATTTTAAATATATACATAAGTTCTTATTTTGTTGTGTAATTCTTATGTGTTGCTATTTTCTCCTTTTGTGTTGTTATTGGGAGCCTATTTGAAATAAACTTGTTTTCTACTAGTTATGTAATAGTATGTGCTATTTACAAAATTAAAACAAAAACATGAAATTGTGCTAGCATGTAACAGTATGTGTTGTTTATAAATTAAAAAAAATGAAATTGTGCTAGTTATGTAATAGTATCTGTTGTTTACAAAATAAAAATAAAAACATGAAATTGTGCTGATTACGGTGCTGATTAATGTGTTGATTACAGTGTTATGATGATTACGGGATGTGTTGACGGTGGTGATGTGGGATGTTACTGCCGGATGTGCTGACGGTGGTGTTACCGTGTTGATTAAGTGTAAGTCCCAAAACTACCAATCGGATATCAAAAATCACAATCAAAAGTGCGAAAAACTAATGAAAGTGAGATGAACAAGAACGAAAATGATTGAATTAAGATCAAAGTGCACACGGTTTCTAAGAACCGTCTGGTACACAGAATTCGAAAATACTAGGAAGAACAAAATGTGAACAGCAACCTAATACTGACCTAGGCTCACCCTATTTATAGTTACATAGGGTGACCTAATTACAGACTGGGCCAAGCCCACATGCACAATATTAACTAAACAGGCCCAAATCCCTTAATTAGCCCACATGGCTTATTCTAATAGTATATAACCCACTAGTAAGCTAAGCCCAATAGCTTATAATTGTGTTTGATAAAGATAAGCTTAAACCTACTCAGTTATATGGCCTTACAATTTCCCCTAGGTTTATGATGTCTTTATCAAACTGCAGTCTATCACATGTTTTTGTTGGAAGATACTTCATATTTTCATCTTCAAACTTGGGCTCTTTTGTTCTTCCTAGTATTTTCAAATTTTGTGTACCAGATGGTTCTTAGAAACCGTGTGCACTTTGATCTTAATTCAATCATTTTCGTTCTTGTTCATCTCACTTTCATTAGTTTTCCGCACTTTTGATTGTGATTTTGATTTTCGATACCTAGTTTTGGGACTTACAGTGGTATTAGAGCCTAAGAAGTCTTTTGAAAGGCTCGGTTCGTTGGATATCACTCGAAGAACAAGATTGAAGACAAAGACAGAAAAAGATTTGAAGAACACGAAGAACACTGTTGAAGATCAAGAAAAATTCGAAAAGTCATATGTTTGATCTGTTTTGGAGAAAATTAATTGTGGTTGCATGTTTGTAGGAGTTTTTGGTGGAAAGAATCAAGAAAATTAAAATTTCAAATCAAATCCGTGATTTTCGGGATTTGATTTTTGGTTTCTTTACAAGGAATTAGTGTGCGACAACATCAGACATTTATATCTTGGTTACTGTGAGAAAAATAAGTGTGCGACATCATTCATCTGTTTTCAAAAAAGAAGTACTTATGAACCTGCTTGAAAGAGAAGACATTGACAAAGAAAAAAGTTGCTTAGAATCCTCCTATTGCATTCTTTTCAACAAGATTTTCAAGCAAAACTGATCGTGATTAAGAAGAACTAAAAGCCTAAGTTTGAAGATTAAAAGATGAAGTATCTTCTGATAGAGACATGACAAAGACAGTAGTTTGATAAAGACAGCATAAACCTAGGGGATATTTTAAGGCCATATAATTGTGTAGGTTTACGCTTATCTTTATCAAACATAAGTATAGGCTATTGGACTTAGCCTTGTAGTGGGTTAGATGGTATTGGGATAAGCCATGTGGGCTAATTAAGTGATTTGGGCTTATTTAGTCAATAGTGTGCATGTGGGCCTGGCCCAACTTGTAATTAGGCCACCTTATGTAACTATAAATAGGGTGAGCCTAGTCTATTTTAGTGTTGTTGTTTTTATTGTTCTTCTTAGTTATTCTTGAGATAGTGTAACCGTGTACCAGACGATCCTTTGAGATCGTGTGCACGTTGAGATTCAATCAATACAATCGAGTTCGTGATTTCTTGTGCGTTGTGTTTTCGTGTTTTTCTCGAATCTTACCAAGTTTGGATTCCGCCCATCGTTGGTGATTGTTTGAAATCAGTGTTAGATCTGCTTTTTGGGACCTACATTAAGGTACTGATGTTGACGATGTGCTGATTATGGTGTTGATAATGATGCTGATTACGGTGCTGCGGATGATGTGATTACAGTGCTGATGATGCTAATTACGGTGCTGATTCGATGATGAGGAATAGATTAGGAGATTACGATTTGAATTAATCTTACATGAATTTAGAGATAATTTAATTATCGTTTTTAAATAGACATAAATAAAATGGTATAAAAAGTCTAAAATACTCTTAAATCATTTTTTTATTTAAGGACACATGTTATTATACTGTTGGTTCTTATAGTTTGTACAAAAATACTTGTTTCCCTTATATAAATGTATAAATGTGTAGCTCAAGTATAAAAAGATAAATATAATAAAAGGTTAAATGGGCAGTTCGATCTACTACACTATTCATTCTAGGTGTTTCGAACCGCTCTGAACCATTAATCCGTCAAACGTCAAATCTGAAACATTTGGATTTCAAACCAGTCAGACTGAGGGGAGTGGGGCGACTCCCACCCCCAAGTCGTCCCCAAGTCGCCCCCAACACCGCCCCCTATGGCAACCTCCTTGAAAACTTTGGCCTGCCCGACTTGTATAGGTCGCCCTTCCTTTTCAAATGATTTTGTTTTATCCAACCATAAAATAATAGCTTATTTAACTACCAATCACAACATGCCACCTCAACAGTAAGTTGCCATGAACACCACCCCCACTTTTTTACCCAACTTCCTTCACGCTGACGTGGTGCCACATGGCGTAAGTCGCCCTTCCTTGGATAGCCCCACTCCCCTCAGTCTCAGCTTGCATCTGTTGGTTAGTTCGACCAGTTTAGTCGTTTATAATTATAATAAAATATTATAGGTATGTGTAATTTAGATGTTTTTTATGATTATGTTACGGTTTTGCTCGAATCTGTATCTAATGGAAATTCTAATGAGATATAAACCAAGAGTTGTTTGTTAAACTTTTTTTTTTCTTTTCAAAATTCTAATACTTAAAAGTTAAATTCTAATTAAAACCTATATAAATTAGCAAACTTTTTGTGCATAAGGACTTGTAAGTTGTGCTTTGGGTGTTTTCCAAAAAAAAAAAATTGATTTTTTAGTATTAACCCAAAGGTTTGTACCTTTTTCAATTTTAACCCTACATAATTTGTTTTTTTAACTTTAACACAAAACTTTTCATTATTTGCAATTTAACTTCACAACTTTTGTCACTTATACTTTTCATCTTTCGCAAATTTTCGTTTTACGTATAGTTCTAAATTTTTCGAGTTAATACGACTCAATGTGCATGTGTGGTTCAACGTTTTTACCTCTATTTTTCCATGTTTGACAGGTTCGTCGCTATACGCATATTATAGGTCGAGTCAGTGTTGGTTGTCAATGACGGTTGTGTGACATTAGTACTATTTGACACCGTTTTACGCCCCGCCGCAACGCGGGGTGTGCTTTGGGGATTTTTCAAAGAAAAAATTGTTATGCATATGGTTGTCGTAACGTTGGCTTTGGGAGTTTTCCAAAACAAAATTGATTTTTTTTACTTTTCACCCAAAAGTATTTCATAAATTACTTTTAACCCAAAACTATTTGTTTTTTACTTTTAACCCAAAACTTTTTATCTTTTACAATCTATCCTCATAACTTTTTTTACTTTCAACTTTGGTCCTTTATAGTTTTCATTTTCTGCAAATTTTGCGCTCTATGCTTGGTTCTAAATTTTGTGACTTAACACATCGTGCGTCTTTGGCTTAACGTTTTTACGTTTCGTTCTAAATTTTGCGAGTTAACACGATGCAACGTGCGTGTGTGGATGAACGTTTTTACATCGTCTATTTTTACCCCGTTTGACAGGTTTAACATAACGTGTGGGTCGTAGATCGACTTAGTTATAAATAAAGAATCCCAGCCGCATTGCGGCGGGTCGTAATCCTAGTTGTTTAAAATTTGCAGTAAAAAGTATAAATCCGACAGACTCAAACTTGTCTAGATCACCTCAAGGTAAGTTTAACTTTGACACTTGACATGAGTTTAGGATTTTGATTCTGAATATTTTATCTAGCTATTATAAATATGTTTATTTGATTTTTCATGGATCTTTAAGCTTGTTAGTTACTTTGTTATGATTCTATCTTTAGTTTAAATATTTAATAGACATTTTATCATAATAATTAGTTGGTTATAATTATCATTAGTTATTTAATACACTGAAAAAATGTTATTCACCATATAATTTATTTTTAGTATAAATTCTTTTACTGAGAAGATCCACTCCCCTCTTAAACTTGATTTAACTGAAATTATATATACAATTTAAACAGCAAAAAATCTCAAATGTAAACCTACCTTACTTGGGAATGGATTTGATGAAGTATTTCTATAATGTTAATTAATTAGAGTCACATTACTATATAAAGAAGATGGCTTTCGGTTATTTATTTAATATATATACAAAAGATGTTATTCATCAATATCTTTTTGTGAACAGTAAAATAATTTTATAACATCTATTTATGTTCATTTTATAAAATATGATTTTCCTCCTATCATTTGCTTTGTTAACTATAATTTTTTTTTGTACAATTATGTATACTTTTTTTCTTGACATTTCGTAAATTTTATAAAATTATGTATAAATTTCTTTCGTGACATTTCGTTAAATTTTTTTTACTACGAAGTTGCATTCAATGTAGCGAGTTTTTTTTTGTATCATATGCTATACGAATGCACCGGTATCATGACGAACCGTTTCTCACCAAACAATATTGATGCCGGAATTGTTATTAGTATTCGTTCTATGCTTTTCAATTTAATGTAAAACACGTTTCAATACTCTTTTAAGCATACCTCAACTTTGTTTTTTTTTTTTCTCTTTCGATTGCTATAGTGAATACCAATACCATAACAAACTGACTCAAACCGATACCCGACCCAATTTCCGTCCCCTAACAAAAATCCCACCAGTAATGGCATAAATTAATATTATTCATGCAGGTTGAAAAAGACCCATGTATATCTTTCTAGAGGATATGTTCTGTTCTTATCATTGGTGATCGATAGCCTAGAAAGAGGCCACGTATATCATAGATGCGTAACACGTGTGACGACATCGGTTCAAACACCCATAACCCTCCTCTTTTTCCTCTCCTATGAACCGGTATCTGAAAACCAGACAACACCGGATTGGTTCAAACGGATATGACAAAACATCTTAGTCACGCTTGTTCCACAAACAGCAAGAAAGTCGAATGTGGGTCCCACTGTCACGATTTCTAGCCAATCAGATTGCAAGAAGTGTCCCTTACAGGGGGCACGTATCCTACTACTCCTGGAGATTCGTGTTAAAATAGATTTTTTTGGGTTCCCTGATAAGGCAAGTTGGGGTCGGGTTATCGGGTTAAACCGGTCCAGATGTGGACACGTGGTCCACTCTGGTTTTTCCTTGGGTTCTTTTCTTTTCGTTTTGTTGTATCTGACGGTGAGACCTCAGGGATTCTACAACGTTTTGGTTTTTAATGATTTTATATTAAGAGTAAAATACCTGGTCCATGTGGTTTTGTAAAATAACACCTATAGTCCCTAACTTTTGGAAATTACACCGGTGGTCCCTGTGGTTTGCCAATTTGTTACTCGGATAGTCCTTGGAGTGGATGTAGGTTAGTTTTCTCTGTTAAGTCCATCCGAAATTACTTATTAACATGGCATGGAATTGTTTTTAGGTGTTTTTAAGATTCCTTATTGGGTGGGTTTTGAGTGTTTTTAAAGAATGATTGTTTTTCTGATGTGGCGGGTAACATGTCACGTTTTTAGATGTTTTTTGTGCTCCTTATTGTGGATGCTCTAAACGCACGCCAAGAAACCACAACAAAATATTGTCGCCATAGGATCACCACCACCAGAAACGAATTTGTAACTCAAAACCCAACACCGTCTTTTAATTTCTACTACTAAAAAATTCACATCGACATCTCACACCCACAAACCCGGTTCTTCATTTTCTTATTAATGCCACAAAATTGGGTTTCATGGATTTTCCGGTGACTACTCAATTTGTTTCATGGAGTTCAAGATTTGTTCTTCCCATATTACTCTACAAATTTTGATTTGGTTTTTAGGTGAATCCAGAGATTGCATATGATTTCTGAAATTTCACTATGTAATTTCTTTCTATAGTGATCTGTGATCAGAAGAAACTTGCTTTTTACTTGTGAAATTGAATTTTATATGAATTCTTCCAATATCCTTTTCATGGAACTGTGATATGAAACCAGATTTCAATATGGATTTGCAGATGAATGTGGTGGTGGTGTGGGTGTTTGTAGGTGAATAAGGTGGGTCCACACTTTTAGTAATCCATATTGGTTTTTTATTTTTTATAGGGAGGGGTAAATAAGTAATTTGAGATGGACTTAACAGAGAAAACTAACATGCATCCACTCTAGGGACTATCCGAGTAACAAACTATCGAACCACAGGGACCAACGGTGTAATTTTCAAAAGTTGGGGACTATAGGTGTTATTTTATAAAACCACAGGGACCATCCATGCATTTTACTCTTATATTATTTAGAAACTTAGTTGTAGAAAAGGGTTTTGATCTAAAGATATCTTGTTAACTTAGTGTAAAATTTTATATCTTGTTAACTTAATAAAATAAAATGTTATGACATCACTCTATATAAAAAACTAACTTTTTGATTAGGCCTTTGGGCTTAACTACAACTAAGTGATACATCAACTTTTTTTTCTCATTTCATTTTGTCTCACTCTAAAAAAATAGTTTAATCCCATTAACTTTATCTCATCTTATCTTTTAGTGGTTGAAATTAATTCAATCTCTTAACATTGGATTAATATGTTAACATATAACCCATTTAATGCCCTTTAACACAAGGAGGGAGTAGTTTGCAATGTTAGTTAATATGTCATGTCATTATTAACACACTATACGTTAGAGTACACCCCATGACCTTAGTATCGTACATATATAGAAAACAACTTTGTGAATAATATCGTATTTTTAAGAAGTGGATATTATACATGTTTGTATCTCTTTGGTGAAGCATTATCTAGTTACAAATAAAAAAGATGTGTCTATTAAACCTTTAAACTCAAGTTTTATTTTATTTTTTAAAGTAGACAAATTATGCTAAACTTCGGTGTGTTTTATCTCAAAGTATGTAACTAATGCCACTTTGTGTAGTAGTTTTTCAGGGTGGATGGTGCATTTGGGACATGATTCTTCACTAACGTTGAAGACTCGTACTGTCGGTCAAACGCATCTTTTGGCCTCGAGTGTGGTCTAGACACGTAACGTCTCTCTTTAGTGATTTAGCCCGACCCATATCTAGAAACTTATTCTATGGTATCGAGTAGTTGGCCAACGGTATCTCACCCTTGATTTTGTGGATGATCGATGCCATATTTCTGTGACGAGTGGTCCATTTTTAAAATCAATAACTAAGATGCTTTTATTTATTTTCCTTTTGAACGGCTAATTTTTCCCATTAAATACTTACATCTCCCAAGGATTGAACCTTGGTCACCTCACAAGAGATAATTCCTCTTGACCACTAGGCTATAACCCAAGTCGCGGATGCTTTTATTTAGCTTTCATTTTTATAGTAAATGGAATTTGAAGCAATGTATATGGGTTTGGCATTTAAAGTATTGAAGTGGAAAGTTGGCATGTTTTTTTTGAACAGTGAGAACCTTTAACTTGTTGTGAGAGAGATCTCACACCCTCCTAAACAGAAGGCCCTAATCCTACTCTGGCCAGACTATAGTGTATTAACCAGGTCCACGCTGGCGTCAGAGTTTGGCTAACGGCATGTATATGCTTTCATTTTGGATGTTTGGGTCTTTCGGTGGGTGCCAACGTGATCATTTTGGATATCCCTTTATATTACCTTTTTTTTATTGGAATGAATAAAGCATATAATCTGCAGGTTGTATAATTTGCTTCAGATATGAACCCGATTGGATGAATTCATCCGAGACATTATTTTGATAAGTACAATGGAAGGTGGGAGATCAAGCATTATTTAGCTGGTACCTCTATTATGAAGTTTTTAAAAGAGCAATCGATGGGTCCAATATAAAAAAAGTCAACATTGCTGGATCTAATATCCACAACTTAGTGTTATTTCTTTCTCTAAATATACTTGAAGCAAAGACTAGATTGTCTAATGTATGGTATGGTATTTACCCCATAAAATAGTTTAGGTTCATGTCCTAACTAGTGCAAGGATAAATATAGTATATTGATATATAAAATTGTTGCCAAAAAAAAACTTATAAATCTAACGTCAGAAACATAATTTCATAATACGACTAGAATTAAATACCAAAAGTTCTAAAAGCACTACAATATTCTTTTCTTATCTGCGAATTAAATATAAGAGTAAACTGTAATTTTACCCCCTGAGGTTAGGGGTCATTGGCACTCTTACCCCCCTAAGGAAATAATTGCAATTTTACCCCCAACTGTTCACTGTTATGTCGCAACCTTACCCCCTAAGCTCAATTTTTTGACTGATCTGTTGACTTGGTGGTGAAATGACTATTATACCCTTTTATTTTACCCCCTGTGTTTTGTTTACTCTGTAATTTTACCCCCTGCCACCACTGCCACCGCCATTCACCACCACAACCACCACTGCCACCTCCAGCCACCACCCTCAACCACCACCCAAAGGATCAGAATAATCACGATGCCTACTTTCTGATTTTTCTTTATCAGAATACCGATCAAAACTACCGTAAGACCTCAAATAAGGTGATCCGTTACTACTAGATGCGCGTCTGAAGTATGAAGAAGTCGTCCTTTCTGAAACAGATGGGCGTCCTAACTCGTTATCACTTATGTTAACAAGTGACTTATTTCGTGAGGTCTTCGACACACCTTGTTCATCTACAAAACAACATTGTCATATACATATACAGTATACACACAACCAAAACTGTGAAAACAATACATTAGATAAAATATAACAGAATTACCAGAGTGGTGAGATGTAGTGCTTAAGCTTCCACTGCTCTTTAACCATTCGGGTACGAACGTTGGCTCACTTCTCTCCATACTTAATGCTGAACATTATAAAAACCGAATAACATAGAACCAATGTGCATCGACAAAAGCCCGTGTGAAAAAAAAAAACCAAAGCTTTGAATACTATCCTAAGTTGTTAGGCACTGGTCATTGTTCCCCTCTACCCTTTGTAAATTCAATAATAATTGCAGTTTACTCTATATATAATAAAAATAATAATAAAAATAATAATAAAAATAAATATAGGGTAAGATTACCAAAATACCCTTACATATAATGGTCAAACTACCGTTGACTGTGCTTAGGGGGTAAGGTTGCGACATAACAGTGAACAGTGGGGGGTAAAATTGCAATTATTTCCTTAGGGGGGGTAAGAGTGCCAATGACCCCTAACCTCAGGGGGTAAAATTGCAGTTTACTTTAAATATAATAAAAAAACTAGCCAAAAGCTAGCTTAGAAACAGAAACAATACACAAAAGGAGGAGATTTTATAACCAACCCGTTCAACTAACGTCTATTCTCCTATTTCGATTCACAATCCACAAATAGGAAAAAAATCAGAATAAGGTCAAACATGTTTCCTTTACGCCGGTCCTTAGTTGAGAGCAAACACCATGTCATTTCGAAACCTCTAAATAACCCACCAAATCTTAAGAATGATCCCGTGGACAAGTTGTATTTTATACTTTGTCAACTTTAGAGAATCCAACCAAGGGGATAAGATCCATCGGCTTGTATGAATAAAGGGGATGAAAATGGAGCCAACTAAAGGTCATCGGCCATACTCGAGAGGCTAATTCACAAGAGCCTAGTACATGTTCCAAACTTTCCTCCACCATGTCACAAACAAGGCATAAAACACTTGGGATGGCCATACCTTTATCCACCTACGATTTAATAAAACACGCTAACTCAAAATGTTCACCTTAATACGAACATTTGGATTCCATCTCATTTCAATTGACCCACATGGTATGCACACGTTATCCATAAGTATATCGATACTTTTAACCGAAATTGATTCATCCTTGTCAAAATCCCAAACCCATCTATCCACTTCGGAATCAAAACTTATATCATTTAAAAGCTGCATAAGATTGTTTAGTTGATTCGTGTCTAGGCCTCCTCTAACTGGCTAACACCAAGACCACCTCCACCTATCTAACCCTTGACGAGAGCTAATCGAACAGTCACTTTGAAAATCCGAACGAAATAGTCTGAGAAATCTAACCCTAAGCTTCTCATCCTTAGGGATGGCAATAGGTCGGGTTCAGGCTAGGTATTGGTAATCCCAACACCATACCCAGTAGTAAAATCATATCCCATACTCGGCCCAATACCTGTTAGGTGCGAGTATCGGGTATACCCGCCAGTTTCATAAGAAAATACTTGTTGGGATTTTCAATTACATTTTTTTTCTTACCATTCTAATTTATATATAATTTATATTCTTAATAATATATAAAATATGTAAATATGATGATGATACAAATTTAAAAAGACAATTTTTTATTAGTAACATACAAATGTAAATAATATCATTAAGTTATGGGTAAATTACAGTTTTTGTCTTTTATATTTGTAACGGATTGCAACGGATAGCCTTTAACTTCAATAATTACAGTCACAGTCCTTTTTTTGTAAAACTCATAACACCCTACGTCCTTTGGCACTAACTAAGTTAAATTTTTCAGTTAAACATGACATGTGCCCTTGCACATGAGGGTAAGTTAGTAATTTTACTATTATACTTGAAATAAATTTTTGAAAATAAAAATCCAAATCTCATCATCTACCTCTCTATCTCAAATTTGTCTATCCCGTCTCTCTCTCTCTCTCTCTCAAACCATCCCCCACCACCAGATCCACCACACCACCGCCTCCATATAGATCTACCACACCTCTCCATCCAGATCCACGATATTTTTGTGAAGTTGGCGGCTGAGACTTCCAAACTCGCCAGGTACAACAAGAAGAACACACTTCTTCCAGAGAAATCCAACAAAATCAACATAGTAATCTTTAACATCTTATACATGCTGTCCATTTAGCCACTATGGGTATTTTTTTCCCATTTTACCCATTCTAAAATAATATAGCAAAATCAATGTTGGAACATACCCGATTTGCGGAAAACGATCTAACGGAATTTGTTGATTAAAACCGACTGAAGAGATTGCAGTCATCGAAATAAACTTGGATTCCTCTTGGAATCGTGATACACTTTCAGATCAAACTATTTGTTGGTACTAACAAATGTTCAATCGGATAAGACCAAAAGGTTTGTCAAGAACGAATTTAGTTTGTATGTTGAGAAGAAACCATACCCTCCTGATCATGCGACCAGACTGTTATCTCTGATGTTCGACCAAGAAACTGTATATGTTGTCTTTTGTGTGAAAACTGTACCACTTGTTTACAAAGCCAATCGGTTTTGTTTATAATAAGTCAACTACGTTATATACCCGTGAGCTTCACGGGTTATGGGTTGTGTTAAAAAATTATATTTACAAAAGAAATTTTTTATATGATTTCTTATAAGTGGATAATCATTCATGTTTGGCAAACATTACCAACAAAAAAATGTACCATACAATGCATTTATTTTGGGACAACCCGAAAAAGAAATTGTTACATATATTTTGAGACCCTGGAAATTAATATATTAGGCTATCGGATCGAGCCCAGATCAATTCCTCTCTGTTGTAAGGCTGTCAACGTGGGTAACCCATTTAAAGCAACCCTCCACGCTAAAAAAATCACTTTCAAAAGAGACCAATTGTTCCAGCAAAAACCAAACCCACGTGCGATACGGTACCAGTTAAGTCAAACCACTTATGAAGAAATGGGTTGAAATTGCTTCCATAAATGATCAGATCAGAGATAGTTGCACGAAGAGCATCTTCAGCAGCCACACAAACTTATGATAGTTGGACGATAAGAGTCAAACCGAACAAAATGTGGTTCAGGAGGCAGTTGTTTCTTCTAAATACCAAAGTGCTTGATTCTTGGATTAACATGAAAAATCACAAGTGATTAGTGAAGTTTAATAATATGGTTATTTATAAAAGTAAAATGTCTAATAAGTAAATAACATGAAAGATAATATCTTTACTTTGAAAAGAACCTTAGATGAAGCATTAGAGGGAACTGAAGGCCAAATTGCAGACTTAAGACAAGGTAACATGCTAAGAAAACTAATGTATTTACACAAAAAAGAGGCCATCCGCCCAATATAATTGGTTGGTTAGGTATCGCTGGAGTCCATGAGTATGGTAATTGGTTCACATGGTTAACAAAAAATCTATAAAACGAACAATAGATAATTATTGAGTGCATACCTGTTGACTCGGCTTATTTCTATAGGGGGAGGTTCATTTGAGAAGAAAATTAAATTGAGAAGAAAAAGAATAAAGGGTACAATTGTAAAACATTAAATAGTTTTTCTCTCATCTCATTTATTATTATTTTTGACTAATTAATTAGTCATAAAGAGTATCATCCTACACACTAAAATTTTTGCCTAGACACATCAAAATTTATCTTACACGTTTTTGAAATTTATCCTACACATACTGAAATTTATCCTACAAAACTCTTAATTCATCCTACACACCTCATAATTTATCCTACACTTTAAATTAATTTTTTTCTTCTTTGAAAATATATATATTTTTTTTAAATAAGTTACAAATTTAATTTAGTGAACTATTAAAAAGGAAGACTAAGAATTAATGATCTATCTAATTTTACCAATATACCCTTACACTCATATTAAATACAAAAATTAAATGAAGTCAAATGAAGAATTATTATTGGTTGAAGTTTGTTCTTTTTTATTCTTACAAAAAAATTATTCTCATTTGAACCCTCCACTATTTGTATATTAGATACATACCAATAAGATGTGCAAGCCTCACGAACTACCAAAGTTCATAAATGGCATTAAATCTTTTAAATATTATCAAGTTTCAACCTCATAAATCAAGAAGTTGCAGGCTACTTACCTTACTGAATCAGAGATTAGAGAATAAACATAAATGATAAAACGTAATAGCAACTGTATGCATAAATAATAACACACACTTTTAAATTTCATTTCCTTGCATGTTAAATAGGGGTGCTAAACGGGCCGTGTTTGCGGGTTCAACCCGACCCGAAATCGTGCCAACATATGAACCCAAACATGACTCGAATATTCGCATGTTGACCCGAACCCGCCACGATCAACCCGATTTTTTTAATTTTTTCAGCAAATTAGTAGACTTAAATTAACATTTACTACAAAAAAACACCCAATTTAATTTATGACATAATACATATTGTATAAAAAAATAATATAATATAAATTGGTTAAACGGGTAATTCTTCTACTCTGTTTGGGGGATCTTTGGCAATATATAAAGTTTTTATTATCTTGGGGGGGGGGGGGGGGTTGCGTAGAAGACTTATACCACCACGAGATCCTTGTGGGCTGCAACGTTTTACCATATTACATACCTCGTGGGGAATCAAAAGATACGCGACTGAAATTTGATTCGCTACAAAGGTTCATATAGAAACAGATTTTTGAGTGTTGTAACGGGTGATACTCGCGGAAAAGATCTCCATCTACAACAACTTTGATATCTCAAAGAAAGAAAAAGATTAACTGATTAGTTATCCTATATTAAATTCGCCTATCAAACAAAAAAAAAAGTTATCTTATAACTTATCAACAACCCTTTCAAAGGATCTGGTCAACTGAGGTCGTCGATTCGAATCTATATCTTAAAAAAACAAAAAAAAACAAAAAGCAAGCCCGTTTTTATGTCGTCGTCATCCCATCACTCTACCCCATGACACACATTCATGTTGATGTTGTTAGACTATATATTATTATTAACCGCGCTTAAAAAAGCCGAAAGACTATATAAAACCCCAAACCGTATCATTGCCTATAGCCAAGACTTCCAACTTTACCCGAGAACAACGGTTTCTCCTTAAAACCAGTCCCCGAAAGCGAGTCAGACGTTGTAGATTGACCGTTGCTTGACGAATTTGGTCTGGTCCAGATCTTGATGTGACCTTCTCAACACGCAGTAAGTACATACTCTTGTGTGAATATCAAACCCGAGAGTGGTTCCGTATGAACACGATGAACCACCAAAGGTGATAGCTTTGGAACATCACGCATGCTTGGTGCAGGTCGTAAAGTGCCAGCTGGATACGTTTGGTCCCAGTGAGCAGACTGGGACCCGGTACTCGTTGTTGGGGACCCACCATGAGCCCTACGCACTGGCACAACTAACTCATCCGTTTCAAGATCCCATAATAGCACTTGTGTGTCCTGCATATATGTAATAAGGTAAGCAGAATCCAGAGTAAATTATATAAATAGTCCTTTTGGTATATATAAATGCCATTTTCGTCCCTGAGGTTTGGTAGATTTTGCGACTTTCGTCCGAAGGATTGTTTAATGGCATCCGGATCCAAAAGGTTTGAAATCTTGCCATTTTCATCCGACCCGTTAACTCCATCCATTTTTAACGTTATATCAGGGGTGTTTTCATCCTTTTAACTATTTGTTTGTTTGTTTATTTATTTATATAGGTAAAAGAACAAAAATAACCTTGACTTAACGTTAAAAAATGGATGGGTTTAACGGGTCGGATGAAAATGACAAGATTTCAAACATTTTGGATCCAGATGCGGAAAAATAAAACTTTGGACGGAAGTCGCAAAACCGGCCAACCTCAGGGACGAAAATGGCATTTACTCTTTGAAAAATGTAAAACTCATGGTACCGAAAAACGGATGTCGGTTTTAAGACAATTCTAGAGAAAAATTATCTAGCTTACCTGACCAACAGAACCAAACTGATATACGATACTTTCCCCAGTGCCCATCTGTATTGGGGGCAGACCAATATGAATCAAACGCGACGCCACTGACCTGTAATCTTATGAGAATATTATATATCGCCAAAGATCCCCCAAACAGAATAGAAGTATTACCAGATAATAAAAACTTTATAATAATAATAATAATAATAATAATAAATTACATTGTTTTCTTGTAATAATAATAATAATAACAAAATAAAAACTAAATTTTAATGACTAAAAATGATATACCAGTTCATTGTTTTCTTTTAAATAATTGGTTGAGTCAAACCACTTATGAAGAAATGGGTTGAAATTACTTTCGACCATAATCCCGAAGATATAAAGGCACTTTGGTTTTTACCTTTTCCTAACCGAAACCCGATTACCAAACCCGACCCAATGCTACCTGAACCGAGTAAGAAGGAGCTCAAGTGGTTAAAACCACTCTACAATCCAAACAAATGCCACTATATCTAACAAAAACTATACCAAATTGCATTTATAAATAACCTAAGTCCAACAATACCTGACTTGTAGAGACCAACACTCCGCTTATGTGAAACCGACTGAGCGGCGCATCATTCGCCTCAAATATAACATCACCAGCCATTTGAACCAATTAAAAATACTTATATACTTTTTTGATAACAAAAGTTACAAATTGCATCATCAATCTTTTCATCTTCATCTTTACCTTTATTATCAATAAAGAACTCTAGATCATCTTCTGTGTTCCCTGCATTTAGCTTGTAGGACCGTGAGTCAAGATCCATACCTGACCCGTAACGAACTAATCTTGCATGGTGTTTTGAAATGAACCCATCACTCAAATTCAGACCTTGATCCTCGAGGTCAAGCATCCACTCTGGAGAAAGAGCATCAGTCAAAAGTGTTCAATAATTAAACGCTATAATGTGATTTAAAAACAGTACAACGTTAAAACAATTTAGAAACGGTACAAGTCAAATGACTTACTTAGAAATGCCGTAGGTGATGATCCTTTAGGTTGACTTGCATTTCCGTTAGCGCCAAGCTCACTTATCACCAGTTTAGTGATAAGTGTGGGTAAATAAGAACCCGCGAATGCATTTGTGTAAGAAATGGCCTCTGTAAAATCTTTGCTTTTCCTACAACCAAATAATCATAAGAATAAGATATTCAATATTGGAGTTTGGTTCTAAATTGACAAAGTTAAAAAGATTAATATACCTCAATAACTCAGATGGCTTCGTGGGTCACCATAAGTCTAGCCAAAATGTTATTCTTTATGTAGTTGTTTGGGATATGGCCTACTTTGTCCTAGTGGAGGAATGAAAAGTCGGGTAATATAACAACATCATATAACACTTTCCTCAAAAAAGATTCATCTTCAGAACTCTGTAAACCAAATAACAAAGTATAATCATGTTATCACTGGATAAATAAACAGCTACAAATAAGTTATCATTGGTTGTCACAAAGCATAATTCCAAAGAAATAAAGTAACCAGTAGAGACATCACAGGCAAATTCGATTCCACCAGCATCTTCACGAGTGTATCTGAAACCATATGCGCACAATATAAAACAAATTAATGGATCACAGCATCGTCGAAATTTTAACATCAAACAGATACTTAACATCCAACATGACAAGTTGGTTTGCAATTTTATGCAGCCCGTTGTTTATCAATACTTAACTGCTCGGATAACAATGTGTAAAGATTGTTTGTACTTTGTAACATATAATCTAAATAAAATATATCATCAATAAAACAGGGGAAAAAGTCAAATTGTAAGAGAAAACTAACTACTATTTACCGAATACATAGAAATTATGAAAACCGGTTATGGAACAAACAGCTCAAGTCCTCAACTCATTCCGCAGCTCCTGTTTCGAACTCCCATCACTAAACTTCAAACACAATTTCAACAAAAACGCCTCCACAATCACAGCTCCAGCCAGCACCCAAAGATTTTCACCACTTTCCAGTCTCAACAGGAAACGTGAGGGAAGATCCAGAACGGAATCTGAACAGCATGAACCGTGAGGGAAGATCCAGATGGCGAATAAGGCGAATACCTGAACAACTTGAACCGTGAAGGAAGATCCAGATCGGAATCTTTAAGAGAGAGGAAGAGGGATTTGAAATTTGAAATGAGATTTTGAGATATGAAATGAGATTTTGAGATCTGGGGTTTGAATTTTGAAAGGGAAGAGGCCGCCTGACATGAAGGGTAATATTGGGAATAGATCTGTAGATACAGAGAAAGCAAAGAAGAGGAAGAAGCGAGGAAAGGGAAAGAAGAAAAAGAAGCCAGCTAGGGTTTTTGGACGCACATTTTGACTCGCAGGAAGAGAGAGAAAGGGTAAACAGACCTTTTGTCTGCCTTCATATGCCATTGAAATTTGAAAAAAAAACCCAGAAAATTGGAGCAATGACACGTGGACTCTCAATAACCCAGCAATTGCCAAGTAGGAGAGAGAGCAAAATGGGTGCTTGTGGTGTTGACACCTCAGCCCATGAAGCTTTGATTTATTATAATAGTAAGATTAGATATTCCCCATTTGTATATTAAAATACAAAACAATCTATCCAATTTCTAATGCCCAATCATGGACCCACTCAAGTGAACTTCATGTCCCATATAATATTAACATTTATTGATAATTTAGTTATAACACAAAACCGATTAATACACCAAATCTTATTAGATGAAAACGAGCATGCACTCCCGCATCTCCTAACTCGTTTAATATATAATAAGATTAACTTGGTCGACAAGTTAATCCCAATACCACCAAAATCCGTTGATAACACTAAAATTACCAACAATCAACACAGTAATTTTCGAAACTGTCGATTCAAGTAGGAAGTAGAGGCGTCCTATCATCAGATTCTACACGATGACTAGCCTGCAGAAGTAAAAAAAGTTAAAAATAGTTTCTTAAGAACTAAATTTATATAAATCATTGAACATCTGTACCTCCTCATTTGCCCCTGCTGTTATATTTATGAATTGGTCCCTATATACAGGTAAAAAACGTGAACATGCTTACAAATAAATTAAATCTCTTATTAATAACGTGAAAAACTCATTAATAGTTGAGTACCTGTGATTATTCTCAATCGGTTCCAACTCTAATACCCCATTTTCTTCTTCCTTAACTTTTGCAAAAGGCGAAAAAACTAGAAAATAAACAAAACAAGGGGTAAATAAGTTATTCCAATCAACGGTGGTGCGGTTGGAACAGAGAGCTTCGATTCCAGGCCAAGAACCATCAGATCTATGAATCTTCACAACCGGAGAGCTTCAATTCCAAGCCAAAAACCATCGATTCCAGTCTACCATCTGAACTAACTTTAGTTTCTTCGCAGGAATCGAAATCCACCATATTTGGGGCTAGGGTTTGACAAAATCCCACCAGATATGCGGCTGTGATGTTATGAGATAATGAGTTTAGAAATAGATAGATAGAGTGTGTGTGTGGCGACGGTGTAGCTCCGATGATGATGGTGGTGGTGATGTATCAGGTGGCGGTGGTGGTGGGCTTATGCAGCTATTTTAGAGAGAGAAAAAGTTTAATGAGTGATGAGAGAGAGTTTAATGGGGGATGAAATAAGATGGATTATTTATATATGTGTTGACCTTTTGGTTTTATTTATTAAAAACAATTAAAATAAAAGTGTGAAATGACCACAATACCCTCCTGTGACTAGACTTAAAATTTTAATCTGGTTAGTGATAAAGGACGAAAGGTGTAATGCGTTTTCCAAATAAAGGACTGTGACTTTAATTATTAAAGTTAAAGGCTATCCGCTGCAACCCGCTACAAATATAAAGGACGAAAAGTGTAATTTAGCCTTAAGTTATATATCTCAAAAGAAAAGTTTATTTTCCAAATAATAATGCTATTGTAGTGAAACATCATTAAGCTAGGGTTAAGGGAAAAAAATAATTTTTTTTGGGTCTATGGTTGGGGTAAACGGATATATAGTTTCAGATAATAGATAATCGGGTTGATCATGAAAAAAACTGATAAAAAGCTCAGTATCATCATTCATTCATTCCATCAAGAAATTTAATTTTAAAAACATAAGGGTTATTTATATAAGATGGTAGATTTTTATCTTTTCCTTATAAGCTCAAGACGGGATTAGGTGGATTTGTTGACTTTGAGTGTGAAATCTTTAGATGAATTGTTAACTTGAACTTAATGCTAACATGAAAGGGTGGCTTGATGAGTCGGTCGTTGGGTTTAAGTGGATAAATATACCAGTAATCGTGGTTAGATGTTCTTGAGTCGTTTAAATTAGAAAATCTAAAATTTTGAAAACTAGTGATCCTAGTTCAGATTAAGTGCAGAGTTTTTCAGGGATGAAAAAAGGTAAGGGTGTGGATATTTGATGTATTGCAAAATACACCTAGTTTCCGTGTTTTCCTTAGTATAATTTTCGTTATATTTTGTGTCATTTTATATAGGATTTTGCTTTGTACTTAATCAGGTGTGATTTGCAGGGCTCCGTAAGAGATAGGAAGCTAAAACGAGTGAAAACGACCCTAATCGAAGAAAATCGAGCCGGCAGACGAGTCACGAGGTATCGAGAGATAAACGAACAAGAAAAGCTGGAAAAACACATGTCGCGTCGCGCGACAGGGAAAGGAAGACCCCCTCATGTGACCCGAGGGGCCTAGTTTGACAGGTTGACCTTGGTGGTCTCGCGCAACGTGAGGGGCCTTTATTTGTAGAAGGATATGAGCTAGGTCCGGATTGGTGGTGTTATAACCTAAAAATAACTCATCACTTATGATAACTTTATCTTGGATGAAAAGAAGCTGGATTGTGATGAATTTGCTGCTATTGGAGACGAATGTTGGAGATCAAGAGCGAAAGGTTAAAGCTTTCAAGCGTTGGATTAAAGATTACTCGGGTTTTATCATCCAGTTTCTTTGTTTATTGGTTTTATTAATTCAAACCATGACTTGTGAACTTAAATTGAACCTTGTTGATGTTTTTAACATGTTATTAGGCTAAACTTTATACACTACCTAGATTGTCGATGATTACCATGTTTGATTAGTTATTTCTTTCGGTTTTGGAATGTATATTATAGTTTAATAATAAAAGTAAATACTTGGCTTTTATAATCTGATGTGTATGCGTATCTTAACTTGCTCAATGAATGATTATTAACTTCACATGTTTCCTGGTTGAATGTCTTTCAGTTATAGGTTCATGTTAGATCAATTAATGTGTGTTTTTTATTAGTTTGTGGTTTGCTGGACGTAGTATCCATAGGAGTTTTAATCATGAATTTAGTAAGTCTAGATAGGTAGAGGATCCTGTAAAAAAGGCCAAAGTGTGAGAAAGGTAAGAAAGAATCTCAGCCATTAGATCTTTTGATCTAATGGTTGAGATAAATAGGGACTAGATTGTAAAATATTTTTGTTAATTTGGACTGAATTAAAATATATAGGGGCAAATGTGTCTTTTTATCTTCATTTTGTAAATCAAATCCCTTCAATTTCGTTCTCTCTCTCTCTCATACGCTCACAATTTCTCTCTCTCTCTCTTTCTTCTTCCATATTCAATCAATCGGAAGATCAAACACGACAGTGGCAGCGGCGGTGGTGGTGGTGCGAGCGGCAGCGGCGGTGGTGGTGGTTCGAGCGGCAGCGACGATGGTGGTGCCGGATCGGCAGTGGTGGTGCGGCAGTGGTGGTGCCGGATCGGCAGTGGTGGTGCGGCGGTGGTGGTGCCGGAAGTGGCAGTGGTGGTGGTGGTGGTCGTGCGATCTCTCTCTCTACATCGAACGACCAGATGATCTCTCTCTCTACACGACAGCGGCGGCGGAGCGGCAGTGGTGGTGCCGGAAGTGGAGAAGATGATACAGAGGTGTTATATTCTTTACTGAATGGTGTTATTTTCTTTTCTGAAAGGTGTTATTTTCTTTTCATTAATGGTGTTTTTTTCTTTTCATTAATGGTGTTTATTTTCTTTTCTGAATGGTGTTATTTTCTCTTCTGAATGGTGTTATTTTCTTTTCTGAATGGTGTTATTTTCTTTACTGAATGGTGTTATTTTTTTCTGAATGGTGTTATATTCTTTTACTGAATGGTGTTATATTCTTTTACTGAATGGTGTTATATTCTTTACTGAATGGTGTTATATTCTTTACTGAATGGTGTTATATTTCTTTACTGAATGGTGTTATATTCTTTTAGTGAATGGTGTTATATTCTTTTACTGAATGGTGTTATATTCTTTAATGAATGGTGTTATATTCTTTACTGAATGGTGTTATATACTTACTGAATGGTGTTATATACTTGATGAATGGTGTTATATAATTATTGAATGGTGTTATATATGTGCTGAATGGTGTTTGCAGTGTTATTCGTAGTGTTTTTTAGAGAGCTTTTAAAAAAATCATGTTCCTATAATTAAGGTGGCGGTTATGGTAAGTTTTGAATTAATTGAATTAATTATAAAATTACTTGTTTACCCTTTTGAATTAATTTAGATGGAGGACACATGTCATCTCCACAATATTTCTCACATTTCTCACACTTTTAACCTTTTTTACAATAACCTTACCCAGTCTAGATATTCAACTAATCTTAATAGCCGTGAGGTGCGAGATTGTCAGTTCATCTAGGTTGTTAGAATGCTAGGGTTAGAGCCTTTATGAGAAGATCTTCCTAGTTTCCATATCTTCCATATCTTCCTAGTTTCCATCACCGTCATCTAAAGTAATCCAAAGTCAAAGTTCGTGTCAGTGTTCGAGCTAGTTAGCATTTTAATTAATTGCATTCAGTTTTTAGAAAACCCCCTCAATATATAAAAACAAATAAGTCGAGTCAGTTTAGATAACTAACCGAGTCTAGTTAATGTAATATGTGGAGTCTCGTGGGTTCGATACTCGGACTTCTTAGGCTGTACTACATTGATCAGTACATTTGTCAGTTGTGTTGTTTAGGTTTAGAGAGTCTTAGTTTATAAATTTAGATCTAGAGTATCTGTGTTAAGGTAATTTAGTTAATATTAGCTAAACCATTTTGTGCACATCAAGCATCAACATGTTTTGACTCTACATAGACAAAGAAAACATGAATGACCCAAGTTAATGGCATCACAAGATTATTGGTAGATTTTAAGGATTAGACCGAAACACTAATGACCCAATTTAATGACGACATTACTATTTCACTCGTTTTCAATAATTTAATTAATTAAAATTATTAACACACACACCTTGTTCACCCATGATCTTCCTTAGTTAACTCAACATCAAGGGGTAAGTTTCCCCCAAACACACTCAAGAATCTAGCAAAGAATGGCCACCGGACTAGATGTTACCAAACTTGAAAAGATTATGTAAATCATTAAAAACTTGATTATACTAATGATTCTTCAGTATTTGTTGGTGCATATTTTGTATGTCTGCCACTGTGCGAATAGCTAGATAGAGCATGTGTTAAATATTGTATAGAATAGAGTGAAATCCAGTACGAAACCAAGGTATTGTGATGTAACAGTACCTTCGTACGAAGGGAGTCACTGGGCTGTTACGCTGGGCTGTTACATGACGCGTTATAAATCCGTGAGGCGATGGTGGTTCTTCCCGGCCATAGCGGACAATATCATGGTGCGGTTACGCTGGGCTGTTACATGGTGCATAATTGTCATTTGCCCGGGTCTTTATATCAAACAGATGATACGATCACAGATTGTGAAAGATTAGTGGGGTAGTCATGATACTGGTGCAGAACTGTTATATTCTGGGCTATCTGACTATTTATGGGCCAAAAACTGTTAAATCCGCATAGATGAAAAACTAACATTCGGAGCAGAGATTGTCATATTTTCAGCATAGTCAAGTTTTTTCAGAGATGACAAAAGACTGAATTGCTCAGTTTGAGGGGGAATTCAGTAAGAAGAGGTCAGAATTTGCAAAAATGAGGGGGAATAAAAATTTCAATGTCATATGTTGAAATTCTGGCATTTTTTGAAAATTTGTGACACTGCAACAATATTCGGATGGTTCCAACTTCAGAACTGTCTGGAGATGCATAGGATTTGGATTTGTGAATTCGTGATCATTGGAAGTTCAACAGATTAGGGTCAGATTGATGTCTTAGGGTTTAAGTCCCGGGTCTTTGTCAAGTCGGTCAGCAGGATTAGCATCATGAGATGATACTTATAATATATCACAGACGTGTGGTTGTCTAAAGTGTCAGATTGGTTAATCTTCGAGCAGATGAATTGTTTTTCAGACTAATCACCAGAGAATGATGATGTTTGTTGGTTAAGTTGCTACTGAAACTATCGGAGAAGACTATATATCTGTTATCGTGCCTGAAGAGGAAGAATGTGATTCTGATCGTGGATGAATGTTTCTAAGATCTGAATACGTTACCAGATGAATCGTTATTCGATGAAGATTTGCTGATTGTGGAGAATACCGTTTACACTGATCAATCATTCTGACGGTGCTTAAAGGTGATCACGGAAAACGGGATATCAGATCTTCAAGGGGAATCACTAATTTAAGGTTAACTAGTTGAGTATTTGAAGTTTCTATCAATTGCCGGTTGAGTTTTTGTACATACTCAGATCAAGCAAGCGGAATGCGAGATCGTGGTGCTAAAATGTCATATAAAAAACTGAACGCTGATGTGGTTAAAGCTAAAACAGAGATTACTGTATTGATTAGTTTCAAGCTGGTGATTGTTCGTGAAGATTGCAGTTGAGCAAATCAGAGGAGGAGTAAGGAACTGTGCAAACAAAGACCTGAAGATTCTTTCAGGGGGAATTTGTTCAAACACTGTCAAAACAATAGCGGATCATCAATCAAGGGGGAATCTATTGAAGATATCAAGATGCATGATTGAAGTTGCAGAATATTTGAAGTTGCAGAATATTCAAACACAGCTCAAGGTTTTCAACGTGACAATTCGACTGTGACAGCCAAGGGGGAATCTGTTGGTGCATATTTTGTATGTGTGCCACTGTGCGAATAGCTAGATAGATCGTGTGTTGAATATTGTATAGAATAGAGTGAAATCCAGTACGAAATCAAGGTATTGTGATGTAATAGTGCCTTCGTAAGAAGGGAGTCACTTCGTACGAAGGGACTGCATAGTAGGTTCGTAACTGGATATCCAAGACCATTGTAGCTTCGTACGAAGGCACCCAGGCCATATGGGTTCGTATGAAGCCAACATGCCTATATATAGGATGCTTGGGTCTTGTATTGGATAAGCTTTTGGTCCCAAAGGGGAGATGCTGCCCAACTGGTTTTGTGGTGTTGTAACGTTGAATAATCAATAGAAACCAAGTTATAAGTGACTGTTCGGTGTCGTTTCTATCTTCTACTCATTTCTTATCACCGAACCGGTCATTTCTGGACCAAAGCTCTGTCAAACTCGACGTTTCCTGGACTATCAAGTGGTATCAGAGCTACGGTATCGATTCAATCGATCTAGCAGTTGATTGAATCACCCACACTCAATAATTTTAGAGATGTAAATCGAAATTGAAGACATCATTATGTTCGGAATTGATTCGCGCACAATCCTGTGAAGTTTCATCTTGAAATTCAAAGAAATGAAGATTCTGGATAGAAATTTGTGTTCGAAGGTGTTCTTGATGACATCGACTCAGCTTCATACGAAGCCACGATACTAATTGTCATATATGTTGGTACGAACCCACCTCTGGGGACCCTTTGAATCACCTACACTCAAAACCCACTTGATTTTCTGAAATTTCTCTAAGTTGAAGTGTTAACCACTTCATACATGAGAATACTTGGAAAATCAAACTTGCGGGGACCCTTTGTAAGTATTCCTTCGTTCTTTTTATGCGTTCTTAGCGTGAAAGTCAAACTGCGTTTGACTTTCTGCATTGACCAGTTTATGGTCAATGCAAAGTTCGTTTGAACTTTAAAACGTGAGTGTAATCACGATGGTTATAGTCCCCAGTGACTATACCTACTGATTACCACGTTATTTAGGCTCAGTGACGAGTCGTAGTTTCGGCTAAAATGCGCATTCTTGCGTATTTTGTAACCAAACTACTTTTGGGTATCAAAACCGTTTGTTTTGATACCAAACCTATTTTCTAAATCCGTTAAACATGTTTTAACATGTTTAACTCGTCACTTTTAGTTTAGTGCTTGTGTAGAGTCGTAAGTCAAGCGGACTAAACACCCGCTTAGACTTTCGAACTCGACCCGTTTGGTTGATCATTAGGATCCGACCAAACATGATTAGTGACCATAGTTTCATAGGGAATAACCTTCTGAGGTTATACCTTATGGTCACTTAGGTTTAATTAGTTGTATGATAGGTAGTTTATATGCCTTAGGTAAATGACCAAAATACCCTTTTCATGCATAATTGGTAATTAAGCATATGTAACACAAACTTTTGTCACTTAATTGATTATGCAACATATTTAATCATGTTTAGGCATATAATACTTGTCATAGGACTAGTTAGACGTCTCGAACGCGCTTTTGCGCGAACGACACGTTAAAGTAGCGTAAGCTACCTTAATGGGTCACAATGGGTCGAAAGCACTTAGGTTAGGTTTCGATTTAGAATGTAGACTTTGTTAAACCATGTCATATGAGTTCCAATACTTGTGTGGTTTGCAAAACATCATCCTATCCAATCTTCCGACTTAGGTCCGGTTTATTTATATAGTTATTAGGTTGTCGATTGATTCCGTGCTCCCTCTAGCTTTGCTTGGTTGTTGTTCAAGACCTCTAAGCATTCTCAGGTGAGTACATAGTTCCCCTATTTTACTGTTTTCAATTGTTTTGGGGTGATTCATATGTGCTAAATGTTTTCGAGGTTTTAACGATAGTTTCAAAAATAAATGATATGGTTTATACAAAATTTATAACGATTTTGATAAAGTAAACAAACTTGTTGATTGTATTTACGTAACGAATAATATTCATTAGTTTTGGCCAAACCGACCAGTATTAGGTTATGGTAAAAACAACAAATCGCGGCGGAATCGTCGGGGAGTGTCATAACAGAATCATTGTTTCAAAACACACGGAAATTTGAAGTTTCGTTTTATTAAACATTAAATATTTGCATCGTCTGGAAATCTAAATAAACTATTTAAACATAGTCTATCATTGTTATTAAGTCACTAAGGCCTCGTCCAGTCCTATGTGAGCATGCATCCTAGCAATCAACATCATTCAACAACACCTGAAACATATGTGAAAACAAAGTCAGCAAAGAAATGCTGGCGAGTACATAGGTTTTTGAGAGTGTCGAATTCATGGCTAGTTTACATGTTGCAATACTTAATTTAAAACCTTGTTTTGAAAATTATTGTATTGCTACATAATTAACCAACTCAAATCAAGTTGGTTATAATTTATAAAATCTCGTAGCCATGATTCTTAACCCAAAACATTTATTTAATTAAATCAAATTGTAAAACATCTCGTAAAAACTTGTTAATAATTCTCGTAAATAAAATTCGTTAATAAAACTCGTTAATAAATCTCGTTAATAAAACTAGTATGGTTTATATCAATTCGAAAACCTCGTTTATGTGACATCGTTTCAAAATCGTTTACCCAAGTGAACTAAATAACGCCACGGTATGTAATGCGATGAACACTGCTGAATAGTGAAATAGGCTTAACATACGTTAAATAACCTTTACATCACTTAGAAATAAGTTTTGGAGGGTTTAGTGTGTCGAAATCAAGTTTATTCGCTTACAGGGACTAATTTCGACAAACTGCGAAAGTATGCCGATTCGTACTGTAACGAACATTCCGGAACTTGATCATAAGTTAAACATACCCTAAATATCCTTTACATAGCTTAGAAATAGGCTTTAAGGGGTTCGGTATGCTAAAATAAACTTTATTGATCATTCAGGGACTAAAAGCATCAAAAAGTGCACAAGTTTGCATTTTCACGCATATCTTACGTTCTGAATATATCCGGACATCCAAAAATTTATGTAATCATTAAAATATTTTATTTTAGTGATTGGCTTGATAAAAATCCATTCGTCGCGTAATTTGGATCGTTTTTGCTCACAATCATAATCACTAAGAACTTCCATCCAGCGTCTTTGTCTCCTAAATTCTTTTTGCCCAAAAATGTACCTTAAACTCTTATGATCGGTGAAGACAACAAATTTATTTCCATATAAATTATGTGTAAGGACCTGCAAAAATGTCCCAAAACAACCCGTAAGTAGAAACCCGGACCCCTGAAACACTAATCCTTGTTGAAATTCAAGAAAATCAAAATTTAAGGGTCTCTCGCGGGCCGCGTAAGACTTAAGGGAAGCTTACACGAGCCGCGACAGCTTGAAGATCTCCGGATAAGCATTCAGGCCACGTGTCAGACACGTGGCGGACCTACGCATGACACGCTAGCCCTAATCGTAGAGTAGGTTGCCCTCGCGTTTTCGTGTAAGATCTTGAGAGGGTTTACGCGGGCCACGTAAAACCCAAATTTCTGCTATAAATTGCCTGTGCATGGGACTTGCTTCTGCGTTCTAAATTTTTGGTTTAAAACGTCCATTTTCTGCTTAAAAACGAGTGATAAGGTGTCGAGACGCTGCTATGAGTACAGGGTAATAACTCGATCACTGCTACGATAATATGTCAGATCGATTGAAACCGATCCGATGGATGTTTAAGTGCTGCCCTAATCCGGGCTATACTTTGTCATTCGTCGTGAGGGTTTTGATTTCGTGATTTTATCGTAAATGTTGTATTAAGTTACTGACCTAGTTTCGTGTGCATTGTTAATTAACTAGGTTACAAGGCTAAATCAGTAGGCAAGGTTCTGTCCAATTAAACTTGCAATGTGAGTCATTCTCTTTTTATCAAATTGCTTTGCAAAACCCTAAATGTTTTCCAGTTATATTTTGCAGTGATTAAGTCTTTGCTAATCTTTAATTACTGGCAGTATGTAGGGGTTTTGTGCACATTACTATTAATGAATTATCACTCTTTGGTGGGCGAGCCTAATTAGTGATATGTCCATAGTCATAGATCCGGTCGAGTGACAACTGAACCAGTTAATTAGTAGATAAGGGCAAATGTAAAAACTCTTAATGTTGTAAATTGTAACACTGTGTCGTTTTGTGTAAATTGAATGACTCGCCAGTATTTCCCCGGTGATAAAATCTTTTTAAACACGTTTCAGGTGATTTACAGTGAACCAGGAAAGAGTGCCGCATAGCACTATGGCTTGGAGAATGTGGCTCAGTATATAAAATAAACAAACATGTTTTTGTAAAACAGGGAATTTCCCCGTGAAATTCCTTTATTGTAAATTATGGGGTTTATCCCAAAAATGTGAAATAAAATAATTAAATGTTTTCAGTATAAACGATCCTGTTGATATTTTCGCTGCCAAATTAAATACAAATACCATGGGTTTCTGTCTCGCGGCTTCTGGACAGGGTAAAACCGGGTCGGGGGCCGTGACAGAAAAAGGTGGTATCAGAGCTACTGATTTAAGCCAATTAAGTATTTAGAAATACTTAATTTTTCTGATTGCCATTCTGTGATTCTGTGAAAATTTAATTTACAATAAACAAAATTTTAACTTAAATTTGTGTGTGTTTCTTCATGTGTGCTAACAGCCTGAATGAACTGTCGGAGGCACTCCGAAACTTTACTATCCATAGCACTGATATGGATACCACAGGAAACCCATCTGGCTACTTGGTAGATACGGAGGAACCACTAACTTTCCAGGCCCAGGCGCAGGAGAAACCAAAGCCGAAAAAGAGGAGAATAATCTTGGACTGGAAACGTGGGCGTAGGAAGAAACCAGCTGCACAGAAGATTAAAAAGACTGAGGATCCGAAGGATAAAGGGAAAGGAAAAAAGATCGGGGAAAGTTCCAGGCAAGCCCAGGAAATGCCATCATGGGAGGAGCTGGATCACAAACTGGCAAATTGTGACCTCATCGGACCTGCCGATGAAAACATCTTCAATTACCCCGCTGAATCACAACTTCCAGTTAATCTGGAGCCTGCTATCCCAGATCCTATTGTCAACCCCTGACCTCTACCTGGAGAGCTGGAAGAATGGTGGACAAACGACTGACAATTTCAGAATTTCATGAATAACCATAACGTCTACTTCCCCCAGTTTGACCTTGAGCCTGCACCAAAGCCACCTATGAGCACAGAATACTTGGCTGAACTCCGTCACTATGGTGAGGAGCTGATGGAGGCATGAAATAGAATTCGGGATGTGGGGGAGAAAATCACGTGGAAATACGACGAGAGGGAACGTCGTTTCTGAGATGCCAGCTGACTGTGGTTGTGTGGTTATGTGTTTAATAATAATAAAACAATAATAATAAATAATAAAAATATAATCAGGTAAAATAACTCAAATAAAACTTTTGTAATATAACTGGTGTGTATCGATGCATACTAATATATATATATATATATATATATATATATATATATATATATATGTATATAATATGAAAGTCGCGAAGTCGACAATTTTGGCTATACGTGTTGACTTGATTATGTGTGATTGCTTTATTGCGTTTAGTTGTTAATTATTTTGTGCCAGTAACTTATATATATTGTTAACTATCAGATGGAACATGCCGTTAATGAACCAGTTAACGAAGTTAACCCATCTGAGCAAAACAATGAGGATCACTTTCTTAATAGGCAAGATATAGAAAATATCGTTGCCCAGGGAATAGCCAATTCTATCCCTGCAATCGTCGCTGCTGTTAAAAGCCCTGTTGAGCCTTCACAAGCCAACCCCAGTAAACGCACGCGCGACGACAATTTCAGTAACAGTGTTAACAGAGGCAGCAATAATGACAACAACGTGATTCAAGCCTCAATACTTAAGAAACTGAAAGTTGCAACACCTGGTTGCACTTATAAAGAATTTCTTACCTGTAAACCTGTTGAATTTGCAGGCAATGAAGGGGCGACTGCTGCACTGCGTTGGTTGGAAAAGACCGAGGCAGTAATTAAAATAAGTAAATATGCCGAGGAGGATAAGGTCATGTATGCTTCTCACCTTTTCAAGGAAGAGGCATTAGAATGGTGGAATACGGTATTACAGGCCAAAAGAAGTGACATGGCTTACGCTATGAATTGGGAGGAATTTAAGCAATTGGTGGAAAGGAAATTCTACCCCGAATATGAAAAAGAACAAATGGCCAATAAGTTCCTGAGCCACCGAATGGTGGATGTTGAGTGTCGAGGGTATACTTTGAAGTTCTTCGAGTATGCTCGAATTGTACCAACTCTGGCTTCGCTAGAACCGGTACTTATTTCTCGCTACATTTGGGGTTTAATTAGCGAGATTCGTGATATTGTTAAAGCTGCGAGACCCCGCACCATTGACGATGCGGTGGAGTTGGCCAACACCTTAACCGACGGGCTGATACGCACGAGGGAAGAAAACCGGAAGAAAGAATTAGCCCAAAAGATTACCCAAGGCTTCCATGGGGGTAATACTAGTAATTACAAGAAAAAGGGTACTTGGCAATCTTCCGCCCCGCCATTCTGTGGAAATTGTAAAAAGAAACATTTTGGAAAATGTAGGGAAAATTGCAATTTCTGCAAGAGACCAGGTCACCGTGAAGAGGATTGCAGGAAGAAATAAGTAATCTTCTACAACTGTGGCGAAGCAGGGCACTTTCGGCCTGACTGTGCAAAACTGGCCAAGCCAGCTGACAACAAGGCCAAATCTGCTGAAGGAACCAATAAGAAGAATGCGAGAGCCTTCCAACTGACCACGCAGGAAGCTGATCTGATTCCGGATGTCATAGCTGGTACGTTTTTGGTACACGACGTTTATGCAAAAGTATTATTAGACTCTGGTGCAAACCAAATTTTTATAAATACTTCCTTCTACCAAGCTCTTAAGCTACCTTTAACCACACTTAGGCAGATTTATACGGTTGAAACAACAGACGGTAATTCTGTTAATATAAATAAAGTTCTTCAGGAAGGGAAGATAGAACTTTCAGGCCACAAATTTTCTGCAAGCCTGCTACCTATGAATTTAGCCGGATTCGATGTTGTGCTAGGAATGGATTGGTTGATAGCCAACCATGCTCGAATCCTTTGTGATAAGAATTCCACAGAAATTCAGACACCCACATGAAAAGTAATTATGATTACAGGAGATAAGCCGGGTAAACCATTAAAGTTCATTTCAGTAATGAAAGTCGCTAGTTATGAGCGGAAACAAGGAATAGTGTTTATGATTTCGGTAATCATTAACACTAAAAGTAAGGAACTTAAGGAAATCCCTGTAGTATCGGATTACCTAGATGTATTTCCAGAAGAGTTATTACCACCAGATCGTGAAGTAGAATTTAGGATTCATTTAATTCCCGGAACTACACCAGTAGCTAAGGCACCCTATCGGTTAGCACCCACCGAAATGTTAGAACTGAAAAAGCAATTAGACGAATTGCTAAGTAAAGGATTCATACAACCTAGTTCATCCCCTTGGGGAGCACCGGTGTTGTTTGTGAAAAAGAAAGATGGTTCAATGCGAATGTGTATCGATTATAGGGAACTAAATAAGGTTACAATTAAGAATCGATACCCATTACCTAGGATTGATGATCTTTTTGATCAACTTCAAGGAGCTAGATACTTTTCTAAGATAGACTTGCGCTCAGGATATCATCAGTTGAAGGTACAGGAGGAAGACATACCTAAAACCGCTTTCAGAACTAGGTATGGTCACTATGAGTTTACAGTCATGCCCTTTGGATTAACGAATGCTCCTGCAGTGTTCATGGACATGATGAATAGAATCTGTAAGCCATACTTGGATAAATTTGTAATTGTCTTCATCGACGATATACTTATTTATTTATTCCAAAATCCAGGACGAGCATTGTGAACACCTACATGCACTTTTAACCCTATTAAGGAAAGAGAAGCTTTACGCCAAATTCTCGAAGTGTGAATTTTGGCTACAGAAAGTGCAATTTTTAGGACATATGGTGAATCACGAAGGTATTCACGTAGATCCCTCCAAGATAGAAGCAATCACCAAATGGAAGGTCTCGCAATCCGCTACGGAAGTTAGAAGTTTTATAGGATTAGCTGGGTACTATAGGCGCTTCATTAAGGATTTCTCTAAGATAGCAGTACCATTAACTAAGCTAACCTGCAAAACAGTTAAGTTTGAATGGGGACCTAGGCAAGAAGAGGCTTTTAAGATTTTAAAGCAAAGGTTAACAAAATACTGCAATTCTAGCCTTGCCAGAAGGAACAGAAGATTTTGAAGTTTACTGTGACACTTCTAAGCTAGGGTTAGGATGTTTGCTAATGCAACGCAAAAAGGTAATTGCATATGCATCAAGACAATTGAAGAAGCACGAAGAAAATTATACGACTCACGACTTAGAATTAGGAGCAATAATTTTTGCCCTTAAGATTTGGAGACACTATCTGTATGGAAGTAAGTTTACAGTCTGTACAGATCATAAGAGTTTAAGGTACATATTTGGGCAAAAAGAATTAAACATGAGGCAAAGAAGATTGATGGAAATTCTAAGTGACTACGACTGTGATATTCAATATCACGAAGGAAAAGCTAATGTAGTAGCAGACGCCTTAAGTCGTAAGTATCATGAAAAACAAAGACGAGTTCGTGCTCTTAGGTTAAATCTACAATTAGATTTAATGGAACAACTGAAGAACATGCAAGAAACAACAATCAAGGATGATGCTGAAAGAATGAAAGGAAGAATAAAAGAATTAGAGTAAGGGACTGATGGAATTTGGAGATTCCACAAGAAAAGGATTTGGGTTCCTAAGCAAGGAAATTTAAGAAATAAAATTTTAGAGGAAGCCCATAAATCTAGATATACCATGCACCCTGGTAATAATAAGATGTACCAAGATTTAAGAAATAACTTCTGGTGGATAGCAATGAAAAAGGACATAGCTAGTTATGTATCTAAGTGTCTAACTTGTTCGCAAGTTAAGGCAGAACACCAGAAACCTTCAGGTTTACTTCAACAATTAGAAATGCCTGTATGGAAATGGGAACTCATAACAATGGACTTTGTTACTAAGTTACCCAAAACCAGAAGAGGTAACGACGCGATTTGGGTAATTGTGGATCGATTAACCAAATCAGCTCATTTTCTGCCCATGAAGGAAACCTTTAGCATGGAAAGATTAGCAAAGTTATATGTAGACGAGGTAGTGTCCTTACATGGAGTTCCACTCTCCATTGTATCGGATAGGGAGAGTCGTTTCACTTCACATTTCTGGACAAGTTTCCAAGAAGCAATGGGGACCCGACTGAATTTAAGTACTGCTTATCATCCCCAAACAGACGGACAGAGTGAAAGAACGATTCAAACCCTGGAAGACATGCTCAGGGTATGTGTGATAGATTTTGGTGGACACTGGGATAACCACCTGCCCTTAATTGAATTCTCCTATAATAATAGTTATCATGCAAGCATTGAAGCTGCCCCGTTCGAAGCACTGTACGGACGAAAGTGTAGAACTCCACTTTGTTGGGCAGAAATAGGAGAGAGCCAATTATCAGGTCCCGAGATCGTACAAGAAACCACCGACAAGATAACTCAGATTAAGGAAAGATTGAAAACAACTCAGGATCGTCAAAAGAGTAATGCAGAAAATCGACGCAAGCCATTGGAATTCCAAGTTAGGGACAAGGTGCTCCTGAAAGTTTCTCCTTGGAAAGGAGTAGTTCGGTTCGGTAAAGTGGGAAAGCTGAATCCAAGGTATATAGGACCATTCACCGTTACCCAACGAATAGGACCAGTTGCCTATCGATTACAACTCCCAGAAGAGCTAGCCGGAGTACATGATGTATTTCATGTATCCAATCTTAAGAAATGTTTATCTGACGAGTCCCTGGTAGTACCTCTTCAAGATATAGAGGTAAATGAAAAGTTAAAATTTGTTGAGAAACCACTCCAAATAGAAGACAGAAAGGTTAAGTTTCTCAAACACAAGAGATTGGTGCTGGTTAAAGTCAAATGAGATTCGAAAAGAGGACCTGAGTACACTTGGGAACTGGAATCCGAAATGAAGCGAAAATATCCTTACCTGTTTTAGTAAATCTCGAGGATGAGATTTTAAATAAGGTAGGGAGGATGTAAGGACCTGCAAAAATGTCCCAAAACAACCCGTAAGTAGAAACCCAGACCTCTGAAACCCTAATCCTTGTTGAAATTCAAGAAAATCAAAATTTAAGGGTCTCTCGCGGGCCGTGTAAGACTTAAGGGAAGCTTACGCGGGCCGTGATACCTTGCAGGTCTCCGGATAAGCGTTCTGGCCACGTGTCAGACACGTGGCGGACCTACGCATGACACGCTAGCCCTAATCGTAGAATAGGTGGCCCTCGCGGGCCGCGTAAGATCTTGAGAGGGTTTACGCGGGCCACGTAAAACCCAAATTTCTGCTATAAATTGCCTGTGCATGGGACTTGCTTCTGTGTTCGAAATTTTTGGTTTAAAACATCCATTTTCTGCTTAAAAACGAGTGATAAGGTGTCGAGACGCTGCTACGAGTACAGGGTAATAACTCGATCACTGCTACGATACAATGTCCGATCGATTGAAACCGATCCGATGGATGTTTAAGTGCTGCCCTAATTCGGGCTATACTTTGTCATTCGTCGTGAGGGTTTTGATTTCGTGAGTTTATCGTAAATGTTGTATTAAGTTACTGACCTAGTTTCGTGTGCATTGTTAATTAACTAGGTTACAAGGCTAAATCAGTAGGCAAGGTTCTGTCCAATTAAACTTGCAATGTGAGTCATTATATTTTTATCGAATTTCTTTGCAAAACCTTAAATGTTTTCCAGTTATATTTTGCAGTGATTAAGTCTTTGCTAATCTTTAATTACTTGCTGTATGTGGGGGTTTTGTGCACATTACTACTAATGATTTATCACTCTTAGGTGGGTGAGCCTAATTAGTGATATGTCCACAGTCATAGATCCGGTCGAGTGACAACTGAACCAGTTAATTAGTAGATAAGGGCAAATGTAAAATCTCTTAATGCTGTAAATTGTAACACCGTGTCGTTTTGTGCAAATTGAATGACTCGCCAGTATTTCCCCGCTGATAAAATCTTTTTAAACATGTTTCAGGTGATTTACTATGAACCGGGAAAGAGTGCCGCGTAGCACTATGGCTTGGAGAATGTAGCCCAGTAAATAAAATAAATAAACATGTTTTTGTAAAACAGGGAATTTCCCCGTGAAATTCCTTTATTGTAAATTATGGTGTTTATCCCAAAAGTGTGAAATAAAATAATAAAATGTTTTCAGTATAAACGATCCTGTTGATATTTCTGCTGCCAAATTAAATACGAATACAACGGGTTTCTGTCCCGCGGCTTCTGGACCGGGTAAAACCGGGCCGGGGGCCGTGACATAATGTCTCCAAATCTTAAGGGCAAAAACTATGGCTCCTAATTCTAGATCATGAAAGTTGTATAATTCTCATCATGTTTCTTATGTTGTCTACAGGTATGAGTTATAACCTTTTGACATTGAATCAACACACATCCATATCCTAACTTAGACGCATCACAATAGACTATAAAGTCTTCAGTTCCTCTTGGTAATGCGAGTATAGGTGTGTTGGTTAGTCTTTGCTTAAAATTTTAAAAGCTTCTTCCTGTTTTGGTCCCCATTCAAACTTAATTGATTTGCAGGTCAATTTGGTTAAGGGTATGACGATTCTAGAGAAATCTCGGATAAACCGCCTATAATATCCTGCCAGTCCTAGAAAACTGCGAACTTCTGTTGGCGATTCAGGGACTTTCCATTTAGTAATCTCCTTGATCTTTGTGGGATCCACATGAATTCCTTCATGATTAACCAGATGTCCAAGGAATTGCACTTCTTGTAACCAAAATTCACATTTTGAGAATTTAGCATAAAGCTTCTCTTTTCTCAACAAGGTCAGGACTGTATGGAGATGCGCTGCATGTTCTTTACTCTTAGAGTAAATTAGAATATCATCTACAAAGACAATTACGAAATTATCCAGGTATGGTTTACATATCCTGTTCTTCATGTCCATAAATGCGGATGGGGCATTGGTTAAACCAAATGGCATGACGATAAATTCATACTGACCATATCTCATTCTGAAAGTAGTCTTAGGAATATCCTCTTCCTGTACTTTCAGTTGATGATATCCTGTGTGTAAATCGAGCTTAGAAAAGAATCGAGCTCCTTGAAGTTGATCGAACATATCATCGATTCTCGGTAGTGGGTACCGATTCTTAAACGCGACTTTGTTCAAATCTCGGTAATCAATGCACATACGCATCGACCCGTCTTTCTTCTTAACGAATAACACTGGTGCTCCCCACGTTGATGAACCTGGTTGTATAAAACCTTTGTCAAGATGTTCGTCCAATTGTTTCTTCAGTTCCTGCATCTCTGTCACACCCCGATATTTCCATGTATTACCGGTGGGCCCGGTGGGGAGTATTATGACGTAGTTGATATCATCATAGTGAAATAATCACAGTTCAATGCACAGCGGAAGTCTAAAGTAATAATAATACAAACCGATTCGAAAGTATAATATAGTATTACACAACGGTTGTATATGGATCCACAGGAGGATCTTAAAACAGAAAAATAAACACTGTTCAACAGACTTTAGACGTTTAGAACTTGCAAGATTCCTTATTAACGCCCTGAGCTCCCAGCCAATTACGTACAGTACCTGTCACTTAATCTTTTTGGAAAATATGTCTGTTTACACTAGAAAATACAATTAACTGACTCTTTTGAAAAAATTTATGAAAATTGATTTAAATGCACAAGGCACAAATATCCTTTTATAACTTGGGACAATTACATAAAAATAATCTTGTATACAGATTTATATGTTTGTTATACATTCAGGGCCCGATATAGAAACCGAGTCAAGATTAATAGACACACCACAAGTATAGGCCCACAAGAGAGTGAGATACCGATTTTCCTATGCAACCGTCAGGTGTATGCGTACACCCCATGCTTAAGACGTGGTCATTTCTTAATAAATGATGCCAAGGATATCCAGGACATGGTCATTAACCCCCAAAGGCTTTGTTTCAAACAAGACAGATTAAAATGGGTTACCTCAACAATTTAACCACTAATCGATTAAATATTCAATACCCGACCAAGCGGTATTATTATAATACCGTATCCCAAGCCCGTATAGGGAAAAAAATTAAAAGTATTTACCTGAGCTAAAATGAAATTTTATTCTCAGCCGTATATTCAAATCAGCAAGCACAAGTACCTCCATTGGGGCTCTCAATCTGGAACGAAGGTTTTATTAACCTATTAGATTCCTAACGGGTCTTATTTAAGTTGTAACTTAGACCGGTTAGTTTTAAGGAAAGGTTTACGGTTCGAAATCGCAAGATTAAGCGAAGACCGGATTAGAATATGATTTAGACCCGACAAGTATGGAGACTTGTATAATATGGGTAAACTAAACACATTCTGAATTTTGAAGTGAAAACGATAAGGTTTGACCCGTTTCGATTAATTTATGCAAACTAGTTACATAAGCCGTACCGAACGCGAAAAATGCATAACGGGTAACCAAATGAGTCATGAACATGTTCCACAAGTTAATATGCCTTAAATATGTTGTGATATCAGTATGATATCTTCCATTATGCCCAAAACGGATTTAAAATCAATTTAAGCCCCGTAGGGGTATTTTGGTCATTTTAAAGTTTATAAAAGAGGTTAAATAGAAACCTGAGGTTCTGGTCTAAAATAATCAGTAAAAATATTTATTTTAGTAAGTTATATCAGCAAGATATCATATATATGTGAAATTTATCATTTATGGCCAAACTATGCACCGTAAGGGTATTTTGGTCATTTCACATAAGCTTTAAGGGTCAAATTTGGAAATCCGAGTTCAAAACTTTTACTTACTGTTAAAGTATAAAAATTGATTCATAACATCAGTAGGTAACAAGCTTTAGGTGCCCAATATGGTTTTAAACCATACTATGCGCCTAAATCGCATAAAAGTCGGTAATTGACGATATTCGGGTTGATTAAGGAAATCTGAGATTTTGTTAAGCCTTTACTGTTTAAAATAACTTATTGTTAGGATCGGAGGTTCTCATGATAGTGTTTGTTTGTTTGAAATGAATGATTAATGAATATGAAAACATGTTAGGTGCAGCGGAAATGAAAAACAAACTTTGTAAACACAATCAAAGGAGAAAATTGTTTGATAAACAATTGCTTCACATAGAGTCAAAAGATTACAAATCAAAGCAAAAGATTACAGTCATGCTTACAAACTATACTCCCCCTCAGCCTGATGCCCCAAGGTTGGTTGCACACAAGATGAAAGGATTAGACATGAGGAGAAGAACTCGCTCAGTCAATCAAATGTAACAGTACAGGGTACTGATACATTTATAGGCAAACCAAACCACTGAGGTATCTCAGCTGACGTCACCATGAAAGCGACGTCTAACAGCCTAACAACCTGTATCTACTGACCTTACACAAACACTGCTAACCTAACCACTGACTATACATAAGACAAACAATTTACTAAACAACTGCTCTCCCTTTATGTCAGTGCTTTCCTCAAGGTTGATCAGTCCTTGACTGGGCAGTGCTTTAACATCAGTAGATAGGACCAGCAGTGTTGAATACTTCAGGGTTTTCATCAGCAGTTGAAAGGACAGCAGCAGTTGAATATGAGCAGCAGATAGAGACCATCAGTTGTTATAAATCACTTTCAAGGGGAGAGCAAAGTGTAAACCGCTGCTTATTGTGAATCCACTGTTGTGACCTGGTTTTGGCTTTACATTATCTGTTCCTCTGGTAGGGTTCAATCCCAACAATCTCCCCCTGGAACAGATAATGCCAAAACCTTTCATTATTCAGGACCTTTATTACTCATCAAGAGTGCCTTAGCTTGTTCTTTGAATTCAGCTTCAAATTCCTTTGCACTCTGGTCGTCTTCATCCCTGCACAGTGTAAGCTCAAGGAGATCCTGCAAATCTTGAACACTAAGGCCTAGTGCTTCTTTCCTTGATATATGCTTCACATCGCCATTGGCTCTGACCAAGGTCAATACGTGAGTCTTTTGATCAGACATCCACTTTAGTATTTTTAAGCCAAGTGGGTTTCTTGGGAGAGACTTATTTGATGATGAGATGATGGATAATGGCCTTGAAAACATCTGCAGACTTTCAGACATTCTTTTGAAAGCTTCTTCAATGACTTTGTCTGCTGCAGCTATATCTTCTGCAGTTTCTTGTTCAATAAATTCTTGTCTTTCAGCTTCTGTCTTGTCTTTAGCAGTGTTTGGAGACGCAGGTTTGTTTAATGCCTTAAAAAGGCTTTGAAGCTTTGTTGAAGTTTCTTCTTTTAGACCCATTTTCGTGATGGTATCTTTGAAGTACTCTGCTTCCTTTTCTACTACCTCTTCTTCAGTCAGCTGTTCTTCCTCTTTTTGATTTGTTACAAAAGTAGACCGGAACAGTGTGTCGAGGTTTCCCATCTTCTGTTCAAGCTTCATCATTTGTTCTTGCTTTTTAGAAGTGCCTGAAACAGTTATCTTTCTTTTCTTCAGCCTTTCGTAGGCTTCATCAGTCTGCTGTCTTGAACATTTTGATATGGCTTCAGCAGTATCCATTTTTGCATCCACCAGCTCCTTCTTCTTTCTTTTATACTCAGCAGTGAAGTCAGCAATGAGCTTTTTGAATTTGTTCCAGTTTGGAGCATTTTCCTTCTTTGTAGGATCATTCTTAATTCTGTCAATCCTCTCAGCCTCATGCTTTAGAGCGATTATTGGCCATTCTTCAAACTGTTTTTCTTCAGCAGCATAGAATTTTTCTTTCATAATGTAGGCAAGATATTGTTTTCTTAGCTCTTTGCGTTGTTCAGCCTTTTCTTTGATTAGTTCCTGTGCAAATTCTTCCATCTGCTTTACCTTTTCAAGGAAGAAATCCAGTCTTTTAGCAATGCCTTCTTCGCTTTGACTTTCACGTTCATTTTCAAATTTAGCTCTTGCTTTAGCTTGCCTTGTCTTGAGTTTGAGGTAATCATCCATATCCTCTGGTGGCATGTAGCCTATGAGTGAGGAGAATCTTCTTTTTGAAGGATCCTCTTCTGTATAGAATTGCCTCATCTCATTTTTGATAGCTTCAAGTTCCAGTGGATATTTTGCAGCATTAGGATCATGTATACCCTCATCGGCAGTGATTGGCTTTCTTATTCTGTTGAAGAGCTTTGGCTGTGAAGTAGAAGAGATGAGAGCAGTGGTGGATGACTGACTAACAGCTGTTGAGACAACTGGTGTCTCAACATCTGCTGGCATTACAACTGCTGATATGTCAGCAGTTGTCTTCTGCTTTTGAGCAGGGGATGAAAGAGGTGGTTGAATTGGTGGGGATGGCATTGGTTGTGGTGTGTGTTGATGTGGTATTGGTGGCAGTTGTTTGAGTGACAGATGTTGTTAATGATGGAGGTGTAAATGATTTTGTGGGAACAAAATTTGTGGTTGAAGTAGTAACTGGCTTAGTTTTAGAAGTTGTGGTGGTTGATTGCCTTGTTTTTCTAACAGGACTCTTCTTTAATGAAGCACCAACCTCTTCTTTTTACTTTTTGCAGAACTAACTTTTTCTCAACCAAAGCTCTGCTCTCATCCCTTACCCTTTTAATATCAGCAGTGGTTTTGAGACCAGCTGAATTGACTTGACTTTGAACGATTCTCATTTGTGTATCTTCATCATCTGCTTGAATTTTCAGGGTTTCATCACCTCCCTTTTCCTTTTCTTTAACAGATGTTTCAGCAAAAGTTACTGAGAGATTTTCCTCAGAGTCATTTTTCTCCCCCTTTTTGGCATCATCAACTCTTTCGAAGATAGTGCAGGGGTTGAAACAAATTCCACAGCTCATCTGGAGTAGGAGCAGATGATGGAGTAGCTGTTGGAGGTGGTGCAGCAGTGGATGGTACCCTTTGTGCCTTCAACAACTGTTGCAGCATGTCTTTGATTTCTGCAACAGATGTATCCAGTTTACCAATTCTAGCCGTCAATTCATGGTACATTAAACCATCACCCAACTTAATGGGGTCATCTGATTTCCCACTAGCAGTGGTTTTATCAGTGGTAGATGTAGGGAGTATACTCCAAACATTAGCCACTGATGCCCCTTTGTCTTGGTACTGGGGTCTTCTTCCTTCAACACTTGACAACCGTTTGATGTTGCCAGTAGGATAAAGAAATCCACTGGTGGTTGACAGAGGTGCTATCAAAGGAATTGCCTCCAAGGAAGTCTGATGGATGTAACCACTGTCCAAATGTAACCCAGTGGGTGTAACAGTTGTAGTGGCTGCTTCACTTGGATTACCACCAAGAGTTACTTGTAACTCAAGGGGTGTAGCCTCCTCAGGTTGTGTTGGTGGGTTAGCAAAGATTGATACAGCAGACCCAGTCAGTGGTTGAGTTATATTCTCATTGATAGGTGATTGAGAAGGACTGGTTAATGCCTGGTTCAAATTGTCACAACCCCCGATCCCTGATCCCCGGGAACGGGCGACATGATCTCAGAGTTTGGTGGTATCAGTTTTAATTAGTCTCGCAGCGGAATTTACATCAGGACCGTAGTTAGGAAATGTTTATCAGAGTAAAACCACCATACTTGATATTAATAAATACATGGGCAAAACCCAAGTTTCTTATTACAATACATTTATAGGGACAAACCCTATTTTATTGAATTTAAAACATCGTTTATTAGGTAACTTTTATAGCCACATTTTCCCAAGCCTTCAGTGCTCTCCAGCTGGCTTTTCATTAATTGGCTGTTCACATTGTGTTACCTGTAACGCGTTTTAAAAACATTTGTCAGTCGGAAATACTGGTGAGTGAATCCCAGTTAATCAAGAAACAATTTATCAATTAAAACAGTATTGAGAGCGATCACATTGTTTATTTCTACACAATTACTCATTCAGTATTTGCCACTCGACCGGATCTATGGCTATGGTCAAATTACCCATTGGCTAACTCGTCGTCCAATGGTAATGCACTGTCATTCAGACTTACTACTACTCGTAGTAAATTTTGTATACAAAACCCCATAACACCGGCAGTAATTGAAGAACTACAAAGACTCAATCACCGCTTAATCACATTGTAAAACATTTAAGGTTTTGTAAAATATTCCAAAAAGGTTAACAAAAAGAGGATAAACTCACATTGCTGTCTTAGGCTTTTCGTAAGGGTTTCCTGGCTATAATCTATAATTTATACAAATGTACATTGATTAGTACCATAACCCTTTGAAATTATTAATAATACCCTCCCCGAGACGGCATTCCAACAACTACGTCGGGCAGAACCACGACAGTTGTTACGGAACCCTAAATCAATCGGGCAGCGTAACTATTATGAAACCGGGGTTATAATACTTACAATGGAGCAGAACCTCGCTAATTAGGGGTATAATACCCAAAATATTACTTCCAATATCAGAGATTTCAAGATTGAGAATGAAATGTGAGCGACGGAATTCGTAAACTGATGCCTTCTATTTATACTTGTGAAATTGGGTTCTGTCGCGGCCCGCGTGAAAGACAAGCAGGGCTTACGCGGCCTGCGTCAAAGCGAGTCAACGGACTAGCTTAGCTGAGTCGTTGAGTAGGTCCGCCACGATGTCGACACGTGTCGGCCTCTGGTGCAATCGCGTGTACAGGTCTCTCGCGGCCCGCGTTGATGTAAGCTTAAGTTGAAGCGGCCCGCATGAACTAAAGAAGTCAGCGGAGTCCAATCTAGTCTTAATACGGCCCGCGTGAGCTTGAGGTGGGATCATATGCGGCCCGCCTCAGCTCTAATTTCAGATTTTTATTTTATTTTTATAAACTATAACATAATTTGAGCTCGGTTTTCACATACGGGGTGTAATAATAAACATATTAAGACATTTTATAGTATCAGAGAGTCGGAAATATTATAAGGGTATTGATTTTACCGAGGGTTGTTACATTCTCCCCACCTTGTTTTAGAGCTCGTCCTCGAGTTCTACTGAAACAAGTGCGGATGTTTCCTCTTCATTTCTGACTCGAGTTCTCATGTGTACTCAAGTCCTCTTTTGGATTCCCACTTCACTTTGACTAGAACTAGTCTTTTATGTTTGAGATTCTTGATTTTCCTGTCTTCAATTTGTAGAGGTCTTTCTACAAACTTGAGTTGTTCATTTACCTCTATATCCTTAAGAGGCACTATCAGTGATTCATCAGCTAAACACTTTTTAAGATTAGATACATGAAACACATCATGTATTCCTGCCATTTCCTCTGGCAAGTGTAGCTGATAGGCTACAGGTCCTATTCTTCTAATAATCTTAAAAGGTCCAACATACCTGGGACTTAGCTTTCCCCGTTTGATGAATCTTACCACTCCTTTCCAAGGAGAGACTTTTAACAATACTCTATCTCCTACTTGAAATTCCAACGGCTTGCATCGGTTATCAGCATAACTCTTTTGTCGATCACGTGCTGCTTTCAGTCGTTCTTTGACTTGAATAATCTTATCAGTTGTTTCCTGCACTATTTCAGGTCCAGATAATTGCTGTTCCCCAATTTCTGCCCAACAGACTGGGGTTCGACACTTTCGTCCATAAAGTGCTTCGAATGGTGCAGCATTGATACTTGTGTGATAACTGTTATTATAAGAAAATTCTATTAAAGGTAAGTGATCGTCCCAATTACCTCCAAAGTCAATTACACAAGCTCTGAGCATATCTTCCATTGTCTGAATTGTCCTTTCACTTTGTCCATCTGTTTGTGGATGATAAGCCGTACTTAGCTTTATCTTAGTTCCCATTGCCTTTTGGAAACTTGACCAAAAATGAGATGTAAAGCGACTATCTCTGTCAGAAACAATTGATAAAGGAATGCCATGTAAAGAAACAATTTCATTTACATACAATTTAGATAATTGTTCCATACTAATTGTTTCTTTCATTGGTAAGAAATGAGCTGACTTGGTTAATCTATCTACAATCACCCAGATTGTATCATTTCCTTTCCTTGTTTTGGGTAATTTAGTAACAAAATCCATTGTTATTAATTCCCATTTCCACACTGGCATTTCTAATTGCTGTAACAAACCTGAGGGTTTCTGATGTTCAGCTTTAACTTGTGAGCAAGTTAAACATTTAGAAACATAGGTTGCTATGTCCTTTTTCATTCCTATCCACCAGAAATTTTTCCTTAAATCCTGGTACATTTTATCACTTCCTGGATGCATCGTATATTTAGATTTATGAGCTTCTTCTAATATACGATTACGCAGGTTTCCTAATTTAGGTATCCACATTCTCTTTTCATGGAACCTCCAAATTCCATCTGTTCCTTGTTTTAATTCTTTTAACATACCTTTTAATTTTTCAGAATCATCCTTGATTACTGATTCTTGTGCTTCTCTTATTTGATCATTTAAATCTACTTGCAGATTTAATTTAAGAGAACGTACCCTTTTTGGCTTTTCATAATACTTTCTACTTAAAGCATCTGCCACTACATTTGCTTTTCCTTTATGATACTGGATATTACAATCATAGTCACTAAGAAATTCCATCCAGCGTCTTTGTCTCATATTCAACTCCTTCTGTCCGAAAACATACCTTAAACTCTTATGATCAGTGAATATGGTAAACTTACTACCATAAAGGTAATGTCTCCAAATCTTAAGAGCAAAAATTATAGCTCCTAATTCTAAATCATGGGTTGAATAATTCTCTTCATGATTCTTAAGTTGTCTAGATGCATAAGCTATAACCTTTTGACGTTGCATCAACACACATCCATAACCTAATCTAGAAGCATCACAATAGACTACAAAGTCTTCAGTTCCTTCTGGCAATGCTAATATAGGTGTATGGGTTAATCTTTGCTTAAGAATTCTAAAGGCTTCTTCTTGTTTTATTCCCCATTCAAACTTAATAGCTTTACAAGTTAGCTTAGTTAAGGGAATGGCTATTCTAGAAAAATCTTTAATAAATCTTCTATAATAATCTGCCAATCCTAACAAACTTCTAACCTCGGTTGGTGACTCAGGGGTTTTCCATTTCATAATCGCCTCGATTTTTGTTGGATCTACATGAATTCCTTCATGATTGACTAAATGTCCAAGGAATTGTACCTGTTCTAACCAAAATTCGCACTTTGAAAACTTAGCATAAAGTTTTTCCTTTCTTAACAGACTTAAAAGTGCGTGCAAATGTCTTGTATGATCCTCTTTATTCTTAGAATAAATTAGAATATCATCTATAAAAACAATTATGAATTTATCCAAATATGGCTTACATATTCGGTTCATCATGTCCATAAATGCAGCTGGGGCATTGGTTAAACCAAATGGCATGACAGTGAATTCATAATGACCGTACCTTGTCCTAAAAGCAGTTTTAGGAATATCCTCTTCCTGTACTTTTAATTGATGATATCCTGACCTTAAATCGATTTTTGAGAAAAATCGAGCTCCTTGTAGCTGATCAAACAGATCATCGATTCTCGGTAATGGGTACCGATTCTTAATCGTGACTTTGTTTAATTCACGGTAATCAATGCACATACGCATTGAGCCGTCCTTCTTTTTAACGAACAGTATTGGCGCTCCCCATGGCGACGAACTTGGCTGTATGAATCCTTTTTCCAATAATTCATCTAATTGTTTCTTCAATTCTTGCATTTCTGCAGGCGCTAAACGGTAAGGTGCTTTGGCAATCGGTGATGTTCCTGGTATTAAGTGGATTCTGAATTCAACTTCTCTGTCCGGAGGTAGTCCTGGTAATTCTTCTGGAAAAATATCTGAAAACTGAGATACTACTGGAATATCTTTTAGTTCTTTTCCTTTAGTGTTAGTGATTATAGAAATCAAATACACTACAGAACCTTTTCTTATACAACTTGCAGTTTTCATCACAGATATGAATTTTGTAGATCTAGAGAGCTTATCTCCTTTAATTGTGATCTTTTTACCTTTTGGTGAATTTAGTTGGATTAACTTTTGATCACATAAAATACTAGCTTTATTGGCTATTAACCAGTCCATTCCTAAAACAACATCGAATCCTACCAGATTCATGGGATAAAGATTTGCAATAAATTTCTGATTTAATATTTCTATGCTTGCTCCCTGCAAGATTTCAGAAATCCTAATGGTTTCTCCATTGGCTGTTTCTACTAAGCATTCATGTGGTAGTTTATTTAATGATTGATTTAAAATTTTGCAAAACGATGTATTAATAAAACTTTGGTTTGCACCAGAGTCAAATAATACTTTAGCAAAGACATCATTAACTAAAAACGTACCAGCTATGACATCTGGAATCATTTTGGCTTCTTCTGCAGTCAGAACAAATGCTCTAGCATTTTTAGTATTCTTGTTATCTGGAGCTGGAGCTAATTTTGGGCAATTCAGCTTGATATGACCTTGTTCTCCGCAATTCTAACATACCCTGCTATTAGCTTTCTTCCTGCAGTTTTCTTCCTTGTGTCCCGACATTTTGCAAAAGTTACAGTATATGGAACATCTCCCAGAATGTTTTCTTTTGCAGTACCTACAGTAAGGTGCAGAGGTAGAACCTAGATTTTTCCCACGGTTAGAATTTCCAGAACGAAATTCTTGAGTCAATTTCTGGGTTAGGCTCCTTCTTTGATCCTCTTCTCGGGTACGGACTAATTCATCAGTCAAGGTATTTGTTAATTCTACAGCTTCTTCTATGGTTTGAGGTCTAGCTGCCTTGACTATGTGTCTAATCTCCCCAATTATTCCCCAAATATAACGAGAGATTAACACTGGTTCTGGTGATGCAAGAGTCGGCACTATCCTAGCATATTCGAAGAATAACTTAGTGTACCCTTTGCTATCTATACCAGTCATCCTAAGGTTTAGGAATTTGTTTGCTATTTGTTCCTTCTCATTGGGTGGGCAGAATTTCCTTTCTACCTTATCCTTAAATTCTTCCCATTCCATATTATAGGTTCTATCACTTCCTTTTGTTTGGAGGATAGTATTCCACCATTCTAGTGCTGCATTCTTAAACAGATTAGAAGCAAACAATATTCTATCTTCTTCAGCACACTTACTAATCCTTAAGACTGCCTCAGTCTTCTCTATCCAGCGTAAAGTTGCAATGGCCCCTTCATTGCCCGAGAATTCCATTGGTTTACAAGACCAGAATTCTTTATAAGAACAACCATAAGGCATGGTTCTTCCTCTTTTGGGAATAGGCATTTGAAGTACCAGTCCATTGTTCACACTGTTTTCTGGTTCAACAGGTCGTTTACTGCCATGCTTACTTTTATTATCAGCATCCTTAACAGTTTGAAGTATAAATGGCATAGCATCTATAATTCCCTGTGCCACTATATGTTGGATAGCACTATTGTCCACTTGATTTCCATTGTTATTGTTGTTTGGGTTCTCATTATTCAGATTATTGTCATTCTGAATATTATCATTCTGGATTTCTGGGTTATTATCCAAATTGACTTGATTTTCTTGGTCGGCCATCTGAATTTTAAACATTTATCCCATATTAATATCACAAATAATATATTAATATAATTAATCATATGACACGCAGTTTTGTCAAAAGAGTAGATCATTGCTACTTTTACTCTTTTCATATACTTATGCGTCTATTATACACTAGTACAGAAATGAAATTACAATACCAACAGAAATAAAATAATAATATGCATCCGTACACACATATCTTATTTTATTATATTATTATTACTACTGCTTCCTCCATTCTAACATTCATGGATATGGGTTTATCCAGAAATCCATATTGCGCTCATCGTATTTCCATACGAGACGCTCTCCCACCTGACGCATCCTCTCACTGCTTTCTAAGATCTCCTCCCCGAAAGTCCTAAGTTCTTGCACGTTTTCTGCACTCATTGGGGGTGCAGGTTCTCGGACTGGGTTTGGAATCTGGGGTACATTTTCCTGATATGGGGGTGACAGTTCATGAAATTGGTAAGGATCCTCTAATATTTCCCTAATATAATCATTTTGGTAATAGGGATCTAAAGGGTCCATACCTGGGTAAGCTTCTATGTTCTGTATGGGTGGATAATCCTGGATAGGGTAACGTTGCACAAAGTCCCTATTATCGTCCCACCAGGGGTCGTAATTCGGGTCTAGTGGGTTTGGTGCAGGTACCCGGGGGATTTCTTCTAGGTTAAAGTCGTGCATTTCTACTTGGTTTTCCTTATTTTCTATCTCCATAGGATGTTCTGGGTTTTGTGGTTGTGGGGCTACTAATTGTTCCAAACCTGGGTCAGCAGCAGTCGTAGCTAAGATATGAAAATTTGCTAGGCTTCTATTTAGCATATCTTGAGTATGAGCATCTGTCTCTCTCTTAATAGCTGCTAAAGCCCTTTGCTGTTTCAATTTCCTCATTCTCTTCCTACGGGCAAAAGCTTCTTTACTGAACCATCCTCGTTTCTTAGTAGGGAATGGTTCTTCAGATTGAGCTCTAAAAGCAAATATTCCATCTTCCTGATCAGCAACATACCCTGAGAGGGCAGGCTGTGATGATGTACTTTCACTCTTAGGTGAATCAGATAACTGACGATTCACATCTGATGGTCCTTGATCACTCATACTGAAAACTAACAAATAGTCAAATAACACATAATACCTAATTACAGTTATGCAGGTATTTCCATAATTTATTTCCTAACACAAAATTTTTATAATTTAAGTGTCAGCAGAACACTTCTTTGGCTTGAACCAGTGGCTAGGCTCTGATACCACCTTCTGTCACAACCCCCGATCCCTGATCCCCGGGAACGGGCGACGTGATCTCAGAGTTTGGTGGTATCATTTTTAATTAGTCTCGCAACGGAATTTACATCAGGACCGTAGTTAGGAAATGTTTATCAGAGTAAAACCACCATACTTGATATTAATAAATACATGGGCAAAACCCAAGTTTCTTATTACAATACATTTATAGGGACAAACCCTATTTTATTGAATTTAAAACATCGTTTATTAGGTAACTTTTATAGCCACATTTTCCCAAGCCTTCAGTGCTCTCCAGCTGGCTTTTCATTAATTGGCTGTTCACATTGTGTTACCTGTAACGCGTTTTAAAAACATTTGTCAGTCGGAAATACTGGTGAGTGAATCCCAGTTTAATCAAGAAACAATTTATCAATTAAAACAGTATTGAGAGCGATCACATTGTTTATTTCTACACAATTACTCATTCAGTATTTGCCACTCGACCGGATCTATGGCTATGGTCAAATTACCCATTGGCTAACTCGTCGTCCAATGGTAATGCACTGTCATTCAGACTTACTACTACTCGTAGTAAATTTTGTATACAAAACCCCATAATACCGGCAGTAATTGAAGAACTACAAAGACTCAATCACCGCTTAATCACATTGTAAAACATTTAAGGTTTTGTAAAATATTCCAAAAAGGTTAACAAAAAGAGGATAAACTCACATTGCTGTCTTAGGCTTTTCGTAAGGGTTTCCTGGCTATAATCTATAATTTATACAAATGTACATTGATTAGTACCATAACCCTTTGAAATTATTAATAATACCCTCCCCGAGACGGCATTCCAACAACTACGTCGGGCAGAACCACGACAGTTGTTACGGAACCCTAAATCAATCGGGCAGCGTAACTATTATGAAACCGGGGTTATAATACTTACAATGGAGCAGAACCTCGCTAATTAGGGGTATAATACCCAAAATATTACTTCCAATATCAGAGATTTCGAGATTGAGAATGAAATGTGAGCGACGGAATTCGTAAACTGATGCCTTCTATTTATACTTGTGAAATTGGGTTCTGTCGCGGCCCGCGTGAAAGACAAGCAGGGCTTACGCGGCCCGCGTCAAAGCGAGTCAACGGACTAGCTTAGCTGAGTCGTTGAGTAGGTCCGCCACGATGTCGACACGTGTCGGCCTCTGGTGCAATCGCGTGTACAGGTCTCTCGCGGCCCGCTTTGATGTAAGCTTAAGTTGAAGCGGCCCGCATGAACTAAAGAAGTCAGCGGAGTCCAATCTAGTCTTAATACGGCCCGCGTGAGCTTGAGGTGGGATCATACGCGGCCCGCCTCAGCTCTAATTTCAGATTTTTATTTTATTTTTATAAACTATAACATAATTTGAGCTCGGTTTTCACATACGGGGTGTAATAATAAACATATTAAGACATTTTATAGTATATCAGAGAGTCGGAAATATTATATGGGTATTGATTTTACCGAGGGTTGTTACACAAATCAATTGCATCCAACAGCAGTTTTGTTGGTGGGGGAATTGTGGATGTGAAGGATGGTGTAGAAAGTGGAGTTGCCCCGGGTATTGAGCTGTGGATGATAGAAACGAGTGTTTCTAGAGCATCATGATGTGGAGACCCTATTTGTACAACCTGTTCTTTTTGTGAAGAAGCAGGAGGAGTTGTGGTTATGGATTGAGATATTTGTACCAACTGCTGTGAGGAAGTAGCAGCAGTGGTTTCTAGTGACTTTTGTGTTGTCACTGGCAGTTGCTCTGGGATCTCATCTTCCAGAGTTGACTTTTGTGTTGTCACTGACCTTTCTACCATCTGCTGTGAGGAAGAGTGACTTTTGTTTTGTTTTGGTCTTTTGGTGGATTTAGGTGTGGGTTTCACAGCAGTTGTGTTACTGCTGTGATCACCTTGAGCAGTTGGCTCAGCAGCAGATACCTGAGGAGCAGTGGTAGCTGCTAAAGTCTGCTCAGGCACCTCTGCTTTTGTTTTGGAAATTTTTGATAGCCTTGTAAATGTTTTAGGTATAAGGCCATTTATTTGAAAAAGTGATGATGGCATCTGATGCACACAACTGTTGAATAACATCTGTCCATGTGTAACCTCTGTTGTAAATCAGTGTTTTGCACAAACCGAGGATACACTTTGGCAGTGGATAGATTTTACTATTTAACAGAGTTTTAATGCCATCAGTGCTTTGAGCAGACTTTGAGGATTTATTGAAAATTTCAATTTTAAACTATTTTTAAGGTTATTTTTTATTTTTCTAAAAACATTTTTATGCTATTTACACATGGAACACAAGAAAGCTTGCTTTAATCCATGTTTAGCACTCCAATCATAGGGATCAAGTTTTTAACAGTAGATGAATCCAATTTTTAAGTTTGTACATCTACCACCTGATCTTTAGGATGGACATGTTAGAGATGAAATCAAACCTTTTTATAGCAATCCCTCACAAGGTGATGTCTGATAATGAATGATGGTGAATCAATGAGATATTGAACTTTTGATGATATATTTCAGCTACTTGACTGTCCTGCATAAAAACAATCTTTTGAGCAACTATACCAAAATTCAATAACATATTTTGAAGTTACAAATAGTTGGACTTTTCAGCAGCAACATCAGCATCATAATATTCTTCAATCAGTGGTTGGAAATATCTGCTGCATGTGCACAGTCAATAACACCTTGATGTTTGTACTTGTTTTGAGTTTGATAAAACTTGACAACCATGCTTCAACATATGCAATGTTCTTTTAGGACCCACTTTTTGCCAAATAGATTATGATCCTTTGGCTGTGGCACAAGATTTTCAAACTTGTTGTCACCGAACTGCTGAAGCTCCTCTTAAATGACACTACCCAACTTTCTGTCTTTTAGTTCCCCTAAGGTGCCTGACATGTTGATGGAATGGTAGAACTAGCAATAAGAGAACATATGTTTTAGGATTGACCTTTTTTAAAGGAATCCCTTTTCATTGATGTTGTCAAGTGTATGCTAAAATGGATGTGATTAAAAAAGGATTGAGGTTTAAAAGATGAGGCTGCAGATGTGAGCCATCTGAGCTAAAACTGTTGGTGACTTTAATGATCCAACAGCTGTTTGAAGGTGAAAGTGGAGGAATAAAAGGAATTGGTGATAACCAGTGTTGATTGTTATCCACTGTTAGTAGATTTTCATCAACAGTGGTTGTGGGCATGGAAATAGAGGTTAAGGGCTACTTTGGTCAAGCAATTGTTGAGGTAGCAGTCAAGTGATTTCTCTCCATTTTTGATAGACTTCTATCAGCAACTGTTGGTGGATCAGTGGGTGAGCTTTACCAGCTGTTTTGTACATCTGCTGCTCAGATGAAGGAAACGATTTTGTCATGTGATAACACAGTATCATGTCCAACATCTTTTGATGGTGATAATGAGATATCTGCAAAGTAACATCCTTGACAAAACACATTTTAGATGCATATTATCAAAATTGACACATTAGCAGATTTTTACAGGGATTTGTATTCAAGGTTTTACTACTTATCTATTTCCTGTTTTAAACATTTGACAAATTTTGACAGTAGTTGAGTATCCCAGATGATGGCAAACTTTTCACTTTGACTACACATTTTGTGTTCTAATCCTTAGAGTAAAACATGAGTAGTCAAGAATTTTAAGGTCTGTTAGCAATCAATCTTTGATCTGTGATGAAAACTTGAGTTTGAAATGACTTTAACTTATTTCACCATCTCCTTTTGATCTATTTTCAAGGACAATATCACCCTAAGCAAAAAATATAAGGGATCTTCATCCTGACTGGAATTGAAACTTTTGCCAACAAAAACAAGCAAAAGTTTCAAATATATTATAAAAAATGAATAATATATCCTGGTTATTTGAGAAAATCCTTTGAAAAAAAAAATGGTTAAAGGATTTTCTGAGAACAGTATCAAAAAGGATCTGGTGTATTTCAATAGAAGACATAATCATATCATTTTCAAGTTTGATGAAAATGGTCAGTGGTTTGACAGCAGTGGTAGAATATTTTGACCACTGTTTGGTACCATTTTTTGTGTCAGTTGATTGCAAAACATGAGGACACATGGACACATGAGTTTTGAAGATCCTGTTGTAGATCTAATTTCTATGTGATAACTTTTGAAAATTTGTCTAGTCCTTTTGAAAGTTCAATCACTGGGAACACAATTTTCACCTGAACTTCCTTGAACCAATGAGCACCAGCAGTTGCTTAATTGACCATTATTACCCTAAACCTTGACTCATAAGTGTTTTATGTTTATACTCTTTTCTTTTGACTTCAAAAAGTTTTGAGATAAACACACTTCTGAGTTTTTGTGAATATTAGTCCAAAATCATTTTGCAGTAATGTTTTGAGAGACTTGGCCATGTTTTCACAAATTTTTCACCCAATCTCACATTACATATGATGCGGACTATGTTTACCCCTGTTTTCTTAATGTATTTGAACATAGTTGATTTTGTCCTTTTTAGGAATTCAACTTGTTTTCAACACATAAGATCTAAATAACTAAAGTTTTGATTTCCCTCTTTTTGTGTTAACAAAACAACAATGCTTTTATGAACATAGGTTTTGTTAATCTGAGGTTTGTACTTTAGTATTTAATGAAAACATCACATATTCCACATCAACAGTTTAAATCAATTTAGGAAATAAGAATAATCTCATGGTTTGACAGATATTGCTTTCAGATCTAGAAACCATGAGTGTCTTGTGCATGAATTTTCTTGTTGTGTGAAATTTGTGTGTCATATGACATCTTGGTTGATTTACAGAGTTTTCGAATAACCATTTTGAACATGATTTACACAGTACTCTGTTTTTCAACTAAATGCAACCAACCTTAGTATCAATGAATTTTGAGCCGAACTGTTATGTCAAATTGATTGTTAGATCGAATTTGACTGTCCAAGCTCTGATACCAATTGTTAGGATCGGAGGTTCTCATGATAGTGTTTTTTTGTTTGAAATGAATGATCAATGAATATGAAAACATGCTAGGTGCAGCGGAAATGAAAAACAAACTTTGTAAACACAATCAAAGGAGAAAATAGTTTGATAAACAATTGCTTCACATAGAGTCAAAAGATTACAAATCAAAGCAAAAGAATACAGTCATGCTTACAAACTATACTCCCCCTCAGCCTGATGCCCCAAGGTTGGTTGCACACAAGATGAAAGGATTAGACATGAGGAGAAGAAGTCGCTCAGTCAATCAAATGTAACAGTACAGGGTACTGATACATTTATAGGCAAACCAAACCACTGAGGTATCTCAGCTGACGTCACCATGAAAGCGACGTCTAACAGCCTAACAACCTGTATCTACTGACCTTACACAAACACTGCTAACCTAACCACTGACTATACATAAGACAAACAATTTACTAAACAGCTGCTCTCCCTTTATGTCAGTGCTTTCCTCAAGGTTGATCAGTCCTTGACTGGGCAGTGCTTTAACATCAGTAGATAGGACCAGCAGTGTTGAATACTTCAGGGTTTTCATCAGCAGTTGAAAGGACAGCAGCAGTTGAATATGAGCAGCAGATAGAGACCATCAGTTGTTATAAATCACTTTCAAGGGGAGAGCAAAGTGTAAACCGCTGCTTATTGTGAATCCACTGTTGTGACCTGGTTTTGGCTTTACATTATCTGTTCCTCTGCTAGGGTTTAATCCCAACACTTATTTAATATATAAAATCAGTAGAAAAAGGTTTGGTATGTAAAGGATGTGTAAAACTCATTTTATTAGCGAAAAGGACATTATCGTCAATTACCGAGTCTATGCAAGAACTCTATGTTATGATCAGTTTAAAATTTAATAAAAATTACCAAAAATCCCTAAATATTATGTTACATCAGTGGGTAGAAAGTTTGGTGTCAAAATTTAGGTTTAAATAGGTTTTATGCCGAAAAAGCCATTTAATTAATAAAAAGCTTTCAATTTACGATATCGAGCATAACTCTTAATTTAGACCTCAAACTGATGTCAAATTTTTAGAACATGTTTATAAATCAGTAATAAAGGGTTTTGTCCTCTCACATTTTCAAAAATCTCGTTTTTATATCAAAAGGGCATAATGGTCAACAATTAAGCAATTAACGGAAACATGCATTTGAACCAGATTAAATAGGAACCATATAGTATAATCTCAGAGGGTTATACTAACATGAAATATGGTCCTAAAGGAATCCTAAGGCATATCTAAACTAAGCTAAATCGGGTCAGAACTGAAAGTCAAAGCAAAGGTCAACTTTTGCGACTTTCGGTTGCGAACCGAGCCTAAATTTAGAATTGTCGGGTTGAACATGCCTAGACATGTTCAATTAATATTTACCAAGTTATTAAAGTGACAAAACTGATTTTATTGCCTTTGCATCATTAGTTATGAATTTTATCTAAAACCCGAATCGTTTGACTTTATTTTAATTACTTTGACCCGACAATTAACTAAGCAAACGTGGTAATTAGGAGGTGCCCTTTTGAGGGTTTAATACCTGCCTAATTACGATCACGTAGCTATGTTCATTGCTAACAATGGCTCGACTGTTTAAAAGTCAAAGCGTTTATCATGAACGCCTGACTTTTCGGCTTTAAGAGCCAAATAACTTAACTAAGCACGAAAGGAACACTTATAAGTGGTCCTTAGGACTGAAGGAGGTTCCCAAGATGATCAGGATCCTCTTAGAATGAGAGCAAGAGCAGATTTGAAGGAAGTGTGAAATGAGAGCAAAAACAAGTGGGTATTTATAGGATTTCAAGAACCGTTAGGATCATTTCTTGATAAACGAGCTTCAATCTGGACCGTACATGTAATACCCACTGATTTGGTAATCTATGGGTGCCCAAAACAAGCCCATAGATTGATTAAAACCATGTCCAAATGCCAAAAACCAGCTGCTGAATGAAAGGAATTGGTTTTGTTGATCTGGTGATTCCTCGCGCCCCGCGTACGAGTTAGGTCCAGCCTACGCAGCCCGCGACCGAGGGTAGATCAGAAACAAATTTTAAAAATTGCAACTTTGGTCCCTGCACATGATAAATGCCATTTTTGACACATTTAAGACCCGTTAAGCCACTTTCAGGGCTCTACAATGATGCCAAAACATAGGGAACTTAAAACATGCTAAAAAATATGTCGGATCTCGGTTCGTTTGGTCATACGGTTGCGTTGTTCGGCTAATTACGACGAAACACGAACGGACGCAAAAAACGATCCAAATTACACGAAGAATGGAATTTTATCAAGCCAAAGACTAAAATAAAATATTTTAATGATTACATAAATTTTTGGGTGTCCGGATATGTTCAGAACGTAAGATATGTGCGAAAATGCAAACTTATGCACTTTTTGACGCTTTTAGTCCCTGTTGATCAAATAAGTTTATTTTTGCGCACCAAACACCTCTAAGCCTATTTCTAAGCTATGTAAAGGATATTTAGGGCATGTTTAACTTATGATCATATTCCAGAAGGTTCGATACCATACGAATCGGCAGACTTGTGCAGTTTGACGCAATTAGTCCCTCTAATGCGTAAACTTGCGCATATCATTGTTTAATAGCATCGAAGCCTTATCTAATCCATATTAGGCATTCTTGAGAGTATTATTAAACATCACGATTCTTCAGGTTCGTAAGAAGGTCATTCAGAGGTATAATTAAACATATTGACGCTTTTAACCCCTTAAACTTGCGAAGTTGCGCGTAACGTCATTTAAAGGCATAAAATCCTTAGACGGTCAATAATTGACATTCCCGAGAGTATAATCAAATTTCATGAAGCTCCCGGTTTGTTAAAAGTTCACTCAGAGGTAAGAATTAACATGTTGACGCTTTTAACCCTTCATCGCGCAAACTTTCAATTAATTACGCAAACGGCTACAGTTGATCAACAAGTGGCTCATTTGTGAATATGATTACCGTGTAATGTTATTCAGAGGCTTATGTTAAGCATGTTAACACTTCCAGTCCTTCCATAATCAAAGTTTTTGATTTTTCGAAAAATTAGTCGCTTAAATTCAATGTTTGACTTTATTAGGGTTTATTACACGTGTCAATACACCATTGGACGTGATTTTACGAGGTGTTACAATCTCCGTTGGTGCTAATAGATATGGTGCCTTGGCAATCGGTGCTGTCTCTGGTATTAGGTGAATTCTAAATTCAACCTCTGTATGAGGCGGTAATCCAGGTAACTATTCTGGAAACACGTCTGAGAATTTAGATATTACAGGAATATCTTTTAATTATTTTCCTTTAGTATTAATGATTACAGAAATCATATATACTACTCCTCCTTTTCTTTCATAACGTGCAGCTTTCATCACAGAGATGAATTTTGTCGATCTAGTTGGTTTATCTCCTTCAATTGTTATCTTTTCACCACTTGGTGTACTTACTTGTACTGACTTTTGATCATAAAATATTGGCAGGATTGGCTACCAACCAATCCATTCCTATTACAACATCGAAACCGGCCAGATTCATTGGTTAAAGGTTAGCGAAGAAATAATGGTTCAGGATTTCTATTCTTGCTTCCTGCAAGATTTCACCTATCTTAATGGATTCTCCATTGGCGGTCTCTACCAGACAATCTTGTTGAAGTTTGCCTAAGGGTTGGTCAAGAAGTTTGTAGAAAGAAGTATTGATAAAACTTTGATTTGCACCAGAGTTAAACAATACTTTGGAAAATATGTTATTAACTAAGAACGTACCGGCAATCACATCCGGAATCATCTTGGCTTCTTTAGCTATCAGAACAAATGCTCTGTCATTCTTCTTAGGAGTTTCAGTTGTCTTAGCCTTGTTGGCCATGGCTAGAGCTAGTTTCAGACAGTTTGGTTTGATGTGTCCCTTCTCTCCACAATTAAAGCATATCCCATTACCGGGTTTTGTAACACCTCGCAAAATCATGTCTAATATAATAAAGACACGTGTCATGGACTTTAAACCTGTAATGAATTGATTCCGAGGGACTTAAATTGTCAAACAATGTAAATATGTATGTAAAAAGATCAAATGTGTCAACATGCCAAACTCGTGCCTCTGAATGACCTCATAAGATGTTCGTATTCATGAATAAATTAATTGACAGACATAGGAAGCCGTTTGTGCTTAAATTTAAAATTTTACAAAGCATTAGGGTTAAAGGTGTCAACATGTTTAATATTACCTCTGAGTGACCTTTTAACGATCCCAAAAGCATTGTAATATTTGTATGTTTGCTCTCACGAATATCGGATGGTAATCTCATGGAGTTTCGATGAAAACAAGACTTTTCAGGTAATCTCACAACTAACCGGGAGCTTAACGGAGTTAATTTATGACCCAAGACACTTGTTAGTTAACTATGGGGGTCAATAGTGCAACAAAAGAAAGTTATTTAAACTTAAAATGGACTAGGGACTGAAATTGCAAAGCTGGGAAACATTTTTACCGGAGTAACAAGTCCTCGCGGGCCGCATAGACTCCCTCTAAGGTCTACGCTGGCCGCGACAGCAGTGCCAGCGACAGAAACATGCACAGCTGCATGTTGCAGCCTGTCCACTGCCATTGCATGCTAGTTTTTCGATACCAGGGTCTGTGCAACTGGTTTTACTGCCCTAGGGACACTTGTAAACATCAGGATTACCTCTAAGAATAGATGGATTGATCTTGAAGGCCATCAAACTCCTATCTATACCAACATTGTTTGCACTTAGAACTTGCACATTTAAATTTTTACTCTCAACTCACTCTCTGAAGCCTCCTGGTGCTAAAGGAAGCTTTCTCAAGTTCAAATTTCGTGCTAAGGACTCTTGTAAGTGTTCTTAGCTTCTATAGTTAAGGTTTCATTAGCTTAATGACCGAAAGTCAAAGTTAGCATAATTAAGCTTTGACTTGGTCGTTAATCACTAATGGTCCAGCCATTATTTGAATTGAAGGTGGCTATGTGTTGGTAACTATGTAGGTGTTAAACCCTTAAAAGGGCACCTTCTAATTATCACGTTATCTCAGTCAATTGTCGGGTCAAAGTTATGAACAAAAAGTCAAACGAGTCAGTTTTAACAAAATAATTTATAACTGATAATGCAGAGGTTATGGAACATGTTTTAACACTTAAATAACTTGGTAAATAATATAAGAACATGTTTAGGCATGTTCAACCCGACAATTTTGAGTTTAGGCTCGGTTCGCAACCGAAAGTCGCAAAAGTAGACTTTTGCTTTGACTTTCATTTCTGACCCAATTTAGCTTAGTTTAGTTATGCCTTAGGGTTCCTTTGGGACCACATTGTATGTTAGTATAACCCTCTGAGATTATACTATATGGTTCCATAGATATCCAATTCATGCATGTTCCCGTTAAATGCTTAAAAATGGACCATTATGCCCTTTTATCATTAAAATGAGATTTTTGGAAATGTGAGAGGATAAAAACCTTTATTACTGATATATTAGTATGTCCTAAAAAGTTGACATCCGTTTCTTGTCTGGAATAAGAGTTATGCACGATATCGTAAAACAAAAGCTTTTTGTTAATTAAATGGCATTTTTGGCATAAATCATATTTAAACCCAAATTTTGGCACCAAACTTTCAACCCACTGATGTAATATAATATTTAGGGATTTTTAGAAATTTTTGTCAAATTTTATACCGATCATAACATAGAGTTCTTGCATGGACTCGGTAATCGACGATAATGCCCCTTTTCATTAATAAAATGAGTTTTATGCATCATTTGCATGTCAAACCTTTTTCTACTGATTATATACATTAAATAAAATATTTTAAACAGTTGAGACTGATCAAAATCTCTGATTTCCTTAAATAACCCGAACATCGTCAAATACCGACTTTTATGCGATTTAGACGCATAGTATTGTTTAAAACCATATTTAGCACCTAAGACTCGTTACCTACTGATGTTATAAATAAATTTTTATACTTTAACAGTAAGTATAAGTTTTGAACTCAGATTTCAAAATTTGACCCTTAAAGCATATGTGAAATGACCAAAATGCCCTTACGGTGCATAGTTTGGCCATAAACAATAAAATTCACATATGTTTGATATCTTACGATATAACTTGATAAAATCTATATTTTTACTGTATATTTTAGACCAGAACCTCAGATTGCTATTTAACCACTTTTATAAGCTTTAAAATGACCAAAATACCCCTAAGGGGCATAAATTGGTTTTAAATTCGTTTTGGGATAATGGAAGATATCCTACTGATATCATAACATATTTAAAGCATATTAACTTGTGGAACCTGTACATGACTCTTTTGGTTACCCGTTATGCATATTCGCGTTCGGTATGGTTTATGTAACTAGTTTACTTAAATTAACCGAAACGGGCAAACCTTATTATTTTTACTTCAAAATCCAGAATGTGATTAGTTTACCCATTTTATACAAGTCTTTATACTTGTGGGCTCTAAATCACATTCTAATCCAGTCTTCGCTTAATCTTGCGTTTTGAACCGTAACCCTTTCTTTAAAACTAACCGGTCTAAGTTATAACTTAAATAAGACCCGTTAGGAATCTAATAGGTTATTAAAACCTTCGTTCCAGATTAGGAGCCCAATAAAAGCTACTTGTACTTGCTGATTTGATATACGGCTGAGAACAAAATTACTTTTAGCTCAGATAAATACTTTTAACTTATTTTCCCTTATACGGGCTTGGGATACGGTAAATTATTACTGCTTGGTCTGGTATTGAATCTTTAATCGATTAGTAGTTAAATCATTGAGATAACCCGTTTTAATCTGTTTTGTTTGATCTAAGCCTTTGGGGGGTTAATGACCGTGTCCTAGATATCCTGGCTCATTCATTTGAAATGGCCACGACTTAAGCATGGGGTGTAGGCATACACCTGACAGTTGCGTATGTAAAAAGATATACCTGCTTGTTGAGGATAACTCGTCGTGGGTTTATATTATGTGGTGTGCCTATTAATCTTGTCCTGGCTTCTATCCCGGGTCCTGAATGTACGACAAACATATAAATCTATATACAAGATTATTTTAATAATTGTCCCAAGTTATAAAAGAATATTTGTGGCTTGTGCATTTAAATCAATTTTCTTAAATGTTTTCAAAAAGAGTCAGTTAATTGTATTTACCAGTGTAAACTGACGTATTTTTATGAAAAGATTAAGTGCAGGTACTACGCGTAATGGGCTGGATATTCCTAGTATTAAATAAAGAGTCTTGCGAGCTTTTGATACTTAAAGTCTGTTGAACAATATTTCTTTTTGTTTTAGATCCGCCTGTGGATCCACTTACAATCCATTATGTAATATTTTATTATACTTTCCACTCGGTTTGTATAATTACTTTTAAACTTCCGCTATGCATTAAACTGTGATTAATTGACTATGATGATATCAACTACGTCACGATACTCCCCACCAGGCCCACAGGTAATACGTGGAATATCGGGGTGTGACAGGTTGGTATCAGAGCCAACAATTGAGTGAATTAAACGCTAGCCTTTTGTGTTTAATCTTAATGACACAGTTTGCACATTCCTTGACTTCCGAGTCTAGGCAAAGGACTTCGGATTAATCCTAATCTTAATTATTTTTTTCTTTTGTTGTTTTTCTTTTGTTTTGACAGGTTCCAAGGTCAAAATGCCGCCACATGTAAGAGGTAGAGGTGGAAGAGGAAACGCACCAATGACTGCAAGAAATGACCACGAAGCCGGGCCATCTCACCGACGTACTCCATCAGCGAACCTTAGCTCTAGTCCTCACGAGGATTGGAGAACCTATTTAGAGCCTGCGAGACGCTCTGTCTCCCTCAGTTCATCACCATCTTATCATGATTCATTCGTGCTGCATCAGAACAATGAGTCCGACCATTCTCACCATTCCTTTATACCGTTGTAGCGATCGGGTTCGCACCGTGCCTTCCAAGACCCGACCCCATACTTCCAAAGTCGGTTCAATCCAATGAACCAGGTACAAGAACCAGAGGGTCCAAACCCTTTAGGACCAGTTGATCATTATCCTGAGATGCAGGATATGGAGATGGACGAGGATCCAGACTCCGAGCTACCACCGACTGGGACGCCGACGCATCCCATCGATATATCCAGCCGATCATCCTTTCATGGTTTGCCTTACAGGGGCCCAAACAGTTTCGCTGAGAGATAGGCTACATACAAGTGGGAGTACACTCCCCCTCACCTCAACTCTCCTCCACACCAACAGGTCCCTTCTGAGGACCCACATTTTCAGGCGGTTACGCCACCGCCACCACCAGCGCCAGAGCAGCAACTGCCTCCAGAACCACCGAGGTGAAGAAGAACAGGTGCACGGATGTCTGTGCATGGGGGATTTCATTTCAGCACCCCCAACACTCCAGCGACAGCCACTACCCACCGTTGTATGAAGACCCGCAAATGGGTGGGCCTTCAAACCCAGCTTCTGAAGTCGACTCTGCTCCAGTCGCACCACCACCGCCCATGGGTTATGAAAACCCAATTCCTTCTTACCACGGTGCAGCAGCATATAACCCGTTTGAGCAACAAGCTTACTCAGGTTACAATTACAACAATGCCCCTGATGTTGACCCATACCTCGAGGCGGTGAACTACAATGCTCTTTACCCTGGAGGACCCTTTCAAGCTGCGTACCCAACTGGGTACCCAACATTTGGGTATCAATACCCACCACCTCAACCACTGCCGCAGCAGCAGCCGCAGCCGCCACCGATTCAACCACCACAGTAGCAGGCAATCCTTCAGCGGTTGCATGAGGTGGAGCAACAGGTACAGGAGGAGCGTAGAAGCCGCCAGGGTCTACTTAAGGGTTTGGCAAACCTAATAAAGGAAAAGAAGAAGAGGGATTATTGAAATTCCTTATTTATTTGTTTTGTAATTCTTATTTTCAATTAAAGTCCCTGTGTGGACATTTTATTTATGTATTTGGTCCCTGCGTGGACTTATCTTTCTTATTTCTGTCCCTGCGTGGACAATGTTATTTATTTAAAAGTCCTGTTTAGGGCAGCTATGTATTTCTTTCAATTTATGGGATGTTTTATTTTAAAATTTCATTTGTCATTATATATATGAATATATTATATGAAATAAATCAAAAGCATCATTCCACTTTAATATTAATCCGCCATTAAACAAAAATCTTAAAGGTAAAACCTAACCCATGTGTCATTTTAAGACAGGGCCATGATGGTAGTTCCTTTTTAAGAAAATAAATCTTTGTTAACATCTGAAAACATGTTAGCACTCTTGACAACAGTGATTCGAGGAAATCACACTTGTCATCCTTATATTGGATTGTTCAAATTCCTTTTTCTTACCTAATGATTTAAACATCCATTAATGATGAAGTGCCTACGGGCCATATCTATTGTCCTAAAAGACAAAAGACAGCTGTAGTCTATGACTCCCTGTCAAGAAGGGTAATGAACTATGTTCAAACCTAAATACCTTGATTCTATAAAATCATGGTTTACAAATTTAAAATTGTCCTTGTGACAAGGCCTTTTATGTGCCACTTTAACACCCATAATAGTTTAAAACTGGGATAAGTTGTAACAAAAATTTAAATAAATTAAATTACCAAATTAACCAATATGGTTTATAGCTACCATGGTTAATGAATCGTCAAAAATGAGAATTCCATAATAGACTTCTGAATAAATCGTTGTCATCATTTTTATGTAGCAATCAAGCTACATGGCTGAATTAGATGAGGTTAACAGTCACCCAAGGGAGAGAAATGATACCACCAGAGTTAATGTAGCTGGTGCAGACCTACAAGCATTAATAGATAATGCTGTTACTCGAGCTCTTGACAGACAGTTTAAAGAATCAAGCGGTACTCGCACTAGGACTCAGTCTGTACCTCATACGAAACCACCTTCCAAGACTTATACATCTCTCAAAGACGATTCTCATCATTCGTCAAATCAAAGGAGTGTCCTGTCTAAGCAGATCGTGCTTAATCAGGAGCCCCGTGTTAAAACTTGTTCTTACAAATACTTTATCTCTTGCAAGCCAAGGGACTTCACAGGAGAAAAGGGAGCCATTGACTGTATGACATGGCTCGATGAGACGGATACCGTGGTTGACATCAATGGTTATGCTGATCAGGATATGATGAAGTTTGTGGCACAATCATTTAAAGGTGAAGCTTTAGCTTGGTGGAGGTCGTTAATCCAAGCTACAGGAAAGACCCCATTGTATAACTTGACTTGGGATCAATTTGTTGCTCTAATCAAAGAAAATTTCTATCCTCAACATGAGGTTGACAAAATCGAGACTGACTTCTTGACTTTGGTCATGAAGAATTTAGATTGTCAGGCGTATGTTACAAGCTTTAACACCATGTCCCGATTGGTTCCTTATTTGGTCACATCGGAACCGAAGCGTATAGCACGTTTTATCGGAGGTCTAGCTCCAGAGATCAAAGGAAATGTAAATGCATCCAGACCTACCACATATAGGCCAGTGGTAGATCTGTCTCTATCTCTTACACTTGATGATGTCAGGAGCAAGTCTGTCAAAGCTTCTGATGAAGGAAAGCGAAAGCGGGAGGATGAGAGTTCTCATCGCTCCGACAAGAAAAGAAAGGGGAACTCAGATCACATGAAGAGTTATGGGTTTAAAAAGGACACCTGATGCGTGTGTGGTGTGTATATAAGTTTAAGTATATTTTAAGCCCTTTCTACACGTTAGTCAAGTTTTAAATTTATAAAACACGATATTTTACTAACACCAAACACACATATGGGCAAGTGCACCCATCGTGAGCGTAGTATAGTGTTGGCAAGATACCGAGGTCGTCCAAGGACACAAGAGCTTTTAGTACCGGTTTATCCTCAACGTCTAATCAAATCAAAAGTTAGAAAAAGGTTTTTAAACTAGAAAAATAAAACTAACTAAAATGCTGAAAAATAAAATAAAAATAAAAACAGATAGACAAGATGAATCACTTGGCTCCGACTCGTGTTTAGTGTAACCTTTGATTATTTCCGCACTTTTGCACCTTTTAAGAGATTATCTTAGTTATTGTAGTAGGCCCCTCTTTTGAAGGTGACGTTACCCTCAACCCAGGAGTTTGAGTCAGCGAGGATACAATCCTAAAGGGTCGGATTATTGAAAGATAATTAATTAAGTTATTAATGCATATTATGGTAGGCCCCTCTTTTGGAGGTGACGTTACCCTCGGCTAAGTAGTCTGAGTCAGCACTGATACAGTCCTAAGTAGCCGGGTTAAGGTATTAATAGTAGCTTACATATGAGGGGGTCAAAGAGTTTGGACCCCCGCCATCCAATACCGGCGGGTATTGAAGGAGGTCCTACTAAATTTGACCCAGGTCCTTGCAGGATCTATACACTGAACAAGGCAAGACTCTTACCAAACCGTTCCCTTAACCCCCGACCAGGTAGCCAACATATCTCCATATAGACCGTGGAGATATGAATGGTGAAAGTCTTTTATTTTATATAGACAGTAAAATAATGCCAAGACACCACGGAAAAACGATAAGGAAGAATCACCTTCAACATAAGAAACTAGTTATTAAAGTCATTAATACATAACCAAGTAAAAAGTGCGAAAAGATTAAAAATAAAAAGTATTACACTAGACACTTGTCTTCACCAAGTGATGTAAGAGACTTAGGCAAACATGGCCTTTGATTGTCAAGAACTCTTACGATCAATCTTGGATCCCGAGATGACTCACACACTCTACGATTGACAATGGATGATGGTGGTGGATGATGGTGTTATGATGGTGGTGGGTGAAGTGTGAGAGAGGTGGTATGCTAAGGGATGGTTTGCAAATGAGCCAAGCACCCCTATTTATAGCCTGGACAACAGCTCGGGCATGGCCCCGTGTCCATTGGGCACGACCCCGTGTCCACCTTCTTCTCTGTCTTCATTAATTGCAGTTTGTCAGCATTAGTTGACCACGCCCCCGTGCCCATTGGGCACGCCCCCGTGTGCAGAAGCGAATATTTACTATCAAGATTTCCCCAGATTCTGCGAATCTTAGAGTTGAACACGGCCCCGTGTCCGCTGAGCACGACCCCGTGGTGGTTGATAGAAGCTTCTATAGCTTTGTCTTTTCTGCTGTCACTTGGGCACGCCCCCGTGCTCATTGAGCACGGGGCGTGTTCAGCCTTCTGATCTCTTGTTTTGCTTGGGAAGTTGCTGTCGGGGAGGTCGGGCGTGCCACGTTTGTTCCTTTTCTTGTATTTATGTTAGATTTAGCTGTCTTTTTGCTTCTTTTGTTAATTTAAGCTCATTTAATCCTGAAAATACAAAAGGAAGACAAAAAACACACTTTTTCCAACATTAGTACTAAATAATGGTTAGTTTTATGCCACAATTGATGTAATGTATATGTTGCATTTTGTGCACATCAAATACCCCCACACTTGAATCTTTGCTTGTCCTCAAGCAAAACTCTTTATTATGTGGCTTTACACTCCCAAGTGGAATGGGTAGAAGAGAAGGTTTTTGGGCTTGTCGTAGAGTGTCGGGATTTCTAAGATTCTTTATTAAGTTTTATTTTTATTTATTCACAATCCTCTTCGTCATGATTTATTTAAAACATTACACAAGATAAATTACTTATTAGGAGATAACATGCCTTTTTAAAATTCCACTTATATACAAGTTCACATACCTCACGGGGGATCACTCAACACTCGGCCGAAGATGTATTTTAGTGGATCACTCGAGAGCGGCATGGAACTTACTCCTACCATAAGCTTGCCAAGCAATCAATCCTCCTCCCTTTTAACTATACTCCTTTGTAAATATCAAGAGGACTTTTGGGGTGAAGGGTTAGGCTTGGGTTAAAGGTATGTGGCTGGTTTAGTGGTTAGTAAAAGGGCGAAAGGCGTAAAAAGCGTCGGTTTTCGTAAGACTTTTTATTTTTGAAGTTTTTATTTTGATGAAGCCATTATTCAAACAAAGTTATTTTTGATAAACTTGTTTGTTTATTTCTCTTTTGCTTCAACATCCAAAATTTTTTTTTTTTTTGAAAGTCATAAGAAAAACCGAGCTTGTCACTAAAACAAAGGGTTTAAAAATAAAAAGGGTTTTGGTGGGTGAAAGGGTGTTTGTTTTGGGTTATGAAATTAAAAGGTTTAGGCTCAAAGGGGTTAACTAGGGAGATTTTGGGTAGGTGGTAAAAAAAAGGAAAAATAATGGTGTAGAAATAAAAAAGGGTTAGTCCTAATGCCTCCGTCATTTACTTACTCGGGTTTAAGTTGGTAAGGACCGGGAATGTATCGTCGTGGCAAGTTCTAGATTCGTAAGAACCAAGCGGCTATTCACACAAGAAACGAAAAATGAGCATTTAGTTTAAAGATATATATTTGTATGCTCAATAAAGGCTCAAAACTCACTTTTTGTGGGAATGAGTTTTTATGTGATCAAGTATATATAATCAAATTTTAATTAAGCTTGTCATGCCGTTTCATAATTTTCTTATGTTGGTTCTTTTTATCACGACGCTATCGGTTGTAAATTTGTAAAAATATAACCTTTTTAGAACTTGAAATTCCCAAATTAAACCTAGACAAGTAAAAAAAAGAAAAATTTTTGATAAAAATTGGGGTGATTAGCGATTCCAATAGAGTTTTGTGTAAGGTTTGTGATTAGGACTTGCAAGATTCAAGGTTTTAGCGTCCCCCCACACTTAAATTACACATTGTCCTCAATATGTCCCAAAAATTAGTTTTTAGGTTGATTGAATGTGTAAAAAGGTGTGAAAAAGCAAAATTTTATGTTACTGGGCGTCTGGACACGGCCCCGTGGTGTCCGGGCATGGCCCCGTGTACAGATTGCCAGTAACAGAAATTATTAAAAAGAGACAGAAGCCTGGGCACGGGGGCGTGTTCAGTGAGCACGCCCCGTGTCCAGTTACCTGAACTGGGCATTTCCTGCAGATTATGCAGCACGGGGCCGTGTTGGGCGGGCACTGCCCGTGCTGACCTTGCTGTAATCAAGAAAAATTTGTCGGGTGGCCTTGTTTTCATGCATGGGGTGCTGGTTCAAGTTCCCTTGGTATCCTTCACCATCCCGAGTGTGTTTTATTCCTGAAAATTAAAACTAAACTAGAAAACATAAAAATTAATCTAAACTAAACTAAGGATAGTTCCGCAGAATGCCTCCGTGTTGCGCCACGTTTATAAGGGTCCTTGGCTAGACCCAAAGCCTGGTCATATGTTACCCAAGTGGGATGTTTTGCATCCCATGCTACACCGTCGGGGAGCATCATCCAAACTTGAGTCAATGACCTTCATGTAGTTGATCGGGTCTTCGTCTTCTACTCTTTTTCCGACTCCAAACTTTACTTCCTCGTCCCCAACCCTCAATGTTAGTGTTCCATCATTCATATCTACCACTGCTTGGGCCGTAGTAGGAATGGCCTCCCTAGGATGAGTGGTACTTCGGTATCTTCCTCCATATATAGTATGACAAAGTCGCCCGGAAAGACAAATTCACCGACTTTGACCAATAGATTTTCAGCGACATCTTGTGGTTATTTGACGGATCTATCGGCGAGTTGTATGCTTGTTTTTGTAGGACTTGTTTTCCCTAAGCCGAGTCGATTGAACATTGATGAGGGCATTAGGTTGATGCTTGCCCCGAGATCGGCTAGTGCATTACGAATTGGGGATTTCCCAATCGAGCAAGGAATTGTGAAGCTTCCGGGGTCAAGCTTCTTTTGCAGGAGTTTGTTGAGTAGTAAGGCGGAGCATTATTCGCCTAAGTTAACTAATTGCAATGATTCAATTTTCCTTTTATGAGTGAGGAAGTCCCTCATAAATTTTGAATATTTTGGCATTTGAGTTAGGACTTCGATAAATGGAATATTAATATGCAATTGTTTTAGTAAATTTTTGAACTTTGCGAATTGCTCATCGGTGTTTTGACGAATTAACCGACCGGGGTATGGAACCGGAGGAGTCTTAGTAGGCTCTTGAACTGGTGGAGAAGCCTTCTCTTGTTGGGGCGCGGGTGGAGTTGTGGTTTGGCTAGATTGGCTTCTTTCAGTTGGTGGAAGTGGAGCCTCTTCGGGACCTACGGTACGGTTTCTCAATGTTATGAGATGTACTTGCGCCTTTGGGTTGCTCTCGATATTACTTGGTAACGCGACTTGTGGTCTCTCGGAGAAATTTTGAGCTATTTAATTTAATTGTTTTTCAATGTTTTGAATGCTAGCTTGTTGATTTCTAAAATTCGATTCCAATTGTTGAAATCGATTCGAGTTTTTCTTTTCGGTGTCGGTGATGAGGCGAGATACAGTATCTTCAAGCCTTTCTCGTCCACCTTGTTGTTGAGAGAAATTTTGTGGTTGTTGAAAGTTTGTTCGTTGGTTTAGATTTTGTTGGTTACTACTATTGCCGTGTTCTCTCCAACCAAGATTGGGGTGGTTACGCCATCCTTGGTTGTAGGTAGCCGTTGGAGGACCCGACGGCCTAGGCCTATTATCAATGTAGTTAATCGTTTCCGTTTGATCATCTAATTCTTTCATACAACTCCAATTTTCATGTGGTCCACCACACCCCTCACAAGCCATAACCGAGACCGTTTTTGCCATTTCTAACTTTTTGATTTTTGAAGAAAGGGCCTCAATTTGAGCTTGTAAAGAAGTGCTTTCATCAACCTTATGGGCGCCCGGGGCAATAGATTTATTGCCTCGGGGAGTTTGCCACTGAAAATTGGTTTGAGCAATTTCCTTAGTTTGATTATATATTTCATTTGGGCGACGATTACCTAAAAGTCCCCCGGAGCTAGAATCAAGTGTTTGTCTTGTGTGTGGCAACAACCCATTGTAGAAAGTGGATACTTGCTGCCATACCGCAAGACCGTGATGAGGACACTTTCTTAGTAGCTCCTTGAACCTTTCCCAAGTTTCATATAAGGATTCCCCATCCTTTTGTGAATATGTGTTAATTTCAGTCATTAATTTAGCCGTTTTAGTAGGAGGGAAATAATTATATAGAAACTTTTGGGCTAGTTCATCCCAGGTGTTTACCGAGCCAACTGGGAGGGTATTTAACCAAGCCTTAGCTCGGTCTTTTAGTGAAAATGGAAACATTCGAAGGCGGATGGTGTCGTTTGATGCTCCATTGATCCGAAAGGTATCACGTATTTCTAAGAAATTAGTAATATGTAGATGGGGATCCTCGTCCGCAAGCCCATGAAAGGTTGCGGAGCTTTGAAGCATTTGTATCAAATGCGGTCGAAGTTCGAAGTTGTTGGCTTCAACATTCATTGCATTGATAGCGGCACCCAAGATTACCTACGGTGGGTCGTAGGTAATCCATGAGGGTACGTTGGTCCGCCATTGGAAGTGGGTCCCCCGAAACTTTCTCTTGGTTTTTAGCTTTAAGTCTTTTTCTAAGAAAGCGTCCGGGTTCTTCAAGAGGTTCTTTTATGTCTCTACTAGAACTGGAGCTCATACACTACGTAGAAAGTTCAGATGTGGTGCCTGGGTTCCAAGTCCTGCAACAAAAACAGAAAAGAACATTGGTCAGAAGCTTCACCACGGCCCCGTGCTCAGATGAACACGGCCCGTGGTCGGAGATACAATGATTGTTTTCCAGATCCCTGTTACTGGGGAGTTCGACACGGCCCCGTGTTGCACCGACACGACCCCGTGCTAAGCTCCCTGTAACTCGGAAAATAAAAACTGCCAGTAACAATGCTAGTCACGGCCCGTGTTCGACCAGGCACGACCTGTGCTGAGCTCTGCAGAAACTGAAAAACGAAGAAAAATCTAAAAAAAAAAACAGAAAAATTAGAAAAAACGATTAGGCCGTTGATTCCTAACTTTCTTAAAATCCTTGTGTCCCCGGCAACGGCGCCAAAAACTTGATGCGTGTGTGGTGTGTATATAAATTTAAGTATATTTTAAGCCCTTTTTACACGTTAGTCAAGTTTTAAGTTTATAAAACACGATATTTTACTAACACCAAACACACATATGGGCAAGGGCACCAATCGTGAGCGTAGTATAGTGTTGGCAAGATACCGAGGTCGTCCAAGGACACAAGAGCTTTTAGTACCGGTTTATCCTCAACGTCTAATCAAATCAAAAGTTAGAAAAAAGGTTTTTAAACTAGAAAAATAAAACTAACTAAAATGCTGAAAAATAAAATAAAAATAAAAACAGATAGACAAGATGAATCACTTGGCTCCGACTCGTGTTTAGTGTAACCTTTGATTATTTCCGCACTTTTGCACTTTTTAAGAGATTATCTTAGTTATTGTAGTAGGCCCCTCTTTTGAAGGTGACGTTACCCTCAACCCAGTAGTTTGAGTCAGCAAGGATACAATCCTAAAGGGTCGGATTATGGAAAGATAATTAATTAAGTTATTAATGCATATTATGTTAGGCCCCTCTTTTGGAGGTGACGTTACCGTCGGCTAAGTAGTCTGAGTCAGCAGGGATACAGTCCTAAGTAGCCAGGTTAAAGTATTAATAGTAGCTTACATATGAGGGGGTCAAAGAGTTTGGACCCCCGCCATCCAATACCGGTGGGTATTGAAGGAGGTCGTACTAAATTTGACCCAGGTCCTTGCAGGATCTATACACTGAACAAGGCAAGACTCTTACCAAAGCGTTCCCTTAACCCCCGACCAGGTAGCCAACATATCTCCATATAGACCGTGGAGATATGAATGGTGAAAATATTTTATTTTATATAGACAGTAAAATAATGCCAAGACACCACGGACAAACGATAAGGAAGAATCACCTTCAACATAAGAAACTAGTTATTAAAGTCATTAATACATAACCAAGTAAAAAGTGAGAAAAGATTAAAAATAAAAAGTATTACACTAGACACTTGTCTTCACCAAGTGATGTAAGAGACTTAGGCAAACATGGCCTTTGATTGTCAAGAACTCTTACGATCAATCTTGGATCCTGAGACGACTCACACACTCTACGATGGACAATGGATGATGGTGGTGGATGATGGTGTTGTGATGGTGGTGGGTGGTGGGTGAAGTGTGAGAGAGGTGGTGTGCCAAGGGATGGTTTGCAAATGAGTGAAGCACCCTATTTATAGCCTGGACAGCAGCTCGGGCACGGCCCCGTGTCCATTGGGCACGGCCCCGTGTCCACCTTCTTCTCTGTCTTCATTAATTATAGTTTGTCTGCATTAGTTGACCACGCCCCCGTGTCCGCTGGGCACGCCCCCGTGTGAAGAAGCGAATCTGTACTATCAAGATTTCCCCAGATTATGCGAATCTTTGAGTTGACAACGGCCCTGTGTTCGCTGAGCATGACCCCGTGGTGGTTGATAGAAGCTTCTATAGCTTTGTCTTTTCTGCTGTCACTTGGGCACGCCCCCGTGCTCATTGAGCACGGGGCGTGTTCAGCCTTCTGATATCTTGTTTTGCTTGGGAAGATGCTGTTGGGGAGGTCGGGCATGCCATGTTTGTTCCTTTTCTTGTATTTATGTTAGATTTAGCTGTCTTTTTGCTTCTTTTGTTAATTTGAGCTCATTTAATCATGAAAATACAAAAGGAAGACAAAAACACACTTTTTCCAACATTAGTACTAAAAAAGGGTTAGTTTTATGCCACAATTGATGTAATTTATATGTTGCATTTTGTGCACATCAACACCCAACAAACAGGTGAGAAGCCCAAGTGTAAAATCTGCAAAAAGAATCATTTTGGAAAGTGCAGACTCGAATCGAAATCGCAACAACAATCGCAGCCTAGAGTTTGTGGGATCTGCAAATCAAAAGAGCATAGAACATTGGATTATAAGAAAATGAAAGATGCAACTTGTTACAATTGTAACGAGAAAGGGCATATCAAGACCAACAGCCCAAAATTTGCAAAGAAGCCTGAGGAGGCTAAAAAGACCAATGCTCGGGTCTTTCAAATGAATGCTTAGGAGGCTGTTCAGAATGACAATGTTATAACAGGTACATTCCTTATCAATGATGTTTATGCTAGAGTGTTGTTTGATTCACGTGCAGACAAGTCTTTTGTAGACAATAAATTTTGTAAGTTATTAAATCTGCCTGCTAAAACTCTAAGCATAAAATATGAGGTAGTATTGGCTGATGGTACCATAGAGACTGCATCAACAGTATTAGATGGATGTTTTATATCCATTAGGAATCACTCTTTTCTGTTGTCTTTGCATCCATTGAAATTAGCGGGATTCGATATAGTGATAGACATGGATTGGTTGTCTCATAACCAAGCCCAAATTGTATGTGATAAGAAGCAAGTGGTTATCAAGACTCCTTATGGTGAGCCCTTAACAATTCAAGGAGATACGCAGTACGGATTGCCTAAGCATGTGTCTATGCTTAAAGCATCAAGGTGTTTGAAGAAAGGTTGTGTCATTTACATGGCGCAGGTAACCATTGATGAACCAAAGCCCAAGATCGAAGACATGCCTGTTATTTCTGAATATCCAGACGTTTTCCCTAAAGAACTACCTGGTTTACCTCCAGACAGACAAGTGGAATTCAGAATCGATATTATTCCTGGAGCAGGCCAGTTGCAAGAGCACCTTATCGGTTAGCACCGACTGAGATGAAAGAGTTAAGGACTCAGTTGGATGATTTGTTAAAGAAATGATTTATTCGACCTAGCTCATCCCCTTGGGGAGCACCGATACTATTTGTGAAGAAAAATGATAGATCGATGCGTCTATGCATCGATTATCGCGAGTTGAATAAAGATACCATCAAGAATAGATATCCATTGCCCAGGATCGACGATTTGTTCGATCAGCTTCAAGGAGCAAGTTACTTTTCAAAGATCGATCTACGGTCAGGTTATCACCAGTTGAAGGTCAAAAACGAAGATGTGCACAAGACCGCATTCAGAACTCGCTATGGTCACTATGAGTTCTTAGTGATGCCTTTCGGGCTCACTAATGCACCAGCAGCATTCATGGACCTCATGAATCCCGTTTGTAAACCGTATCTAGACAAGTTTGTCATTGTCTTTATCGATGACATACTCATTTATTCAAAGAATCAAGCCGATCTTGAAAGACATCTCTGGTGTATCCTTAAACTTCTGCAGCAAGAGAAACTCTACACCAAGTTTTCCAAATGTGAGTTTTGGCTTCGTGAAGTCCAATTTCTTGGACATGTGGTAAGTGAGCGTGGTATCCAGGTGGATCCCGCTAAGATTGAAGCGATTATGAATTGGCAAGCGCCTAAAACACCTACAGAGATACGCAGCTTCTTGGGTCTAGCAGGATACTACAGGCGTTTCATTGAAAACTTTTCAAGGATTGCCGCACCTTTAACTTCGTTAACTCGCAAGAATATCAAGTTTGACTGGGGTCCCAAGAAACAAGAATCCTTTGAGATTCTTAAGCAGAAATTAAGCAATGCTCCTGTATTGACATTGCCAAAAGGGATGGAAGAGTTTGTGGTTTATTGCGACGCATCGCACACCGGTATGGGTTGTGTGCTTATGCAGAAGGGTAAGGTTGTTGCCTATGCCTCATGTCAGTTAAAGGTGCACGAAAAGAACTACACCACCCATGATTTGGAATTGGGTGCCATTGTATTTGCACTAAAGCTGTGGAGGTATTACCTTTATGGAACAAAGTGTGTGATCTATTCTGATCATAAGAGCCTTTAACATCTGTTTAACCAGAAGGATTTTAACATGAGATAGCGTCGTTGGCTGGAGACTTTGAACGACTATGATTGCGAAATTCGATATCATCTGGGCAAAGCTAATGTTGTAGCCGACGCTCTAAGCAGAAAGGAAAGGGTTAAGCCTATTAGAATCAATGCCAAAAGCACTGAATTAAAGAACAGCCCGAATGAAAAGTTGTTAGCCACTCAGAAGGAAGCTGTTTTGGAAACTAACTTTCTGAATGAGAAGTTAGGTGTGACTGTTGATCAATTGTCATATGGCAAGGATGGAATCGTAAGATTAAATGGTCAAATCTGGGTTCCTATCCATGGAGGACTTAGAGACGTGATCCTTCAGGAAGCTCATAGTTCGAAATATTAAGTGCATCCAGGCAGTGACAAGATGTACCAGGATTTAAAGGCAGGTTATTGGTGGATAGGTTTAAAGAAATCTATAGCCACTTATGTGGCTAAATGTCTGACGTGTGCACAGGTTAAAGCCGAACACCAAAAGCCATCAGGTTTGCTGCAACAGCCTGAACTTCCCACTTGGAAGTGGGAAATGGTAACTATGGATTTTATCACTAAGTTACCAAAGACGAAACGTGGAAATGATACAATATAGGTTATAGTTGACAGACTGACAAAGTCAGCTCATTTCATACCTATAAAGGAGATGCACAGCTCCGACAAGCTAGCTCAGCTATACGTGGAGGAGATAGTATCTTTACACGGAGTGCCAGTATCTATCATGTCTGATAGGGATACTAGATACACATCTCTTTTTTGGAAAAGCTTTCAGCAATCCCTAGGCACTCGTCTAAATTTCAGCACTGCTTATCATCCTCAGACAGATGGTCAAAGTGAGCGTACATTTCAAACACTTGAGGATATGCTACGAGCTTATGTTATAGACTTGGGTGGAAGTTGGGATGACCATCTTCCTTTGGTTGAATTTTCATATAATAATAGCTATCATTCGAGTATCCAAGCCGCACCTTTTGAGGCTTTGTATGGAAGAAAGTGTAGAACGCCAGTTTATTGGGCGGAAGTTGGAGAAACCCAACTGTGAGGACCTGATATAGTCCTCGAAACGACAGATAAGATTGTTCAGATCCTCGATCGTCTTAAAGCTGCCAGGGATAGGCAGAAAAGCTACGCGGATAAAAGGCGTAATCCTCTGAAATTCGAGGTAGGTGATAAAGTGCTACTCAAGGTATCACCCTAGAAAGGGGTGATGCGTTTCGGCAAAAAGGGCAAGCTGAGCCCAAGGTACATAGGACCATTCGAGATCATCGAATGTGTCGGAACTGTGGCCTACAAGTTAAATATGCCAGAGGAGCTTAGTGGGATTCATAATGTATTCCACACCTGCATTTTGAAGAAATGTCTAGCCAATGAAGCGCTAGCGATGTCGCACAAGGATGTTCAGATTGACGAGAGTTTGAAGTTCGTGGAGAAACCTTTGTCTATCGAGGATCGACAGGTGAAAAAGCTTCGAAGAAAGCACGTGCCGATTCTGAAGGTAAAATGGGATGCCCGTAGAGGCCCAGAATACACGTGGGAAGTTGAATCCATGATGAAACAGAAATACCCTTATTTATTTCAGTAAATCTCGAGGTCGAGATTTCTTTTAAGGGGGTGAGGATGTAACACCTCGCAAAATCATATCCAATATAATAAAGACACGTGTCATGGACTTTAAACGTGTAATGAATTGATTCCGAGGGACTTAAATTGTCAAACAATGTAAATATGTAAGTAAAAGGATCAAATGTGTCAACATGCCAAACCCGTGCCTCTGAATGACCTCATAAGATGTTCGTATTCATGAATAAATAAATTGACGGACATAGGAAGCCGTTTGTGCTTAAATTGAAAATTTTACAAAGCATAAGGGTTAAAGGTGTCAACATGTTTAATGTTACCTCTGAGTGACCTTTTAACGATCCCAAAAGCATTTTAATATTTGTATGTTTGCTCTCACTAATATCGGATGGTAATCTCATGGAGTTTCGATGAAAACAAGACTTTTCGGGTAATCTCACAACTAACTGGGAGCTTAACGGAGTTAAATTATGACCCAAGACACTTGTTAGTTAACTATGGGGGTCAATAATGCAATAAAAGAAAGTTATTTAAACTTGAAATGGACTAGGGACTGAAATGGAAAAGCTATAATTTTTTTTTACCGGTGTAACAAGTCCTCGCGGGCCGCAAAGACTACCTCTAAGGTCTACGCGGGCCGCGACAACAGTGCCAGCGACACAAACATGCACAGTTGCATGTTGCACCCTGTCCACCACCATTGCATGCTAGTTTTTCGATACCAGGGTCTATGCAACTGGTTTTACTGCCCTAGGGACACTTGTAAACATCAGGATTACCTCTAGGAACAGATGGATTGATCTTGAAGGCCATCAAACTCCTATATATACCCACATTGTTTGCACTTAGAACTTGCACATTTGAATTTTTACTCTCAACTCACTCTCTGAAGCCTCCTGGTGCTAAAGGAAGCTTTCTAAAGTTCAAATTTCGTGCTAAGGACTCTTTTAAGTGTTCTTAGCTTCTATAGTTAAGGTTTCATTAGCTTAATGACCGAAACTCAAAGTTAGCGTAATTAAGCTTTGACTTGGTGATTAATCACTAACGGTCCAACCATTATTTGAATTGAAAGTGGCTATGTGTTGGTAACTATGTAGGTGTTAAACCCTTAAAATGGCACCTTCTAATTATCACCTTATCTCAGTCAATTGTCGGGTCAAAGTTATGAACAAAAAGTCAAACGAGTCAGTTTTTACAAAATAATTTATAACTGATAATGCAGAGGTTATGGAACATGTGTTAACACTTAAATAACTTGGTAAATAATATAAGAACATGTTTAGGCATGTTCAATCCGACAATTCTGAGTTTAGGCTCGGTTCGCAACCGAAAGTCGCAAAAGTAGACTTTTGCTTTGACTTTCAGTTCTGACCCGATTTAGCTTAGTTTAGTTATGCCTTAGAGTTCCTTTGGGACCACATTGCATGTTAGAATAACCCTCTGAGATTATACTATATGGTTCAATAGAAATCCGATTCATTGCATGTTCCCGTTAAATGCTTAAAAATGGACCATTATGCCCTTTTATCATTAAAACGAGATTTTTGGAAATGTGAGAGGATTAAAACCTTTAATACTGATATATTAGTATGTCCTAAAAATTTGAAATCCGTTTCTGGTCTGGAATAAGAGTTATGCACGATATCGTAAAATAAAAGCTTTTTGTTAATTAAATGGCATTTTTGGCATAAATCACATTTAAACCCAAATTTTGGCACCAAATTTTCTACCCACTGATGTAATATAATATTTAGGGATTTTTAGAAATTTTTTTCAAGTTTTATACTGACCATAACATAGAGTTCTAGCATGGACTCGGTAATTGACGATAATGCCCTTTTCATTAATAAAATGAGTTTTATGCATTATTTGCATGTCAAACCTTTTTCTACTGATTTTATACATTAAATAAAATATTTTAAACAGTTGAGAGTGATCAAAATCTCAGATTTCCTTAAATAACCCGAATATCGTCAAATACCGACTTTTATGCGATTTAGACGCATAGTATGGTTTAAAACCATATTTAGCACATAAGACTCGTTACCTACTGATGTTATAAATATTTTTTTTATAATTTAACAGTAAGCATAATTTTTGAACTCAGATTTCAAAATTTGACCCTTAAAGCATATGTGAAATGACTAAAATGCCCTTACGGTGTATAGTTTGGCCATAAACGATAAAATTCACATATGAATGATATCTTATTGATATAACTTGATAAAATCTATATTTTTACTGTATATTTTAGACCTGAACCTCAGATGTTTTCAATCAATTTTCTTAAATGTTTTCAAAAAGAGTCAGTTAATTGTATTTACCAGTGTAAACTGACGTATTTTTCGAAAAGATTAAGTGCAGGTACTACGCGTAATGGGCTGGATACTCCTAGTATTAAATAAAGAGTCTTACTAGCTTTTGATACTTAAAGTCTGTCTAACAATATTTCTTTCTGTTTTAGATCCGTCTATGGATCCACTTACAATCCGTTGTGTAATATTTTATTATACTTTCAACTCGGTTTGTATAATTACTTTTAGACTTCCGCTGTGCATTAAACTGTGATTAATTGACTATGATGATATCAACTACGTCAAGATACTCCCCACCAGGCCCACCAGTAATATGTGGAATATCGGGGTATGACAGGTTTCTTCCTACAGTCTTCTTCCTTGGGTCCATGTATTTTGCAAAAGTTGTAGTATACTGAGCATATTCAAGAATGCTTTCTTTTGCAATACCTATAGTAGGGTGAAGAGGAAGAACCTGTACCTTTCCCACGGTTGGAATTAGCGTAGAGAAATTCTTGGGTAACATTTTGAGCTAGGTTCTTTCTCTGGTTCTCCTCTTGAGTACGTACTAGTTCATCAGTCAAGGTATTAGCTAGTTCTACTGCTTCTTCTGTGGTTTGTTGTCTAGCTGCCTTGACTACGTGTTTAATCTCACTAATTAATCCCCAAATGTAACGGGAGATTAACACTGGTTCAAGTGAGGCTAAGGTTGGCACTATCCTAGCATATTCGAAGAATATGGTAGTGTAACCGTTGAAGTCTATTCCAGTCATTCTAAGGTTTAGGAACTTATTGGCGATTTGTTCCTTTTCATTGGGAGGACAAATTTTCTTTCAACCATTTCCTTAAAGTTGATCCATTCCATATTATAAATTTTGTCACTTCCCCTAGACTGGAGAATAGTATTCCACCATTCTAAGGCTACATTTTTAAAAGATTAGAAGCAAACATAATCTTATCTTCATCTGCACATTTACTTATTTTTATGACTGCTTCTATCTTTTCTATCCAACGTAAGGCTGCAATCGCTCATTCATTGCCTAAGAATTCTATTGGTTTGCTAGCCAAGAATTCTTTATAAGAACAACCGTAAGAAGCGGTTCTTCTTCTCTTAGGAATTGGAGCTTGGATAATAGGTCCATTATTGTTCACACTGTGACTTGGTTCAGTGTGTTGACGTGTACTTCCATTTGCAGATTTATTATTTTTTTACTTCCTTAACAGTCTTAATAATACAAGGCATAGCATCTATAATTCGTTGTGCTACTATAGGTTGGATGACACTGTTATCAATTTGGTTTCCGTTATTGTCATTATTCTGGTTTCCTGATTTACTTCATTCAACATCTAATTTGCAAATATTTAGCAAGTATTAATTATCACAGAATAAAGTTGGTACAAATATTTATACACAATCACACAAACAAGTTGGTCAAAAACGTCGATCATTGCGACTTTTACTCTTTTTCATACATAGACATCTATTACAAACTATAACTGGAAATCAAATATACTATGTATCCGTATATATATATATATATATATATGGGAAGGATGTATAGAAAACCTACTTTAATTTAGAAAACCCGGGAAACTCTAACCTCCCGATGTTTAAAAAAAAAATATAACACATGTTATATACATGTTTTAAGGTATTTGGGCCAAAAAAATCAAAAAAGCGCCGAGTAGATATTTAAAAAAAAATAAACAAGTGTTGGTGTAACACGTGTTACATTCATCTGACATATTTGTAACACGTGTTACACCAAAACTTGTTTATTTTTTTTAAAAATATCTACTCGGCGCTTTTTTGATTTTTTTTGCCCAAATACCTTAAAAACATGTATATAACATGTGTATATTAAAAAAAAACATCGGGAGGTTAGAGTTTCCCGGGTTTTCTAAATTAAAGTGGGTTTTCTATATATATATATATATATATATATAATCAAAGTACAAAATTACACATATATCTAGATATTATTCTAAGTGTCGTTTATCTAGTACTGCATGTCTCATTCATCATATTTCCAAACTAGTTTTTCCCCTATCTATCGGATTCTATTCCCTTCATTCACTAAATCCTCTCCATACTGATGGAGTTCCTGTACTTGTTTTCGACTCATTGGTGGGTCTAATGGCTCAGGAGGGGGTACTGGTTCCTCATAAGGGTCTACGGTATTCATTTCAAAAAATGTTCTATCCGTATCTCTCCGCGGATCCGGTTATAAAGGCATTGGTTCTTCAGGAGGATATAAGGCCGAGTACGACCTATTGTCGTCAAACCACGGATCATACCCTAAAGGGTGTGGAGTTGGGATTCTAGGTAACTCGTTGGGGTCAAATGCAGGTATCGGAAATTAGTTTTCTTGGTTGAGTTCTAACATTAGTTGGTCTGGGAATAAAGGTAACAGTGGCGGTTCGGCTATTTGGTTAGAGTCTACTGTTGTGGTAGATAGCATATGGAAATTGGCCAACTGTCTATCTAGTTCCTCATCCCATGGTGGTCTATTTCCTGTTTCCTGAGTTTGTGCCTTTGCTTCCTTATTAGCCCTGACTATTGCCCTCTGCTGTTGTAAATTTTTCATTCTTTTTCTTCTCTCGTGTGCACCTCTATTAAACCAACCTCTTTTCTTAGTAGTAAACGATTCCTCAGATTGTGCCTTAAAAATAAATATCCCTACCTCATTATCGGCTGAGTAACCTGAGGGATCAGGTTGAGATGATGTTCCCTCGTTTTTCGGTGAACTATCTAAATGACAATAAGCGTCTAAAGTTCCTTGCTCACTCATACTGTAAACTAACAAATAGTCAAATAACACAAAGCAATATTTACACGTGTTTACATATATTATTTCCTAACACAAAATTTAAAACTTAAGTGTCAACAGAACACTTCTTTGTCTTAAACTAGTGGCTGTAGCTCTGATACCACTCTCTGTCGCAACCCCGACCCCTCTCCGGGAGTGGGCGGCCGCGGGATACTCAGAGCTGGTGGTATTGGTGTTTATTAATTTGGCAGCGGAATACAATTATCAGAGTAAAACACCATACTTTTTATAATAATAAAACATTGGGATAAGACCCAAGTTCATTTGACAGTACATTTGTTGGGGTAAACCGTAATTATTGGAAACAAAAACTTCTTTTTATTTAGGTAACTTTTATAGCCACTTTTCCAAGCCTTCAGTGCTCTCCGGCCTGCTTCTATTGGCTTTCGTATTTTGTTACCTGAAACGCGTTTAAAAACATTTTATCAGCAAGAAATACTGGTGAGTACATCCCAATTTAATCAAAACAGTTTTATCACTTTTACAGAATTGAGGGCATCCGCAATTACATTTGTTTATATCTACTCAATTACGCATTCAGTACTGTCAAGACCTAACTTGTGGGTCATATTACCCATTGGCTAACTCTTCGTCCATTGGTAACGTTTTCCACATTTTGTATACAAAACCCCAACATACCGGCAGTAATTGTAGAATCACAAATATTCAATTACTGTTTAGTGTTATTTAAAACAAATGAGGTTTTGGTAAAATATTTGGACTCACAAAAATTTATTTACAAAAAGGTGGCAAAAAGAGAATGTACTCACATTGTTCGTTTAGGTAAACCTAAGGCTTCCTGGTATATCTCCTGGTGATTATCTATAAAAATTAAATAATGCACACGTGTTAGTAAAATAACCCAAATCACATTGACCGTACAACTCGAGACAGAATTCCAATGACTGAGTCGGGCAGAGCCGACATGCGTTACAGAATCCTAAATCAATCGGGTGTACACACGAGAAAATTTTCCAACGACTGAGTCGGGCAGAGCCCTGACATGCGTTACAGAAATCCTACGTCGATTGTGTAGGGTAACAACATGGTTATAATACTTACAACGTGGCAGAGCTTTGCTTTATAGTGGGTATTCTGCCCGAGTATTGTTTCTACTATCAGAGAATTTGAGAGAGAATCGAGAAATGAAGGAATTCAAATGAGAGCCAGAAGCCCCCCTTTTATAAGCTGGTCGAGCAAGCCGTCACGCCCCGCGACGCCTGAGAGCCTAGGCCTTCGCGGCCTGCGAGTGCCAAAAAGGCGGCCATAGGCCTCCCGAGTCATCGAGTAGGGTTGCTGAGTGATGTGCCACGTGGCACCATGAATTGTTCGTCACACAAGGGCAGTTACGGCACGCGACAGACCAAGGGGGTCTCGGTCGCCCCCCGCGAGAGACTGCTGAGGTTTGTTTTTGTTGATTTTTCTAAGTATAGGGCTATTTCGGGTTCGTTTCTCGCGTACGGGGTACATAAGGAATGTTTTAGGGTTACGTTAAAGGTTCTAGAATGTATTTAGGAGGGTTGTTATAGGACTGGTGTGCCGGTAAGGACGTTGGGCCCCGTAAGGAGGGGTGATTGTAACATCCCACATTGGTTGTGAAGGGGAACGAAGGCTTCCTTATAAGGGGTTGATACCTTCACCATCATGACGCATTTTAAATCCATAAGGCGATGGTGGTTCATCCCGACGATAGCGGACAATATCATGGTGCGGTTACGCTGGGCTGTTACATGGTGCTTAATTGTCATTCGTCCGGGTCTTTATATCAAATAGATGATATGATCATAGATTGTGAAAGATTAGTGGGGTAGTCATGATACTGGTGCAGAACTGTTATATTCTGGGGTATCTGACTATTTATGGGCCAAAAACTGTTAAATCCGCATAGATGAAAAACTGACATTCGGGGCAGAGATTGTCATATTTTCAGCATAGTCAAGTTTTTTCAGAGATGACAAAAAACTGAATTGCTCAGTTTGAGGGGGAATTCAGTAAGAAGAGGTTAGAATTTACAAAAATGAGGGGGAATAAAAATTTCAATGTCATATGTTGAAATTCTGGCATTTTTTAAATTTGTGACACTACAATAGTATTCGGGTAGTTCGGACTTCAGAATTTCCTGGAGATGCATAGGATCTGGATTTGTGAATTTGTGATCATAAGAAGTTCAGAATCTACAGATCAAGGTCAGATTGATGTCTTAGGGTTTAAGTCCCAGGTCTTCGTCAAGTCGGTCAGTAGGAGTAGCATCATGAGATGATACTTATAAGATATCACAGATGTGTGATTGTCTAAAGTGTCAGATTGTTTAATCTTCGAGTAGATGAATTGTTTTTCGGACTAACCGTCGGAGAATGATGATGTTTGTTGGTTAAGTTGCTACCGAAACTAGCGGAGAAGACTATATATCTGTTATCGTGCCTGAAGAGGAAGAATGTGATTCTGATTCTGATCGTGGATGAATGTTTCTAAGATCTGAATGCGTTACCAGATGAATCGTTATTCGATGAAGATTTTCTGATTGTGGAGAATACCGTTTACACTGATCAATCATTCTGACGGTGCTTAAAGGTGGTCATGGAAAACGGGATATCAGATCTTCAGGGGGAATCACTAATTTGAGGTTAACTAGTGGAGTATTTGAAGTTTCTATCAATTGCCAGTTGAGTTTTTGTACATACTCAGAACAAGCAAGCGGAATGCGAGATTGTGGTGTTAAAATGTTATATCAAAAACTGAACGCTGATGCGGTAAAGCTAAAACAGAGATTAATGTATTGATTAGTTTCAAGCTGGTGATTATTCGTGAAGATTGCAGTTGGGAAAATCAGAGGAGGAGTCAGGAACTATGCAAACAAAGACCTGAAGATTCATTTCAGGGGGAATTTGTTCAAACACTGTCAAAACAAACTCGGATCATCAATCAAGGAGGAATCTATTGAAGATATCAAGATGCCTAATTGAAGTTGCAGAATATTTGAAGTTGCATAATATTCAAACACAACTCAAGGTTTTCAACGTGATAATTCAACAGTGACGGCCAAGGGGGAATCTGTTGGTGCATATTTTGTATGTCTGCCACTGTGCGAATAGCTAGATAGAGCATATGCTGAATATTGTATAGAATAGAGTGAAATCCAGTACGGAATCAAGGTATTGTGATGTAACAGTACCTTCGTACGAAGGGAGTCACTTCGTACGAAGGGACTGCATAGTAGGTTCGTAACTGGATATCCAAGACCATTGTAGCATCGTACGAAGGCACCCATATGGGTTCGTACGAAGCCAGCATGCCTATATATAGGATGATTGGGTCTTGTGTTGGTCCCTAAGGGGAGATGTTGTCCAACTGGTTTTGCGGTGTTGTAACGTTGAATAATTAATAGAAACCAAATTATAAGTGACTGTTCGTTGTCGTTTCTATCTTCTACTCATTTATTATCACTGAACCGGTCGTTTCGGGAACAACGCTCCGTCAAACTCTACGTTTCCAGGAATATCAAGTGGTATCAGAGCTATGGTACCGATTCAATCGATCTAGCAGTTGATTGAATCACCTACGCTCAATAATTTTAGAGGTGTAGTGGGTTTTGACGTTAGAATCAAATTGAGGATCAATTCACGTATGAAAATCGAAATTGAAGACATCATTCTATTCGGAATTGATTCTCGCACAATCCTGTGAAGTTTCATCATGAAATTTCAAGAAATGAAGATTCTGGATTGAAATTTGTGTTGGAAGGTGTTCTTGATGACATCAGCTCAGCTTCGTATGAATGCGCAGCTTCGTACGAAGCCACGATACTAACTGTCATATATGTTGGTACGAACCCACCCCTGGGTTCGTACGAAGGCACATCCAGGATCGTACGAAGGTATGATAGCTCGATTGTCATATTTCACAGCTTCGTACGAAGGGACCATCCTGGGTTCGTATGAAGTCATGCGTGGAACTAAATTGTCAATTCTAGCTTCGTATGAAGGGACACTTGGTGTGGAACATCCCACAATGGTTGTGAAGGGTAACGAAGGCTTCCTTATAAGGGGCTTGATACCTTCACCATCATGACGCATTTTAAAATCATGAGGGGCGGACACTAAGGGCATGCTGGCTGCCAAGGCGGACAATATCATCATGCGGTTATGCTGGGCTGTTACAGATGGTATTAGAGCCTGGGACCGGACGGGTGTGCCAGGGAGGACGCTGGGCCCCGTAAGGAGGGTGGATTGTAACATCCCACATTGGTTGTGAAGGGGAACGGAGGCTTCCTTATAAGGGGCTTGATACCTTCACCATCATGACGCGTTTTAAGTCCGTGAGGCGATGATGGTTCATCTCGGCCATAGCGGACAATATCATGGTGCGGTTACGTTGGGCTGTTACATGGTGCATAATCGTCATTCGTCCGGGTCTTTAAATCAAACAGATGATACGATTACAGATTGTGAAAGATTAGTGGGGTAGTCAGCATAGTGGTGCAGAACTGTTATATTCTGGGGTATCTGACTATTTATGGGACAAAAATTGTTAAATCCACATAGATGACAAACTGACATTCGGGGCAGAGATTGTCATATTTTCATCATAGTCAAGTTTTTTCAGAGATGACAAAAGACTGAATTGCTCAGTTTGAGGGGGAATTCATTAAGAAGAGGTCAGAATTTGCAAAAATGAGGGGGAACAAAAATTTCAATGTCATATGTTGAAATTCTGGCATTTTTGAAATTTGTGACACTGCAACAGTATTCGAGTGGTTCCGACTTGAGAATTTTCTGGAGATGCATAGGATCTGGATTTGTGAATTCGTTATCATAAGAAGTTCAGAATCTATAGATCAGGGTCAGATTGATGTCTTAGGGTTTAAGTCCTGGGTCTTCGTCAAGTCGGTCAGCAGGATTAGCATCATGAGATGATACTTATAAAATATCACAGACGTGTGATTGTCTATAGTGTCAGATTTTTTAATCTTCGAGCAGATGAATTGTTTTTCGGACTAATCACCAGAGAATGATGATGTTTGTTGGTTAAGTTGCTACTGAAACTAGCGGAGAAGACTATATATCTATTATCGTGCCTGAAGAGGAAGAATATGATTCTGATCATGGATGAATGTTTCTTAGATCTAAATGCGTTACCAGATGAATCATTATTCGATGAAAATTTACGAATTGTGGAGAATACCGTTTACACTGATCAATCATTCTGACGGTGCTTAAAGGTGATTATGGAAAACGGGATATCAGATCTTCAGAGGGAATCACTAATTTGAGGTTAACTAGTGGAGTATTTGAAGTTTCTATCAATTTCCGGTTGAGTTTTTGTACATACTCAGAACAAGCAAGCGGAATGCGAGATCGTGGTGCTAAAATGTCATATCAAAAACTGAACGGTGATGTGGTTAAAGCTAAAACAGAGATTACTGTATTGATTAGTTTCAAGTTGGTGATTGTTCGTGAAGATTGCAGTTGAGCAAATCAGAGGAGGAGTCAGGAACTGTGCAAACAAAGACCTAAAGATTCATTTTCAGGGAGAATTTGTTCAAACACTGTAAAAAAAAAACCCGGATCATCAATCAAGGGGGAATCTATTGAGGATATCAAGATGCCTGATTGAAGTTGCAGAATATTTGAAGTTGCAGAATATTCAAACACAGTTCAAGGTTTTCAACGTGACAATTCGACAGTGACGGCCTAGGGGGAATCTGTTGGTGCATATTTTATATGTCTGCCACTTGCGAATAGCTAGATAGAGCGTGTGTTGAATATTGTATAGAATAGAGTAAAATCCAATACGAAATCAAGGTATTGTGATGTAACAGTACCTTCATACGAAGGGAGTCACTTCGTACGAAGGGACTGCATAGTAGGTTCGTAACTGGATATCCAAGACCATTCATACGGGTTCGTACGAAGCCAGCATGCCTATATATAGGATGCTTGGGTCTTGTGTTGGATAAGCTTTTGGTCCCTAAGGGGAGATGTTGTCCAACTGGTTTTGCGGTGTTGTAACGTTGAATAATCAATAGAAACCAGATTATAAGTGACTGTTTGGTGTCCTTTCTATCTTCTACTCATTTCTTATCACCGAACCGGTCGTTTTGGGACCAAAGCTCTATTAAACTTGACGTTTCCTGGACTATCAAGTGGTATATGAGCTACGGTACCGATTCAATTGATCTAAGAATTGATTGAATCACCTACGCTCAATAATTTTAGAGGTGTAGTGAGTTTTGATGTTAGAACATAGAAAAACATCAAATTGAGGATCAATTCACGGGAAAATCGAAACTGAAGACATCATTCTGTTTGGAATTGATTCGCGCACAATCTTGTTAAGTTTCATCATGAAATTCAAAGAAATGAAGATTCTGGATCGAAATTTGTGTTCGAAGGTGTTCTTGATGACACCAGCTCAACTTCGTACGAAGCCACGATACTAACTGTCACATATGATGGTACGAACCCACCCATGGGTTCGTACGAAGGCACATCCAGGATCGCACGAAGGCATGATAGCTCAATTGTCATATTTCACAGCTTCGTACGAAGGGACCATCTGGGGTTCGTACGAAGTCATTCATGGAACTAAATTGTCAATTTTAGCTTCGTATGATGGCACACTTGGTGTGGAACATCCCACATTGGTTGTGAAGGGTAACGAAGGCTTCTTTATAAGGGGCTTGATACCTTCACCTTCATGACGCATTTTAAAACCATGAGGGGCAGATGCTAAGGGTGTGCTGGCTGCCAAAGCGGAAAATATCATGATGCGGTTACGCTGGGCTGTTACAGATGGTATCAGAGCAAGGGATCGGACTTGTCGCAACCCCCGACCCCTCTCCGGGAGCGGGCGGCCGCGGGATACTCAGAGATGGTGGTATCGGTGTTTATTAATTTGGCAGCGGAATACTTTCATCAGGACCGTAGTTAGGAAATATTTTTATTAGAGTAAAACACCACACTTTTTATAATAATAAAACATTGGGATAAAACCCAAGTTCATTTGACAGTACATTTGCTGGGGTAAACCCTAATTATTGGAAACAAAAACTTATTTTTATTTACGTAACTTTTATAGCCACTTTTCCAAGCCTTCAGTGCTCTACAGCTGGCTTCTATTGGCTTTCACATTTTGTTACCTGAAATGCGGTTAAAAACATTTTATCAGCAAGAAATACTGGTGAGTGCATCCCAGTTTAATCAAAATAGTTTTATCACTTTTACAGAGGTGAGGGCATACGCAATTACATTTGTTTATATCTACTCAATTACTCATTCAGTACTGTCAACACCTAACTTGTGGGTCATATTACCCATTGGCTAACTCTTCGTCCAATGGTAACGTTTTCCACATTTTGTATACAAAACCCCAACATACCGGCAGTAATTGTAGAATCACAAATATTCAATTACTGTTAAGTTTTATTTAAAACAATTGAGGATTTGGTAAAATATTTGGACTCACAAAAATATATTTACAAAAAGGTGGCAAAAAGAGAATGTACTCACATTGTTCATTTAGGTAAAACTAAGGCTTCCTGGTATATCTCCTGGTTAATATCTATAAAAATTAAATAATGCACACGTGTTAGTAAAATAACCCAAATCACATTGACCGTACAACTCGAGACAGAATTCCAATGACTGAATCGAGCAGAGCCGACATGCCTTACGGAATTCTAAATCAATCGGGTGTGCACACGAGACAGAATTCCAATGACTGAGTCGGGCACAGCCCTGACATGCGTTACGAAAATCCTACGTCGATCGTGTAGGGTTACATCAGGGTTATAATACTTACAACGTTGCAGAGCTTCGCATTATAATGGGTATTATCCCGATTATAGTTTCTACTATCAGAGAATTTGAGAGAGAATAGAGAAATGAACGAATTCAAATGAGCAAGCTGAGCAAGCCGTCACGTCCGCGTAGCCTGAGGGCCTAGGCCTTCACAGCCCGCGAGCGCCAAAAAGGCGGTCGTAGGCCTGCCGAGTCATCGAGTAGGGTTGCTGAGTCATGTGCCACGTGGCACTATGACTTGTCTGGCACACAAGGGCAGTCGCGGCCCGCGATAGACCAAAGGGGTCTCAGTCGCGCCCCGCGAGCGACGGCTGAGTTTTGTTTTTGCTGCTTTTAGTCTTTCCTTGACTTGAATTATCTTATTTGTTGTTTCTCGCACTATCTCTGGTCCAGATAATTTCTTTTCTCCAATTTCTGCCCAACAGACTAGAGTTCTGCACTTTCGTCCATAAAGTGCCTCAAGTGGTGCATTATTAATGCTAGTATTTGTTATTGTAAGAAAATTCTATTAATGGTAAATGATCGTCTCAGTTTCCTCCAAAATCAATTACACAAGCTTTAAGCATATCTTCCATTGTTTGTATTGTCCTTTCGCTTTGTCTGTGACAACTGTACTCTGTAATCGATGTACAATGTAAAACAAAGTTGATTATTAATAAAACAATGTGCTTTGGTGTTATTAGATTTGTTTTGGTGTTATTATATGTGTAATTGTGTTTGGTGATTTTACAATTCGATTCAATTCCGATTTCAAGCTCTAAATCGCTTTCTGGAAGGTTATACGCGCACTGATGCGTAAATATAACCAGTTCAATGCAACAAACACTCCGGAATAGTGGCATAGACTTAACATACCCTAAATAACCTCCACATAACTTAGAAATAAGTTCTGGATGGTTTGGTGTGTTGAAATCAACCTTGTTCGATCGCAGGGACTATTTGTGTCAAACTGCAAAACTATACCGATTTGTGTAGTAACGAACACTCCGGAACTTGATCATAAGTTAAACATACCCTAAATATCCTTTACATAGCTTAGAAATAGGCTTTGAGGGGTTCGGTATGCTAAAAGAAACTTTATTGATCAATAGGGACTAAAAGCGTCAAAAAGTGCACAAGTTTGCATTTTCGGGCATATCTTTCGTTCTGAATATATCCGGACATCCAAAAATTTATGTAATCATTAAAATATTTTATTTTAGTGATTGGGATGCTAAAACTTCATTCGTTTCGCAATTTGGATCGTACACGCGTTCGTTACGACTCCCGTCGTAATTAACCAAACAACGCAACCGTGCGGCCAAACGAGCCGACACCCGAGATGTTTTCAAGAATATTCCATGTTCCCTATGTTTTAACATCATTGTGGAGCTTGAAAATGGGTTTGACGGGTGTTAGAAGTGCCGATACGCAACGAAACAAGGTGCAGGGGCTAAACTGTAAATAAGTGAAAGTGTCTGGTCTGCAGGTCCCTTACGGACCGTATGGACCATAGCCTTACAGTCCGTAAGTTTGTGCCAACACCACAGAATTCAGAAACTTCCATTCCAGCTGTTGCAACTGGTTTTAGACAAGGTTTTTGCAATCTATGGACTTGTTTGCCTGTTTTGCTTGTGCCCAACCTTAGATTAACAAGTGTATGGCCAAGATTTGAGCTTCACAACACTTGGAATGATCCTAGAACTCCTAATTTACTATAAATAGCAAGGCCCTCTTGCTAATTTCTCACACTTGAATCTGAAATCAGCTCTAAGTTGGGGTGTTTGCACTTCATACCTGAGCTATTTTAGATCAAACATCCTTCTTGGACCCTTTGTAAGTCCTCTTCTTGCTTGTTCTTGATTTTCAAGCATGAAAGTCAAACAAGTTTGACTTTCAGCTTTGACCAGTCAATGGTCAACACAAAGTTCCGTTGAACTTTGCAACGTGAGCGTAATCACGATGGTTATAGTCACTTGTGACTATACCTACTGATTACCACGTTGACTAGGCGTAGTGACGAGTCGTAGTTTCGGCCAAAATGCGTGTTTATGCGTATTTTGTAACCAAACTACTCTAGGGTATCAAAACCGTTTGTTGTGATATCAAAACCTATTTTCTAACTTAACTAAACATGTTCTAGCATGTTTAGCTCGTCACTTTTAGTTTGGTGCTTGTGTAGAGTCGTATGTTAAGCGGACTAAACACCCGCTTAGGCTTTCGAACATGACCCGTTTGGTCGATCATTAGGATCCGACCAAACATGTTTAGTGACCATAGTTGCATAGGGAATAACCTTCCGAGGTTATACCTTATGGTCACTTAGGTTTAATTAGTTGTATGATAAGTAGTCTATATGCCTTAGGTAAATGACCAAAATGCCCTTTTTATGCATAATTGGTAATTAAGCATATGTAACATAAACTTTTGTCACGTAACTGATTATACAACATATTTAAACATGTTTAGGCATATAACACTTGTCATAGGACTAGTTAGACGTCTCGAACGCGCTTTTGCGCGCACGACGCGTTAAAGTAGCGTAAGCTACCTTAATGGGTCTCAATGGGTCGAAAGCACTTAGGATAGGTTCCGATTTAGAATGTCAGCTTTGTTAAACCATATCACATGAGTTCCAACACTCATTTGGTTTACAAGACCTCATTCTGTCTGATCTTCCGATTTAGGCGTCTATTGTTTGACTAGTGATTCGATTACTAGGTGCTGTTTGATTTCTCTGGTTTGCTCGAGTTTGTTGAAGTTCTATTGATTGAGGATACTTTGCACTCCATGTGAGTACATAGTTCCCCTATTTTACTGTTTTCAATTGTTTTGGGGAGATTCATATGTGCTAAATGTTTTCAAGGTTTTAACGATAGTTTTCAAAACGATTTCCGATATTATAACGATGATTTCAAAAACGATTAAGATGGTTTATACTAAACTAATAATGATTTTAATAAAGTGAATAAACTAGTTGGTTGTATTTACATAACGAATGGCAATCATTAGCATTGATCAAGCCGACCAGTATTAGGTTATGGTACCATAGGATCTGACAAATCCCATTATCGTACTGCACCCATGGTTATGTGTGTGTTAGGTGGGTAATGACTGAATCTGAATGTTAATTTACCCTTTGGTGGTTTATTAATGCGAGAGCGAGATAGTCGAGTCACGGAAGTTTGAATATTATTAGCGAGGTGACCACAAATAGTTTTCACACATAAAACGAGGATGATTTAAACGATTTGAACGAAATAACGATTTGGGAACGATTCATACAAGATTAAACGAGTTGGATAAACGATTGGTTTTTGGTTAAGTGTTTAGATAATGGGACAGGGGTAATGTGGTGAAAACATGATAGATACGCCGCTGGTACTTCTTATATATAAATGTTTTCAACATATTACATACCGTGGCGTTATTTAGTTCACTTGGGTAAACGATTTTGGAACGATGTCACACAAACGAGGTTTTCGAAATGATATAAACCATACGAGTTTTGTTAACGATTTAATACGAAATGTTTTACAATTTGATTACTAAAACAAATGTTTTTGGGTTAAGAATCATGGCTACGAGGTTTTATAAACTATAACCCGCTTGATTTGAGTTGGTTAATTAAGTTGCAATACTATACTCTTTTCAAAACAAGGTTTTTAACAAAGTATTGCATCATTTAAACTAGCCATGAATCCGACACTCCTATAAACCCTATGTACTCGCCAGCATTTCTTTGTAGACTTTGTTTTTACATATGTTTCAGGTATTGATGCTTGATGATGATTACTAGGATGCATGAGTCACATAGGATCTGGACGAGGCCTTAGTGACATAATAACAATATTAGTCGATATGTAACTTGTTTGTTTTGTGTTAAGACAATGTTAATGTTTAATATTAGCAATAAGACGAAACACTTTTTGTATCCATGGTTATGAAACGATAATTCTGCCACGACACTCCCCGACGTTTCCGTCGCGGTTTCGTTGTTTTAACGCGGTCGGGGTGTAACGGAAGAGTTGGTATCAGAGCCAATGGTTATAGGGAATTAGGTTATTAGTAATGCTTTGACCTATTCTATAACTTTTAGGACCCTAACGTGAAGAAATTTGTGTTTATATTTTTAAAACAAAACTGTCACCTACACTTAGGTGATAACCACAACGAGAACACAATTTTCGAATCCGCTTTGAAAACTAATCATCTGTTCTAGGATGATTGATAACTAGGTTTTGAACCCTCTGTTATAAGGTTTTGAACCCTCTAAGTTTTCAAAATCTCGTCAAAGTTTGGGTCAAAATATTGTGAACATGTGCAAACTGGAAGGGTGAGTGCCTGTACTCTGAGTTTTCTGTCTAAGGCTAGAGTGTTCGTACAAATCCACATAATCGGACCAGTCACTCTTACCTGGGAACTCTTTGGGTGAGTGTTCACTTATAGGCGAGCATGTCTTCGTGATACATTATTTTTGAACTATTTACTTTGATTAGTCACTGCATGTCGTTTGTTTGTTTGAGGTAACGAACAAATGATCGCTTTCCTTGTGTTTTTTCGATGTTTTCAATCCCTCTTTGTTTTTCCAATTGTCGATCCCACTCGTGGGCGAGCGTACAATCTGAATGCAAACGAGGCTCGAGATGACAACCTCGTTGTCAGATGTACCTTAGTTGTCAATGGTACGTTTCTTGTTAATAATCGACCTGCATCTATTCTCTTTGATTCTGGTGCCGATAGAAGTTTTGTTTCGTTATCTTTTGAACCTTTGCTTGCGATACCTAGAACTAAATTGAGGAAACCCTTATCTGTCGAAGTTGCTATTGGTAAACCTCTTGTTCTCGATTCTGTTATTCGTGGTTGTCAGTTAAACCTTGATAACCATCTTTTTCCTATTGACCTCACACAGATGCAACTTGGGAGCTTCGACGTTATCATTGGAATGGATTGGTTAACCAAACACCACGCTGAGGTGGTTTGTTTCGATAAGATCATTCGTATCCCTTTGTCTTCTGGCGAAATTCTAGAAGTTCGTGGCGAGAAACCTTCAGGTGGACTGAAGCTTATGTCGTGTATGGAAGCTCAGAGGTATTTGAGAAAAGGATATGTTGCTTTTCTAGCACATGTCACCGAGGAGAAAGGCAATAGCAAGAGTATTCAGGATATTCCGATTGTTCGGGATTATCCAGAGGTGTTTCCTGATGAACTGCCTGGTTTGCCTCCAGTTCGTCAAGTCGAATTTCATATTGACCATGTACCCAATGCCAACCCGATTGCGAAAGCGCCTTATCGTCTTGCACCGTCAGAGATGCAAGAGTTTTCGAAACAGCTTCAAGAGTTATCTGATAAAGGATTCATCCGTCCAAGTTATTCACCTTGGGGAGCTCCTGTCCTCTTCGTAAAAAAAGAAAGATGGGTCTTTTCGAATGTGTATCGATTATCGTGAGCATAATAAGCTTACCATCAAGAATCGATATCCCCTACCTCGAATTGATGATCTCTTTGACCAGCTGCAAGGTGCTTCGTGTTTTTCTAAGATCGATCTGCGTTCTCAGTATCATCAACTTCGTGTTCTCGAAGAAGATATTCCCAAAACTGCTTTCCGCACGAGATATGGGCATTACGAGTTTACTGTCATGCCTTTTGGTTTATCGAATGCCCCAGCTATCTTTATGGACTTAATGAATAGGGTCTGTAAACCTTATTTAGACAAGTTCATTATTGTGTTCATCGACGATATTCTCATTTATTCGAAGACTCGAGCCGATCACGAGCAACACCTTCGCTTAACGTTGGAACTCCTTAAGAAGGAACAACTTTTCGCTAAATTCTCCAAGTGTGAATTCTGGCTTAAAGAAGTTCAGTTTCTGGGTCATATAGTCAACGAGCAGGGTATTCATGTGGATCCATCAAAGATTGTTGCTATTAAGGATTGGAGTACGCCGACGACACCTACAGAGATTCGATATTTTCTTGGTCTTGCTGGTTATTTACGTCGATTCATTTCTAATTTCTCGAAGATTGCGGTTCCACTCACTGCTTTGACTCAGAAGATTAAGCCTTTTGAGTGGGGACCCAAGCATGAAGAAGCGTTCCAAACACTGAAGCAGAAGTTGTGTAATGCTCCTGTTCTATCTCTACCCGAGGGAAGCGAGGTAAGGTTATAGCATATGCATCTAGACAATTGAAAGTTCACGAGAAGAACTATTCGACTCATGATCTTGAGTTAGGAGCTGTGGTTTTCGCGCTTAAAATCTGGAGACACTACCTCTATGGAACGAAGTGTGTGGTTTTCACCGACCACAAAAGTCTCCAGCATATTCTTAATCAGAAAGAGCTAAACATGAGGCAACGACGTTGGGTTGAACTCTTGAACGATTACGATTGCGAGATTCGCTACCCTCCTGGTAAGGTGAATATCATAGCCGATGCACTTAGTCGACAGGAGCGAGTCAAGCTTCATTCTGTTTGAACTCTATCTGATCTCCAAACTTGTGTTCTTCAAGCTCAGCAATTTTGTATCTCACAAAATTTGATGGGTAAGGAATTACCACATCAGCTTGAGCTTAAACTCGAAGCGAAGGACGATGGTCTACTCTATTTCAAGGATCGTTTGTGGGTTCCGAAACAAGACGATCTTCGCACCCTAGTGATGGATGAATCTCACAAGTCTCGATATTCTATCCATCCTGGTGCTGATAAAATGTACAAGGATCTTCGTACTCAGTTGTTGGGATCGAACCCTACCAGAGGAACAGATATTTAAAGCCAAAACTGGGTCAGAGCAGTGGATCCAGAATAAGCAGATGTTATATACAAGTTTCTCCCCTTGAAAGTGATTTCAACATCTGCTGACCTCCTATCTACTAATCGTGCAAACTGCTGACTTCCAACTGCTGCTCAAGTAAAGACCTGATGATAGAATTAGAGCTCTGCTGTTCAATCTACGGCCTTGGTTCAAGCACTGTTGATCCGGACAAGTACTGCTGAGTTCACAGCAGTGGAGGGATGCAGCAGTTGTTTACTCTGTCTTTATGTCTATGTAATGAAATGTAATAGCAGTAGTTAGTAAAGCAGTATTTGTATCGATCAGAGGTTAGAGTTTGTTAGGAGGTTAGATGTCACTTTCATGGTGACGTCAGCTTAGATGCTCAGTGGTTTGCCAGTGCCTATAAATAGAACAGTGCTCTGTACTGTTCTATTAGCTCTTTGCAACACCGTCTTCTTTGCACGAACAAACACTGAGCTCTGGCTGAGGGGGAGTTTGTATTCAAGCATTACTTTGTAATCGTTGTTGAAATTAAATTCAATCATTCGGTTCTTTGTTGAAAATGTCTTGATCAAAGCAATACTCTTGTTTGATTGTATGCAAAGTTTGTTTCCATATTAATTCTGCTGCACAACTCATCCATTTCCATTTTAATTCAAACAGAAAATACAATCAAAACCAAACTCCGATCCAACAATTGGTATCAGAGCTTGGACAGTCAAATTTGATTTAACAATCATTTTGACATAAATAGTTCAGCTCAAAATCGTTGATATCGATAGTTTGTTCGTTTTTGTTGAAAAACAGTGCAAGGTTTAATCACCTCAGTGTCTGTAAAACAACCAGGATGACGTCACAATCACTTGACGATAAGAATAATGTTGGCTCGCTTTTTAAACCACCCATGCTTAAACGTAATGAATACAACATCTGGGAGAGAAGGATGGGACACATCCTTGCTCAACAGAACACTGGATGTTGGAGGTCTGTTGTTTTTGGTCCCCATGTTCCTACGGTGCCAAGTGTTGAGGATCCAAAGAAGTTCATTCCAAAACCTTATGAAAACTATACTAAAACTGATTTTCAAAATATCGAACTCGATGCCAAAGCATTTAGCATCATAGCATCTGCATTACCAAATGACATCTATGCTGGACTGTTACATTGTAACAGTGCCAAAGAGCTATGGGATTCTTTCAAGGAAGAGTTTGGGGGAACCGAAGAAGTCATTGAAAACAATAGGGAAATTCTGAATCAGCAGTATGAAACCTTCTGTCACATTAAGGGTGAAACATTGACCCAACAATTTGAATGTTTTAGCTGTCTCATCAGTGAGCTAAGGCTTGTTAAGGTTGAATTTCCAAAATCAACTCAAAATAGCAGGTTTCTTAGATCGCTACCTGATAAATGGGACACAATTGCATTTGTGACTAGAAACCCTGTTGAGTTCAAAGATCTGACCCTAACCCAACTTCATGGTAGACTCCTGACCTATGAAAGGGAGTTGAACCAGAAAAAGAAGTTGCAAGAGTCTGGAAAAGCCACTGATGATTATTCATTCGGTAGCACAACTCTTCTGGGCCAGGAAGAATCTGGTATCAGTAGTAAGGAACAGGGTTATGATCATTTCATTTCATTGATATAACAGCTGGTGGTAACTTTACCAACCCTAATCCTCACTCTGCAAATTATGCTTTTACTGCAAACAGTGAAAACCAGATGTCAGAAAATTTGTGCTTTGAACTCAATGATTTGCAACATTTTGATCCTACTGACTTAGAGGAAATGGACATTTTGCATCAGTTGGCATTGCTTAGTGTGAGAACAAGCAAATTCTACAAAAGAACAGGGAGAAAGTTCCCAGGGTTACATGGGAATCTGAGGGTTGGGTTAGATAAATAAAAAATCAAGTGTTACAAGTGCAATAGGCTAGGTCATTTCGCTAGGGAATGCAGGGGTCAAACTACTGGTCCTATAATCACTCATCCTAGCTCAAACCCTAGACCTCAAAATCAAAGCACTGTGCACTATACCCAGTATACCCCTGCAGCTCATGTTAACACTGCTCATATTGCTGCTGCCCCTGTGCCTGTGCATTATGTCCAAACCACTGTTCCACAGATTCAATATGTTCAAACCCCTGTTCCCCAGGCACAAGTGCAACCTGTTGCACCTCAAACAGCTGCTCCAACAGTGGTACAACCAGATCAGCAAAGCTTTTTCACTCAAGGCTTTGTTGACTGGAGCAGCATGCCTGATGAGCTTAGTGATGAAAATTTTGCACTCTATGCTTCTAATGAACCTTCTAATGATGAATTTTGTTTAATGGCATTAGAGTCAATACCAGAGGGGATTGAAATTGAAGGTGAACAACTAAGTGATGAAACAGTGGATGAGGTGACTGAAGCAGTTGTTAATGCAGTTGCTGGTAAACTGCTGCTGGGAGAAAATTCAGAAACCCTGATTGAACCACTGACAGATCCATGGTCCAAAGAGGACAAAGAATAAGAGGAAGAGAAAAGAGCAGGTGAGAAAGAAGCAAGAGCTGATGATGAAGAGGATCATCAATGTGATTGTGCAATAATGGCTGCTGCCAAGGTATCACCTCAAGTTCTTGAAAAACTGTGTTCAGACAATTGCATTATTGTTTTTGCTAACATCATAGAGGTAAATGAAAACCTTAGGAACAAAGTCTTGTCTGATGAAGTCAAATTTGAAAAGTTGTTAAAAGAACTTAGAAACAAATTGGCTGAAAAAGATAAAGAGATCAGCAGTCTGAGAGAAGAGCAGAGCATAACCAAAACTCAACTCCAAACCATGGTAGAAAAATACCAGGTTTGTAAAAAGGAGTTAGAGTCCACCCAGATTACCTGTGAAAAATGGGTGGAATCTTGCAAAGGGTATGAGGTTATGCTTGAAAAACAGATTAAAAGCAATGTAAAATTTGGTGTTGGGTATAGAAAACATGATGATGAAAACACTGCTTTTGAAAAATCTGTTCAAACCACTGATGTAACCACTGAGTTCATCCCCACAAAAAAGAATGACCAAGAAGTAAAAATCACTGATAAACTTGGTAACAAAATCACACTTGACAGACCAATGGGATCCTCTACTTTTGAGGAGCTTGAAAATTATCAGTTTAAACAAAAATGGTCTGATGAGTGTGATATTCTTGAAAATTTCAAGCCCATGGACTTTACATCAACTGATGGTGTTAAGGCTCCAAAAGCTAAAGTCATTCCTCTCAAGGATATCCCAACAGAGGTTAAAACCTCTGCTGCAAAGGAGTCCGAAAAGAGAAAGAAGAAAGAAAAGATCAATAACCTATTTTGTGAATTCTGTAAGAAAAGGAATCATCTAACAAAAGATTATTTCCATTTAAAAGCTTATGATTTGAACAAAACAAGTGTCATTGTTCCAGCTGAGAGCTGCATTGTTTGTGGTAAAACAAACCACAAAACTCAAGCATGTGTGTATCTCAAAAAATTTGATGTGAAAAAGAATGAGTACATTGCCAAAACATCCTTGAGTCCATCAACATCATCTGTCAAATTCACCAAGAACCAACCACTGTTTGTGCCAGTTCAAACAGCTATTACAAAACAGCTGAACCAAACATCTGTCAAAAGAGATGTTCAGGTTACTGATGCACCCCCTGCCAATCAGTTCAGAAAAGGCAAAGAAAAATAGTCTTACCAAAGGATTCCACACGTTTATGAAGCCTACAAAAGGCCCTCTAAACCAAAAGTGAACAGGCATCCTTTTGGGTACCAACAGATGATTGGTCAAGACCCCCAACCGTGGTTAGCAAGAAACAGTACTAAAACTGTCCAAACCCCTGACCTAACCACTGTCCATCAATGTGCATCCATCCCAGACACCGTTGAGACTCCATCCAAAGCCTTATTGGCTTTGGAAACCCTAATGAACTAATCCTTTTACTTCATGTGCAGGGAGCTTCTACCTGCTTAGATAGCCTTTGGTATGTTGATAGTGGAGGCTCCAGGCACATGACTGGATGTAAAGCCCTACTCAAAGATTTCAAAATTCATGGAGGGGGTGATATATCCTTTGGGAATAACAGTAAAGGGAAAGTTCTGGGGTCTGGTACAGTACAATCTGGAAATATAAAATTTGAAAATGTCAATCTGATAGACAGTGTGAAATTTAACCTCCTGAGTGTATCACAAATTAGTGACAAGGGTTTTGGGTCATTCTTCACAAAGGAGTGTTGTAGGATTGTTGGACCAGAAATGGTCAAAAAGATTGAAGCAATAATAAAAACTGGTCAAACAAAACTTGTTGCTCAAAGAAGTGGCAATGTTTATGTTGTTGATATGTCAAAAGAGTGTCCTAGCGTTGATGCCTGTCTGTTCTCAGCTGCCTCTAACAAAGAGACAGAACTTTGGCACAGAAGGCTGGGGCACACAAATCTCAAGACTGTCACTGAAATTTCAAAAAATGGTTTGGTGAGAGGCCTACCACAAAAATTGTTTTCATGTCCTGAACATTGCATTTCTTGTTTAAAAGGAAAACAGCATAAAAGTTCTCATAAGTCCATTGAAGAGTCCAAAACAACCCAGTGTCTGCAAATGCTACACATGGATTTGTTTGGCCCAGTTCAAGTCATGAGTCTCAAAAAGAAAAGATATTGTTTAGTTATTGTTGATGACTTCTCTAGGTTTACATGGACTTTCTTTTTACACTCAAAAGATGAGACTGCAGGCATTTTGCAAGACTTTGTGACACAGGTTGAAAAGTAATTTGACCTTCCAGTGAAAAGCTTCAGGAGTGACAATGGCACAGAATTTAAAAATAAGGAGTTGGATGCCTTCTGTGTGAAGAAAGGGATTGTAAGGCAGTACAATATCCCTAGAACACCAGAGCAAAATGGGGTAGTTGAAAGAAAGAACAGAACATTGATTGAGGCTGCCAGAACCATGCTTGCTGATTCAGGTTTGCCATTAACTTTCTGGGCAGAGGCAGTAAACACTGCTTGCTATGTCCAGGACAGAGTTTTAATAAACCCCAGGCACAAAAAGACTGCTTATAAAATTCTATATAAAATCAAACCACTGATCTCATACTTCAAAGTGTTTGGCTGCCCATGCTTTATTTTGAACTTAAAAGATTCCATTTCAAAATTTGCAGCCAAAATTGATTGTGGTTATCATCTGGGATACTCAACCACTGCCAAGGCCTACAAAGTGTTTAATACACGGACCAAGGCAGTGGATGAGACTTTGAATGTAAAGTTCAATGAACTTTCATCAATGAAAATCCCAGCAAATCCTGCAGATCTGTTTGATCTTGAAAAATTTACTTTTGAAAATACTTCTGTCAAGACTAACAGTGCAGGTCCATCAGAGGATTCAACACCATACTATGGGTATGAAATCATCATCCCTCAAAGGTCTGCCACAATGGGAAAAGCATCAGCTGTTCAAAACAGCTGTCAAAGCTCAACCACTGCTACCTCAACAGTTGTTGACCATAGTAGCCCATCAACCACTGCTTCCACATCCTCAAACACTGCTGACAAAAGTCCCCAAGCAGTGGATAAAAGTCAGCATGTGTCCACTTTATTACCTCCAATTCCACCACCTTTTGAAACCACTGCTGGATCATCAAAGTCCCCAGCAGTGGCTAGCTCAGATGATACACATTTGCAGCCTTCACCAACAAATGCCATCATTCCATACCAAGGAGATTTAATCTACTTGAGATCTCATCCACCTGATCAAATCATTGGCAACATCAATGAAGGGGTGCTCAGAAGAAGCCAAACCCAAAACATTTGTCTTTTTGCTGGTTTTCTATCACTCCATCAGCCAGTCAAGTACCAAGAGGCACTGAAAGACAACAGCTGGGTAGAAGCCATGCAAGAGGAGCTCCAACAGTATAAAAGACAACAAGTATGGGAGCTTGTACCACTGCCAGAAAAGTTTAGTCCCATTGGCACAAAGTGGGTCTTCAAGAACAAAACTGATGAAAGGGGCGTTGTTGTCAAGAATAAAGCCAGGCTTGTGGTTCAAGGTTACAGACATGAAGAGGGGATTGATTATGATGAAACATTCGCCCCTGTTGCAAGATTGGAAGCCATTAGACTGTTCCTGGCCTTTGCTGTCAACCACAACATGAAGGTGTTTCAAATGGATATTAAAAGTGCTTTCCTCTATGGTACAATTCAAGAAGAGGTGTATGTTTGTCAACCTCCAGGTTTTGAGGATCCATTTTATCCAGATCATGTCTACAGGCTGAACAAAGCCCTGTATGGCCTGAAACAAGCACCAAGGGCCTGGTATGAAACTCTTTCCACCTTTCTACTCTCAAATGGTTTCAAAAGAGGTACCATTGATAAAACACTATTTCTAAAATGGAGAGGAAAGGATTTAATGATTGTCCAAATTTATGTGGATGACATTATTTTTGGAAGCACATGCAACAAAATGTGTGAAGAGTTTAGGGAAATCATGACAGCTGAATTTGAAATGAGTGCAATGGGTGAGCTGCAATGCTTTCTTGGTCTCCAAGTTCAGCAAATGCAAAATGGTACTTTCATTCATCAAAGCAAACATGCAAAAGAACTTTTAAATAAATTTGATATGAATGATTGTAAACCATGCAGCACACCCATGGCAACAAATAAGCTTGTCATGTCTGATGAAAAGGATGAGCTGATCGACCAAACTTTATATAGAAGCATGATTGGGTCTTTGTTGTACCTAACTGCATCTAGGCAAAACATCATGTTTGCAACATGTGTCTGTGCAAGAAGTCAATCAGCCCCTAGAAAATCCAATCTTATTGCTGTAAAAAGGATCTTCAGATACATAAAAAGTGCTCCCACACTTGGTATCTGGTATCCAGCTAATGGGAATATCAAGCTTTCAGGATTTTCAGACAGTGACTTTGCTGGTTGTAACACCACAAGGAAGTCCACATCAGGAGGGTGCCAGTTTCTAGGTGATTGCTTAGTTTCATGGCAAAGCAAAAAGCAAGTAGCTGTTTCAACATCTACTGCTGAAGCTGAATACATTGCTGCTGCAAGCTGTACTGCCCAACTCCTGTGGCTTCAAAATCAGTTGCTGGATTTTGGTATCACTGCCTTAAAGACACCACTCATGTTGGATAGCCAGGTAGCAGAAAATATCATCAAAAATCCAGTTTCCCATTCAACCACCAAACATATCGACATCAGACATCACTTTGTGAGGGATTGCTATGAAAAAGGTTTGATTTCTCTGCATCATGTTCCAACTAAAGACCAGCTGGCAGATGTGCTCACAAAAGCACTAGATACAGCCACCTTTGAAAGCTTGGTCTCTAGGATTGGCATGCTAAACATGGAATAACAAGCAAAATCTTGTTTTTCTATGAATAAAAGCATAAAATGTTTTCAGAAAATCAAAAATCCATCCTAAAAATAGCTAAAAATGAAGTTTTCATTGAAATCCTTAAAAGTCTGCCATAACCACTGTTTGTTCAAAAGTCTGCTCTACTTCAAAGTCTGTCCACTGCTGAAAGTCATCCTCTGTTCTCTCATCTCCTTGATAACCTCTGTTGTTCAAAAGCAGTGTCTTATCCACTGATATGCTATCCACTGATAGTGAAAATCATCCACTGCTTCCATTTTACCGTTTAAACCACTGCCTTCATCAGTAACTTTCATAAAAGTACTGTCCTTCATTTCTTCAGAGTTTGGCATGTGGGCAGTACATAGTGGTCAGTACTTTTGTAACCGCTGCCAAGTCAGCCTTCACTTTTTCCTCTTTAAAACCCCCACTTCATACCAAAAACAGGGTTTTACTGTCGAATTGAATTCTCAAAAATTCTTTTCTGAAAGCAGTTTTTTCTTCACATTCCTTCACAAATTTCTTCGATCATCATCTCCAAAATGACAAAATCGAAGCCATCTGCAAAACCCACTTCCAAATCTTCGTCGAAAGCGGCCTCTCAAAAGGTCAATACCACTGAAATCCCACACAAACCATCTCACAATCTTCTGGGTCTTCTCACAAAACCCGGCACCACAGATGCTTTCGACTCCATCATTGCCAAAATGGCTAAATCAAAGTACAAAACTTTGTTAATAGCCGATGCACGAATTTACTTGACAACCCAAAGGGAGTTTTGGAAGAATGCAACCCTTGAAACACAAGGAGACGCTGTAATAGCCATTAACTCTACTCTAAAGGGAAAACCTGTCAAGATTACACCACAGTCAATTTCAGAGGTCTTTCAACTCGAGGATCAGCAAGGTAAAACTTCTTTCCCTAAAAACGAGTTGAAAATTGACTTCATTGAGAGAGGGTATGCAGACACAATGATGAAGAAAGCTACCTTACAAAAAGGTTTCTTTCCTTCTGCAACAAGATTTTTATTCCATACCCTCCTAATGTGTGTTTCAAACAAAACCACTTCTTTAAATGAAATACCATTAAAGATTCAAAATCTGGGATATGCTATTCTTCAAGAAGAAAATTTTAATTATTCCCGGGAAATCTTTAATGATTTGGTTAATAATGTTGAAACAAAATCATTCCTACTATTTCCAAGGTTTCTAAGTTATTATTTTGAAAAGAAATTCAGTAAGGATGATATTGCTGTAATAAACCAAGGTGATTATATTCAAATAAACAGTTTAACTACTGAAACTTTTTCAAGAATGTTAACACCTTGCAAAACACAAGCAGAGGTGCCTGAGCAGATTTTAGCAGCAACCACTACTCCTCAGGTATCTGCTGCTGAGCCCACTGCTCAAGGTGATCATAGTGGCCGCACAACTGCTTTGAAACCCACACCTAAAATCACCAAAAAGCCACAGAAAAAGAAAAATTCAAAACCCCCCAAACCAATCAAAAAGGCAACTCTGTAGGATGAGATACCAGAGCAAATGCCTGTGACAACACAAAAGTCACAAGAAACCACTGCTGCTTCTTCCTCACAGCAGTTGGTACAAATATCTCAACCCATAACCAATACTCCTCCTGCTTTTTCACAAAAAGAACAGGTTGTACACATAAGGCCACCACATCATGATGCTCTGAAATCACTTGGCTTCATCATCCACAGCTCAATGCCCGGAGCAAATACAGTTTTTACACCAAACCTCACATCCACAATTCCCTCACCAACTAAACTGCTGTTGGATGCAATTGATTTGAACCAGGCACTAACCAGTCCTTCTCAATCACCTATCAATGAGAACATACCTCAACAAACGACTGGGTCTGATGTATCAATCTTTGCTAACCCACCAACACAACCTGAGGAGGTTACACCCATTGAGTTACATGTAACTCTTGGTGGTAGTCCAAGTGAAGCAGCCACTACAATTGTTGAACCCACTGGTTTACAGTTGGACAGTGGTTACATTAATAAGACTTCCTTGGAGGCAATTCCATACATAGCACCTCTGCCAACCACCAGTGGATTTATTTATCCTACTGGCAACATCAAAAGGTTGTCAAGTGTTGAAGGAAGAAGAGCCCAGTACCAAGAAAAAGGGGCATCAGTGGTTAGTGTTTGGAGTACACTCCCTACCTCAACCACTGATAAAACCACTAATAGTGGGAAATCAGCTGATCCCATTAAATTGGGTGATGATTTAAAATATCAGGATTTGACGGAACGAATTGAAAAGTTGGATACATCTGTTGTAGATCTTAAAAATATGCTACAGCAGGTGTTGAAAACACAAAAGATGCAATCCACTGTTGTTCCATCTCAAGCACCTGCTCCACCACAAGCTTTTGCTACAAATGAGCTCTGGAACCTTTTCCAACCTTTTCTCCAACAACAAAAAGAAATGGCTGATCAGCAACATGAACTTCATGTCCAAAAGCTGAGAAACATTATGGAGTCTAGGTACAAGAACACTCAAGCAGATATTAAGGCAATCAAGGCCCATTTATTGGAAACCACTGGCACTGCTCCTCCAACAGTACTTTTCATTGATCAACTCCCAGAAGATAATGCCAAAAAGGGGGAGAAAATTCAGGAGTGGAAGAAGAAAGGAATAGATGATGGTCTGTACATTGAACCTGAAAAAGATGCTATGACCAGAAAAATTCCATTGCCAGATGGTAGTAAAAAGGTTGATGCTACCCAAGAAGCACTTGATGAAGGAGTAGCAAGTGTAAAGAGGGATAGAATGGCAAAGGATATTTCAAGATGGAATGAGGAGAAAAGAGCTTTCATGGAACTGTATACGCAGGGTTGTTCTGGATCAAAGGATAAAAGGAAACCTAAGACCATCCCATCCAGATTTCCAAAGCCTCCAAAACCACCGTCCAAAAGCCATCTGCATCAAACCTCCACCCAAACAGCTGCTGTAACTCCTACTGTATCAACTACTGCTGGTACTTCAGTTGTTTCAACATCTGTTATCACTTCAACACACACCACTTCAACACACACCACATCCACTGCTTTACCACCACCATTATCACCACCAAAAACAACATCACCTGCTGACAAAAAGCAGAAGACAACAGATGTTATAACATCTGTTGTAATGACAACAGTGGTTGAGACACCAGTTGTTTCAACAACTGTTAGTCAATCACAAACCACTGCCATACAATCTACCACCACTGTTCCACCCAAAACATCATCAGTCCCTCCTCAACCAAAAAGGAGAAGGCTAAACCTCAAAGATGATGATCATTCATCACCACCAACATCTTCAAAATCCCTGTCACTTGTCACCATTCCAAAACCCATACCTCTCTCTTCAGCTCAAATTCTAAAGCCATTACCTCCTGCTGGTGTCTCATTCCCTCTGGAACTCATTGCAGTTAGGGAAGAAATTAAATCCTTTTACTATGAGGATGACCTAGCTAAAAGGAGGTTGCCATCAGTTGAAGGATATCCCAGGCCTCACAATATTGAAGAATACTTGAAACTCAAGGCCAAGCAAGCAGAGGATATTGCTATAAAAAATAAACAAGGGAAATCTGATAGGGAATTTCAGCAAAACTATCAGTTTCTACTCACTCGGGTCAGCGCTATGGAACAATTTGTGAAAAATGTATGTCAGCAGATCTCAGAAAGGGCAGATGAGTCCTTGAGAAAAGACTACATTGAGAACATCATGACCTACAAGAAATACAAGGGGGAGAAACACATGTACAGAAACTGGACCATCCCTGAGCTTGAAAAAGAGGCAGCCAGGATTCAAGAAATGATCAAAAATAAGGTTAAGCAGACTCCCCCTGAAAAGTTCAAACAATTTGAAGCTGAGAAGGCATTAAAGTTGAAGAGAATGAAAGAGGAGCTGATAGCAGCTGATTATGGGTCAAAGAATTCTGTGTCAAAGTGGGGAGAAGATAGGGTCAGGGCTACTTACAAAAGGTTAGAGGAACTTAGAAAGAAAGATCCAAAAGTTCCACAAAAGCCTGACTATTCTAAAGCAGAGGTTTCAAAAAGACCACCAAAGCTGCAAGCTAAAAGAACCACTGCTCCAGCTGGTGCTACCATCTACAAAAGAAGGAGCCAAAACCAGTCAAGTGCGGAAACAATTCAAGATCTAAAAGCTGGAAATGCTATTGTAAAAGCAGGCATTAAATTAATGATAAAAGAAGATCTTGAATTGAAACAATCTGTAAGTACTGCTCAGCCAGTCATGAATAGGCCAGCCTCACCAAATACCTCTGCAAATAAACATCTCCCAAGAAACCCACCAGGCTCAAAAATACAAAAGTGGGAAACTGACAAACAGACCTACGTATTGACTTTGCTCAGGTCTGGTGGAGAAGTGAAGAAAATATCAAGGGAACAAGCTCTTGGCCTGAGACTTGAAGATTTGCAGGATCTCCTTGATCTTCCACTTAGCAGGGATGATGATGACACAGATGCCCTAGACTTTGAACTACAATTTAAAACTCAGATAAGGGAACTGTTGATGAGGCAATAAAGAATTCCATAACAATGAAGTGTTTTGGCATTATCTGTTCCAGGGGAGATTGTTGGGATCGAACCCTACCAGAGGAACAGATAATTAAAGCCAAAACTGGGTCAGAGCAGTGGATCAAGAATAAGCAGATATTATATACAAGTCTTTCCCCTTGAAAGTGATTTCAACATCTGTTGACCTCCTATCTACTGATCGTGCAAACTGCTGACTTCCAACTACTGCTCAAGTAAAGACCTGATGATAGAACTAGAGCTCTGTTGTTCAATCTACTGCCTTGGTTCAAGCACTGTTGATCCGGACAAGTACTGCTGAGTTCACAGCAGTGGAGGGATGCAGCAGTTGTTTACTCTGTCTTTATGTCTATGTAATAAAATGTAATAGCAGTAGTTAGTAAAGCAGTATTTGTATAGATCAGAGGTTAGAGTTTGTTAGGAGGTTAGATGTCACTTTCATGGTGACGTCAGCTTAGAAGCTCAGTGGTTTGCCAGTGCCTATAAATAGAATAGTGCTCTGTACTGTTCTATTAGCTCTTTGCAACACCGTCTTCTTTGCATGAACAAACACTGAGCTCTGGCTGAGGGGGAGTTTGTATTCAAGCATTACTTTGTAATCGTTGTTGAAATTACATTCAATCATTCGGTTCTTTGTTGAAAATGTCTTGATCAAAGCAATACTCTCGTTTGATTGTATGCAAAGTTTGTTTCCATATTAATTTCGCTGCACAACTCATCCATTTCCATTTTAATTTAAACAGAAAATACAATCAAAACCAAACTCAGATCCAACATCAGTACTGGTGGCCTGGTATGAAGAAGGATGTTGCCTTGTATGTATCAAAATGCCTAACGTATCTCAAAGTCAAGGCTGAACATCAACGACCTTCTGGTTTGCTTGTACAACCAGAGATACCGGTTTGGAAGTGGGAGAACATTGCGATGGATCTCATCACTAAGTTACCGCGTACGTCTAAAGGTCATGATGCTATTTGGGTTGCTATCGATTGATTAGCGAAATCAGCTCATTTTATTCCGATTCGTGAGGATCTATCTGCTGATAAACTTGCAAAGATTTATGTTGATGAGATAGTATCTCGACATGGTGTTCCTTTGGATATCATTTCTGATCGTGATGCTCGCTTTTCATCTCATTTCTGGAAGACCATGCAATCTGCTTTGGGAACCCAACTGAATCTAAGCACTGCTTATCATCCCCAAACAGATGGTCAATCTGAAAGGACGATTCAAACTTTGGAGGATATGCTTAGAGCATGCGTGATAGACTTTGGTGGTAATTGGGATTCTCATATGCCATTGACCGAGCTCTCTTACAACAATAGTTATCATTCTAGCATTAAAATGGCACCATTCGAAGCTCTCTACGGTCGAAAATGTCGTTCACCTGTCTGTTGGAATGAGACCGGTGAATCTCAGCTTACTGGACCTGCGCTCATTCTGGAAACAACAGACAAAATCAAGAAAATTCGCGATAATCTTGTGACAGCTAGATGCCGTTAAAAGAGTTATGCGGATTTACGACGCAAGCCCTTAGAATTTCAAGTCGGAGACCGTGTCCTACTCAAGGTGTCACCTTGGAAGGGAGTGGTGAGATTTGGAAAGAAAGGAAAACTTGCACCTTGATATGTTGGACCATTTAAGATTGTGGAAAGAATTGGGAAGGTTTCCTATCGACTAGAGCTACCACCAGAGCTTGGAAATATTCACCCGACTTTTCACGTGTCTAATTTGCGAAAGTGTTTAGCTGACGCTGATCTTCACATTCCTCTCAACGAGATCCGAATCGATGAAACGATGCACTTTGTCGAGAAACCAGTGGAGATCGTGGACCGTACTTTCAAACAATTGATGAACAAATGGATTCATTTGGTTAAAGTTCATTGGGAATCCAAACGTGGCCCAGAGTTTACTTGGGAATGTGAGGACCAGATGAAGGTGAAATATCCGCATTTGTTTTCACAAACTTCATCTAAATAAATTTTCGGGATGAAATTTCCTGAAGTAGGGGAGACTGTGATAACTGTACTCTGTAATCGATGTACAGTGTAAAACAAAGTTGATTATTAATAAAACAATGTGCTTTGGTGTTATTATATGTGTTTTGGTGTTATTATATGTGTAATTGTGTTTGGTTATTTTACAATTCGATTCAATTCCGATTTCAAGCTCTAAATCGCTTTCTAGAAGGTTATACGCGCACTGATGCGTAAATATAACCAGTTCAATGCAACAAACACTCCGGAATAGTGACATAGGCTTAAAATACCCTAAATAACCTCCATATCACTTAGAAATAAGTTCTGGATGGTTTGGTGTGTTGAAATCAACCTTGTTCGATCACAGGGACTATTTGTGTCAAACTGCAAAACTATACCGATTTGTGTAGTAACGAACACTCCGGAACTTGATCATAAGTTAAACATACCCTAAATATCCTTTACATAGCTTAGAAATAGGCTTTGAGGGGTTCGGTATGCTAAAATAAACTTTATTGATCAATAGGGACTAAAAGCATCAAAAAGTGCACAAGTTTGCATTTTCGCGCATATCTTTCGTTCTGAATATATCCGGACATCCAAAAATTTATCTAATCATTAAAATATTTTATTTTAGTGATTGGGATGCTAAAACTTCATTCGTTTCGCAATTTGGATCGTACACGCGTTCGTTACGACTCCCGTCGTAATTAACCGAACAACGCAACCGTGCGGCCAAACGAACCGACACCCGAGATGTTTTCAAGCATATTTCATGTTCCCTATGTTTTAACATCATTGTGGAGCTTGAAAATGGGTTTGACGGGTGTTATAAGTGCCGATACGCAACGAAACAAGGTGCATGGGCTAAACTGTAAATAAGTGAAAGCGTATGGTCTGCAGGTCCCTTACGGACCGTATGGACCATAGCCTTACGGTCCGTAAGCTTGTGCCAGCACCACAGAATTTAGAAACTTCCATTCCAGCTGTTGCAACCGGTTTTAGACATGGTTTTTCCAATCTATGGACTTGTTTGCCTGTTTTGCTTGTGCCCAACCTTAGATTAACAAGTGTATGGCCAAGATTTGAGCTTCACAACACTTGGAATGATCCTAGAACTCCTAATTTACTATAAATAGCAAGGCCCTCTTGCTTATTTCTCACACTTGAATCTAAAATCAGCTCTAAGTTGGGGTGTTTGCACTTCATACCTGAGCTATTTTAGATCAAACATCCTTCTTGGACCCTTTGTAAGTCCTCTTCTTGCTTGTTCTTGATTTTCAAGCGTGAAAGTCAAACAAGTTTGACTTTCAGCTTTGACCAGTTAATGGTCAACACAAAGTTCCGTTGAACTTTGCAACGTGAGCGTAATCACGATGGTTATAGTCCCTTGTGACTATACCTACTGATTACCACGTTGACTAGGCGTAGTGACGAGTCGTTGTTTCGGCCAAAATGCGTGTTTATGCGTATTTTGTAACCAAACTACTCTAGGGTATCAAAACCATTTGTTTTGATATCAAAACCTGTTTTCTAACTTTACTAAACATGTTCTAGCATGTTTAGCTCGTCACTTTTAGTTTGGTGCTTGTGTAGAGTCGTAAGTCAAGCGGACTAAACACCCGCTTAGACTTTCGAACACGACCCGTTTGGTCGATCATTAGGATCCGACCAAACATGTTTAGTGACCATAGTTGCATAGGGAATAACCTTCCGAGGTTATACCTTATGGTCACTTAGGTTTAATTAGTTGTATGATAAGTAGTCTATATCCCTTAGGTAAATGACCAAAATGCCCTTTTTATGCATAATTGGTAATTAAGCATATGTAACATAAAATTTTGTCACGTAACTGATTATGCAACATATTTTAACATGTTTAGGCATATAACACTTGTCATAGGACTAGTTAGACGTCTCGAACGCGCTTTTGCGCGCACGACGCGTTAAAGTAGCGTAAGCTACCTTAATGGGTCTCGATGGGTCGAAAGCACTTAGGTTAGGTTCCGATTTAGAATGTAGGCTTTGTTAAACCATATCACATGAGTTCCAACACTCATTTGGTTTACAAGACTCATTCTGTCCGATCTTCCGATTTAAGCGTCTATTGTTTGACTAGTGATTCGATTACTAGGTGCTGTTTGATTTCTCTGGTTTGCTCGAGTTTGTTGAAGTTCTATTGATTGAGGATACTTTTCACTCCATGTGAGTACATAGTTCCCCTATTTTACTGTTTTCAATTGTTTTGGGGTGATTCATATGTGCTAAATGTTTTCAAGGTTTTAACGATGGTTTTCAAAACGATTTCCGATATTATAACGATGATTTCAAAAACGATTAAGATGGTTTATACTAAACTAATAACGATTTCAATAAAGTGAATAAACTAGTTGGTTGTATTTACATAACGAATGGCATTCATTAGCATTGATCAAGCCGACCAGTATTAGGTTATGGTACCATAGGATCTGACAAATCCCATTATCGTACTGCACCCATGGTTATGTGTGGGTTAGGTGGGTAATGACTGAATCTGAATGTTAATTTACCCTTTGGTGGTTTATTAATGCGAGAGCGAGATAGTCGAGGCACGGAGGTTTGAATGTTATTAGCGAGGCGACCACAAATAGTTTTCACACATAAAACGAGGATGATTTAAACAATTTGAACGAAATAACGATTTGGGAACGATTCATACAAGATTAAACGAGTTGGATAAACGATTGGTTTTTGGTTAAGTGTTTAGATAACGAGACAGGGGTAATGTGGTGAAAACATGATAGATACGCCGCTGGTACTTCTAATATATAAGTGTTTTCAACATATTACATACCGTGGCGTTATTTAGTTCACTTGGGTAAACGATTTTGGAACGATGTCACACAAACGAGGTTTTCGAAATGATATAAACCATACGAGTTTTATTAACGAGATTTATTAATGAGTTTTATTAACGATTTAATATGAGATGTTTTACAATTTGCTTACTAAAACAAATGTTTTTGGGTTAAGAATCATGGCTACGAGGTTTTATAAACAATAACCCGCTTGATGTGAGTTGGTTAATTAAGTTGCAATACTATACTCTTTTCAAAACAAGGCTTTTAACAAAGTATTGCAACATTTAAACTAGCCATGAATCCGACACTCCTATAAAACCTATGTACTCGCCAGCATTTTTTTGCTGACTTTGTTTTTACATATGTTTCAGGTATTGATGCTTGATGATGATTACTTGGATGCATGAGTCACATAGGATCTGGACGAGGCTTTAGTGACATAATAACAATATTAGTCGATATGTAACTTGTTTGTTTTGTATTAAGACAATGTTAATGTTTAATATTATCAATAAAACGAAATACTTTTTGTATCCATGGTTATGAAAAGATAATTCTGCCACGACACTCCCCGACGTTTTCGCCGCGGTTTTGTTGTTTTAACGCGGTCGGGGTGTGACATTGTCCGTCCGTCTGTGGATGATAAGCTGTGCTTAGATTTAACTTGGTTCCCATTTCTTTTTGGAAACTTGTCCAAAAATGAGAAGTAAAACGGCTATCTATATCTTATATGATAGATAAAGGAATTCCATGTAATGAAACAATTTCATTTACATATAGCTTGGCTAACTTTTCCATATTGAAAGTTTCCTTCATTGGTAAAAAATGAGCAGATATGGTTAATCTGTCTACAATCACCCAGATTGTATCATTTCCTTTTCTTGTCTTGGGTAATTCGGTAACAAAGTCCATTGTTATCAATTCCCATTTCCATATTGGCATTTCTAACTGTTGCAAAAGTTCTGAGGGTTTTTTATGCTCAGCTTTAACTTTGGAACAAGTTAAACATTTAGCAACGTAGTTAGCTATATCCTTTTTATTCCTATCCACCAGAAATTATTTCTCAGATCTTGATACATCTTATCACTTCTGGGATGTATCGTATACTTGGACTTATGAGCTTCTTCTAGAATTTTGTGGCCTAGGTTTCCTTGTTTAGGTATCCATCTCCTTTTCTTATGGAACTTCCAAATCCCATTTGTTCCTTGTTCTAATTCCTTGATCATTCCTTTTAAATTTTCAGCATCGTCCTTGATTGATGATTTATGTACTTCTCTAATTTTATCATTTAAATCTACGTGTAGATTTAATCTGAGAGAACGTACTCGTTTCGGCTTTTCATGATACTTTCGACTTAAGGCATCAGCTACTACATTAGCTTTCCCAGCATGATACTGGATATCACAATCATAATCACTAAAAACTTCCATCCAGCGTCTTTGTCTCATATTTAATTCATTTTGCCCAAAAATGTACCTTAAACTCTTGTGATCGGTGAAGACAACAAATTTATTTCCATATAAATAATGTCTCCAAATCTTAAGGGCAAAAACTATGGCTCCTAATTCTAGATTATGAGTTGTATAATTCTCTTCATGTTTCTTAAGTTGTCTAGAGGCATAAGCTATAACATTTTGATGTTGCATCAACACACATCCATATCCTAACTTAGACGCATCACAATAGACTATAAAGTCTTTAGTTCCTCCTGGTAATGCGAGTATGGGTGCGTTGGTTAGTCTTTGCTTAAGAATTTTAAAAGCTTCTTCCTGTTTTGGTCCCCATTCAAACTTAATTGATTTGCAGGTCAGTTTGGTTAAGGGTATGGCTATTCTAGAGAAATCTCGGATAAACCGTCTATAATATCCTGCCAGTCCTAGAAAACTGCGTACTTCTGTTGGCGATTCATGGACTTTCCATTTAGTAATCGCCTCGATATTTGTGGGATCCACATGAATTCCTTCATGATTAACCAGATATCCAAGGAATTGCACTTCTCGCAACCAAAAATTTACATTTTGAGAATTTAGCATAAAGCTTCTCTTTTCTCAACAATGTCAGGACTGTATGCAGATGCGCTGCATGTTCTTCTTTACTCTTAGAGTAAATCAGAATATCATCTATAAAGACAATTACGAATTTATCCAGGTATGGTTTACATATCCTGTTCATCATGTCCATAAATGCGGCTGGGGAATTGGTTAAGCCAAATGGCATGACGGTAAATTCATAATGACCATATCTCGTTCTGAAAGAAGTCTTAGGAATATCATCTTCCTGTACTTTCAGTTGATGATTTCTTGAGCGTAAATCGATCTTAGAAAAGAACCAAGCTCCTTGAAGTTGATCGAACAGATCATCGATTCTCGGTAGTGGGTACCGATTCTTAATCGTGACTTTGTTCAAATCTCGGTAATCAATGCACATACGCATCGACCCGTCTTTCTTCTTAACGAATAACACCGGTGCTCCCCATGGTGATGAACTTGGTTGTATAAAACCTTTGTCAAGAAGTTCGTCCAATTGTTTCTTCAGTTCCTGCATCTCCGTTGGTGCTAATCGATATGGTGCCTTGGCAATCGGTGTTGTCCCTGGTATTAGGGGAATTCTAAATTCAACCTCTCTATCAGGCGGTAATCCAGGTAACTTGACAGTGACAAAACAAACCCGGATCATCAATCAAGGGTGAATTTATTGAAGATATCAAGATGCCTTATTGAAGTTGCAGAATATTCAAACACAGTTCACGGTTTTCAACGTGACAATTTGACAGTGACAGCCAAGGGGGAATCTGTTGGTGCATATTTTGTATGTCTGCCACTGTGCGATTAGGTAGATAGAGCGTGTGTTGAATATTGTATCGAATAGAGTGAAATCCAATACGAAACCAAGGTATTATGATGTAATAGTACCTTCGTACGAAGGGACTACATAGTTGGTTCGTAACTGGATATCCAAGACCATTGTAGCTTTGTACGAAGGCACCCATATGGGTTCGTACGAAGCCAGCATACCTATATATACGATGCTTGGATCTTGTGTTGGATAAGCTTTTGGTCCCTAAGGGGAGATGCTGTCCAAATGGTTTCGCGGTGTTGTAACATTGAATAATCAATAGAAACTAGATTATAAGTCACTGTTCGGTGTCTTTTCTATCTTCTACTCATTTCTTATCACCGAACCGGTCGTTTCGGGACCAAAGCTCCTTCAAACTCGACGTTTCCTGGACTATCACTATTTCCTAATGAATACAATGATTAGAGATAGTGGGGTAGAAGAGAAGTGTGTAGTAGAGAAGAGGGGAGAAAATGAGCAAGTGAAAATTGTGGAAATGGCCTCTATATATAGGCTGGTTGGACGCTGGGCATGGGGTGTGTCTGGACATGCCTTGTCTTGTACTGGCCAGGCACAGGGCGTGTCTGGGCCTTTCTTCATTGCTCTTTGTGTTGTGGCCTTCTGGATGTATCTGGCAGTTTCTGGATCTGAGGCATGGGGCATGTCTGGCGAGGCACGGGGCGTGCTTGGACATTTTCTTCTATTTTCTTCCGTTTTCACTCGGTTTTGTTTCTTTTGTTAATCTTGGGTTACTTTTGTCTTGAAAATAAAATATAAACCAATTTAAGCCTATTTTGAATATTTCTTTAACAAAACATAATAAAAAGTGGGTATAAATTGATATAAAACATGTGCATTTCAACTCATATCATTAACCATGATTTATCATATGATCGATCAACATCTTTTATGTTTTACCATATTTGGCCTAATGTCACATATTCGTCATACATATCATAATGGGTTAGAAAGAACTATAATGTCTCATTATAAGTCATATCAACCTAATCATCATCATCATACTCAGTAAATCCCACCAACAACAAAGCTAAGGTAGGGTCTGAGCAGGGTAAGATGTAGACAACTTTACCCCGTAGGAATAGAGAGGTTGCTTCCGATGAGGCCCCAACTCGATTCATATCAACCCTAATATTGACCCTAATTCACTTACATTGGCTATGTTCATATAGGATTTACTATGATCGACCAACATTGACTATGTTTGACAATGCTCGACCAAATGTTCCATATTCCATCATGCATGTCGTAATAGGTCATAAGGATTGGAATGCATCATTGTAACTCATAATAATATTAATGGGTCATTACAAGTGATTTTAGATGATAATTAGTTATCTTTTATAAAACGTTACCTAATTCACCGTTATGGAACTTATTATGGTTAATGAGTTATATTAGGTTAAACTAAGTCTCTTTATTTCATAACAAGTTATTTTTGAAGTTGACATCATGTTAAATACTAGAGTAAATTATAACTGGTGTCCTTTGACTAAAAAAATTACAGGCTCTATCCTTTATGTTATTAGTTTTTAGCATGTTACATCCTTTAGCCTTAACCTAGTTAAGTTTTTTGGTTAAGTCTTACCATGTGCCTCTCACATGAGGGAAACATGGTCTTTTCATCTTAATTTAACATGAATTTCTATTTTCCCCTTACATCTCATAACATCTTATTGTTTATATTCATCTAAAAAACCAACGCTACTATCTATGTCTCTCAAAACTTGGATTAAAAAACCTATAGAAAAAAAGGAACGTGAATCAAACCTTGTAATGGGTGCCTTCTACATACGACAAGCATTAGAACAAAATGACATCAATGAAATTTATGGTATGCTTCCAACATCATTGTAGTTTTATCTATTAATCCTACCGTAGTTTTCATAAGAATTTGTTTGCATATGATCCGACAATTCTAATGGTCAGTTCTTTTGATTGGTTTGATAAGAAAACAAAGATTAATTCCAAAATATTGTTCCATTTTAATTAAGTAATGAAGAGATATGACTACTCATGTGAGAGGCACATAGTAAGACATAACCAAAAAAAGCTTAACTAGGTTACATCTAAAGGACATAACGTGTTAAAAACCAGTAACATAAAGGACAGAGCCTGCAATTTCTTTAGTTAAAGGACACCGGTTGTAAATTGATGCAAACGTAAAGGACACCGGTTGTAATTTACTCTAAATACTATAAATATATACATATAGCATAATCTAAAATATAAAAGCTTTACAACCAAATATGACCAGTTTTTCAATCAAATAGAAATACAGATACAAGTGTTTCAACTAAATATAACCAATCTTTTAAAAAATGAGACTTGCATATATAGTCGTTATAGTAATATATATCGACCTCCAATAGAACATTAATCAACCACTTGTTCATAAGGATGGGTAATCGGGCTGTATTTGGATACGTATGGGTAATTTTAACTCTAACCGATTCCATGTGTATACATGTGAAATTCGTATTTCACCTAGACATGCACAAATGTAGAAGTTCCCATTACCTCATATGAAGGATTAACACCACATTTGGGAACTTTTAGTACCAAGGCCACCTATATATTAAATTTCCACGCATGTTGAGAATGAAGAACATGAAAACGAAAGGGTCTAAAAATAAACATTACCAATGTTAGCAGGAAATCCGTTACAAAATTACCCTTCCAAACAATGTAAAAGAATTGAAGAGCTTGTTTGAAATCATATCCAAATGTTGGCTAATCTTGATGGTTTGGGTCAAGTCGGGTCATTGATATAGGTCAAGTCAGGTCAAATAATAGAATAGGTCTGCATGTTTTATTTTGGTCATATGTTTTTAGTGGTTTTATTAAGTTATGGATAGTTTGTTTTTGTTAGTCAAAAGTTACAGAGTAGTGGGTATGGTAGTACGTGGGTACCTACTGAAAGTATGGAGTCATGAGTAGTGGCCGGGTGTAAGACCCTTACTATTAATTAACGGTTTTCGTATAGTTTACGAAAAATAAACATGTAATTATGATTACATATAGTTGAAAAATACGGGTAAATTAAAACATTTTCAATTTTAAAATAATACTACATAATGTAAATGAGTTCGTCCTTTTAAAATAACGATGAAGCAACGTGCAGAAGCTTCTTTTTCATGTGTTCCGTTCTTGTATGTCGCTTGATCTTCATCCGGGTACTCTTGATATTCACCTATGATCAAAACCAACTTATAAGTTTGTTTTGATAATTTAAAAATAAGATTAAACAAGTTCTTAACATCAAACAACAATTAAAAACAATTTTTGTAGCTTTTATGTCTCTCGCGGGCCGCGAGAGACTAAGCCACATCCTTCGCAGGCCGCGACTCACGTCGTGTGTCGCGCCCCAATCCCTGTGACCCGTCGCGTGGCGTGGCGTGAGGGAGTTCAGTTTCGAGAAGGTTTGTTACAAAAACCTGCATTTTGCCCAGCTGTAGTTTTAATCAAAAGTCGAACATTAAAATGTCATAATTTTGATCTCCATATCCGATTCGCGTGATTCTTTTTCCCATGCAACCGTAATTTGATTCTCCACCACATGGAGTTGGAATCCGATGTCCGGATAACAAATTTTTCCAAATTTTAAGCCCTCAGCTTTATATTTATTTTCAACACATTTGACCCGATTGTGTTTAAAATCACAAACATATTTCTAGTTAATAAAAAATCATACTCCAATATGTTTAACTCAAAATCTTTATCCCGGATTCATAACTTTTGTGAATTACGCGACCAATATCTAAGTTATGCGCGTAATCCGTTTTGACCCGTTTAGGGGAATTTCATGCATTTAAGCATCTAACTCGCTCCTCTCATTTCACACTTCGCATTCCCATATTTGAATAACTTCTTATATTCCACCAAAACTATTTTTGTGGTGGATTTAACATAATTAACCAATTTTCCCGAATTTTACCTTTCGGTTAGTCATTTTACGTAAATGACCCCTTTTTAGGCATTTGACCCACGGTTGTTTATGCCTATAACGTTTATAAGTATCTAAGGATTTCATAATTATAGTACAAGTTCTTAAACAACCCATATGGGTCGTTTGCCCAATTTACCCTTCAAGGGCGTATTGGTTAACTTTAGTCCCTCATTTTACGACGAAGGACTTTCTCTAATTATTTGACCAAAATCGCATGTTGAACTAACAACTTATTTATGCGTACCTGGCTCGGGTCGACTTATTGACCCGTTTTAATACCTTGTTTTCATTTATTTGCTAATTCACAAGCCGTTTTATCCTGTGAGCATGAGACTCGACATAAACTTATTGGTCGTTAATTGTCAAATGGTATCAATATTACTATTTGACCCATTTGGTCTAAACGACCAAACATTTTGCGCTTATGTTTTAATGGTGTTTACTTACCATTTCATTAGGTAACTCATCTCAGATTTCTCACAAATTAGTTAGGTTTCTTAAATCCGTTTTTTTACGCATTTACCCAACATGGCTTATGCCACTTGGTGTCGTTTTAAACTTTAACTTAGATCCACTTATAGTTTACTAAATCACCGTTTTACCCCTTTTTATTAGTTTAGGCTTACTTATAAAGTAGCCGTTCGAAAACCCATTTTATCTTAGTCTTTTCATGAATAACTTACTCTTCCACCCGTTTTACCATTAACCATGGTTTTTAACATCTATTTTTGGTTCCGACCCGTATCATTTCGCGTCGGAAACCATATTTCGAATATTATTTCTATTGTATTTACAACTTATATAATAGACACGTATTCTACGAAAAGGTGTAAGTTTCACTTACTTTACATCCGGTTATGCTCTTCTCCTTCTCATACTTGATTCGTTTGACCCGCTTTCTCCCCAAGCTTCCACCTAGCTTGTTAAGTACCAAACTATTATTCAATATTCACAAGATGGTTAGATTAATCATAATTTAATATGATTATTCCACCTTACGCATTTCATATCAAATTATCATTATCGTATTGGAGGTCAGTTTGACTTTTAAAAGTCAAACGCCCGTTAGTATATAAAATGCACATTCAAGTTCATCAACTAGTTTAGGCATTCTCAAATTACCTGGTAGGCGTTCTTTTAAGCCACCGTTTTAACTATTATTTGTTATTATTTTTTTAACATCAAGTTAATTTGCTCTCGTTTAACAAGGATAGTTTCTCCTTTAGTTATGCAAAATCTGTGGATTTTCATTCATAAGTAAAAACCCGTTTCATCGCTTTATTAGGCATTCATCCGAATACCTAATCTAATCAAGTTCTACATTCAAACGAGTAGACGCGCGATTTCACTTAGGCATTTTAACAAACACCTAGCGGGCAAGATTTTTATACATCTTTTGTTTAGTTCATGACTAACATTTTAACCATGCTTTAACATCAAACCCAAGCTTCTATGTCTAGTGTACATGAACAACATCTAGATCTTATATCATATCATCAAATTTCACATAGTTATCATCACTTTTCAAGTGTTCATCCTAATACCATAAAACCCACTTATTTCATACTTGACTAGTTGACTAATCACTAGTTTATGGCACAAATTCAACAAGTTTGCATCTAGGGTTTTGTTCCGAGACTTATACTCACATTAATTTCACTAAAACATTCAACATTCATGCAAGAATTTCATTCTTGAATGTTAATAAGAATTTCAAATTTTCACCAAATAAATAAATTCAACATATCTTGTGATCTCCTAGCTTGGGTGATCACGAATTTATTAAAAGCCCAAACTTTTAGCTTGATTTCCCTTTTGATCTGAGCATTTCTTTGTAATTTAGGGTTCAAGAGAAGAACATTTTCTTGTCTGGTGAAAATGTCGACAAGAAACACACTCATGTGTGAGTTTTTTTGTGTCTAAGTTATTTTAAATAACTCAGTTTCAAGTTTTCTATTTTTTTGTTAGTTAGTTATGAAGTAGGTCACAACCTATTTAATTCCAACATGATTTCTTTTTACTAACTAGGTTAAACATTCCTAGTTAACTTAGTGGGTTCGAGAAAAATATAACCCGTTTTATTTTGAGTCTCATTAACCAGGGCTTCTTATAAACTTTGTTTTCTCTAAGCGTTTATTCTTCTTTTTAATTAATATTTAGGATTATCTATTTAAATTCTAATATTCACCAGGTTAAATTTTACCACTAACGTTATTTCACCCGTTTATTAATATTAACGTGGTTTGGCTATCAAAGACGTTTTCGGGGTGTTACAAGTCTACCCCCCTTAAAGAGGTTTCGTCCTCGAAACCTTTCTTACATAATTCCCATAGATTCCACGTTAATCCTGAAATGATAAGTGCTTCTATTAAGTTATAATTACTATTTTGACCTTAAATGGTCTTTACGACTTGACTTACTAGTCACCGGCTGCTTTATACCCCGTTACTCGGTATACCATATTTCCTTTCCGGCCTTATATGAGTTTATGACCTCCTATCCTGTAACTCTCGTTACTACGTGATTATATTCTATATCACTTTTTGTGACCGTGCTCGCATTGCTTTCACGTCATGTTTAAGTTTATATAAACTTTTCATTATCAAAATCTTCTTTCGAACGTATCGTCTTACACCTATTGGTGTTAAGACCTATATTGTTTAATATCAACCATTTTCTAATTTCTCTCTTAATATTCATATTCGTTAAAACGTTGTTTCTTACTAAAACTGAATTTTAGTTTAACATTTTCTCTTTAACTTATGTCAATTACTTATATCGAGGAATTGTCGATCATGAATTTATTCCTTCCCGTTATTATTTTATGCGGGAGTCGTAACTAGTTCCCGTGCTTTACCCAAGTGACCCGTAGGTTCTTTCCCTTAGCCTCGTAGGCTATTTCTATAGGCCTTCACCCTTTTTTGACGAGGCCCTTATAGTTCATTTCTTTTTATTCGTGACCCGAGGGTCATTCGGTCTCGTAGACCTTCACACTGCTTACTACCAAAGGTTTTGGTGATCTCGTAGATCATCCCAAATCTTATTTTGTTCTAAAAAAATATACTTTCAGTGTCAAGGCACCCTTTTAAAGTTTAGCAATCATTCATTTTCATTCTTGAATTTTATTGATCTTGACCGTAGTCTAAGGCTACTTTCGTTTTCTTTTGGACTGATCTTCCAACTCTATGACTTCTTACGTCATTTACACATCGGTTTATTCTACGCTTACCGTTACCCGGTTCATTCCTATACTTCTTTACAACCCGTTACCCGGGTTCCCGGGTTCTTTATCTTTATGTTTTTAACACTCCTATTTCACTAGTTTGCGTTTTCCTTTCTATATTCTTTTACGACCCATCACATAGGTTCATTAATATTTCGCGCTTCCATTATTCGGTTTGCGCTTACTTGCACTATCAAGTATTTATACTTTTTTTTGGCCAGTTTGACATATTCATGTGAAATCTATCACTAATGACAGTCAAACTTCATTCTTTTTTTAGCTCGTTCAACTTTGAAATAGTTGAACATCACTAACAAAATTCTATTTGCGAAATTTTATTAATCTCTTTTAGTCATAACTCATAATCCGAGTCTTTTGACTTTCTAATCCGTATTCTCGTCTCTTGGTTTACACATATTCTCAAATCCTACCCATCTATCGGGGAATTTTTACCGAAGGCATCATCAAAACAACCATTCTGGTATGCATTCAGACTTCGTTCTAATTTATTCGGTCGTCTTAGCGAATTCCATCGCTTTTTTTTAACCAAGTCCTTTATTATTTATTCAATACATTTGACTTGTCTGTGTGAGTTGCATCACTTATGACAGTCAAACTTTTATCCCTATGCCTTAGCATTCTCATTAGTCGGTCCGTATTCTCATTTACCTTGATTCTTGTCCCTTCCCTCGGGCTCGTTATTCTAATGTAATACGCTTCCGTTACCCAGCTTGCGTTTACATTTATTATCAAATATTTTACTTATTTGATACGTTTTGGGTACATTTTTAATTTGTTCCATTCACCCATCCTTACCACATCGGATGTAAACGTGTCCATTATAATAAGTTCATGGTATCATGTGTTCACTACTTACTTGGCCAGAGTAACCGATCAACACATGACACACATGACGTTTTTATAATTTTCACATTACACCCCATGTAAGTAACGCCTCTAATCTTTCTATATCACTTATTTAAATTGGCAAAACTTTATTCAATTGCTATTTAACAATTATTAGTTTACCCGTTTTATTCTTGAACATATAAAATGTTTTCCTTTTTATCGAACTATTATATAATCACATTCGTTAATATGATCGCTACTTTCCTCAATAGTATTATATTGAGAATTATTCACTTGGATAATTACTCCCGTCCAAGTTTCCATATGAACTAATCCTGATATTACTTTGTTATTCATCATCGTGAATAACACATGTTTCTATTTAATTTCTCTTGGAAACATCATCCTAAGTAGATATCATATTCAGGTTTTCCAAGTTTTATCCTATATATGCAACCGTCATTCTCTACATGTTTGTTGCATATTACTATTTGTGCGATTAATTTAAAACGTGCACCTAGTAATGCTTGCCCTAACGGGCTTTCCATGCCATTAACCATTTTCGCTATCGTTGCACGGTTTAGGTCCTTGTTGAGCATGCTCTGCTCGTTATACTTTGGACCGTTCCTTCGTCAAATCCGCAATTTGTTAAACTCCCGCTATCTTCGGATGCGAGTGTCCTTCAACTAAAACATTTATAAAAATTACTAATTTCGACTTTAATGAACGCCCGTATTATAATGCAAGGCTTTTCCACTATACGTGTCAACACACGTAATTTTGTTGACTATATCGATCCTTTATCGATTTAATTGGGGTAACGTGTATTACACGATAACCCTATGTGTTGTTCACAATACTTTAATCATACTAAACCATTAATATACATCTACTTACCGGATTTGCGATCAAGCCTCGAACCAAACACATTTTACTCTTTAACCATGAGCTCTGATTACCAACTTGTAAGACCCTTACTATTAATTAACGGTTTTCAAATAGTTTACAAAAATAAACATGTAATTATGATTAAATATACGTTGAAAAATACGGGTAAATAAAAACTTTTAAAATTTTAAAATAATACTACATAATGTAACTGAGTTCGTCGTTTTAAAATAAAGATGAAGCAATGTGCGGAAGCTTCTTTTTCATGTGTTCGGTTCTTGTACGTCGCTTGATCTTCATCCGGTGAATACCTATGATCAAAACCAACTTATAAGTTAGTTTTGATAACTTAAAAATAAGATTAAACAAGTTTTTACATCAAACAACAATTAAAAACAATTTTTGTAGCTTTTGTGTGTCTCGCGGGCCGCGATAGACTAAGCCACATCCGTCGTAGGACGCGACTCACGTCGCGTGTCGCGCCCCAATCCCTGTGACCCGTCGCGTGGCGCGGCGCGGGGGAGTTCAGTTTCTAGCAGGTTTGTTACAAAAACCTGTATTTTGCCCAGCTATAGTTTTAATCAAAATTCGAATTTAAAAATGTCATAACTTTTGATCTCCATATCCGATTCGCGTGATTCTTTTTCCTACGTGACCGTAATTTGATTCTCCACCACATTGAGTTAGAATCCGGCGTCCGGATAACAAATTTTTCCAGATTTTAAGTGTAACACCCTTAAATTTATACTTGATTTTATCATTCTTTTATATCAAAAGATAATAGTTTAACATAAGTTTCAGGAGTATCATAAGCCTTAGTCGACTAATGACTAAGTTAAAACATACAAAAGTTGTTTGTTAGTTTGTTTACAACCCATGAACAAAATTAAAGTAAGATTAAACGCATAGCGGAAGCTTCAAGAATCGTGTTCGGTTCTTCGGCGTTGCTTGACCACCATCCGTAAGGTTCATTTAATCACCTAGGGTCAAAACCATTAAAACATTAGTTTTGACTTTGATACATAAGAATTAAACCTATGATCCAATCATCAATTAAAATAAAAAAAATTTAAAGTTTTCTGGATTTACCGTAAATTACGGTATTACCGTAATTTACGGTGGGTTCTGGAACTATTTGGTCACCGTAAACCAGGAGATCCATACCGTAAAACATCTCACCTCTACCGTAAATTACGGTAATACCGTAATTTACGGTAGTACCTGGAACTTCATGTTTGGTTTTGTATGTTCATTACACCAAGATTTCCAACTCTCAGATTTCAATTTTTCTATGACACCGATACATTAAAACCTAGTATTCCTCATATATTATATATTAACCAAGCATCAAGAACAATCTATCATATTCCGGAGCATTGATTATGTCTTACTTGATTGTTCGACCCGTTTGGATGCCAAGATTTAGGCATCAAATAAGGTATTACAAAAATCCAATTTCTATCAAACGTTTGACCTGTTTCACTTGTTTAAAATGCAAAAGTCACTTCCGTGACGTATTGATCTATCTTATTTACCATGTTTTCAAAAACTACAACATAAAACTAACAATTTATTTATAATGTAACGAAACGATAATTTCGTACCTTTAGAGCACGTCTTTCCCTCGTGAATTCCCTCCGGCTTGTCCGCTTGATGATCCGAACTCTTTGCCTAGAAGATTCAGTTTACAGCTTGTTTAGAATTCTTTTCATGACCATATTCATATCATTGTGAAACATGATCAAATCTGCCTTCTCATCATATTTTTATCATTTAAATCCTCTCTTAGGCATTTCAACAAACACCTAACGGGTCAGATTCTTCTATAATTATCACCAAGTTCATGATTTGTAATTAACATCTATTTTCGCTAAATTAATAAATTTCACATACAACTTGACATCTATATTTCTGAATTTTCTTTAACAAATTCAGATTTCACTATAACAATAATCATAATTCTAGTATTCTTCAAGCTCATAGTCTCCTAACATGTAAACCCCAAACTTTACAACTATGATGCAAAGTTTTCACAAGGAATCACCTAGGGTTTGATTCTAAACATCATATTAATTCTACATTCATTCATGCATGTCATAACTAGGCTCAATTTCAGTTTTTTACAATTAACCTAGAATTCATGATGGATCAAAGTACCAAAATTTTACATACCTTTTGATCCTTACAACGAGGTGATTACTAATTTGTGTTTAGAATTCGATTTGGGACGGATTTGAGGCTTCAATTTTGCAGATTTTCATGTGAAGCTAGAGTTTGGGGAACACCCTGGTCGCCCCCTTTCTCCTGATCGACCAGACACACAAGTTTTTGTGTGTTTGGTTTGATTTTGTTACTATTAGTGATTATCTTTCACATTTGACAAGTTTAACCCCTCAACTATGATTTTCCTTTAAGTTTAAATATTTTAACCATGTTATGAATTATTTCAAGACTTGAATTTAACTAGGTTAAGTTCCTAGTTGGTAAATTCTTGTTTGTTATTTCATTAGAATTTTAAATATAAGGATTTATATTTTCGGGGTGTTACAAGTTCACCCCCCTTAAAAAGGGTTTCGTCCCCGAAACCGAATTACGTACCAAATAAAGTAGGGTGAAGACGTCGCATCTCTTCTTCGGACTCCCACGTAGTGTTCGAACCTTTCCTATGCTCCCATTTGACTTTAACTTGGTCAATTTGTTTATTTCGTAAATGTTTGACCTTTCTGTCTAAAATCTCCACCGGTCTTACCGCATAATTCAGACTATTATCCACTTCGATATCATCGTAATGGATATAAGCCGTTTCGTCTGCTAGGCACTTTCTTAATTGCGACACGTGGAACGTGCCATGGATTCCACTTAGCTCCTCCAGTAATTCAAGGCGGTAAGCTACCTTGCCAACTCTCCCGATAATTTTAAACGGTCCAATAAACCTTGGGCTTAGCTTCCCCCTTTTTCTGAATCTAATAACACCTTTCCATGGGGAGAATTTTAGCATGACCATGTCACCAACTTTGAATTCGATTGGCCTTTTCCTTTTATCAGCATACGCCTTTTGCCTGTCTTGAGCCGCTTTCAAGTGTGCCCGAACTTTATCGATCTTTTCATTTGTGGCTCGTACTATATCTTGGTGGGCGAGTTCACGTGGACCCACTTCACCCCAACATACCGGAGTTCGACACTTCCTACCGTAAAGCATTTCGTACGGTGCCATCTTAATACTAGATTGGTAACTGTTGTTATACGAAAACTCTACTAACGGTAGATGAACATCCCAACTGCCTCCAAAGTCGATTATACACGCCCGTAGCATGTCTCCCAATGTTTGTATCGTTCTTTCACTTTGCCCATCCGTTTGAGGATGGTACGCGGTGCTAATGAACAATTTGGTTCCCATTTACTCTTGGAAATCCCGCCAGAAATTCGAAGTAAACCGGGTATCCCTATCAGACACGATGGACACCGGCACCCCATGACGGGCTATTATTTCATTGGTATAAACTTCCGACATCTTTTCTGACGTGTAAGTCTCACGAATCGGAATGAAGTGAGCACTTTTCGTCAATCTATCCACCACTACCCATATGGCATCAAAACCACGATTTGTCTTAGGCAGTTTGGTTAACAGGTCCATTGTAATATGTTCCCATTTCCAAACCGGAATTTCTAACGGTTGGAGTTTGCCGTATGGTTTCTGATGCTCCGCCTTGACTTGTAAACATGTCAAGCATTTTTCCACATACTTCGCCACATCCCTCTTCATTCCGGGCCACCAATAATTTTGTTTCAAATCATTGTACATCTTGGTCGCACCCGGATGAATTGAATAACGGGATTTATGAGCTTCATAAAGTAGAAGCGCCTTTACTCCACAGGTATGTGGGACCCATATCCTTCCGGATCGAGTCTTTAACCCGTGATTCCCATCCGACAAATCTTTCAACTGCCCAATTATTCTTTCTTTCTTCCAATTCTCATCTTTTACTGCTTCTAACTGCGCCTCTCGAATACGTTCAAGTATACCCGAGGTCACCACGAGTTGCATCGACCTCACTCGTATTGGGACATAGTCCGCTTTTCTGCTTAGAGCGTCCGCTACCACGTTTGCTTTTCCGGGTGATAATGTATCTCACAATCGTAGTCCTTCACCGTTTCCAGCCATCGCCTTTGTCGCATATTTAACTCCTTCTGATCAAAGAAGTATTTCAAGCTCTTGTGATCGGTGAATATGGTGCACTTTACCCCATACAAATAATGCCTCCATATTTTTAATGCAAAAACTACCGCTGCCAACTCGAGATCGTGCGTGGGGTATTTCTTCTCGTGTATCTTCAATTGTCTCGAGGCATAGGCTATTACCTTGCCTCGTTGCATCAACACGCAACCGAGCCCCGATAATGAAGCATCCGAATAAACCACCATGTCTTCAACTCCGTCTGGCAACGTCAGTACCGGAGCTTGAGTTAGCTTTTCTTTTAGCGTTTGAAACGCTTTTTCTTGATCAATTCGCTAAATAAACTTTGCTTTCTTTTGGGTTAGCTTGGTTAGCGGTGACACAATTTTGGAGAAATCTTGAATGAATCTCCTATAGTACCCCGCAAGCCCCAAAAAGCTTCTAATTTCTGAAGGGTTCTTTGGGGGATTCCATTTTGACACTGCCTCTATCTTTGACGGATCCACCAATACTCCGTCGGCATTTATGACATGGCCTAAAAATTGAACCTCTCGTAACCAAAAGGCACATTTAGAGAATTTTGCATATAACTTCTCTCGCCTAAGTGTCTCTAACACTTCTTGTAAGTGGTGTGCGTGTTCAGCTTCACTTTTCGAATATACCAATATATCATCGATAAACACGATGACCGACTTATCCAGCATTGGCTTGCAAACCCGGTTCATGAGGTCCATGAAAGCCGCGGGTGTGTTTGTTAGCCCAAATGACATCACGAGGAATTCGTAATGTCCGTATCTCGTGCGGAAAGCCGTCTTCGGCACATCTTCTTCTTTGACCTTTAGTTGGTGATACCCCGATCTAAGGTCAATTTTGGAAAACCAGTTCGCACCTTGTAGTTGGTCGAATAAATCATCTATCCTCGGGAGCGGGTATCGGTTCTTTACCGTGAGTTTGTTTAACTCCCGGTAATCAATACACATGCGCATGCTCCCGTCTTTCTTTCTTACGAACAATACCGGTGCGCCCCAAGGAGACACACTCGGCCTTATGAATCCCTTGTCAAGCAGATCTTGGATTTGGGACATCAACTCTTGTAATTCCGACGGTGCAAGTCGGTACGGGGCTTTTGCTACGGGTTTCGCGCCCGGAATCAATTCGATTCCGAACTCTACTTCCCGTTCAGGTGGTATCCCCGGTAAATCTTCCGGAAAAACATCTTCATAATCTCGTACTACCGGTACATCTCCAATCTTTCGTGATTCTTTCTCGGGCTCGTTAGCGTATATTATGAATGCCTTGCATCCTCGCTTCATTAGCTTGTGAGCTTTCAACATTGAGCATACTATGGGGTTGCCTCCTTTTTCGCCATAAATGGTGATGTGTTTCCTGCTCGGAGATGTTAGTTTTATCTCTTTACGGAAGCACACGACCTTTGCATGGTGTCGAGATAGCCAATCCATCCCAACGACTACTTGAAATTCTCCCATCGACATAGGGATTAGATTTATCAAATATTCTTCATCGTTGATGCTCAGTTTACAATTTTCACATACATCACAAACAATAAAGCTTTTGTTATTACCTATCTCTACTTCTAAAGGCACAGGTAATTTTGTTAGAATAAATGAAGGATGTCGAATAAGTCCATATGAAACAAAGGATTTATTCGCACCCGTATCAAATAACACGTGTGCAGGAATTGAATTTACAGCAAATATACCTGAGACCACGTCAGGTTCAACCTTTGCTTCTGCGGCAGTTAGTTGAAAAGATCTTGCCTTTGCTTTCGGGGCTTCACCTTTCGATTCTTTCCCATTCTTCTTTTCAACCAGTTCCGGGCATTCCGACTTCTTGTGACCCGTTCGATAACAGTTGTAACAAACCGTCACTTTCTCCGGGCATGATATAGCCATATGTCCCGTTTTCTTGCATATGGGACAAGGCTTATCCTTGTAACGGCATTCGCCTTTATGACCTTTCCCACAGATTCTACAACTTGGTGACCCGCCTTTCGTCTCAGATTTCTTTGCGTTTTCGTTTGTTCGTGCCTTCTTAGTAGGGCTTGGATTCGCATCTTGTGCCCTTCGTTCACCCCGTTCTATGCTCTTTTTCAATTCGATCTCTCTTTCCCGAGCAGCATTGACAATCTCGGTAAGGGTCTCGTATTTTGAAGGGGTTATGAACTCTCTATACTCCGTACTTAGCATGTTATGGTAGTAATAGACTTTTTGTTCTTCGTTTGTCACCAAATCATCACAGAACTTTTTCTTGTCCATAAACATCCCCGTGATCTTGTCTATGGATTCACCCTTGTGTCTGAGTTGCATGAACTGTTCCTTGATTCTATTTATGACCGCTTTGGGACTATGGTGTTTAAGAAACGGCGTCTTAAACTCCTCCCATGTCATGGCCTTAGCCGCTTCACCTCCAATCTCCTTCTTTTTGTTATCCCACCAGTCTTTTGCTTGACCTCTTAATTGACCCGTACCATAAGCTACGTAGTCGTTTTCATCACAATGAGATCTCTCGAATACTCCTTCGATATCACTTAGCCATCGTTGGCACACAATTGGATCAACCTCTCCATTATATAATGGTGGTTTACAGGCCATGAATTCCTTGTATGAACAAGGCTTTCGTCCACCATGCTTTTCCTTTGCTGAATTGGAATCATCTTCCAATTTCTTGATCCTCTCTTCTACTATTGATAAAACTGTGTTTTGAATTTTATCAATAAAGCCCGACAAACTGTTTTCGATCGCCTTTCCAACCTGTTCGGCAATCACTTCTTTCATTTGTTCGGTGACTCTTGGCACCGCATTATCATTACCTCCATCAGCCATCTCTATTTCTGAAATGTTTACATAGATTGTTAAACATTCCATTTATAACACATGCTTTACTTGTTTTGATTTAATCAAGTTCATAACTTGATTTAATCATTCTTGTTTCAATTCAATCAAGTTCGTAACTTGATTTAATAATTCTTGTTTCAATTCAATCAAGTTCGTAACTTGATTTAATCATTCTTGTTTCTATTCAATCAAGTTCGTAACTTGATTTAATAATTCTTGTTTCATGCATTTCTTGTTTTTTTTTTTTGAGTGAGCTTACACACTCTTTTCATTTTCATGCATATTTATTCATTTCTCGTTCTCTAGGTAGTACATAATTTATTAACAAAATAAGTTAGTTCTTAACGGACAATCGATCAAGCTTGAACCGAACACTTATTGACAACCTTGAGCTCTGATTACCAACTTGTAACACCCTTAAATTTATACTTGATTTTATCATTCTTTTATATCAAAAGATAATAGTTTAACATAAGTTTCAGGAGTATCATAAGCCTTAGTCGACTAATGACTAAGTTAAAACATACAAAAGTTGTTTGTTAGTTTGTTTACAACCCATGAACAAAATTTAAATAAGATTAAACGCATAGCGGAAGCTTCAAGAATCGTGTTCGGTTCTTCGGCGTTGCTTGACCACCATCCGTAAGGTTCATTTAATCACCTAGGGTCAAAACCATTAAAACATTAGTTTTGACTTTGATACATAAGAATTAAACCTATGATCCAATCATCAATTAAAATAAAAAAAAATTTAAAGTTTTCTGGATTTACCGTAAATTACGGTATTACCGTAATTTACGGTGGGTTCTGGAACTATTTGGTCACCGTAAACCAGGAGATCCATACCGTAAAACATCTCACCTCTACCGTAAATTACGGTAATACCGTAATTTACGGTAGTACCTGGAACTTCATGTTTGGTTTTGTATGTTCATTACACCAAGATTTCCAACTCTCGGATTTCAATTTTTCTATGACACCGATACATTAAAACCTAGTATTCCTCATATATTATATATTAACCAAGCATCAAGAACAATCTATCATATTTCGGAGCATTGATTATGTCTTACTTGATTGTTCGACCCGTTTGGATGCCAAGATTTAGGCATCAAATAAGGTATTACAAAAATCCAATTTCTATCAAACGTTTGACCTGTTTCACTTGTTTAAGATGCAAAAGTCACTTCCGTGACGTATTGATCTATCTTATTTACCATGTTTTCAAAAACTACAACATAAAACTAACAATTTATTTATAATGTAACGAAACGATAATTTCGTACCTTTAGAGCACGTCTTTCCCTCGTCAATTCCCTCCGGCTTGTCCGCTTGATGATCCGAACTCTTTGCCTAGAAGATTCAGTTTACAGCTTGTTTAGAATTCTTTTCATGACCATATTCATATCATTGTGAAACATGATCAAATCTGCGTTCTCATCATATTTTTATCATTTAAATCCTCTCTTAGGCATTTCAACAAACACCTAACGGGTCAGATTCTTCTATAATTATCACCAAGTTCATGATTTGTAATTAACATCTATTTTCGCTAAATTAATAAATTTCACATACAACTTGACATCTATATTTCTGAATTTACTTTCACAAATTCAGATTTCACTATGACAATAATCATAATTCTAGTATTCTTCAAGCTCATAGCCTCCTAACATGTAAACCCCAAACTTTACAACTATGATGCAAAGTTTTCACAAGGAATCACCTAGGGTTTGATTCTAAACATCATATTAATTCTACATTCATTCATGCATGTCATAACTAGGCTCAATTTCAGTTTTTTACAATTAACCTAGTATTCATGATGGATCAAAGTACCAAAATTTTACATACCTTTTGATCCTTACAATGAGGTGATTACTAATTTGTGTTTAGAATTCGATTTGGGACGGATTTGAGGCTTCAATTTTGCAGATTTTCATGTGAAGCTAGAGTTTGGAGAACACCCTGGTCGCCCCCTTTCTCCTGATCGACCAGACACACAAGTTTTTGTGTGTTTGGTTTGATTTTGTTATTATTAGTGATTATCTTTCACATTTGACAAGTTTAACCCCTCAACTATGATTTTCCTTTATGTTTAAATATTTTAACCATGTTATGAATTATTTCAAGACTTGAATTTAACTAGGTTAAGTTCCTAGTTGGTAAATTCTTGTTTGTTATTTCATTAGAATTTTAAATTTAAGGATTTATATTTTCGGGGTGTTACATTAAGCCCTCGGCTTTATATTTATTTTCAACACATTTGACCCGTTTGTGTTTAAAATCACAAACTTGTTTCTAGTTAATCAATAATCATACTCCAATATGTTTAACTCAAATTATTTATCCCGGATTCATAACTTTTGTGAATTACGCGGCCAATATCTAAGTTATGCACGTAATCCATTTTGACCCGTTTAGGGGGATTTAATGCATTTAAGCATCTAACTCGCTCGTCTCATTTCACACTTCGCATTCCCATATTTGAATAACTTCTTATATTCCACCACAACTATTTTTGTGGTGGATTTAACATAATTAACCAATTTTCCCAAATTTTACCTTTCAATTAGTCATTTTACGTAAATGACCCCTTTTTAGGCAATTGACCCACGAATGTTTACGCCTTAGGGCTAGCAATTGGGTACCTGTTAAGACACGATTAGACCTGTTTGACTGAAAAATACACCATTTGACTTTTTTAATTTTTAAAATAATTAAAATTACAATGTTAGGATCTATCATTTATTCATCTTTGTACATAAAACATAAAACTGTTTTATAAACATGAGGTAGAAAGTAGTTAAAAGAGTCGTAATCATGTTTGAAACTTATGTTGTGCGCGCCGTCAGAAACTTGTTAAACCTGTTAAGACACGATTTGCCAGCCTTATTACGCCCATAACTTTTATAAGTATCTAAGGATTTCATAATCATAGTACAAGTTCTTAAACAACCCATATGGGTCGTTTGCCCAATTTACCCTTCAAGGGCGTATTGGTCAACTTTAGTCCCTCATTTTAGGACGAAGGACTTTCGCTAAATATTTGACCAAAATCGCATGTTTAACTAACAACTTATTTATGCGTACCTGGCTCGGGTCGACTTATTGACCCGTTAAAATACCTTGTCTTCATTTATTTTCTAATTCATAGCATCGCTAATTCACAAGCCGTTTTATCCTACGAGCATGAGACTCGACATACACTTATTAGTTGTTAATTGTCAAATGGTATCATTATTACCATTTGACCCGTTTGGTCTAAACGACCAAACATTTTGCGCTTATGTTTTAATTGTATTTACTTACCATTTCGTTAGGTAACTCATCTCGGATTTCTCACCAATTGGTGTCGTTTTTAAACTTCAACTTAGATCCACTTATATTTTGCTAAATCACCATTTTACCCCTTTTTATTAATTTAGGCTTACTTATAAAGTAGCCGTTCGGAAACTCATTTTATCTTAGTCTTTTCGTGACTAACTTACCGTTCCACCCCGTTTTACCATTAACCATGGTTTTTAACATCATTTTTTGGTTCCGACCCGTATCATTTCGCGTCGGAAACCATAATTTGAATATTATTTCTATTGTATTTACAACTTATAGAATAAACACGTATTCTACAAAAAGGTGTAAGTTTCACTTACTTTACATCCGGTTATGCTATTCTCCTTGTCATACTTGATTCATTTGACCTGCTTTCTCCCCAAGCTTCCACCTAGCTTGTTAAGCACCAAACTATTATTCAATATTTACAAGATGGTTAGATTAATCATAATTTAATACGATTATTCCACCTTACGCATTTCATATCAAATTATCATTCATCGTATTGGAGGTCAGTTTGACTTTTAAAAGTCAAACACCCATTAGTATATAAAATGCACATTCAAGTTCATCAACTAGTTTAGGCATTCTCAAAATTCCCTCCAATAATTCCAACTTGTAAAAGTTTGGCCGTCATTGATTCTTTTCAAACACATAAGAATTTGGTCTCCTCAAACCCTCAATAGATTCAATTACACCTAGAGACTCCTTAATTGATTTAAGTGCACCTATGTTAGAAAAGGATCAATGGCGGCCAAACTTTTACAAGTTGGGATTATTGGAGGGAATTTTTAAAGTTGTGATTATTATCGGCCAACTGGTGAAACTTAGGATTATTAAAATCCAATAACCCAAATAAATTCAACATACCTTGTGATCTCCTAGCTTGGGTGATCACCAATTTATTAAAAGCCTCAGTTTTTAGCTTGATTTCCCTTTTGATTTGAGCATTTCTTTGTAATTTAGGGTTCAAGAGAAGAACCTTTTCTTGGCTGGAAATGTCGACCAGAAACACACACATGTGTGTGTGTGTGTGTGTTTTTTTTTGTGTGTCTAAGTTATTTTAAATAACTCAGTTTCAAGTTTGCCACTTTTAGTCCCTCTATTTTTTTGTTAATTAGTTATGAAGTAGGTCACAACCTACTTAATTCCAACATTATCTCTTTTTACTAACTAGGTTAAACATTTCTAGTTAACTTAGTGGTTCGGGGAAATTATAACACGTTTTATTTTAAGTCCCATTAACCCGGGCTCCTTATAAACTTTGTTTTCTCTAAGCGTTTATTCTTCTTTTTAATTAATATTTAGGGTTATTTATTTAAATCCTAATATTCACCAGGTTAACTTTTATCACTAACGATATTTCACCCGTTCATTAATATTAACGTGGTTTGACTATCAAACCTGTTTTCGGGGTGTTACACCGGGTCAAGAGTCTATTTAAAAGTCCTCTTTATTTTAACGAAAGCATGAATTTTTCCTTTGCAATTATCTCGCATACAACTTCTTTTCTTTTCAATGTGCAAATGAGAATCAACAAATTAAAGGGTTTAACCCCAACACCAAAATCTTATATTCAGATTATGAGATGGGACACGTCGCAAATTTGCCTTCACCTGACAAAAACTAAAAAGCCTCACCAGACTGGACAATATAGAGGCATGAAGGGGGGAGGGGGGAAGCTCCGCCATACCACGCAACCATAAATGCCACAAGGGTTTGGGCACTTGGAAGTTTGATCCACTTGCTTTTTTGGGGCTTTGTCCTTGCCTTTCACCGCCCCTCCCCTTTTTCTGATGGGAAGGACAAAACAGGCCTTTTCGTGATGTGATGACTATGGGGCATGCACTTTTCCCATTACCCTTTCCTACCACACCACGTAGTGTGAGAGATTCATCGACCAATGTTTACAAAACTACAATATTCCTCAGGTACACCATCAACCATGTCAGATACCCATTGGTGATTTCCAAAAGATCACTGACACTTCAAAAACCCAACTTTTATTTGGGTTTTGTATGATCTACGAGTGATCACGTGGCCCTTAAAACTAACAATATTCTCTGTGATATAATGACGATTGTATGATGGATGCTACGTTACACAATTTATTATGCATTTAAAACTAATAGCATTTACAGAATTTTTTTATCTTATAACATTTATATTAATCTCAAATAGTAGTAAGAAGTCACTCATAAATTGACTCCAGTGGATCACAAACCCCAACGTTCATGTAAAAATTACTGTAGATATATAAAAAAATTATAGCAGTTCATAATTTATTTGTTTCAGCTCACTTTCATATTTTATTTGTAACATAATTTATTACACACGCAAGGAGTTGCTCCAACAAGTTACTCCCTAGGAGTTGCTTTGACAAGTATAGGAAACTTCCTATGAACGGTTGTTAAACCATCACTCTCAGTCATGTCTATAGGCTCGTTCCCCAACAATGAAAATTCAAACTTATACACCAAATTTGCCAACACAATTTCGTTAATAATCATTGCAAAACTAATACCAGGACACCCTTGTCTTCCAGCACCAAATGGTATAAACTCGAAATGAAAACCTTTATAATCAGTAGCGGTGTTTAAGAACCTCTCTGGTCTAAACTCTTCAGGTTCTTCCCATATTAAAGGATCTCTTGCTATCGCCCATGCGTTAATCATCACTTGCGAACCTGATGGGATGTCGTAGCCGAGTAGTTTAACGTCTTTTGTTGATTCACGGGGAACAAGCAATGGAGCTGGAACGTGTAATCGTAGGGCTTCTTTGAGGACGGCTTTTAGATAGGGCATATTGTCTAAGTCGTCTTCGGTGATCATTTCTCTTCCTTGTCCTACTGTGTGTGCCTCTTGTTGCAATTTTTTCATTGTACGTGGGTTTTGTAGTAGCTCGCCAATCGCCCAGTCGAGGCTAGTGGATGTGGTATCGGTGCCAGCATTAAACACCTCCTAGGAATCATGAACCAAAATTACATATGTATATAAGCGACGGTTAAAGAATTACATGTGTGTATATATATGATATTTCATATATATGTGTAGAGCTACATGACATCGACACACTTATAAGTAAAACCCAACTCACTTTTCTTTTAAGGGTGTAGTTTAGTTTACCTAGTTGTTAACATTATGGTGGTTCACACATGTATAGCAAGTACACATAATACTTTTATAGGATAAAGTTCTTTTACAAATAATTTTAACATACTAAACACACAAATTGAAGTAAAACTCAAAAAGACAAGGTGACATTTTTGTAACTATCAAAGTTACTCTACAAATATACTTAAAAACCAAAAAAAACATAACCCCCCCCCCCCCCAAGCTAAAATGCTAAAAACTAAACCCCCGAAAAACCTAAAAAAAACTAAAAAAAAAAAAAAAAAAAAACACACAAATATGGGGATAGTTGGTGGTAATTACAAAAATGTCACCTTGTCTTTTTGAGTTTTCCTTCAATTTGTATGTTTAGTATGTTAAGATTATTTGTATTTAATATTTTGCCTACTTTTATATGGGGGATAAATCTAAATACATTTTTTGCCGGGGAGTAAATCTAAAATGTTACGTTTCCATGTCGGTTTCATGATAAAGGTAAAGTAGGTGAACACATATGATGTTTTCCAATGAAGATAAATTAATCAAAATGCACCGAATATTTGTTCAATATTATAAAGTGTCTTCTAAGCACTCATTTCCTATGCATAAGGAATATTGGATTTTAATAATCCTAACTATTTCTCATTGGCTGTCAACAGTCCCAACTTAAAAATTAACCACTGACAGTCCCAACTATTGACATATTGGCCACCAATGGACCCTGACTAACAGAACCCTAACACTGTTAGTTTTCGGTCGCCGGAAAACCGTTTTTGGCCAGAAAATGGTTTCTAAAGTTCCGATCTAAGATTACAAAGAGATTTGAGATGAAAATGTAGAGTTTTCCGGCCAAAAAGTTGAGTTTTCCAACCAAAGAGAAGTTTTCCGGAGAAAAAGAAGTTTTCCGGCGACTTCAATAACCAGGACTTTTACTAGAAAAAGGTTCATAAGGGTCGATAATAAAGTTACAAAGAGGTGTGGGACGGAAATGTTGAGTTTTTCGGCCAAAAAGGAGTTTTCCGACCAAAAATGCATTTCCGGCGACCGGAGACTAACATCGTTAGGGTTTTGTTAGTCAGGGTCCATTGGAGGCCAATATGTTAATAGTTGGGACTGCCAGTGGTTATTTTTTAAGTTGGGACTGTTGTTGGCCAACGGCGAATAGTTAAGATTATTAAAATCCAATATTCCTATGCATAAACATCTAGTTTAGGAGAGATACTTGAATACAAATAAGAAAGGAGAGACGTATTACCAAGATGAGAGCTTTAATCATCTCTTTCTCGAGATGAAACCCAGTCGAGTTATCTTTTTGAATTTCTAATAAAATATCAACAAGATCTTGGCCTTCAGCATCACCCTCTTTCTTGTTTACATGTTCGTCAATTACAACATCATAAAACTCATCAGTATCTTTAGCAAGTTTTTCAATTTCTCGTTCTAATCCGGTAAATCTATCCATCCATGCTAACGAAGGAAAAACGCTCGCAAAACAAAAACGTCCCAACACATCTAAAGTCCGGTCTAGCAAATGCTTAAGCTCCATCCCTTCATATATCTTTCCCAAAGCTGCCCTAGAGATCACATTATGTGTAAGGGTAGCAACTAACTCACTCAAATTAAAAACGGATTCATTGGTTCCTTGAATCTTTTTTATCATACTCGCCACCTCCTCCTCCCTCACTTTTCGGTACGACTGAACCCTTTTGTTGCTTAAAAGATGGAGTACAGAAATACTTTTGAGTTGCCTCCACTGCTCTCCATATTTGGAAAAGGCTATATCTTTTCCGTCATAAGTAAGTTTACTAATGGTGTTTAAATACGGCCTATTTGCAAATGTTATATCATGGGTTTTCATAATCTCTCTAGCTGCATCAACGGAAGAGGCTACAATTATCGGCACAGTACCAAAGTGAAGCAATATGAGTGGACCGTAAGTCTTAGCCATGGATTGAAGGACATGGTGTATGCCCCCCCCCCCCCCTAATTGGTGAAGGTTTCCTATTAATGGTAACCTTGGAGGAGATGGAGGTAGGTTTTTATGGGATTTTTTGGATGAAAAATATAATTTCGAAACAAGTAAGGCAAAAATTATTGGAAGAGAATAAAAGAGAAAAACTTGTAGGTTGAAAGACATTTTATCGATGTTTGATGCGTGCGAAGTGTTACTTATATTAGGTGTATATTTTAAGCCCTTTTTAACACTTATTTTAGCCAAGTTTTAAATTTATAAAACACGATATTTCACTAACACTAAACACACATATGGGCAAGTGCACCCATCGTTGAATGTAGCATAGCGTTGGTAAGATACCGAGGTCGTCCAAGGACACAAGAGCTTTTAGTACCGGTTTATCCTCAACGTCTAACCAAAACAAAAGTTTAGAAAAATGTTTTAAACTAAGAAAAATAAAACTAACTAAAATGCTGAAAATAAAAATAAAAATAAAAACAGATAGACAAGATGAATCACTTGGTTCCGACTCGTATCTAGTATAACCTTTGATTATTTCCGCACTTTTGCACATAATTAAGAGATTATCTTAGTTATTGTAGTAGGCCCCTCTTTTGAAGGCGACGTTACCCTCACCCCAGTAGTTTGAGCCAGCAGGGATACAATCCTAAAAGGGTGGATTATTGGAAGATAATGAATTAAGTTATTAATGCAGTATTGTGGTAGGCCCCTTTTGGCGGTGACGTTACCCTCGGCTAAGTAGTCTGAGTCAGCAGGGATACAGTCCTAAATAGCCGGGTTATAGTATTAATAGTAGTTAACTTATGAGGGGATCAAAGAGTTTGGACCCCCGCCATCCAATACTGTGAAGTATTGAAGGAGGTCCTACTAAATTTGACCCAGGTCCATTGTAGGACCTCTAAACGCTGAACAATGGCAAGACCTTTACCAAACCGTTCCCTTAACTCCCTACCAGGTAGCCAACATACCTCCATATAGACCGTGGAGATATGAATGGTGAAAATCATTTATTTTATATAGACAGTAAAATAATGCCAAGACACCACGGACAAACGATAAGGAAAGATCACCTTCAACATAAGTAACTAGTTATTAAAGTCATTAATACAAAACCAAATAAAAAGTGCAAAAGATTAGAAATAAAAAGTATTATACTAGACACTTTGTCTTCACCAAGTGATGTAAGAGACTTAGGCAAACATGGCCTTGATTGTCAAGAACTCTTACGATCAATCTTGGATCCCGAGACGACTCACACACTCTACGATGGACAATGGATGATGGTGGTGGATGATGGTGTTGTGATGGTGGTGGGTGGTGGATGAAGTGTGAGAGAGGTGGTGTGCCAAGGGATGAGATGAAATGAATCCAAGCACTCCTATTTATAGGCTGAACAGAGAGCTGGACACGGCCCCGTGTCCGCTGGGCACGGCCCCGTTTCCGTCTGACACTCTCTCTCCTCATTAATTGTAATTCGCAATTACAATAAATGCGCCTGCTGTACTTTCGACACGCCCCCGTGTCCACTGAGCACGGCCCCGTGATGGGCAATAGAAGCTTCTATAGGTTTGTCTTTTCTGCTGCTTCTTGGGCACGGCCCCGTGCTGGCTGAGCACGGGGCGTGTTCAGCCTTCAGTTTTCTCTATTTTGCTTTGGAAGGTGCCGTTGAGGGTTTGGGCAGTCCACTAATGTTCCTTTTCTTGTATTTATGTTGGATTTGGCTGTCTTTTTGCTTCTTTTGCGTTTTTTGAGCTCATTTAATCCTGAAAATACAAAAGGAAGACAAAAACACTCTTTTTCCAATATTAGTACTAAAAAAGGGTTAGTTTTATGCCTCATTTGATGTAATTTATATGTTGCATTTTACACACATCAAATACCCCCACACTTGAACTTTTGCTTGTCCTCAAGCAAAACTCTTTAATATGTGGCTTACACTCCCAAATGGAATAGGTAGAAGAGAAGGTTTTGGGCTTGTCGTAGAGTGTCGGGATTTCCAAGATCTTTTTGGGTTTTATTTTTATTTATTTACACTCCTATTCGTAATGATTTATTTAGAACTATTCATAAAAGAAATTACTTATTTGGGCATAACATGTCTTTTTTTAAAATTCTATTTATATACAAGTTCACATACCTCGCGGGGAAATCACTCACACTCGGCCGAAGGTGTATTTTTAGTGAATCACTCGAGAGCGGCACGGAACTTATTCCTACCATAGGCTTGCCAAGAAATCAATCCTCCTCCTTTTTAACTTTTATACCTTTGTATATATCAAGAGGAGTTTGCGGGTTAAGGGTTGGCTAGGGTTAAAGGTAGGTGGTTGGGTTAGTAGAAAAAAAAAAGGCTAAAAGCGTAACAAGTGTCGGTTTTCGTATTTTTGCAACTTTTTATTTTTAATGAAGCTTTTATTCAAACAAAGTTATTTTTGATTACTTTGGTTGTTTAAAATTTTTTTTTTTTTTTTTTTTCATTATAAATTTTTTTTTTTTTCACGAAGAACCGAACTTGTTACTAAAATCAAGGGTTAAAAATGAAAAAGGTTTTGGTGGGTGAAAGGGTTTTTGTTTGGGTGATGAAACGAAAAGGTTTAGGCTCAAAGGGGCTAACTAGGGGGATTTTTGGGTAGGTGGTAAAAGAAAAAGAAAAATAATGGTGTAGAAATGAAAAAGGTTAGTCCTAATGCCTCCATCATTTACTTACTCGGGTTTAAGTTGATAAGGACCGGGAATGTATTGTCATGGCAAGTTCTAGAGTCGTAAAAACCAAGCAGCTATTCACACAAGAAACGAAAAATGAGCATTTAGTCAAATGATATGTAATTGTGTGCTCAATAAAGGCTCAAAACTCACTTTTGTGGGAATGGGTTTTATGTGATCAAGTATATAAAATTAAATTTTAAATAAGTTTGTCATGTCTTTTCATAATTTTCTTATGTTGGTTCTTTTTATCACTACGCTATCGATTGTAAATTTGTAAAAATATAACCTTTTTGAGAACTTGAATTTCCCGAGTTAAACCTAGACAAGTAAAAAATGAAATTTTTGAAAAAAATTTGGGGTGATTAGCGGTTCCAATAGAGTTTTGTGTAAGGCTTGTATTTAGGGCTTGCAAAATTCAAGGTTTTAGCATCCCCCCCCACACTTAAATTACACATTGTCCTCAATGTGTCCCAAAAATAAATTTTTAGGTTGATTAGATGTGTAAAATAGTGTTTAAAAAGCACAAATTTGTGTTACTGGGCACTGAACACGGCCCCGTGTTATCCGGGCACGGCCCCGTGTTCAAGTGCCAGTAACAAAATTGAAATAAGAGAAACAGAAGGCTGGACACGGGAGCGTGTTGAGTGAACACGGCCCGTGTCCAGGTACCTGTACTGGGCGTTTTTGTGCAGGTGGTTCGACACGGGGCCGTGTTGGTTGAGCACGGCCCGTGTTGAACCCAGAACTGGAGAAAATTGTCGGGTTGCCTCGTTCTTGTGCATGGGATCATTTTTTCTCGTTCCCCTTTTCATCCTTTACCACTGATGCGTGCAAAGTGTTACTATTATTAGGTGTATATTTTAAGCCCTTTTTTTTAACACTTATTTTAGCCAAGTTTTAAATTTATAAAACACGATATTTCACTAACACTAAACACACATATGGGCAAGTGCACCCATCGTTGAGTGTAGCATAGCGTTGGTAAGATACCGAGGTCGTCCAAGGACACAAGAGCTTTTAGTACCGGTTTATCCTCAACGTCTAACCAAAACAAAAGTTTAGAAAAATGTTTGAAACTAAGAAAAATAAAACTAACTAAAATGCTGAAAATAAAAATAAAAAATAAAAACAGATAGACAAGATGAATCACTTGGTTCCGACTCGTATCTAGTATAACCTTTGATTATTTCCGCACTTTTGCACATAATTAAGAGATTATCTTAGTTATTGTAGTAGGCCCCTCTTTTGAAGGTGACGTTACCCTCACCCCAGTAGTTTGAGTCAGCAGGGATACAATCCTAAAGGGGTGGATTATTGGAAGATAATGAATTAAGTTATTAATGCAGTATTGTGGTAGGCCCCGCTTTTGGCGGTGACGTTACCCTCGGCTAAGTAGTCTGAGTCAGCAGGGATACAGTCCTAAATAGCCGGGTTATAGTATTAATAGTAGTTAACTTATGAGGGGATCAAAGAGTTTGGACCCCCGCCATCCAATACCGTGAAGTATTGAAGGAGGTCCTACTAAATTTGACCCAGGTCCATTGCAGGACCTCTAAACGCTGAACAATGGCAAGACCTTTACCAAACCGTTCTCTTAACCCCCTACCAGGTAGCCAACATACCTCCATATAGACCGTGGAGATATGAATGGTGAAAATCCTTTATTTTATATAGACAGTAAAATAATGCCAAGACACCACGGACAAACGATAAGGAAAGATCACCTTCAACATAAGTAACTAGTTATTAAAGTCATTAATACAAAACCAAATAAAAAGTGCAAAAGATTAGAAATAAAAAGTATTATACTAGACACTTTGTCTTCACCAAGTGATGTAAGAGACTTAGGCAAACATGGCCTTGATTGTCAAGAACTCTTACGATCAATCTTGGATCCCGAGACGACTCACACACTCTATGATGGACAATGGATGATGGTGGTGGATGATGGTGTTGTGATGGTGGTGGGTGGTGGATGAAGTGTGAGAGAGGTGGTGTGCCAAGGGATGAGATGAAATGAATCCAAGCACTCCTATTTATAGGCTGAACAGAGAGCTGGACACGGCCCCGTGTCCGCTGGGCACGGCCCTGTGTCCGTCTGACACTCTCTCTCCTCATTAATTGTAATTCGCAATTACAATAAATGCGCCTGCTGTACTTTCGACACGCCCCCGTGTCCGCTGAGCACGGCCCCGTGATGGGCAATAGAAGCTTCTATAGGTTTGTCTTTTCTGCTGCTTCTTGGGCACGGCCCCGTGCTGGCTGAACACGGGGCGTGTTCAGCCTTATGTTTTCTCTATTTTTCTTTGGAAGGTGCCGTTGAGGGTTCGGGCAGTCCACTAATGTTCCTTTTCTTGTATTTATGTTGGATTTAGCTGTCTTTTTGCTTCTTTTGCGTTTTTGTGCTCATTTAATCCTGAAAATACAAAAAGAAGACAAAAACACTCTTTTTCCAATACTAGTACTAAAAAAGGGTTAGTTTTGTGTCTCATTTGATGTAATTTATATGTTGCATTTTACACACATCAAATACCCCCACACTTGAACTTTTGCTTGTCCTCAAGCAAAACTCTTTAATATGTGGCTTACACTCCCAAATGGAATAGGTAGAAGAGAAGGTTTTGGGCTTGTCGTAGAGTGTCGGGATTTCCAAGATCTTTTTGGGTTTTATTTTTATTTATTTACACTCCTATTCGTAATGATTTATTTAGAACTGTTCATAAAAGAAATTACTTATTTGGGCATAACATGCCTTTTTAAAATTCTATTTATATACAAGTTCACATACCTCGCGGGGAAATCACTCACACTCGGCCGAAGGTGTATTTTTAGTGAATCACTCGAGAGCGGCATGGAACTTATTCCTACCATAGGCTTGCCAAGAAATCAATCCTCCTCCTTTTTAACTTTTATACCTTTGTAGATATCAAGAGAACTTTGTGGGTTAAGGGTAGGCTAGGGTTAAAGGTAGGTGGTTGGGTTAGTGGTTAGTAAAAAAAACTAAAAGCGTAACAAGTGTCGGTTTTCGTATTTTTTTTTTTTTTTTTTGCAAATTTTTTTTTAATGAAGCTTTTATTCAAACAAAGTTATTTTTGATTACTTTGTTTGTTTATTTTCTTTTTGCTTCATTATTATCAAAAATATTTTTTTTTTTTGAAGAACCGAACTTGTTACTAAAATAAAGGGTTAAAAATGAAAAAAGGTTTTGGTGGGTGAAAGGGTTTTTGTTTGGGTGATGAAACGAAAAGGTTTAGACTCAAAGGGGCTAACTAGGGGGATTTTTGGGTAGGTGGTAAAAGAAAAAGAAAAATAATGGTGTAGAAATGAAAAAGGTTAGTCCTAATGCCTCCATCATTTACTTACTCGGGTTTGATAAGGACCGGGAATGTATTGTCATGGCAAGTTCTAGAGTCGTAAGAACCAAGCGGCTATTCACACAAGAAACGAAAAATGAGCATTTAGTCAAATGATATGAAATTGTGTGCTCAATAAAGGCTCAAAACTCACTTTTGTGGGAATGGGTTTTCATGTGATCAAGTATATATAATCAAATTTTAAATAAGTTTGTCATGCCTTTTCATAATTTTCTTATGTTGGTTCTTTTTATCACTACGCTATCGGTTGTAAATTTGTAAAAATATAACCTTTTTGAGAACTTGAATTTCCCAAGTTAAACCTAGACAAGAAAAAAAAATGAAATTTTTGAAAAAATTTGGGGTGATTAGCAGTTCCAATAGAGTTTTGTGTAAGGCTTGTATTTAGGATTTGCAAAATTCAAGGTTTTAGCATCCCCCCCACACTTAAATTACACATTGTCCTCAATGTGTCCCAAAAATAAATTTTTAGGTTGATTAGATGTGTAAAATAGTGTTTAAAAAGCAAAAATTTGTGTTACTGGGCACTGAACACGGCCCCGTGTTATCCTGGCACGGCCCCGTGTTCAAGTGCCACTAACAAAATTGAAAGAAGAGAAACAGAAGGCTGGACACGGGGGCGTGTTGAGTGAACACGACCCGTGTCCAGGTACCTGTACTGGGCGTTTTCTGCAGGTGGTTCGACACGGGGCCGTGTTGGTTGGGCACGGCCCGTGTTGAACCTTCTGAAATGGAGAAAATTGTCGGGTTGCCTCGTTCTTGTGCATGGGATCATTTTTATCGTTCCCCTTTTCATCCTTTACCACCATGAGTGTGTTTTACTTATGAAAATTAAACTAACTAGAAAACATAAAAACTAATCTAAATTAAACTAAGGATAGTTCCGTGGAATGCCTCCATGGTGCGCCACGTTTATAAGGGTCCTTGGCTAGACCCAAAGCCTGGTCATATGTTACCCAAGTGGGATGTGTTGCATCCCATGTTACACCGTCGGAGAGCGTCATCCAAGCTTGAGTCTATGACCTTCATGTAGTTGACCGGATCTTCTTCCTCTACTCGCTTTCCACATTCAAATTTCACTTCCTCATCCCCAAACTTCAATGTTAGGGTTCCGTCATTCATATCCACCAATGCTTGAGTGGTAGCTAGGAATGGCCTCCCGAGGATGAGAGGGACCTCGGTGTCTTCTTCCATGTCTAGGATAACAAAGTCGGTTGGAAAGACGAATTTGTCGACCTTGACTAGCAGATTTTCGGCGACCCCATGTGGGAATTTGACGGACCTGTCGGCGAGTTGTATGCTCATCTTTGTAGGGCTTGTTGTTCCTAGGCCGAGTCGCTTGAACATTGAGGTGGGCATGAGGTTGATGCTAGCCCCAAGATCGGCTAAAGCATTTCGGACGGGGGACTTCCCAATCGAACAAGGGATTGTGAAGCTCCCGGGGTCGATTTTCTTTTGTGGAAGTTTGTTGAGTACTAGAGCTGAGCATTCTTCGCCTAGGTTAACTAATTGCAATGATTCAATTTTCCTTTTGTGAGTGAGGAAATCCCTCATGAATTTTGCATATTTAGGCATTTGGGTTAGGACCTCAATAAAAGGAATATTAACATGCAATTGTTTTAGTAAACTTTCGAACTTTGCGAATTGCTCGTCGGTCTTTTGACGATTTAACCTACCGGGGTATGGGATTGGAGGAGTCTTGGTGGGCTCTTGATTTGGTGTAGAAGCCTTTTCTGGCGCAGGAGGAGTCACAGGCTGGCTAGAATGACTTCTTTCATTTGGCGGCAATGGAGCATCCTCGGGACCCACGGTTCGATTTCTTAATGTGATGAGATGGACTTGTGCCTTTGGGTTTGGTTCGGTATTACTGGGTAATGCGCCTTGTGGTCTCTCGGAGAAATTTTGAGCTAGTTGATTTAATTGTTTTTCAATGTTTTGAATGCTAGCTTGTTGGTTTCTGAAATTCGATTCCAATTGTTGAAATCGATCCGAGTTCTTCTTTTCAGTGTCAGAGATGAGGCGAGATATGGTATCTTCAAGCCTTTCTCTTCCACCTTGTTGTTGAGGAAAATTTTGCGGTTGTTGAAAATTAGTTCGTTGGTTTTGTTGGTTACTACTATTTCCGGGATCTCTCCAACCAAGATTTGGGTGGTTACGCCATCCTTGGTTGTAGGTACCCGTTGGAGGACCCGACGGCCTAGGTCTATTATCCATGTAGTTTACCGTTTCAGTTTGTTCATCTAATTCTTTCATACAACTCCAATTTTCATGTGACCCACCACACCCTTCACAAGCCATAACCGAGGCCGTTTTTGTCATTTCTAGCCTTTTGATTTTTGAAGAGAGGGCCTCGATTTGGGCTTGTAAAGAGGTGCTTTCATCAACCTTATGGGCGCCCGGGGCAATAGATTTATTACCTCGGGGGGTGTGCCATTGAAAATTGGTTTGAGCAATTTCCTCAATTTGGTTATATATTTCATTTGGGCGACGATTACCTAAGAGTCCCCCGGAGCTTGAATCAAGTGTTTGTCTTGTGTGTGGCAACAATCCATTGTAGAAAGTGGATACTTGTTGCCATATCGCTAGACCATGGTGAGGACACTTTCTTAGAAGCTCCTTGAACCTTTCCCAAGTTTCATATAAGGATTCCCCATCCTCTTGTGAGTATGTATTAATTTCAGTCATTAATTTAGCCGTTTTAGCAGGAGGGAAATACTTATACAAAAACTTTTGGGCGAGTTCATCCCAGGTGTTTACCGACCCAGCTGGGAGGGTGTTAAGCCAAGCCTTAGCTCGGTCTTTTAGTGAAAAAGGAAACATTCGAAGGCGGATGGCGTCATTTGATGCTCCATTGATCCGAAAGGTATCACATATTTCTAAGAAGTTAGTAATATGTAGATGGGGATCCTCGTCCGCAAGCCCGTGGAAGGTTGCGGAGTTTTGGAGCATTTGTATCAAATGCGGCCGGAGTTCGAAGTTGTTGGCCTTGACATTCGGGGCATTGATAGCGGCGCCAAGATTGCCTACGGTAGGCCGTAGGTAATCCATGAGGGTACGTTGGTCCGCCATTGGAAGTGGGTCCCCCGAAGCTTTCTCTTGATTTTTAGCTTTTAGTCTTTTTCTGAGAAAGCGCTCGGGTTCTTCTAGGGGTTCTTTTATGTCTCTACTAGAACTGGAGCTCATGCACTACGTAGGAGGTTCAAATGTGGCGCCTGGGTTCCAAGTCCTGCAAAAAAAAACAGAAAAGAACGCTGGTCAGAATGTTCACCACGGCCCCGTGCTCAATGAACACGGCCCGTGTTCAGAGGCGCAGTAATTGATTTCTGGATCCCTGTTACTGGGAGTTGGACACGACCCCGTGTTGCACCGACACGGCCCCGTGTTCAGCTCTCTGTAACTCAGAAAATAAAAACAGCCAGTGATGATTGCTGGGCACGGCCCGTGTCTGACCGGGCACGGCCCGTGCTGAGCGCTGCAGAAGCTGAAAAACTAAGAAAATCCTAAAAAAAAATAAAAAGAAAAATAAAAGATGATTAGGCCGTTGATTCCTAACTTTCTTAAAATCCTTGTGTCCCCGGCAACGGCGCCAAAAACTTGATGCGTGCGAAGTGTTACTATTATTAGGTGTATATTTTAAGCCCTTTTTTTTAACACTTATTTTAGCCAAGTTTTAAATTTATAAAACACGATATTTCACTAACACTAAACACACATATGGGCAAGTGCACCCATCGTTGAGTGTAGCATAGCGTTGGTAAGATACCGAGGTCGTCCAAGGACACAAGAGCTTTTAGTACCGGTTTATCCTCAACGTCTAACCAAAACAAAAGTTTAGAAAAATGTTTGAAACTAAGAAAAATAAAACTAACTAAAATGCTGAAAATAAAAATAAAAAATAAAAACAGATAGACAAGATGAATCACTTGGTTCCGACTCGTATCTAGTATAACCTTTGATTATTTCCGCACTTTTGCACATAATTAAGAGATTATCTTAGTTATTGTAGTAGGCCCCTCTTTTGAAGGTGACGTTACCCTCACCCCAGTAGTTTGAGTGAGCAGGGATACAATCCTAAAGGGGTGGATTATTGGAAGATAATGAATTAAGTTATTAATGCAGTATTGTGGTAGGCCCCGCTTTTGGCGGTGACGTTACCCTCGGCTAAGTAGTCTGAGTCAGCAGGGATACAGTCCTAAATAGCCGGGTTATAGTATTAATAGTAGTTAACTTATGAGGGGATCAAAGAGTTTGGACCCCCGCCATCCAATACCGTGAAGTATTGAAGGAGGTCCTACTAAATTTGACCCAGGTCCGTTGCAGGACCTCTAAACGCTGAACAATGGCAAGACCTTTACCAAACCGTTCCCTTAACCCCCTACCAGGTAGCCAACATACCTCCATATAGACCGTGGAGATATGAATGGTGAAAATCCTTTATTTTATATAGACAGTAAAATAATGCCAAGACACCACGGACAAACGATAAGGAAAGATCACCTTCAACATAAGTAACTAGTTATTAAAGTCATTAATACAAAACCAAATAAAAAGTGCAAAAGATTAGAAATAAAAAGTATTATACTAGACACTTTGTCTTCACCAAGTGATGTAAGAGACTTAGGCAAACATGGCCTTGATTGTCAAGAACTCTTACGATCAATCTTGGATCCCGAGACGACTCACACACTCTATGATGGACAATGGATGATGGTGGTGGATGATGGTGTTGTGATGGTGGTGGCTGGTGGATGAAGTGTGAGAGAGGTGGTGTGCCAAGGGATGAGATGAAATGAATCCAAGCACACCTATTTATAGGCTGAACAGAGAGCTGGACACGGCCCCGTGTCCGCTGGGCACGGCCCCGTGTCCGTCTGACACTCTCTCTCCTCATTAATTGTAATTCGCAATTACAATAAATGCGCCTGCTGTACTTTCGACACGCCCCCGTGTCCGCTGAGCACGGCCCCGTGATGGGCAATAGAACCTTCTATAGGTTTGTCTTTTCTGCCGCTTCTTGGGCACGGCCCCGTGCTGGCTGAGCACGGGGCGTGTTCAGCCTTCTGTTTTCTCTATTTTGCTTTGGAAGGTGCCGTTGAGGGTTCGGGCAGTCCACTAATGTTCCTTTTCTTGTATTTATGTTGGATTTAGCTGTCTTTTTGCTTCTTTTGCGTTTTTGAGCTCATTTAATCCTGAAAATACAAAAGGAAGACAAAAACACTCTTTTTCCAATATTAGTACTAAAAAAGGGTTAGTTTTGTGTCTCATTTGATGTAATTTATATGTTGCATTTTACACACATCAACCACCATGAGTGTGTTTTACTTATTTTAAACCATCCAAACCTTAAAACCATCATTTCATTTCATCATAGAGAGAACTTACATAATCCTAACTTAAAATAAAATTAAGACTTATCTAGATAGGTCAGCAGGTACACGAGGTTATCATAAGGGGTTCTACTATTTTAAGAAAATTTCGGGAATGATTTCCCGATATAGTAGGACTTTTAGCCGAACGAATTCTTCCCTAAACTTTGTTCAAAGCCATTCTTCGATCTCTCTAGGGAGGAAGAATGCGGCTTCGTTTTCCTCTGCTGGTGGTGGTTGAGGGGGAACATTCACCGGGACTCCTTGCACCACTCTTCGCGGGAGCTCTTGGTGCATGGCGTACCATTCGGCTGGAATGACAACTTCGGGCACCATGTTCCACGCCCTTTGGGTTATTATGGGTACCAAAGGCGGGGAGGCGAGAAGGTTCAACCTCTGGTGCAAGAGGTTTACTTCATGGAGACAGCCCTCCAGCCCCACAGTAAGATGGTTGATACGGTCGACCAATGCTTCTTCCACTCCCGTCATATCATCAATAGCCTCCCTTAGAGCGTAAACATAGTTTACAAGAGAGTCTTCTGCCGTTGAAGATCTCCTCCCTTGTCGGTTATTCCTTGAAGATGATCCGCTTGTTCTGCTTGCCATTTTCTGCGAAGAAAACCGAAGAAAGCTGAATTTTTACAAAATAGAGCCCCTGGACACGGCCCCGTGCTCGTTGAGCATGGCCCCGTGTCCATTTGTTTGCAGGATTTTTGGCTAAAGAATCTTGGAGTTTTAAACTACTTTTATGATTTCTATCTGGGTTTTAAGCTCAGATAATTTAAAATAAAGTTATACAACTAACTTTAGCCCAGAATCTTTAGCAAATAATCTTACAAACTTCACATAGAGGGTTGAAATCAAGGGATTTCCAAGCTTCAATGGAGAAACTTTTGAAAAAAAAAAATTTTTTTGAAAGAGGAGGAAATGAATAAAAGTGGAAGGGACAAGAGGGTCCCTTGGAACCTTCTTTTGACACTTACCTAGGATGGTATGAGTGAAAATCCCAGGGATCTCTGTAAATTGAAGTGGTCAAAATGAGCAGGAATCAGGCTGCATTTAAAGAAAACGACAGCGCCTTGGGCACGGCCCCGTGTTGACTGGACACGGCCCCGTGTTCAGAGGAAATCCTGACACATTTTGTCCGTATTCTGACCAAATCAGCAGAGAATCTTTTTAGTGAGCACGGGGGCGTGTTGACCTGGACACGACCCCGTGTCTGGAGGCTGCTTTATGGAGTTTTGCTATTTCAAGGATCTCCCCGATATCGGGTGGTTCCTTACTGGTTGGAACAACCCCAAAGTGCCTAATATACCTTAATTGTCCTAGACTAAGGCGAGAACGCAAGAGGTTGTCGGTGAGGGTAATTCCTATTTTCATTCTAGGTGGACAAGTCCAACCCTTTCCCGGGCTCTTGTTAAAGAAGGTATATGCCGAATCGCTCCGGTCTATGTATGCACCGAACAAAGTCGATGGAGAGTCCTTCACGACACAATCGACACAGGGACGACTATCGTCCAAGTCTTTGCTAGGTACAAAGGTATTTTCGGAAGCAACGAGGTTGTCGGAATGCGGTTCCAACATTTCTTCATGGGTATCGTCTTGGGGTGGATCAATAAAATCCTTCCCAAGCTCTTCTATCCATTTCAGAATTAGCTCTTCTAGTTGAATTAACTCGCTAAGGAGCATTTCCCCTAGAATATCTGGCTGGGCGCATTCGAGGGAGAAATAGTGCTTATTTTTACTTTCGCCCCTCTTAAGGTTGTGAGAAGATGGTGGGTTCATGTAGTGGGGCCTATAATTTAGGAAGTAGCATTTTACTTCTTCATGTTCGCCACCACATAATTGACACCACGTACCATAAGAGTGCCGAAAGTAAAAATAATTACTATCACTCATGTTTATATCAGAAATTACCAACCGTCGGGATCTAACGGTTCTGTTTTCAGTAACTGAAACTTGGGCACGGGGGCGTGTTGAGTGGACACGGCCCCGTGTTCAGCTTACTGTCTGATGTAAAACAGGATTGCCAGTTCCAATGATTGAGCACGGGGGCGTGTTCAGCGGGCACGGCCCGTGCTGAGCTCTGCAGAAGCTGAAAAACTAAGAAAATCCTAAAAAAATAAAAAGAAAAATAAAAGATGATTAGGCCGTTGATTCCTAACTTTCTTAAAATCCTTGTGTCCCTGGCAACGGCGCCAAAAACTTGATGCGTGCGAAGTGTTACTTATATTAGGTGTATATTTTAAGCCCTTTTTAACACTTATTTTAGCCAAGTTTTAAATTTATAAAACACGATATTTCACTAACACTAAACACACATATGGGCAAGTGCACCCATCGTTGAATGTAGCATAGCTTTGGTAAGATACCGAGGTCGTCCAAGGACACAAGAGCTTTTAGTACCGGTTTATCCTCAACGTCTAACCAAAACAAAAGTTTAGAAAAATGTTTTAAACTAAGAAAAATAAAACTAACTAAAATGCTGAAAAAAAAAACAAAAAAAAAAACAGATAGACAAGATGAATCACTTGGTTCCGACTCGTATCTAGTATAACCTTTGATTATTTCCGCACTTTTGCACATAATTAAGAGATTATCTTAGTTATTGTAGTAGGCCCCTCTTTTGAAGGCGACGTTACCCTCACCCCAGTAGTTTGAGTCAGCAGGGATACAATCCTAAAAGGGTGGATTATTGGAAGATAATGAATTAAGTTATTAATGCAGTATTGGGGTAGGCCCCGCTTTTGGCGGTGACGTTACCCTCGGCTAAGTAGTCTGAGTCAGCAGGGATACAGTCCTAAATAGCCGGGTTATAGTATTAATAGTAGTTAACTTATGAGGGGATCAAAGAGTTTGGACCCCCGCCATCCAATACCGTGAAGTATTGAAGGAGGTCCTACTAAATTTGACCCAGGTCCATTGCAGGACCTCTAAACGCTGAACAATGGCAAGACCTTTACCAAACCGTTCCCTTAACCCCCTACCAGGTAGCCAACATACCTCCATATAGACCGTGGAGATATGAATGGTGAAAATCCTTTATTTTATATAGACAGTAAAATAATGCCAAGACACCACGGACAAACGATAAGGAAAGATCACCTTCAACATAAGTAACTAGTTATTAAAGTCATTAATACAAAACCAAATAAAAAGTGCAAAAGATTAGAAATAAAAAGTATTATACTAGACACTTTGTCTTCACCAAGTGATGTAAGAGACTTAGGCAAACATGGCCTTGATTGTCAAGAACTCTTACGATCAATCTTGGATCCCGAGACGACTCACACACTCTACGATGGACAATGGATGATGGTGGTGGATGATGGTGTTGTGATGGTGGTGGGTGGTGGATGAAGTGTGAGAGAGGTGGTGTGCCAAGGGATGAGATGAAATGAATCCAAGCACTCCTATTTATAGGCTGAACAGAGAGCTGGACACGGCCCCGTGTCCGCTGGGCACGGCCCCGTGTCCGTCTGACACTCTCTCTCCTCATTAATTGTAATTCACAATTACAATAAATGCGCCTGCTGTACTTTCGACACGCCCCCGTGTCCGCTGAGCACGGCCCCGTGATGGGCAATAGAAGCTTCTATAGGTTTGTCTTTTCTGCTGCTTCTTGGGCACGGCCCCGTGCTGGCTGAGCACGGGGCGTGTTCAGCCTTCTGTTTTCTCTATTTTGCTTTGGAAGGTGCCGTTGAGGGTTTGGGCAGTCCACTAATGTTCCTTTTCTTGTATTTATGTTGGATTTAGCTGTCTTTTTGCTTCTTTTGCGTTTTTTGAGCTCATTTAATCCTGAAAATACAAAAGGAAGACAAAAACACTCTTTTTCCAATATTAGTACTAAAAAAGGGTTAGTTTTATGCCTCATTTGATGTAATTTATATGTTGCATTTTACACACATCAATGTTCTTGCTAAGTTCCCTTCTATGTGTTTGCTTATGTTGAGTATGAAGCATATATATATTTATAATATAATGAAAGTTCCATATCAGATACTATTTACAACATTTACGCTTCTAGAAATTTCAAAAAAGTCAGCAAGACATTCTTGCCATCTTAATTATTGTGGCAAAGTCATTGCTTTTAGGATTCTAGCTCCGCTGCTAACTATAAAAATAATAATTTATTAATAGAACTTGAAAAACAAGTTCCATCTTCGTTAGGGTGAGCGGGGCACTCCCCTAAGAGGGGAGTCCCCTCTCTTACGCACACCCAATCAGGTTATGCCACGTCAACTTCCCTCTTAAACTCCCCTCACACCCTAATTTGATAGCGGCACTCCCCCTCTTAGGTGACTTATTTTTTTATTAAAAAAAATTCACTGATTGGTTGAAAATGAGGCTGGCCCCACCAACAACCCTCCCCTTCTTCGGTGAACTCCCCCCGACCACCCTCCCCGAATTGGGTCACCGCAGGGATGGCGGCGGTGTTACCGCAGGGGGAATTGGGTCACCGCGGCCACTCCTCGCTGTTGCCCCGCTCACCCTTATAGAGTGTTTAAAATAATAACCTTTTACCACATAAATTTTGTTTTAAGGTGCACCTGAAAGCAGTTTTTCTATCCTCTAGGATGGAGCATGGCCGCCAGAGTAATATCGGGTGGACGACCGCTCTGGGTCAAAATCGAAATAGGGCCAATCTATATATATATATATATATATAGAGAGAGAGAGAGAGAGAAAAATGTATCGTACAATTGGACTTAACGTACATTACGTATGTGAGTTAGAAATCACACGATATAAAAAAAGCGCATGGTGAAGATGATAAAATCGCATGTTGGTGAACATGATGAAATCGCATCATTTTCATATTTCACAGCCAAGAAAGGAGGAAGGGCATCTCTCTCAGCCCCTCTCTATCCATCTTCTATCATACTTATGTACCTTCAAAAGATTATCTCATATTCAAACCTATACAAGTATATGTGTACATATTAATAGTTTATACATACAAGGGAGGTTCATTTAAGAATATTCTTGCAAGAAGAAAAAAGAAATTAATCTACACCCTATATTTTCCTCTATTAAAGAAGGGTGTGATAGACAATTTGATGTAGAATACAAATAAATATTATCAAGAGTTACTCAAGTCTCATTAATGCCACAATAATTTCTTTTTCACCGCCATTAATGTGTTAGGTCATACACCAATTTTATTAGGAGTGACAAAATTATTTAAAAGCGTTAATGTCCTACACATATTTTATTATAAGTCGCAAATTTATGAAAAAGTCTTGGGGTCCTACAAATCCTGTTGCTGACACCCAAAAATTGTTTTTATGGTGTAAGAAGTTAAATATGTAGGAGCTTGTGAAGATTGTTTTTATTGTGTAAGATGCATAACTCTTTTATATGATATACTCCTTTATGATTAGACGTTCAATAATTTGAAGAACAAAAATAAAGAATAGACTCATTAAATGATTTGTTCAATTTACCTTTGTACCCTTTATTCTTTTTGTTCTTAATCTGTAATTTCTTCTCATCTGAACTCTCAATTATACATACATATCGATGCAGGGGGAGGTTCATTTGAGAAGAATCTTCTTACAAGAAGAAAAATAAATTAATCTAGGCCCTATATTTTTTTGATCAATGGTTGTGAATCAAGATATATTTTTTGTCTAATTTTAATTAATGCTTTAATTAATAAGGGTATGATAGACATTTTGATGTAGAATACTAATAAATATTATAAAGTGTTATTCAAGTCTTATTAATACCACATAATTTCCTCCTTTACCACCAATAATGTGTTGGTCCTACACCAATTTTATTAGAAGTGACCAAATTATTTAAAAGTGTCGTGTCCTACGCATATTTTTTTATAAGTCTGTAGGTCCCCTTGATGTGTATGGATCTTTCACAGAATTGTCGATCTAATCAAGAGTGCGGAATCCTCTTGATCAGAATATAGCCGAATGAGTAGAAACAGAAATCACTTTCAAACTGGGTTTCTATTGATTATCAATCAAACTGAATTACAATCAATCTAAACCCTAACTCTCTCAATTTCGTCCAAGCCTATGCTCTCACGAAAATACTCTCTCAAATATTGTTTTGGCTGATTAACCTAAACCCTATAGCAAAGCCTTGTTTATATAACACAAGGTTGCTACTTGGGCTTGGGTTTCCTACATGGACTAGACCCATTTCATCCCCCATAATCCAAATTAGGTTTTGTTTAGCCCAAACTCTATTCTCTCACTAATACAAAGCTAAACCCGCTAACTGTTTATCGTTTAACTAATTACAAGATATCCAAAGACCAAATCTAAGCTGTTGTCACAAATATGCACCAACAAACTCCCCCTTAACAATAGCTTCATAAAATAAGTTTGTTTTCAGTCTTCTTGCAATCTTCATGTAGTCTTGCACTGTCTTTGGTCTTTGGATAGCTTCAGGTTTAACAGCTTCTGTCAATAACAGACTCCCCCCTAAGCTGATGCATCCAATCACCAAATCTTCAAAAACTTTAGAGTTTGAGTAAACTCCAGTTCAGCATTTGTATAGCAATCTTCAAACTCTTCAACTTGTTTGCAATGTAGAAAGGAGGTTCTACCATGCATCCAATCAAACTCACATCTTCACAGCACTCATCACTTTAACTTCTCAGCAACACACTGCTTCAATCTGTATACCATAAAACAAACATCTCGAGAAACCATAAGAATCTTTCAACACAGTTAAATAAATTATTATTATTCAAGAGATTGTATCACAGATTAAGCATTCTCAATTCATTACCAACACGCAAAACTTTTTAATCACACCCTATAACCCGCATGATTTAAAATTTTGAACTCACTTTCTAACACCGTCTCCCCCAATCAGTAACAATTCCTCCAAGAATAACAGTTTTCCGTACGTTAAGAATTTTAAACAGAAATAGACACTATTTTTGGATTTTTATATTTTCTGAAAGCAAGTAAATAACAAAAGCAATAAACACTCTATTTTTGTGAGAATCACTGGTAAGAAGATCATATCAGCACAATCAAACTGTTTCACACTATTAGAAAATTCTTTATTTAATTTTTCGTGAAAAGCAGTCCAAGACGATTACCAGTATGTTTGTCCACTTAAACAAAATGCATGAACATTTCAAGTATCATTACCGTATGATACGTTAAGGTAATTTTATTTCTGATATACTAGCGTGTCCCACTTCAGGATATACCCCCAAGATCAAGGTATGCACAAAGATTCATCGTAGTAGGTGAGTATACTGAATTCATCCGTTTTGTTTTTCAATGTTTAGATAATTGGTGATCAGGTCAGTACTTCCGTACAGCAAAGAGACCAAAATATCTAACGAGGGCTATGAAAAATACCATTTTTGGTACGAATTATGCATTTTGCACATCTTTGAATAACTCTCTATGAGAGCTTCTTCAATTTTGGGGTTTTGGCATTTTTAGCTCTTTTAAGATATCCTGGTTGTGCCTAGGTCAGCATGTATCTGGATGCAGCAGAAGGACAACCCTGATATCCCCAGATGAAATAACGGTATAAAGACCCAAAACTTCAGATTTTGGCAATCTATCAACGCAAGATTTAAGGTCATTAAACCATACACCACTGATATGTTCCCCACTCATACACAGTTTATTTATGTATTTATCACATTGGTAAGTTGATTATTTCATGCTTTTTGCTTACTGGTACATCATATGATGAAGCTGCTATCACACTTAAGCAATTTTAATTTCATTTGAGTGTGACAGTCTAACTTGCTGATGTATTATCATTTCTTCTTTTTCACACAGTGATAACTCATTTTTAATTTTTCTATTTTTTATGTTTTTTGATTTTTCAATGTTTTTGTATTTTTGATTTTTAAGAAAAGCAGTAAACTATTTACAAAATTCTTAGAAAAAACCAGTTATTCAGGATTCCTCATCCCATTGAGTTCGACTAAATGTTAAAAGCGAGCCCTGTCAAAAGCTTTAGTATAAAGATCTGCCATGTTATCTAGTGTGTCGAATTGATGTAATTCAATTAGTCTCTTTTCAGCACAATCCCGTATAAAATGATGACGTATGTCAATATGTTTTGTGCGACTGTGTTTCACGGGATTATTTGTTATTGAAATTGTGGCATTATTGTCTATCATAATAGGAGTACGAGTGAAATCCAAACCGTAATCGCGCATTTGCTGTTGAATCCAGAGAACCTGAGAGCAGCAGCTACCCGCAACAATATATTCAGCTTCACACGTAGAGGTAGACACACAAGATTGCTTCTTGCATTGCCAAGACACAATCCTGCCTCCTAAGAACTGACAACCACCAGTTGTAGACTTTCTATTCGACTTGCATCCCCCAAAGTCTGAGTTAGTGTAAGCAACAAAATTCATATCACTATCAGCTCGATACCACAACCCAAGTTTAGGTTTCCCCTTCAAGTAACGAAGAATACGCTTCACTGCTTTCATGTGTGACTCTTTTGGATTAGCCTGATATCTGGCACACAAGCATACTGCAAACATAATGTCAGGTCTTGAAGCAGTCAAGTACATTAGAGAACCAATCATTGCCCTGTATTGTGTTGGATCAACATCTTCAGTACTTTCATGATCAGGGCCAAGATTGTGATTTTCACAAATGGGTGTGTTGAAAGTAGAGCAATCATTCATTTTGAACCGACTCAAAATGTCATACACATACTTTGTCTGATGAATAAACATCCCATCCTCCTTCTGTTCAACTTGTAATCCCAGAAAGTAAGACAACTCACCCACAGCACTCATTTCGAACTTACTCTTCATCACCTGCTCGAACTCTTTACACATGTTTTCATCTGATGACCCAAAGATGATGTCATCCACGTACACCTGTACTAGCAGTAAATCTTCCTTCTTTCTCTTGATGAACAGTGTACTGTCAATCTGACCTCTTTCAAAACCATTCTTGATCAGATGTGTAGACAGTGTCTCGTACCACGCCCTGGGAGCTTGATGTAATCCATACAAAGCCTTATCAAGTTTGTACACCCGATCTGGATAATCTGGATCAACGAACCCATCTGGTTGTGAGACATACACCACTTATTGGACTTTCCCGTAAAGAAACGCAATCTTCACGTCTAGTTGGTAAACTTTGAAGCCCTTGAATGTTGCGAAAGCTAGAAACAAACGAATTGCCTCCAACCTTGCCACTGGTACAAACACCTCATTGTAATCTATCCCTTCTTGCTGATTGAAACCTTTGACAACCAATCGAGCCTTGTTTCGCGTCACTATCCCTCTGTCATCCTTCTTGCACTTAAACACCCATTTAGTGCCTATCTCTCTTTCACCTTTAGGAAGGTCAACTAACTCCCAAACCTTCAACTTCGCAAACTGGGCCAATTCCTCTTGCATAGCCTCAACCCATGAATTGTCTTTAAGAGCCATATGAATGTTCTTCGGCTCCTCTTGGGAAATAAAGCAACTATACAAGCATTCGTTCACTATCCCTGTCTTCTCAATCGACACAAATAACCCAGAATTTGCTGCTATGCTCCTTCTTGTCTGAACACCTGCAGTAGGATCTCCAAGTATCATGTCAACTGGATGATCTCTATTTGTTCGTGTAGTAGAAACGGTATCAACTTCTAAATTATCACCTAGGTTTGATCCAATCTCCCCCTGAATATTCTGGTCTGCAAATGGATTAATGAAATCCTCCCCCTGAATGGGTTCAGAGTCACTATCGCTTGAATCAGGATCAGGAACACCTTGAGAAGTTTCCGGAGCATCTGTCATATCAACATTCGATCTAGGAATGAACTCGCCTTCATCATCTCCACTTATCACTGTTTGAATCAGCTGAGATTCATCTGCATTTGGAAACTCAGGAATATTAAATGATTTAAAAGTGCTTTCATAATCATATAATATAGCAGGACCACTCGTTGATTGTTGAGGTTTGTATGAAGTAATTTCAACATTAAAGACAACCTCAATTTTACCAGTTTTTAGATTAAAACCCCTTTTATTCGGTGTGCCAGGCACGTAACCTAGAAAGTAGCCATCGTCAGCCACCTCACCGAATTTTTTTTTATCTTTATTTCGCACAATGGTGCAGGGTAATCCAGATGGTTCAAAGCCTTTTAAGTTTGGTTTCTCGTTAAACATTAATTCATGACATGTTTTGTTAAAACGTTTAACAGTCAAAACTTTGTTTAGGATGTAGCAAGCTGTATTCACAGCTTCTCCCCAGAAAAGAACCGGTAGCTTTGAATCTGAAAGCATCGTCCTAGCGGCTTCAATCAACGTCCTGTTTTTCCTCTCAGTGACTCCATTTTGTTGAGGTGTATAAGGAGCAGAATATTGATGTTCAATTCCCTTTCGAAGACAGTAGAGATCTAGAATTCGATTCTTGAACTCCGTGCCATTGTCACTCCTTATCCTCTTGATCCTAGGATCATGGACATTTTCCAATTTCGTAAAAAGATCTATCAGCATCTCTGTCGTCTCATCTTTTGTACCTAAGAAGAAAACCCATGAATATCGTGAGTAATCATCAGTAACAACAAGACAATAGTACTTTCCACCTATGCTCCTCACGTTCACTGGACCGAATAAATCCATGTGAAGTAATTCATAAGGGGCATCTATGGAATTTACTGTTTTAGACTTATGAGGTTTCTTGTGTTGTTTTCCCTTTTGACATGGAAGACATTTATCTTCCACGTGAAACCTCTGCATTGGAACCCCTTTCCCTAGCTCATTTTTAACAAGGTAATTCATTTTTCGATAGTGAATATGGGCCATGCGTCTGTGCCACAACATCGATTCAGCTTCAGATGCTTTTGATAGTAAACACGCCACCACAGCAGTCGGATCCTTAGCACCCATGTCCATGACATAAGTGTCATTTCTCCTTGGCGCTCGCATCACTATCCAATCGTCCAGAATCTCCAAACCTGGTTTCAACACTAATGCTTCATTCTTGGTAAAATGGACCGAGTGACCCTTGTCGCAAACTTGTGACACGCTCATCAGATTGTGTTTAAGCTGCTCCACATAGTTCACTTTGTCCAGTGTGATCTTCCCATTGGTCACTTTTCCTCATCCTGTAATTCTACCACCTTTAGCACCCGCAAAGTTCACTTTTCCACCATCATAATCTTCAAATTCAGTTAACAATCTCACATCCCCTGTCATGTGCCTAGAGCAGCCACTATCAACATACCATAAGTTGATAATCCTCCTTAGCAGCTCCTGCACACACCAACCAAGAAATTAGTTAGATTGGGGGATCCAAGCCTTAATGGTCTTGGGTCGTCCAAATTCACCAACTACTGGAACATCCATCCAATATCCATTACTCCTAACTGGAGTCTTGGATCTCAGACCAGTTGATGGAATTTGATTTTGATTTCCACTAGGTCTTTGGTCCTGAGGGTTCCTAAATATGTTTGGACTATTTGACCTTTGGAAATTTTGATGGTACCTTGAATTTTGATTCCAAGAAGCATTATTATTATAATTTCTAAAGCCATTGTTATAAAAAGTTCGACCACCATTATTTTGGTATCGATTTTGATATTGACCTTGACTTCTGAAATTATTTAAATTTCCATTAAAATTGTTCATTCTAGGTGAACTGCTTCTAGGTCTCTCATATCTGCCTGGTGGAGATCTAGGCTGAAATCTTTGTTGATTTCTTTGAAAACGAGGAACTTGTGGAGTTCCTTTTTCAGCCTTATCTACACCAACAGCAACATTCTCTGGTTGCTTAGGAGCAGATTTCTTTTGAGAGTTAGACTCCTTCTCCTGTTTATCACCTCTATTCTCTGGTGACTTCTCTCTCTTCCTCTCACTCACTTGTGCTTCACTCTTTTTATTAGGACAGCAGCTAGCTACATGTCCCTTTGTGTGACACTTGAAGCACGATCTCTTTTTCGAAGACTTCTTCTCTGAAGCCTTTGAACTAGATTCGGGTTTTGATGATGATGCCTTAGAAGGATTTGGTTCAGTTTGCTTAGTTTCAAAATTTTCTTTGTTCTTATTTTTAGCAAACTCTACATTAGATTTATTTTCAATAACAGCTGTTTCGTTTTTCATGTCACTTCCTTGAACAAAATTAACCTTTTTAACAAAAGTTGGATTGTTATTCTTAGGATGTGAAGTTTTCTTATTCAAAACAGGTTTGCTGTTATTATCCTTCTTAGCATCAGCACTCTCAAACACATTTCCATGACTTGATGTGGAACTACTTGGTGATGTTAACCCAAAGTCCATGAGCTCATCTTCATCAGGCAAGAAAGAATAGTCATGACTAACAGGAGGTGGAACTTCATTGAAACCATGGAATCCCACACTGGTTTTGTTATTACTTTTCTTCAAGCCACCCATCATATGTTTCATAACAAAAGTAGAGTCCCTGAATTGACCTAATTTCTTTTCAAGTTCAACAATTTTGAGTTGTGCATCTGACAACTCTTTGCATTTTTCAGAAATCTCTTTTGTTTTCTCAGCCATCATTTCATGAGCTAAGTCTATGACTTGAAGTTTTTCGTTTAATTTGCAGGTTAAAGAGTCAATTTTACTTTCATAACCTTTTATCTTCTTCAAGTATGAGGATTCATTTCTTTTAGCAAAAAAGTTTGCTTCTTTTATGTTAGACATTTCGCTCACCAGACTTTGGTTTTGTGTTGACAATCTGTCTACCTCACCCTGTAGTTCACGACATTTTAAACACACAGAATTTGACTTTACCTCCCCTGTTTGTTTGTCAAGATTGGCCATTAGCGCTGCAAGTTGAGCTTCCATTCTCTTGTATTTAGCTTCTTTTTCTTCAGCTTCCTTTTCATAGTCAGACTTTTGCTTTTCTTCTTCAGCATCTTTTGTCTGATCACCCTTCTTTTCTTCAGCTTTGCACTCTATTTTCATCTCAGCCTCAACATCACTTTTCTTCTCAACTTTAACATCATCTACTGTAGCTTCACCATCATCAACTAGGGTTATCTCTGCCATGAATGCCTGAGTGACATTGTCATCATTTTCCAAGTGAATACTCCAGTCATATGAACCTTCTCTAACAGTAGAGATCAGCGCTCTCGAGTTAGAATTGTTTGATGCATTCCTGTTGTTTGAACTCTGACTCGAAGTCTCCTGCTTTTGTTTTTGACATTCCCTAGCAAAATGCCCATAACTTTGACAGTTGAAGCATTTCACTTTTGTCTTGTCGAAACCAACTGTCTTTCCTATAAACTTCCTTCCTATTCGGTTCATAAATCTCTTCACTCTTCTAGTGATCATGGCCATTTGCCATTGCAAATCCATATCTTCAAGATCATCAGGGTCAATCTGATCGTAATCTTCATCTAAAGTGGCAGGATCATATATCTTCCCCTGAATGTAGTTCTCATAAGAAGCAACAAATGAAGTAAGTAGAGCAAGATGCTCTTCAGCAGACTTCACACTCATTGGCATCGACTTAACACCACTACTCTGCTTAGAACCTGATGTTCTCTTGGCTCCTGATGATCCTCCTGAAGCAGCTACAAAACACACATCACCATCCTCATTCACTGTGACCTGCTCATTCTCACATGTTAGAACCGCAGTAGCAGAGTCGCTAGAAGCGTTGTGAGATGAATAAGATATAAGCCCATTGTAAATTGCTGGATCTTGAACCTGATCATATCCAGTGTCTTTCTTCTTCATACTGAGCTCATAAGCTCTCAGCTTGCCAACTACTTCTTCAAGCTCTTTTGTCTCATAATCTGCTTCTCCCACGATCATGAGAGTGTAAATATCCCACTTGGTAGGTAAGGCATCGAGCAGCTTGTCATTCTTCTCTACGTCAGAATAGCAATCGATCTCATAATTCTCCATTTCTGACATCAGATGGTAGTAACGAGTGATGATGTCCTCAAGTGACTCATGTTTCATGTATTTGAAAACAGCAAACTGCTTCCTCAGAAGATCAACTTTGTTTTTCTTGACATCTGCATTTCCCGCATATCTTTTCTCCAATGCATCCCACATATCCTTTGAGTTTGTGTACTTCTTGAAAGTATGCTTGATGCTATCAGGTAAGGACATTTTGATTGCAGCCAAGGCTCTCTTTTCAGCCTCATACATCTTTTTATCAACATCTTCCATGTTCACATAGGCAGTTCTACGTGGTCTGCCCTGAAAGTCGTGTGTTAAGTTTGTGTACCCATCTCCAATGCATATCCACATGCGAGTGTCCTGATATTTAATGAAGGATTGAAAACGATCCTTCCATGTCAAGTAATTTTCCACCTTCATCATCTTAGGTGGTTTGTTGGTAGTGCCAACCTCATGCTCCATCTTCAAAAGCTCCTTCAAAGTAGACATGTTCGACATTTTAATGTAACAGACTGATAAAATCGTACAAAATATCTCAGAAAACAGTGGTTACCAAATTACACCGTTAGAATCGTCTCGAAAACACGAATCCAATGATATCTAATGTCGAAAACCGAATTCGGGATTTTCCAGAGTTTTTTTTCCTAAAAATATGAGGAATTTAACGGTCCAAACGGTTCTGTCAAACGGGCTACGAATCAATTTCTATTTGCAAAACACTGAAATTTTATCGACGCTTGCCAACGGAAATTCCACCACTTTAACTAATTTCGCAGGTTTAATTTCGATGGCCTGTTAATTATGCTGTTAATTTCGCTACCCTTTAATGCTGTTAATTTCACTGGTAATTATGCTGTTAATTTCGCAGATCTAGTTCGCTGAACAGACAGGTCAATTTCGCTGGGTATTTCGCTATTACGACGACCAGTAAAGTCGCCGAAAACTGTAGTAATTTCGCTGTGGATAATTACACGGTTACTAAAGTCGCATTTGGATTTAACTTCGCCGTTCACCGAGATATCAAGTCTCAAATTCGCTGATCAGTCTGCGAATTTGTTAAAATCACCCAGTAACTTTGGAAACTCAATCTGTTCGAAATTCTGAAGATTTTTCTGACTATCCAACACAAATCTGCAAAATCAAACAACCTAATCAGCTCAAAATTTTCGAAAAATATGATGAACAGATGGAAAACCACGAAGAACACGAAGAACAGTCTTCGAATCTTCAAGTCTTTCAGCCAAAATTCTTCAAAGCAATCAACCAAAAACTGTCCTGGAAACCCTGAAACCTGCAAAACAGCAATCAAACAAAGCAGAAGATCAAAACAGCCAAAAAATTTCTAAAATTTTTATCAAAAATTTCGAAAATTTCAAAACCCTAATTTTCAGATTTCAAAAATTTCGAAAATTTCTTCCTGTTTCTGTAGTCAACAATTCTGAACCGAGCCTTCAAGAGCCTAATGCTCTGATACCAATTATAGGTCCCCTTGATGTGTATGGATCTTTCACAGAATTGTCTATCTAATCAAGAGTGCGGAATCCTCTTGATCAGAAGATAGCAGAATGAGTAGAAACAGAAATCACTTTCAAACTGGGTTTCTATTGATTATCAATCAAACTGAATTACAATCAATCTAAACCCTAACTCTCTCAATTTCGTCCAAGCCTATGCTCTCACGAAAATACTCTCTCAAATATTGTTTTGGCTGATTAACCTAAACCCTATAGCAAAGCCTTGTTTATATAACACAAGGTTGCTACTTGGGCTTGGGTTTCCTACATGGACTAGACCCATTTCGTCCCCCATAATCCAAATTGGGTTTTGTTTAGCCCAAACTCTATTATCTCACTAATACAAAGCTAAACCCGCTAACTGTTTATCGTTTAACTAATTACAAGATATCCAAAGACCAAATCTAAGCTGTTGTCACAAATATGCACCAACAAAGCCGCAAAATTATTTTAAAGTGTTGGGGTCCTACACATTATGTACCTTACACCAAAACATTGGTTTTATGGTGTAGGAAACATTGTATTTATGGTGTAGGAATCGTTAAATATGTAGGATCATGTGCATGATTGTTTTTATTGTGTATGGTACAAAACTATTTTATAGGATGACTCATTAAATGATTAGGGTTCATTAATTGAATAGCAAAAATAAAGAATAGACTCATTAAATGATTTATTCAAATTACCTTTGTACCCTTTATTCTTTTTATTCTTAATTTATAATTTCTTCTCATTTGAACTCTCCACTATATATATATATATATATATATATATATAAGGATTGGTTAAAATGAGAACCACCTTAAGTTGTGAGAACCGTGAGAACTAGGCCATCCAAAAGGTTTTTCCGAAATTATTTTTTTCAAAAGTTATAAAAAAATCACTTATTTCAGAAAAAAAAATTAAAGAAAATGCCGCATACCCACATTATTATAAAAGGATCAACTTTTATTGCGATTAAAGTCTTGGATTACGATGACTGGAAGTAAAATACGATTACATGAGAATACGAGTTTTCAGAAATAAAATACAAGACAAACTTTCTAAATAAGGAAGGTTCAAAAAGCGAAGAGTTACATTTTTGGCCGAGGTGAAGTTTAGGAAGTTGGTTGTGTTACATCCCTTGTGCATTTTAAACACTACACATTGAGGACAATGTTGATCTCAAGTGTGGGGATCGGGAAAAATTTCAAAAACTTTTCAAAATGTCTTTGTTTGAGCAATCTAAAAAGTATAAGTAACTAAGTCAACGAGGGATGACACAACCCATTTGGTCTTTTGTCATGGTCAACTTTGAATTATTGACATGACGGGTATTTAGTGGGTGGTTATTTGGGAATAATTCGCTTAAAAAACTAATATATTATGCATATCACAAATCATACCCTTCTTACGTGAGATTTTAAGCCACTTTTACACACATATATTTCTTTATTTGAGTGTGCCATTAGTTGCGTATTGTATAACTCGCAATTTTTAATGCGTTTGAGACCATAGACCGAATACGAGTACAAGAATGATTAAGGCATTAGGTAAACTTTTTTTTCTTTTTACACCCTTTATATTACCCTTACCCAAAACCAATTCCTTAGTTGCCAACTTTAAGCCTAAACCTTTCATTTGACCAACCCAATTCGCCTTTGACTGTTAAACCTTATTATAACCTGTGTGATGAAAATTCGATTCTAGGATTAGGTTATTTGTAAGGTTGTGGTTTACATTGTAAAAAAAATAAAAAATTCAAAAAATACCATGAAAAATATCAGAAAATTGTTGGGAAAAAGCACAAAAATATGTGTTTATAGTTTGTTGAATAGAAGGCGGAAAATATTGCCTTGTTGTTTGATTTTCGTAATTAGTTGTGTGGTAGTCTTTGTAATAAAAATCAAGTTTTCATCACCTTAAGCACTTTTAAAATATATTATTCCACACCCTTAACCTAGCCCTGTTACAACTCTTAAAGAACTTTTAACTTGTGCTTAGTATTCGTGTTCAGTGGTGGAGAATGATTGAGTTGCAAGCCTATGCGGGTACGTGTTCTAATCGGTTTAGTGATCATTTGAAACATGCTAATGCATCATAATTAGCTAACTTTTTAAACCGAGTGGAGAGAACACATTGTGAGGGATGTGTATAATGTGTTAGTTTCAAGGGCGGGTTAATCTTGAGTAACCATTTTTATGTGATTAATCACTTTACCGCAAAATATTTTGAAAATTGTGAGAATCACGAACCGAGCATGACATTAGAATTTAGCTTGAGTCTTGAGAATGGGAATTGTATTTCTTGTTCGAGCCACGTAAAAGTGAAAAGCAGATTTGCTTGAGGGCAAGAAAAAGACAAGTGTGGGGATGTGATACGAGGTCGAAAACCAATGTCTTTTGGTGTTTAAGTTTTTTATTTTTACATAGTTTTTAGTTTCGAATGGCCTACTTTTGATTAGAGTTGTGTTTTGCAGGTCCATTGCAATTTAAAGAGCTATTTGGAAGCTTTACAGAGCACCAGGAGCGAACGGGATCAGCCGGGGACGCGAAACGGACAAAACAGGAGACGAGACACTCTGTTTTGCGTCGCTGACGCCACTAGGGCCGTCAACGACGCCCTTGCGTTGTTGGAATTGGCGTAGGCATTAGTTTAGTGCGTCAACAGAAAAAGTGATCTTCTGGGAGGCGTCGGTAATGCGGGTGGGGAGGGGGCGTCGGTGACGCCTACTTCTGCTCGTTGACAGATTTTTCTTGTTTGTTGCGTGTTTGAATGTGTTAAAACCCAATTTTTGGGTCTATAGAAGGGAGTTACGAGTTTTTGAATACTTTGAACCATTATTGGAGCCACAACTATCCTCTACACTTCATCGAATCCATTCTGATCATCTATTTCTTGTTTGTTGCGTGTTTGAATGTGTTAAAACCCAATTTTTGGGTCTATAGAAGGGAGTTACGAGTTTTAGAATACTTTCAACCATTATTGGAGCCACAACCATCCTCTACACTTCATCGAATCCATTCCGATCATCTATATTCATCCCTTCGATCATAATCCAAATCATCATCATCATTCCACATTCAATCACCAAACCTCCCCACCATCACCACTCGCCAATCCCTAATTTCACCATTCTCCAAGATTGAAGATGATGTTCAAGCTCGAGTTCTCATAAATCGTTGATCAAGTTTCGCCTACCATGAGCGGCTAATCCTCGCGGGTTTCACCCTGGTATAGGTTTTTGTAAGATTCTAGGGTTAAACATTGTTTTGAGTTTTGATTTGTGACAAATTGTACTTCGATTTTGAAACCTATGATAATTGACTTGCATTTGTATCGTATTCGTGAATTGTCGAGTGAAGATTAAATTTGACTTTGCGAAATGTTTATGTGCAATTATTTCTTGTCTAGGTTAGAATTTACATGTTCTTGGTAACGAAGTGCATTGCAGTCCGTCGTCTACGACATTGATAGCTCTTGGCACCTAAGCCACGGGAAATTAAATTCGTTAGTCATGTTTGCAATTGAATTGAATCTAAAACATGTAGAAACCCTAGGTCTTCAATTACCGAACCGGGTGTGAACCTTGTTTTAATATTATTATTTTATACCAATCAATTAAATTTCGCGCAATCATTCAAGTTTTCGTAGTTAAGTAATTAAAAACAAACTTGTCGGCTTAATCTGACATCTCTTCAAACAAACAAACAAACAAACAATTGAATCATTTTAGCAAGCTTCATAGGTGATCGTATATAATCAATCACGTCCATACATAAACCACAGACTCTTCAACGATCGACCCCGTACTACCTCTAACTCATAGTTAAGGGTAATTCGGGCTTGTAAATATTATCTTTGACCTGAGCGTGACACTCCGATCATCTGGATCCGAGGTGTGGGGCATGTGTGGTGAGGTATGGGGCGTGCTTCGACATGTACTTCTATTTTCTTTCGTTTTCACTCGGTGTACCTTCTTTTGTTAATCTTGGGTTAGTTTTGTCTTTAAAATCAAATATAAACCGATTTAATCCTATTTTGAATATTTCTTTAACAAAACATAATAAAAAGTGGGTATAAATTGATATGAATACATGTGTATTTTGGCTCATATCATTAACCATGATTTATCATATCATCGATCAACATCTTTTATGTTTTACCATATTTGGCCTAATATGACATATTCGTCATACATAGCATAATGGGTTAGAAAGAACTATAATGTCTCATTGTAAGTCATATCAACCTCATCATCATACTTAGTAAATCCCACCAACAACAATGTTAAGGTAGGGTCTGAGGAGGCTAAGATGTAGACAACTTTACCCCGTAGGAATAGAGAGGTTGCTTCCGATAAGACCCCCAGCTCGATTCATATCAACCCTAATATTGAAATTCACTTACATTGGCTATGTTCATATAGGATTTACTATGATCGACCAACATTGACTATGTTTGACAATGCTCGACCAAATGTTCCATATTCTGTCATGTATGTCATAATAGGTCATATGGATCGTAATGCATCATTGTAAGTCATAATATTAATGGGTTATTACAAGTGAGTTTAGATGATAATTAGTTATCTTTTATAAAACATTACCTGTTTCACCGTTATGGAACTTATTATGGTTAATGAGTTATATTAGGTTAAACTAGGTCTGTTTATTTCAAAACAAGTTATGTTTGAAGTTGACATCATGTTAAATACTAGAGTAAATTACAACCGGTGTCCTTTAACTAAAGAAATTACAGGTTCTATCCTTTATGTTATTAGTTTATAGCATGTTATGTCCTTTAGCCCTAACCTAGTTGAGTTTTTTTTTTGGTTAAGTCTTACCATGTACCTCTCACATGAGGGCAACATGGTCTTTTCATCTTAATTTAACATGAATTTCGATTACCCCCTTGCATCTCATAACATCTAACTGTTCATGTTCATCTCAAAAACCATCGCTACTATCCATGTCCCTCAAAAATTTAATGAAAAAAAACCTATAGAAAAAAGGAACGTGAATCAAACCTTGCAATGGGTGCTGATGTAGAGTGTGAAACATGGACATTCAAGGGTTGATTTTGTGTGGTTTAACTTGTTTTATGTGATTATACGATTGGAATTGGATTATTGTGAGAGTTTGTATGTTTGCAGGTAAGAACGTGTAATTTGCTGAAGATACGAGGTTTAGAGACAAAGCGGATCATGTGAGATGGATGGATGCAGCCGTTAGAAGTATCCAGATATGTTTCAGGTCGAACAATAACTTGGAATTGAAAGTTTTAGGATACATTAAAATCGAGGGGCCTTTGTGCCATTATCTGGAAGTTTAATGTTGTGAAAATACAAAATAAATATGAAGTAGAGAAGTTGAGGGGCTGAATGGTCATTATTCGAAAGTTAATAAATAGTGAACAAAGGTGGCTGCAAATCGCGCCGAGGTTACGGTTTGTAAACCGTGACTTACGGTTTCTAGTAGGCACCCACAAAAAGAAATATGAGCTTTGACCTATGGCTTACGTTTTGAGCATGGGACTTACGGATTGAAATAGCAGCAACACTTGTTAAACCGTAACCTATGATTTTACAACCTTAGGTGACGGCGGGAAATAAGGAAGCAAGCACGTGAGTTGCTTTTGGAATAGGATTAAAGGGTTTTGTAAAACCTAATGAAAGGACTTCCTCACTATCGAATTTTGGCAGCAAGTTGGGATCTAGTTGGAGCTCTAAAATCATCTTAACATCATAATCTGTTCATCAACATCATCATCATTCATCATTACTTTTACGCACATACCGAATCATCATGAACTCAACCTTCGGCCAAGCTTTTGAAGATCGTACGAACGTCATGCGCGGCTAGTCGTCCCGTGATCGTCTCCGGGAATAGGGTTTATGTGTGAAACATTGGTTTGCTTATTGTTATGATTGTTTTGGATTAGGATTCGATTAAACCTTCGGTTAGTCATTCTTATTGTTTCTTGTTCGATTAAACAATATTTGATTTTCGTAATCATTCTTGTTCATCAATTATTGGGTTTGTTCATCAACAATCGGCAATAAATTCTAGGTTGTCATTTTTTTTAAATCTGTAATCATTGAACTTGATTATGATTATGATTATGAAATCTGAAATTTGTAATTAATTGGATTACTATTCAATTGCATCAATACTTCGGTTTTGATCGTGGATCATTGCGATCAAATATATCATCCGTTATTTATTTATGAAAACAAGTTTATCAAATCATGTCTATGTGATTTCCAACTGGCAGTAACTAAGTAACCCGATTTTCTGCATAACCTGAAAACCCGGAGATTGGTCATTTTCTCATTATTGTTCATAACTACAAATTTCCATTCGTTTTCATAATTACTCTAAAAAACAGCAAAAAGCAATTAGGTTTTCATCTAGATAATAGTCATAAACAACGAGCTTTCATACTTTCCACTGATTCCCCGTGGATTCAACATCCTACTTGCCCTTTACTAGTAAAAGGTGAATAGGACATTTTTAACTTTATTTTTGACCGACCTTACAACATCGATCAAAATGGCGCCATTGCCGGGGAGTCAGTGCGCTTAGTTTAGATAGTTGTTTTCTAAAAAATTAAAAAACCTAAATATTAGAAAAAACCAAAAATCTAAAAATATTTCCGTTTTTTTGTCTTTTATTTGTTTCGCTCTGTATTACGCTTGGCTTCTTGTTTGTCTGTGTGCAGGATTCTAGTATTGCATCCATACCAGGTTTTCAAAGACATCATCACCGTTATTGTTTGATCCGGAAATCGAAAAGACTGCTCGATAGAATCTCGTTCTTCTATGTTTAGCAGTGAAAGCTAAAGCTCAGTGATCAGCAGTTGCTCAGGACCTTGAACAGGCAGTTCACGAGATGGCTGATCAAGAGCCACAACACCAAGCTCCACAGAACGAACCAATCCCACCCATTCCAGATCCACCAATTCCTCAAAACCAAAATCAAAATCAAAACTAGCCCAATAACCAAAACCAAAATCAACCACCACCACAACCATTTCCACAATTCAATCCAGGCCCACAAAACCAACCGGGGAATCTGAATCTCCGACATGAGGAAATTATTCGCCTTAATCAACCACAACATCAACACGAGTATGATGAGGGTTCCCAACACAGAGAAGGCATTGTTCATACTTGGGAATCCAGTTGGGAAGATGATGATTATCAAAATCAGTATGAGGGAAGGTACGCGATTTATAGATACGATGAAGGGTATAATGTTAATCAAGGCTATCCGGTATAACAACAGGCCAATCAAAGAAATAATATCCCGCAACCGATTCCACAAAATCAAGTTCATAATGGAATCCCACAGTTCAATGCGGGAAATCAAAGAGTTAATGATCGGGGTGGGGACGATCAGCTGTAGTTTATGGATGGTGTCCCACAGGTTGTTCAAAGGGCACCAGTATGAGGAGTTGAAGGTCACTGTCGACCCGTCATTGTACCAAATTCATCGGCGATAGTTACACTGATTGGAAACATTAACTGACCTTTTGAGTTGAGGCTTCAATACTTAGGCCATTTGCCCGAGTTCTATGGAAAAAGGACTGAAGAGCCATACTTGCACATTGCAAGTTTTGGTCCAATTTGCCAAACTATAGGAGATTAGGTTTTACAAAGGACGAAGCTAAGTTAATGTTGCTCCAGCTCACCTTGAAAGATAAAGCACAACAGTGGTTTGCAACATTACCTCCGGGTAGTATCTACACTTGGCAAGAGATGCAGCAGGTGTTCTTGGAGGAGTATTATACTATGAACAGAACCAGTGAAGCTCGAGAATCAATCAGAGCTTTCCAACAGCATTCAGGGGAGACATTTAATGAAGCTTTCATGCGGTTCAAGGAGTTGTTAAGAAAATGTCCACATAATGGCATTCAGATCTGGGAACAAATCAAGGCATTCTATGATGGGTTACTTCCTGATGATGTAAGAGATATCACTGCCATCAGTAATGGTACGTTTCTCATAAACATCAAAGCTGCAGATTGGGCATACTTGGAGAGACAAAGTGCCACTTTTAAGAGACAGGCACAATCTAGCAGGAGGGCAAGATCGAGTTCAGCAGAGTCAGTCGATTATGAAGCTGAGGAACGGGTCGAGAAGTTGTGGCACCAAAACTTATTGCTTGAACGACAGATAGCTCAAATGAATATTGGAAAGGGGGTGAAGTTAAAGCCGCCAATATGTTTTCGGTGTGTACTGAGTGTGGAGAGTTAGGGCACCAAGTTGGAGAATGTGCTGTACTAGGTGGTCAGACCAACGAAGTGAATCAAATCTACGGTGAACGAAAGCAATATGATATGAAATCGAATACATATCATCCAGGTTTGCGAAACCACCCCAATTTTAGGTATGCTAATTCCGCCAATCAATTGAACCCCAATTTTCAGGTACCTAACCAAGGAGGTCAACAGTATCAGAATCGACAAGGAAATTACTAGCAAGGAGGTTACCAAAATCGGGGCCAATACAATCAAGGGCCTCAAGCTAACAACTAACAGCAAAATCAAGGCAACTATCAAGGGAGTTGGAGGAATCAAGGTAACTAGCAAGGTAATTCTTCAGGTGGTGGAGGTGATTCGAGTGATTCGAAGCTGGATGCAATCATGTCGTTCATGAAGGATATTCAGAAGGATAATGAGGTTAGAGATAAGACATCTATAGCAATGCAGAAGCAGTTGGGGTAATTAGCAGATGATATAGCCTAGTTGAGAAGAGACCCCAGAAAATTTCCAAGTACCACCACGGTCAACCACAACATCAAAGCAGTAGTTCAACTACCAAGAATGCGCGTGTAAACTAGGTATGTTTACTTAGTTCTGATAAAGTGTATGATAGTAAGGTTGGTACTCCACCACAATTTTTTGAGGGGGTGGTGGAGGATTGGGATGAAAATGAGGACGAGGAACATGAGCCTGAACCTGTAAGCCCTAAGAAATCTAATAAAACAACTTCTCAAGAAATAAATGATAGGGTATTAGAAAAGGCATCAAATAAGGCTACAAAAAGGGTGTGGGAGTTAAAACCAACCCGTTTCCTCAAGCTTTGGTAGAACCGGGAACTAAAACTACCAAAAGAGGCCCACAATAGGAAGAGATGTGGGAAGTTTTTAAGCAATTAAAAATCAATATCCCGTTGTTAGATGCGATAAAACAGGTTCCGGCTTATGCAAGGTATTTGAAGGACATGTGCACCCAAAAGCAGCAAAACAAATTACCAAAGAAAATTGATTTAACTGAAAATGTTAGTGCTGTTTTGTCAGGTGCCATCCCTCATAAAATCCGAGATCTAGGTGCCCCGTTAATTCCCATTCAAGTGGGTGATTTGAAAACGAGTCGGTCATTGCTGGACTTGGGAGCGAGTGTGAGTATTCTCTCTGGGAGTCTTTATGATCAATACGATTTTGGACCATTATAGAAAGCCGACACCACAGTAGTGTTGGCCGACTTGAATTTGAAACTTCCCTGGGGAATAGTGTGTGATGTCATTGTCAAAGTAGAGGGCTTTTACTACCCAGTTGACTTCTTGTTTTTAGACTATGTCTCAACTGATAAACTAAACAACCTAATGTTATACTTGGTAGACCATTTTTAGCAACTGGTAATGCTTTAATTAACTGCACAAATGGAATCGTTACATGGCATTTGGTAATCGAAAAGTCCGATTAAACGTGTTTTCCCGTACATCTGATTCTTTGGTTAGTGATGAATGCTTTATGGCGGATATCATTGACGTGTGTCATCCTCATGAACATGGGGACAACACAACAGAACATCTGTTATTTATGACAGGGAACAGGTTGAATTGTCAGACGGTTTGAACGAAGCTGAAAAGGAATTGAAGGTGATGACACTTAAAGACGGGAGACCCACTTGGACTCATCAAATGGAAAGTCTACCCGAGCACATCGATACGCATCTTAAGCCATCATTGGAATCACCTCCACAGGTAGAGCTGAAGCAGTTTTCGAAACACCTCAAGTACGCCTTCGTGGGAGACAATGACACCCTTCCGATGATCATTGCATCAAATTTGACAAAAGCTCAAGAAAAGGCCTTGATGGGGGTGTTAGTGTAGTATAGGGCAGCGGTTGGATGGACTATTGCAGACCTAAAGGGGATTAGTCCATCTATAGTGATGCACCGGATCATCACCGAAGAAGGTGCAAAGCCGGCGAGGGATGCTCAAAGACGTCTAAACCCGAATATGCGGGAAGTGGTGAAGAAAGATGTATAATATATCCTATTTCTGATATCACATGGGTTAGCCCAACTCACACGGTACCAAAGAAGGCAGGGATACAAGTTGTGAAAGGTGAAGATGGCGAACAGATTGCCACTCGGCCGGTAACCGGGTGGCGGATTTGCATTTACTACTGGAAGTTGAATGTTGCAACTTCAAAGGACCATTTCCCCTTGCCTTTCGTAGATCAAATCGTAGAGAAACTCGTAGATCATAAATTTTATTGTTTCTTAGATGGTTACTTAGGTTATAACCAGGTTGAGATACATCAAGAGGATCAACAGAGAACTACGTTTACGTAATGCCCCGGATTTAGGCGAATGCCATTTGGATTATGTAATGCCCCGGCCACCTTTCGAAGGTGCATGTTGAGTATCTTTTCAGATATGGTTGGGGATTCTATAGAGATCTTTATGGATGATTTCTCCATTTTCAGTATGTCTTTCGATTTGTGTTAAGATCAATTAATAAAGGTGTTAAAAAGATGTGTCGAGTCTAATTTGGTCTTAAGCTGGGAAAAGAGCCATTTTATGGTTGAAGAGGGGATCATGTTGGGACACGTGATTTCAAGTAGGGGAATTGAGGTAGATCACGCAAAAATTCAGGTTATTTCGACTTTAACACCTCCCACTTAAGTTAAGGGCGTCCGTTCCTTTCTAGGACACGCCGGGTTTTATAGACGGTTTATCAAAGGATTTTCTGTTATCACAAAACCATTGTGCAACCATTTGTTAAAAGATGTTACATTTGTGTTCAATAAAAAATGCTTAAAAGCTTTTAACAAATTAAAACAACAATTGATCGAAGCCCCCATTTTACAATCACCGGATTGGTCGCTCCTTTTGAAATCATGTGTGATGCGAGCGACTATGTGGTAGGGGTAGTGTTGGGACAACGGGTTGACAAGAAACCCGTGCCTATTTATTATGCAAGCAAAGCTCTTTCAAATGCTCAGTTGAATTACACCACTATTGAAAAAGAGTTGCTTGCGGTTGTTTATGCATTGGATAAGTTTAGGTCCTATTTGTGGGGTAGCAAAGTTGTTATCTATTCTAATCATGCTGCTGTCATGTACCTCATGGAGAAGAGGGACGCTAAACCAAGGTTAATCCGATGGATTTTGTTGTTGCAGGAATTTGACCTTGAAATTCGAGACAAGAAGGGTAGTGAAACGTCATAGCAGACCATTTATCACGGGTGGTGCATGAGATAGATGCACCGGATGTCGAAATCAATGAAAAATTTCCTGATGAACATATATTATCTGTTTCTACTAAACCGTGGTTTGCTAATTTCGCTAACTTTGCTGTTACAGGTGATATTCCGGAATTTTGGCCCAAAAAAAAGAAGCAATAGTTCGTAGCTCGATCTTTTTAAGGTTGGAGCTGATCAAATAATCCGACGTTGCATTCCGAATGAGGAGATAAAGTGTGTTTTAGAGTTGTTGCACGCGTCGACGTGCGGTGGACACTTCTGTCAGACCCCAACCGATGGCGGAAACAGCGGAGTGAGACGAAGAAAGATTGCTAATCACACGTATAATGCTAATTGTGACAATAGAATTAAAAATAGATTGATTTCATTCATAACAAAATGTTACAATACATGGAACTTGAAATACAACATGTTCAATACGAGAAAAACAATACAACAAACAGGTACAAAAACTTATACAACACATTAAAGCCTAAAACGTCTATATGTGTATCTAGGCATCATCACTACTTCAATTTCATAGCATCGTCATCATCAACCTGTAACATGTTAAAAAGTATAATTCAATACAAATATGCATTGGCGAGTATATAAGTTTTCATACATAGCATAAAACAAAAGGTTTAAACAATTCCACATGGCAAGCTTTTGATACAAGATAAACAATAAAATCGGTATGTGTTCGACTAATCAACCCAATGATGAAACTCAATAAGCTCATGACATAACCTCAAGAATACGGGTGGTGCGTTAATCCTATAGCGCTATATATGTCAAGGATTGGATCGTATGAAGTTAATGATAAGTCTAACACAAAACGTATAACCCCAAGTTTAAAGTATCAAGTAATCAAGTGTGCATGCATGTATAAGGAATGTTTGTGCATTTAGGAATAAAGTTTAAGTATAAGTTTATAGTTTAACATGTTACACCCCAAAAGGTGGTAAAAGAAAAAGGGGGTTCAAGTATACTCACAAAATTGCTAAGTCTTTCGATTATCCATGTATTGATGAGTTAATGAGATTAAGAGAACGAATGTCTTTGGTGTTGAATTTATGTGGGTGTTTAGAATCAGAATTAGAAATTTAAAGTAATAAAAGTATGTATATATGAAAGTAATATCTAAGTTCTAAGAGTTTGTTTATGACACCATATCAAGTGGTTTCATGGGTCCCAAATTGCCCATTGGAATCACACAAGTACTCTAGAATCTTAGCTTAGGTTTATGGTGATTAATCATAGCTTGATTAACACCACAAACTAAGTCATGTTTTTATATAATAATAGGTGTATTTATATGGTAATAATATATTCTAAACAATGTCCAATCAAGTATTGTCATGTAATATCATGTATTGTCAAGCATGGAGGTTTGAAGCCTCATTATATGATTCACCACTACACACACCATCATGAAGATGGTGGGATGGTCATGAATAACAAGAAAGTAAATCTAATCTAACAAGTTATAAAAATGTTCAAATGAAGGAGTGAAACTTAGTTTGGAAAACCAAGACTTCCATTTGTACACACTTCACAAGGCACAAGTTCATCATATGGAAGATGATGACTTGTGCTTGTTTTCATCATTCGATTGTCAAGTAAAAACAGAAAATAAGTGAGTGTTTGAACTCATAACTTTGATGGTAATCACCCTAATACAAACCCACAATCATAGACTTGATTGTGAGCTTAATGGGAACAAGAGTCCATCAAGTTATCAACATAAAAATGAATCATACGAATAAATAAAAACGGGTAGAATGTTTGTTGCACTTTGTGCCTCAAAAATGGTGAGGTTTCACCTTAGTTTGCTCAAGAAAACTTGTGAAAACCTTCCTAGAGATTATCCGAGTGTTAAGAAGAAAGAAATGCGAGAAAAATCGAAGTAGAAGTGAGTTAAAACTCACTTTTAATGGCTGAAGCTTTCTGATTTTGTTGCTGGAACTCAGCTATGATTAAGTGTGTTTTTGAGAGGCTTTAAGGGTTGGAAAATGTAAGGCCCGAACTTTAAATTAAACTAACAAGCTTTCATTTGACAAAGTTTGCAAACGGGTCGAATAATTTATAAGAAAAATCCCGCTCTTAACTTCTTGTTACTAACGAGATTATTACAAAAATTTATATAACCCAACGTTTCATAAAACTATTATCAAGTCTTCAACTACATATTCAACATCTACGACTATCGGGTTAGTTTACATACAAAAGACCCATTTACAAAATGTTTAACAAAAGTTTAGGTCACAACTAGTAGCTTTGCGGAAGCGTGCAACATGAGTGTGTTCGATCCAAGTAGCGCCATCCGTCAATTTGCTTTACCTACATTCAATCAAACAATTAAACATCTCAATTTAATAAATTCATAAGACTATAAATCATTAGTCAAACTACAAGAAGGCCTTTTTGATAAAAACCAACATTCGACACAAACTTCTTAACATGGCACATCGCTTCTTCTATCTCATTCAACATCTCTACATCGCGTATATGACTTACGTTAATCTATCACAAGTACACGACTTTGGATAAAGAACATTAACATTTTACATCAACACATGCTAGTAATATTTGTAAGCGAAGAACTTACCTTTGTCGTTCTTCGTTTGAGACTCGGAACGGCTTGAGCTTTCCTCCTTAATTCCTACAATCCATAATTACATACTTAGCTTGATGTCTTTCTTTCCATCCATTATCAATAGCTTCAATTTAACAACTAACTAACTCTCTATTCTAGCCATTTAGCAATAAAATCACATGATCAACTCATTCAAGCATTTTGACAAACACTTGGTGTGCATGCCATTAGATAAACATAAGGTACAAGTATTGTATGCATAACATAACTAGTTCATGACACTAACATCAATATCTTCAAATTTAAATCAAATCTCATACAACCTTTACCCTAATTCGATTCCACATAACATCATCTTGTTAATAACATCATTTATACTAATCTACATCACAGCTTCATGTTACAAACCACCACCATCCAATTCTAAGTGGGTTTTTACTTTTAACTATTAATTAGGTCGAATTCAAGCATAATTCAAGCTCTCTATGGAATTTCTAACACATGTTCATACTAGTTTCACATGAATTTCGAGTTATACTAAAAACCCATTTCATACATGATCATTAAATCATGAAATTCAACATACCTTTTGTAGAGAATTCTTAGATGGTTATGAATCTCATCACATGCACAAGATTTTGATCCTCATTCACCTTCAATTGGCTAAATTTCTAGTTGATAGTGAAGAGGTGGGTGTTGTTCTTCCTGCCCTCAATATCGACACACACATACACTCCACTAACTGACTAAATTTTGTTATAACATTCTCATTTACCAACTTTCACATTCAGCCCCTTATGTTTAGCTACTTATCAACTAATTACCCATCCTTTATTTAGATTTCTTGTTCTCATAGTAAACTTTGTTTATACTTCTTAGTTAGTTTTACTAACATGGTAAACAACATGCTATTATTAAAAGTCTAAGGTTACCATTTAATCCTAAGACTTCATACATGAATATTATATCAAAACATGTAATAATAAATTTTGGGGCGTTACAAGTCTATCCCCCTTAAAGAAGGTTTCGTCCCCGAAACCTGATTTACGTACCGAATAAGAACGGGTAGAACTTCCTCATTTCATCCTCCGGTTCCCAAGTGAGATCCGATCCCTTTCTATGTTGCCATTGAACTAATACTTGCTTGATTTCCTTGTTGCGAAGAATCTTCACCTTGGTATCCTTTATAGCTACTGGTCTTTCTATGTAGTTCATTCTCTCATCTACTTCGATGTCTTCGAGAGGCACGTGAGCCGTTACATCCGAAAAACACCTTCGTAATTGTGACACATGGAAGGTGTTGTGGATCCCTTTTAATGTCGAAGGCAATTGTAACCGGTAAGCTACTTTTCCCACCCGGGCTAAAATCTTGAATGGTCCGATGTATCGGGGACCCAACTTTCCTCATTTACGGAATCTAATTATGCCTTTCCATGGAGACACCTTCAAGAACACTCGATCCCCCACTTGGAACTCATAATGCCGCTTCTTTTTATCTGCATAATACTTTTGTCGGTCTTGCGCTGCTTTTAATCGAGCCCGTACCATGTCAATCTTTTCATTAGTTATAGCTACTACATCCTTAGGAGCGAGTTCTCTTTGTCCCACTTCTCCCCAACAGACGGGGGTTCTACACTTTCTCCCATACAGCATTTCATACGGCGCCATTTTTATGCTACTTTGGTAGCTGTTGTTATACGAGAATTCCACTAACGGCATATGTTCATCCCAACTTCCCCCGAAATCCATCACGCATGCTCTCAACATATCCATAAGAGTTTGGATGGTCCTTTCGGATTGACCATCCGTTTGTGGATGATACGCGGTACTTATATGCAATTGTGTGCCCATTTCTTCGTGAAATTTCTGCCAGTAGCGGGAGGTAAATCGCGTGTCCCGATCTGACACAATAGAGACGGGCACACCATGGCGAGAAATGATTTCATCTACATAAATTTCCGCCAACCTTTTCGAGGAATAAGTCTCCCGTATAGGTAGAAAATGGGCGCTTTTGGTAAGTCGGTCAACAACGACCCATATTGCATCATGCCCTTTTCTCGTTCTAGGAAGTTTAGTCACAAGATCCATGGTTATATCTTCCCATTTCCATACCGGGATTTCTAAAGGTTGCAATTTTCCATAGGGTTTTTGATGTTCCGCCTTTACCTGAGAACATGTCAAGCATTTAGATACATACTTAACAATGTCACGTTTCATTCCCGGCCACCAATAGTTTGCCTTCAAATCTTGATACATTTTAGTGGCTCCCGGATGGACCGAGTAACGGGATTTATGCGCTTCCTCCAATAACAAGGCCTTTGCTTCACAATAACGTGGTATCCACACTCGCCCAAACCTTGTTCTTAGCCCACTTGCATTTGCCTCAAGTTCATTTTCAAATCCTTTCGTTCTTTCACCTTTCGGGTCACCTTTATTCAAAGATTCGTCTTGCGCCTTTCTTATTGTTTCAAGAAGGTTTGGTGTAACTATCATTCTCATCGATTTCACTCGAATGGGTGGTGGGTATTCTTTCCGGCTTAGTGCATCCGCCACAACATTAGCTTTTCCCGGATGGTAAAGAATGTCGCAGTCGTAATCTTTGATCAATTCTAGCCACCTTCGTTGCCTCATATTGAGATCTTTCTGTTCAAAGAAGTATTTAAGGCTTTTGTGGTCTGAATAAATAGTACACTTTGTTCCAAACAAATAATGCCTCCAGATTTTTAAGGCAAACACTACCGCCGCCAATTCTAAATCGTGGGTTGGATAGTTAATTTCATGCTGCTTAAGTTGTCTTGAAGCGTAAGCAACAACCTTGCCTCGTTGCATCAAGACACAACCCAACCCTTGATGAGATGCGTCCGCATAAACTACTAAATCTTCTGTTCCTTCTGGCAGCGTTAAAACGGGAGAGCTTGACAGTTTCTCTTTTAGTATTCGAAAAGCCTTCTGTTGATCATTGCCCCATTCAAACTTTTCTTCCTTCTTTGTCAACTTGGTTAAAGGGAGGGCTATTTTAGAGAAATCTTGGATGAATCTCCGATAATAGCCGGCTAACCCGAGGAAACTTCTTACTTCATTAACATTCTTTGGGGGTACCCATTTCATTACCGCTTCCACCTTAGAAGGATCCACCAAAATTCCTTTCTCATTAATTACATGGCCTAAAAACTGCACCTCCCTGAGCCAAAACGCACATTTGGAAAATTTTGCATATAACTTTTCCTTTCTAAGCGTCTCGAGTACCTTGCGTAGATGACTCGCATGTTCCGACTCGCTACGAGAGTATACTAGAATGTCATCAATAAATACTATGACGAATTGATCTAGCATATTTCGGCATACTCGATTCATTAGATCCATAAAAGCGGCCGGCGCGTTAGTTAACCCAAATGACATTACTAAAAATTCATAATGTCCATATCGGGTTCTGAACGCGGTCTTAGGTACGTCTTCATCCCTTACTCGAACTTGATGGTAACCTGATCGCAAGTCAATTTTTGAGAACCAACTCGCCCCTTGTAATTGGTCAAAAAGATCATCTATTCTTGGGAGGGGATATCGGTTCTTTACCGTGAGTTTGTTGAGCTCACGATAGTCGATGCACATTCTCATCGACCCATCCTTCTTTCTAACGAACAAAACAGGCGCTCCCCACGGGGATACGCTAGGGCGTATGAAACCTTTGTCAAGAAGTTCTTGCAATTGAGCCATCAATTCCCGTACCTCCGTGGGTGCCAACCGGTAAGGGGCTTTGGCTACCGGTTTGGCATTTGGTTCCAACTCGATACGAAATTCGACTTCCCGCTCGGGAGGAAGTCCCGGCAATTCATCCGGAAACACATCCGGGTATTCGTTCACTATCCTAGTATCTTCAATTCTTAAGGTACCTATTTTTGTATCGACAACATAGGCTAAAAATGCTTTACTCCCCTTCTTCAGGTACTTAACTGCTTCTAATATAGTACAAAATTTTGCCCCTACTTCCCTTTCCCCATGAATGGTTACTCGTTTCCCTTTAGGAGATGTCACATGAATAATTTTGCTTTCACATAATATTTCCGCGCGATAACGGGACAACCAATCCATTCCTACCACTACCTTAAATTCCCCTAAAACCATGGGAATCAAATCAATATCAAAATCTTCATCATCTATAGTAATTCTACAACCTCTACATATTTCGTGCAAAAGGTAACTCTTACAATCGGCAATTTCTACTTCGAGAGGTGCACACATTCTTTCTATCATGAATAAATGGGAACATGCAAACTCACTAGAAACGAATGACCTACTAGCTCCGGTATCGAATAATACATATGTGGGTATAGAGTTTATCATATAGATACCTGAGACTACATTCGGGTGAGCCCTTGCTTCCTCCGCGGAGATTTGGAACATTCTTCCCTTAGCCCTTGCAGGTTCTTCTTTCTTTCCTTCTTTCTTCACCCCTTGTTTAAGCTTTGGACAATCAGCTTTCACATGGCCCGATTCGTTACAATTGTAGCACACCCTCTTGGGATTCGGACAGTTATAGTACGGGTGCCCTTCTTGTCCGCAATTGTAACATCCCTTCTTTCCCAATAAACATTCACCCGAATGAGGTTTTCCACATGTCTTACATCGTGGAAACCCTCCCTTGGAGGCTTCTTTCTTCCCTTGATCATGCATCTTAGGTTTCTTGGAAGAGCCTTGTGTTGATCCCTTCTCGGCTTGCCTTTTCTCCCCACGTTCATCTTGCCTCTTTATCTCGATTTCCCTATCCCTTGCTAGATCAATGATCTCGTCCAAAGTTTCACATTTAGAAGGAGTGATAAACTCTCGAATTTCAGCCTTAAGCATGCCATGGTAACGGATAATCTTCTTCCTCTCCGTTCCAACTATTTCTTCACAAAACTTCAATTGATCGAGGAAAGTGTTCGTGATCTCATTGACTGATTCATCCCTTTGTCGGAGTCGGAGAAAGTCTTCTTGGATTCGATCCACAGCTGATTGTGGACAATGGTACTTGATAAAAGGTTGTTTGAATTCTTGCCAAGTTAAAGTTTGAACTCGATTCTCTCCGATCTCCTAACTATACGAGTCCCACCAATCCTTGGCCCTTCGTAAAAGTTGCCCCGTAGCAAACATGACTTGATCTTCCTTGTCACAATGACTTCGAATAAACACCCCTTCCATGTTAGCAATCCATCTTTGGCATTCGATGGGATCAATCTCTCCATTATAAGTAGTAGGCTTACATGCCATGCAATCCTTGTAGGTGCACCGTCTTGCTTCCTTCTTGCCTTGAATCCCAGTTAACATCTCTTTCAACTCATCTATCTTACTTGTTATCATAGTCTCCACCGTGCTTAATACTTGACTTTCCACCTCTTGAGCTAGCTTCGAAACATTCACATCAAACGCCTTCGTTACTTCATCCGAAACTACCTTGTTTAACTCATCTCGAGTCATTCGTTCCGCGGTATCCGGGTTCCTTCCACTTGCCATCTACAATTAAACATTCGTGTCAAACATTTTTACATTCATCCTTCTATTAGTCAATCATCATTTTAATAATTCATTCTCGTAGGTCATAATTTCATCAAATCTTTCTCTATAAACATTCTAATCGTATTACTTATTTCATTCGTTCGCGTACGTATCTTCCCATGCATTCATCATGTAACATGATCGTTATCTTGAACTCCTAGTTTCACAATTCATTGAAGTGTTTCTAGAGTTTAACGAACGTTAAAGTTGGAATTAGGAACCTTATTGTGCTTAACAAACAATTTTCAGCAAGTTGATCAAAGGGGGACCCGTCGCCGACGGCATATAAGCCCGTCGCCGACGGGCTCGGGATAACCCCGTCGGTGAGTGTCACCCGTCGACAGTAAGTTAAGGCGTCGGCAGAATAGGTGCCGTCGCCGACGGGCTCTCTGATGCTGAAACGCTGTTTTAACAAAATTTTACTCCCAGGTCCTATCTTCCAACCCGAGACGGTCCTGGGCAGTCCCGAACCCTCCAATGGCATCTCATAATGTCCCAACCCAGGTTATACTTACAATTCAACCATCACCCATTCCCGTTTCTATCTAGATGCATGACTCGAAATCCTTAAATTAAAGTTCACTTACTTGCGTGGCGCCTTGGAACGAACACACCTTCACCCGAGCTTTCAGTTTGAGTTCGAGCACGCTCGAATCTCTCAAACCTAGGCTCTGATACCAACTTGTAAGGCCCGAACTTTAAATTAAACTAACAAGCTTTCATTTGACAAAGTTTGCAAACGGGTCGAATAATTTATAAGAAAAATCCCGCTCTTAACTTCTTGTTACTAACGAGATTATTACAAAAATTTATATAACCCAACGTTTCATAAAACTATTATCAAGTCTTCAACTACATATTCAACATCTACGACTATCGGGTTAGTTTACATACAAAAGACCCATTTACAAAATGTTTAACAAAAGTTTAGGTCACAACTAGTAGCTTTGCGGAAGCGTGCAACATGAGTGTGTTCGATCCAAGTAGCGCCATCCGTCAATTTGCTTTACCTACATTCAATCAAACAATTAAACATCTCAATTTAATAAATTCATAAGACTATAAATCATTAGTCAAACTACAAGAAGGCCTTTTTGATAAAAACCAACATTCGACACAAACTTCTTAACATGGCACATCGCTTCTTCTATCTCATTCAACATCTCTACATCGCGTATATGACTTACGTTAATCTATCACAAGTACACGACTTTGGATAAAGAACATTAACATTTTACATCAACACATGCTAGTAATATTTGTAAGCGAAGAACTTACCTTTGTCGTTCTTCGTTTGAGACTCGGAACGGCTTGAGCTTTCCTCCTTAATTCCTACAATCCATAATTACATACTTAGCTTGATGTCTTTCTTTCCATCCATTATCAATAGCTTCAATTTAACAACTAACTAACTCTCTATTCTAGCCATTTAGCAATAAAATCACATGATCAACTCATTCAAGCATTTTGACAAACACTTGGTGTGCATGCCATTAGATAAACATAAGGTACAAGTATTGTATGCATAACATAACTAGTTCATGACACTAACATCAATATCTTCAAATTTAAATCAAATCTCATACAACCTTTACCCTAATTCGATTCCACATAACATCATCTTGTTAATAACATCATTTATACTAATCTACATCACAACTTCATGTTACAAACCACCACCATCCAATTCTAAGTGGGTTTTTACTTTTAACTATTAATTAGGTCGAATTCAAGCATAATTCAAGCTCTCTATGGAATTTCTAACACATGTTCATACTAATTTCACATGAATTTCGAGTTATACTAAAAACCCATTTCATACATGATCATTAAATCATGAAATTCAACATACCTTTTGTAGAGAATTCTTAGATGGTTATGAATCTCATCACATGCACAAGATTTTGATCCTCATTCACCTTCAATTGGCTAAATTTCTAGTTGATAGTGAAGAGGTGGGTGTTGTTCTTCCTGCCCTCAATATCGACACACACATACACTCCACTAACTGACTAAATTTTGTTATAACATTCTCATTTACCAACTTTCACATTCAGCCCCTTATGTTTAGCTACTTATCAACTAATTACCCATCCTTTATTTAGATTTCTTGTTCTCATAGTAAACTTTGTTTATACTTCTTAGTTAGTTTTACTAACATGGTAAACAACATGCTATTATTAAAAGTCTAAGGTTACCATTTAATCCTAAGACTTCATACATGAATATTATATCAAAACATGTAATAATAAATTTTGGGGCGTTACAAGTCTATCCCCCTTAAAGAAGGTTTCGTCCCCGAAACCTGATTTACGTACCGAATAAGAACGGGTAGAACTTCCTCATTTCATCCTCCGGTTCCCAAGTGAGATCCGATCCCTTTCTATGTTGCCATTGAACTAATACTTGCTTGATTTCCTTGTTGCGAAGAATCTTCACCTTGGTATCCTTTATATCCTTTATAGCTACTGGTCTTTCTAACGAACATTCCGGAACTAATATTTTATTTTAGTGATTGGCATGAGAAAAATCCATTTGTCGCGCAATTTGAATCGTTTTTCGCGTTCATGCGTGTTTCGTCGTAATTAAGCAAATAACGCGTTCGTACGACCAAACGAACCGACATCCGACATATTTTTGAGCATGTTTTATATCCTCTATGTTTAGGTATCATAAAAGAGCCTTAAAGTTGGCTTAACGGGCCTTAAACATGTCAAAATGAGCCTTAGAAGCATGCAGGGACCAAAACTACAATTATTAAAACTTATTGCTGAACTGGATCTCAGGCGGCCAGCGTAAGCCCCCCCTTGAACCTTACGTGGCCGGTGTAAAACTGCCAGATGTGCAGAATGTTGTTTACAGCCATTTCCAGCCTGTTCCAGCCATTTCCAGCTCTTGCAAATGGTATTTTCAATACTATGGGCTCATATTAGGGGCTCCCATGGTTTTAGAAAACAATGGGTGCACATGTACGGTTGTGATCAAAGCTCGTATTACGATGAACGATCTTAACGGTTGTGAAAAAACTATAAATAGCCCACCCCCACTTCACTTGAACTCAAAATATCTGATCTATTTGCTCTAAGTTGGGGCTTAGCACCTCATACCTGAGCAAGTTGGATCTAGATTTCCATTCTTAGACCCTTTGTAAGTCCTCTTTCGTTCTTTTACGCGTTTTTAGCGTGAAAGTCAAACTTTGTTTGACTTTCTGCTTTAACCAGTTTATGGTCAACACGAAGTTCGTTTGAACTTCATAATGTGAGCGTAATCATGATGGTTTTAGTCTCTTATGACTATACCTACTGATTACCACGTTATCTAGGCATAGTGGCGAGTCGTGGTTTCAGCCAAAATACGTATTCTTGCGTATTTTGTAACCAAACTACTTTTAGGTATCAAAACCGTTTGTTTTGATACCAAACCTGTTTTCAAACCTCGCTAAACGTGTTTAAACATGTTTAGCTCGTCACTTTAGGTTTAGTGCTTATGTAGGGTCGTAAGGTAAGCGGTCTAAACAACCGCTTATACTTTCGAACCCGACCCGTTTGGTCGATCATTAGGATCCGACCAAACACATTAGGTGACCATAGTTGTTTAGGGAATAACCTTCCAATGTTATACCTTATGGTCACTTCGTTTAGTTAGTTGTTTGATAGGTAATTGTTATGCCTTAGGAAAATGACCAAAATGCCCTTTTTACGCATAAATTCACTTTAAGCATATGTAACCTAAATTTTCACATCTAAACTGATTAGGTAACATTATTAAACATGTTAAGGCATATAATACTTGTCATAGGACTAGTTAGGCGGTCCGAACGCGTTTTACGCGAACGATGCGGTAAAGTAGCGTAAGCTACCTAAACGGGTCGTAATGGGTCATAAGCACTTAGGATAGGTTTCGTTTTAGAATGTAGCCTTTGTTAAACTATATCACATGAGTCCCTACACTCATTTGTTTTATGAAACCTCATTTTATCCGATCCTCCAATTTAGGTCCGTTTATTAACATAGTTACCTATATTAGGTGTCGTTTGATTCCGTGATCCCTCTAGCTTTGCTTGGTTGTTGTTCAAGACGTCTAAGCACCCTCAAGTGAGTACATAGACCCCTCTTTTACTGTTTTTCAAACATTCTGGGGTGAAACACATGTGCCTACTTGTTACTTTCATGCTTTCCATGTTTTCATATCATATACTTGCTATGTTCATTAGTACACTATTAGTACATGATTTCATTATGTTTTTGCTATGTATGTCCATTTAGTGCATACCTAGTACATCGTTTTAGATTACATTTTATGCTATGTATGTCCATTTAGTGCATACTTAATACATCGTTTTTCATTACATTTCATGCTATGTATGTTCATTTGTTGCATACTTAGTACATTTGTTTCACATCACATGCTATGTATGTCCATTGTTGCATACTTAGTACATTTGTTTCACATCACATGCTATGTATGTCCATTGTTGCATACTTAGTACATTATTTTACATTTCATTTCATGCTATGTATGTTCATTTGTTGCATACTTAGTACATTTGTTTTTCATCACATGCTTACGTTTTGGTATGATATTTAGTTTGTTTAAATGGCTCAAAAATACATTAATTAACATTAGCTACGCCGTTCGTTAGTAGGTAGTGGTACCATAGGAATTGACAACTCCCGTTCCTGACATCCTAGGTATGTTTGGATGGAAGGAATGACCGAATTCGATAAACATAACTCAGATAAACCTTTAATTTGTTTAAGGGTTTATCGCCACAGTCTCAAGGCTTGAATGTATGCATTTTCACAATACCGCATAAATGTTTGTATCAGTAAAGCATGCATTATTTTACAAAACATAAATTTTGATTATAATTTAACAAATGTATTGTTTTGTACATTTCTTCCTTATAAGGTAGAGTAAATGCTTTTAATCAATAAAGGCTTTTATTCACTCTACATTACATTTGTTTACACAATAACATTTCAACATTTGTTTAAACATTACATTTAGTTATACATGAACATTTTTACATTTGTGGTTTGTTTGGGTAAGTGATTTAAGTAACGAGACGTGTGTAATATGATAAAAGCATGGTGGATACGCTGCTTGTACTTCCAATATATAAGTGCTTTTATGATATTACATATCGTAGCGTTATTTAAACCATTTAAATTTTGACATATTACATTTTACACAATTAACATATCTTTACAAAACATTGTTTTACAAATAACACATTTTATATAAATTCATTTTTACTTGATTATTTACATAACCATACATATTCTTTTATATCATCTGTTTCCTTATCGATTTTTATATAATTTATAAAACAAAAACATTTTTCAAGGTTCATGACTACTTTTGTTAAACATTTTCTTTAAACTTACAAGTCATAAATCCTATTATAATAAAACCTATGTATCTCACAGACATTTTTATGCTGGCGTACTTAATTTCACACGTGTTTCAGGAAATGATGCATAGGATTGATCAAGATACACTTAGGTAGACTCGGGCCTTAGTGACAATAAAAGATGCAAGACTAGTTATTTATGTTATGCTTCCTTGTTGTTAAGACATTGTAACTCTTTTAATCAATAAAACAAAATTTCAAATTTCCTTGTTTTAAGAAACAATGATTCTGTTACAACACTCCCCGACGTTTCCGCCACGATTTGTTGTTTTTCGTGGTCGGGGTGTGACAGAAAAGTTGGTATCAGAGCTCATGGTTATAGGGAATTAGGTTCTTAGTAATGCTTTGACCTGGTCTATAACCTTCCTAGGACCCTAAAGCGAGTTTACTTGCGTTTAGTCATAAAACAATACCGTCACCTATCCTTAGGCGACAACCACAACAAGAACATAAATTTCGAATCCTCTTTGAAAACCAATCATCTGTTCTAGGATGATAAATTACTAGGTTTTGAACCCTCTAAGTTTTCAAAATCTCGTCAAAGTTTGGGTCTTATAATGAGAACACGTGCAAACTGGAAGGGTGAATGCCTGTACTCTGAGTTTTCTGTCTAAGGCTAGAGTGTTCGTACAAATCCGCAATATCGGACCAGTCACTCTTACCTGGGAACTCTTGGGGTGAGTGTTCACATATAGGCAAGCATGTCTTCAGTGATACATTAATATGACCCGCTTACTTTGATTTGTCACCATCTCATTTGTTTGCCTTAGGTAACAAACAAATGATCGCAATTTTTATGCGTTGTCATTCTGTTTTGATTATCCGATAACATTTCACTTGTTTCCTCCTATGTCTTTCAGTTCTTCCCGAATGTCTCTTCATCGCAGCGACACTCAAATATCCGAGCAAACTGCCAAATTTTCCCAGCGAATAAGCGAAGTAATCCTGAAGTCTATGGATTTAGGTATCGCCATGTCTCGTCTCAATAATGAAGCCACCCAAGAAGCATCGAAAGAAGCAGAAGCCAAGCCTTCGAAACGGTCAAGGAAGCGTAAAGCTTCAAAGAAACCTGCAGCAGTTGCACCAAATCAAGCGGGACCTAGCCAGGTGGCAGCACCACCAGCCAAGAAGTGGTACAAGGGAACTACTCCCTTATGCAATCAATGCAACTGTCATCATCCAGATCAAACACCATGTTTCAAATGTACCCATTGTGGACGATGGGGACATTTGGTTGACATATGCTGCTTCGCTATCCAAAACAAAGTTGATGCAAATCGTGCTGCTACTCAACTCCGAGCCAACCCTGCTCAAGCTTACTTTCCTCCTGGATCGTGCTGCAACTGTGGCAAGATGGGTCATTTCGTGAATAAATACCCAAAGCTTGCCAATGCAAATCCAACCCACGGATAAGCATTTGGCTGATTAGAAGAAACAACTGCTTTAAATAATTTGAATCTTCTGCTCTTGTATCTTTTGTTGAACCCTGAAACAATTTGCTTTGTTTATAAATAAATTGTTGATCACAATTCTGATGTACAGGTGTAGTTACATATGTGGATGGCATTTCCCTACGATACCTACATCAAAGAACTACGTTCTTTAAACAAACTATGCTTGTGATTCCCCCTTTCATGTGATCACTCATGATTTTCTAAAAAAATTTAAGTACTCGTTTCATTCTAAGAGACGAAGTACAGAAAATAAAGTGACATTACGAGTAATCGTGCATTTTGCACATCTGTGCCTTTAAATCCTTGGTTTGTTAACTAAGGGTATTCCTCAATCTCATACTCATAATCATTACATTCTGGTTTTCATAACAACATGCATAGCATAAGTTTTCAAAACAACCTTTATGATTTCAAAACATTCCATATAGTTTGAAAACATTTTTAACATAGTATATTTACTTAATATATCAGGTGCATGATTTCAAAAGCATCATTCATGTTTTCAAAAACCTTATACATAATTTCAAAATTCATCTCGCATGATTTTAAAACATTTTATAAAAATACTTATCTAATACACCTACTTTATGATTTCAAAGGTATTATGTAAGGTTTCAAAAACATTAAACATATTTAAAAAAGAACCCCATGCATAGTTTTCAAAAACATTTTCTCATGCATTGACTTAACCTTCAAATTCTACTTCATATGTCGCCTTGGCATATCTAGCACCTCAACTTCATAAGCATTTTACTTCATGTTTCAACTTTAGCACGTCTAGTGCAAGTTTTTGAAACGCCCCCTGCTTTTCAAATCCCAAAATCCATATGGGATCTTCTTACATTCACAATTAGATCCTTGTGGATGGTTACCGCTCAAATCAGAGTCCTTCATTGGATTCCTTGTATGCCTTAATTCGAACATTTCGATTCCTTATAATCGAAATCGAATTTTCTTTTTAAAATCTCCCTATCTTTATAGTTAGATTCTTGGAAAATATTTAAAGTGCCAATAAAAAAATCCACGGATTGGATACCTGGTGTGCTTTAAATACATGTGCACAATTAACAAAACAAATTAACAAAATGATAACAAATTAAAGATCAAGATAAACAATTTTGTGGTTATGTGATTATGTGTTATGTGTTTTCTTTTGTGTTTTTGTTTTCATTATCCAAATCCTCGTAGAATCTTCCATATCTTCATGTGAAAGATTCATAGTAAGATATCCAAAGGTACTACCCTAAATCCTTAATGCGCTTCTACGTAAACGTTAAGACCCTTGGATTATATAGTACCATTCCATAATTCAAAGAGACCCCTTTGAGTGGTCTAAGTCAAAAGATTGATTCAGAATCTGGTTAAAAATGACATGTGATGATATAAGCTGAAAAGACTCCTTGGTAGTCTATTTAAATCATTTATTGATTCAATTAAAAAGGAACCTAGGATGGTCTAGTAACACTCATCTGTAGGATTGTTTTACCGATCAAAATGAGTCGTTCAGAGGCGTTCTACTCAATATGAAAGGCGAAAACAGACATATCGAGTTCTATTCAGCTAGAGATTCACTTTAAATGTCTTTCTGATTGATTTGACAAAGTTTTACAGCGAAACGACACTTCGGCAGCACTTCAGCTCCGGAATACACCTTCGTAATTTCGTACCAAATGACAAGACACTAAGGGTATTTATAGATGAAGTAATTTCGTTCGAACAGGTTCACACGAAATCAGCTTCATGCGAAATCAGTATCTCGTACGAAATTACAATGTAATTTCGTGCGAAATTACTTGACCTATTTCAAGCGAAATTATCCTCTTGACATGTTTTCTCGTATTTCGTGCCCTGATCTATCTAAACAAATACAAGACTCGATACAAGATGAAGTCGACAGACACATGCACCAACATACTCCCCCTCGAATGTTGACGAGTCTTTAGTGTCGAGTCTTCAACATCTTCAGTCTTTATCAGTCTTTCTGCTCTTCCTGAAGTTTCTGACAGTGTAAAACATCCTCAATCTTTTCTCTTCTTCTTTTCATCTCCAGGATCTCCACCTGGCTCTATACAACTTCAGACTCCCCCTTAAATTATGCTTGGGATCGCAGCCTGGCTTCCACAGATTCAAGATCGGAACCTGGCTCACATCCTGCACACTCTTAACCCAGAAATATATTTCACAAATTTAACATTTGATAAATTTATAATTCATTTGCAGTAATTAATCAAACAATGAATGATATTACAATGTTAATATCTAATGAACCACTTGAAAGCAAAACATTCAAAATCTTTTCCATTTTAAATAGACTCCCCCTCACGAAATGTTCATCATGTTCAGCACTTGGAATTTTGAAAATCAGCTCTTCAACATCAGTTGTCGAAAATCTTTTTGGATTTTTCAAAATTATGCTAAAACACACTAAAAATCTTTTTGAATTATGATATAAAATAAAATGCAGTAAAGAAATATTTAGAGACAATATTTTTATGAGTTTGTGTAAGAGGATTATATCAGTTTATGAGACAAATCACTAACACCGTTAAGCTTTAAACATTTTAAGTTCTAAACGATTCACTTAGATTTTCAGTATACTGATCCACTTAAATTTTCACACAAAGTTCAACTGTTTCGAGATACAAGATTAATGTTTTAAGCACTTAAACTTATTCATGTGTCCCACCTCAGAATATACTCCCGTATCCAGATCCCAATATTCAGTCTTACAGGTGAGTATACCTAGATGATATCTGTAAAGGGTTAAATGCGAGGGCCGTGAGAGCTTAGGCTATTGCTTTCGCAAAATCAGAGAGATGGCGACTTCGGCTTATGGTGTGTTCCCTTTAGAGAATCTTTTCTTCAACAACACATGATTAGCATTTTTCAATGTTTCATCGTTTTTTGTACTGAGGGTGGTGCTATATTTCAAGCATGCGAAAAGTATTATACGGGGACTAGGCCATTGCTTCCGCAAAATGAGAAGTCCCGGGATAATACCCCAGATATCACTGAGTATAAAGACCTAGTATCTCAGAAGGAGGGACCTTTCAAACAAGATTTCGGGGGTTACCCATATATCCGAGAGATGTTACCCACGATACAAGTAAGTTTGATATTTAGGTTTATATCTCGACACAATCTACTAAATGTGCAAAAACCTACTGGCATATCATCAGTGAGACCGTTTGTCACATATTAACTTTCCAATTCTTTAGCATGTTGTGATCGTCCACTGATGTACTATCATTTCCTCTTTTTACAACAAAACTCTTTTTTTTATATCATGTTTTTGACTTTTTCAAATTTTGAAATGTTTTTGGATTTTCTGAAATTTCTTACTCCCCCTAAAATGCAAAATCATTTAAAGAAAATTTGAAAACAAACTATACAAGTAAAATGACAAACTGATATCAAATCGCTTCAAATCGCCATCCACTTGGCATAAACAATCAGAACTCCCCCTTACAACAAACTATTTTCCCATTATGATTTCAAAACACTTAAGTTTTTTTTAATCAAATGGTTTTTCCGGAAAATTAGTTTTGTTGCTTTTATAAAACCAATTGTAGATAAGGGGATCAATTCATCACCTTGTTCTTTCAACCACTTGAAACATTTTACATTTTTAAGATCATCCAATATCACCACTTGTAGAAAATCAAGTACAACTTAATGTCCCTGATTTACCACTTGTAAGTCATAACCAATAATCACTTAAATAAACCTTCACAAACACATTTTACCAAGAATGATGCCGATTCCTGCTTCACACTTACCAACCTGGAAGCTCCGGCAAGTCATACTTCTCACATATGAAAAACAGACATCCAAGCTTCACCAAACTTGGATGTTACCTCCTCATCTGCACTCGGGGTTTAAGTTGCTTTCTTTGTTTCATAAAATTCTTTAACCCCTTTAACTTTCCCATCGACCGTCTTCCCAAAAATCTTTTTCACATTTCCATTAAAAACCTTTTCGACATCAAATTCTTTCTTCTCAGAATAAAATTGATTCGAAATCTCAACATTTCCATTTTTCTAAAATTTTTAGCCCTCAATGGTGGAAAATTGACATCATCCATTGGAGGTACTGATGTTTCAATTTTTAGCTCAACTTGTGGCTCCTCTGATTTTGTGGAATCAGATTCATCGCCAGATTTCACATCAGATTTCTTAACAATCCATTTCTGGTTGTCAAGATTAACTCTTCTTTTGTAAAATCTTTTTGAACATTCACCAACTTCATATGTTGAATTTTTAAACACTTTAAATTTTTCAGTTGGTGGTTCGGTTTTGTCAACAACTTTTTCTTTGAGTTTAGAAACAACTTCCTGTTTTGTGTTGGTAGCCATTGGACAATTCCAGGCAATGTGACCAACTTCTTGACATCTGTAACAAGTCCTTGTCTCTTTTCTCTGATAAACTCCATTCTTCTCATTTTTTTTTTCAGCAAAGAACTCTTTATTTGTTTGCTTGCAGAATGAGCTCTTTTCTTCCTCCTCAGAACTTAACCCTGAAACAAATACTGTTTTTGTTTTAGAAATTTTCTCATTTTTATAATTTTTCGGTGAAATAAATCCTAGACCTTTGTTTTTGTAATTACCATTATGGTTTGGTCTCTTTTGAAAACCAGAACCAGAATTGTAACCCTTTTTCTTGTTTAAACGTTGTTGAACTCCTGAGGTGTAAGATTTAGGTTTTTCAGAAAGATTTTAATCTTTTATTTCTGAAATATTAATTTCTGTTAGTTTGAAAACCTTTTTGATCATTTCAGTGTTAACACCTCTTATTGGAAATTCCTCATTAGAATATAATTTGTCTGAATCATTCAAAGTATATGCCACTTTGATTGGTTCGTCATTCAAATTAGATTTTGATAACAGGAATTCTTTATTATACACTCTTTTAACCGATAGTTTTGAACAGTTGATCGACGAACTCGAACTTTCTGACTCAGACTTTGACTCTGACTCTTCATCCTTATCCAACATCTGATCGACCACTTTCTTTATTAATTCAGACTCATGATTAGTGTCAGACGATGTAAATGTGACATCAATGTTTTCTGGTAAATCTTCGGTTGTTTCGGACTTTAACTTTATATTGACTGCCTTTTTGACTTGCTCCTCATTTGGTTTTCTGGGAGAATAACCTTCCAAATTAGAGGTGGACACTTGTTATAATTTGCACTTTGTTTCTTACCAGTATCCTTTTCTTCAGGCTTTTTGTCTTGAAATGCTTCAAAACCTGCAACAGTTGGATAAATTCGATCAATCAAATAATCAGAACTAGAATAACTTTGCAGTAAACGTCTAATTCTTTCGTTTTCAATCCTTTCTGTCTCCAACTCTTGCTTCAGCTTTGCACATTCTTTAATGTAATGATTAATGGTCTTCTGCTTTGTCATCATCACAGCATTCTTCATTGTCAACGCATCTTCTCTTTCGGAATTTGTCTTTTGCAAACCAGTTACTGTTCTGTTCAAAACATCATACGATTCCTTCACATAATTGAGATTGAACAATAAATTTTCTTTTATCTTATCTTGCTCATTTAATTTTTCATCTTTTTCTTCACACTGCTTGCATGACTCCAAACACTTTAAGCATGGTTTTGTGACTTCAACAATCTTTTCTACTTCGATGATCTTTTCAACTTCAATCACTTTTTCAACTTCAACTACTTTTTCAACAACTTCAATTATCTTTTCAGCAATTTCAATTTCTTTTACATCTTCAACAACCTTTTCCGCAACTGCTATCTTCTCATCATCAACTACCTTCTCAACAATTTCAACTTCATTTTCAACAAACTCAACTCCTTCACTCTTTTTAGACTTCTCTTCCTGTGCAACTGTCTCTCTTTTTATATGTTTCTGAATCTTTGTTGCAAGTTTCTCCTTTAGCTTTTCAACACAATCTGCAAAATAAAATTGAAAACTTTCAGAAGATAAATGAGTTTTTGCAATATTAATATGCTTTTCTTCCTCATCATCACATTCATCAGTTGATGATTGATCAAACACTTGTGTTTGTTCTGAACTATCATCTGAAGAGCTAGATTCATCATATTGATTCTTCTCTTTTTCACAAAACACATTCATCCATTCTGTCATCAAATCTAGCTCTTGAACTATTTGTGCAATGAGAGCAACTACTTTTGAATCAGGTGGAATGTATTTATCCCAACTAAAACCTTCCACCACTTTTTCATCATCTTGATCAATTATGCCATAATAAGCTTTCTTATTTGCATCTTCGGTCATTTTAGCATGTGCAGTTTGTGGTTCTTTTTGTTGATAAGACTGATGAGCAATTTGTTGATATATGGCTTTTCGATAATAATCACTTCCTCCGAACGGATTCTTTGCTCCACTTTCTTCTCGATTGGTACATTCTCTCTTGAAATGACCTTTCTCCCTGCATCGAAAACAAGTAACTTTAGATTTATCAAAACCCAAAGTAGAAACTTTTGCATCCAAGAAATCATCTCTTCCTGTAATCATTTTAAACTTTTCAGCTCTCCTCAATACACTTGCTAAACACCACTTTATATCAATCAACTCCATTTCTTCAGCATCTATCTGATCATAATCCTCTTTTGTCAACATAGGATTTCCGATTCTTCCGGTAACCAATCCTTCATATGATTCCAATACTGTAACAAGTAATGCCATATGATTTTTGACAACTTCTTCAGAAAAATTTTGACCATTCTGAAGATGTAACGCGATGTTACAATTTAAGACATGACCATTGTTGCTGTTTGAACTTTGAAATTGATGACTTGAGCTTGAAGATTTTGGATTCACACTCGGATATGAAGAGAATCCACTGCTGCTGTTGTTTGAACTTTGATTGATTAATTCAGATGAGTTTTTGGCATTAAAAGTAGTTTGGATTTTTGGACTTAATTCATTATTCTGAACACTCCGTTTGTAGTACATTTTAACATCTTGTTGTGCACTTGGATTGTTCATTCTTGCAATTTTTTGTTGCTCAAGATCTTGTCCTTCAATCTTTTCAATGAACTGAGAGATTGTCAAACCATCATATTCTCCAGTATTCTTTAGGATCATCAAAAATGTACCCCATTCTTTCTGAGGTAAAGCATCAGCTAGTTTGTCAACCCATTCCTCACGTTCTTTGTTGATGTTTAACAATGACATTGATCGAACTAAGTGACAATATCTTTCAATCACTTTCTTTGTATCTTCTCCCGGCAAACTTGTGAATAAATCAAATTCTTTCTTTAGCAATGCCTTTTTGCTTTTGATCATCTTCTCGCTTCCCTCAAACTTAATTCGAAGTGCTTCCCAAATTGAACGTGAAGTTTTATCATGTTGAAGCAAAATGAATATGTCTTCTTTGATAGCTTGCTGGAGTAAATTAATCATCATCTTTTCTGCTTTGTACATATCTCGTTCTTTATCCGTAAATTCATAAAAAAATTTCTCAACTCCTAAGTCTGTACGTGGTAGAACATACTTTTTCTCAACACATTCCCAAGATCTCAAATGATTAGCTTGAATCCAGTTTTCAAATCGATCTTTCCAACCATAATACTCCTCAATTCCCATTAGCTTCGGAGGTTTTTGCATAGTTCCAGTTTCATTTTCCATGTTCATGCTTTAAGCTATGGCAACCGGAGTAGTTGGGGATGTGGCAAACAAGTTGTAGAATTCCTCTTCCATGATTCGGTAACAATTTTCAAAATCAGACACTTTCAAATGAAATTAGCACCTTCAAACGAAAACCTTTCAAGCGAAATAACTTCTCAAGAGAAATACCCTCCACAAACGAAATAACCTGCACAACAGTTTCAAACGAAATAACAACACAAACGAAATTAAAATCTTCAAACGAAATTAGGGATTTCGTTTGAACCGACCAAACGAAATTTAATTTCATACGGAATTACAAACAAATTCAAATGAAATCACAACTTTGAAATGAAATTGTAATTTCGTATGAAATATCTCAAGCGAAAATATAATTCCGTGCGAAATTAGGTGCAATTCCATGCGAAATTATGCTGATGTCATCATTTCGGTCCAACTTTTGTCAAATTGATCAGGTATTAGCTCGATTTTAGGTCTAATTCTCTCAAGGCTTTGTTAAAACACAATTTCACTTATGATGTGTGAAATTCAAACGATTTTATCCGTTAAAACTTGTTCAATTTTGAAAAGAAGGTGTAGAAGTTAGAAAAACTACTGAAATCAAGCTGAAAACAGTAGAACTCCTCCTCCTGAGCTCTGATACCACATGTAGGATCGTTTTACCGATCAAAATGAGTCATTCAGAGGCGTTCTAATCAATATGAAAGGCGGAAACAGACATATCGAGTTCTATTTCGCTAGAGATTCACTTTAAATGTCTTTCTGATTGATTTGACAAAGTTTTACAGCGAAACGACACTTCGGCAGCACTTCGGCTCCGGAATACACCTTCGTAATTTCGTACCAAATGACAAGACACTAAGGGTATTTATAGATGAAGTAATTTCATTCGAACAGGTTCACACGAAATCAGCTTCAAGCGAAATCAGTATTTCGTACAAAATTACAATGTAATTTCGTGCGAAATTACTTGACCTATTTCAAGCGAAATTATCCTCTTGACATGTTTTCTCGTATTTCGTGCCCTGATCTATCTAAGCAAATACAAGACTCGATACAAGATGAAGTCGACAGACGCATGCACCAACATCATCACAGGTTTGTACATTTGGTTTTCCCCTACACATTATAAAATACACTGTGTGAACTATGCAAGGAATTACGTAATTATGGACGCGTACATAATTATGAAATTCGGTGCATAGGAACCCAGTAAGATTTATCATGTGTAAGAACCTATAGTGGCAACAATAACGAAACGTGAACAATGTAATGAAGGTACGGTGGACGCACCAATAACGCTTTATATACTTGTATATAAGTGTCCCTCTTACATTGCAAGAATGATGTTATTAAAGTTACTAAAAGTTCAGAACCTTAACCAGTGTTTTTTTATCTTTTCAACTTCATGTTTCAAGATCTCACAAGTTTCCTCTAAATAAATTTTAGGACGAAATTTCCTGAAGTAGGGGAGACTGTGACACCTGTGCCTCCACGGCCATCAAACAAATACCAAACCAATGAAATATTGTATTTCATACTTGGGATTATATAAATATGTGTATCATTTGCACATATCAATTCTTGTTTGATTTCGGGCTCTAAATCACTTTCTAGAAGGTTATACGCGCACTGATGCGTAAATATAACCAGTTTAATGCAACAAACACTACGAAACAGTGACATAGGCTTAACATACCTTAAATAACCTTTACATAACTTAGAAATAATTTTTGAAAAGTTTGGCGTGCCGAAATCAAGTTTATTCGCTTACAGGGACTAAAATCGAAAACTGTGAAAGTATGCCGATTCGTACTGTAACGAACATTCCGGAACTTGATCATAAGTTAAAAACACCCTAAATATCCTTTACATAGCTTAGAAATAGGCTTTGAGGGGTTCGGTGTGCTAAAAATAAACTTTTTGATCATTTAGGGACTAAAAGCGTCAAAAAGTGCATAAGTTTGCATTTTCGCGCATATCTTACGTTCTGAATACATCCGGACATCTAAAATTTATGTAATCATTAAAATATTTTATTTTAGTGATTGGCATGAGAAAAATCCATTCGTCGCGCAATTTGGATCGTTTTTCGCGTTCATGCGTGTTTCGTCGTAATTAAGCAAATAACGCGTTCGTACGACCAAACAAACCAACATTCGGCATATTTTTGAGCAAGTTTCATATCCTCTATGTTTAGGCATCATTAAAGAGCCTTAAAGTTGGCTTAACGGGCCTTAAACGTGTCAAAATGAGCCTTAGAAGCATGCAGGGACCAAAACTACAATTATTAAAACTTATTGCTGAACTGGGGATCTCAGGCGGCCAGCGTAAGCCCCACTTGAACCTTACGCTGCCGGTGTAAAACTTCCAGATGTGTGGAATGTTGTTTACAGCCATTTCCAGCCTGTTCCACCCATTTCCAGCTATTGCAAATGGTATTTTCAATACTATGGGCTCATATTAGGGGCACCCATGGTTTTAGAAAACAATGGGTGCACTTGTACGGTTGTGATCAAAGCTCGTATTACGATGAACGATCTTAACGGTTGTGCAAAAACTATAAATAGCCCACCCCCACTTCACTTGAACTCACACAATCTGATATATTTTCTCTAAGTTGGGGCTTAGCACCTCATACCTAAGCAAGTTGGATCTAGATTTCCATTCTTAGACCCTTTGTAAGTCCTCTTTCGTTCTTTTATGCGTTTTTAGCGTGAAAGTCAAACTTTGTTTGACTTTCTGCTTTAACCAGTTTATGGTCAACACGAAGTTCGTTTGAACTTCATAATGTGAGCGTAATCATGATGGTTTTAGTCTCTTATGACTATACCTACTGATTACCACGTTATCTAGGCATAGTGGCGAGTCGTAGTTTCAGCCAAAATACGTATTCTTGCGTATTTTGTAACCAAACTACTTTTAGGTGTCAAAACCGTTTGTTTTGATACCAAACATGTTTTCAAACCTCGTTAAACGTGTTTTAACATGTTTAGCTCGTCACTTTAGGTTTAGTGCTTATGTAGGGTCGTAAGGTAAGCAGTCTAAACAACCGCTTATACTTTCGAACCCGACCCGTTTGGTCGATCATTAGGATCCGACCAAACACATTAGGTGACCATAGTTGTATAGGGAATAACCTTCCGAGGTTATACCTTATGGTCACTTCGTTTGGTTAGTTGTATGATAGGTAATTGTTATGCCTTAGGAAAATGACCAAAATGCCCTTTTTACGTATAAATTCACTTTAAGCATATGTAACCTAAATTTTCACATCTAAACTGATTAGGTAACATTGTTAAACATGTTAAGGCATATAATACTTGTCATAGGACTAGTTAGGCGGTCCAAACGTGTTTTACGCGAACGATGCATTAAAGTAGCGTAAGCTACCTAAACGGGTCGTAATGGGTCATAAGCACTTAGGATAGGTTTCGTTTTAGAATGTAGGCTTTGTTAAACCATATCACATGAGTCCCTACACTCATTTGGTTTACGAAACCTCATTTTATCCGATCCTCCGATTTAGGTCCGTTTATTAACATAGTTACCTATATTAGGTGTCGTTTGATTCCGTGATACCTCTAGCTTTGCTTGGTTGTTGTTCAAGACATCTAAGCACCCTCAAGTGAGTACATAGACTCCTCTTTTACTGTTTTTCAAACATTTTGGGGGTGAAACACATGTGCCTACTTGTTACTTTCATGCTTTCCATGTTTTCATATCATATACTTGCTATGTTCATTAGTACACTATTAGTACATGATTTCATTATGTTTTTGCTATGTATGTCCATTTAGTGCATACCTAGTACATCGTTTTACATTACATTTTATGTTATGTATGTCCATTTAGTGCATACTTAGTACATCGTTTTTCATTACATTTCATGCTATGTGTGTTCATTTGTTGCATACTTAGTACATTTGTTTCACATCACATGCTATCTATGTCCATTGTTGCATACTTAGTACATTTGTTTCACATCACATGCTATGTTTGTCCATTGTTGCATACTTAGTACATTATTTTACATTTCATTTCATGCTATGTATGTTCATTTGTTGCATACTTAGTACATTTGTTTTTCATCACATGCTTACATTTTGGTATGACATTTGGGTTGTGTAAATGGCTCAAAAATACATTCATTAACATTAGCTATGCCGTTCGTTAGTAGGTAGTGGTACCATAGGAATTGACAACTCCCGTTCCTGACATCCTAGGTATGTTTGGATGGAAGGAATGACCGAATTCGATAAACATAACTCAGATAAACCCTTTAATTTGTTTAAGGGTTTATCGCCACAATCTCAAGGCTTGAATGTATGCAGTTTCACAATACCGCATAGATATTTGTATCAGTAAAGCATGCATTATTTTACAAAACATAGATTTTGATTATAATTTATCAAATGTATTGTTTTGTACATTTCTTCCTTATAGGGTCGAGTAAATGCTTTTAATCAATAAAGGCTTTTATTCACTCTACATTACATTTGTTTACACAATAACATTTCAACATTTGTTTAAACATTACATTTAGTTATACATGAACATTTTTACATTTGTGGTTTGTTTGGGTAGGTGATTTAAGTAACGAGACGTGTGTAATATGATAAAAGCATGGTGGATACGCCGCTGGTACTTCCTATATATAAGTGCTTTTATGATATTACATATAGTAGCGTTATTTAAACCATTTCAAGACATATTACATTATACACAATTAACATATCTTTACAAAACATTGCTTTACAAATAACACATTTTATACAAATTCATTTTTACTTGGTTATTTACATAACCATACATATTCTTTTATATCATCTGTTTCCTTGTCGATTTTTATGTGATTTATAAAACAAAAACATTTTTTCAAGGTTCATGACTACTTTTGTTAAACATTTTTTTTAAACTTACAATTCATGAATCCTATTATAATAAAACCTATGTATCTCATAGGCATTTTTATGCTGACGTACCTATTTTCACATGTGTTTCAGGAAATGATGCATAGGATTGATCAAGATACACTTCGGCAGACTCGGGCCTTAGTGACAATAAAAGATGCAAGACTAGTTAATTATGTTATGCTTCCTTGTTGTTAAGACATTGTAACTCTTTTAATCAATAAAACAAAATTTCAAATTTCCATGTGTTATGAAACAATTATTCTGTTACAACACTCCCCGATGTTTCCGCCATGATTTGTTGTTTTACGTGGTCAGGGTGTGACAAGTATTAATCGAAGCATAACGAATTTAACCATATAAAACAATTAAAAGGCTGAGTATGTAAAAACGAACGATATAAATGTAATTGTCGTGAGATATCGACTAAAATGTACACGATGATATGAGGATTTTAGTTGGTGCATGTAAAAAGAGTATAAGGTATTTACTGGTTATGCGTGACGTATTTTGTAAAGAACGAAAATGCTACTTTTGTTTTAGAAGAATTCAGGTAAGTTGAAAATGGTCAGTCCCTATGAAGTTTTCTTGCCCATGTGTTTTGAAGTTGAAAGGAAGTATTGAGTGGTGTATGTATAAAAGGCTTTTGAAAATAATAGGTTTGCATCATTTTAAAGGATCTTGCATTAAAATAAGGAATTTGAAATTTGGATGTTCTCGTGAAAACGTTGATTCTTAATAGGGAATTTAGCATAACGAACTTACTGATCGTTGAAAAGTGTTTTTAGTAAAATGATTTATTTATTTTGAAAAGAGTTTCAGTAAAATGATCTTATAATATCTATGAGATCTTATAGGCATGTGAGGAAGGTTGGTTTGATTTTCGATTGTGAATAAAAGTCCTTAGTACAATGATATAATGTCACACCCCATTTTCCACGTGTCACCGGTGGGCCCGGTTGGGGGATTATCGTGACGTGGTTGGCAACATAATAGTCAAACAACACAATATTTAATATGCACAGCGGAAGCAAATTTAAAAGATATAATACAACCGAATTTAATTATTGTAATATCAAGTATCACAACGTTCGATTGTTTATCCACAGAACGGATCGGAATAAAATATAAACAATGGTTCAACAGACTTCAGGCATCCTAAGCTTGCGAGACTTTTTATTGATGCTAAGGAGACAATCCAGCCAATTTCGTTTAGTACCTGCATTCAGTCTTTTTGGGAAAATACGTCAGTTTACACCGGTAAATATAATCAACTGACTCATTTTGAAAATGATTTAAAATTGGTTTGGATGCACATGGCATAAACATTTTTATTTAACTTGGGAGAATTATTTTAATATTATAATCTTGTGAATGAATTACATGTTACTTGTGCGTTCAGTCACCCGGATCTTGTCCGGGTTAAAGATCAATAGACGCACCACATCATAGAGTTATACACTGACAGGTGTACGCCTACACCCCGTGCTCAGGTCGTGGCCATCTCGTAAGATGATGCCGAGGATATCCGGGACATGGTCATTAACCCCCCCCAAAGGCATTTAAGTAAACAAGACTGTTTAAACGAGCCGATCAAATTATTCAACTACCCACTCAACTGTGGAGATTTGATGCTCGATCAAGCGGTATGCTATATACCGTAACCCAAGCCCGTATAGGGAAAATAAGCTAAAAGTATTTACCTGAGTAAAGTATAATTCACAATTAGCAAAATGCATGTTGCTTTTACTGGTCCTCCTAATCTGGAACGAAGGTTTTATAATAACCTATTAGAATCCAAACGGGTCTTTAATTAAGCTTAAGCTTAGACCGGCTAGTTTCAAAGATACGGTTCGTACGCACGATTAAGCGAAGACCGGATAGAATGTGATTTAGACCCGACAAGTTTGAAGACTTCTTTAATATGGGTTTATTATTCACATTCTGGATTTTGAGATAAAACCGTTAAGGTTTGACCCGTTTCGGCTAATTTATGTAAACTTGTTACATAAACCGAACCGTACGCGTAATAAGCGTGACGGGTATTCATGAGAGCTATAGACAGGTTTCCTAAGTTAATTATGCCTCAAATATGTTGTGACATCAGTAAGAGGTCTTTCATTATGCCCGAAACGTGTTTAAACACAAACTAGGCCCCGTAGGGGTAGTTTGGTCATTTAAAAGTTTATAAAAGGGTTTAAGTGTTTAACCGAGTTACAGGTCTGATGTAATCAGTAAACATACTCAAATTAATGAGTTATAACAGTAGGATAAAGTACATACGTGAAATTTATCAATTATAACCAAACTTTGCCCCGTAGGGGTATTTTGGTAATTTCACATAAGCCGAAAAGCTCAAAACTGAAGTCTGAGTTTAACAACTTTTGCTTACTGTTAAAATATTATAATTTGCCTCAAATATTAGTAGGTATCAACCCTTGTATGTTTAAAATACTTCTAGTACATAATAGGCGTTAAAAACGCTTAAAAAGGCGATTAAAGGCCATTTCTGGGTTTGATACTTAAATCTGATATTTTTATATTTCCAGAAGGCTTAAAATAATTTATTTATCATATGTGATCAGTAGCAAAAGTTTTGGAGTCGTTTAGATATGTAAAACTCATTTTATGGCCCGTAAGGGCAAAACCGACATTTACCGGATTAAGCCTACGACTATGAGTTATGCTCAGCCTAAAATTAATTAAAAATCTTTAAAAATCCCAAAATAATATATTACATCAGTGGGTAAAAGATTTGATATCAAAAAGTATGTCTAAGTAGGCTATACGCTAATTACGCCATTTTATAAACATAAAGCATTCATTTTGCGATAATGAGCATAACTCTTAATCTACAATTCAAATTGATGTCAAACCTTGCATACACGTTTATATATCAGTAATTAAAGTTTCTACTCTTTTACATTTCCAAAAATCACGTTTTAAGGCAATAAGGGCATAATGGTCAACATATGGGCAATTAACGGAAACATGCATATTAATTGGATAACTAATGAAACAAGGTGTATAATCACAGAGGGTTATTCTAACATGTAACCTAGTCCAATTAAAGCTCTGAGGAATTTCTAAAACATGCCTAAACGGGTCAGAACTGAAAGTCAAAGTGAAGGTCAAACTATGTGACTTTCGGTTCCGAACCGGGTCTAAACAGGAAATTGTCGGGTTGAACATGTTTAGACATGTTCTTACACTTATTACTAAGTTATAACAATGATCCAACAGGTTGTATATGATCTACAATGTTAATTATGCATAAATGGCATTTTAGACTTCCTGTTGACTTTTTAAATATAAGTTTGACCCGACTTTTGACCTGGTTAGAGTGGTGATCAGGGGAAACCCTTTTGAGGTTTTATTACCCACATAAATACCAACATATAACTACTTTTAATTCGAGATATGACTGAGCCATTATTGACTAATCTCGAAGTCAAACCGTAATTACGACGGTTTGACTTTTAGCTAAAATACTAAGCTAAACTCAATTTAGAAAGGATTTGCAGACTTACAAGAGTCCTATGCACGATTAGAGAACACTTGAGAGGAAGTTTGAGCTCCAGAAGTGATCAGATAGCTTGAAGGAAGGTGTGAAGACTTGTTGCAAGATCATGGTCCTTTTATAGTGCAAATTCCACCACCAATCTTTGACACACAAGTCTATCAGCTGACCACAACCTTCCAACATGTGTTCCTAGTGTCTAGGACTGTTTAGGGGTCGCCCACATTGCATTAATGTCGAAAAAGGGTCGGTTCTCCGCTTTTACAGGCTGATGTGCACTTTTTCTGCTTCTGGGCTCCTGATGCGGCTCGCCTCAAGTTCCTTCAATGTCCATGCGGGCCGCATGGACCTTCTGATCAGCCAAAACGTTTTCTTGATGTTGCATCACACCCCTTGGCCCTTCCGAAAGGTCAATTGAGCTAGAAACTTGCAATTTGACCCCTTATAATATACCCATAAGGGCCTTAGGTCTTATACCCACTTTGCCAAGTCCCTGGACACTTCCGGTTAACCCGAAAAGTCATAACTTTCAACGTTTACGCTTTAACCTTCGCACACGAATTCGATCATAACTTTCTCATACGTTAACGAAACTTTACGAAATTTAAACCGTGTATTCTAGTGAGCATAATTAACCGTTATAAAGGTTCGGGTTTGTCAAAAGGTCACTCAGAGGTATAATTTAAACATGTTGACACATTTAGCCCCTGCAGTTTGTAATCTCTCACTTTTAGCTTCGTATGATCCATGATTTATTCGTTTGAAAGTATGAGCATCTTGTAGGGTTAATATACAATATATTTATTCACTGTTGACACTTAGAATACGTATATTCACATACTTTCCATGTTTGTCAACTTTAGTCCTTTCAAAACATTCTTTCACACGTTCAAACTTTATGACACGTGTCGACACATTATAGGACGTGAAATTTCGAGGTGTTACATCCTCACCCCCTTAAAATAAATCTCGACCCGAGATTTACTGAAATAAGTAAGGGTACTTTTCTTTCATCGTGGATTCAACCTCCCACGTGAATTCGGGACCTCTACGGGCATCCCATTTGACCTTTACAATAGGTACATGCTTCCTTCGAAGCTTCTTTACCTGTCGATCTTCAATCGACAAAGGTTTTTCCACAAATTTCAAGCTCTTGTCTATATGCACATCCGTGTGTGGTATAACCAGTGATTTGTCAGCGAAACACTTTTTCAGATTGCAGATGTGGAATACATTGTGAATTCCACTGAGCTCTTCTGGTAAGTTTAACTTATAGGCAACTGACCCGACACGTTCGATAACCTCGAATGGTCCTATGTATCTCGGGCTTAGCTTGCCTTTCTTACCAAACCGCATCACTCCCTTCTAGGGTGACACTTTGAGTAGGACTTTGTCACCTACTTCGAAGTGAAAATCCTTACGCTTTGGATCAGCGTAACTCTTCTGCCTATCCCGGGCAGCTTTGAGACGGTCACGAATCTGGACAATCTTGTCCGTCGTTTCGAACACGATCTCTGGTCCTGATAACTGGACATCTCCAACTTCCGCCCAACAAATAGGCGATCTACACTTTCTACCGTATAATGCCTCAAAAGGCGCAACCTTAATGCTAGTATGGTAGCTATTGTTGTAGGAGAATTAGATTAATGGTAGGTTCTTATCCCAGCTACCACCCAAATCGATCGCACATGCATGTAGCATGTCTTCCAACGTTTGAATAGTACGCTCACTCTGACCGTCAGTCTGAGGATGATAAGCCGTACTAAAATTCAAACGTGTGCCCAAAGATTGTTGGAAACTCTTCCAAAAATGTGACGTGTACCTAGTATCCCGGTCAGAGATAATAGCTACAGGTATGCCATGTAGGGCTACAATCTTATCAACGTATAACTGGGCTAACATGTCGGAGCTATAAGTCTCCTTGATGGGTAGGAAATGTGCTGACTTAGTCAGTCTATCAACTATAACCCATATTGTGTCATTTCCTTTCCTTGTCTTTGGCAACTTGGTGATAAAATCCATCGTCACCATTTACCACTTCCACGTAGGAAGTTCAGGCTGTTGTAGCAATCCTGACGGTTTTTGATGCTCGGCTTTGACTTGCGCACATGTCAAGCATTTAGCTACATGGGTGGCCACATACTTTTTCAAGCCTATCCACCAATAATTTGCCTTTAGATCCTGGTACATCTTATCAGCTCCAGGATGAACATAGTATTTGGAACTATGGGCTTCCTGGAGGATAACATCACAAAGTCCCCCATAAATTGGAACCCATATTCATCCATTCAATCTTAAAATTCCGTCCTTGCTAAGTGTTAACTGCTCCTCAGTTACTCCTAACTTTTCATTAGGATAGTTAGCTTCCAACACAGCTTCTTTCTGTGCAGCTAACAACCTTTCCATCAAATTATTCTTTATTTCCATGCGCTTGGCATTGATTCGGATGGGTCTAACCCTTTCCTTTCTGCTCAAGGCGTCAGCGACTACATTCGCTTTGCCGGGATGATACTTGATTTCACAATCATAATCATTCAAGGTCTCCATCCAACGGCGTTGCCTCATGTTTAATTCCTTCTGATTAAACAGATGCTGGAGGCTCTTGTGATCGGAATAGATCACAAATTTGATTACATAAAGATAATGCCTCCACAGTTTTAGTGCGAACACAACGGCACCCAATTCCAAGTCGTGGGTGGTGTAATTCTTTTCGTGCGCCTTTAACTGTCGTGATGCATAGGCAATGACCTTGCCTTTCTGCATAAGTACACACCCCATGCCCGTGTGTGAAGCATCGCAGTAAACTACGAATTCTTCAGTGCCTTCAGGTAATGTCAACACAGGAGCATTGCTCAACTTCTGCTTGAGAATATCAAAAGCTTCTTGCTGCTTAGGGCCCCAAACGAACTTTACTTTCTTCTTGTTTAAGGAAGTTAGTGGTGCAGCAATCGTTGAAAATTTTTCAATGAAACGCCTGTAATTTCCTTCCAATCCCAGGAAGCTACGAATCTCCGTAGGCGTCTTTGGCTCTTGCCAATTCATAACAGCTTTAACTTTAGCGGAATCCACTTGGATACCACGCTCGCTAACCACATGTCCAAGAAATTGGACTTCACAAAGCCAAAATTCACATTTAGAGAATTTGGCATAGAGCTTCTCCTGATGCAGGAGTTTGAGAATACATCGAAGGTGTTTCTCATGGTCAGCTCGGTTCTTCGAATAGATAAGAATGTCGTCGATGAAGACGATGACAAATTTATCTAAGTACGGCTTGCAAACGCGATTCATGAGATCCATGAACGCGGCCGGTGCATTGGTGAGCCCGAAAGGCATCACTAGGAACTCGTAATGACCATAACGAGTCCTAAATGCTGTTTTATGCACGTCTTCATCTCTGACCTTCAGTTGATGGTAGCCTGACCTCAAATCAATCTTTGAGAAATAACTGACCCCTTGTAACTGATCGAACACATCGTCGATCCTAGGCAGAGGATACCTATTCTTGATTGTGACCTTATTAAGCTCACGATAGTCGATGCACAGACGCATCGATCCATCCTTCTTCTTGACAAATAGGACTGGCGCTCCCCAAGGCGACGAGCTAGGTTTAATGAAACCCTTGGCTAGTAATTCATTTAGCTGCGTCCTCAATTCTTTCATTTCTGTGGGCGCCAACCTATAAGGTGCTCTTGCAACTAGTGCTGCTCCGGGGATGATATCAATCCTGAATTCCACTTGTCTATCTGGTGGCAAACCAGGTAGTTCTTCCGGAAACACTTCTGGGAATTCAGAGATGACAGGGATGTCTTCAATCTTTGGTTTGGGCTCATCAATAATTACTTGTGCCATGTAGATGACACAACCCTTCTTTAAACATTTTGAAGCCTTGAGCATAGTCACTTGCTCAGGCAGCCCATACTGGGTATCTCCCCGAATGGTAAGTGATTCACCAGACGGAGTCTTTATCACTACTTGCTTCATGCTACAGACAATTTGGGCCTGGTTTTGAGATAACCAGTCCATACCCAGAACTATGTCAAAACCGGAAAACTTAAATGGAAGTAGAGACAGAGGAAAAGAATGGTTCTTAATGGATATAACACATCCATCTAACACAGTTGAGACGGTTTCTATGGTACCATCTGCTAACTCTACCTCATAATTCACCTTTAAGGCTTTGACAGGTAATTTCAGCAATTCACAAAATTTATGATCTACGAAAGACTTATCAGCGCCTGAATCAAATAGTACTCTAGCATAGACGTCATTTACAAGGAAGGTACCTGTAATAACGTTGTCGTCTAGAACTGCTTCTTTGGCGTCCATTCTGAAGACTCTAGCATTAGTCTTCTTAGCCTCTTCCGGCTTCTTGTTGTACTTAGGGCAGTTGGTTTTAATGTGGCCCTTTTCATTGCAACGGTAGCACGTTGCGTCTTTTATCTTCTTACAATCCAAGGTTTTGTGATCCGTGGACTTGCAAATACCACAAGCATAAGATTTTGACTGAGTCTGCGAGTTCGACTCAAGTCTGCACTTCCCAAAGTGCTGCTTCTTGCATATTTTGCATTTGGGCTTCTCACCAGAATTATGCCCCTCTTTCCTTGAGTCAGATCCTTTCTTGTTGTCACCGTTCCCACGGTGTTTCTTGCTCGACCTTCGTGAACCATCATCTTCACGCTTCCTCTTCTCAGCCTCCTTATTCCTCAGCGATCTCTGCCTGACCTCATCCAGAGTGAGGGATAAGGAAATGTCAGCTACTGATCTAAAAGTCGCTGGCCGAGAAGCTTTCACGCTTGCCTTGATCTCGGGGGCTAAACCACTGATAAAACGAGCTATCCGTTTTGGTTCCGGGGTTACCAGGTATGGAACCAACCGATGTCACACCCTGGCTTTTGCGGAAGCGTGGTATATTTTGGTGTGACTTCTTAATACCATAGCTTAACCATAACAAGCTATATGAATTTAAAAACCATGCAAGTCATCAATTAAGTTTGAAAATAACATACAATACCATTGTTTGACGAGAACATACTCCAACAACAATAACCTTGTTCAAAAGACATAACCACTACAACATAACATAAACGTGGTTTAAGGACTGTGTCTTGTCCAGGAAAGAGACACATCCCTTAAACCCTGATGACTCCATGACAAATGCAGCGGAAAACGTTCCATACCGTGCCAGATCTCGTTTAATTTCCTGAAATACATGTGAGTTGAAAAATCAACAATAATGTTGAGCGAGTTCATGTGCAAGTGAGTAAGTAAAACACTTGTAAGTATAAAAGTTTCCTGGTATGTAGCAGTGTAAGAGGACTTGTGATCACCAATGGTTTGCAAGGCCATTAGCATGTTGTGAAATGCAAGTAAGTAGACACAACCCTAGCTGATTTTTGCGTTGGGCAACCAAGTCACTCCAGGTCCGTTGTGGTTAGCCTCCCAGAGGTCCGTTTGGCCTGAAGCTGGGCTCGCTACACCCAAATAGATCTACCGCTCGAGTCCCTCGGTGTTCTAACTACCCATTCACATGATCTAAACCTCCTTACGTAATTCATACCGTGTATAAAGTACTTGTAAACAAAGTAACATGTATTTCACCCCCGCAGTTAAGAAAACTGAAAACAGTTAGAGAAAAGGGGGACATGAACTCACAGTGAGTGCGTATCTCTATCAAGCGTCTCCAATATAGTAAGCTGTGCAACGACCTACAAGTGCTAATTCTATTAGTCGGACGGCCGTGCTTTAGCTTTACAGTTTATGTCTTTGGGAAATAGTTAGACAACTATTTCGTGTTTATGTTCCGTATACACTTGGTAGTTATTCTTCTTCCCAAGGATGGGGGATACAATACATGTGCGTAAGTTACGTTTTTATCAATCATGTGGTAATGTAATTACCGGTGTAACTTATATGTTTATGGAAGCGTTCGCAAAGTTTTGGAATCATTAACGCTTGTAAATATTATTTTTACCTTAAAATAATATTTATGTATTTCACAAAATAATCATAAACAGTGTTGTGACAAATATATTTATCACGTTAATCTTTGTGAAAATCCCACCTCCGAATATTTAGTAAAATATAGTACTGGCGAAATTTATGTTTCAAGAGTATGCCCAAAAATAGTTCTAACACTTGTTGTGTAAAAAGTCTAAGTGTCAGGTTTTTAGAAAATTTCGCCAGAGTTTCCTCTGTAACTGGAGGTGGCCACGCTTTCGAGCGTATCATTTTCTTTTAACAAATCAACTCAATCAACTTCTTTATTCAATCAAACAATTTCCGACACATCAAACTAGTCAACAAGTATGTATATTCGCATAATCGCATGAACTTGTAGTTTTCCCCGAATCTATTTTGTAAACACCCTTTATATGTGTAGATCTTTATATAAAGTAGCTTTAATCTTGTAAAAACCTCGTGTTTAGAGAAAACCGTCTTTACAACTTCTAGTAACAAGTGACAATATACTTCTTTGTCGGATCTTTCCATTTCACAAGTGTCTACACACTTGTGGTTTATAAAATCATATTTATTAGTGTAAGATCCATCTTTAGAAAAAACATGATTTCTTTAAAGTGTGGTCTTTCAAAAATACCACTTGCGGATACGTAGATCCGCTAGTTTTAAACACCATTTTACCGGTTAAATCACTTTTACACAAGTATAATATTTCACACAAGTTCATGTTTCTAAAATGTGGTAGTGTTTCACCTTTAACCCTTGTGTTTATCAAAAACAAGCTTATTTGATGATACGTGATTTTACAAAGTCGGGTTAAACGAAGTTTCGAGCTACCACATTATAGATCGGGTCTAGATAAACACAAATTTCAAGTCCTACGACTTTTACACAAGACATATGCTATTAACCTCCATTTTTGTGATTTTACTAGACTTTAAAGATTCAAAACGCGTGTTTACGATATTTAACCGACGAAAGTTCTTTTAACCACTTTAGATGAGTGTAAGAACAAGTTTTAAAGGTTATACCTCTAGCTCAAGGCTAGGGAAGAATCTCGATGAAAACGGGGTGGATAAAAGATAACGAGAGAGGTCCTTCGTATTCCGCTTGCGCCAAAGCTCCTAATATGCGACCTTGGACGTTGGTATGATGAAGGAATGAAGTGAACTAGGGCCGAAAGTATGATGGTGGTGAGGATGGTGTTCGGCCGAGAGCTAGGTGAGGGAGGGAGAGAGTAACTTTGTGTTGTGGTGTTTAGTGAATAAGCTCTTGTGGTTAGTGTGTATATATATAGGCAAGTTCAAGGTCCATTACCCATTGGTTAGTATGTTCACTAGATACTAGACAACATGATCATCCAAGATTACAAGGTACAAGGTGTTGCCCCCTAGGCAACCGAATCGGTTTGGGGGGGGGGGGTCCATGGTTCGATTTTAAGTAGATAGTTAGGAGTCTAGTTGAAGTTAAGTAAGTTAGTTTAGGTTTTAAACTCCGTTAGTTATAAGCAGCGTGTTATGACGGGTGTTAGGGTAACCAGGGACCCTAACTGGCTCAGAAAAAGAGTAATAATAAAAAATAGTAAAGTTTTCATGTTCCGGGTGTTCGGTTGGATAGTAATCCGTTAAAGTGTTACAAAAGACTTTAAAGTGTCGTTATTACATTTTAGTGACACATTTCGTTTTCCCGACACTTTAGAAAGTGTCTAGTAATATTTTCTCATTTCTGGCACTTTACTAGTCAGCTAGAAGCTGGTTAAATTATTAAAGTGCTGTGTTTGGTACTTAAAGTACGTTCTGGCACATCCGAATCAGTGTATCTTATCCCCTAGAGACCGGTAACACAACCCTTATATCCTACACTCACTACCAGTGTAGTCAAAATATATGAGGCTCTTAACAGGCCTTGAGGCAGTATTTGCCTGATGCTGGTTATATCAGCATGTTCACTGTGTATCCGTTTAGTGCTACTGTGCTTTTTGTGCATCATGTTTGTCACTAGGGTTCAGTATGTAATCAATGTAGTGACAGCAATTAAAGTATGATGCAAGTAAGTGCATGTATCAGTATGCAGGTAGCAGTTTATCAGCTAGTTCAATCAACCACAGTAATCAAGTAATAATTAATCATTAATTAAGTTGTACGGATACCTGGTTTTGTGCGGGTTGTCACATTCTCCCCCCGTTAAATAAATTTCGTCCCGAAATTTAAGTTCTGCTTGTAGAAGCAGGGTTCTTAGGAAATAAGTGGGGGTATTTCTCTTTCATCCGGTCCTCACGTTCCCAGGTAAATTCAGGACCATGTCTGGCATTCCAACGTACCTTGACGAGTTTGACACTGCTCCGGCGGGTCTTGTTAACTTTCCAATCCGTGACCTCAACAGGTTCTTCAACGAAGTGGAGCGTGTCGTCAATATGAATCTCGTCGATAGGAATGGCAACGTCAACTTGAGTTGGACTCTTCTTTAAATTGGATACATGAAATGTATCGTGAACACCATTTAGTTCAGCAGGTAGGTCCAACTTGTATGCTACCGTCCCAATTCTTTCTAGAATTCTAAAGGGACCAATGTAGCGTGGATTTAACTTTCCTCGCTTTCCAAAGCGCGCTACCCCTTTCCAGGGTGAAACCTTTAACAATACCATCTCTCCGACTTGGAAGTCCACATGCTTCCGGTTTGGATCCGCGTAGGCCTTTTGCCTGTGGCGAGCGGCTTCGATGCGTTTAAGAATTTGCGCGATCTTATCAGTCGTCTCTTGGACGATCTCGGGACCAGCAAGCTGCCTATCACCCGCGTCAGACCAACATAGTGGTGATCGACACTTGCGTCCGTATAGGGCCTCAAAAGGCGCAACACCAATACTGGTGTGGTAGCTGTTGTTATATGAAAATTCGAACAAGGGTAAGTGTTTATCCCAGCTACCTCCTAAATCCATAACACATGCCCTCAGCATGTCTTCCAACGTTTGTATTGTTCGCTCGCTCTGGCCATCAGTTTGCGGATGGAATGCAGTGCTCAGATTCAATTGTGAGCCAAAAGATTCTTGGAAAGATTGCCATATTCTTGACACAAATCTCCCGTCTCTATCAGAGATGATCGAGAGTGGTACTCCATGTCGTGCTACGATCTCTCTCATGTAAATTTCCGCAAGTTTACTAGTACTGTCTTTCTCCCTGATTGGCAGAAAATGTGCGGACTTTGTTAGGCGGTCAACAATCACCCAAATCATATCATGGCCTCTTGGCGTTCTTGGCAGTTTTGTAACAAAATCCATTGAGATTTGTTCCCATTTCCATTTGGGAATCTCAGGTTGTTGCAGAAGTCCCGAAGGCTTCTGGTATTCTGCCTTGACCTTAGCGCACGTTAAACATTTGCTTACGTAGACAGCAACGTCGCCTTTCATCCTAGGCCACCAATAGTAATCTTTAAGATCCTGGTACATCTTATCCGATCCAGGGTGGATAGAGTACCGTGACTTGTGCGCTTCGTCGAAAATAACTTCCCTTAATCCATCAAACAGGGGAACCCAAATCCTTTTCTCAAAACATAACGTTCCTTCCTCGTTCGGTACCAAAAGCTTCTCCATTCCACGGAGATATTCTTCCTCAAGGTTTCCCTCCTTGAGAGCTTCCTTTTGTGCAGCACGAATGCGCGAGGGAAGGTTGGTTCGTACAATCATTTCCAATGCTCTAACCCTTATGGGCTTGATTCTTTCTTTACGACTTAGGGCATCGGCAACTACATTTGCCTTCCCCGGGTGATACTTGATTTCGCAGTCGTAATCATTCAATAATTCGACCCAACGTCTTTGCCTCATATTCAACTCCTTCTGGTTGAATATGTGTTGTAGGCTTTTGTGATCTGTGAAGATTGTGCATTTTGTACCATACAGGTAGTGTCTCCAGATCTTTAGTGAAAAAACCACTGCGCCAAGCTCTAAATCATGTGTGGTATAATTCTTTTCGTGCACTTTCAGTTGGCGTGATGCGTAAGCAATGACCTTCTGGCGTTGCATCAACACACAACCCAATCCCTGACGCGATGCGTCGCAGTATACCACAAAATCGTCGGTACCTTCCGGTAGAGCTAAGATTGGCGCGTTGCAGAGCTTATCTTTCAATATCTGAAACGCTTCATCCTGTTTGATTCCCCAATCAAACGTCTTATCCTTCTGGGTCAGGAGCGTCAACGGTTGAGCGATTTTGGAAAAATCCTCGATGAACCTTCGATAGTAGCCAGCCAAACCCAAGAATTGTCGAATCTCGGTTGGCGTTGTGGGCGTTTCCCAATTCTTGATTGCCTCGACCTTTGTGGGATCAACATGAATTCCATCCCCATTAACCACATGTCCAAGAAACTGGACTTCGCGTAGCCAAAACTCGCACTTGGAGAATTTGGCGTACAGTTGTTCCTTCCTTAGCAGCTCTAGTATGGTTCTAAGATGTTGTTCGTGTTCAGCCTTCGTCTTTGAGTAAATCAGGATGTCGTCGATGAATACAATCACGAACTTGTCTAAGTATGGCTTGCAAACTCTATTCATCAAGTCCATAAATACTGCAGGCGCGTTTGTTAAACCGAATGGCATCACGAGGAACTCGTAGTGTCCATAACGAGTTCGGAAGGCTGTTTTCGGGATACTTTCCTCCTGTATCCTTAATTGATGGTATCCAGATCGAAGGTCGATCTTTGAATAATAGTTCGAGCCTTGCAGTTGATCAAACAGATCGTCGATTCTTGGCAGAGGATACCTGTTCTTGATCGCCAGCTTGTTCAATTCTCTGTAGTTGATGTTTATTTGAAAATCATCATCCTCCTTTTTGATGGGTAACAATGGGATTACCCAAAAAGGAATTTTTGGTCTGTTATCTTCCTTCTCCATCCGTTACCAACACTTCTCAGTCAATCCTTGCACCCCCGAAAATGTAAGTCGCTATGATGCATTGACTACGGGTGCAGTGCCTGGAATTAAATCGTCGTGAAACTCTACTTGCCTTAGAGGCGGTAATCCAGGCAAGTCTTCTGGGAAGACTTGTGGATACTCCCTTACGACAGGGATGTCTTCGATTCTTGGCTCAGCAGCCTTTTTATCCACGATGTGTGCTAGAAGAGCAACACATCTTTTCTGTAAACACTTCCTTGCTTTCTAGCAGCTGATAATTCTTAGCGGTGTGTCACGCTTCTCTCTGTGAACCACAATCGTCTCACCATCATCAGTTGGAATACGAACAGCCTCCTCGTGACACACTATCTCAGCCTTGTTTCCGGATAACCAATCCATTCCTACCACTACGTCGAAGCTTCCCAATTCGACTGGTAGTAGATCCAAAGTAAACCCACGTTCTCCCAGTTCTATCACACAGCCTCTGATTACTTCGTTGGCTTCAACTAACTTTCCATTAGCTAATTCGATCGAGTAGGGGATATCTAACTTACTAGCGGTTAACCCAAGCATAATTCTTAAATTCTAGTGATACGAAGCTATAATCGGCACCAGTATCAAATAAAACGGATGCATAGCGTTGATTGATAGGGAACGTACCGGTAACAACATTTGGATCCTGGCGTGCTTCTCTAGCTTCAAGTTGGAACACTCTACCACGGGCTTGGTTCAGTGTTGGGCAATTCTTCTTAAAATGTCCGATTTCCCCGCAGTTGTAGCATCCCAGCCTTTGCCCATTACCATCCCCATTTCCAGCTGGGGTGTTGTTCTGGTTGGCATTTCCAGCCTGGTTTACATTGTTGCCTCGGTTTCTGTTTCCTCCAAAATTTCCTTGCTGGCGATTCCCATTTCCACCACGGTTATCATTCCTATTTCCATATCCTCCTTGGCCTCCCCGGCCAGTACCAACCCAACAGGTGTCCTTCAAATGACCACGTCTCCCACATACTTCGCATACTTTTAGCTGACATTGACCCGAATGGTGGCGTAGACAGGTATTGCATCTGGGTTGGGTGCCCATATATCCTCTTCCTTTCCTTCCACTGCCAGCTGCACCCTGAGCTGGCGTGCTTGGTGCTCCTCTCTTACCATCACCACTAACACTTTGTTTGAAGTTTGAAAACTTTCTTTTGTTACTTCCGGACGACTCAACATGCGACTCTTTCTCCTTTGCCTTTACATCACCAAACTTGTTTAAACGAATCCCCTCCTCGGTGAGAGCCACGCTCAAATCGATGGCTTCAGTGATAGTCGCTGGTTTGGAGGAGGTTACCATGCTTATTATTTGGGGAGCCAAACCCCAAATGAAGCGCTCGATTCGTTTGTATTCAGGCGTAACCATGTAAGGAACCACTTGAGATAAGTCGTGAAACCTCTGGACGTATTCCGCAACCTTCGGTCCGTCCATCTTTAAGTGCCAGAATTCAGTTTCCAACCTCTGAATTTCTGCGCGTGAACAGTACTTTTTGCGCATCAACTCTTTCAATTCGGCCCAAGTCAGGGCGTAGGCGGCAGCTTCGCCTAAGGTTTGGACTTGTAAGTTCCACCAAGATAGGGCTCCGTCAAGGAATAGCCCTGAAATGTATGTGACTTGTTGATCCTCAGCACCTTTGCTCATGCGTAAGACGGAATCGGTTTTCTCAGCCCAGCGGGTGAAGGCAACTGCACCTCCTGTGCCATTGAAGTTAACTGGTTTGCAGTCTAAGAACTGCTTGTAGGTGCATCCGTGAGGTGGATTGTTATTGCTTTGATTAACACTTCCGCTCCCTCCTGGCTGAGAAGCTGCGTATTGCGCTATGGCAGCAGCAATGACTTGTTGTAGTTCTTCCTGAGTGGTAGGCATAGGCTGCTGTTGTCGTCTTGGTGGCATCTTTCTAAAAGATGTGTTTCACATAGGTTAGGTCATAGCAAGTGAAGTGTACGTATGCATTCAACAATACCAACACATAACATTTCATGTTATCAACAAATCAATCACATAACCTCTTATGTTATAGGGCATAAACAATTGATTGAACATCGCATGCGATGAGAATACTGCGATTGTATCGCCACAATTCGAGACCACAATGTAAAGCTTACAAGTACACCGCTCTATTATGCTACATCCATGACTTAGTAGGGGACGACCCTAGACAAGTCGTGCGATCGCTGGTCATGTTCAGGAGTCTCTGGTTCGTCCTTTCTCAAATTTCAGTACTCTACGTCAAGTTTCTGGATTTCTGTCCTAAAACAACATTTCTTCTCAATCGTTTCCTTGAGCTCGTCCCAGCTCAGTGTATAAGCAGCGTCTGTGCCAAGGGTCTGAACCTGGAGGTTCCATTAAGAGAGTGTGCCATCTAGAAATATCCCTGAGATGTAGGTAACACTCTGTTGGGGCGAACAGTTACTCATTCTTAGAGTGGAGTCGATCTTTTGGACCAACGAACAAATGCAACGGTGCCTCCGGTTCTGACAAAGTTCAAAGGCTTGCAGTTCAGGAACTGTTTGTAGGTGCAGCCAGTTGGAGGGTTATCTCCAGTAATGCCATCGCTGTACTTAGAGTGGAGGGCTTCATGTCGTGCATTTGTCTGTGAGATGCGTTCTTGTATCTCGGCTTCTATCCTTGGCAACGTACTGGTGTTTGTGTCACGCCTGGGTGACATTCCCTTTTGTCGAAGTGGTGTGAAGCGGGTTAGACAACGTCTCAATTGTCTATGGGGTGTATATAGCAACATATGCCATCATGTAATCACCCAATTTCACACGCAAATATACTCACTGTATGAGTGGGGAAGTAAATTTCTGAGCCTTCACATAGGCTTGCCTATTTGGCTTGTTGCTTGTAATAGAATGAACTCGAGGCTACATCGCCTAGGTCATTTGTGTTCAGGTTATCTCCTACTGCATTGGTTATCATCCGCTTGACCTGCAGAGTCCACCAGGATTCCTGTGCACTACAAATCGTTATTACGTGGGCCCCCGTAATAATAAATTGTCTTGCACAGTTACCCCAAATTTTCTCTCATCCAAGCATATGATCAATCAAGGAGCAACAGCCGGTGCATTGGCATGAACAGGGTCATACTCCAATGCGGGGTCAGGAGCAACGCCTGGCTCAGGGGCCACGGCTAGTTCCGAATCAAAAGCTTCATCTCAAAATCAGCTGGATCAACAATCACAGGGGCTACAGGATCCCCCTAAGGGCTGGTCTAAGTGTATGAACTCAATGTCATGGTCTGGATTAACACCAGGCGGAAAAACAGGGTTGTCCTCAGTATCGCGATCAAACTCAAAGCTGTGTGTGGGATCCGGTGCAGCTAGTGATGCCATATCAGGGTCGGCGTCGTGTAAGTAGTGCTGCATTCCCTGTATGTGCGAAGATGCGGGTGTTAGAAACTCAAATGAGTCTGGGATAGGGGAATGGTCACAAGTTTCCCCTATAGGAGCGTCCGCATGCAGTAGTCTAATACCAGCAGTAATAAGGCTCTGCCCTTGAATGGGTCCTCCTCCAGTAGATCGTTATCGTCTTCAGAGGCCTCGTTGGGAGGGCGTATCATCAACAGGATAAGCGGCAAGGGCACAGGAGCAGGGATCACTGCCAGTGGTAAAATCCCAACAGGATGGCCATCAGTAGGCTCTGCTACGACTTCAGGTAGTGCACAAAGGGCTGAAAGTCGTCATTGTCTGTGCCGGTAGTATCAGAAATGTACACCTCGTGCTTCGTTGAACTATGTCGTCTGATACTATGGTCATGGGGTTCGTAGTGCCTATCCTTCTAGTACTTGATGAAAGCATAACGTTTGTAACACAAACACATATACGTATAATAATCTATCATATAATCAGTTAATCACATAAGTCACCAAGTAGGGTATCACATACTTCTCCTAGTCTTACTAGTCAATTTCATTCAGTCTATATGACTGCTCTATCCTTCACTTAAACCAAACCTCGATCCTCCAGATCGATTCTATAACAACCAACGTGCTCAACTACCTTGACCATCTCGATCCTCCAGATCGATCCTATAACAAACCAACGTGCTCAAATACCTTGACCATCTCGATCCTCCAGATCGATCCTATAACAAACCAACGTGCTCAAATACCTTGACCATCTCGATCCTCCAGATCGATCCTCAGCCCTCCGAGCTGAACTTATAATTAATAAAATGTGCTCAACATTTGTTTGTAAAAAGTGTGGATCTGGACTTAAGTGGTATGCAGAAAAATGTTTTCGTGAGAGCCCTAGTGATCATAGTCTAGACTCGAGACAGAATCCTAGTTCGCTATGATCAGAGCTCTGATACCAAGCTGTCACACCCTGGCTTTTGCGGAAGCGTGGTATATTTTGGTGTGACTTCTTAATACCATAGCTTAACCATAACAAGCTATATGAATTTAAAAACCATGCAAGTCATCAATTAAGTTTGAAAATAACATACAATACCATTGTTTGACGAGAACATACTCCAACAACAATAACCTTGTTCAAAAGACATAACCACTACAACATAACATAAACGTGGTTTAAGGACTGTGTCTTGTCCAGGAAAGAGACACATCCCTTAAACCCTGATGACTCCATGACAAATGCAGCGGAAAACGTTCCATACCGTGCCAGATCTCGTTTAATTTCCTGAAATACATGTGAGTTGAAAAATCAACAATAATGTTGAGCGAGTTCATGTGCAAGTGAGTAAGTAAAACACTTGTAAGTATAAAAGTTTCCTGGTATGTAGCAGTGTAAGAGGACTTGTGATCACCAATGGTTTGCAAGGCCATTAGCATGTTGTGAAATGCAAGTAAGTAGACACAACCCTAGCTGATTTTTGCGTTGGGCAACCAAGTCACTCCAGGTCCGTTGTGGTTAGCCTCCCAGAGGTCCGTTTGGCCTGAAGCTGGGCTCGCTACACCCAAATAGATCTACCGCTCGAGTCCCTCGGTGTTCTAACTACCCATTCACATGATCTAAACCTCCTTACGTAATTCATACCGTGTATAAAGTACTTGTAAACAAAGTAACATGTATTTCACCCCCGCAGTTAAGAAAACTGAAAACAGTTAGAGAAAAGGGGGACATGAACTCACAGTGAGTGCGTATCTCTATCAAGCGTCTCCAATATAGTAAGCTGTGCAACGACCTACAAGTGCTAATTCTATTAGTCGGACGGCCGTGCTTTAGCTTTACAGTTTATGTCTTTGGGAAATAGTTAGACAACTATTTCGTGTTTATGTTCCGTATACACTTGGTAGTTATTCTTCTTCCCAAGGATGGGGGATACAATACATGTGCGTAAGTTACGTTTTTATCAATCATGTGGTAATGTAATTACCGGTGTAACTTATATGTTTATGGAAGCGTTCGCAAAGTTTTGGAATCATTAACGCTTGTAAATATTATTTTTACCTTAAAATAATATTTATGTATTTCACAAAATAATCATAAACAGTGTTGTGACAAATATATTTATCACGTTAATCTTTGTGAAAATCCCACCTCCGAATATTTAGTAAAATATAGTACTGGCGAAATTTATGTTTCAAGAGTATGCCCAAAAATAGTTCTAACACTTGTTGTGTAAAAAGTCTAAGTGTCAGGTTTTTAGAAAATTTCGCCAGAGTTTCCTCTGTAACTGGAGGTGGCCACGCTTTCGAGCGTATCATTTTCTTTTAACAAATCAACTCAATCAACTTCTTTATTCAATCAAACAATTTCCGACACATCAAACTAGTCAACAAGTATGTATATTCGCATAATCGCATGAACTTGTAGTTTTCCCCGAATCTATTTTGTAAACACCCTTTATATGTGTAGATCTTTATATAAAGTAGCTTTAATCTTGTAAAAACCTCGTGTTTAGAGAAAACCGTCTTTACAACTTCTAGTAACAAGTGACAATATACTTCTTTGTCGGATCTTTCCATTTCACAAGTGTCTACACACTTGTGGTTTATAAAATCATATTTATTAGTGTAAGATCCATCTTTAGAAAAAACATGATTTCTTTAAAGTGTGGTCTTTCAAAAATACCACTTGCGGATACGTAGATCCGCTAGTTTTAAACACCATTTTACCGGTTAAATCACTTTTACACAAGTATAATATTTCACACAAGTTCATGTTTCTAAAATGTGGTAGTGTTTCACCTTTAACCCTTGTGTTTATCAAAAACAAGCTTATTTGATGATACGTGATTTTACAAAGTCGGGTTAAACGAAGTTTCGAGCTACCACATTATAGATCGGGTCTAGATAAACACAAATTTCAAGTCCTACGACTTTTACACAAGACATATGCTATTAACCTCCATTTTTGTGATTTTACTAGACTTTAAAGATTCAAAACGCGTGTTTACGATATTTTACCGACGAAAGTTCTTTTAACCACTTTAGATGAGTGTAAGAACAAGTTTTAAAGGTTATACCTCTAGCTCAAGGCTAGGGAAGAATCTCGATGAAAACGGGGTGGATAAAAGATAACGAGAGAGGTCCTTCGTATTCCGCTTGCGCCAAAGCTCCTAATATGCGACCTTGGACGTTGGTATGATGAAGGAATGAAGTGAACTAGGGCCGAAAGTATGATGGTGGTGAGGATGGTGTTCGGCCGAGAGCTAGGTGAGGGAGGGAGAGAGTAACTTTGTGTTGTGGTGTTTAGTGAATAAGCTCTTGTGGTTAGTGTGTATATATATAGGCAAGTTCAAGGTCCATTACCCATTGGTTAGTATGTTCACTAGATACTAGACAACATGATCATCCAAGATTACAAGGTACAAGGTGTTGCCCCCTAGGCAACCGAATCGGTTTGGGGGGGGGGGGGGGTCCATGGTTCGATTTTAAGTAGATAGTTAGGAGTCTAGTTGAAGTTAAGTAAGTTAGTTTAGGTTTTAAACTCCGTTAGTTATAAGCAGCGTGTTATGACGGGTGTTAGGGTAACCAGGGACCCTAACTGGCTCAGAAAAAGAGTAATAATAAAAAATAGTAAAGTTTTCATGTTCCGGGTGTTCGGTTGGATAGTAATCCGTTAAAGTGTTACAAAAGACTTTAAAGTGTCGTTATTACATTTTAGTGACACATTTCGTTTTCCCGACACTTTAGAAAGTGTCTAGTAATATTTTCTCATTTCTGGCACTTTACTAGTCAGCTAGAAGCTGGTTAAATTATTAAAGTGCTGTGTTTGGTACTTAAAGTACGTTCTGGCACATCTGAATCAGTGTATCTTATCCCCTAGAGACGCGGTAACACAACCCTTATATCCTACACTCACTACCAGTGTAGTCAAAATATATGAGGCTCTTAACAGGCCTTGAGGCAGTATTTGCCTGATGCTGGTTATATCAGCATGTTCACTGTGTATCCGTTTAGTGCTACTGTGCTTTTTGTGCATCATGTTTGTCACTAGGGTTCAGTATGTAATCAATGTAGTGACAGCAATTAAAGTATGATGCAAGTAAGTGCATGTATCAGTATGCAGGTAGCAGTTTATCAGCTAGTTCAATCAAGCACAGTAATCAAGTAATAATTAATCATTAATTAAGTTGTACGGATACCTGGTTTTGTGCGGGTTGTCACAACCGAGACATAGTGTTGAAGCTCGTTAGGTAAGCTTGACAGTCGAGGTTTATCATCACCAAGGATAGAAAATCAGACTCTATCTTCTCCACCTCATGCTGAGGGCAGAAATTTTCCTTGATAAGGGCGACAAATTGATCCCACGACATATTGTACAGTGGGATTTTCCCGGTGGCTTGAATCAGAGATCTCCACCATGCTAAAGCTTCACCCTTGAAAGACTGCGACACAAACTTGACCACGTCTCGCTCAGCGCATCCGCTGATATCAACAACCGTATCCATCTCATCCAGCCATGTCATACAATCGATGGCTCCTTTCTCCCCAGTGAAATCCCGGGGTTTGCAGGAAACGAAATATTTATAGGAGCAACCCTTAGCAAGGGGTCCTTTATTCAGTATGACCTGCTGAGATGGAGCACTGTGGTTTGAGGAGTGTCGGTCATTATTTTTCTTCGGGTCGTCGTTATTGGACGGTGGCTTTGAAGGCTGTGTAGATAGCGTCCTACTACGAGTCCCACTATACTCATCATACTGCCTTTCCAAAGCCTGTGTAACTGCGCCGTCTATGATCGCTTTTTAATTCCGCACCCATTAGATTAATTTGGGCGTCATTATTAACCTCCGCTGGATGACTATTACCCTCGTCTGAGTTAGCCATTACAATTGAACTGTTGCAGAAAACAAGGACAATAGTTTATTTGGGAGTTTATTATGGAATTGCCCCTTAGGGTAATTCATTAACCATGGTAAACAGAGACCATATTTGGTTAATTTGTTAATCAAATTTATTTAGGATTTCTACAATAATTTATCCTAATTATAAAACAATAACAGTTTTATTCGTGGCACCAATGGCCTAGTCACATGGACAATTATTAATTATATGCTAGGATTTCAGAGAATCAAAGCATTTGAGGTTTAAACCTAGTTTATTACCTTTATTTGACATGGGTCATAGCTACCACTGTCTTTTTGGCTCATGTAGAAATGAGCAAGGCCCGTAGGCACTATATTACCTTGTATGGTTAAAATATGATCATCTTAATTGATGATGTAAACCCAGGATTCAGAGATCATTAAACTGGGTTAGGAATCTTCTAAGGAATTCCTTTATAACAATGACGTATGTGATTTTTAATAAATCTCGTCTGCTAGGAGTGTTAACATATTTTCAGATGTTAACAGGGATAAGAATCTTTTAAACAGGTCTTACCATCTTGGCCAGGTCTTTATAAGGACACTCAGGCTAGGTTTCACTCTTAAGATTCTGGTTAATATTTAAATAGGCAGAAAAATGGAATAATTCAGATTTATTTATTTTATATATAAATTATTTATGCACATAAGGCAAACATGAAATTTATAAAACAAACATTCCATTAATTTATTCAAAATATTACACGTTGCCCTACACGGGTCCTTTCAAATAACAACTTACCCACGCAGGGGTTTTAAACAAGTACTTGCCCACGCAGGGGCTTTAAACAAACAAACTAGTCCACGCAGGGACCTTAACAAATAAACATCATACCCACGCAGGGGTTAACGGAAAACAGACCCACGCAGGGGTCAAATCATCACACATACATACCCACGTAGGGGCTTAACAACCAAATACATGCCCACGCAGGGGCTAAACTCATAAAAGGAGATTACAACAATAATGGAAGGATTCAACGATCCTTCTTGTTCTTCCCCTTGATCAAACTAGCCAATCCTTGGAAAAAGCTTTGTCTCTCCTGGCGGTCACGGCGATTCTCACGCTCAACCTGTTCCAGCCTCTGAAGAATTTCCTCCCGTTCTGGGGGAGAAAACCGAGGCGGCTGCGATTGCGTCCGGGTAATGGGTCTAGGGGGTATCGGGTATCCCTGAGTCGGGTAACCTACCCCCCATGGATCCCCATAGGGTCCTTTGGCGTTGTAGTTCGCCGCTACCATGTACGGGTCGGCCTCCGCGTAACCGTAGTTGTGATGCGTTGGGGGTTCATACGGGTTGTATGCCATGGAACCCGTATATGCTGGAATTGGGTTGTCAAAACCCATTGGCGGTGGCTGTGGTACAGCTGGTTGTGAAGGTCCACCCATTTGTGGGTCCTCCTGATGTGGCGGATAATGGCTGCCACTGGACTGACGTGGGGAACTGAAATGGAAGTCCCCTGCTCGTGACGACATCCGGGCACCAGTTCTCCTACGCCTTGGCGGTTGAGGAGGTGCCGGCTGAACTGGTGGCGATGGAGGTGGTGGCGTAACTGCCACAAACCGGTGATCCTCAGAGGAATCTTGATGATGCTGCTGCTGCTCATGAGGCGATGAATGGCGAGGAGGTGTATAGTACCATTCATGCCTGGTGAACATGGCTTGGAAGCTGTCTGGACCAACATAGGGCGATCCATGGAATGAAGATCCGTCAGAGATCTCTATTGGGTGGTTCGGAGTACCACTTGCAGGTTTGACAGGGTCCGTATCCTCGTCCATGTCATCCGCATTATCACCGGAGAAGTGATCGTCTGGCCCTAGTGGGTTGAAACCCACGGGTTCTTGCACGTAGCCTACCGGATTAAACCGGCCCCGAAAAACTGGGGTGGGGTCACCAAACGAATGATGCGATAGAGATCGTTGTAGTGGTATGTAGGACGGTTGAGGGTTGTTCGGCTCGTAGTCCGGTTGTGGCCCATACGGGTTTTGGACCGGAGTGGTAGAGCTGTGAGATACCGATCGTCTGGCCGGCTCGAATAGGTTCGTTCGGTTTTGCCGTGGATCATCACTCTCCGTGGTAGACGGAGCTCGGACATTTGAGGGTCCTGCCTCATTATCATTGGGGGCGGTGATCGGCCCCTTTCCTCGTCCTCTTCTACGGAAAAATCTTGGAGGCATCTTGTCCTGTCAATACAATATAAGATAACAACACAAAAATGTATGCAAAATAAAGGACAACACAAACAAGGTGGAATTTGTCCTATGTTATATGTCTAGACTCGAAAGTTTTAGAATTGTGCAATTGTGTAACTGAGATTAAACACAAAAGGCTAGTGTTTAATTCACTCAGAGTTGGCTCTGATACCAACCTGTCACACCCCATTTTCCACGTGTCACCGGTGGGCCCGGTTGGGGGATTATCGGGACGTGGTTGGCAACATAATAGTCAAACAACACAATATTTAATATGCACAGCGGAAGCAAATTTAAAAGATATAATACAACCGAATTTAATTATTGTAATATCAAGTATCACAACGTTCGATTGTTTATCCACAGAACGGATCGGAATAAAATATAAACAATGGTTCAACAGACTTCAGGCATCCTAAGCTTGCGAGACTTTTTATTGATGCTAAGGAGACAATCTAGCCAATTTCGTTTAGTACCTGCATTCAGTCTTTTTGGGAAAATACGTCAGTTTACACTGGTAAATACAAACAACTGACTCATTTTGAAAATGATTTAAAATTGGTTTGGATGCACATGACACAAACAATTTTATTTAACTTGGGAGAATTATTTTAATATTATAATCTTGTGAACGAATTACATGTTACTTGTGCGTTCAGTCGCCCCGATCTTATCCGGGTTAAAGATCAATAGACGCACCACATCATAGAGTTATACACTGACAGGTGTACGCCTACACCCCGTGCTCAGGTCGTGGCCATCTCGTAAGATGATGCCGAGGATATCCGGGACATGGTCATTAACCCCCCCCCCCAAAGGCATTTAAGTAAACAAGACTGTTTAAACGAGCCGATCAAATTATTCAACTACCCACTCAACTGTGGAGATTTGATGCTAGATCAAGCGGTATGCTATATACCGTAACCTAAGCCCGTATAGGGAAAATAAGTTAAAAGTATTTACCTGAGTAAAGTATAATTCACAATTAGCAAAATGCACGTAGCTTTTACTGGTCCTCCTAATCTGGAACGAAGGTTTTATAATAACCTATTAGAATCCTAACGGGTCTTTAATTAAGCTTAAGCTTAGACCGGCTAGTTTCAAAGATACGGTTCGTACGCACGATTAAGCGAAGACCGGATAGAATGTGATTTAGACCCGACAAGTTTGAAGAATTGTTTAATATGGGTTTATTATTCACATTCTGGATTTTGAGATAAAACCGTTAAGGTTTGACCCGTTTCGGCTAATTTATGTAAACTTGTTACATAAACCGAACCGTACGCGTAATAAGCGTGACGGGTATTCATGAGAGCTATAGACAGGTTTCCTAAGTTAATTATGCCTCAAATATGTTGTGACATCAGTAAGAGGTCTTTCATTATGCCCGAAACGTGTTTAAACACAAACTAGGCCCCGTAGGGGTAGTTTGGTCATTTAAAAGTTTATAAAAGGGTTTAAGTGTTTAACCGAGTTACAGTTCTGATGTAATCAGTAAACATACTCAAATTAATGAGTTATAACAGTAGGATAAAGTACATACGTGAAATTTATCAATTATAACCAAACTTTGCCCCGTAGGGGTATTTTGGTAATTTCACATAAGCCGAAAAGCTCAAAACTGAAGTCTGAGTTTAACGACTTTTTCTTACTGTTAAAATATTATAATTTGCCTCAAATATCAGTAGGTATCAACCCTTGTATGTTTAAAATACTTCTAGTACATAATAGGCGTTAAAAACGCTTAAAAAGGCGATTAAAGGCCATTTCTGGGTTTGATACTTAAATCTAATATTTTTATATTTCCAGAAGGCTTAAAATAATTTATTTATCATATGTGATCAGTAGCAAAAGGTTTGGAGTCGTTTAGATATGTAAAACTCATTTTATGGCCCGTAAGGGCAAAACCGACATTTACCGGATTAAGCCTACGACTATGAGTTATGCTCAGCCTAAAATTAATTAAAAATCTTTAAAAATCCCAAAATAATATATTACATCAGTGGGTAAAAGATTTGATATCAAAAAGTATGTCTAAGTAGGCTATACGCTAATTACGCCATTTTATAAACATAAAGCATTCATTTTGCGATAATGAGCATAACTCTTAATCTACAATTCAAATTGATGTCAAACCTTGCATACACGTTTATATATCAGTAATTAAAGTTTCTACTCTTTTACATTTCCAAAAATCACGTTTTAAGGCAATAAGGGCATAATGGTCAACATATGGGCAATTAACGGAAACATGCATATTAATTGGATAACTAATGAAACAAGGTGTATAATCACAGAGGGTTATTCTAACATGTAACCTAGTCCAATTAAAGCTCTGAGGCATTTCTAAAACATGCCTAAACGGGTCAGAACTGAAAGTCAAAGTGAAGGTCAAACTATGTGACTTTCGGTTCCGAACCGGGTCTAAACAGGAAATTGTCGGGTTGAACATGTTTAGACATGTTCTTACACTTATTACTAAGTTATAACAATGATCCAACAGGTTGTATATGATCTACAATGTTAATTATGCATAAATGGCATTTTAGACTTCCTGTTGACTTTTTAAATATAAGTTTGACCCGACTTTTGACCTGGTTAGAGTGGTGATCAGGGGAAACCCTTTTGAGGTTTTATTACCCACATAAATACCAACATATAACTACTTTTAATTCGAGATATGACTGAGCCATTATTGACTAATCTCGAAGTCAAACCGTAATTACGACGGTTTGACTTTTAGCTAAAATACTAAGCTAAACTCAATTTAGAAAGGATTTGCAGACTTACAAGAGTCCTATGCACGATTAGAGAACACTTGAGAGGAAGTTTGAGCTCCAGAAGTGATCAGATAGCTTGAAGGAAGGTGTGAAGACTTGTTGCAAGATCATGGTCCTTTTATAGTGCAAATTCCACCACCAATCTTTGACACACAAGTCTATCAGCTGACCACAACCTTCCAACATGTGTTCCTAGTGTCTAGGACTGTTTAGGGGTCGCCCACATTGCATTAATGTTGAAAAAGGGTCGGTTCTCCGCGTTTACAGGCTGCTGTGCACGTTTTCTGCTTCTGGGCTCCTGATGCGGCCCACCTCAAGTTCCTTCAATGTCCATGCGGGCCGCATGGACCTTCTGATCAGCCAAAAACGTTTTCTTGATGTTGCATCACACCCCTTGGCCCTTCCGAAAGGTCAATTGAGCTAGAAACTTGCAATTTGACCCCTTATAATATACCCATAAGGGCCTTAGGTCTTATACCTACTTTGCCAAGTCCCTGGACACTTCCGGTTAACCCGAAAAGTCATAACTTCAACGTTTACGCTTTAACCTTCGCACACGAATTCGATCATAACTTTCTTATACGTTAACAAAACTTTACGAAATTTAAACCGTGTATTCTAGTGAGCATAGTTAACCGTTACAAAGCTTCGGGTTTGTCAAAAGGTCACTCAGAGGTATAATTTAAACATGTTGACACATTTAGCCCCTGTAGTTTGTAATCTCTCACTTTTAGCTTCGTATGATCCATGATTTATTCGTTTGAAGGTATGAGCATCTTGTAGGGTTAATATACAATATATTTATTCACTGTTGACACTTAGAATACGTATATTCACATACTTTCCATGTTTGTCAACTTTAGTCCTTTCATAACATTCTTTCACACGTTCAAACTTTATGACACGTGTCGACACATTATAGGACGTGAAATTTCGAGGTGTTAGATATAATGTGAGCGTGTTTTAGTGATTACGTTAAGCATGAAATTTGTGGGCAAGATATTCAGTAGACCGATTAAGTTGATGGGTAGCATTTCGTCAAATTTTTGAAAATCGGGAAACAAAACGTTTATGGTATGACTAAGTATTTCGTATATGCGGTTTATGTGAAATAGATTATGGGGTAAGATATAAGTTTAATAAAACAACAAATTTTGATATTTGCATAAGTAGGGATTTTGACAAATGAACAACGACTTAGATATAAACTTGATCGTGTTGTATAATGAAGTCTCTTTAGAAAGAAAATTTTGGTAACGATCACCTAGGTAAGGGAATCACCCCTAACTCGTCGGTGAGGTCGTATTAAGAAAAGGAGGAGTGGAGTTAATCGTCAAGGTAAGAAAATCACTTCTATCTCGATGATATGTCTCCATTTTGTGGTTATAAGAAATGTAAATCTAATTGAGTGACATTTTTGAAATCATGCATGTAAATGATTTATAGATGCAAGAAAGATTTAGTATGATGTGTATAAGAAAAACAATCTCGAAAGAAATTTGAATTTGAAAAAAGGGAGATTTGCATCATATGAGGTTGATAATAGTAAAACGTAGGTTCCATTAAAACTTGGATTGTTCTAAAGCAGAACTTTGACTAAACCAAAAAGGTCGGAAATTCTTTTGAATTTGAGAAACATGCTTTGGCCTAATAGGTGGAATACTCTCGTCGGTATTTCGGTTAACGGTATTCACCCTTCCGGTTACTACATGTTCCAAATCAATCGAAAATTCGAGACTTGGCGGGATGTTGAAAATCAAGGAGCGGGACTAGTCGACAAGGTGCGGGTTTCACCCCTAACTTGACGATTTTGTACCCTAAGTGTGGTTAGTACTCGTCGGGTCAAAATTTAATTTCGACACTTTGACGAGGGTCCACTAGAATTTGAAATGGAAATTCTCCATCAAGGTGAGGATTTCATTCCTAACTTGGTGGCGAATTTTGTGTAAAAAGAATAGATTGATTGAGAGTCGTTCACCAAATTGTGGGTTTCACGCCTATTTTGGTGAAGTCATCTCGTTTGTGTATTACGAGTGGTTTCGAGTTTAGTATAAACGAGTAAAATGCCTTAGGAAGGTGTATGTTTGAAATATTAAAACAAGTATAAGCACATAAAGCATTTCAAGATATTAACATATAAGAGGCGTTTCAAGATATTAGCATATGAATCAAGTATGGTCGAATTTGGTACTTAACTATAGACTAGGTCAAAAGCATGGCAATTTTCCTAATTCCTTATAGTTATGCCTCTGATACCAATCTGTCACACTCCAACCGATGGTGGAAACATTGGAGTGAGACGAAGAAAGATTGCTAATCACAGATAACGCAAATTGTGACAATAGAATTGAAAATAGATTGATTTCATTCATAACAAAATGTTACAATACATGGAACTTAAAATACAACATGTTTAACACAAGAAAAACAATACAACAAACAGGTACAAAAACTTATACAACACATTAAAGCCTAAAACGTCTATATGTGTATCTAGGCATCATCACTACTTCAGTTTCATAGCATCGTCATCATCAACCTGTAACATGTTAAAAAGTCTAGTTCAACACAATTATGCATTGGCAAGTATACAGGTTTTCATAAATAGCATAAAAATTAGTTTAAACAATTCCACATGGCAAGCTTTTGATACAAGATAAATAATAAAATCGGCATGTGTTCGACTAATCAACCCAATGATGAAACGCAATAAGCTCATGACATAACCTCAAGAATACGGGTGATGCGTTAATCCTATAGCACTATATATGTCAAGGATAGGCTCGTACGAAGTTAATGATAAGTCTAACACAAAACGTATAACCCCAAGTTTAAAGTATCAACTAATCAAGTATGCATGCATGTATAAGGAATGTTTGTGCATTTAGGAATAAAGTTTAAGTGTAAGTTTATAATTTAACATGTTACACTCCAAAAGGTGGTAAACGAAATGGGGGTTCAAGTATACTCACAAAATTGCTAAGTCTTCCGATTATCTATGTATTGACGAGTTAATGAGATTAGGAGAACGAATGTGTTTGGTGTTGGAATTTATATACGGTGTTTAGAATCGGAATTAGAAATTTAAAGTAATAAAATTATGTATATATGAAAGTAATATCTAAGTTCTAAGAGTTTGTTTATGACACCATATCAAGTGGTTTCATGGGTCCCAAATTGCCCATTGGAATCACAAGTACTATAGAATCTTGGACATGTTAGCTTAGGTTTATGGTGATTAATCATAGCTTGATTAACACCACAACCTCAGCCATGTTTTTATATAATAATAGGTATATTTATATGGTAATAATATATTCTAAACTATGTCCAATCAATTATTGTCATGTAACATCATGTATTATCAAGCATGGAGGTTTTAAGCCTCATTATATGATTCACCACTACACACACCATCATGAAAATGGTGGGAGGGTCATATATAACAAGAAACTAAATCTAATCTAACAAGTTATAAAAATGTTCAAATGAAGTAGTGGAACTTAGTTTGGAAAGCCAAGGTGTAACACCCTAGTTTCGTATTAACGATTTATCTGTAAATTACCAACAATTAGATGTGTAGTTAAGACTACACATATTGTAAAAATGCGGGTTTATTTAAAGTTTTACAAATCATAGATTATTCTACAAAACGTGATCGAATTCGTTGATTAAAATCTACAACGATGCAATGTGCGAAAGCGTGTATTTTTATCGTGTTCGGTTCTTCGCTAAGCTTGATCGTCTTCCGGCATCCCAGAAAGTACCTACATTTCATAAACATGAAATGCTTTAGTCATACGGTAATTAAAACGCATCTAAACGAGTCCGGATAACAAAACTGATCAAAATATACATTTTTGTACAAGGTCCACCGTAAATTACGGTGGACACCGTAATTTACGGTGGTCCTCGTTTCGATTTGTTTCCACCGTAAATCAGGAGGGTCTCACCGTAAACCATTTCAAGTCCACCGTAAATTACGGTGGCACCGTAATTTACGGTGGCACCTGCATCCCACCTTTCCATTTTGCCGTAATTTGACACGAAATCTTTCGTATCTTTCAAACCGCTTATCCGTTTGACCTACCGTTTCTTCCTACATGTTTGTAATCTGATTCCCCATCATATGGAGTTAAATCCGACATCCGGCTTGATAAAATTTAAGACCTTTAAGTCTTCGGCTTGTTACTCATTTACCAAAATTTGACCCGGTTACGCATTTTATCAAACAAACGTATTTGTTTGGTTCCTATATCACATACATCTCTTTAATTTAATATTACCTACCATTTTAGGTTCTAATCATAGGTTTATTACACAATTTAAACCCGTTTTCACTCGTATGCTTATTTTGACCCGTTAAGGATATTTTAAGCACTTTTAAACTCAAATTTCGCTTTTATTCCAATCTAGCGTTGTAACCTATATTTCTTATCTAGTACTCTTCCATCACAACTAAATGTGTGTTGGATTTAAAGTAGATATCTATGTGTTCCAGATTTATTTCCCTTGAAATATCATTTTACGGCAAAGACTCATATGGAGTCTTTTAGCCTAAGAATTACATCTTTCACTACCTATGCTCGTTCTAAACTTTTGTTTAATCATAAGACTCCTTTCCAAACAACCTATAAGGGTTGTTTGTTCAATTTAGCCTATAAGGGCGTTTTGGTCGATTTTGGTCCTTCTTTTACAATTAAGGACTACCACCAATTGTTCGACCAAATTAGCACTATTACATACATCATAAATAAGCGTACCTGGCTCGGATCAACAAATAGACCCGATTTTAATACCTTGCTTTATATTCGCTAATTAAGAACGATGCGAATATCCATTGGATATCTATTCCTGTAAGCCTATTACTCGACAAAAGAATCATTAGTCTATATAGTCAAAAGGTGTTGTCTACACCTTTTGACCCGTTTGACTGAATTGAGCATTTATCTTTGCGAGATGATATTTATTATCATCTCTTCTATATGACTCTTCCCGTTTAACACCGTGTATTGTTTTCGACATAATATGACCAAATTATCAATTTACTTCTTTTTAACCATTATTATGGTTTCTATCATCTTTGATTTTCTTGTTCCGTTCGACTACACAACGGAACATCATATTTCAATTGTTTAGATACCTCATTCATAATTTATATGACAAGAAAACATTCCACAATTTAAGACTAGTGTAAGCTATACTTACCTTGCATCCGAATTATGCTTTTCCGCCATACTTGCTTCGTTTGACCCGCTTCCTTTCCAAGCCTCCACCTAGCTTTTCAAGCGTCAAACTATCATCATAATTCGTAAGACGGTTATATTAGTCATCATTAATTATGACTATTCCATCTTACATATTTTCTATCACAATTATCATTCGATCTTATTAGTGGTCGGTTTGACTACTAAAAGTCAAACGCCCCTTAGCATATAAATGCACATTCAAATTCTATCTATCAATTAGTAGCTAACATGATCCTATACACTTAGATACATGAACATGGCTACCAAATTTCATCATAACATTCAAAACCCATTTCAATCATGTATGAACAAGTTCCCAAATCACTTAATTTGTTTGAGTGCCTTGTTTCTATTACCCAATATGATGATTTTAAACATAACTTATCATCATCTTTACTATTACATAAAAACCCACTTCCTAGTTTACTTGTTAATCACATACTAGTGATATTACTTCAAGTTCTTCATGATTTCATCATATCTAACAAAACCCACTTCTAGTTACTTATGAACTCTTAACAAAATCTCTAATTTGTTCAAGTAGTTTATTCATATGAGTTAGTATGATGTTTATAAACACCATTTGAACATCAATTTCTTCAATTTAACCAAAACCCACTTAGCTCATAATAGGGTAATTATCAAATCCCTAGTTTATGGCACAATTCTACAAGTTTGCATCTAGGGTTTGTTTCTAGGCTTATACCCACACTAATATCACTATAACATTGAACATTCATGCAAGAATTTCGTTCATGCAAGTTCATCAACATTTCGAAATATCACCAAACATCAAAATTCAACATACCTTGTGATCTTCTAAGCTTGGTGATCACGATTTTATTAAAAGCCCTAATTTTCAGCTCGATTTCTCTTTGATTTTGTTGAATTTGAGTGCTTAGGGTTCTTGAGGGAAGCCCTCTTTCTTCTCCTGCATATATCGACCAAACACACACACAAAGTGTGTGTTTTGGTTTTTATTTCATTTAACTTAAAACCATTTTCATGTTTGTCTCTTTTTAGTCCCTCAAGTTCCAAAGTTTATAAAATGGTTAACTATTTCAAGTTTCCTTCCTTTCTTTATTGTTTTCAAATAATTAACTAACTAGGTTAATTATTCCTAGTTAACGTTGTGGGTTCAGGGAGTTATAACCCGTTTTATCTTAAGTCCCTTTAGCTCGTGCCTTTTATATACTTTGTTTTCTCAAAGTATTTATTCCCCTTTTTAATTAATATTAGGTTTATTTATTTGAGTCCCAATATTTACCGGGTTAATTTTTACCACTAACGGTATTTTACCCGTCTTTACTATTAACGTGGTTTGATTACCAAACCCGTTTTTGGGATGTTACACAAGGCTTCCATTTGTTCACACTTCACAAGGCACAAGTTCATCTTATGGAAGATGATGACGTGTGCTTGTTGTCATTATTCTATTGTCAAGTAAAAACAGAAAATAAGTGAGTGTTTGAACTCATAACTTTGATGGTAATCACCCTAATACAAACCCACAATCAAATACTTGATTGTGAGCTTGATGGGAACAAGATTCCATCAAGTTATCAACACAAAAATGAATCATACGAAGAAAAAAAAGGGGCAGAATGTTTGTTGCACTTTCGGCCTCAAAAATGGTGAGGTTTCACCTTAGTTTGCCCAAGAAAACTTGTGAAAATCTTCCTAGAGGTTATCCAAGTGTTAAGAAGAAAGAAATGAGAGAAAAACTCGCTTTTAATGGCTGAAACTTTCTGATTTTGTTGCGGGAACTCAGGTGTGACTAAGTGTGTTTTTGAGACGGTTTAGGGGTTGTAAAAGTGGAAAAGAGGCTGATTATAAGTTGTATTTATAGGGAAGGATTAGGGATAAGTTGGTTGGCATTTAATATAGGTTGTTGGTGGTTGAAACAATAAAAAAAAGACAATAACGACAGCCCAATGTTGTCCGATAGGAGGTTGTATCAGCCTTTATGTTGTTATTTTTATTTTGTTTTTTAATCATTAAATCAAGTATTGCAATGTCTATTGTGTATATTATACCTGTAACGCCTGCGTCCCTGAATTTTTAGCTATTGTCTGCTTTAGTCCCCATACTATGTGACTCTTGACACTTTTGACACTTGTGGATCTTTATGTTATGATACTTGAATCATATTGATACTTGATACTTGATTCTATGAAACTAGATTGTTGATACTTAACTCTAGATACTTGATTCTTAATTCTTGACACTTGATTCTTGATACTTAATACTATGAGACTTGATGCTTAAATCTAGATACTTGATTCTTGAGGCTTGATTCTTGATACGTGATTCTTGAGACTTGATTCTTGATACTTGGTGCTTGACTATTGAGACTCGTGAAAATTGAGACTTGGTTGATCGTGAGACTGGAGACTTGACACTTACGTAAACTCAGAAACTTGGAAACTTTGGTATTAATGGTATAATCTTGTTATGTGATAATATTACACAATAATACGCAACGCAACGCTTAATCTAACTCGCAAAACGAACCAAAGACGGGAAAGTGGAAAGGGATTGGACTGCCGGAATGGCAATCCGATCAGAGGGCCATTCGATCGAACAACCATCCGATCCGTTTGCCACACCGCCTTACCTGCCCTCTTGCACTATAAATAGGACCTGTCACATCATTCTTCAGTGATGTGACAGCCTCCTCCGTTCCAGACGCACGCACTCTCATTCTTGGGCACTTATCTTTGATTCTAGGACGATTCTTTTAAGTTTTCTCTTAGATTCTTTTGCAACTTCAATCTACACACGATTCTCTACATGATTCTTCTTCGAAATCGCACTTTTCACCAAGAAATCCCTGAGATTCGAGCTCTTGAGGATGACGTCATCATGGCGTGTGACACTTGTGCTCTGTAAACACACACGATGTAGGACAAAATCTTTTATCAAAGAAACAATGTGTTTTGGTCTCAAAATTTGTTTATTTGTGTTTTACAATTTCACATTTTTATTCTAGTTCATTTTCAAGCTTTAAATCGCTTTCTAGAAAGTTATACGCGAACTGATGCGTAAACGTAATCATTTTAATGCAGAAAACACTACAGAATAGTGACATAGTCTTAACATACCTTAAATAACTTTTATGTAACTTAGAAATAGGTTTTGAAAGCTTTGGTGTGTCAAAAACAAGTTTATTCACTCTTAGGGACTTTTTGCGTCAAACTGCGAAAGTCTGCTGATTCGTTTAGTAACGAACATTTCGAAACTTGATCATCAGCTAAACGTACCCAAAATATCCTTTACATAGCTTAGAAATAGGCTTTGAGGGGTTCGTTATGCGAAAATATGCTTATTTGATCAATAGGGACTAAAAGCGTTAAAAAGTGCATAAGTTTGTATTTACACGCATATCTTACGTTCTGAATATATCCGGACAGCCAAAAATTTTTGTAATCATTAAAATAATTTATTTTAGTGTTTGGAATGTTAGAATTTCACTCGTCGCGTATTTTGGATCGATTTCGCGTTCGTTACGACTCCCGTCGTAATTAACCGAACAACGCGATTGTACGAACAAACGAACCAACATCCAAGATGTTTTTGAGCATGTTTCATGTTCCCTATGCTTTAACATCCTTGTAGAGCCTTTAAAATGGGTTAACGGGATTTAAACGCATCAAAAATGCCCTAAACGAGTTGTAGGGACCAAAACTGTCAATTTTCAAAAGTTTCTGGTAGCTGGCATGTGGTGGCACTGCGCCCCCACTATATGGTTTTGCCGTGGCGCGACGCCACGGCCTCATCTGGGAAGTAACTTCATTTTGACAGCAGGTTGAACTTGGGGGTCTTTTGTGTAACTTTTCTCAATACCGAGTGATGGTTTTGGGCACCCCTAGTATACCAAAACCATGTGCCTTACATGTATGGTTGAGATTGAAGCTCGTAAATCGAGGAACGATCCTAACGGTTGTCTAATTTCTATAAATACCCACCTTAAATTCTTTCATTCCCCACATTTGAATCTCAATCTCCTTCTCTAAGTTGAAGCTCTCCTGTGAAGCTTCATACCTGAGAACTTTTGAGTTTAAATCTTCCTTGCTTGGACCCTTTGTAATTTCTTTCATGCTTGTTATCGTTTTTCAAGCGTGAAAGTCAAACAGTGTTTGACTTTCTGCTTTGACCAGTCTTTGGTCAACACGAGGTTTGATTGAACTTCGCAATGTGAGCGTAATCACGATGGTTATAGTCCCTTGTGACTATACCTACTGATTACCACATTGATTAGGTGTAGTGACGAGTCATAGTTTCGGTCAAAATACGCGTCTATGCGTATTTTGCAACCAAACTATTCTTGGGTATCAAAACCGTTTGTTTTGATATCAAACTTGTTTTCTAACTTCGTTAAACATGTTTTAACATGTTTAACTCGTCACTTTTAGTTTAGTGCTTGTTTAGGCTCGTAAGATAAGCGGTCTAAACAACCGTTTAGACTTCCGAACCCGACCCGTTTGGTCGATCATTAGGATCCGACCAAACATGTATTGTGACCATAGTTGTATAGGGAATAACCTTCCGAGGTTATACCTTATGGTCACTTCGTTTAGTTAGTCGTATGATAAGTAGTTTATATGCCTTAGGAAAATGACCAAAATGCCCTTTTGCGCATAATTTCATTTTAAGCATATGTAACACATGTTTTGACATCTAAATTGATTATATAACCTAATTAGATATGTTAAGGCATATAATAATTGTCATAGGACTAGTTAGGCGTCCCGAACACGCTTTCGCGCGAACGACGCGTTAAAGTAGCATAAGCTACCTTAATGGGTCGTAAGCACTTAGGATAGGTTCCGATTTAGAATGTAGGCTTTGTTAAACCATATCACATGAGTTCCAATACTCATTTGGTTTACAAGACCTCATTTTACACGATCTTCCGATTTAGGTGTCGATTCGCTAACATAGTATCCGTTACACTAGGAACCGCTTCAACACTTGAACTCTTGGACTTTTGAGCTTTGTTATACCCTTTGAATCGGAACTATACGCAATCCCAGCCGAGTACATAGTTCCCCTCTTTTACCGTTTTCAAATGTTTTGGGGTGATTCATATGTGTAATCGATTTGTTTTCAAATTGTATGGCATATATGTGTTCACTAAGTGCTTTTATGTGTATTATTCCGATTATGCAAATGCGATGTTTATCTGAATCCTTAAGTTATCTACCTATCTTCATAGTTAGATTCATATAGGATATTTGAAGTACAATCTTAGATCTTCTTATCTTCATAGTAAGGTTTTTAAGAAGTACTTTACAACTCGATGGTTGGTTTTGTGTAGATGGTTAGTGATTCAGGTAACGAAACTAGATAATACAATAAGCACATCGTGGATACGCCGCTGGTACTTCCTATATATAAGTGTGCTTATTGTATTACCCTTCGTGGCGTTATCCCGAATCACCATTAGGATTTAGGATTGTTTTGATTCAATGTAACAGAAACTGAATCCTTATAGCATCTATCTATCTTCATGAATTGATTCTTGTAGGATGTTTAGGGTACTAATATTGGAGTCCTTGATTGGATTCATTGTCTGCTTTAATGCGTATGTGAGTAGACAATGTAACAGAAACCGAATCCTTATAGCATCTATCTATCTTCATAGGTTGATTCTTGTAGGATGTTTAAAGTACTGATATTGGAAACCTTGATTGGATTCATTGTGTGCTTTAATGCGTGTTTACGAGTTGGTACACGTTGATGCTTTATGTGTTATGTGGTAGTTGTGATTTAGATAACGAAACAGGTATAATAATTCTTGTAGTGTTCTTATTTTATTATTCTTGTAGCGTTATCTGGATCACTTTAGGATTTTGTGTATGATTGTTTCAATGTTCAATTATCCAAATCTTTGTAGAATCTTCCATATCTCTATATGTTGGACTCTTAAAAAGATATCTGAAGTATTATCATGACTCATTGATTTGATTTATATAATACTTACATAAGTTTTGATTTATTTCAAAACAGTTATTATTAATCCTCGATTGGATTTCAAATAACATATTAACGAGTTTTTACGATGATTTAAACAAGATTTCAATGTAAGGCATAAAAATGACTTATTAATAATCATATTGCCATATACAAACCTATTTTTTCACGAGTTTTCACAATTAAGATTATGTAGTGCAAATGCTAAATTTTCGCCATTCTTTGGCTTCAAGATTTATTTTCAACTGACAGTTCTCGTAGCTGTTAAAGTATTGCAATACCAAATGCTTTGCTATTTATTTGGCTAATAAAACCTATGTATTCACCGGCATATTTATGCTGACTGTTTTTCACATATGTTTCAGGTTTTCGACTGTTCAAGCATGCAACGCATAGGACTGCATTCGGGCCTTAGACTTCTAAAACAAAAGAACAATTACATGTATTTTTTTGTTTGTAAAACGATGTTAATGATATTGAAACAATTTAGTACCAGTAGTTGTGAGCAATTTGTAACGTGACTCACCAATATTTCCACCACATGTTGTTGTATTACGCGATTGGGGTGTTATAGATTAGTATCAGAGTACTGGTTATAGGGAATTAGGTTATTAGCATGCCTTAAACCTAGTCTATAACCTTCCTAGGACCCAAACGTGAGTAGACTTAGGAACTCTTTCCAAAATTCTCATCCTTATTCGTGCCACAACTGCTCTATGATTTACGAACCATCTAACCTTAGATGATTTATCCTGAACCTTAGGCTTCATGCCTTAGGGTATCCCTCAAAATGTTTTCTCAAAACATTTTCATTGAAATATTTTTCAAAATGTTTTTATCAAAATATTTCGCAAACATGTTTTATCTCAAACGATTTGTATCAAAAGATTTCTCAAATGTCTCAAATGTTTTTCTCAAACGTTTTTCATCGAAATCTTGGGTTTTAATAATGTGAACACTTGCAATCTGGAAGGGTGGATGCCTGTACCTCGAGTTTTCTGTCTAAGGCTAGAGTGTTCGTACAAATCCGCATTATCAGACCAGTCACTCTTACCTGGGAACTCTTAGGTGAGTGTCCACTTATAGGCTAAAGCATGTCTTCGTGAAGCATTATAAAGACCTATCCATCTTGACCCTACCGAATGATTTCTAAACTAATTATATAACCTAATTAGATATGTTAAGGCATATAATACTTGTCATAGGACTAGTTAGGCATCCCGAACGCGCTTTCGCGCGAACGACGCATTAAGGTAGCATAAGCTACCTTAATGGGTCGTAAGAACTTAGGATAGGTTCCGATTTAGAATGTAGGCTTTATTAAACCATATCACATGAGTTCCAATACTCATTTGGTTTACAAGACCCGATCTTCCGATTTAGGTGTCGATTCGCTAACATAGTATCCGTTACACTAGGAACTTCTTCAACACTTGAACTCTTGGTCTTTTGAGCTTTGTTATACCCTTTGAACCGGAACTATACGCAATCCAAGGCGAGTACATAGTTCCCCTCTTTTACCATTTTCAAATGTTTTGGGGTGATTCATATGTGTAATCGATTTGTTTTCAAAATGTATGGCATATATGTGTTCTGTAAGTGCTTTTATGTGTATTATTCCGATTATGCAAATGCGATGTTTATCTGAATCCTTAAGTGATCTACCTATCTTCATAGTTAGATTCATATAGGATATTTGAAGTACAGTCTTAGATCTTCTTATCTTCATAGTAATGTTTTTAAGAAGTACTTTACAACTCGATGGTTGGTTTTGTGTAGATGGTTGGTGATTCAGGTAACGAAACTAGATAATACAATAAGCACATGGTGGATACGCCGCTGGTACTTCCTATATATAAGTGTGCTTATTGTATTACCCTTCGTGGCGTTATCTTGAATCACCATTAGGATTAAGGATTGTTTTGATTCAATGTAACAGAAACTGAATCCTTATAGCATCTATCTATCTTCATGGATTGATTCTTTTAGGATGTTTAGAGTACTAATATTGGAGTCCTTGATTGGATTCATTGTCTGCTTTAATGCGTATGTGAGTAGACAATGTAACAGAAACCGAATCCTTATAACATCTATCTATCTTCATAGGTTGATTCTTGTAGGATGTTTAAAGTACTGATATTGAAGACCTTGATTGGATTCATTGTGTGCTTTAATGCGTGTTTACGAGTTGGTACAAGTTGACGATTTATGTGTTATGTGGTAGTTGTGATTTAGATAACGAAACGGGTATAATAAAATAAGAACATGGTGGATACGCCGCTGGTACTTCCTATATATAAGTGTTCTTATTTTATTATTCTTGCAGCGCTATCTGGATCACTTTAGGATTTTGTGTATGATTGTTTCAATGTTCAATTATCCAAATCTTTGTAGAATCTTCCATATCTCTATATGTTGGACTCTTAAAAAGATATCTGAAGTATTATCTTGACTCATTGATTTAATTTATATAATACTTACAGAAGTTTTGATTTATTTCAAAACAGTTATTATTAATCCTCGATTGGATTTCTAATAACATATTAACGAGTTTTTACGATGATTTATTTCAATGTAAGGCATAAAAATGACTTAGTAATAATCATATTGCCATATACAAACCTATTTTTTCACGAGTTTTCACAATTAAGATTATGTAGTGCAAATGCTAAATTTTCGCCATTCTTTGGCTTCAAGATTTATTTTCAACTGACAGTTCTCGTAGCTGTTAAAGTATTGCAATACCAAATGCTTTGCTATTTTTTTGGCTAATAAAACCTATGTATTCACCGGCATATTTATGCTGACTGTTTTTCACATATGTTTCAGGTTTTCGACTGTTCAAGCATGCAACGCATAGGACTGCATTCGGGCCTTAGACTTCTAAAACAAAAGAACAATTACATGTATTTTTTTGTTTGTAAAACAATGTTAATGATATTGAAACAATTTAGTACCAGTAGTTGTGAGCAATTTGTAACGTGACTCACCAATATTTCCACCACATGTTGTTGTATTACGCGATTGGGGTGTTACAGATTAGTATCAGAGCACTGGTTATAGGGAATTAGGTTATTAGCATGCCTTAAACCTAGTCTATAACCTTCCTAGGACCCAAACGTGAGTAGACTTAGGAACTCTTTCCTAAATTCTCATCCTTATTCGTGCCACAACTGCTCTATGATTTACGAACCATCTAACCTTAGATGATTTATCCTGAACCTTAGGCTTCATGCCTTAGGGTATCCCTCAAAATGTTTTCTCAAAACATTTTCATTGAAATATTTTTCAAAATGTTTTTATCAAAATATTTCGCAAACATGTTTTATCTCAAACGATTTGTATCAAAAGATTTCTCAAATGTTTTTCTCAAACGTTTTTCATCGAAATCTTGGGTTTTAATAATGTGAACACATGCAATCTGGAAGGGTGGATGCCTGTACCTCGAGTTTTCTGTCTAAGGATAGAGTGTTCGTACAAATCCGCATTATCAGACCAGTCACTCTTACCTGGGAACTCTTAGGGTGAGTGTCCACTTATAGGCTAAAGCATGTTTTCGTGAAGCATTATAAAGACCTATCCATCTTGACCCTACCGAATGATTTCTAAACGACCTTTGTAACCCTACTTATTCATATTACCCTCGGTAATATGTTTGCTCTTCACGACAATCGAAACAACTTTCCTTTCCCAGTACTATTTCATCATATTACCTTAGGTGATATGTTTGATTCAATACAGTTGAAATGAATCTCATTTAATTTCACGACACTACGAGATCCTATTTCATTTTTCAAAACACTACCCCTATCTTTCAAATTTTCAAATTTTCAAATTTTTACCATTTGGATGAGAATTTTCAAAATTTCAAACACAAAGTTTCTTTGTTTTAAAAGTTTTAATTCAAAACATTTTTGTTTTAAAAATTATAAATTTTTAACAGGTAAAGAATTTTATAATACAAACCAATAACTCGGTTTGTATTCTCTCATCCAAAAATATTACAAAAGTCTATTTCTCAAACAATTCTTATTTCAAAACAAAATCCACAATACTGTATAATCTAAATACAAAAAAAAAACGAGACTTATAAACAATATTTGACTAAATCAAAGTTAACGCTAAATTTTCTAAGTACAAGAAACGAAACGCCAAAACTATTAATGAGAATTCGAAAAGAACAAGGGCCGAATCTTCTAAAAATTCTAGGAAGCACAAGACTTCAAAGAGTTTTGCAATTCATGCACTTGTTCCACTAAATTCAATACCCTTTAAAGGAGTTTATCATGGAAAGCAATCTCGGTGCAACCATTGCGATTATCATCATGCAAAAAATTCTCCTTGTCGCCAGTATACAATATGTTGTCTAATTGGACATCTAGCTGCAACCTGCCGTATCCAGAGTCGAGCAACCCCTACTCAGACTCGCCCAAGAGCATGTTTCAATTGTGGTGATTTAAGTCATTTCAAGCGAAACTGCCCCAAGCTTGCCAATGCTAATGGACGAGTGTTCAACGTCAATGAGGCTCAAGCTAATGATCAAGCCCTTATGATCATTAGAACCTCTATATTTTCTGTTAAATTTCGAAAAAAATGTAAATTTCAAGAAGTTTATCTTTATCCATGTTATTCATTTTCCAAATTTCAAACTCTAATGTGATTACACTATGTGTGATTACAATTACATGCTGGTTTTGAGGATTCCTTTCTTTAGGAACTAAATCTTATAACTTAGCATAATATAACTCCACTCTGGTACATTCGTACGAACGTGGTAACACGATCGATACGAATACTATGAATAAGTTAATACTGTTTTATGATCATAACATTACATGCATGATTTGTTTATCTAATATGTATAGTACATGATTATAAGTACAATTTACTTCGTATGTTGATTTAACGTACTTAGTGCCCTAATTTTCAAATGCACTTTGATTAGTGCGTTAACTTAGCATACCTAGCGCATGATTTGAAAATATTTTCCTCGATATGCTTATATTATGATGACAATGCATGATTTGTATATGTTGCATTTTACCTGTTTGGTTAAGTATGAAACATATATAAATATTTGTACTAGAATAAAATACCTACTACTAAATTTGTTGTATGCAAAATAAGTAGTGTTATCATTGCTAGTATAAAATACGATTCGATTTGACAGATATTATGTTGTGACGATGTTTATTTGATTTAGACGATAGTTCGACCTTATCATTTGTTACCCTCGCTTAACAAGAGGAGCTATGTGGACCATGCAACAAAACAAGTAATTATGGGTGCACACTTAATTATGAGATTCGACGCATGAGAATCATAGTAAGCCTTGTTAAGTATGGTGGCATAAAATCTAGAGTGATAAGGTAACGGGAGAAGTATGATGCGATAAGAACACGGTGGATACGCCGATGGTACTTCCTATATATAAGTGTTCTTATTGTGTTATTCTTCAGAACGTTACTAAGATCACTTGGTGATTTTATGTTATCTTGGACCATTATGTGATTATGTGTTAAGTGTTATTTGTGTGGTTATTTCCGATGGACGACAGCGAGTACATTCATTAACTCAAATCGAGCCGACTGGGAGTATAATATGGTGTTAAAGGTGACGATCTTGATGCCATAGGTATGTTGACCCGTCTCCTATGCATGGGATGCTCATGGTGCATTGGATGTACCTCGTGGGACGTTAGAAACTGTGTACGTGAAGGGCCTGAATGTACACCCCTTTGTTTGCTAGGAATTACACTAGGAGATTAGTATGACATAGTGCCATACTTAAATGATTTTTGAACACTAGTCGACTTTCACAAGTTTCAAAGGGTTGAATACCTTAAGATACTTTGAATATCCCAAATCACATTTTGAATCCCCTGAAATTTCCAACAACAAATGATACTACGCATATTTGGGATCTAGCAATCTGCTTATCCATCAGTTGTTTCAATTCCACTCTACGGTCTCCTTCGAATAAATTTCGGGACGAAATTTCCTGAAGTAGGGGAGAATGTGACACTTGTGCTCCGTAAACACACACGATGTAGGACAAAATCTTTTATCAAAGAAACAATGTGTTTTGGTCTCAAAATTTGTTTATTTGTGTTTTACAATTTCACATTTCTATTCTAGTTCATTTTCAAGCTTTAAATCGCTTTCTGGAAAGTTATACGTGAACTGATGCGTAAACGTAATCAGTTTAATGCGGCAAACACTCCGGAACAGTGAAATAGGCTTAACATACCTTAAATAACTTTTATGTAACTTAGAAATAGGTTTTGAAAGCTTTGGTGTGTCAAAAACAAGTTTATTCACTCTTAGGGACTTTTCGCGTCAAACTGCGAAAGTCTGCTGATTCGTTTAGTAACGAACATTCCGAAACTTGATCATAAACTAAACATAACCTAAATATCCTTTACATAGCTTAGAAATAGGCTTTGAGGGGTTCGTTATGCGAAAATATGCTTATTTGATCAATAGGGACTAAAAGCGTCAAAAAGTGCATATGTTTGCATTTACGCGCGTATCTTACGTTCTGAATATATCCGGATAGCCAAAAAAATTTGTAATCATTAAAAAAATTTATTTTACGCCCGTTCGTTACGACTCCCGTCGTAATTAACCGAACAACGTGATCGTACGACCAAACGAACCGACATCCGAGATGTTTTTGAGCATGTTTCATGTTCCCTATGCTTTAACATCCTTGTAGAGCCTTGAAAATGGGTTAACGGGGTTTAAACGCATCAAAAATGGCCTAAACGAGTTGCGGGGACCAAAATTGTCAATTTTCAAAAGTTTCTGGTAGCTGGCATGTGGTGGCGCTGCGCCACCACTATATGGTTTTGCCGTGGCGGGACACCACGGCCTCATCTGGGCAGAAACTTCATTTTGACAACCAGGTTGAACTTGGGGGTCTTTTGTGTAACTTTTCTCAATACTATGTGATGGTTTTGGGCACCCCCAGTATTCCAAAACCATGTGCCTTACATGTATGGTTGAGATTGAAGCTCGTAAATCTAGGAACGATCCTAATGGTTGTCCAATATCTATAAATACCCACCTTGAATTCTTTCATTCCCCACATTTGAATCTCAATCTCCTTCTCTAAGTTGAAGCTCTCCTTGTGAAGCTTCATACCTGAGAACTTTTGAGTTCAAATCTTCCTTGCTTTGACACTTTGTAATTTCTTTCATGCTTGTTATCGTTTTTCAAGCGTGAAAGTCAAACATTGTTTGACTTTCTGCTTTGACCAGTCTTTGGTCAACACGAGGTTCGATTGAACTTCACAACGTGAGCGTAATCACGATGGTTATAGTCCCTTGTGACTATACCTACTGATTACCACGTTGATTAGGTGTAGTGACGAGTCATAGTTTAGTTCAAAATACGTGTCTTTGCGTATTTTGCAACCAAACTATTCTTGAGTATCAAAACCGTTTGTTTTGATATCAAACTTGTTTTCTAACTTCGTTAAAAATGTTTTAACATGTTTAACTCGTCACTTTTAATTTAGTGCTTGTTTAGGCTCGTAAGATAAGCGGTCTAAACAACCGCTTAGACTTCCGAACCCGACCCGTTTGGTCGATCATTAGGATCCGACCAAACATGTATTGTGACCATAGTTGTATAGGGAATAACCTTCCGAGGTTATACCTTATGGTCACTTCGTTTAGTTAGTCGTATGATAAGTAGTTTATATACCTTAGGAAAATGACCAAAAAGCCCTTTTAGCGCATAATTTCATTTTAAGCATATGTAACACATGTTTTGACATCTAAACTGATTATATAACCTAATTAGATATGTTAAGGCATATAATACTTTTCATAGGACTAGTTAGGCGTCCAGAACGCGCTTTCGCGCGAACGACGCGTTCAGGTAGCATAAGCTACCTTAATGGGTCGTAAGCACTTAGGATAGGTTTCGATTTAGAATTTAGGCTTTATTAAACCATATCACATGAGTTCCAATACTCATTTGGTTTACAAGACCTCATTCTACCCGATTTTCCGATTTAGGTGTCGATTCGCTAACATAGTATCCGTTACACTAGGAACCGCTTCAACAATTGAACTCTTGGTCTTTTGAGCTTTGTTATACCCTTTGAACCGGAACTATATGCAATGCCAGGCGAGTACATAGTTCCCCTCTTTTACCGTTTTCAAATGTTTTGCGGTGATTCATATGTGTAATCGATTTGTTTTCAAAATGTATGGCATATATGTGTTCACTAAGTGCTTTTATGTGTATCTGAATCCTTAAGTGATCTACCTATCTTCATAGTTAGATTCATATTGGATATTTGAAGTACAGTCTTAGATCTTCCTATCTTCATAGTAAGGTTTTTAAGAAGTACTTTACAACTCGATGGTTGGTTTTGTGTAGATGGTTGGTGATTCAGGTAACGAAACTAGATAATACAATAAGCACATGGTGGATACGCCGCTGGTACTTCCTATAAATAATGAGTTTTTACGATGATTTAAACAAGATTTCAATGTAAGGAATAAAAATGACTTAGTAATAATCATATTGCCATATACAAACCTATTTTGTCACGAGTTTTCACAATTAAGATTATGTATTGCAAATGCTAAATTTTTGCCATTCTTTGGCTTCAAGATTTATTTTCAATTGACAGTTCTAGTAGCTGTTAAAGTATTGCAATACCAAATGTTTTGCCATTGATTTAGTAAAGATTGATGCACCTCCCCATTATTCTCGGAGGTATTGTTTGGAGGATTCTATTTGCTTTCCGTGATTCTTGGGAAAGTGGTTAAAGCATCGGGACACTTGGGCTATCACTTGGACAGTGAACATTTTATCGTTTACATAATGGATACGAGTCTTTTTAAACTATTATGCTATATACTCAAACTTGTATACTCGCCAACACATTTTTGTACTGACTTTATTTTAATACATGTTGCAGGCTGATAGGATGCTATGATCAAGAAACATGCTAGGATTGCTTCTAGAAACACATCCTAGTTAATCTTAGAAACTTTGAAATAATTTGGGTGAATTTGTATTTGATACTTATGTTTCGGTTGGTGTATGATTTTAGACTTTGTTATCATGAAACTTGATTAATCTACTTCGAAATTATTAGTGTTATGGAAACTCATGAGCAATCTGAACGCTTAGCGCTGCACCACGATGTTTCCGCCATCGGTTGGAGTGTGACAATACCTATGATGATGAATTATGCACATGGGTTAGGGTTAATTAATTGAAAAACACAAGTTGTTGCTGCCTCAAAATTTGCGGCCGAGATGACAGCCACGAAGATATTTTTTTTGTGTTGTTGCCACTTAAGTAGGCATTTAATAAGTTATGTTAGGTTAATTTACCTCATATCTAACCATTGAATCAAATAAAATATCATGTGGTTGGGAGCTTAATAATTAAAACACAACAATTCTTTGGCTGGGAATTATAATACATACATCTTATGTATTATTAGAGTAAGTAATTTACTAATTATTATAATACACAAGTATTTGTGCATAGCTTTCATATTTTAGCACATTATGTTTGAGTTTGTCATATTATAATACATCTGATGTAATATTAGTGTAACTAATTTACTAGTTATAAGAATATAGTTTTTAGGTTAGTGTATAATAATAACTTTGCAAAAAGTATGGGTTGTGTATTGTGAACGTATAATCAAGTGTTCGTATTAAATAAATGTCTAAGGTCATGTATTTCTTTACAAGAAGCACAAATATCTATTCAATGAATGTATGTATCAAATGTATAAATGGGTTCAAATGTACAAGCATGAATAAATAAACCAGGTATAATTTGCATGAAATACTCAATTTTATTAAAACCGAAGTTACGAATTACGAAAATGGAAGCGGAATACGAATACGATACAGATGTAAGTTTCCAAAAAAATAGGTATATGATTAGTCTTTCTAATTATAGTAAGTTTCAAAAAGTGAGGCGTCACAACTTCAGCGGGCAGAAAACAGGGCATAAAGTGCTTGCATGTGGGCTATATTGGCCTACAATTTTCTAGGATGCAGCTAAATTTGCGAAGAATTGTGTTCGATGTCAACAATTAGGGAGTATCTCAAAGTAGAATGAGATGCCCATGCTGCCGATCCTCGTAGTTGATGTCTTTGACGTGTGGGGAATCGACTTCATGGGCCCATTCCCTAATTCATTAGGAAATTATTACATCTTGGTGGCCGTGGACTATATTTCAAAATGGATAGAAGCGATTGCCACCTAGACGAACGACCATAAAGTTGCTTCCAAATTTGTCCAAACAAACATATTTTCACGATTTGGACTCCCTCGTGTGATCATTGATGCACCTCCCCATTATTCTCGGAGGTATTGTTTGCAGGATTCTATTTGCTTTCCTTGATTCTTGGGAAAGTGGTTAAAGCATCGGGACACTTGGGCTATCACTTGGACTGCGAACACTAGCATAGCTGAAACTATTTTATCGTTTACATGATGGATACGAGTCTTTTTAAACTATTATGCTATATACTCAAACTTGTATACTCGCCAACACATTTTTTACTGACTTTATTTTAATACATGTTGCAGGCTGATAGGATGCTATGATCAAGAAACAAGCTAGGATTGCTTCTAGAAACGCATCCTAGTTAATCTTAGAAACTTTGAAACAATTTGGGTGAATTTGTATTTGATACTTATGTTTTGGTTGGTGTATGATTTTAGACTGTGTTATCATGAAACTTGATTAATCTACATCGAAATTATTAGTGTTATATAAACTCATGAGCAATCTGAATGCTTAGTGCCGCACCACCCCGATGTTTCTGCCATCGGTTGGGGTGTGACAATACCTATGCTGATGAATTATGCACATGGGTTGGGGTTAATTAATTGAAAAACACAAGTTGTTGCTGCCTCAAAATTTGCGGCCGGGATGACAGCCACGAAGATCTTTTTTTTTTTTTTGTGTTGTTGCCACTTAAGTAGGCATTTAATAAGTTATGTTAGGTTAATTTACCTCATATCTAACCATTCAATCAAATAAAATATCATGTGGTTGGGAGCCTAATAATTAAAACACAACAATTCTTTGGCTGGGAATTATAGTACATACATCTTATGTAATATTAGTGTAAGTAATTTACTAATTATTATAATACTCAAGTATTCGTGCATAGCGTTCATATTTTAGCACATTATGTTTGATTTTGTCATATTATAATACATCTGATGTAATATTAGTATAAGTAATTTACTAGTTATAAGAATATAGTTTTTAGGTTAGTGTTTAATAATAACTTTGCAAAAAGTATGGGTTGTGTATTGTGAACGTATAATCAAGTGTTCGTATGAAATAAACGTCTAAGGTCATGTATTTCTTTACAAGAAGCACGAATATCTATTCAATGAATGTATGTATCAAATGTATAAATGGGTTCAAATGTACAAGCATGAATAAATAAACCAGGTATAATTTGCATGAAATACTCAATTTTATTAAAACCGAAGTTACGAATTACGAAAATGGAAGCGAAATACGAATACGATACGGATGTAAGTTTCCAAAAAAATAGGTATATGATTAGTCTTTCTAATTATAGTAAGTTTCAAAAAGTGAGGCGTCACAACTTCAGCGGGCAGAAAACAGGGCATAAAGTGCTTGCATGTGGGCTATATTGGCCTACAATTTTCAAGGATGCAGCTAAATTTGCGAAGTATTGTGTTCGATGTCAACAATCATGGAGTATCTCAAAGCGGAATGAGATGCCCATGCAGCCGATCCTCGTAGTTGATGTGTTTGACGTGTGGGGAATCGACTTCATGGGCCCATTCCCTAATTCATTAGGAAATTATTACATCTTGGTGGCCGTGGACTATGTTTCAAAATGGATAGAAGCGATTGCCACCTAGACGAGCGACCATAAAGTTGCTTGCAAATTTGTCCAAATAAACATATTTTCATGATTTGGAATCCCTCGTGTGATCATAAGTGATGGGGGATCACATTTCAAAAACTTTCATTTTGGAAAATTGTTTAAACGTTATGGTATAGATCACCGAATCGCTACACCGTACCACCCACAAACGAGTGGGCAAGTTGAGGTTTCCAATAGGCAAATAAAAGAAATTTTACAAAAAAACTGTGCGACCTGACCGCAAGGATTGGTCCACCAAGTCGGATGATGCTTTGTGGGCGTGTCGTTTGGCATATAAAACGCCTATTGGAACCACACTGTATCGGTTAGTCTATGGAAAAGGATGTCATTTACCTGCTGAGCTTGCTCATCGTGCATTATGGGCTGTGAAAGAAGTTAACATGGACTATGAAAGTGCAGGTAAAGCTTGGAAGTTGTCGTTGGGAGAGCTTGAAGAATTAAGGGATGAAGCATACGAGAGTGCATTGGCTTATAAGGACAAGACAAAGAAAGTGCACGATGCAAAGTTACGATTACAGAAGTTTGAGGTAGGGAAAAAGGTATGGTTATTCAATTCGCGACTGAAATTGTTTCCAGGTAAGTTGAAAAGCAAATGGATGGGTTTGTAGTTGATCATGCGAATCGGAAACTATGGAGACATAGAGATCGAAGATTTTGATGACCATTTGAGGCAAGTGGTGAACAGACATAGGTTGAAGCCATATTTGGAAGCAAACGATATCAATGGACAGCATAAACAATCGGAGTGCTTCATGTTGAGCACTTTGTTCCATGATGCGGAATAACCATGTTCAGACTCTTAAACTTAGCGCTCTCGGGAGGCAGCCCGAGGTTGTAGACTATTGTGCATTTGTTTGTTCCGTTTGGTTTGGTTTTGCATGTGATATTTTGCAGATTCTAACGTCGTCTCATTCTACACGGATACAATTACCCAAGTGTGGGGAAGCTGGAACCACCCAGGTACGTTTTCAGATCGAACGGCGTGTCGCTGACGACACATTCTTTTTACGGGGGGTGGAGTGGGTGAGTAAACCGAAAGGTGAAAGTTTATTCGGTATTAGAATCAACGAGAATCATTTTCAAACAATTTGAAACCATTTATTTATTTTATTTATTTAGTTAAAAAATATAATAACAATGAATGAAAAGGTAATGACATACATCACCCGTAAGTCAAGATAAGAAGTTGAGGGTTACGGTCCCCACCTTCTGTGGTGGAACAAGAGGACAAGGAGGGTCAACCATAACTTACAGTTCTAAAACCGTAGGTTACGGTTTAAAGAGTGAAAATCAACAGTGACTGAAAATCGTAAGCTTTATGTGGGTTTCGTGACTTACGGTTCTGCATGCTCAAATTAGCGTGAACAAAATATTGAAACCGTAAGTTACAGTGTCTAAACCGTAGCTTACGATCGTGACATCTCCAGCGCAATATGTCTCCGGGTCGGGTATAGTGGGTCTGTAACACAATTTTAAACATAAAAACAGACAGATCCAACCCATATAGTGTTATCAAGTCACAATTAGGTCAGACATTGTTTCCTTCTCACCCACAAATTCACAACCATCATCATCTTCTTCCTTTGTGTTCTTCAATCCTCCAGGCTTCTTCATTCCATAACTCCTTTGTTTCTCTACCAAATCGAGCCGTTCAAGAGTCTAACTTAATTGTTTTTCACAAGGAACAAGATCCTAACCTTCGTTTGGTCTGATTCGCACCCGATTGCGAGAAATCAGAACATTGTGTGAAGAATCCTAAATTTCAAATTTGGGGGTTTTCGTTGTGGAATGAAATTTGTTGAAGATAAAGCTCAATCTAGCATATCTAAACATAAAAAGGTACGCTTTTACTCATTATTTTGCTAGTGTGTTGAAGGTAAGTTGTTATTTGGATGAGATATAAACGATACTTGAATGTCTATAGGTGAAACTGAGATTGTGAAGCATGTCATTGAGGTTTGTCTTTGAATTCGTGATAAATATTCAATTTTGCTATTATTATATTATATTTGGGGGAAGTTACAGTTAGTAGATGTTGTTTAACAAGCAAGAAATATGAAAAAAGTAAAGACAATTCTGTTGCAACAACTATTGGGTGATGGTTGGTTTTGAATTCCACAATGGCAGTGGGTATGGTGCTAAACAAATGTGGGGAAGGGTGATTTGCACACTTGCTTGTGTTTCATATAGTGAATCTGATTTGAACTGTTTGTTTATGGTTTGTGTATGCAGAATGACTCGACAGAGACGCCCAGGGAAGGAGCAAGCTGTTGATCTGCCATCTAAACCGGCTGCGGCAAAGAAGCGGAAGACAACAGGAATAACAATCCGTGAACCAATAGAAAAAGAAAGAGAGATTCCGGAGGAGCCTTATGTTATGAAACACGGTGACATCCCGTACAGGGGCATGTGGGTACAAGGGCCGTTGAGCAACCTATTAATGGAAGTTCAACCAGAGTTATTCTATGAGAAGATGGGTGATGCTCATTGGATTAAGAGAATATGATGTTCGAGAAAACAATATTAGGGTCGGATTTCAAAGCTCTTGGGTTATTTGAGAAATTCACCGCGTTAGGATGGGAAGCGGTACTTGGTTTTAATTAAAGTTCATCCTAACGGAAATGTGTACGTGAAGAGCATTATGGAATGGATGAGCACGCTTACAAAAGATGATGGGAACGACCCCCCGAAAACTATTACGTTATCGGGAAAAGTCAACAACAAAACAGTCACTTTGTTGCCCGCTACTATGAGGTCTTTAGCAAAAATTGATTCAAAGGCCGATAGCTTTTACCAAGTTGTGAATCCAACTGATTCTTTTTCACATCCTGAGAAGTTGGTGGCATATAATGTGATGTACACGGAATTGTTCATGTTGAATAAGGGAGTAGAGATGAAGCGAGACAACATGAAACCGAATGTCCGCTTACCCTTGAGTTATCTTCTTACGAATGTGACACCCAGGACGGATGATAGGGTGGCCGTTGGAAAGTGGGAGCTACCAGTGCTATACGCACTGATGACTGGTCAATTACACCTCTCTTTCAGGCAGTTGGTGATAATGCATGTGTGGCAGGCGCGAAGTTTATAAAATAATAAGTTAATTCTACATAGACTGTTAAGTACTTTATTAGAAGCATGGGGCACTTTGACATGAGGAGTACGGGTTCACCAAGCCATAAACTATATTCGCGCTGGTGGATGTTTGTAAACGTGAGAAAATTGTTTACAAAGAGATGAAATTGTGGCATAAATCAAATTTGGTGATGGTGTGAAGCTGAAGGTGCTTCAATGGGGGAAGCAAGCACCTAGAAGAGGTGAAATGGATGACCAGGACTCGAGCGATGAGGAAGTGATGAGGTGGTAAAAAGAGAATCGGAGGTAGTGATTGGTGAAGGTTCGAGTGCACAAGTTGAAAAACTGGTACGGTCAGAGCCGAGACAGTTGGCTTACTCATCGGTTGTCTTTGAAGACGAGATGCAGGCTCGGGTGGAAAGTATGCGTCCACCTGAATTTGTTACTTGGGAACCCTTTTAGCAGTCAATTTATGATCATGGCTCGAGGTTGGGTGCCGAACGGGAGCGGCAACACACGGAGTTAATGGCTCATCAATGGGTGGTGCATATCGGTAATGAAATGAATCTGAATTTATGGGCCTATGATGAAAATCAAACAAGGCGAAACAATGATTATTGCAATGGAATGCCCTATGTACAAAATCCACCTTACGTGGATTACAATCAGTTGTCGCCGTATCAGCCTGGTATGGACGACACCCCACGCCGCAAGTCTACGGTTCTATGTGGCTTCCAAGAGAGTATACCACGCTGCATTTCCAGAGCTCATATCCGTTTCAACTACCACCTTACGAGTACCCGGCTTGGGTGTGTTTTATTGTACTTGGTGGTGTTAAACTTTATGTGCTAGGGTATGTGTTTTAATTATTTGTTTTACGAATGGTCGCTCATGATGTTTGTTAGTTGATATTCCCGGGTTTTGTTTTTGTTAACACGATACATTGGGGAAAATGTCGCCCAAGTGTGGGGATGGGAAACCCGGGAAGGGAAAGGTTTGGGACAAAGTTTTGAAAGAGGTTGAAAGTGATTGAAAACGATGAAAAGCGAAAAAATTGAAAAAATTGAAAAATTTTAAAGAATTTCATCGCCTTAAGTGAACTAAATGGATACGAAACCGAATGTTTCAAACATTAATGGGTTCCTTGCCGGTAGTAAACTAACATAGTCCCTTGTCATGGTCGTTCCTTTAAGTTTCATGAGAGTAGGTCCGACAAGTGTTTTTAGGATAAAAGAATTGAGAAGATATGTCTATTTAGGGGTAAGATGCTTTAGATTGCATATGCTACATGTCGGCAGCCTTTTTACCCTTCTTGGTGAGAAATTTGAGCCTGTAGAATGATAGAATGATTTACATTATAACTTCATTTGATGAGAGCAGGCCATATGTTATTATGTGTTAGAACTTGTACGATTTGATATATGCTGAGATTGTGGTTTGACATATGCATGTAAATGATAAAGGCATTGGATATACCTTACGCCCATTGTGTTTGTTTTGTGTTTACCTAGTTATCACCCTTAGTAGCTCTGTTAAACCTATTTACCTTTCGTTTGTCCACCTAATGTGAATTGTTTGATACCGACCGTAAATGACAGATTGTGAATAATTGAAGAAAAAAATAAAAAAATAAAAAATAGAAGTGCTGTGAATATTGTTTATGTCTTGGGTAGAAACCAACCCAAAAGTGTTAGTCGTTATGTGTTTTGCAAATAAGTTGTCACGGTTTGGTCGTTTGTTTGTTCACCACACAAAAATATAAATATAAGCCGAAAATCTTCCTACCTTTATTAGCCTAAGCCCAAAACCGAAAGTCCTTTTGATGCGTGCCGTGTTATATGATACAGTGGAGGTATGATTGTTATACAAGCCTATGATTACAGGATTTCATGTTTGGTTTAGAGTGTATAAATGCTAGAACATTACACGCTAGTTCATATTTTAAACCGAGGGAGAGTTTATTGTGAGGGGCGTGTAGCATGTGTATAATCCTAAGCATGTTAGTTCTGAATAAACAAGTATTAAGTTTTAGAAATTGCACCAATTGCTTGTCGGACTGTCAATCTTGATTGTGTCAGTTTATGGAACGGGTATGACTTGGGATTTAGAAGTGTTGTTACTATGGTGAGTAGTTCCGTAACGGTTTGCTTGAGGACAATCAAAGGTAAGTGTGAGGATGTGATGTAGAGTGTGAAACATGGATGTTTAAGGGTTGATTTTGTGTGGTTTAGCTTGTTTTACGTGATTATATGATTGGAATTGGATTATTGCGAGAGTTTGTATGTTTGCAGGTAAGAACGCATAATTTGGTGAATATACGAGGTTTACAGAGAAAACGGATCATGTGAGATGGATGGATGCAGCCGTTAGAAGTATTCGGATATGTTTCGGGTCGAACAATAGCTTGGAATTGAAATTTTTACGAAACATTAAAGTTGAGGGGCCTTTGTGCCATTATCTGGAAGTTGAATGTTGTGAAAATACAAAAGAAATATGAAGTAGAGAAGTTGAGAGGCCGAATGGTAATTATTCGAAAGTTAATAAAGAGTGAAAAAAGGGGGCTGCAAATTGCGCCGGGGGTTACGGTTTGTAAACCGTGACTTACGGTTTCTAGTAGGCGCCCATAAAAAGAAACAGGAGCTTTGACCTGTGGCTTACGTTTTGAACATGGGACTTACGGATTGAAGCAGCAGCAACACATATTAAACCTTAACCTACGGTTTTACAACCGTAGGTGACGGCGGGAAATAAGCAAGCAGGCACCTGAGTTGTCTTTGGAATGGGATTAAAGGGTTTTGTACAAAACCCTAATGAAAGAACTTCCTCACTATCGAATTTTGGCAGCAAGTTGGGATTAAGTTGGAGCTCTAAAATCATCTTAACATCATAATCTCTTCATCAACATCATCATCATTCATCATTACTTTTCCGCATATACCGAATCATCATGAACTCAACCTTCGACCAAGATTTTGAAGATTGTACGAACGTCATGAGCGGCTAGTCGTCCCGTGATAATCTCCGGGAATAGGGTTTATGTATGAAACATTGGTTTGCTAACTGTTACGATTGTTTTGGATTAGGATTCGATTAAACCTTCGATTAGTAGTCGTTCTTATTGTTTCTTGTTCGATTAAACAATATTTGATTATCGTAATCATTCTTGTTCATCAATTATTGGGTTTGTTCATCAACAATCGGGATTAAATTCTAGGTTGTCATTGTTTTAAATCTTTAATCATTGAACTTGATTATGATTATGAAATCTGAAATTGGTAATTAATTGGATTACTATTCAATTGCATCAATCCTTCGGTTTCGATCGTGGAACATTACGATCAAATATATCATCCGTTATTTATTTATCAAAACAAGTTTATCAAATCATGTCTATGTGATTTCCAACTGGTAGTAACTAAGTAACCCGATTTTCTACATAACCTGAAAACCCGAAGATTGGTCATTTTCTCATTATTGTTCACAACTACAAATTTCCATTCGTTTTCATAATTACTCTCAAAAACTGCAAAAAGCAATTAGGCTTTCATCTATATAATAGTCATAAACAACGAGCTTTCATGCTTTCCACTGGTTCCCCGTGGATTCGACACCCTACTTGCCCTTTACTAGTAAAGGTGAATAGGACACTTTTAACTTTATTTTTGACCGACCTTACGACATCGATCTGGTGCCTTCTACATACGACAAGCACTAGAACAAAATGACATCAATGAAATTGATGGTAAGCTTCCAACATCATTGTAGTTTTATCTATTCATCCCATCGTAGTTTTCATATGAATTTGTTTGCATATGATCCGACAATTCTAATGGTTAGTTCTTTTGATTGGTTTGATAAGAAAACAAAGATTAATTCCAAAATATTGTTCCATTGTCATCAAGTAATGAAGAGATATGACTACTCATGTGAGAGACACATAGTAAGACTTAACCAAAAAACTTAACTTGGTTAGGTCTAAAGGACATAACGTGTTAAAAACCAGTTAAATAAAGGACAGAGCCTGCAATTTCTTTAGTTAAAGGACACGGTTGTAATTTGATGCAAACGTAAAGGACACCGGTTGTAATTTACTCTAAATACTCTAAATATATACATATAATCTAAAATATAAAAGCTTTACAACCAAATATGACCAATTTTTCAATCAAATAAAAATACAGATACAAGTGTTTCATCTAAATATGACCAATCTTATAATAAAGGAGACCGGCATATAGAGTCGTTACAGTAAAATATGACCATTTTTAACCAAACAAATATCCACCTACATTAGAACATTAATCAACCACTTGTTCTTAAGGATGTGTAATCGGGCCGTATGTGGAAACGTATGGGCAATTTTAACTCTAACCGATTCCATGTTTATACATGTGAAATTCGTATTTCACATAGACGTGCACAAATGTAGAATTTCCTACTACCTCATATGAAGGATTAACACCACATTTGGGAACTTTAGTACCAAGGCCACCTATATATTAAATTTCCACGCATGTTGAGAATGAAGAACATGAAAATGAAGGGTCTTAAAATAAACATTACGGATGTTGGCTAGAAATCCGTTACAAAAGTCTCCTTCCCAACAATGTAAAAAAACTGAAGAGCTTGTTTGAAATCTTATCCAAATGTTGGCTAATCTTGCTGGTTTGGGTCATTGGTATGGGTAAAGTCGGGTCAAATAATAGAATAGGTCTGCGTGTTTATTTTAGTCATATGTTTTTAGTGGTTTTATTAAGTTATGGGTATTTTAGTCATATGTTTTTAGTGGTTTTATTAAGTTATGGGTAGTTTGTTTTTGTTAGTCAAAAGTTATGGAGTAGTGGGTATGGTAATACTTGGGTTACCTACTGAAAGTATGGAGTCATGAGTAGTGGGTCAAGCATAGAGTCCTCTTTATTTTAACGAAAGTATGAATTTTTCCTTTGCAATTATCTCTTGTACAACTTCATTTCTTTTCATTGTGCAAATCAAAATCAACAAACTAAAGGGTTTAACCCAACACCAAAATCTTATATTCAAATTTTGAGACGGACCGCGTCACAAATTTGCCTTCACCCGACAAAAACTAAAAAGCCTCATCAGATTGGACAGTATGGGGGCATGGAGAATGGAGGGCAAGCCCCTTTATACCACCCCATCATAAACGCCACAAGGGTTTGGGCACTTGAAAGTTTGATCTACTTGCTTTTTTGGGGCTTTGCCCTTCCCTTTCACCACCCCTCCCCTTTTTGTGACGTGGAGGACAAAACAAACCTTTTCATGATGTGATGACTGTGGGGCATGCTCTTTCCCCGTTACCCTTTCCTACCACACCATGTAGTGTGAGAGATTCATCGACCCATGTTTCCAAAACTGCAATATTCCTCAGGTACACCATCGACCATGTCGGATACCCATTGGTGATTTCTAAAAGATCACTGACACTTCAAAAACCCAACTTTTATTTGGGTTTTGTTTGATCTACGAGTGATCACGTAGCCCTTAAAACTAACAGCGTTCTCTGTGATGTAATGACGATTGTATGATGGATTCTACGTTACACAATTTATTATGCATTTAAAACTAAATTTTTTTATCTAATAACATTTATAGCTCACTTTCATATTTTATTTATAACATAATTTATTACACACAAGGAGTTGCTCCAACAAGTTACTCCCTAGGAGTTGCTTTGACAAGTATAGGAAACTTCCTATGAACGGTTAAACCATCACCCTCAGTCATGTCTATAGGCTCGTTCCCCAGCAATGAAAATTCAAACTTATACACCAAATTTGCCAACACAATTTCGTTGATAATCATCGCAAAACTAATAGCAGGACACCCTCGTCTTCTAGCACCAAATGGTATAAACTCGAAATCGAAACCTTTATAATCCATTTTGTTGTTCAAGAACCTCTCTGGTCTGAACTCTTCAGGTTCTTCCCATATTAAAGGATCTCTTGCTATTGCCCATGCGTTAATCATCACTTGCGTACCTGATGGGATGTCGTAGCCGAGTAGTTTAACGTCTCTTGTTGATTCACGAGGAACAAGCAATGGAGCTGGAACGTGTAATCGTAGGGCTTCTTTGAGGACGGCTTTTAGATAGGGCATATTGTCTAAGTCGTCTTCGGTGATCATTTCTCTTCCTTGTCCTACCGTGTGTGCCTCTTGTTGCAATTTTTTCATTGTACGTGGGTTTCGTAGTAGCTCGCCAATCGCCCAGTCGAGGCTAGTGGATGTGGTATCGGTGCCAGCATTAAACACGTCCTAGGAATCATGAATCAAAATTACATATGTATATAGTTGACGTTTAAAAAAGTACATGTGTGTATATATATGATATTTCATATGTGTAGAGCTACGTGACATCGACATACTTATAAGTAAAACCAGACATTCACTTTTGTTTTAAGGGTGTAGTTTAGGTTACCTAGTTGTCAACATTATCGTGCTTCACACATGTATAGCAAGTACACATAAGGGGAGTGTGGTTGGTAACACTCACAAAATTTCTATCACTCACAAACATCCAATCAAGTTCCGTCATGTCATCAACCACTATTCTATCACTCACAAGCCTTTTTTAGTGGCACTCGTTGTAGGATTAATCTTGACGTTTCCGGTTCGGGTCATGGATATGGGTCGAAAATGGAGCTTGGTAGGTCAAATGGGTTGGATAATTTTTGTTAATTAGTCACATGTTTTTAGTGTTTTAATTAGTCAAGGTTAGTTTTGTTTAAGAGTAGTGGGTCAAAACATGGGCTTGTTTTACTATTTTGTAGGAGATAATGGGCTAAGTTGTTATTCATGTACGTCTAAAGAGTCTCTATATATTTAGGGTTTTATCAATGAATGAAAGTGCGGAGTTCAAGTAGAAATTTAATCCCAGTGTACGTGAGTGTTTTTGTGAGTTTGAAGCTTGAACCCAACACTCGTCATCACTGACCCCACAACCATCTACAATAACAAATAACTCACCACTTAATATTGAATAACGCGTGATATATATAACAAGTGATATATTTCACTCGTGATATATTTGGTGGCGGCGGTGTGCTAATATGTTTCACGAGTGATGGGAAGCCATCACGCTCCCACCCCCACTCCCCTAATACTTATATATGTCGGATAAATCTAAATATATTTTTGCAGGAGAGTACAAGGAAATCTAAAATGTTACGTTTCCATATCGGTTTCATAATAAAGGTAAAGTGTTTGAACACATATGATGTTTTCTAATGAAGATAAAGTAATCTAAAATGCACCGACCTTTTGGATTCAAATGGTAAACATTCGAATCAAAATGCATTACAACAATTGTGCATTATGATGAAATACTGTGATGCATGTTGATAAACAGTGGCGGATCTTGCCCGTTGAACGTCACAGGGCCGAAAGCCACGGGCACTAAAAACATGCCCGTGCCAAACATAGTAGGTATAAAAATTTTCGATCGAACTGCGAAAATTAGCACTTTTGGCCGAAAAACGTGCCAAGGCCATGGCCCTGACACAAGCCTTCTAAGATCCGCCCTTGTTGATAAACCATCGTAATGATTTTCGAGGCAACATTGTGATCAACGGTACCTCAAGCCTCATTAGTCATCTACTAGTTTTCAAAACAATAATATAGAAAGAAGCCAGGAAAATGAAAAGCAAAAGGTTGAAAGTTTTTACATTTATTATCTTTCATTATATAAACTGAACTATTTTAAAGATAGTTGAGATTAAAAAGTGTAGAAACCAAATGAAAAGATTAATAAAGTCATATTTCTTCCCCGGATCTAGTGATGGTGCGTTTGCCAGAGTTCTTTTTTTAAAGCTAAATTGACATTAGATGGGAAGTGAACATGACAACTTACCAATTCTTTAGAAATTCTAGCTTTTTGATTGATTAGATGGGAAGTGAAGATCTAATGACTTAGCAAGTCTTTAGAAATTTTAGCTTTTGATTAGTATGATATAATTGGATATAGGAAATGCATACGTTGAATTTTATGAGGAAGTGATAAAAAAAATCCAAATTCCACATCTAAGTTAAAAATTTGTGAGAACACATATACTTCGTGATGAGAAATTGGTAAAAAATAATTCAAATTCAACTCTTTTTACATTTATCATTACTATTCGAATTAAATGCTAGGAATTAAATTTACAGGTTTAAATTTACGTATATTCATAAATAAAGAAAATTTACACATGTATAAAGTTTTCCATTTACACATGCGTAAATTTGTTGTATTTACACATGTATAAAAAATTTATAAAGAGTGATTTTGAGAGAAGAGATTAATTATTTAAAGAGTAATTTTTTTTTCTTAATATTGTAACAATTTCATAAGTTCATGTTTTTTTAAATAAACCATAAAAAAACGAGCATTTTATCTTCGTTAATTTGAGTATGGTATTGCTATAAATTTTTTTAATCTAAAAAAGACTTAACATTTTACCGGATTAAATACTCTTACGTGATTGCATGCTTTACCTGTGTTGTGTCTCCTGCCATATCGATCATAACAACTTCATACATTCAAGTTTTTTTTTAAATAAACCATAAAAAACAAGCATTTTATCTTCGTTAATTTGAGTATGGTATTGCTATAAATTTTTTTAATCACAAAAAAACTTAACATTTTACTGGATTAAATATTTTTACGTGACTACGTGCTTTACCTGTGTTGTGTCTCCTGCCATATCGTCCAGGCGCTCGTCTACTATTTTAATACACCTATGGGAAGGTCAAAAGTTTTATATAATCTTAAGGATTTTAGTAATTATAACTTCAAAACATTTGGCACAATCCTTTAAGGCATTGTTGACTTTTAAACCAGCTTATCCACAAGATTTTAAATTGCTATAACTTTTCATACATTAATTTTTTTGTTTAAAAAATTATACCATAAAACAAACATTATTATATATATAATTTAACAAGTTGTTAGATAAAAACCAAGCATTTTATCTTCGTTAATTTGAGTATGGTATTGCTATAAATTTTTTTAATCTAAAAAAAACTTAACATTTTAACGGATTAAATACTCTTACGTGATTGCATGCTTTACATGTGTTGTGTCTCCTGCCATATCGATCATAAAACTTCATAGGTTCAAGTTTTTTTTAAATAAACCATAAAAAACAAGCATTTTATCTTCGTTAATTTGAGTATGGTATTGCTATAAATTTTTTTAATCACAAAAAAACTTAACATTTTACTGGATTAAATATTTTTACGTGACTACGTGCTTTACCTGTGTTGTGTCTCCTGCCATATCGTCCAGGCGCTCGTCTACTATTTTAATACACCTATGGGAAGGTAAAAAGTTTTATATAATCTTAAGGATTTTAGTAATTATAACTTCAAAACATTTGGCACAATCCTTTAAAGCATTGTTGACTTTTAAACCAGCTTATCCACAAGATTTTAAATTGCTATAACTTTTCATACATTAATTTTTTTGTTTAAAAAAATTATACCATAAAACAAACATTATTATATATATAATTTAACAAGTTGTTAGCTACAGTGTCACTAAAGAAATGTACAAAAGTGACCTCAACACACAAAAGCTTTAGCCTTATGTTTATTTACTAGAATGCCATTAACTCAATTCATTGTCTTTTTCTTTCTTTGTGCCTTTCATCCGTGGACACATATGCAGGTCGATTTCAATCACCGGGTGGGTGAAACATCGGGTAACTCACCGTATTGCTACCGAATTTTAGTTTCCAATTAAGACCATCCGATCTGGTTTACGCCTCCACACAATGCCATCTTTTATGATCTATGCATGGGATGAAATACTCTCCGACACCCGGTGGAGTTTCTTAACTTAATAGCTGCTCCACGGCCGACGTCATCTTCACGCATTTCCGAGTGGTAGCCATTCATGTTATCTAGATTGATTTGTGGTATGGATATTGGGATATAAATGGTGATTATGGATGCGATGGTGAGGTAACAAGAGAGTGTTTGGACATATAGAGACATGGATAGTTTACATAGAGAAAAAAATAGTTAGCTTAATTAGTGTGCCAAGTATACATACATCTCAATTATAAGGAATAGTGTTTAAAATATATAATTCAAGTTTGTAAGAATTTAATTTTAACAAGTATACATGTACTTAAAGTGAGTTAAGTAGCATGTCCTTATTATCTATTTAACATATTTGAGCATCTTTATTTTAAATATTTTTATTTGAACCGGATATCAACATCGGTATCTATAATCCACATCAAGTGTCGATACCATAATAAAACGAATTAATACCGTTCCAATTCTCCGACATAATGAACTTGATCGACCGAATTTCGCCGCAACGTGCGCACGTCATCACTAGTTTTTTTTTTTAATTTGAGTATGGTATTGCTGAAAATATTTTATTTAAAAAAATTAACATGTTACGTGATCACTAGTGTTTGTGTTCCCATCATATCACGCGAACACACCTACTAGATATATAATATGTGTGTATATATATTTATGAATATAAGATATGCATATGTAAAATTTCATGCATAAACATATAATTTAAGAGAGATACTTGAATAAGAATAAGAAAGGAGAAACGTATTACCATGATGACACCTTTAATCATCTTTTTCTCAAGATGAAATCCTGTCGAGTTATCTTTTTGAATTTCTAATAAAATATCAACAAGATCTTGGCCTTCAGCATCACCCTCTTTCTTGTTTACATGTTCGTCAATTACAACGTCATAAAACTCATCAGTATCTTTAGCAAGTTTTTCAATTTCTCGTTCTAATCCGGTAAATCTATCCATCCATGCTAACGAAGGAAAAACACTCGCAAAACAAAAACGTCCCAACACATCTAAAGTCCGGTCTAGCAAATGCTTAAGCTCCATCCCTTCATATATTTTTCCCAAAGCTGCCCTAGAGATCACATTATGTGTAAGGGTAGCAACTAATTCACTCAAATTAAAAACGGATTCATTGGTTCCTCGAATCTTTTTTAACATACTCGCCACCTCCTCCTCCCTCACTTTTCTGTACGACTGAACCCTTTTGTTGCTTAAAAGATGGAGTACAGAAATGCTTTTGAGTTGCCTCCACTGCTCTCCATATTTGGAAAAGGCTATATCTGTGCCATCAAAAGTAATTTTACTAATGGTTTTTATATACGGCCTACTTGCAAATGTTATATCATGGGTTTTCATAATCTCTCTAGCTGCATCAACAGAAGAGGCTACAATTATCGGCACACTACCAAAGTGAAGCAATACGAGTGGACCGTAAGTCTTAGCCATGGATTGAAGGACACGGTGCATGCCCACGCCTAATTGGTGAAGGTTTCCTATTAATGGTAACCCTGGTGGAGATGGAGGTAAGTTTTTTTGGGATTTTTTGGAAGAAAAATATAATTTTGAAACAAGTAAGGCTAAAATTATAGGAAGAGAATAAAAGAGAAAAACTTGTAGGTTGAAAGACATTTTATCGATGTTCTTGCTAAGTCCCCTTGTATGTGTTTGCTTATGTTGAGTATATGGAGTGTATATATTTATAATACAATGAAAGTTCCAAATCAGATACTATTTACAACGTTTATGCTTCTAGAAATCTCAAAAAAGTCAACATTTATGCTTCTAGAAATCTCAAAAAAGTCAAGGTTTATGCTTCTAGAAATCTCAAAAAAAAGTCCTTCTAGAAATCTCAAAAAAAGTCACAAACCCTTGTTATCTTAATTATTGTAGACCAGAGATATCCTCAATTTATTTTTATAGTTAAAAGCTAGATGTATCTATACAGTTATAAAAATATAATATCTTAAAATAGATCTTGTCATACAGGGATTAAGTTCTATGGCATCCCTGTGTAACAAATATCGAGTTTACTCGAAGGTTGAACATGATTTTTTGTTGTTCTAAACTTTACTAAGGCTTGAAAAATAAAACTAAAAATTATGGAGTATGGTTGAACATGATTGTTTAATTTGTTTAAGTGTTTAGTGTTTTTTGTGAACGTATGGATCAATTTAAATGTGATAGGAACCATGAGTAGAGAAGTTTTGGCGAGATTTCTCAAGAGAAACAATTAGAAAAGTAAATCTAAATGATGTTTTGCACATATTTCAAAAAATGAAAACCCTTAGAGCACAATTTTAAACATGTTTGTAATGACGTTTGACATGTTTATGATGGTTATATGAATTTTAGTTTGATTTTCTTTTGTTTTACATGACGTGACCTGATATGAACCGAATTTTTTTTATACTCGTAGGGCCTAAAATCTTTAAAAATATTCTGCACCCCTATGGAAAAATTTCTTGGTCCGGCACTGTTGTCCCCTGGTATGTGTTTGCATATGTTGAGTATGGAGCATATATATATATATATATATATATATAGAGAGAGAGAGAGAGAGAGGAAGTGTAGAATACAAATCCCCTAATCATACATTACGTACGCGACGATAATAGCCCTTCACGTGTCCCTGATTCATTTTTCCTACATAAGGGTATATCAGACAATCTATTCAATTAGCACAGGGTAAATCAGACAATTCCTTCAACAAGCAGATCACGAGTTCGTTACATAGCTATCTGTGTAATTATGATTCGTATCAGTTCGATATTAGGGTTTGATTGATTGTTGTTTTCAATGGATCCAGCACCGGTCGAAACACAGATGTCGATTTCGAAGATGCTGAATTCATCATTGAGCATGTTCAAGTGGGTGGTGAGCAGAGAGTTACGGTTGAGGAAGTTAGGAACCCTAATTCTGCAAATGCAAATGTTGTAATTGAGTGTTCCAATAGTAAGTTCATAATTCAGATGTTTAAATGTTCTTACTTTTTATACTCGGTTTAATGATTTGGTGCTTGTTAGTAATTGATTGGAAGGTTTTTAATGTATTAGAGGGTAAGTGATATCTTCAGTCACCGGATACATTACTTACAGACTCCCCCTTGACTGATAATATCATGTCTGCTTTCAACTTTGGCTGAGACTTGATCTTTACGGTAGAGCACATCGATCTTCAGCCCCTCTAATAAAAGATTTGCTGACGATCACTTAAGGCCGCTTTGAGAAACTCGAAAAATCCAACATCAAGCACTGTAGATCCTCCCCCTCAATCTACTCTCGAATCAAGTTAACACAAACTGACCTACAACCACGTGTAAGAATATCGCTCGATACATTAATCTTCAAACCTAACCCGCAGCAGAAAGAAAACATTGGATTTCCAATGCCCAACCTTGAACACTTCAAACTTCACTATGACATGAAGTTCAGTTCGATAACTTAATAAAAAACTGAACTCCGTAAAAGTACATCTACCATCTTAATCAAAAGTCTTCAGCCCTTCATGTATGATCTTATCTAGTCATGTATCCTAATGAATCAATCTCCTATCTTCACGAATTCATTGAATCCCCGATGGCTTTCATATCCGATCTTCCCCTCAAATCAACAAGCCCCACATTATTTCGAGACCACAACTAATCTTCTCTACTTTAAACAGCAACTTAATAAGGCTCAATCTTCAACTAGTCGTCAACCGAGATTTCAACTTCATCACATCAATACTTGATGAAAAACACGAACATACTTAACAAAACGCCATCATACACGGCCTTTTTACGCACAAACTTTAGATTTACGAAGAAGATAGGATTTTTTTACTCCACCTATTTCTTCGTAAACTGTCAAATTCCAACCAAGTTATTATTATCTTCACCTCCAATGCACGATAATAGTCCAAAATTGTCCCAAAATTCTAGTAAGGAACACATCCAAACTCCGAGAATCTTGAAAAGAACACAGTGGGCCACCAAAAAACTTAACTTGGTTAGGTCTAAAGGACATAACGTGTTAAAAACCAGTTAAATAAAGGACAGAGCCTGCAATTTCTTTAGTTAAAGGACACCGGTTGTAATTTGATGCAAACGTAAAAGACACCGGTTGTAATTTACTCTAAATACTCTAAATATATACATATAATCTAAAATATAAAAGCTTTACAACCAAATATGACCAATTTTTCAATCAAATAGAAATACAGATACAAGTGTTTCATCTAAATATGACCAATCTTATAATAAAGGAGACCTGCATATAAAGTCATTACAGTAAAATATGACCATTTTTAACCAAACAAATATCCACCTACATTAGAACATTAATCAACCACTTGTTCTTAAGGATGTGTAATCGGGCCGTATTTGGAAACGTATGGGCAATTTTAACTCTAACCGATTCCATGTTTATACATGTGAAATTCGTATTTCACATAGACGTGCACAAATGTAGAAGTTCCTACTACCTCATATGAAGGATTAACACCACATTTGGGAACTTTAGTACCAAGGCCACCTATATATTAAATTTCCACGCATGTTGAGAATGAAGAACATGAAAATGAAAGGGTCTTAAAATAAACATTACGGATGTTGGCTAGAAATCCGTTACAAAAGTCTCCTTCCCAACAATGTAAAAAAACTGAAGAGCTTGTTTGAAATCTTATCCAAATGTTGGCTAATCTTGCTGGTTTGGGTCATTGGTATGGGTAAAGTCGGGTCAAATAATAGAATAGGTCTGCGTGTTTATTTTAGTCATATGTTTTTAGTGGTTTTATTAAGTTATGGGTAGTTTGTTTTTGTTAGTCAAAAGTTATGGAGTAGTGGGTATGGTATACCTACTGAAAGTATGGAGTCATGAGTAGTGGGTCAAGCATACAGTCCCCTTTATTTTAACGAAAGTATGAATTTTTCCTTTGCAATTATCTCTTGTACAACTTCATTTCTTTTCATTGTGCAAATCAAAATCAACAAACTAAAGGGTTTAACCCAACACCAAAATCTTATATTCAAATTTTGAAACGGACCGCGTCACAAATTTGCCTTCACCCGACAAAAACTAAAAAGCCTCATCAGATTGGACAGTATGGGGGCATGGAGAATGGAGGGCAAGCCCCTTCATACCACCCCATCATAAACGCCACAAGGGTTTGGGCACTTGAAAGTTTGATCTACTTGCTTTTTTGGGGCTTTGCCCTTCCCTTTCACCACCCCTCCCCTTTTTGTGACGTGGAGGACAAAACAAACCTTTTCATGATGTGATGACTGTGGGGCATGCTCTTTCCCCGTTACCCTTTCCTACCACACCATGTAGTGTGAGAGATTCATCGACCCATGTTTACAAAACTGCAATATTCCTCAGGTACACCATCGACCATGTCGGATACCCATTGGTGATTTCTAAAAGATCACTGACACTTCAAAAACCCAACTTTTATTTGGGTTTTGTATGATCTACGAGTGATCACGTAGCCCTTAAAACTAACAGCGTTCTCTGTGATGTAATGACGATTGTATGATGGATTCTACGTTACACAATTTATTATGCATTTAAAACTAAATTTTTTTATCTAATAACATTTATAGCTCACTTTCATATTTTATTTATAACATAATTTATTACACACAAGGAGTTGCTCCAACAAGTTACTCCCTAGGAGTTGCTTTGACAAGTATAGGAAACTTCCTATGAACGGTTAAACCATCACCCTCAGTCATGTCTATAGGCTCGTTCCCCAGCAATGAAAATTCAAACTTATACACCAAATTTTCCAACACAATTTCGTTGATAATCATCGCAAAACTAATAGCAGGACACCCTCGTCTTCCAGCACCAAATGGTATAAACTCGAAATCGAAACCTTTATAATCCATTTTGTTGTTCAAGAACCTCTCTGGTCTGAACTCTTCAGGTTCTTCCCATATTAAAGGATCTCTTGCTATTGCCCATGCGTTAATCATCACTTGCGTACCTGATGGGATGTCGTAGCCGAGTAGTTTAACGTCTCTTGTTGATTCACGAGGAACAAGCAATGGAGCTGGAACGTGTAATCGTAGGGCTTCTTTGAGGACGGCTTTTAGATAGGGCATATTGTCTAAGTCGTCTTCGGTGATCATTTCTCTTCCTTGTCCTACCGTGTGTGCCTCTTTTTGCAATTTTTTCATTGTACGTGGGTTTCGTAGTAGCTCGCCAATCGCCCAGTCGAGGCTAGTGGATGTGGTATCGGTGCCAGCATTAAACACGTCCTAGGAATCATGAATCAAAATTACATATGTATATAGTTGACGTTTAAAAAACTACATGTGTGTATATATATGATATTTCATATGTGTAGAGCTACGTGACATCGACATACTTATAAGTAAAACCAGACATTTACTTTTGTTTTAAGGGTGTAGTTTAGGTTACCTAGTTGTCAACATTATCGTGCTTCACACATGTATAGCAAGTACACATAAGGGGAGTGGGGTTGGTAACACTCACAAAATTTCTATCACTCACAAACATCCAATCAAGTTCCGTCATGTCATCAAACACTATTCTATCACTCACAAGCCTTTTTTAGTGGCACTCGTTGTAGGATTAATCTTGACGTTTCCGGTTCGGGTCATGGATATGGGTTGAAAATGGAGCTTGGTAGGTCAAATGGGTTGGATAATTTTAGTTAATTAGTCACATGTTTTTAGTGTTTTAATTAGTCAAGGTTAGTTTTGTTTAAGAGTAGTGGGTCAAAACATGGGTTTGTTTTACTATTTTGTAGGAGATAATGGGCTAAGTTGTTATTCATGTACGTCTAAAGAGTCTCTAAATATTTAGGCTTTTATCAATGAATGAAAGTGCGGAGTTCAAGCAGAAATTTAATCCCAGTGTACGTGAGTGTTTTTGTGAGTTTGAAGCTTGAACCCAACACTCGTCATCACTCACCACACAACCATCTACAATAAAAAATAACTCACCACTTAATATTGAATAACGCGTGATATATATAACAAGTGATATATTTCACTCGTGATATATTTGGTGGCGGCGGTGTGCTAATATGTTTCACGAGTGATGGGAAGCCATCACGCTCCCACCCCCACTCCCCTAATACTTATATATGTCGGATAAATCTAAATATATTTTTGCAGGAGAGTACAAGGAAATATAAAATGTTACGTTTCCATATCGGTTTCATAATAAAGGTAAAGTGTTTGAACACATATGATGTTTTCTAATGAAGATAAAGTAATCTAAAATGCACCGACCTTTTGGATTCAAATGGTAAACATTCGAATCAAAATGCATTACAAAAATTGTGCATTATGATGAAATACTGTGATGCATGTTGATAAACAGTGGCGGATCTTGCCCGTTGAACGTCCCAGGGCCGAAAGCCACGGGCACTAAAAACATGCCCGTGCCAAACATAGTAGGTATAAAAATTTTCGATCGAACCGCGAAAATTAGCACTTTTGGCCGAAAAACGTGCCAAGGCCGTGGCCCTGACACAAGCCTTCTAAGATCCGCCCTTGTTGATAAACCATCGTAATGATTTTCGAGGCAACATTGTGATCAACGGTACCTCAAGCCTCATTAGTCATCTACTAGTTTTCAAAACAATAATATAGAAAGAAGCCAGGAAAATGAAAAGCAAAAGGTTGAAAGTTTTTACATTTATAATCTTTCATTATATAAACTGAACTATTTTAAAGATAGTTGAGATTAAAAAACGTAGAAACCAAATGAAAAGATTAATAAAGTCATATTTCTTCCCCGGATCTAGTGATGGTGCGTTTGCCAGAGTTCTTTTTTTAAAGCTAAATTGACATTAGATGGGAAGTGAACATGACAACTTACCAATTCTTTAGAAATTCTAGCTTTTTGATTGATTAGATGGGAAGTGAAGATCTAATGACTTAGGGTGTGGCGAGTGGTTAAACACTTTGGAGTGGCAAACCAAAAAACCGACCAACCAGAGCGCGCCATGTCAATCAGTGAAAAGTGTTTAAACTTTGGTGAAAAGTGTTGGTAATGGTTTAGACTTTTGATAAAGTGATAAACTTTAAAAAAAAAAAAAAAAAATGTGTGATTGGTTGAGAGATGGAATTGACCCCACCCACACACCCCCTCTCTCTCTCCTTCCTCCCCTCACCGATTCGGCATGCCACCACCAATTTGGCAAACTTTGGTGACTAAACACTTGTTGGCGGTGGTGTTTACCACTCGGTAAAAGGGTTTGCCACCCTTTACCGATTACCACTCCGGACACCCTTAGCAAGTCTTTAGAAATTTTAGTTTTTGATTAGTATGATATAATTGGATATAGGAAATGCATACGTTGAATTCTATGAGGAAGTGATAAAAGAAAATCCAAATTCCACATCTAAGTTAAAATTTGTGAGAACACATATACTTGGTGATGAGAAATTGGTAAAAAATAATTCAAATTCAACTCTTTTTACATTTATCATTATTATTCGAATTAAATACTAGGAATTAAATTTACAGGTTTAAATTTACGTTTATTCATAAATAAAGAAAATTTACACATGTATAAAGTTTTCCATTTACACATGCGTAAATTTGTTGTATTTACACATGTATAAAAAATTTATAAAGAGTGATTTTGAGAGAAGAGATTAATTATTTAAAGAGTAATTTTTTTCTTAATATTGTAACAATGTCATAAGTTCATGTTTTTTTAAATAAACCATAAAAAAACGAGCATTTTATCTTCGTTAATTTGAGTATGGTATTGCTATAAATTTTTTTAATCTAAAAAAACTTAACATTTTACCGGATTAAATACTCTTACGTGATTGCATGCTTTACCTGTGTTGTGTCTCCTGCCATATCGATCATAACAACTTCATACGTTCATGTTTTTTTTTAAATAAACCATAAAAAACAAGCATTTTATCTTCGTTAATTTGAGTATGGTATTGCTATAAATTTTTTTAATCACAAAAAACTTAACATTTTACTGGATTAAATATTTTTACGTGACTACGTGCTTTACCTGTGTTGTGTCTCCTGCCATATCGTCCAGGCACTCGTCTAGTATTTTAATACACCTATGGGAAGGTAAAAAGTTTTATATAATCTTAAGGATTTTAGTAATTATAACTTCAAAACATTTGGCACAATCCTTTAAAGCATTGTTGACTTTTAAACCAGCTTCTCCACAAGATTTTAAATTGCTATATAACTTTTCATACATTAATTTTTTTGTTTAAAAAAATTATACCATAAAACAAACATTATTATATATATATAATTTAACAAGTTGTTAGCTACAGTGTCACTAAAGAAATTTACAAAAGTGACCTCAACACACAAAAGCTTTAGTCTTATGTTTATTTACTAGAATGCCATTAACTCAATTCATTGTCTTTTTCTTTCTTTGTGCCTTTCATCCGTGGACACATCTGCAGGTCGATTACATCCCTTTGCTCACCGGGGATTTCAATCACCGGGTGGGTGAAACATCGGGTAACTCACCGTATTGCTACCGAATTTTAGTTTCCAATTAAGACCATCCGATCTGGTATACGCCTCCACACAATGCCTTCTTTTATGATCTGGGCATGGGATGAAATACTCTCCAGCACCCGGTGGAGTTTCTTAACTTAATAGCTGCTCCACGGCCGACGTCATATTCACACATTTCCGAGTGGTCGCCATTCATGTGATCTAGATTGATTTGTGGTATGGATATTGGGATATAAATGGTGATTATGGATGCGATGGTGAGGTAACAAGAGAGTGTTTGGACATATAGAGACATGGATAGTTTACATAGAGAAAAAAATACTTAGCTTAATTAGTGTGCCAAGTTGTAACACCTCGAAAATTCACGTCCTATAAGGTGTTGACACGTGTCATAAATTTGGAACGTGTGAAAGAATGTTATACAAGGACTAGAGTTGACAAACATGGAAAGTATGGGATTATACGGATTCTAAGTGTCAACAGTGAATAAATATACTTCATAATAACCCTACATGATGTTTATAACATCAAACGAATAAATCATGGAGCATACGAAGCTAAAAGTGAGAGATTTCAGACTACAGGGGTTAAATGTGTCAACATGTTTAAAGATATACCTCTGAGTGACCTTTTGACAAACCCGAAGCTTTGTAAATATAAATTATGCTCACTAGAATACGCGATATAAGTTTCATAAAGTTTCGTTATCGTATGAGAAAGTTATGATCAAACTTGTGTGCGAGTGGTTAAAGTGTTAACGTTAAAAGTTAAGGTTTTTCGGGTTAACCGGAGGTGTTCGGAGACTTGGCAAAGTGGGTATAAGTCCTAAAGCCTATGTGGGTATATTACAAGGGGTCAAAATGCAAGTTAAAAACCCTATTGCCCTTTCAAATAAACCAAAGGCCAAGTTGTAAAACAAATAAAATTAAAAATCTGATATTAAGGTCTCAAGCGGCCCGCTTGAGAATTCCTTAAACGATACGCGGGCCGCGTACGGAGCCCAGATACAGAAAACGGGGGCAGCAGCCTGTTCTCGCGGAAACTCGACCTTTGATCGACATTAATGATATGTGGGCGACCCCTAAACTATATTAGAGCACTAGGGACACTTGTGGGCAGCTTGTGGTGGGTTGTAGACCCCAAGTGTCAAAGTCTTGTGGTGATTAAGGTACTATATAAGGCCACCTTGTGCAACCATCATCCTTACACCATTTTCCTTGCAATCTGATCAATTCTGGAGCTCTCAAGGAGGTCCAACTGATCATAAGTCGTGCATAGGACTCTTGTAAGTGTTCTTGTCCTTCTTTAGTTGAGTTTAGCTTGTTTAAGTAGCTAAAAGTCAAACCGTCGTAATTACGGTTTGACTTCGAGATTAGTCACTAATGACTCAGTCATATCTCGAATTAAAAGTAGTTTTAGAATGGTATTTATGTGGGTAATAAAACCCCAAAAGGGTTTCCCCTGATCACCATCCTAAGCAGGTCAAATGTCGGGTCAAACATTTACTTAAAAAGTCAACATATTGCTTAAAATGTCGTTTATGCATAATTAGCTATCTAGAACATATATAACCTGTTTGAACATTGTTATAACTTAATAATTAGTGTAAGAACATGTCTAAACATGTTCAACCCGACTATTTCCTGTTTAGACCCGGTTCGGAACCGAAAGTCGCAAAGCTTTGACTTTTGCTTGGACTTCAGTTCTGACCCGTTTAGGTATGTTTTAGAAATACCTTAGAGCTTCATTTGGACCAGGTTACATGCTAGTATAACCCTCTGTGATTATACACCTCGGTTCATTAGTTATCCGATTAATACGCATGATTCCGTTAATTGTGCATATGTTGACCATTATGCCCTTTACACCTTAAAACGAGATTTATGAAAATGTAAAAGTGTAGAAACCTTAGTTACTGATATATAAACTTGTATGCAAAGTTTGACATCAGTTTGACTTGTAGATTAAGAGTTATGCTCAATATCGCAAAACTAATGCTTTATGTTAACATAATGGCGTAATTAGCGTATAGCCTAGTTAAACATACTTTTTGGTATCAAATCTTTCACCCACTGATATAATATATTATTTTAGGATTTTTAAGAATTTTTAATTAATTTTAGGCTGAGCATAACTCGTAGTCGTAGGCTTAATTCGGTAATTGTCGGTTTTGCCCTTACGGGCCATAAAATGAGTTTTACACATCTAAACGATTCCAAACCTTTTGCTACTGATTAATTATGATAAATAAATTATTTTAAGCCTTCTGGAAATATAAAAATATCAGATTTAAGTGTCGAACCCGGAAATGGCCTTTAATCGCCATAATTAGCGTTTTTAACGCATAGTATGTCTTAAAATCATATTGGACATAACCGGGTCAATACCTACTGATATATGAGGCAAATTATGATGATTTAACAGTAAGCAAAGGTTGATAAACTCAGACTTCGTTTTTGAGCTTTTCGGCTTATGTGAAATTACCAAAATACCCCTACGGGGCATAGTTTGGTTAAATATGATAAATTTCACATATATGCCTTAGCCTACTGATATAACACATCAAAATGAATATGTTTGCGGTTTACATCAGACCTGTAACTCAGTTGAACATATAAACGCTTTTACAAACTTTAAAATGACCAAACTACCCCTACGGGGCATAGTTTGTGTTTAAATTAGTTCGGGGCATAACGAAAGACATCCTACTGATGTCACAACATATTTGAGGCATAATTAACTTAGGAAACCTGTAGATGGCTCTAATGAATACCCGTTACGCTTATTACGCGTTCGGTTCGGTTTATGTAACAAGTTTACATAAATTAGCCGAAACGGGTCAAACCTTATCAGTTTTATCTCAAAATCCAGAATGTGTTTAGTTTACCCATATTATACAAGTCTCCAAACTTGTCGGGTCTAAATCACATTCTATTCCGGTCTTCGCTTAATCATGCGTAAGGACCGTATATTCCCTTAAGACTAACCGGTCTAAGCTTAGGCTTAATTAAAGACCCGTTAGCATTCTAATTAATTATTTATACCATCATTCCAGACTAGAGCTTCCCGGTAAATTGTACCTACGCTTACTTAAGTGACTACGGCTGAGTTATTAGATTCTTGCTATTTAAGACAAGAGCTAGCTCAGGTAAATACTCTTAACCTATTTTCCCAACACGGGCTTGAAATACGGTATAATGATACCGTAAATACTCTTAACTTGTTTTCCCTATACGGGCTTGGGATACGGTATAATAATACCGCTTGGTCGGGTACTGAATCTTTAATCTTATTATGGTTAAATCATTGAAGTAACCCGGTTTAATCTGTATTGTTTGAAATTAAGACCTTTAGGGGTTAATGACCATGTCCCGGATAACCTAGTGACATCATTGTATTGATCATGTCCCGGCTATCCTAGTGACATCATTGTATTATAAATTGACCATGTCCCGGATAACCTAGTGACATCATTGTATTGATCATGTCCCGGCTATCCTAGTGACATCATTGTATTATAAATTGACCATGCCCCGGATAACCTAGTCACATCATTGTATTATAAATTGACCATGTCCCGGATAACCTAGTGACATCATTGTATTGATCATGTCCCGGCTATCCTAGTGACATCATTGTATTATAAATTGACCATGTCCCGGATAACCTAGTGACATCATTGTATTGATCATGTCCCGGCTATCCTAGTGACATCATTGTATTATAAATTGACCATGTCCCGGATAACCTAGTGACATCATTGTATTGATCATGTCCCGGCTATCCTAGTGACCTCATAGTATTATAAATTGACCATGTCCCGGATAACCTAGTGACATCATTGTATTATAAAATGGCCACGTCTTACGCACGGGGTGTAGGCATACACCTAAGTTGCCTAAGGGAAACGGTATCCCACTCTCTTGTGGGCCTATACTTGTGGCGTGTCTGTTAATCTGACTCGGTTTCTACATCGGGCCCTGAACGTACAACGAACATGTAAATCTGTATACAAGGTTATAACTATAATTGTTCCAAGTATAAAAAGATTAATTTAGCCTCTGTGCATTTTAATCAAAGTGTCAATATATTTTGTGCCATGTGCATCCAAACAAATTTTCAATCATTTTTCAAAATGAGTCGGTTGAGTGTATTTACCAGTGAAAACTGACGTATTTTCCAAAAGGGTTAAGTGACAGGTACTGAACGTAAATGGCTGGAAGCTCAGGGCGCTAATAAGGAAATCTTGAAAGTTCTAGGCGTCTAAAGTCTGTTGAACAAATGATATGTTTTAAGATCAACCTGTGGATCCTTTACTTTCCGTTGTAATATTGAATATTACTTTATATTCGGAAAAGTAATAATATTTATCTTTTGCTTCCGCTGTGCATTTATATAAATTGTGTTGTTTGACTATTATGTTGCCAACCACGTCACGATACTCCCCACCGGGCCCACCGGTGACACGTGAAAATCTGGGTGTGACACAAGTATACATCCATCTCAATTATAAGGAATAGTGTTTAAAATATATAATTCAAGTTTGTAAGAATTTAATTTTAACAAGTATACATGTACTTAAAGTGAGTTAAGTAGCATGTCCTTATTATCTATTTAACATATTTGAGCATCTTTATTTTAAATATTTTTATTTGAACCGGATATCAACATCGGTATCTATAATCCACATCAAGTGTCGATACCATAATAAAACGAATTAATACCGTTCCAATTCTCCGACATAATGAACTTAATCGACCGAATTTCATCGCAACGTGGCACGTCATCACTAGTTTTTTTTTTTAATTTGAGTATGGTATTGCTGAAAATATTTTATTTAAAAAAATTAACATGTTACGTGATCACTAGTGTTTGTGTTCCCATCACATCACGCGAACACACCTACTAGATATATAATATGTGTGTGTATATATATTTATGAATATAAGATATGCATATGTAAAATTTCATGCATAAACATATAATTTAGGAGAGATACTTGAATAAGAATAAGAAAGGAGAAACGTATTACCATGATGACACCTTTAATCATCTTTTTCTCGAGATGAAATCCTGTCGAGTTATCTTTTTGAATTTCTAATAAAATATCAACAAGATCTTGGCCTTCAGCATCACCCTCTTTCTTGTTTACATGTTCGTCAATTACAACATCATAAAACTCATCAATATCTTTAGCAAGTTTTTCAATTTCTTGTTCTAATCCGGTAAATCTATCCATCCATGCTAACGAAGGAAAAACACTCACAAAACAAAAACGTCCCAACACATCTAAAGTCCGGTCTAGCAAATGCTTAAGCTCCATCCCTTCATATATTTTTCCCAAAGCTGCCCTAGAGATCACATTATGTGTAAGGGTAGCAACTAATTCACTCAAATTAAAAACGGATTCATTGGTTCCTCGAATCTTTTTTAACATACTCGCCACCTCCTCCTCCCTTACTTTTCTGTACGACTGAACCCTTTTGTTGCTTAAAAGATGGAGTACAGAAATGCTTTTGAGTTGCCTCCACTGCTCTCCATATTTGGAAAAGGCTATATCTGTGCCATCAAAAGTAATTTTACTAATGGTTTTTATATACGGCCTACTTGCAAATGTTATATCATGGGTTTTCATAATCTCTCTAGCTGCATCAACAGAAGAGGCTACAATTATCGGCACACTACCAAAGTGAAGCAATACGAGTGGACCGTAAGTCTTAGCCATGGATTGAAGGACACGGTGCACGCCCACGCCTAATTGGTGAAGGTTTCCTATTAATGGTAACCCTGGTGGAGATGGAGGTAAGTTTTTATGGAATTTTTTGGAAGAAAAATATAATTTTGAAACAAGTAAGGCAAAAATTATAGGAAGAGAATAAAAGAGAAAAACTTGTAGGTTGAAAGACATTTTATCGATGTTCTTGCTAAGTCCCCTTGTATGTGTTTGCTTATGTTGAGTATATGGAGTGTATATATTTATAATACAATGAAAGTTCCAAATCAGATACTATTTACAACGTTTATGCTTCTAGAAATCTCAAAAAAGTCAACATTTATGCTTCTAGAAATCTCAAAAAAGTCAAGGTTTATGCTTCTAGAAATCTCAAAAAAAGTCCTTCTAGAAATCTCAAAAAAAGTCAGCAACAAACCCTTGTTATCTTAATTATTGTAGACCAGAGATATCCTCAATTTATTTTTATAGTTAAAAGCTAGATGTATCTATACAGTGATAAAAATATAATATCTTAAAATAGATCTTGTCATACAGGGATTAAGTTCTATGGCATCCCTGTGTAACAAATATCGAGTTTACTCGAAGGTTGAACATGATTTTTTGTTGTTCTAAACTTTACTAAGGCTTGAAAAATAAAACTAAAAATTATGGAGTATGGTTGAACATGATTGTTTAATTTGTTTAAGTGTTTAGTGTTTTTTGTGAACGTGTGGATCAATTTAAATGTGATAGGAACCATGAGTAGAGAAGTTTTGGCGAGATTTCTCAAGAGAAACAATTAGAAAAGTAAATCTAAATGATGTTTTGCACATATTTCAAAAAATGAAAACCCGTAGAGCACAATTTTAAACATGTTTGTAATGACGTTTGACATGTTTCTGATGGTTATATGAATTTTAGTTTGATTTTATTTTGTTTTACATGACGTGACCTGATATGAACCGAATTTTTTTTATACTCGTAGGGCCTAAAATCTTTAAAAATATTCCGCACCCCTATGGTAAAATTTCTTGGTCCGCCACTGTTGTCCCCTGGTATGTGTTTGCATATGTTGAGTATGGAGCATATATATATATATATATATATATATATATATAGAGGCCGGTTAACGTACAATACCTCTTATCATACATTATGTACGCGATGCCCTCAGCCGTACGATCTTCAATCGATCAAACGCGGGCGAAACTAATTTAAATGATTAAATTAATCATTTTAATATATCTAAATCATACCAGGAAGGTTAAAAACGTCATTGCGAGGTCATAAATCTCTGTAATTGACCGATGATAGTTCAAAATCAAACCCTAAATCAAATTCAAAAACCTGAAAATCTTCTTCCCCAACCTCCCTTCGTTCCTTTTAGTGCGATATCGATAATAAGAACTACTAATTTGGGAGTTGTAAGGGTCAAACGGAAGAAGACTGACAATGATCGACCAACAATGGAAGAAGATGAACAGTAACACACACACAGATTTTTGACATGCGATATTCAATTTTTCACATGCGATTTTACACACCCCATGCCATTTTTCACATTACCCCATGCTAGCCATTTTTTCACATGCGATATTCAATTTTCCACATGCAATTCTACACACCCCATGCCATTTTTCACATTACCCATGCCATTTTTTCACATGCGATATTAAATTTTCCACATGCGATTCTACACACCGCATGCCATTTTTCACATTACCCCATACCATTTTTCCACATGCGATATTCAATTTTCCACATGCGATTCTACACACCCCATGCTATTTTTCACATTACCCCAAGCTAGCCATTTTTTCACATGCGATATTCAATCTTCCACATGCGATTCTACACACCCCATGCCATTTTTCACATTACCTCATGCCATTTTTTCACATGCGATATTCAAATCTTACACATGCGATTTTGTCCATCTACACACCCCATGCCATTTTTCACACTACCCCATGCTAACCATTTTTTCATATGCGATATGTATTGAATTCGCACCAGATCTGCACCTGATCAAACGGCTGGGATGATCGCGTACGTATCGTACGATAAGCGCATTTGTATTTTACTCTTTACCTATATATATATATATATATATATATATAGAGAGAGAGAGAGAGAGGAAGTGTAGAATACAAATCCCCTAATCATACATTACGTACGATACGATAATAGCCCTTCACGTGTCCCTGATTCATTTTTCCTACATAAGGGTATATCAGACAATCTATTCAATTAGCACAGGGTAAATCAGACAATTCCTTCAACAAGCAGATCACGAGTTCGTTACATAGCTATCTGTGTAATTATGATTCGTATCAGTTCGATATTAGGGTTTGATTGATTGTTGTTTTCAATGGATCCAGCACCGGTCGAAACACAGATGTCGATTTCGAAGATGCTGAATTCATCATTGAGCATGTTCAAGTGGGTGGTGAGCAGAGAGTTACGGTTGAGGAAGTTAGGAACCCTAATTCTGCAAATGCAAATGTTGTAATTGAGTGTTCCAATAGTAAGTTCATAATTCAGATGTTTAAATGTTCTTACTTTTTATACTCGGTTTAATATTTGGTGTTTTGTTAGTAATTGATTGGAAGGTTTTTAATGTATTAGAGGGTAAGTGATATCTTCAGTCACCGGAAACATTACTTACAGACTCCCCCTTGACTGATAATATCATGCCTGCTTTCAACTTTGGCTGAGACTTGATCTTTACGGTAGAGCACATCGATCTTCAGCCCCTCTAATAAAAGATTTGCTGACGATCACTTAAGGCCGCTTTGAGAAACTCGAAAAATCCAACATCAAGCACTGTAGATCCTCCCCCTCAATCTACTCTCGAATCAAGTTAACACAAACTGACCTACAACCACATGTAAGAATATCGCTCGATACATTAATCTTCAAACCTAACCGGCAGCAGAAAGAAAACATTGGATTTCCAATGCCCAACCTTGAACACTTCAAACTTCACTATGACATGAAGTTCAGTTCGATAACTTAATAAAAAACTGAACTCCGTAAAAGTACATCTACCATCTTAATCAAAAGTCTTCAGCCCTTCATGTATGATCTCATCTAGTCATGTATCCTAATGAATCAATCTCCTATCTTCACGAATTCATTGAATCCCCGATGGCTTTCATATCCGATCTTCCCCTCAAATCAACAAGCCCCACATTATTTCGAGACCACAACTAATCTTCTCTACTTTAAACAGCAACTTAATAAGGCTCAATCTTCAACTAGTCGTCAACCGAGATTTCAACTTCATCACATCAATACTTGATTAAAAACACGAACATACTTGACAAAACGTCATCATACACGGCCTTTTTACGCACAAACTTTAGATTTACGAAGAAGATAGGATTTTTTTACTCCACCTATTTCTCCGTAAACTGTCAAATTCCAACCAAGTTATTATTATCTTCACCTCCAATGCACGATAATAGTCCAAAATTGTCCCAAAATTCTAGTAAGGAACACATCCAAACTCCGAGAATCTTGAAAAGAACACAGTGGGCCACCATTACCGCGTCTCATCCCCTCAGCTAATCCAGACAACATAAGTACCCTGGAACTTTTCAGTAATCCGAAACTGAGTTGAACTTTCCAAATTACACAAAATTATGACTCTTGCTAATTATCCGGTACCCCGGTAACCCGACATAACTAGAAAAACTCGAAACATGCAAAACTTGGAACCTCTGAACTACACAAACTTCTAAACTTAACTAAAAATCCAGTACCCCAGGTAACTCAGAATTCTAGAAAATTCGGAACTCGTAAAACCTAGAAGCTTTTGAACCTTGGATCAGATCATCTGAACATCATCTGAACAATACTTCTTGATAAGGATTAAATTCTGAATCAACACTAAAATCAAGCACAAGGATTTAATAGAATAAGGGTTGAGAGAGAATGTGTGTTAAGTGGACCCTGTTTTACTATTTGGGGTTTGAAAATAGTGAGTGATAAAATCTGGAAATAGTCACTATATACACGATAAATCCGGAAGGTGTGAAACCTGGTTGCAATTAGCATCAAAAGCTCGGACTGAAACCATTGTTTTATAAAACCCGGAGAACTGTTGTAGTTTAAACAGATTAATCTAACAACCTCGGAAAAAGGGAACCTCAGAGAGATACAAACAGTTGCTCGTGCGAATGACTAACCCGAACAGGTGTTCTTTCGATTAAGCAACCCCGGATACTGTTCAATTGTTTAAAACAAACCCAGAATGACTCACACAAAGCAAACTCGGACTGAAATCAAGGAACAAACCCAGAAAGGTTGTTCTATTTCATAAACACAGAAAAAAGCAATTGATAAAGGAAGCACAATAAACTCGGACGAATGAACATGTTAAACATTCCCGGACAAAGTTATTTGAAATCTGGAAAGGTGAAACCCGAAAACAATTTTGAATTCACAAATCCCGGATAACAGATCCTCGTACAAGGTTCTAACACCAGATTTTTAATTATGTTGTGCGAAATCAGTGTTTAAACAATCCTTGAAAGTTTCAGATCGAAATATGAACAAAATCACTGAAAATTTGTTGAAAAACTATGAATAATGAAACACTATTTTGCGAAGATGGTTAATTACGGATCTAGGTTCTTTGATTGTACATTCACAGGGACCTAGAAAGTTACATCCACACGAATCTAGTCTAGATTCATTCACGCAAATCTAGAGTTTATTTCATACGGATCTGGTTGACTGGATTTGTGCGAATCGACTATTATACATTTGCGCAGACCAGCTATTGTTGTAGTTTGTGAGAATCTAGGGTTTAACTTGAACAGATCTGTAAATTGATAAAAAGCACAGATAAAGGACAAGTCAATCCGCGCGGATCAACAACCCCCATCCGCACGGATCAATATTGTTTTCCTGCGCGAATCTGGTTTGAGTTTGAATGGAGTTAAAGGTTAATCTGCACGAACCAAGACCTTCTTGATTCACACGAACCTAGGGTTTGGGATATACATTCTCTTCATTTGCACAGATTAAATTGTTTATTCTTACGGATCAGATCAGTGTCAATCCCCACGAATCAACCACTTCTTCATTCGAGCAAACCTAGTGTCAAAAATTGTTTAACTGTTTGTTGATTCTTGCAGATATTTCTCAAGATATTTCAAAGGTGAAAATCATGTATATAAGACCAAGTCATGAAGAATGTCATGCACGTATGAGGTTGAGTGAAGTGTTTGATGCTTTCTAAGAAGCAAAAAGTGCCAAGAGATGAGATGTTGAGAGGAAGTGTTATTTAGATCCAAACATGGTGGACTTTAAAGCACTTGTTGCAGCTACTCCTACTGCAGGAGAATTTTATACAAAGATCAAAAAAGATAAAAATTATAAGAAATAAGTGTAGGAGCGCATAAAAAGGGTGATTTATGCGAGTGTAGAAATGAAGAAGAGTATGGAAGAAATCGTTGATGAGAGCCAAAAGATGATGAATGAGATTTTGAAGAAGACGACTGACAACACAACTTTGGCAGATCAAACTAAGGTAAAAACTCAAACTGAATCTACTGAGTCGTCTAATAAGGATAAGTCAATTGGTAATAACGATGAAATTGATAACAAATCTGAACTAAAAAATGAAGTACAATGCAGGAAATGCATGGATACAGGCAGTGCTTGTACTGAGAAGGATGAAAATTTAAGATCAAGAAACATTGAGTTTAGTAAGATTGAAAATGTTTTTAAAGAAAAATGTAAAGAAATGTTTGAAATTGAAAAGTTTTTTAAACAAAAAGAAGAGGAGCTGACACAAAAATGTGATGGTCTTGAAAAAGAAAATAAAGTTTTAAACCAAAAGTGTTCAGCAAAGTGCAACGAATGTTTACAAAAAGATAATATCATTCAAGAGTTGCAAAAAGAATATGATGAGAAGAAACTTTCATATCATAACTTAAAAGAAACATATGAAACTTTGAAAAGTCAAGTTCAAAGTATGGAAGGAAGACTTTAAAAATATACTGAAACAACAATATTTATTGAAGCCAAGTATGAAGGAAAACAACTGGTTTTAAATTAATATATTGATGAACTTGCTGAAGTAAAACGAGAATTGGCTGAAAAGGAAAAGAAAATTAACAAACTTTAAAGTTATCATGCTTTTTCATACATTCTGAACATATTTTCAACATCACACCAGATGATCATGATTCTGAAAAGAACAAAAAGGGCGTTGCATCAGAATATCATCAGGTGCCACCACCGTTAGAGAATAATTATACATTCTATGATGGCGAAAAGGTGGCAAAGGGAATAAACATGGTTGACCAATTGCCTGAAAACATTGATGTGACTTACTCCAAATCTGATGAGGTTGGTGATTCAGAGGTGGTAAGTAAGGTTGTTGAAAGCGTTCTAAAAGAAGATTCTACCAAAAATGATAATTCCGAATCATAGGTTGAAGATGAGGAAAGTTTTCATAAAAACTATCTTAAGAAATCAAAATCTGAGATAAATGCGAATGATGATCCAGTAAGATTGGTTTATTATATGGTTGGATCGGACAAGTTATTCTCAGATGTTGAAGTTCCGATTCAAAATGTGATTGCGGAAAAGATCGATAAAGTTTTTAAACTGGTAGAAATCAAAAAATCTGAAATTGAAAAATTTGCCAGTAAAGCGAGCCGTAGAACTTTTTATATCAAACCTAGTTACAAAAAGAAAAACACAAAGGTTGGGTTGGGTTATAAAAAGAAACAAAACCAAAAGAAAAGGGCTAAAAAGTCAAAAGTTCAGAAAAATATGAACTTTGCTCATGGAACAAGTTCCGAAGAAGAGAAAGAAATCCGATTTAGTCGACAGACTAATGACGAATTCTATGCTTAGAAAAAGAAACAACAACAAGCCAAAGATGTTTCAAAGAAAACATGTTTTAAACGTTAACAAATTGGACATGTTAGTAGTAAATGTCCAAATCTGAAGCCTGTTGATGTTGATAAAAAGAATTTTCCAAGTTTGAGTCAAAACAAACTTAGAAACCAAAGACACCCAAATTTGTATCAAAACAGATTTGGAAACAAAAGGTTGATATATCAAAGCCAAACCAAATCTGGAAACCAAAAAAGTGATTTGTCAAAACGAGATATTCAAAATGATTCAAGATTTTATAAAAGGAATGTTTCAAACGGACAAATTTGGGTGGTCAAGAAACAAAATACTTCTGTTAATGAGAAAAGGAAAATCGATTCAACCAAAAAGGTTGAAGTCAAAAATGAAAAAGTTTTTGTGAAAAACGACAAAGATTTTCTGAAATTGAATGATTCCTATTGTGTCAAAATACTCAAGGTCAAACAGGCATGGGTTACATTATTCATGTAATTGAGTTGATTGAAGGTGTAGGTGTTCCAGAAATCAATCGAAGTTTAAAATGAAGAATGGAGCAGCCTGGCACAGGAGGAGGATTCCTGTGATTGAAAGACAGGAAGTTTTTGTTTATAATAATAATAAATAAAACAAAAATAAAAACCTAAAAAAATAGATAGGAAAACAGAAAAAATGAAAAAATGTTTGTTTTTATATTGTTAAAATAAAAAAAATAAAAAATATTGAAGGAATATGTTGAAACCCTCACGGCTGAACAATCAAAAATGGTTTCAAACTATAAAATCAATGTTTTGTTAATCATGGGGGTCTGTGTAAGAAAAGCAGAGTATGTGAAGTTGAAAATGGATGGCGAGATGAAGCTATCTACATCGGTTTGTCAAATTTTCTTCAAAATGTTTTGGATTTTAGGGGGAGTAAAAATATCAGAAAATGCAAAAACATTTGAAAATTTGAAAAAGTACAAAACATGAAAAAATCAAAAGAGTTGTGTGTAAAAAGAGGAAATGATAGTACGTCAGTAGACATTCACATCATGCTAAAGAAATGGAAAGATAAAAAGTGATAAACGGTCTTACCATTGATATGCCAGTAGGTTTTTACACATTTAGTAAATTGATTTCGAGATATAAACCTAAAATCAACAACTTTCTTATCTCGTGGGGAACGTCTCTCGGATATATGGACTAAGTACTCCAAAATTTCGTTTGAGAGGTTGCCTGATTCTAAGATACTAGGTCTTTATACTTATTGATATCTGGGGTATTATACTTGGTCTTCTGATTTTGTGTCAGCAATGGCCTAGACCTCGTATAATGCTTTTGCGCTTAAAACTTTCCCTACGCGTAAAAATTCAGAAAATAGCGAAAGATATATATTAAGTGTAGTTGTAAAGAAGATTCCTAAGTGGAACACACCTTATGTCGAGCCTTCATCTCCTTAACTGAACGGAAGTTCTAACCTGAGCTCTCAAGGCCTCGCACTAACACAGAGACAGATATCAATTAGGTATGTTCACCTGTAAGACTGAATCTAGGGAGTCTTGATACGGGAGTATATTCTGAGATTGGACATGCAAATAAGTTAATTGCTTAAAACATTAATCTCGTATGTTGAATCAACTGAAATTTGTGTGAAAATTTAAGTGGATCAATATATTGACAATCTTAGTGAATTGTTTAGAACTTTAAGTTTATATAGATCAACGGTGCTAGTGATTTGTCATAAACTGATATGATCCTCTGATACAAACTCAACAAAAATATGTCTGTGAATATTTCAGTATTGCATTTCATTGCAGAAAAAATCACAAAAAGATTTTCGGTATATTTTAGCATAAAGTTTGTAAAATACAAAAAGATTTTGTTTCATCTTATGTTTCAACAACCGGTGTTGGAAAGCTAAGTTTCAAAATTTAAGTATGCTGAACATGTCTTAGATAATAAACAAGTTCATTAATTTGAAACTTGAGGTTTTTAATGAAAAATCCAAAACAATTTATAAAAGTCACCAAAGTCATTCATTTGGACTTGGTAGATAATAAGATAATTCAGGGTTATTATTTTGAACTTGATTATCTGTGAATATTCAAAAAAACCCTCACGAATACAAAATTGATTGAGGTTTATGGTGATTGGATGCTTTTAATGTCAGATATGAAGTTATTTGATAGGGGGAGTAGAGTCGGGTAATCCTGGAAATTTAATTGTCAAATATCTATGCTCAGAGCCATGTTATCAATTCTGGAAATCTCAAATAACCTTTTATTGTCAAATAAAGTTCATAGAGAGCCAGGTTTCTGATTCTGAAATTGAAATTCTTACAAGAGTTTGAATTGTCAAACTTTCAAAGAGCCAGGTTGAAATCCTGGAAGATCAAAGCAAGAGGGAGCTTTCAAAGAGGGAGTCTGATGAAAGGGGGAGCTGATGAATCAGGATGCAAAGGGGAGTTTGTGGTTCTGAAGTGTCAAAGCTTCTTGAAGACTCAGAGTTGGTAAAGATAAACTACGAGATTGACTGCAGAAATATCCAAGGGGGAGTCTGTGAGTGCATATGTCTATCGCTTCCGTCAATCATGTATCGTAGCTAGCAGATGAATCAAGACAAGGTTCTAAAGTGTATGTATGCATATGGGGTCTAACCAGTTTGCAAGGATCAAGAGAAGGCAGGTTCGCACGAACCTGCTGCGCTGTATTAGGGTTTGGTCTTGATCTTGGTTCGTGTGCCTAAATAAGTCCATTCACAACTGTTGCTCAGGTCCATGAATAGCTATGCACGGATCAAGGGTTCTTATAAATAGTTGTTGTGTCTTGTTCATTTGTAACTTGAGAACTTTGGACTTTAAAGTGGGGAAACTCTGTCCAAGCGATTTCATGGGTTTGTACTGTTACATAATCACTTGGACAGAGTACAAACCCACGAAATCCAGACATAACCTTTTTCAGATCAAAAAGTGATTTTGTGGGTTTGGACAGAGTATAAACCCAAGTGATTAACTCGGACATGTATAACACTTCCATAAATCCAGACATAGCCTTTTTCAGATGAAAACCCTAGAACTACAACAACTTGGAAAACAAGAAAAACCATCACAACCGACGAACAACTTGATTTTCTTCAAACCCGAGTTAATCAATGGAAGTGTTATACATGTCCACTCTCGTACTTGGATTCCGCACAAGATACGAGATATACGCAATCAACGGAACATCAGAATCGATTCAAACACGCACTCTCACGAATGATTTAAAATTTAGTTTGGACACTATTTAGAAGTAAACTCGGAAAAAGAGTTTAAAAACTAAACTCTTAAAATTTGTAAATCCTGACTTTTTGAAAAGTATATCCTGGCCTTTCCAAAAGTAAAGCTTAACCTCTAAGTCCTGACCTCTCAAAGAAGTAAACCCTGACCTCTAAGTTAATCCAGGCAAGAGGTGCTTTAGGATATCTCACAAGTGTGACTTCACACAAGTTCAACAATAATCTGGAAGCACAAACACTGAGCACATGAATAAAGAAACTCGGACTGGATGTTGATAGATTAACTCGGACATGTATAACACTTCCATAAATCCAGACATAGCCTTTTTCAGATCAAAACCCTAGAACTACAACAACTTGGAAAACAAGAAAAACCATCACAACCGACGAACAACTTCATTTTCTTCAAGTTTTATGCAGAAACTTCACGTCTTCAAGATATTTGGCGAAAACAAACATCAAATCAAGAGCAATGTGTCACAGCCCCCGACCCCATCCTGGGAGCGGGAGCTGCGAGCCAGTCAGATGGTATGAGTGTTTATTAATTTGGCAGCTGAAGTTTTCACCAGGACCGTAGTTAGGAAATATCTTTATCAGAGTTAAACACCAAGTTGTTTAAAATAGATAAATGGGATAAAACCCAAGTTTTCTTTACAATACATTTATAGGGATAAACCCTAATTATTGAAAACCAAATCTCCTTTTTTTATTTAGGTAACTTTTATAGCCAATTTTCTAAGCATTCAGTGCTCTCCAGCTGGCTTCTATTCGGCTTTCACATTTTGTTACCTGAAATGCATTTAAAACATTTTTGTAAGTGGGAAATACTGGTGAGTGAATCCCAGTTTAATCAAAACATGTTTTATCATTTAAAAGTATTGAGGGCGATTACAATGTTTATATCTACACAATTACTCATTAAGTACTGTCAATCCATGACTGGTGGGTCATATTACTCATTGGCTGTCTCATTGTCCAATGGTAACGTGTTCCATATTTTGTATACAAAACACCAACATACCTGCAGTAATTGAAGAATTACAAGACTCAATCACTGCTAATTATATATAAAATTATTTAAGGTTTTGTAAAAATAGTTTGTAAAAAGGTTCACAAAAAGGAGATTACTCACATTGCTATTCTGGGTAATTCCTGATTATAATCTATTAATCTAAACAATGCATGCGTGTTAGTATAATAACCCAATTTACATTAGTTATATCCTCCCCGAGACAGAACTCCAACGACTACGTCAGGCAGAGCCTTGACAGCCGTTACGGAGCACTAGATCAATCGGGCAGCGTATCTAATACGTAACCGGGGATTATAATACTTACAACGAGGCAGAGCTTCGCTAATTAGGGGTATTATGCCCGGGTTTTACTTATACTATCAGAAATTTGAGAGGGAGTTACGAGATTTGAACAAGTTGGAAATGAATTGGTCGAGCTCTATTTATAGGCAGGACAGGGGCGGCTCGCGCCCCGCGAAGGATACACGGCCAGGCCGTCGCGGCCTGCGAGGCCCTAGGCTAGGGGTGTAGGCTTGGTGAATCAGTGATATAGGTTCAACACGCAAGGGACACGTGGCAGCCGGAGGGCTCGCCTGGTGTCGCTCCATCGCGCCCCGCGACACACCCTGTGTTATGGGTCGCGGCCGCGAGAACCCTTAGAAATTGTTTTTATTTGATTTTTATAAATATAAAGGTATTTTAGGGCCGTTTCTTGTATACGGGGTATATTTTAGGACGTCTAGGGGTGTTTTAAGAGGGTTGTTATACTATTTAAAAATATATAATGCACTAGCGTTAAATATAGTAACCCAATTCAACTTTATCGATATGTCACGAGACAGAACCCCAACGTACTTAGTCGGGCAGAGCCTTAACATATGTTGGTGGGTCCTAAATCAATCGGACAAGGTATCGACTCAGTGATCAGGGGTTAAAACACTTAAGCGGGGCTGGGCTTTGAAGTATTATAGGTATAATACCTAAAGCAGAAATGAATATATATAAGAAAGAAAAGAATGAAATGGTAAGCAGTGTTCGAATGTCTCACAATTACCTCTATTTATATTTGAAGTTAGACTTGGGGATCACGAAATGTTTGATTCCTTTTTATCTTGAATCAGACACGTAGACATATGCATTAATTCCTTCAAATGCCTTCTACGTGCTCACATCCACACTTGCACTTTATAAATTTAAATTTTCAAGTTTTGATTTATATTTTAATATTATTAGTTTATTTAATATATATATATATATATATTATAATTAATTCAGCTACTTCACTTAATGGCGCTTATAACTTTTAAAATAAGACGTTTTATAGAATGATGAATATTGATGTGTGTAAAATGCAACATATAAATTATATCAAAAGAGGCATAAAACTAACCCTTTTTTAGTACTAATGTTGGAAAAAGTGTACTTTTGTCTTCCTTTTTGTATTTTCAGGATTGAATGAGCGTAAATGAACAAAAGAAACAAATATACAGCAAAATCTAACATAATTACAAGAAAAGAAATAAACGTGGCATGCCCGACCCCTCGACAGCATCTTACCAAGCAAAAGCAGGAGATCAGAAGGCTGAACACGCCCCGTGCCCAGCGGACACGGGGGCGTGCCAAAGTGTCTGCAGAAAAGACAAAGTTGTAGAAGCTTCTATTTCCCAACACGGGGGCGTGCCCAGCTCAACAAGACCGTGGTCAACGCTAAGATTCGCAGAATCCAAGCAAATCTTGATAGTACAGATACGCTTCTGCACACGAGGCCATGCCCAGCGGACACGGGGGCGTGGTCAACTAATGCAGACAAACTGCAATTAATGAAGAAAGAGAAAGTGGATGGACACGGGGCCGTGTCCGGGCTTCTGTGCAGGCTATAAATAGGGGTGCTTGGTTCACTTCAAAGGAATCCCTTGACAAACCACCCCTGTCCCACTTCACCCTCACTCCACCACAATCACAACACCCACATCCACCACCATCATCCATCATAGAATGTGTGTAGTAGTCTCGGGATCCAAGATTGATAGTAAGAGTTCTTGACAATCAAAGGCCATGTTTGCCTAAGTCTCTTACATCACTTGGTGAAGACAAGCATTTAGTGTAATACTTTTGTTTTTTAATCTTTTCGCACTTTTTATTTGGTTTTGTATTAATGATTTTAATAACTAGTTTCTTATGTTGAAGGTGAAACTTCCTTATCATTTGTCCGTGTGCCTTGGCGTTACTTTGTTGTCTATATAAAATAAAAGATTTACACCATTCATATCTCCACGGTCTATATGGAGATATGTTGGATACCTGGTCGGGGGTTAAGGGAATGGTTTGGTAAGGTTCTTGCCTTGTTTAGTGTATAGATCCTGCAACGACCTGGGTCAAGCTTACTAGGGCCTCCTTCAATACCCACTGGTATTGGATGGCGGGGGTGCGAATGGCTTGATCCCCTTATATATAAACTACTATTAATACATTAACCCGGCCACTTGGGATTGTATCCCTGCTGACTTAAACCACTTAGCCGAGGGTAACGTCACATTCAAAAGAGGGGCCTACCACATTACGCATTAATAACTTAATTAATTATCTTTCAATAATCCAACCCTTTAGGATTGTATCCTTGCTGACTCAAACTACTGGGTTGAGGGTAACGTCACCTTCAAAAGAGGGGCCTACTACTATAACTAAGATAATCTCTTAAAAAGTTCAAAAGTGCGGAAAACATCAAAGGTTACACTAAAGGCGAGTCGGATCCAAGTGATTCATCTTGTCTATCTGTTTTTATTTTATTTTATTTTTCAGCATTTTTAGTTTTTATTTTCATGTTTAAACCTTTTTCCTAAATTTTGATTTGATTAGACGTTGAGGATAAACCAGTATTAAAAGCTCTTGTGTCCTTGGACGACCTCGGTATCTTACCAACGCTATACTACGCTCACGATGGGTGCACTTGCCCATATGTGTGTTTAGTGTTAGTAAAATATCGTGTTATATAAATTTAAAACTTGACTAAAGTGTTAAAAAACGGCTAAAAATATATATAAAATTATATCACACCTAACGCACATCAAATATGTCATTGGAACGAGAATATTGTTATCTACATTTTGGTCTATGTTTCATTAAAAACGGGGTAAGGTTAATTATAACATATTTTTATTATTATAATTATTAAACGGTATCTACGTTCTTCAAAATACCTTATATTTCTGTCGGTCAACTTACCCATGATCTATCATAAGTTTTTATATATTTTAAATTTATAAATAAAATTTTGGGAATGTTACACAATGGTGATTCAGAAGGTGGTTAGACCATTCCAAATCAGTAACCATGCTCTGATACCACTGTTAAAACACTGGATTGATGAAGAACATCAACATTGCACTTGATTCAAGACGCGAAACATCAAAATATGAACAAGATAGAAATATGTAGAAAATGAATCTCTTTATTATTGAATCAGTCATTACAGATTACAAACCGAAAGAGTATACATCATCTACAAGCAGGTTTAGATCACTAAGATCTAAACCGAGCTTTCACTCACTAAAACATAGTATCCCTCTGTAACAACTCTCATCAAAATTACTATTTCTTATTTTATTTTGTCCAATAGGAAACCCTAATTGTGACCCCAAGTGATATTGCATAAACCCTAAAATTTTCAGAACAATAGGAATCAGGATCAGGGCCCCTAAAACTCAAGGGTGGGGGGGGGGGTATTCCCATTGATGATTATCATCACAGTTTGTTGTAAAAACCGAAATTTAACAAACCGTCGACTTACCCAAGCTAGGAAGACACGAGGCTACCCTATGCTAGAAGTGGTCCCCTCGCGCCACGCGCCAGGCCCTCGCGCCACGCGAGGGAGACCTTTTTCCAGTATAAATAGAGGGATTTGGCACTTGAATTCTGGCGTTGGTTCGACGTAAAAACTCATTTTGTACGCTGAGATATCATCAGTTTACTCCAAAAAAACACACACAACACAAAATTCTGCCGTGATAATAGGGTAATAACTCGATCACTGCTACGATTTAATGTCCGATCGATAAAAACCAATCCGATGGATGTTTAAGTGCTGCCCGTACTTGGGCAATGCCTTTGTCATTCGTCGTGAAGGTTTTAAATCTCGTGAGTTGTCGTAAAAGTTGTATTAAGTTACTGACCTAGTTTTTCGTGTGCATTATTATTTGAATTAGGTTAACAAGGCTAAATCAGTAGGTTAAACTCTGCCCGTCTAAATTTGCAATGTGAGTCATTCTCTTTTTATCAAATTGTTTTCTTAAAACTCTACTTGTTTTCAAAGTTATAATTACAGGGATTAAGTATTTGTAATCTTCAATTACTGCCGGTATGTGAGGTTTTGTATACATTACTTTATTCCCGTCACCATTGGACAACGGGTTAGCCAATGGGTGATCTGACCATAGTCACAGATACAGTCGAGTGACAAATACAGATTTGGGGTAATTGGTTGATAGAAATAATGTAATCACCCTTAATACTGTATATTATAACAATGTGTCATTTTGTGCAACTTGAGTGACTCACCAGTATTTCTCTGCTGATAAAATCTTTTTAAAACATGTTTCAGGTGATCTGTTGTGATCAAGGAAAAAGTGCCGCATAGCACTATAAGCTTGAAGAAGTGGCTCAATAAAAGAAAGAAACATGTTTTTTTTTTTTTTTTTTTGTAAAAACAGGGATTTCCTAGTGAAATCACCTTTATTGTAAATTATGGATGTTATTTCCAATTTGTGAAATAAAATAAATTGGGCATTTTCAAGTTTTAAAGAGATCCTGTTAAACTTCCGCTGCCAACATATTAATTACCACGGATTTCTGTCCCGCGGCTCCTGGAACGGGTAGAACCGGGCCGGGGGCCGTGACAGAAAAAGGTGGTATCAGAGCCACCGATTTAAGCCAATTAAGTATTTAGAAATACTTAAATTTTCTGATTGCCATTCTGTGATTATGTGAAAATCCAATTTACAAAATTTTAACTTAGAACTTTGTGTGTTTCTTCATATATGCTAACAGCATGAATGAGTTATCTGAAGCTCTTCAGAATATCACTATCCATTCTGCTGACATGGATGTTTCCGAGGGCTTTTCCGGTTATTGGGCCGACGCTGAGGAAGCAATGGTATTTCAAGCCCAACCTCAGGAGAAACCAAAACCGAAAAAAGAGAAGAAGACTCGTAGGCTGGAGGCGTGTGCGTAGGAAGAAACCAGCGACACAGAAAGTGGTAAAGACTGAGGATCCGAAGGATAAAGGCAAAGGAATAGAGATCGGAGAAAGTTCCAGGCAAGACCAGGAAATGCCATCATGGATGGAGCTGGATCATAAACTGGCACTTAGTGACCTCATCGGACCTGCCGATGAAAACCTCTTCAATTACCCGGTGGAAGCACAACTACTAGTTAATATGGAACCTGCTATCCCAGATCCTATTTTCCACCCCGACCTCTACTAGAAGAGCTAGAAGAATGGTGGACAACTGACTGGCAATTTCAGAACCTTTTGAATAACCCTAATACCCTTTTCCCTCAATTTGACCCTGAGCCTCCACTACACCCACCAATGAGCACCAAGAACTTGGCTGAACTTCGCCACTATGGCGAGGAGCTGGTGGACGCAGGAAATAGAATCCGAGATGTGGGGGAGGGGATATCATGGAAGTACGACGAGAGGGAACGTCGTTTTTGAGTTGCCAGCTGACGGGGATGGTGTGACTGTGTGGTTGTGGTTGTATAATAACAAAATAATAATAATAGTAATAAAAATATAATCTTGTGAAATAACTTAAAATAAAACTTTGTAACATAACTGGTGTGTACGGATGCATATTAAAATATATAAAATATGGAAGTCGAAAAATCGACAATTTTGGCTATACGTGTTAACTTGATTATGTGCGCTTGTTTATTATGTTTGGCTGTTATTCAGTATGTGCTAATAAGTTATATATATTAATTACCAGATGGAAAACGCTGGTAATGAACCAGTTAACGAAGTTAACCAATCTGAGCAAAACAATGAAGACCATTTTCTGAATAGACAAGATATAGAAAACATCCTTGCCCAGGGAATAGCAAATGCTATTCCAGCAATTCTTGCTGCTGCCCGAAATCCAGTTGAGCCTCAACCAATTATTCCCAGCAAACGCACTCACGGAGATAATTTCAGTAATAGTATAAATGGAGGCGGCAACATTAATAATAATGATAACGATGTAATTCAAGCCCCAATTCTTAAGAAAATGAAAGCTGCAACGCCTGGTTGCACTTACAAGGAATTTCTTGCTTGTAAACCTGTTGAATTTGCAAGCAATAAAGGGGCGACTGCTGCACTGCGTTGGTTGGAGAAAACCGAGGCAGTAATTAAAATAAGTAAATGTGCCGAGGAGGATAAAGTCATATATGCTTCACACCATTTCAAGGAAGAAGCATTAGAATGGTGGAATACGGTATTACAAGCGAAGGGAAGTGGCATGGCCTATGCCATAAGTTGGGAAGAATTTAAGCATCTGGTGGAAAGGAAATTCTGCCTAGAATATGAAAAGGAACAAATGGCGAACAAATTCCTGAGCCATCGAATGGTGGATGTTGATTGTCGAGGGTATACTTCGAAGTTCTTCGAATATGCTCGAATTGTGCCTACTCTGGCTTCGCCAGAGCCGGTACTTATTTCTCGCTACATCTGGGGTTTAATTAGCGATATCCGTGATATTGTCAAAGCTGCGAGACCCCGCACGATCGATGATGCGGTGGAATTAGCCAACACTTTGACTGACGGACTGATGCGTACACGAGAAGAAAACAGGAAGAAGGAATTGGCTTAGAAAATTACCCAAGGGTTTCGTGTGGATAATAACAGCAATTTCAAGAGAAAAGGAACTGGGCAATCTTCCACTCCGCCGTTCTGCAGGAACTGTAAGAAGAAACATTTTGGAAAATGTAATGAACCCTGCAACTTCTGCAAGGCTATAGGACATCGTGAAGAAGATTGCAGAAGGAAAACAAAGATCTGCTACAACTGTGGAGAAGCTGGGCATTTTAGACCAAAATGCCCGAAATTGGTCAAACCAGCAGATAACAAGGCCAAACCTGCTAAAGGAACTAACAAGAAGAACGCAAGAGCCTTCCAATTGACTACGCAGGAAGCTGAACTGATTCCTGAGGTAATAGCTGGTACGTTCTTAGTTCACAACGTTTATGCAAAAGTATTATTTGACTCTGGTGCAAACCAAAGTTTTATAAATACTTCCTTCTGCCAAGCTCTTAAGCTACCCATAACGAAACTTAGGCAAGTTTTTACGGTAGAAACGGCAGATGGGAACTCTGTTAACATAGATACGAATTTGCAAAAAGAAAATACAGAACTTTCAGGTCATAAATTTTCTGCAAACCTATTACCCATGAATTTAGTTGAATTCGATGTCGTATTAGGAATGGATTGGTTAGTAGCCAACCATGCTCGAATCCTCTGTGATAAGAATTCCATAGAAATTCGTGCACCCACAGGAGAAGTAATTATGATTACAGGGGATAAGCCACATAAACCAATGAAGTTCATTTCAGTAATGAAAGTTGCTGGTTATGAACGAAAACAAGGGATAGTGTATATGATTTCAGTAATCATTAGCACTAAGGGTAAGGAACTTAAGGAAATTCCGGTAGTATCAGAATACGCGGATGTATTCCCAGAAGAGTTACCAGGATTACCACCAGATAGGGAGGTAGAATTTAGAATTCATTTGATTCCTAGAACTACACCCATAGCAAAGGCACCCTACCGACTAGCACCAACTGAAATGTTAGAACTGAAAAAGCAATTAGATGAATTGCTCAGTAAAGGATTTATACAACCTAGTTCATCCCCTTGGGGAGCTCCAGTATTGTTTGTAAAGAAGAAAGATGGTTCGATGCGAATGTGTATCGATTACAGGGAGTTGAATAAGGTTACAATTAAGAATCGATACCCATTACCTAGGATTGATGATCTTTTCGATCAACTTCAGGGGGCTAGATATTTTTCTAAGATAGATTTACGCTCCAGATATCATCAGCTGAAGGTACAAGAAGAAGACATACCTAAAACCGCTTTCAGAACTAGGTATGGTCACTACGAGTTTACAGTCATGCCCTTTGGACTAACAAATGCTCCTGCAGCATTCATGGACATGATGAATAGAATCTGTAAACCGTATTTGGATAAATTTGTAATTGTCTTTATCGACGATATACTTATTTATTCCAAAAGTCAGGAAGAGCATTGTGAGCACCTGCAGGCACTCTTAACTTTGTTAAGAAAGGAAAAGCTTTATGCCAAATTCTCGAAGTGTGAATTTTGGTTGCAGGAGGTACAATTTTTAGGACACATGGTGAATCACGAAGGTATTCATGTAGATCCTGCTAAAATAGAAGCGATCACCAAATGGAAAGTCCCGCAATCAGCTATGGAAGTTAGAAGTTTTCTAGGATTAGCTGCGTACTATAGGCGCTTTATTAAGGATTTCTCTAAGATAACTGTGCCATTAACTAAGTTAACCTGTAAAACAGTTAAGTTTGAATGGGGACCTAAGCAAGAAGAGGCTTTTAGGATTTTAAAACAAAGGTTAACCAACACCCCAATTCTTGCCTTACCAGAAGGGACAGAAGATTTTGAAGTATACTGTGATGCTTCTAAGCTAGGATTAGGATGTGTGCTAATGCAACGCAAAAAGGTAATTGCATATGCATCAAGGCAATTGAAAAAGCATGAGGAAAATTATACGACACATGACTTAGAATTAGGGTCGATAATTTTTGCCCTTAAGATTTGGAGACACTATCTGTATGGAAGTAAGTTTACTGTTTATACAGATCATAAAAGCTTAAAATATATATTTAGGCAAAAAGAATTGAATATGTATGAGGCAAAGAAGATGGATGGAAATTCTAAGTGATTACGACTGTGATATTCAATATCATGAAGGAAATGCAAACGTAGTTGCAGATGCCATAAGTCGTAAGTATCACGAAAAGAAAAAGCGAGTTCGTGCTCTGAGATTAAATCTACAGTTAGATTTAATGGAACAACTAAAAAACATTCAAGAAACAACAATCAAGGATGATGCTGAAGGAATGAAAGGAAGGATAAAAGATTTGAAGCAAGGGGCTGATGGAATTTGGAGATTCCATAAGAAAAGAATTTGGGTACCTAAGCAAGGAGAATTAAGAAATAAGATTTTAGAGGAAGCCCATAAATCTAGGTATACCATGCACCCTGGAAATAATAAAATGTACCAAGATTTAAGAAATAATTTCTGGTGGATAGGAATGAAAAAGGATATAGCTAGATATGTATCTAAGTGCCTAACTTGTTCACAAGTTAAGGCAGAACACCAGAAACCTTCAGGGTTACTTCAACAATTAGAAATGCCTGTTTGGAAATGGGAACTAATAACCATGGATTTTGTTACTAAGTTGCCCAAAACCAGGAAAGGTAACGATGCAATCTGGGTGATTGTGGATCGATTAACCAAATCAGCTCATTTTCTACCCATGAAGGAAACCTTTAGCATGGAAAGGTTGGCAAAATTGTTTGTAGATGAGGTAGTATCCTTACTTGGAGTCCCACTCTCTATTGTATCGGATAGAGATAGTCGTTTCGCTTCACATTTCTGGACAAGTTTCCAAGAAGCCATGGGGACACGATTAAATTTAAGCATAGCTTATCATCCCTAAACAGATGGACAAAGTGAAAGGACGATCCAAACCCTAGAAGACATGCTCAGGACATGGGTGATAGATTTTGGTGGAAACTGGGATGACCACCTACCCTTAATTGAATTCTCCTATAATAATAGTTATCATGCAAGCATTGAAGCTGCCCCATTCGAAGCACTGTATGGACGAAAGTGCAGAACTCCAGTTTGTTGGGCAGAAATAGGAGAAAGCCAATTATCAGGTCCCGAGATTGTACAAGAAACCACTGACAAGATCACTCAAATCAAGGAAAGACTGAAAATGGCTCGTGATCGTCAGAACAGTTATGCAGACAATAGACGCAAGCCACTAGAATTTCAAATTGGAGACAAGGTTCTCTTAAAAGTTTCTCCTTGGAATGGAGTAGTCCGGTTCGGTAAGAAGGGAAAACTAAGTCCAAGATACGTAGGACCATTCCCAGTAATCCAATGTATAGGACCAGTTGCCTATCATTTACAACTACCAGAAGAGCTAGCCAATTACATCAATTGTGGCATAAAACTAACCCTTTTTTAGTACTAATGTTGGAAAAAGTGTGCTTTTGTCTTCCTTTTGTATTTTCAGGATTAAATGAGCTCAAATTAACAAAAGAAGCAAAAAGACATCAAAATCTAACACAAATACGAGAAAAGGAACAAGACGTGACATGCCCGACCCCAGGACAGCATCTTCCCAAGCAAAACAAGAAGACAGAAGACTGAACACGCCCCGCGCTCAGCCAGCACGGGGGCGTGCCCAAGTGTCAGCAGAAAAGACAAAGTGGTAGAAGCTTCTATTGCCCACCATGGGGCCGTGCTCAGCGGACACGGGGCCGTGGTCAACTATAAGATTCACACAATCCAGGCAAATCTTCATAGTACAAAGATTCTTTTGCACACGGGGTCGTGCTCAGCGGACACGGGGGCGTGGTCAACTAATAAGACAAGCTGCATTAAATGAAGAGAGAAAAGGATGTGGACACGGGGCCGTGCCCACTGGACACGGGGCCGTGCCCGAGCTTCTGTTCAGCCTATAAATAGGAGTGCTTGGCTCAAGCTCAAACCATCCCTTGGCACACCACCTCTCTCACACTTCACCCACCACCCACCACCACCATAACTGTTAGTGCATATGTCTGTTAACTTCGTCTTATATCGAGTCTCGGTTTCATTGCGGATTTGAACAAGAATGATGTCATCATATTAAATGATGACATCATAGAGATGACATCATAGAGATAACATCACAATATGACATCATGTTATTGCAATATCACACAAAACACAAAACTGTGCACGAAATAGAATCTTTATATTATTTTATTTCTGATTTCGCTCGTAATGGTAGTATGTGATTTCTCTCATAATGGTTCTATGTATGTTTGGAGCGAAATCAGGAAGAGTATAAATAGGTAGTTGATGCTTCTCATTTGTAACAGTCCCATTGTTCTTGTACCGAACTACTGCTGGTTTGTCAAGTCATATATGAATGAGAAGTGTAGTTTAACGTGATATCTTCTATTTCTACTCATTTCTTTCTGATTCCAAACAGTTTGATTGTTTCCGCCACTCAAACTGTCGTGTATTGACTCAAATTGACTCACTCGGTCGTCAAAAAACGATCCTACAATTGGTATCAGAGCCAGTTATGAGCCAATATACCTGAATCAGAGCCTTTTTCTTACACTTTTTGGATTTCTGAACGTTTGAACGGACAAAATGGACTGAGTTTTTGACATATTGTGTAAAAGTGACATCTATCAAACCCTTGAAAGTATCAGCTTAAAATTCAGCCTAAAATTAGCAAAAATGGTCTGATAACCTAATTCCGCTCGAACGATCTAGTTTGAGATTCTACTTGAATTACGAGCGAAATCAGGTTTTAATCTAAAAAGTTTTAATTCCGCTCTAACATTTAGAGCGAAATCAGTGTTTTAGCCTGTATCTGTGATTCCGCTCGTAGTGAATTTTCTGATTCCGCTCCAAAGATCACTAATCTTCTGATTCCGCTCCAATGTCTATCTGATTCCGCTTGAATTGTGAAATCAATGATTAGTGTAAAACATTTTTTGAGGTTGTCATTTGTTGAGAAAAATAGGTTAAACATATCATCATCTTCTTACGCATACATTACTTAGTCTCCGTCTTCATTAGCATAGATCTGAATCTAAGTTGAATTTGATTCTGAGATTAAATCATAAGCTGAGTTGTTTCTGATTGTTTTTATTGCTCGTCGAGCAGAAAGCTTGCAGGTAGTATTAACGATGGATTGTAGTCAGGATCGAAGGTGATTGTTGAGTTTTCATCTAAGAAAGAAAGAAGAGTATTTTGGTGTTTGAGATTTTTTTAAAAAGAGAAGAAGAGAACGTATGTTTTTGTAGTTTCTTAGAGGTTTTAGGGTTAAAAGAGAGGCTGGTTTGTTGATATTGTGTGCGGCATATAGTATTGGGTTTGAAAGTTGTGTGCCAGCTAATAATCTAGAAAGCATACAAATTGAAAAGTGTTGTCGGCAAAAGTGTTTTGACCAGTTTGCATGTGATTCTCGTAAGTTGTAATAGCTCTTTCACATGTTGTCGATTTAGTGATATATAGATCCCATGAATTAAATTGTGAAAAGAAAGGTGTCGGCCACTTCTAAATTGATAAAGTTCAAGTGTGGCATGCAAAGATTGATAATTGTTGGCCATAAATTCTAAACTTGCATGTGATCAGACTATACATATTGGCCCAATCAAATTTAAGTTAAACAATTGAAATTTTCTTCAAATTTAAAGTTGCCAGGTCCATGTGATTGGCTTATATATCGGCACAATCATTTTTGTTTTACAGTCAATAGTATCGGCCCAATACAAGACTGATTTTGTTTGTTTGCAGGTAATTCGAGGTGATTTGTCAAGCATCGGATACACGCACGAGCGAATCCTCACCCGATCCGTTGTCGCCTGATCTTTGCTACTCAATCGGATATTCATCTGATTCAGTTGTTTGATAAAGTGATTGAACTGATCTTAGATTGTGAGAAATTTCGTATTGTTTGAAAATCTGCCTTTGAAAATCTTTCAATAACGAAACATGGATTGTGAGTCATTTTTCAGATATGGTATGCTTGTTCAGAATCCAGCAGGTATTGCACAGAAGAAATTTGATGGTTTTACGGGTATCAAGAGAGAGTCTACAAAAGAATTGATTGACCGATATTGCCATCTAGTTTTGGAAATGGGAAGATTGAAGATAACCAAGGCTAATGAGGTGTGGATTGATAAATTGGCAAATGCATTGCCATACGATGAATGGGGTACATATCTGTTGGTGTTAAAGAACGATACAATTTTGCTTATTTCAACCTTAGTGCATTCGTCGAGAAAATTGAAGCTCAAGAACTTGAGTTCCAAAAGATAAGAAAATTGAAGTCTGATTCAGGAGAGAAGTGTTTAAACTGTGAAAAATCTGAATAAGACAATGCCAAATTCTTGAAGGATTTGGAGAGTTTGACATTGAAAATCAAGAATTTGAATGATGAGAAGAAATCTGATGATAAACAGATTCTTGAACTGCAGGAAAATTATGAGAAATTGAAATCTGAAATTGTCAAACTGTTAAATGATTTGAACAGTTTGACATTGAAAAACGAGACTTTGAAAGAAAAGGAAAAAGAATTTGAAAATGAAAAATTAAAATTTGAAACAGATTTTCAAAGTCAAATGAAGATTTTAGAAGATGAGAAATCTGCTATTTTTAAAAACAATCTTGAAAAACAGATTGAAATAAACTCTCACCTTAAGAAAATCATTCGGCTTGAAAATGAAGCTGAAAAAGCTCGGATTAAAATCAAAGAGCTTGAAAAGAAATTGAAAGGTTTTGTGAATTCATCAGTACCAGATTATATCTGTCCAAAACCAATCAATTCTGTTCCAATAAGTGACAATGTCACAAACTTTGACAAAGTCAAAGTTGAGGATTGTGATGAGAAAACTGATGATGAAATTGAGAAAAGAAAAATATTTTTAAAATTAAATGAAATATTTCAAGAAACCGTTCTACATTCTACTGAGAAAAGTGAATGCTCAACGCAAAAACGTGTAAAGAAGAATGTGGAACAAAAACAAAAGGATAAAAAGCTGAAAAATCTTCAAAAAGAAAATAAAAGCTCATCAGTTCAATCATCCAATCATGATAAAAAACCACAAAAATCGAAAAATCAAAACTCAAAAACAGTTGGTAATATGTGGTGCAGGTTTAACAACAGTGCTTCAAAGCCAAATCCAGTTTTCAGAAGGAGTGATGATTACCACAAAGCCAGACAATGTTATGATCTGAGCATTTGGTGTGAAAGTGGTGAATGGTATGATAACAGAGTGTGCTACATTTGTGGTGTTCAAGGACACATTGTTGTTAACTGCCAGAATCAGTGGTTTGAGACGAGGAGATGCTATAACTGCCAAATCAAAGGACATATTGCAAGAGATTGCCCAATGAGATCAATGGAAAGATCGAGGGCTGAATCTCAGAAAAAGATGAAGAAATCAGTCAAGGTCGAAGAAAAGCCCAAAGAACAGAAGGTGAAAGAACAGAAAGTGAAGCTTTCATAAGGGCAGAAAGACCGACTGAGAAAGAAAAGAAAGAAAGCTCGAGAGTATATCGAAAGGATTTTGTCTTCGGATACAACAAGAAAATCAGATAAAAGTTCTGATAAATCGTCTTGCTCTCCAAAGAATGACAAATCAAGCAAAACGAATTCATCAGATACAAATCTGAGGACAAAATGGTGTGTGAAGAAAGAAAAACTTTCTGGCGATGAATTTGTTTCTTCGAAAGCAAAGGAGCCATGTCTTGGCGATGAATCTGATTCATCAAAGTCAGAAGAGCCACAAGTTGAGCTAAAAATTGAAACGTCAGTTCCACCAATGGATGATATCAACTTTCCACCATTTCGGACTGAAAATTTTAAACAAAAAGATGGGAAAGTGAAAATTTTGAATCAGTTCTATTCTGAAAAGAAAGAATTTGATATTGAAAAGGCTTTTAATAGCAAAGTAAAAAATATTTTTGGAAAAATGGTCGAGGGTAAGGTAAAAGGAGTTAAAGAATTTTATGATAAAAAAGGTATGTTCAAAACACCCAAGGACCGTCAGGCTTGGGTGAATCTCTTTAACTGAAAAACCTGACTTGCCGGAACTCCCAGGTTGGTAATTGGGGAGTAGGAATCGGCATCTTTCTTGAGAAATTCACTTCGGTGATATTTCGACTTTCAAAAGAATAATCAGGGACATTAAGTTGTACTTGATTTATCTTTTCTTCAAGTGATTGTGTTGTGATAAATTTACAAGTGGATTGTGAAAGGACAATGTGATGAAACCCCATGTTAGTGAAATGGCACACAAAACTAATTTTCCGAAAAAACCATTTTGATTAAAACAAACTTAAGTGTTTTGAAATCATAATGGGAAAATAGTTTGTTGTCAGGGGGAGTTCTGATTGTTTAAGCCAAGTGGATGGCGATTTGAGGCAATTCTCATCAGTTTGTCACTTTGTTTGTATAGTTTACTGTTTTGTTTTTTTTTTTCAAAATTTCCCGGAAAATCAAAATTGAAACATATTTTGATTTTAGGGGGAGAAAAATTTTAAAAAAATTAAAAATTTGAAAATGTCAAAAACATTGAAAAATTCAAAATGAGTTTGGTTGTGAAAAAGAGGAAATGATAGTAAATCAGTTGGACTATCACAGCATGCTAAAGAAATGAAATGTTAAATGTGATAAACGGTCTCACTAAAGATGTGACGATAGGCTCAGCTAGACTAGTAGATTTGCGATAACGATACAAACTTAAATGAAAAGCCTAGTTCTAGTGGGAATCACGGTTGAAAGCATAGTACTTAGTTTTGTCCTTCTTGACTGTGTGCCTGCTCAGTAATCGCTGAATGCTAAAGAGTATAAAAACCGGTCAGTTTGTGAACTTTCACAACTTGCTGAAAAAATCACTGTGATTGTGCATTTCATTTTGCAAAGATTTAAACTTGTTTTATTTCTTTATTTTGTTTAAGCATTGGACATCCTCTGCGTATACGTGAGTATCGACCTTGATGTTATTGCCTAAACGTTCTGCTTTATTTTCTTTGGTGTTTCGTTTAAGCTTTGGACCTCCTCTGCGTATACGGAAGTATCGACCTGGTGGTTAAAGCCTAAACAACTTCAACTTGTTTTATTTTTCTTATTTTGTTTAAACATTGGACTTTCTCTGCGTATACGGAAGTATCGATCTGATTGTTAATGTTTAAACATTCTGCTTTGTTTTCGCACATATCACAGTTGATGAAAGTTTAAAGGCATTACTTGAGTCAGTGTATTGCATGATGAGGGGATATGCTGAGATCGTGGGGTCCATAAGAACTTAGTGCAAAATTAATATACCTTAACGTATCGGTAAGCATTACGAAAGTTTTTAGATTGAGTTTAAGTGGACAACAATATCGTTAATCTACGTGAATCGTTTAGAACTTAAAATGTTTAAAGCTTAACGGTGTTGATGATATGTCTCATAAACTGATATGATCCTCTTACACAAACTCACAAAAAAATATTGTCTGTATATATATTTCTTTGCTGCATTTCATTAAAAACAAAAATCCAAAAAGATTTTAGTGTGTTTTAGCATAAATTTTTGAAAAATCCAAAAAGATTTTCGACAACTGATGTTGAATAGCTGATGTTCAAAATTACAAGTGCTAAACATGATGAACAAATGGTTTAGGAGAGTTTTTTTGAGATGAGAAAGGTTTTTGAAATGGATAAATGGATCATTAATTTGAAACCAAATTAATCATTTTAAATTCAAGTGGTAAGCATAAAGTTTATCTTACTGTTGGTTAGAGTATATGCAGGTATGCAGCTAGTGAATTCCAGACTGCTATCCCAGCTTGTCGAAAGGGGGAGTCTGTATACGTAAAAGCCAGGTTCCTGATCTTGTTGCTAAGGAGAGCCAGGAGATGGTCCTGAATCTGTGAAAGCTGCTAATGCTAAGAAGATAGAGAGTGCTATATCAGATTACGATCCCAGAACAACTTAAGGGGGAGTCTGTTAGCAAAAGGGAGTTTGAAGAGTGAAAGAACCAAATTCAGATTCTGGAGAATAGTTGATAGTGGTGACTGAAGAGAAAGAGGGAGTTTGAAGGATGCTTAGCATCAAATATTTTGGAGAGTGTGAAGATTGATTAAGACTGAAGTATTGACATTCTAACGTTTCGTACTGAAGACTCCGTCAACATCCAAGGGGGAGACTGTTAGTGCATATGTCTGTTGACTTCGTCTTATATCGAGTCTCGGTTTCGTTGCGGATTTGAACAAGAATGATGTCATCATATTAAATGATGACATCATTGAGATGACATCACAATATGACATCATGTTATTGCAATATCACACAAAACACAAAACCGTGCACGAAATAGAATCTTTATATTATTTTATTTCTGATTTCGCTCGTAATGGTAGTATGTGATTTCGCTCATAATGGTTCTATGTATGTTTGGAGCGAAATCAGGAAGAGTATAAATAGGTAGTTGATGCTTCTCATTTGTAACAGTCCCATTGTTCTTGAACCGAACTGCTGCTGGTTTGTCAAGTCATATATGAATGAGAAGTGTAGTTTAACGTGATATCTTCTATTTCTACTCATTTCTTTCTGATTCAAAACAGTTTGATTGTTTCCGCCACTCAAACTGTCGTGTATTGACTCAAATTGACTCACTCGGTCGTCAAAAACGATCCTACAATAACACCATCATCCACCACCATCATCCATTGTCCATCATAGAGTTTGTGAGTCATCTCGGGATCCAAGATTGATCGTAAGAGTTCTTGACAATCAAGGCCATGTTTGCCTAAGTCTCTTACATCACTTGGTGAAGACAAGTGTCTAGTGTAATACTTTTTATTTCAAATCTTTTCGCACTTTTTATTTGGTTTTGTATTAATGACTTTAATAACTAGTTTCTTATGTTGAAGGTGATTCTTCCTTATCGTGTGTCCGTGGTGTGTTGACATTATTTTACTGTCTATATAAAATAAAAGATTTTCACCATTCATATCTCCACGGTCTATATTGAGGTATGTTGGCTACCTGGTCGGGGGTTAAGGGAACGGTTTGGTAAGAGTCTTGCCATTGTTCAGCGTTTAGAGGTCCTGCAATGGACCTGGGTCAAATTTAGTAGGACCTCCTTCAATACTTAATGGTATTGGATGGTAGGGGTCCAAACTCTTTGATCCCCTCATAAGTTAACTACTATTAATACTATAACCCGGCTATTTAGGACTGTATCCATGCTGACTCAGACTACTTAGTCGAGGGTAACGTCACCTCCAAAAGAGGGGCCTACCATAATTTGCATTAATAACTTAATTAATTATCTTTCAATAATCCGACCCTTTAGGATTGTATCCTTGCTGACTCAAACTACTGGGTTGAGGGTAACGTCACCTTCAAAAGAGGGGCCTACTACAATAACTAAGATAATCTCTTAAATAAGTGCAAAAGTGCGGAAATAATCAAAGGTTACACTATACACGAGTCGGAACCAAGTGATTCATCTTGTCTATCTGTTTTTCTTTTATTTTTAGCATTTTAGTTAGTTTTTATTTTCTTAGTTTAAAACATATTTTCTAAACTTTTAGATTTGATTAGACGTTGAGGATAAACCGGTACTAAAAGCTCTTGTGTCCTTGGACGACCTCGGTATCTTACCAACGCTATACTACGCTCACGATGGGTGCAGTTGCCCATATGTGTGTTTAGTGTTAGTAAATATCGTGTTTTATAAATTTAAAACTTGGCTAAAAAAGTGTTAAAGGGCTTAAAATATACACCTAATATATATAACACCTAATGCACATCAGGGTACATGACGTATTTCATGTATCTAACCTCAAGAAATATCTATCTGACGAATCCCTGGTAGTACCTCTTCAAGATGTAGAGGTAAATGAAAAGTTAAAATTTGTTGAGAAGCCACTACAGATAGAAGACAGAAAGGTCAAGTTTCTTAAGCACAAAAGATTAGTACTTGTCAAAGTCAAGTGGGATTCAAAGAGAGGACCGGAATACACTTGGGAAATGGAATCAGAGATGAAGCGAAAATTTCCCTACTTGTTCCAGTAAATCTCGAGGACAAGATTTTTATAAGGTGGGGAGGATGTAACAACTCTCATCAAAATTACTATTTCTTATTTTATTTTGTCCAATAGAAAACCCTAATTGTGACCCCCAAGTGATATTGCACAAACCCTAAAATTTTCAGAACAATCGGAATCAGGATCAGGGCCCCTAAAACTCAGGGGGGGGGGGGGTATTCCCATTGACGATTATCATCACAGTTTGTCGTAAAAATCGAAATTTAACAAACCGTCGACTCACCCAAGCTAGGAAGACACGAGGCTACCCTATGCTAGAAGTGTTCCCCTCGAACCACGCGCCAGGCCCTCGCGCCACGCGAGGGAGACCTTTTTCTAGTATAAATAGAGGGGTTTGGCACTTGAATTCTGGCGTTGGTTCGACGTAAAAACTCGTTTTGTACGTTGAGATATCATCAGTTTACTCCAAAAAACACACACAGCACGAAATTCTGCCGCGGTAACAGGGTAATAACTCGATCACTGCTATGATTTAATGTCCGATCTATAAAAACCAATCCGATGGATGTTTAAGTGCTACCCGTACTTGGGCAATGCCTTTGTCATTCGTCGTGAAGGTTTTGAATCTCGTGAGTTGTTGTAAAAGTTGTATTAAGTTACTGACCTAGTTTTTCGTGTGCATTATTATTTGAATTAGGTTAACAAGGCTAAATCAGTAGGCTAAACTCTGCCCATCTAAATTTGCAATGTGAGTCATTCTCTTTTTATCAAATTGTTTTCTTAAAACTCTACTTGTTTTCAAAGTTATAATTACAGGGATTAAGTCTTTATAATCTTCAATTACTGCCGGTATGTGGGGTTTTGTATACATTACTTTATTCCCGTCACCATTGGACAACGGGTTAGCAAATGGGTGATCTGACCATAGTCACAGATACAGTCGAGTGACAAATACCGATTTGGGGTAATTGGTTGATAGAAAAAATGTAATCACCCTTAATACTGTATATTATAACAATGTGTCGTTTTGTGCAACTTGAGTGACTCGCCAGTATTTCCCTGCTGATAAAATCTTTTTAAAACATTTTAAAACATGTTTCAGGTGATCTGTTCTGATCAAGGAAAAAGTGCCGCGTAGCACTACAAGCTTGAAGAAGTGGCTCAATAAAATAAAGAAACATGTTTTTTTTGTAAAAACAGGGATTTCCTAGTGAAATCACCTTTATTGTAAATTATGGATGTTATTTCCAATTTGTGACATAAAATAAATTGGGCATTTTCAAGTTTTAAAGAGATCCTGTTAAACTTCTGCTGCCAACATATTAATTACCACGGATTTCTGTCCCGCGGCTCCTGGAACGGGTAAAACCGGGCCGGAGCCGTGACACCCTCTCTCTAGAATGTGCACACTAATGAAGGATGGATGGGATTTTGTGAGAGATGCACACTACTAGAAAATACACATTTCTTGTCGGGCATTGTGCGTCATAAAACGGTAATTATGACACGCAAAAGTGTGTCGTTGATTGAGGAGTCATAAAATTAACATGACATGCATTTGTGTGTCATGTTTTTATGACACACATTTATTACACACATTTAATGACACGCATTCATGACACTCATTTTATGACACATTTTAATGACACACATTCATGACTCATTTTATGACACATTTTAATGACACACGTTCATGACAAGCATTTATGACACATACGTATGACACTCATTTACGCGTGTCATGCTTTAATTGTTTATTTTTTTACTAGAGAATTATTAATTTGCCCTGGATACATGTATAATAACAAAAACAATAAATCTTTTTCTTAAAACAAATACACACATGTATATATACCAAAATAATCCATTACATAATTATTTGTCAAGTATACTACAAATATTTTAACGTTAACAAAAAAAAAGAATTGTTTGTCAATACATCGCCAACACCTAAAATACGATTTGTCACTTAAAAATAGGGGTAACCGCAAAATTCGACCAATCTTCGCGAATGCCATCCATATCCGAAGCCGAGTATTCCTCTACTCCTTTCCCAACCTGAGACAACAATTAAATAAAATAAATCTAAAAAATCGGAATTTAATCCTAATATATGAATTTAAGCATTTGTTTGGATATATAAGTACATATTTATCTAATATACAGACTAAAATATGTCTAAACTTACATTATCATTGTCAAGTATTTCATCTCCTTCGTAAGCCATCTCCTTCATGAACTTCATCACAAAGTAGCCGCATTCAGTACCTCACGGCTGACGTGGACACTAAACAATTAAAAATATCAAGAAATGCGAAACCATTGCAAATAAGTTTAAACTAAAGGGTTTCAATATTTACAATATCATTACAACCACAATTTAAACAAGGGATTAAGTGCTTACCCTGGCGTTAATCGAGATGAGTGTAACCCTTATGTTGGCACCACTTCGTGAAGCATACATGACCATTACCCTATAAAAAATAAAATTATATCAAAGTATATTCCAACTCTTTTATCATCCATTATGATAATTTGTATTACTTACGTATCATAATTTGCCTCAACTTCTCATCAACACTTCTAGGCCATAAGGAATCAAGATAATAGCCAGTAGTTGTTTTCAGGTTTAGTACTGCTAACACCCAATGGTTTCTTCAAAATCCAAAATTCAATCAAAAATAAATTAAGATAATAGGTCTTTACGAATACTTATTTAAAAGGAAAATCAAACCCGGGATTGTAGGGCAATAGGATGATGTCATTGCCCTTTCTTTTATATAATTGATCTGCAACCGCTCTACTTGTATCCTCGATGTGTTTGGGTTTGGATTTAGGTTTGCATTAATCAGCCAGCGAAATTGAAGACGGGTTCATAAAACCTATTCCATGATCATGTATTTGCTCTTTCTTAATTTGCTCATACAGGAACCTGCAGTTAACATACCTAAACCAAATCAATAAAAAAAATTCTTACGAAATTGTTTATCTATTGTCCGGGAACATCCTCCTTGGTGCTTGGGTGACCACGCGGGCACCACCCCAATCGTTGTTCTATACCGCTGCCTCCGTCTCTGTTTCGTCAAACCACCACTGCACATGACATCTGTCTCGCGAGTCCTAGTCGTCGTTCTTCAGCCAGCGCTACCTACCAACATCGAATTTAGTCTCCATATTTGAATCCGGCTTTGATGTTTAATATGGAAAAAAACTTACCAAGTCTGCCTCTCAATGTCTCTGTACAAACCTTGATTTAAGAGTCTGGTGCATATGAGAAGAACTTGAAGAAAAGTCTGGAGCTTTTGATACTCTGTCAATAATTCAGGCAAATACCGACTGAAAAACACAATATAAACAACAAATAAAATCTAATTAACATAACATAAAAAACACAAACTTAACATTAAAAAACTCAAGGGTTATCCTAATCTACCATATAAAACACATATATATAGACTAGGGACTAACCCTGGACAAAACATATTGTCCGAGATACAAAACAAATAATTCGGACTACAATAATAATCAACATATTCCGAGTTTAACATCATAAAATCGGAACTGATAAAGCTTCCGAATTCTTGAATTGGATTTGACTTTGTTGACCGTAGACCAGAACTGATAAAGCACAGTTACCCGGCAGGAACTGTACTTACATAAATACTAGATTAAATTACAATCGGTGTCCTTTAACTAAAGAAATTACAGGCTCTATCCTTTATGTTATCAGTTTTTAGCATGTTATATCCTTTAGTCCTAACCTAGTTAAGTTTTTTGGTTAAGTCTTACCATGTGCCTCACACATGAGGGCAACATGGTCTTTTCATCTTAATTTAACATGAATTTCAATTTCCCCCTTGCATCTCTTAACATCTTATTGTTCATATTCATCTAAAAAATCATCGCAACTATATATGTCTCTTAAAAATTCGATAAAAAAACCTATAACATCAATGAAATTTATGGTAAGCTTCCCACATCATTGTAGTTTAATCTATTAATCCCACGGAAGTTTTCATAAGAATTTGTTTGCATATAATCCGACAATTCTAATGGCCAGTTCTTTTGAGTGGTTTGATTAGAAAACAAAGATTAATTCCAATATATTGTTCCATTATCATCAAGTAATGAAGAGATATGACTACTCATGTGAGAGGCACATAGTAAGACTTAACCAAAATAACTTAACTAGGTTTGGTCTAAAGGACATAACGTGTTAAAAACCAGTAACATAAAGGACAGATCCTGCAATTTCTTTAGTTAAAGGACACCGGTTGTAATTTGATGCAAACGTAAAGGACATCGGTTGTAATTTACTCTAAATACTATTAATATATACATATAGCATAATCTAAAATATAAAAGCTTTATAACCAAATATGACCCATTTTTCAATCAAATAGAAATACTGATACAAGTGTTTCAACTAAATATGACCAATCTTTTAATATAGAAGAACTGCATGTAGAGTAGTTACTGACGTGAGGTCGAAGTCTCACTCAAATTTAATCCAAATACTACTAGATAACTAGTGGTAAGTGGGTATTGTTCATCTTTCAATCTCCACTCTAGTCGCGCCTATTCGATGCTTTATTTCCACACTTTTAAGCTCCGAATGTACCTGAAACACAAGCTAACGTAGTCATCTAATTCTAGACAATTACTCGATTAAATGTAGGATTAAAATACCATTTATTGCACTTAAGGGTCGTCCTACGGACTACCCGTCACATCCCCACACTTAAGCGTTGCATGCCCCCAAGAAACTCATCAGAAACAACTCATAATTCCTACAAGCGATCAACATGAATCAAGAAAACAAATATCCTCGTTTTACTAACTTTTTCTTAAACCCGCAACACACCCCTCACAATGACTCTCATCTCGGTGACAAATAATACTAGCAAGTATAAGCTAGAACACAATTACAGCAAATGGGTGGTTGCACAACAATAAGCTTGTACTTAAATCGGTCCTTAGCCTAAAGAATTTGCTAAACATGCACGTGAATCAAAGGGACTTAAAGGTTGAAACGTGGCTAGGCATATCGGTAAGAAATGGAAATATATATGTAGTAGCTAATGATTCGACCCGGTCTTTTTATTACTATCTAAACAAACGTAAACATCTATATACAATGCATCCCAACATTTTTTCTTTTTTTTCGTTGCTTCTTTTTTTTACAACTACTACAAACATTTATTCTCATTCTTTTTGTATTTTTTTTCTACATAAACATCACATAACATAACATACTAATATAAAATACTAACACTACTAGACTGTGTTAAATACGGGTGAAATTTTTAGAGAACTAGTCTTGGGTTAACAAACGATCGGCTTTATGCTCAAATGGGCTACTAAAGTACAAACCCCCGCCCCTCTCGCTACCAAGCTCTTATATATAACTTATGAGGTCTAACCCCCCAAAATCCCACACTCTCACACACCATGACAAGGCTACCTAAATGCCCTTATACTTTTCACATACATATCAAGCTAAGGCCTCAAACCGAATTCAAGCACAAGTTCTAATGCACCCCCACCCATTGCCACTCTCATCAAAGAAAATATTTCTAACAATTCAAATAAGTGGCTCAAACTCTCACCAAGAAAAGGGGTATACGAGGTTGCCGGTGTGTTATGCGGTTTCAATACTTAAAGATTTCAAATTTAGACCATTTTTTTGCTTGATTTTAGAAATTTTCAAAAGTGTCAAAAATTTCCCCCATCCCCACACTTGCGATACATTGTCCCCAATGTATGACTTTGAAGGGAAAGATCGCTCAAAACACACAAAACTTCTTCTTCTTCTTTTTTTTAAAGAAAAGCAAACAAACTAACTACCAATATTTCAAGACTAAAGAACATGACAAGTCTAAGGAAATAGTACATGGACCTGATGAAGTTTGACACCACAGATGTTGTAAATGATCCGATTTCCTATCACCACCTTGACACAACTATCCGCACATCTTCCACACACTTGAGTGTTGCCATAGCCCTGAAACATAGAAAAATAAAGAAATAACAAGGTCAGTGAAAAACTCCGGGTTGCCTCCCGAGTAGCGCTAAGTTTTCGGGTCTTCAGACCTTGCCAACCCCGTTTATGGTGGCTCAAAGAAACGATTCCTGCAATCTCCATCACTACATCGTGCCATTGAGTAAAATGCATCCGTCCCGTTTCGATTCGATGGGTAATCAAATACACTCCTACTTGATCCCATGTGCTTTTCTTCACGATCCGGTGGGTGATTTATTTTCATTCTTTGACACACTTTTTTCATACAATCACTAGACTCACCACCCTTCCCTTCAATGGACTCATAACTAATCACTCTAGTTTGAACATCAAAGGATAACTTATTGATGTAGCGTGTGTTATGATAACGAAGATCAAAACACGTTGATTCTGCGAATACCCGTGTTGTTCTTCCCCAACCCCCAAAAGTCAACCCAAAGGGCACATAATTTGAAATGAAAAATGAGTTAATCCAAAATTCAAGTCTCATCTTTCAAATTGCTAGAGAAACATATAAATAGAAACAAAAATTCGAAATGGGCCTCAAAAAGACAATGGGCCAAACACAAGCCCAAAAACAAAATGCCTAAAACACTTCAAAAAAACATAAAAACATAAATAACTAATAGAAATAAGCGTTTTTTGGCCCGGACAATGTCCCAAACCGCTGTATGCATTTGCAGCAAGATGGAGCTCGTTCTCACTTTCGTTTCGCCGGGTCGCACGCCCAAAACAGACCCCCGTTGCCCAAGTTAGAGCCATATTAGTGAAGCCCCTTTTGTTACACGATCTTGGGCCTCCAAATACAAGATGGCCCGCTCCTCCACACTTGGACCAGCATCATTCCCTCCTGGGTAGACAAAATTCGACCTCGAATCTGTAGCAACCTCATCATCAGACGAATCCCCATCAAAAGGCAGCAAATGTTTGACATTGAAAACATCAGAACAACAAATGTGGCTTGGTAACTTCAGACGATAGGCATTAGAATTTATCTTCTGCACAATCTCCACTGCCCAATCTTGTTGGCTGACAATTTATTATTCTCTCCAACTGAAAAACGATCCTTAGTCAAAATGGACCAAACAAAGTCACCTTCCTTGAAATCAACTTGCCTACGCTTTTGGTGTACAGCTTGCTTGTACTTCGAATTAGGGTGGGCCAAGTTGTCCTGCACAGCTTTATGAACATCATGTAACCCCACCACAAAATCTTGCACCTTTTGGGCGATGGAACCTGGGGTAGGAAGTGACATCAAACAAGAGGACCCCGAGGCTTAGCAGAATAAACCACCTCAAACGGGCTAACCCCACTACTCCTATTAACAACATGATTATGAGCAAACTCAGCCTGGCACAACTTTTGATCCCAAGACTTCACATGATCACCCACAAGACACCGCAAAAGATTACCAAGTGACCGATTGACAACCTCTGTCTGCCCATCAGTTTGTGGGTGGTAGGAACTACTGAAATTGAGCTAAGTGTTCACCATTTTCCATAGACTACGCCAAAAATGACTCAAGAAACGAGTGTCCCGATCAGAAACAATAGAGGATGGCAAACCATGCAAACGATAGATATCCCGAAAGAACAACTGAGCCACATTAACTGCATCTGTTGTCTTCTTGCAAGGAATAAAGTGCACCATTTTCGAAAACCGGTCCACCACTACAAAGATCGAATCATTACCACGCTGAGTACGGGGTAACCCCAACACAAAATCCATGCTAATATCTACCCAAGGCTGCTGAGGAATGGGTAGAGGCATATAAAACCCTGCACTGGTAGATGTACCTTTTGAAACTTGACAGATCCTGCAACGTCTAACAAACCGATCAACATCCCTCCGCATAGTAGGCCAAAAATAAGAAGACTGCACCAATCGTAAAGTACGGTCTCTCCCCACATGCACTTCGCCATGCAGTTCTATAATTATTTGAAGGTGGAGGCTGGAATTGGGAATACATAATTGATTTTCCTTAAAAAGAAAACCGCCATGCACAAGAAAATATGTCCTCTTCCCAAATTGTACGTCCTGCAAAATAACAGAAAAATATGGATCTGTTGTGAGTTGTTACATGAGACTGTCTAGCTCGGGTACAATAACTCTCATAGAGACAAGCAGGTTACTCCTTCTACTCAAGGCATCTGCCACACGATTCGAAATGCCAGACTTATGCTTCACAACAAAAGTAAACTTTTCCAAGAAAGCCATCCACCGAGAATGCTTATGTGATACTTTATCTTGACTACAAATATGCCTCAGCGAATCATGGTCTGTAAATAAAACAAACTCCTTGTGAAATAAATAATGACGCCAATGTTTCACAGCCTGGACCTCTACATAAAATTCAAGATCGTAAGTGCTATAACGCAACTTTGGCCCAGTCAACTTCTCACTGAAATAGGAAACTGGACGCCCCCCTGACTTAGGACTGCCCCAATACCACCCTGCGAGGCGTCTGTGTGCAACTCAAAAACCCGAGAGAAATCTGGTAATACTAGAATTGGCGCTGTTATAAGCTTTTCCTTGATTAACTGAAAAACTGATTCTGCCTCCTCAGTCCATATAAAAGCCTTCCCTTTCATGCAGTCAGTCACTGGCGCCATAAGGGAACTGAAATTTCGAATGAACCGTCTATAAAATGAAGCAAGACCATGGAAACTACGTACTTCAGTTATCCTAGTTGGAGTTGTCCATTGCTTAACAGCCGCTACCTTTGACTCATCCACCTGTATGCCATCACCAGAAACAACATACCCCAAAAATAGGACCTTGGGGACCATAAAGACACACTTCTTTTTGGCTGTATACAAGTTATCCCTACGGAGCAAGGTCAAAACTTGCCGTACATGCTTCACATGCTCATCAAAATTAGGGCTATAAATAAGAACATCAACAAAGTAGACCACCACAAATTTACCAATAAAGGACCTAAACAGCTGGTTCATGACCCGCATAAACGTACTAGGGGCATTGGATAAGCCAAAAGGCATCACTAACCATTCGTATAACCCCTCATGAGTCTTGAAGGCAGTTTTCCACTCATCACCAGGCCTGAGTCGAATCTGGTAGTACCCACTCTTCAAGTCTAGTTTTGTGAAAATAGTGGCACCGCTAATTTGGTCAAGTAAATCATCAAGTCGGGAATCGGAAATCTGTACCTCACAGTGATCTTGTTGACTGCACGACTGTCAACACACATACGCCATGTCCCATCCTTCTTTGGAGTCAATAGAGCAGGAACAACACAAGGACTCATGCTTTCCCGAACGTACCCTTTAGAAATTAAGTCTTCAACTTGCCGACGCAATTCCTCATGCTTTTTTGGGCTCATTCTTTAGTGGGGCTTATTGGGTAGTTGGGCCCCCAGCTCCAAATCAATGTGATGTTGGATGTCTCGTAAGGGCGGCAATCCGGCAGGTAAATCATCAGGGAAAACATCCACAAACTCTTCAAATAACGGAACAATACATTCAGGAATTTCGACTTCCTCGGGCACTGTCTTCCCTATCAAAATAAAAACATTGTCTGCTTCCTCCAACTCATCTTCAAGCTGACTAATGGTCAACAAAGTACCCAACTGTTTTGTGGCTAACTGCTTAGGTTTGCTAGGAACAAGAGTTATCTTCACACCACCAAACAGAAAGCTATAAGTATTAGACTGCCCATCATGCTCTATATTACGCTCATACTCCCAAGGTTTACCCAACAATAAGTGACACACGTCCATAGGGATCACATCACACACAACATCATCTTTATATGTGGACCCAATAGAAATAGAAACAAGGGCTCTTTTAGATACCGTCACTTCACGTCCCTTTTTAAGCCATTTAAGCTTATAAGGCTTGGGGTGACTCTCCGTCTTCAAAGTCAACTTCGGGAACTCCTCTTAAGATATCAAATTATCACAACTCCCCGAATCAATAACAAACATGCAAACCTTTCCCAAAATGGTACATGTTGAGTGGAAGATGTTATGCTTAAGCCAGTCATCCCCATCTGCCTTTGGTGTATAATAAGAGCGTCTGACTACCAAGTTCACTCCAACATCACCGATCACAACCTCTTCTTCGTACTCAGTTTCTTCATCGTACACTGGATTATTTTCATACTCTTCATACTGATCATCCTCAGACTCAGCAAACAACTATTTTTACCAGCCTTTTTACACTCAACTTGACGATGGCCCGTTTCACCACAATTGAAAAATCTCGGACCACTACTACTAGCACCCTTAGAAGTAGGCTCGGTATTGTTAAACCCTGGCCTTTACTGACTAGGCGCGCCACGAGGTGACCCACTGGCCGACCCTACGTTCCCTCCGATAGGGGTAAATGAACTGTTCACCCGATGGTTTTGTTTCTCAAAGGCCAACGCCCGTTGATGTGCCTCTGGAATGGTTAACGGGTCAAAAAGATTCACGGACTCCATGATTTGAACCCTCAGACCCCCAATATACTGAGAAATAACTTGCTCCTCCTGTTCTTGAATATCGTTCCTAGCAATCAGTTGGTAAAACTCCGTTGTATAATCATCAACAGATTTAACCCCCTGTTTTAAATTCTGCAGACGTTGGTACATCAACCTTTGAAAGTTATGAGGCAAAAAGTTGCACCGCAAGCACTTCCTCATCTTGGTCCACGTCACGATCCTTGACTTTTCGAGCCTGTTTCGTGTTAACTTCAATTGTTGCCACCACGCAGAGGGCCTACCACGTAACCTGGTAGCGATCAAGGCCACCCGCTTATTTTCAGGCACCTCCTTGTACTCAAACACCTCCTCCACGGTAGCCAACCAATCGATGAACCCCTCCGGATTCAAACTAGTCCCATCAAATTCTGGAATATCAACTTTTATCCCGGAATCCTAACGCCTATTGCCCCCTCCACGTTCTCTTCTTGGTCGCCCTTCCTGTTCGTTTTCGGAATCTGAACCGTTACCAAATGGGTTACTAAAATCAGAACCATGCCCGTCATTGGGTCCCTGCCTCCTACGATTGTTCAAGTCAGCCATCCGGTTAGTCAACTGATCGACCACTTGATCCAACCATTGATCCACTTGTCATACCCCGACCGCGTTAAAACAACGAAACCGCGGCGGAAACGTCAGGGAGTGTTGCAACAGAATCATTGTTTCACAACCATAGATTCCAAAGTTTCGTTTTATTGATTCATTAAGTAATTTACATTGTCTTAAAACAAAACAAAACAAACAAGTTAAACATAGACTATCATCGTTATTAGATCACTAAGGCCTTGTCCAGATCCTATGTGAGCATGCATCCTAGCAATCAACATCATTCAACAACACCTGAAACATATGTAAAAACAAAGTCAGCAAAGAAATGTTGGCGAGCACATAGGTTTTATGAGAGTGTCGGATTCATGGCTCGTTTACATGTTGCAATACCTCTTTAGACTGCAAAAAGTTAAAAATCTTGTTTTGAAAAGTATATAGTATTGCAGCATAATTAACCAACTCAAATCAAGTTGGCTATAGTTTATAAAAATCTCGTAGCCATGATTCTTAACTCAAAAACATTTGTTTAATTAAACCAAATTGTAAATCATCTTGTTAATAAAACTCGTATGGTTTATATTATTTAGAAAACATCGTTATGTGACATCGTTTCAAAATCGTTTGCCCAAGTGAACTAAATAATGCCACAGAATGTAATATGATAAAAACACTTATATATAAGAAGTACCAGCGGCGTATCTACCATGCTTTTATCATGTTACACCCGTCCCATTACCTAATCACAACCCAAAACCAATTGTTTGTTCAAATCGTTTAACTCGTTTAAATCATTCCAATTGTTTAAATCGTCCCAAAATCGCTCTCGTTTTAATTGTGAAAACTTCTTTTGGTCGTCTCGCTAATAACATCCAAACCTTCGCAACTCGTCCATCGTTCAACTCGAATTAACAACCACCAAAGGGTAAGTTAACAATCACAGATTCAGTCGTTACCCACATAACCCCCACACATAACCATGGGTGCAGTCTGATAACGGGATTTGTCAGATCCTATGGTACCATAACCTAATATTGGTCGGCTTGATCAATGTTAATGAATGTTAATCATTATGTAACTACGTCTAACAAGTTTGTTCACATTATCGAAATCGTTATTTGTTAAATATAAACCATATAAATCATTTTCGAAACCATCGTTAATAACATCGAAATCGTTTAACACATATGAATCATCCCAAAACAATCAAAAACAGTAAAATGGGGGAACTATGCACTCACTTGAAGTGCAAAGTATCCTCAATCAAAAGAACTCAACAAAGCTCAAGCAAAACAAGGAAATCAAGCAGCACCTAGAAATCGGATCACTAGCATTTTTTTGGCTCGTACGATATCCCAAACCGTCGTAGGCATTTTCAGAAAGATGGAGCTCGTTCTCACGTTTGTTTCGCCTGGTCGCACACCTAAAACAGACCCCCGTAGCCCAAGTTAGAGCCATTTTAGTGAAGCCCCTTTTGTTACACGATCTTGGGCCTCCAAATACAAGATGGCCCGCTCCTCCACACTTGGACCCGCATCACTTATGGTTCTTTTTGTTCATGGTAATAATCTCGTCTCTACAATTGATTTGATCATTTGTTGTGCATAGAAATGGTCGACCTAAGAATTCCCTTTGTTGTGCTGCCATTTTGGAAGAAGCATAGTATAGGACAAGAAAATCCACCGGGTATTCAAACTCTCCCAACTGAATCTTAACATTCCAAACCATTCCCCATGGACGCTTCCTACTTTCATCCGCCAAGTTCACCATGGTGTCTATATCTTGCAGTGGGCCAAAATCATACATGTCATACAACTCGCCTGGTAGCACGCTCATGCCCGCCCCATAGTCCAACAATGCATGAGGATTTTTTTTTTGTTTTCCCACTCGGATAGGTACGAGTGGTGCTTCATGCTCTTTGTCATTTTCAACCTCGGCATCTTTACCTATACCTGCATTCACTTGACACGAAGAGGTTAGAAATGTTTCATTAAACTCACTATTAGGAACGGTGCTTACGACATTGATCTTAACGCTTTTGATATTCTTGGGGTTTGTCACCGTGTCACTCAGTAGTTGACCTTTGCTCTTTTTCAAGAGTGCTACCTCACTTGCAAGTTGACCCATTTGAATTGTCAAAGATTGGATAACTTTATCACGGATTTCATCTTTTTGCATGTGAACATCGTCCATTTGATTTCTTTGTTTCATCTCTAGTTGCATCGCCTTCAACATCTCCATGTGTAACACCTCGAAAATTTATGTCCAATAATGTATCGACACGTGTCAAGGACTTTAAACGTGTAAAGAATTACTTAGAGGGACTAAAGTTGACAAACAAGGAAAGTATGTGAATAAGAGGGTTCAAAGTGTCAACAATGGATAAATATATCTTTCAACAACCCTGCACGATGTTTATACCCTTAAACGAATGAATCATGGATCATACGAAGCTAATTGTGAAAGAAAGTGAGAGATTACAAACTACAGGGGTTAAATGCATCAACATGTTTAAAGTACACCTCTGAGTGACCTTTTAGAAAACCTAGAGCTTTGTAATGACTAATTATACTCACGAGAATAAGCGATAAAAATTTCACAAGGTTTCGTTAAAGTATGAGAAAGTTATGACAATATTCGTATACGAGGGATTAAAAGCGTCAACGTTGAAATTTAAGGCTTTACGAGTGATCATAAAGTTAAGAAAGGACATAACAATGTTTGTTTATACCTTGGAGCCCTTAAAAGTCAAGTTAGAGGGCCAAAAGTGCAAGAAATAAAATTAAAACCATGTTTAGAAGGTCCAGGGGGTGAAATGCAAATGTTTGAAACTTGTTTGACTGATAAGCCACATGCTGGCGTAGCACCAGCACCTCCCCCTTCTGCCGTAGCGCTACACCACGGCCAGAGCTGGACAGAATCATGCACAGGTGCGAGTTTCAGCAGGTTGCACCGCCTTAGAAGCCTTGTATTCAATTCTAGGGACTTGTTTGATGGTTTTTCAAGCATAGGGACACTTGTAAATGATCAAGGAACATCGATAGGCTTTGGTGGATTGATCTTGTGAGTTCTAAGGTCCTATATAAGAGTATGCTTGTTGCAACATTTTGACACCCACTTGAAAACTCTCACAACTTCAATTCTGAAGATTTCTGGAGCTCAAGACTTCTTCCTAGTGATCTCTAGTCGTGCTTAGGACTATTGTAAGTGTTCTTAACCTTCCTTAATTCAGTTTTGCTTAGTTTATTAGCCTAAAGTCAATCCGTCGTAATTAAGGTTTGACTTCGTCATTAATCTTAATTTGTCCAGTCAAATTTTAAATTGAAAGTACCTATGAGTTGTTAATTATGTGGGAAATAAACCCTTAAAAGGGCACCCTCTGATTCCCACTCTAACTAGGTAAATTGTCGAGTCAAATTTAATCTTAAAAAGTCAACAGAAAGCTTATTTTCAAATTAATGCTTAATTAGCAATGTAGAAACTATGCAACCTGTTTTATCATTAATATAACTTGGTAATTAATGTAAGAACATGTCTAAACATGTTCAACTCAACAATTTTCTGTTTAAGCTCGGTTCGGAACCGAAAGTCGCAAAAGTAGACTTTTGCTTTGACTTTCAGTTCTGACCCATTAGAGCATAGTTTAGAAATGTCTTAGAGCCTTATTAGGACCAGGTTTCATATAAGTATAACCCTCTGTGATTATACAACTTGGTTCGTTAGTTATCCGATTCATATGCATAATTCCGTTAAATGCCTAAATGTTGACTATTATGCCCTTTTGACCTTAAAACGTGAATTTTGAAAATGTAAAAGAGTAGAAACCTTAGTTAATGATTTATAAACTTGTCCCTAAGATTTGACATCAGTTTGAGGTCTAGATTAAGAGATATGCTCATTAGCGTAATTAAAAAGCTTTTTAGTAATTAAACGGTGTAATTAGTGTATAGCCTATCTAAACCCAATTTTTGATACCAAACTTTTTACCAACTGATATAAAATAATATTTTTGGGATTTTTGGAGATTTTTATTTATTTTTAGACTGAGCATAACTTAGAGTTCAAACCTTGATCCGGTAATTGTCGGTTTTGCCCTTTTAAGCCATAAAATGAGTTTTACAAATCTTTTTGATACCAAACCTTTTTCTACTGATCTAATATGATAAATAAAGTATTTTAAGCTTTTTGGAATAATAAAAATATCAGCCTTTCTTATAAAACCCGGTAATAGATTAAAATCGCCTTTTTAAGCGTTTTTAACGCATAGTATGTATAAAAAACTATTTCAAACATATAAGGGTTGATGCCTATTGATATTTTCAGTAAATTTTTATACTTTAGCAGTAAGAAAAAGTTTTAAACTCAGATTTTCAGATTTGACCTTTAAACCTTAAGTGAAATTACCAAAATGCCCCTTCGGTGCATAGTATGGTTAGAAATGATAAATTTCACATATAGGTTATACCCTACTGATATAACTTAGTAAATTAAGAATTTTTACTGATTACATCAGACCCGAAACTCAGATTTACATTTAAGCTCTTTTATAAGCTTTAAAATGACCAAAATACCCCTACGGGGCGTAATTTGAGTTTAAATCCGTTTTGGGCATAATAGAAGATATCTTACTGATATCACAACATATTTAAGGCATTTTAACTTAGGAAACTTGCATATGACTCATTTGGTTACCCGTTACGCACTTTTCGCGTTCGGATCGGCATATGTAACTAGTTTGCATATATTAGCCGAAACGGGTCAAACCATATCTTTTCCATCTCAAAATCCAGAATGTGTTTAGTATACCCATGTTAAACAAGTATACAAACTTGTTGGGTCAAAACCACATTCTAAACCGGTCTTCGCCTTATCATGCGTTGGAACCGTGTCTTCCTTTTGAAAACTAACCGGTCTAAAGTCTAAACTTAATTAAAGACCCGTTAGGATTCTAATAGGTTATTAAAAACCTTCATTCCAGATTAGGAGCCCAGTAAAAGCTACGTGCACTTGCTGTATTTGAATTATACTTTGCTCAGGTAAATACTCTTAACTTATTTTCCCTATACGGGCTTGGGATACGGTATTATAATAATACCGCTTGGTCGGGTATGTAGTCATTTAAATCGGATTGTGATTAATGTATTTACATAACTCGTTTTATTCTGTATTATTTGGTGTATGGCCTTTGGGGGTTAAATGACCATGTCCCGGATATCCTTGGCATCATTCAAAGAAATGGCCACGACCTAAGCACGGGGTGTAGGCGTACACCTGACAGTTGCATATGTAAAAACTGGTAGCCCACTTAAAGGAATCAACCTTGTGGGTATTATACCTGTGGCGTGTCAGTTAATCTAGACCGGCCCTACAAACCGACCCTAATGGACGACAAATAAGTAAAACTGTATACAAGATTATTTTTAAATAATTGTCCCAAGTTAAAAAAAATTATTTTTGCCGAAGTGCATTCAAATCAATTTTCAAACTCTTTTCAAAATGAGTCAGTTGAGTTGTATTTACCAGTGTAAACTGACGTATTTTCCAAAAAGGCTAAGTGCAGGTACTAGACGAAATAGGCTGGCTACTCCAGGCATCATTACTCGAGTCTCGCAAGCTTTAGACGCCTTTAAAGTCTGTTGAACAGTTTCCTTTTTATTTTGATCCGCCTGTGGATCCATCTTACATTCTGTTGTAATATTAAATATTACTTTTGAATCGGATTGTAATATATTTATCATTTGCTTCCGCTGTGCATTTAAATTTGTGTTGTTTGACTATGATGATATCAACTACGTCACGATAATCCCCACCGGGCCCACCGGTAATACGTGGAAATATCGGGGTGCGACAGGTTGGTATCAGAGCCAACACTGAGTGAATTAAACACTAGCATTTTGTGTTTAATCTCAGTTACACAGTTGCACATTCTCGAGTCTAGACAAGGAACATAAGACTAATCCAAATTCGTTTTGTTTTGTCTTTTATTTGTCTCCTTATTATTTTCTGATTAGCCCCTGCATGGGCAAGTCTTTTTATTAGAAGTCCCATTTAGGGCAACCGTATATAAGATCTACCGTTATAATTAAATTTTAGTGGAACGGTTAGATTCCTATTATAAGATCTACCGTTATAATAAAATGGCAAAATCTAAAAAGGACAAGACCTAGCCATGTGTCACCTTAAGACAGGGCCAAGATGGTAGTTCCACAATTAGATTCAGATCCTTGTCAACTTCTCAATTTAGGATTGTTCTGCTTTAAATATTAAAAAGAATCTTAAAGGTAAAACCTATCCCCAAATGTCGTTGCAGACATGGCCAAGATGGTAAAACCTATTCTAGAGATTCAAATCCTTGTTAAACATCTGAAAGCATATTAACATGCTTGACAAATGTGATTCGATAAAATCACCTAAGTCATTCTTAGATTTGGTTATTCTAAATTCCCTTATTTATATAATCAACCCTTAAGGATGAAGTGCCCACGGGCAATAATTAACTTCCTTTGAGACTAAAGACAGTGGTAGCCTACAACTCCCTGTCAAGAAAAGGTAATGAACTTTGATTCAAACCTTAATGCCTCGATTCCATAAAAATCTGGGCTTATAAATTAAACTTGTCTACGTGACTAGGCCTTTTCGTGCTATTATTAACTTGTAAATTAGGATTTATGACAAAGATCCTGAATAATTATATATTTAACAAATTAACCAAAATGATTATTAAGAACCATGGTTAATAAATCGTCAAAGAATGATAGTACTGTATAGGCTTCTAAATTAACCTTGTCCTTATTTGATTTTATGTAGCAATTAAAGCTACATGGCTAGGTCAGATGAAGTAAACAGCCATTCCCTGGAAAACCACGATGATGATAAGGTTAATATAACCAGAGGAGAGCTCCGTACACTGATTGATACAACTGTATCTAAAGCTGTAGATAGGCAATTTAGGGAGTATAGTGGGACAAACAGTAGAACATCATCTGTACCACATTCTAAGTCTGTCCCTAAGACTCATTCAGAGGCTCATAGCAAGCCACCCTCTAAGAAAGATGAACGCAAGAAAGAGGATGTTCAACATTCCTTAAATCAACACAGTGTTCCATCCAGGAGGATAGTGTTCGATAATGAACCACGTTCCAAGTCCTGTACTTATAAGTACTTTGTTTCCTGCAAACCTCGGGATTTCACTGGGGAGAAAGGGGCAATTGATTGTATGACCTGGTTAGATGAAATGGACACCGTGGTTGATATCAGCGGTTGTGCTGAAAGGGATGTAGTGAAGTATGTATCCCAATCATTCAAGGGAGAGGCATTAGCTTGGTGGAAGTCTCTCATTCAAGCTGCTGGGAAGATCCCACTCTACAATATGACATGGGATCAGTTTATTGCTCTCATTAAGGAGAATTACTGCCCTCAGCATGAGGTTGAAAGGATTGAGTGAGATTTCTTATCATTGGTGATGAAGAATCTAGATTGTCAAGCTTACTTCACTAGTTTCAATACCCTGTCTAGGCTGGTTCCGTATCTGATAACACCGGAACCCAAGCGAATAGCTCGTTTCATCGGGGGTTTAGCCCCAGAGATAAAGGCCAGTGTTAAAGCATCCAGGCCTGTTACATTTAGGTCGGCAGCTGATTTATCTTTGTCCCTCACTTTAGATGCGGTCAGACTGAGATCGCTCCAGAACTCCGAAGAGAGTAAGAGGAAGCGTGAGTATGATACCTCACGAAGATCTGAGAAGAAGCACAAAGGTAATACGGACCACAAGAAGGAGTCTGGGTCCAACAAAGGTAATCAGCAAACAGAGGAAAAGCCAAAGTGCAAGACTTGCCAAAAACGCCACTTTGGAAAATGCAGACTTGAGTCCAAGTCTCAGTCAGGACCAGCTGAATGTGGGTTATGCAAGTCTAAGGAGCACAAGACTGTTGATTGCAAGAAGATTAAAGATGCCACGTGCTACAACTGCAATGAGAAAGGACATATCAAGACCAATTGCCCTAAATACGCTAAAAAGCCTGAGGAGGTCAAGAAGACCAATGCAAGAGTCTTCCGAATGGATGCACGAGAAGCTGTCCAGGACGACAATGTGATCACAGGTACCTTCCTCATAAATGATGTCTATGCAAGAGTACTTTTTGATTCGGGCGCTGATAAGTCGTTCGTAGATAATAAGTTTTGTGAATTGTTGAAATTGCCTGTTAAAACCTTAAGTGTGAAGTATGAGGTTGAATTAGCCGATGGAACCATAGAAACCGCATCAACCGTGTTAGATAGATGTTCTTTTCCATTAACCTTACTTCCTTTAAAGTTAGCCGGTTTCGATATAGTGTTAGGCATGGATTGGTTATCTCATAACCAAGCCCAGATCGTCTGCAGTAAGAAGCAAGTGGTGATTAAGACTACGTCTGGTGAGTCACTTGCCATTCAGGGAGATACCCAGTATGGACTGCCTGAACAAACGTCTATGCTCAAGGCATCTAGATGTTTGAACAAGGGTTGTGTCATTTATGTGGCACAAGTGACTATTGATGAGCAGAAGCCCAAGGTTGAAGATATTCCAGTCATTTCTGAATACCCTAAAGTCTTTCCTGAGGAACTACCTGGTTTACCACCAGATAGGCAAGTAGAATTCCGAATTGACATCATCCCCAGAGCAGCACCTGTTGCGAGAGCACCTTATAGGTTGGCACCAACAGAGATGAAGGAATTGAGGACGCAGCTAGATGATTTGCTAGCCAAAGGTTTCATTAGACCTAGTTCGTCTCCGTGGGGAGCGCCAATCCTATTTGTCAAGAAGAAGGATGGATCGATGCGTCTGTGCATCAATTACCGTGAGCTTAATAAGGTCACTATAAAAATAGGTATCCTTTGCCCAGGATCGACGATTTGTTCGATCAATTGCAAGGGGTAAGCTACTTTTCTAAGATTGATTTGAGGTCAGGTTATCATCAACTAAAGGTTAAAGATGAAGATGTACACAAAACTGCATTTAGGACTCGCTATGGTCATTATGAGTTCCTAGTGATGCCTTTTGGGCTCACTAATGCATCTGCCGCGTTCATGGATCTCGTGAATCGCGTCTGCAAGCCTTATCTGGATAAATTCGTCATCGTCTTCATCGATGACATCCTCATTTATTCGAAAAGTCAAGCTGATCATGAGAAGCATCTTCGATGCATTCTGAAACTGCTTCAACAGGAGAAGCTCTATGCCAAGTTTTCGAAGTGTGAATTCTGGCTTCGTGAAGTCCAATTCCTTGGACATATTGTTGGTGAGCATGGTATCCAAGTAGATCCTGCTAAGGTTGAAGCTGTTATGAATTGGCAAGAGCCAAAGACGCCTACTGAGATTCGTAGCTTTCTAGGTTTAGCAGGATATTATAGGCATTTTATTGAAAATTTCTCAAGGATTGCTGCACCCCTAACTTCGTTGACTAGGAAGAATATTAAGTTTGACTGGGGTCCTAAGCAGCAGGAATCCTTTGACCTTCTAAAGCAGAAGTTAAGCAATGCTCCAGTATTGACATTGCCTGATGGAATAGAGGAATTTGTAGTATATTGTGATGCATCACACACAGGAATGGGATGTGTGCTTATGCAGAAAGGCAAAGTTATTGCCAATGCTACACGTCAGTTAAAGGTGCATGAGAAGAATTACACCACCCATGATTTGGAGTTGGGTGCCGTTGTATTTGCACTAAAACTTTGGAGGCACTACTTGTATGGAACTAAGTGTGTGATCTATTCAGATCACAAGAGCCTTCAACATCTGTTCAATCAGAAGGACTTGAACATGAAGCAGCGACGCTGGATGGAAACTTTGAATGATTATGATTGTGAGATAAGATACCATCCTGGCAAGGCGAATGTAGTCGCCGATTCCTTAAGTCGAAAGGAAAGAGTGAAGCCTATAAGGATCAATGCCAAGAGCATTGAGATAAAGAATAGTTTGAATGAAAGGTTGTTAGCTGCGCAGAAAGAAGCTGTATTGGAAGCTAACTATCCGGATGAAAAGTTAGGAGTAACTGAGGAGAAGTTATCCTATGGCAAGGACGGAATACTAAGATTAAATGGATGAATATGGGTTCCAGTTTATGGAGGACTTCGGGATGTTATCCTCCAGGAAGCCCACAATTCTAAATATTCTGTTCATCCTGGAGCTGATAAGATGTACCAGGATCTGAAGGCGAACTATTGGTGGATAGGCTTAAGGAAGTCTATAGCTGCTTATGTAGCCAAATGTTTGATGTGCGCTCAAGTCAAAGCCAAACATCATAAGCCGTTAGGTTTGCTACAACAGCCTGAACTTCCCACCTGGAAGTGGGAAATGGTGACAATGGATTTTATCACCAAGTTACCAAAGACAAAGAAAGGAAATGATACTATATGGGTGATAGTAGATAGACTGACTAAGTCAGCACATTTCCTACCCATTAAGGAGACTCATAGCTCCGATATGTTAGCCCAATTGTACGTAGACAAGATTGTATCTCTGCATGGTGTACCAGTGTCTATTATCTCGGACAGAGATACTAGATAAACATCACATTTTTGGAAAAGTTTCCAACAATCTTTGGGCACACGCTTGAATTTTAGTACAGCTTACCATCCTCAGACGGATGGGCAGAGTGAGCGTACCATCCAAACTTTGGAAGACATGCTTCGTGCATGTGTGATTAATTTAGGTGGTAGTTGGGATAACCACCTGCCATTGATTGAGTTCTCCTATAACAATAGCTACCATACGAGCATTCATGCTGCGCCTTTTGAGGCATTATATGGTAGAAAATGCAGAACGCCTGTTTGTTGGGCGGAAGTAGGAGAAGTTCAGTTATCAGGACCTGACTTAGTTTTTGAAACGACGGATAAGATTGTCCAGATTCGTGACCGCCTGAAAGCTGCCAGGGATAGGCAGAAAAGTTATGCAAATTTAAAGCGAAAACCTCTAAAGTTTGAGGTTGGTGATAAAGTTCTGCTTAAAGTATCGCCCTGGAAGGGAGTGATGCGATTTGGTAAGAAAGATAAGCTAAGCCCAAGGTATATAGGACCATTCGAGATTATCGAATGTGTTGGGTCAGTAGCTTATAAGTTGAACTTGCCTGAAGAGCTCAGTGGTATTCACAATGTATTCCACATCTGCAATCTAAAGAAATGCCTAGCTGATGAATCGCTAGTAATACCACATACGGATGTGCACATAGATGAGAGTTTGAAATTTGTGGAAAAACCTTTGTCGATTGAGGATCGACAGGTTAATAAGCTTCGAAGGAAGCATGTGCCTATTGTAAAGGTTAAATGGGATGCCCACAGAGGTCCAGAATACACGTGGGAGGTAGAGTCCACAATGAAAGAAAAGTACCCTCATTTGTTTCAGTAAATCTCGAGGTCGAGATTTCTTTTAAGGGGGTGAGGATGTAACACCTCAAAAATTTATGTCCAATAATGTATCGACACGTGTCAAGGACTTTAAACGTGTAAAGAATTACTTAGAGGGACTAAAGTTGACAAACAAGGAAAGTATGTGAATAAGAGGGTTCAAAGTGTCAACAATGGATAAATATATCTTTCAATAACCCTACACGATGTTTATACCCTTAAACGAATGAATCATGGATCATACGAAGCTAATTGTGAAAGAAAGTGAGAGATTACAAACTACAGGGGTTAAATGTGTCAACATGTTTAAAGTACACCTCTGAGTGACCTTTTAGCGAACCCGGAGCTTTGTAATGATTAATTATACTCACGAGAATAAGTGATAAAAATTTCACAAGGTTTCGTTAAAGTATGAGAAAGTTATGACAATATTCGTATACGAGGGATTAAAAGCGTCAACGTTGAAATTTAAGGCTTTACGGGTGATCATAAAGTTAAGCAAGGACATAACAATGTTTGTTTATACCTTGGAGCCCTTAAAAGTCAAGTTAGAGGGCCAAAAGTGCAAGAAATAAACTTAAAACCATGTTTAGAAGGTCAAGGGGGTGAAATGCAAATGTTTGAAACTTGTTTGACTGATAAGCCACATGCTGGCGTAGCACCGGCACCTCCCCCTTCTGCCGTAGCTCTACACCACAACCAGAGCTGGACAGAATCATGCACAGGTGCGAGTTTCAGCATGTTGCACCGCCTTAGAAGCCTTGTATTCAATTCTAGGGACTTGTTTGATGGTTTTTCAAGCATAGGGACACTTGTAAATGATCAAGGAACATCTATAGTCTTTGGTGGATTGATCTTGTGAGTTCTAAGGTCCTATATAAGAGCATGCTTGTTGCAACATTTTGACACCCACTTGAAAACTCTCACAACTTCAATTCTGAAGATTTCTAGAACTCAAGACCTCTTCCTAGTGATCTCTAGTGGTGCTTAGGACTATTGTAAGTGTTCTTAACCTTCCTTAATTCAGTTTTGCTTAGTTTATTAGCCTAAAGTCAATCCGTCGTAATTAAGGTTTGACTTCGTCATTAATCTTAATTTGTCCAGTCAAATTTCAAATTGAAAGTACCTATGAGTTGGTAATTATGAGGGCAATAAACCCTTAAAAGGGCACCCTCTGATTCCCACTCTAACTAGGTAAATTGTCGAGTCAAAGTTAATCTTAAAAAGTCAACAGAAAGCTTATTTTCAAATTAATGCATAATTAGCAATGTAGAAACTATGCAACCTATTTTATCATTAATATAACTTGGTAATTAATGTAAGAACATGTCTAAACATGTTCAACTCGATAATTTTCTGTTTAAGCTCGGTTCGGAACCGAAAGTCGCAAAAGTAGGCTTTTTCTTTGACTTTCAGTTCTGACCTATTAGAGCATAGTTTATAAATGTCTTAGAGCCTTATTAGGACGAGGTTTCATATAAGTATAACCCTCTATGATTATACAACTTGGTTCGTTAGTTATCCGATTCATATGCATAATTCCGTTAAATGCCTAAATGTTGACTATTATGCCCTTTTGACCTTAAAACGTGAATTTTGAAAATGTAAAAGAGTAGAAACCTTAGTTAATGATTTATAAACTTGTCCCTAAGATTTGACATCAGGTTGAGGTCTAGATTAAGAGTTATGCTCATTAGCGTAATTAAAAAGCTTTTTAGTAATTAAACGGTGTAATTAGTGTATAGCCTATCTAAACCCGATTTTTGATACCAAAATTTTTACCCACAGATATAAAATAATATTTTTGGGATTTTTGGAGATTTTTATTTATTTTTAGACTGAGCATAACTTAGAGTTCTAAGCTTGATCCGTTAATTGTCGGTTTTGCCCTTTTAAGCCATAAAATGAGTTTTACAAATCTTTTTGATACCAAACCTTTTTCTACTGATCTAATATGATAAATAAAGTATTTTAAGCTTTCTGGAATAATAAAAATATCAGCCTTTCTTATAAAACCCGGTAATAGCTTAAAATCGCCTTTTTAAGCGTTTTTAACGCATAGTATGTATAAAAAACTATTTCAAACATATAAGGGTTGATGCCTATTGATATTTTCAGTAAATTTTTATACTTTAGCCGTAAGCAAAAGTTTTAAACTCAGATTTTCAGATTTGACTTTTAAACCTTAAGTGAAATTACCAAAATGCCCCTTCGGTGCATAGTATGGTTAGAAATGATAAATTTCACATATAGGTTATACCCTACTGATATAACTTAGTAAATTAAGAATTTTTACTGATACATCAGACCCGAAACTCAGATTTACATTTAAGCTATTTTATAACCTTTAAAATGACCAAAATACCCCCACGGGGCGTAATTTGATTTTAAATCCGTTTTGGGCATAATAGAAGATATCTTACTGATATCACAACATATTTAAGGCATGTTAACTTAGGAAACTTGCATATGACTCATTTGGTTACCCGTTACGCACTTTTCGCGTTCGGATTGGCATATGTAACTAGTTTGCATATATTAGCCGAAATGGGTTAAAGCATATCTTTTCCATCTCAAAATCCAGAATGTGTTTAGTATACCCATGTTAAACAAGTATACAAACTTGTTGGGTCAAAACCACATTCTAAACCGGTCTTCGCCTTATCATGCATTGGAACCGTGTCTTCCTTTTGAAAACTAAACGGTCTAAAGTCTAAACTTAATTAAAGACCCGTTAGGATTCTAATAGGTTATTAAAAACCTTCGTTCCAGATTAGGAGCCCAGCAAAAGCTACGTGCACTTGCTGTATTTGAATTATACTTTGCTCAGGTAAATACTCTTAACTTATTTTCCCTATACGGGCTTGGGATACGGTATTATAATAATACCGCTTGGTCAGGTATGTAGTCATTTAAATCGGATTGTGATTAATGTATTCACATAACTCGTTTTATTCTGTATTATTTGGTGTATAGCCTTTGGGGGTTAAATGACCATGTCCCGGATATCCTTGGCATCATTCAAAGAAATGGCCACGACCTAAGCACGGGGTGTAGGCGTACACCTGACAGTTGCATATGTAAAAACTGGTAGCCCACTTAAAGGAATCAACCTTGTGGGTATTATACCTGTGGCGTGTTAGTTAATCTAGACCGGCCCTACAAACCGGCCCTAATTGACGACAAATAAGTAAAACTGTATACAATATTATTTTTAAATAATTGTCCCAAGTTAAAAAAATATTTTTGCCGAAGTGCATTCAAATCAATTTTCAAACTCTTTTCAAAATGAGTCAGTTGAGTTGTATTTACCAGTGTAAACTGACGTATTTTCCAAAAAGGCTAAGTGCAGGTACTAGACGAAATAGGCTGGCTACTCCAGGCATCATTACTCAAGTCTCGCAAGCTTTAGATGCCTTTAAAGTCTGTTGAAAAGTTTCCTTTTTATTTTGATCCGCCTGTGGATCCATCTTACATTCCGTTGTAATATTAAATATTACTTTTGAATCAGATTGTAATATATTTATCATTTGCTTCCACTGTGCATTTAAATTTGTGTTGTTTGACTATGATGATATCAACTACGTCGCGATAATCCCCACCGGGCCCACCGGTAATACGTGGAAATATCGGGGTGTGACACCATGTCTTCATTTCCACCCGAGTTGCATGGCCCCGACCACCCGGTTTGTTCATTGGTGGGTGGTTGATATTGCCTTTGATACCCTTGATTCTTAAATTTGTAGCGCGGAACAAAATTTCCTTGATTTCCTTGGAAATGAGGATTGGCTTGATTTGATGGATTCCCATAACGAAAGTTTGGGTGATTTCTCAATCCGGGGTGGTAGGTGTTCAAATTCATATTTTAATTCCTAACACCTTCACCTTGTACTTGAACCGCATTCACCCCTTTAAATTGTTCTTGGGCTCCCAAACATTTTTTGCTGCATGACCCATCTCATTACAAATTGAACAAACATCATTGACCTGGTTTGTAGTTTGAACTCCACCATCATCCACAGCATACACTTGTGGTCTAGTAATAGCTGGTCTCGCTCTCCTAGATGATTGAGCTTTTCTTTTTGATGTGACAGCCATTTGCTCCAAAAATTCCCAATCATCTTGCTCGTAATTGGTACCGAATGTACCATTCGTAATAGACACTAATTCACGAGCATCTTCGGAATTCAACCCCTCATGAAACGCATTCAACAATTCCTACAACTCTATCCTATGATGAGGGCAATTCTTTATCATCAAATTTAATCACTCAAAAGCTTCATAAAACATTTCACCTTATTGTTGAAAGCTTCTCAAGCTTCTTCTGGCATCGTTGGTCTTTTGGGCCGTGAAAAATTCCTCTTAAAATATTTGTTGCATTTCCGCCCATGTATAAATTGATGCCGACGGTAAGGTGTAGAACCATTTCTTCGCCTTGTCTTCTAACGAAAACTGAAAAAGTACCAACTTAACTTCATCCGACGAGAACCCTTGCCCACCGATAGTATTGCATATCGAATCATATGCCTCTAGATGAAAATAAGGTTCCTCCATTGTTAGGCCCTTATACTTCGGTAAACTTTGTAGAGAATTCGTTCTAACTTCAAAAGTCCTCCCTTAATTGTTTTGAGGAATGACTATCGGTGACATATTGTTCGTAATCACCGGCCTAAAATGTGCTTCTATACCCCTCACGGCCTCTCGGTTATCTCTTTGTGGCACGTCTAATTGAACTCTTGGACGTGGTGGACTCATTGGTCTTTGAACTTGTGGTGTTTGAGGCACGAATTGTTGAGGCGATGGTTGAATCATTTGCCCCACATGTTGTTGTTGCGGAATTTGTCTCTGAAGTGGTGGACCTTGTGGTGGCAATTGTTGTTGAGGCACGGTTTTTTTTATCACTTGTTCTTGTTGAGGTCTACCAAAACCTTGCACTCCTTGACCTTGACCTTGCACATACGTATACTCTCCTTGGTCTCCATCACCCCCATACATATACCCTTCTTCCTCATATCCCCCAAACTCTTCTTCATATCGATCTCTTCTCGCTCCCATGGTTTGCAAAAATTTTGGTGGTTGATATTGTACCCCCCCCCCCGTTGTAGTGGTGGTTGGAATGTAGATGTAGTATGGACTATGGATGACGTTGGTTGAAATGAATGTGGTGGTATTTGTTGAGAGGATGATGATTGACCAGATGTAGGAAAGAAAGATGAAAATGGTGGAACGGTTGATGAAGGGTTATAGCTAAAAAGAATGTTGAGTTTCGGTACTTGTGGGTAATGTGGTGTTGGTTGGTTTAATCTCAGATATTGATGTAGGAATGGTAGAATTTGGCAGAGATGTGGATGGTGTTGGTTGACCCGTAGTGGGTGGTGGTGTTGGTGGATCCATGGTATTGATTGGTGTAACTAGTGTAGTGGGTGTTGTAGGTGAACCACTGATTTTGTTTTCTCGTACTAAAACTCTACTTCTTCGTAAAGTTCGTTCAATCTCCAGATCAAATGCTAATGGTGATAGCTTGTGAGAGCCTCTAGTATGCATGCACTTGTAAATACCTGCACACTAAACACAACCAACGTAAACCCGAAAAATAACAAACTAAACTATCAAAGATAACACACGTTGCGCACTACTCCCCGGCAGCAGCGCCAGAATTTGACGTGAGGTCGAAGTCTCACTCAAATTTAATCCAAATACTACTAGATAGCTAGCGGTAAGTGGGTATCGAACACATGGAGTTTGTGGAATATGCGTTTTCTAAATAGATTACTAATTAACTAGATTAAAACTAAATTGCAAAAGTAAATTCAAAGATTTGGTTGATTGGTTTTAAGATTGAAAATTAACTAGCTAAATTTCAAATCAAAGGTTTAGGTTCTGAATAGATTAGGAAAAAGCGACCATCCCAGGTTTTCGGTTTCAATTGACATTCATGTTTAAATCCAACTAGAAAGAACCACATAGACATGGCTCATGTGTAGTTACTTGTTTGTGAAAAAAGGGAACTAAGTACTCGGATTACAAAAATGTGAGGTTGTTACCCGATAACCAATTAATCAATATCCAACCATAATCCCTCCCATGATATATCGATTGCCAACGACACCAAGAACGTATGGTTTAGACTATGATCAAAACATAAATTAACAATTTACAAACAAGCATCAACACACCATAATAAACAAACAAACATTGAAAGTCTATTATTCTAGAAATATGGATAAAAAAGCAAATGTCTTAGACAAACCTTCAACCTAGGATGATCACCAACAAGTTTAGACACTCATGACTTGGTACCTCATCATCACACAAAGATTAATGTTCATACGAATCAAAACACAAACCGAAATGTTTAGAATTGTTTAGAACCAAGAACAAGTGCCAAAAATCTCCAAGGAACTGCTCTAATAAGATAATGAAAAGGCACCATCAAACTCCATAATAGTGGGAGTTACACATTTCACATCAGGATCCACCGTAAGCTACGGTGGCCACCGTAGCTTACGGTGACTTTAAAGTGGCCTACGGTGGCTGAAAACTGTCTTACGGCACATTTTTGGTCAGGATCTACCGTAGCTTACAGTGGCCACCGTAGGCCACTGTAAGCTACGGTGGCCACAGCTAGGCAATTTGGTTTTCTTCATAACCTTCTCGTTTCAACTCCGTTTTCTTCACCGTTTTCGCCCACATTCTCTTAATTTCATCCTCTATCATGTTATCTTCTTAATTTTTCAATTCCAATAATTATTTTTTTTCATTTATTCTCGATCTTTCAATCTCCACTCTAGTCGCGCCTATTCGAAGCTTCATTTCCACACTTTTAAGCTCTGAATGTACCAGAAACACAAGCAAACGTAGTCATCTAATTCTAGACAATTACTCGATTAAATGTAGGATTAAAATACCATTTATAGCACTTAAGGGTCATCCTACGGACTACCCATCACATCCCCACACTTAATCGTTGTGTACCCCCAAGAAACTCATCAGAAACAACTCATAACTCCTACAGGCGATCAACATGAATCAAGCAAACAAATGTCCTCAATTTACTAACTTTTTCTTAAACCCGCACAACACACCCCTCACAATGACTCTCATCTCGGTGACAAATAATACTAGCAAGTATAAGCTAGAACACACTTACAGCAAATGGGTGGTTGCACAACAATAAGCTTGTACTTAAATCGGTCCGTCGCCTAAAGAATTTGTTAAACACGCACGAGAATCAAAAGGACTTAAAGGTTGAAACGTGGCTAGGCATATCGGTAAGAAATGGAAATATATATGTAGTAGCTAATGATTCGACCCATTCTTTTTATTACTATCTAGACAAACGTAAACATCTATATACAATACATCCCAACATTTTTTTCTTTTTTTTTTCGTTGCTTCTTTTTTTTACTACTACTACAAACATTTATTCTCATCCTTTTGGTATTTTTTTTCAACATAAACATATCATAACATAACATACTAATACAAAATACTAACACTACTAGATCGGGTTAAATACAGGTGAAATATTTAGAGAACTAGGCTTGGGTTAACAAACGATCGGCTTTAAGCTCAAATGGGCTACTAAAGTCCAAACCCCCGCCCCTCTCGCTACCAAGCTCATATATATAACTTATGAGGTCGAACCCCCCAAATCCCACACTCTCACACACAATGACGAGGCTACCTAAATGCCTTTATCCTTTTCACATACATATCAAGCTAAAGCCTCAAACCGAATTCAAGCACAAGTTCTAATGCACCCCCACCCATTGCCACTCTCATCAAAGAAAATATTTCTAACAATTCAAATAAGTGGCTCAAACTCTCACCAAGAAAAGGGGTATACGGGGTTGCCGGTGTGTTATGCGGTTTCAATACTTTAAGTTTTCAAATTTAGACCATTTTTCTCTTGATTTCATAATTTTTCAAAAGTGTCAAAAATTTCCACCATCCCCACACTTGGGATACATTGTCCCCAATGTATGACTTTGAAGGTAAAGATCGCTCAAAACACACAAAACTTCTTCTTCTTTTTTTTTTTTTTAAAGAAAAGCAAACAAACTAACTACCAATATTTCAAGGCTAAAGAACATGATAAGTCTAAGGAAATATTACATGGACCTGATGAAGTTTGACACCACGGATGTTGTAAATGATCCGATTTCCTATCACCACCTTCACACAACTATCCGCACATCTTCCACACACTTGAGTGTTGCCATAGCCCTGAAACATAGAAAAATAAAGAAATAACAAGGTCAGTGAAAAACCCCGTGTTGCATCCTGAGTAGTGCTAAGTTTTTGGGTCTTCAGCCAGACCTTGCCACCCCCGTTTATGGTGGCTCAAAGAAACGATTCCTGCAATCTCAATCACTACATCATGCCATTGAGTAAAATGCATCCGTCCCTTTTCGATTCGATGGGTAATCAAATACACTCCTACTTGATCCCGTATGCTTTTCTTCACGATCCGGTTGGTGATTTATTTTAATTCTTTGACACACTTTTTTCATACAATCACTAGACTCACCACCCCTCCCCTCAATGGACTCATAACTAATCACTCTTGTTTGAACATCAAAGGACAACTTACGGTTCTTTTTGGTCATGGTAATAATCCCGTCTCTACAATTGATTTGAGCATTTGTTGTGTATAGAAACGATCGACCTAAGATTACCCTTTGTTGTGTTGCCATTTTGGTAGAAGCATAGTCGAGGACCAGAAAATCCACCGGGTATTCATACTCTCCCAACTAAATCTTTACATTTCAAACCATTCCCTGTGGTAGTACAAAAATGATCAAAGATCAAATGATGCGGTTAAAATGGCTATGAGATGCGTTCTAGACCCGCATCTTATGGCGTAGCATTTTATGGCTACATGTCAAAAGATGCGGGTCCAAAAGATACGGTTATAGAACCCCATCTTTTAATATTTTAAGCAAAAACTATTTTTTTCTTAATGTATTCAAGAGATGCGGTTTTTTTAGAAGCGCATCTCTTGGTGTTTAAGCTAAAAAATATATTCTTTTATCATTCAATTTGTAGGATCGTGAGACGACCTAACGAGTCGATCAGAAGAGTGCTCAGACCGAATCAGAGGCGGAATTCATTGATTCAGTCTTTGTTTAGCTTGTATTCACTATTAATTGTCTCGTTTATTAATCTCTGAACGTTTACAGGACTGGAGACACCTCGACAGCACCTCGGCGTCGGAATTCAGACCATTACAAATGACCTCGTTTGAAGACTATTTATAGGGAGGACCCTTCCGTTTGAAAATGACATAACCATTTCAAACGGAACCCTTCAAACGGAACCCTTTGAAACGATAAGTACAAACGGTCACTCTCAAACGACCAATACAAACGTACATGTTTCAATTTCATATTTGACTTTTAAACAGTTAACTTCTAAATTTGTCTTCATATGTCTATATTGCAATAGATGATGTCACATATATGATGTCATCATCATATATGATGACATCACTTCTTGTTCAGCAACGCAACGAACCCGAGACTCGACATAAGACGAAGATGACAGATGAATGCACCAACAGACTCCCCCTCAGATGTTGACGAGTCTTAAGTGTCGAGTCTTTGCATCTTCAGTCTTAATCAGTCTGTTCACTTTCTTCGCATATACCAGGATCTTCTCTTTGGTTCTAACCTCGTCAGACTCCCCCTCTCATCATGATGGGATCGCCGTCTGGAATTAGCTATCACCTTGAGATCAATCCCTGGCTTTATCTCTGTTTAAGCTCATCTCCTGCACAATCTTCTCACAAACACATAAGTTTTTACTTAAAACAATAAGAAAAACTTACTGGAAATAGTTACATCAAGTTCAAATTAATGACCCTGATTAACTAATCTCAACTTCTTTCTCAAGAAAATATCTTCTGTTAAACTCACACCCCCAAACCTGTTCATCATGTTCAGCACTTGGAATTTTGAAAATCAGCTCTTCATCATCAGTTGTCGAAAATCTTTTTGGACTTTTCAAAATAATGAAACATGAATGCAATAACAGAAATTAACTGCAGAAATAAAATATGTACAAACATATTTTTGTGAGTTTGCGAAAGAGGATCATATCAGTTTATGAGACACATCACAAGCACCGTTAAGCTTTAAACATTTTAAGCTCTAAACGATTCACATGGATTGACGATATTGTTGTCCACTTAAACTCAAACTAAAAACTTTCAATCTGCTTACCGATACTTTAAGGTATATTAAGATAGCACTAAGTTCTTATGGATCCCACGATCTCAGCATATCCCCTCATCATGCAATACACTAACTCAAGTAATGCCTTTAAACTTTTATCAACTGTGATTTGTGCGAAAACAAAGCAGAATGTTTAAACATTAACAATCAGGTCGATACTTCCGTATACGCAGAGAAAGTCCAATGTTTAAACAAAATAAGAAAATAAAAATAAGTTGAAGTTGTTTAGGCTTTAACCACCAGGTCGATACTCCCGTATACGCAGAGGAGATCCAAAGCTTAAACGAAACACCAAAGAAAATAAAGCAGAACGTTTAGGCAACAACATCCAGGTCGATACTCACGTATACGCAGAGGATGTCCGATGCTTAAACAAAATAAAGAAATAAAACAAGTTTAAATCTTTGCAAAATAAAATGCAAAATCACAGCGACTTTTCAGCAAAGTTGTGAAAGTTCACAAACTTAACCAGTTTTATGTCTTTCGACAATCAGCGATTACCGAGTAGGCACACAGTCAAGAAGGACAAAACCAAGTACTACACTTTCAACCGTGTTTCCCACTAGAACTAGGCTTTTTGCTTTAGGTTTGTATCGTTCGCAAATCTTCTAGTCTAGCTGAGCCTATCGTCACATCTATAGTGAGACCGTTTATCACATTTTAACTTTACATTTCTTTAGCATGCTGTGACAGTCCAACTGATTTTCTATCATTTCCTCTTGTTTCAACAAAACTCATTTTTTCATTTTTCAATGTTTTTGACATTTTCAAATTTTCTAATTTTTTTTTTAAATTTTACTCCCCCTAAAATAAAAATATGTCTCAATTTTGATTTTCTGGGAAAATTTGAAAACAAGCTATACATGAAATGTGACAACATGATGAGAATCACTTCAATTCTCCATTCACTTGACATGAACAATCAGAACTCCCCCTCACAACAAACTATTTTCCCATAGTGATTTCAAAACACTTAAGTTTGTTTTAATCAAAATGGTTTTTCCGGAAAATAAGTTTTGTGTGTCTTTTCACAAATTCGGGGATCTTTCATCACTTTGTTTTCTTCAATCACTTGTTAGATTTAACATTTATCAATTTTAACAACACAATCACATGTAGAAAATCAAGTACAACTTAATGTCCCTGATTTACCACTTGTAAGTCGAAATATCACTTTCGTGAATTTCTCAAGAAATGTGCCGATTCATGTTCCACGCTTACCAACCTGGGAACTCCGGCAAGTCAGGTTTTTCTATTTAAACAGATTCACCCAAGCCTGACTGTCCTTGGGTGATTTTGAATTCTTGTTCAACAATGGTGGAAAATTTGCCTCATCCATTGTTAGACTAGAACTCTCAGTTTTTACCTCAACAACTGGCTCTTCTGGCTTTACCATACCAGAATCATTGCCTGAATGTGGCTTGTCTGACTTTGATGAGCCAGATTCATCGCCGACAACTTTCTTCTTCTTCTTTCTCTCTTCTTTCCTCAGATTTGTATCTGATGAACTCGTCTTGTTTGACTTTGCAGTTGAGGAAAGCGGTTCATCAGAACTCTTATTTTTACCAACGGATGAACCCGAGGACAAGATCTTCTCGAGATACTCTCTCGCCTTCTTTCTCTTCTTCCTCAGTCTGTCTTTTTGCCCCTGAGAAAGCTTCACTTTGTTTTCTTGAACTTTAGGTTCTTGAACCTTCTGTTCTTTGGGCTTGACATTGACTGGTTTCTTCACCTGCTTCTGAGATTCAGCCCTCGATCTTCTCATTGATCTCATTGAGCAATCTCTAGCAATATGGCCAATGATGTTGCAGTTAAAACATCTTCTTGACTCAAACCTCCAACTCTGGCAGTTAACAGCAATGTGTCCTTGATAACCACATCGGTAACACACTCTGTTATCGTACCAATCACCATTTTCAGTCCAAACATTCAGATCAAAGCACTGTTTGGCTTGGTGATATCCATCTCTCCTCTTGTATGCTGGATTTGACTTTTGAGCACTGTGGTCCAACCTGCACCACTTATTACCAACAATTTTAGAGTTTTCATTTTTCGATTTTTGTAATTTTTCATTGCGATTGGATGATTGATCTGATGAAATTTTATTTTCTTTTTGAACATTTTTCAAAATTTTCTCTTTTTGTTTTTGTTCCACTTTCTTCTTCAAAGGTTTTTGCTTAGAGCATTCTCCCTTTTCAGTTGATTGTGGAACAGTTTCTTGAAACTTTTCTTTTAACTTCAAAAATAAATTCTTTTTCTTCATTTTTTCATTTTCAACATCAGATTTCTCATCACAATCTTCAACTTTGACTTTTTCAAAGTTTGTGACATTGTCACTTATTGGAACTGAATTTAAAGGTTTTGGGCAAGGAATAGTTGAAGTATTCACAAACACCTTCAACTTTTGTTCCCATTCCTTGATTTTACCTTCTAACTCTTTGATTTTCTTTTGAGCACATTCTGCTTCCTTTTCAAGTCGAATAATCTTTTCAAGATAAGAATTGATTTCAATTTGTTTTTCAAGATTGTTTTTACCAAATAAATCTCTCTCATCTTCTAAAATTTTTATTTGACTTTGAAAATCTTTTTCAATTTTCACTTTTTCATTTCCAAAACTTTTAATTTTTTCTTCAAAAACTTTTGCTTTTTCTTTTAATTTCTGATTTTCCAATGTCAAACTGTTCAAGTTACTTAACAGTTTGTCATTTTCTGAGTTCAGCTTTACACAGGTTTCCTTCAAAACAAGAATCTGTTTATCCTCAGCTTGCTTCTTATCATTCAGCTCTTTGACTTCCAAAGTCAAACTTTCCGCATCTTTCACGAGTTTGTCATTTTCCGTCTTTAAGCTGTCACATGTAAAACACACTGATGCAGAATTCGAAGATTCATTCTTCACTGATTCTTCATTCTTTTGAACTTGCTCTTCATCCATCTTGTATGTTCCTGCACAAAAGAGTTTAACGAAATCAAAAGGATTCATACTTTCATCAATATAACATTTCCGTTTAATATCATATTTCAGAATACTCTTTGTTGCAAGGCACACACGAATTCTACTATCAATTTCAGTAATTACATCCAATTCCAATTTTTGTAAATTCTTTTCCATTTCGGTCAAAAATTCCTTCTTTTTCTTATATTCCTTACGAAACTCTGCATTAACCTCATTAAAGAACTGTTTTGGATAAAGTTCTTGAAAAAAATCTTTCCTTTTTAGCTCAACCAAGAATTCATCCCATTTAGCAGGTAATGCACATTCCAATTTCGATATCAGTTCTTCATTAGAAATTCTAATATCATTTTTCCTCAAATTGTGTCTTAAAATTTCAAAACGTCTCTCCAACTCTTCCAACGTTTCATCTTTTTGACACATGAAATGCTCAAAACTTTTAACCCAAATGTCCGCACTTACATTTCTATAACTGCTATCCATAGTTCTTATATACCAATTGTTTAAATTTTCAAGAAAATCATTTTCTTTTTCATCAAACACCATTTCCATTTCTCAAACACAAACTGTTCAAACAATCCGATCAATTACTGAATATGTTTAACGAATGAATAGGCCTATCAAGACAAATGGATCGTCTAATGATTTAATGTTTTAACTATTGATAATATTCAACAATCTCAAGTATCCAATGACTATGATTGGGCCACAAAAATCCACTAACCCGACAAACAAACAAGTAACAAGATAAGATGATTGGACAAAAAGAATCAATTGTGAAGATTAATATTTCTTGGGCCAAACAAATCTAAGAATCACGTGATGGGCTGACACTTATCACTTCTCATGTAATTTTAAAAGGCATCACATGCTCTGACTTTAAAGAACCGACTATTATCAATTTACATGCAATTGTTTAAACCAAGATTTTCACAAAAAATCTGATGGATCACGTGGGCTTGACACACTTCCACTTAGCCGACAATAACAAATATCATTTGCTGATTTGACCAATTAGTACAAGTGGAATGGTGACTTATGCTTTGACTGATATCAATTCACATGCTACATTAATGATCACATGCGATTATCTGTAGATAAACCCAATAGCCGACAAAAACACGAATGCTTTGATACAAACTGTCACAAACACATGTGACTTCTATTCCCAACCAACTGATCACTTCGATTAAAGTATCACACGATCGATGCACTTTTAATCGGTTCACACTTTTCAATGTACAAACACGTGAAAACTGAAACACTTTCAAATGATCAGATTAATTTCAAACGGCCAGGTGCAGTTTCAAACTTTCAGATGCAGTTTCAAACGGTCAGGTTCATTTTCAAACTGTCAGGTGTAAATTTCAAACGGTATGTTCAAACAGAACACCAGTTTCAAACGTAACAGTCCTGTTTTCAAACGATAGGATCAAATTTCAAACAGAAGGGTATGCATTTTCAAACGATGATCATGTTTCAAACGATAGGATAGAATTTTCAAACGATGGAATATCTTTTCAAACGACAGATCTATGACATCATCAACTCGCGAACAGTATCAAACGGTCAGGCAGTTTTCTATCACTTTTAGATCGAATTTCAGTCTGAAACTTTTAAAGCTTTGTTAATTGTCAAATCCGAACACAGTGTGAAAATTATAGCCGATTTTAACCGTAAAAACTATCAATTTTGTGCAAGAAGGTGTAGAAAATCAGAATTTTTCAGCGAAAACGAGCTAAACGGTAAGAACTCTTCCTCCTGAGCTCTGATACCACTTGTAAAAATCACAACCATACAACTTAAACCTGCTTTTCAACCAATTTACCATCTTTTGGTTGAATTCTCAAGGTGCCGATTCCTACTCCTTTTTGACTGTTGACTTTGTCATATCGGACTCAGACTTTGACTCGGATTTGGACTCCGGTTTTGACTCCTCTATGTCATCTTTATCTAACACCTGATCGACCACACTTTTTATCAACTTTGACTCATGATCAGTATCAGACGACGTGTATGTAACATCAATATTTTCTGGCAAGTTATCCGACGTCCCAGACTCCCGTTGTAAGTTTATTGCCTTTTCGACTCTTTCTGAATTTGGATTTCGAGGTAAAAATCCATTTTCGACCGGGGGGCGGACATCTAGTGTAAACCACACTTGGTTTCTTACCAGAAGTCTTCACTTCATCTTTTGTCACAGCTTTCTCTTCTTCAGACATTTTCATTTCTTCAAATGTCTTCAAATTCTCCACTACGGGATAAATCCTGTCAACAACAAAAGAAGAACATGAGTAACTGTTTAATAACTTTTTAACTTTCTCAGTCTCTATCTTCTGTGTTGCCAGCTCCAACTCTAAATCAACACATTTCTTGATATAAAAGTTAGCCTCATCCAGCTGTCTAAGATATGCTACTTTCAAAGTATTCATCGCCATTGCTTGTTCACCACTCGAATCAGTATATTTGTTAATTTCTCTGTTCATTGTGTCATACGATTCTTTCAACTTGTGAATATTGTGCAATAACTCATTGTTTTGTTTAATTAACGAATCACAGTTCATGCACTTTTCAGAAACTTCAACTCGTTCTTCATCAATCTTCACTTCATATTCTGGAACTTCTTTGACACTTCTGCTTGATTGTAAAAACTCAGCTCTTCTTCTTTTCTCAGCTTTCGCTTCGTTCCAAAAAAACAAATTATAAACAAATTAAAAATCCAGGAAATTTTATTAAAAATCCTCAATAAATTGCCGTTATAAACAAATTATCTAAAAATAAAAACTAAATATACAAAAAAAACAAAATTAAATTAAACCCAATATAACATAACTCAAGAATATAAATTACAAAGTTTTCAAAGTAAAACAAATACATATATCTCTAAAGATGAAAGTATTATACAATAACTTCCCGAATCAAGGTCTATATACTTGCAACCCAAACCAACGTCTTCAATTCATACATGCAACCAGAACTATATAAATTACCTAACAAAACAAAACAATAGATTAATAAAATGAAGTTTAAAATATAGATGCAAGTGTACATATGTATGAAATGCAATCATTAAATTTAAATGTTAAAATACTACCACATGATCGTTGAACATGGTAGGCTTCATGGTTGAACCCATTTGTGTCACTAGTGCATGGATAGATAAAGTCACATGGCTGCATAGTATTAGTACAAATACCCTGCAAAATTCATAAAATCAAGACTTAGTTTTTATATTGAATATATAAAGAAATCATATATTATATGAATCACTACTCACCTCATTAAAATCTTAATCCCAAAGCCCGTATTCATACCGAAAAACATCAAAAGTAGAATAGAATGAGATCTTTAAGAGGTAAACCCGTAGAAGTTAATAAATCTATACTATCTATAATAAGAGACTTTTGGCTGATGTAAATCTGCCTATGTGTCAACTCCTAAGCTATGCCACCTGTCAAAGATGATGTCATAATTCCGATTTATAAATCTATAAATAATCTATAAATCTGATTTTTATTAGAATTAATTAGTGGTATTTTTAGACGGGACAATTTAAAAAAATTCAAATTTGAAAGCCCCTTTTAAAACATAAACCTAAAAACACATCTCAGATAAAGATTTTCTCTCTCTTCCATCATTCTCTTTCTAAAACCAATTTCTCTTCCATCATCCTCACAATCGCCCTAATTCCCCCAAATCTCAACCGGATTCACCAAAACCTACAAAACCAACAAATTCTACAAAATCTGTAAAATCCGACCGTCAGATCTCGATTCCTGCAGCCGAAAAAAGCGTAATACTCTACACAACAAGCCTGCGAGTAGTCTGGCCGGCGTTCAAAGTCTGTAGTAGCGTTCAATCGATCTGCAGAATATCATGTCAGAAGCCGGTGAGTTTGAAGATGAAGACGAGATTGACAAGACGAAGTTGCAGTTACAGTTACCTAGGGTTTTCATCGGCGGAAAGTACATCGGAGGAGCGGAGGAGGTGAAGCAGTTGCATGAAACCAGTGAGTTGAAGAAGTTTGTTGAGCGGTTACCGGCGGTTACTGGTGGTGTGTGTGCAGTTTGTGGTGATTTCAGGTTTGTTGTGTGTGAATTTGGTTTGTTTTGTTTTGTTTTGTGATTGTTTGTTGGTTTATTTTGTTTTAATGATGATTATATTTATAGAGTTGATTCTTGAATTTGGTTTGTTTTGTTTTGTTTTGTAATTGTTTGTTGGTATGTGGTTTATGTTTAGGTTGATCAGTGCTTTATAATCGGACCGTCCAGTTCATTCATCAGGTATTATTTCCTTTTTCATTTTCACTACATTGATTTAGCGTTACCTGATGTTGATGAGGCTTTGTTTTGTTACCTGATTATTTTGTTTTTTATGATAGATCATTGTTGTAAGGTTGATTATTTTGTTTTGTTATGATTATATTTACAGAGTTGATTCTTGAATTTGTTTTGTTTTGTTTTGTTTTGTTTTGTGATTGTTTGTTGGTATGTGGTTTATGTTTAGGTTGATCAGTGGTTTATAATCGGACCATCCAGTTCATTCATCAGGTATTATTTCCTTTTCATTTTGACTACACTGATTTAGCATTACCTGATGTTGACGAGGCTTTGTTTTGTTACCTGATTATTTTGTTTTTTATGATAGATCATTGTTATAAGGTTGATTATTTTTTTTTATTTTTTTTTTTTGTAACAATCAGGCTCATTGTTTTTTGGTAGGTGTTATGGATTTGATTATTGTATTGTTTCAGTACCTGTGGTGCAATTAGGGTGGGTTAGTGACTTGGGTTGGTTCAATCAAGAGGGAAATCAAGATCGGCAAGCTATCTTGGACGGGGATAATCTTTTTGAGAAGTTGAGGTCAGTCTGAATGATTACAAAAAGAAAAAAAAATTTATAGTTGAATCATTACATAACTAACAAAGAATCAACTGTAACTAACAAACTCTGTTTCTTTTTTATCGAAGTATGGAAGACAATGATGTTGGTGTTTAGGGTTGGAGAAACGACGATGTGAGCAATGGTCGGAGACGAAGGGGATTCATATCACTCGATTATCTTAGTTTTGATGCTTTTGTAATAGTTCTTTTGGAGAACACCTCTTCGAAACCCTTTTCAAAATTGTTATTATATTTTGTTTATAGGGTTTTGTATTGGTACACATTGGATACTGGAGCAGCACAAGCGATCAAGAGAATTCCACAAATCAAGTTTGTACAACATCATTCTAAGCCTTTTTGATCTTTTCATTTTTTTTTGTTAAGACATTTGATTTGTTTGTGTTAATGTGTGAATAAGTTGTTTATTGTTAGTTTAGGTTTCCGATTATCATCTTTTTGGATTAGATGTCAGAAAATGTGTTATGTGTTAGGTTAGGGTTAGTGACTTAGGGTTGGAATAAGAGAATTAGATTTACTGATCTGATTCGGTAAGAATTGATTTGAAGAACAGGATGCATAACACTAGTTTGATATTATATTATATAGATATAATTTGAATTCTGAATTTTGAAATTTGAAATTCAAATTAGAGAAGGGGCTCAATAAATGCCAGGGAATTAAACCACCCTCTTTTCTTCTCTATCTCTCTCTCACTAAAAAACCTATCACAAATCATTTCGGATTCAAATCGGCATGCTGAAACTTTCTCAAATCGGTAGTTCATGTTGCCTCCTTCACAAATCATGACAGATTTAAAGTTAGAAATCCTCCTCTCATATTTGATCTTCCTTTCTCAGTTTGTTTTTTAACACAGATTTGAACTTCTAGGGTTCATATGTGGGTATCTATATAATCTTCGGTGACAACAACCGTTTTTCCGGCGTGGAGGCGGTGGAGGAACCGGCTGCCGCGACATTATTTTCTAGAAACATGTTTACTTTTTCGTCATCTGCTACTTCACAGATGGATTGTATTGATGGTAAGTTTTTGTCTCGGATTTTCGTAATTCGTAACTTATTTTGAACAAAGATTGTTAATCTGTTTCATGTTTCAAGTTCGATTTTAGGTTTTGGGTGGTTTTTGTTTTTTCTATTTTTTAAAATACAAATATCTTTATTAATGTTGATTATGTTTTTGTAGTTGGTGTTGATTCTTGATTTTAGGTCAATATCGATTCATCCATGATCCACCCATTGTTGTTGTTGTTTTTCCCAAAATGTTTTTTCCCCACTTATTTTGAACAAAGATTGTTAATCTGTTTCATATTACTGTGAAATGAATGTTGTTTACTTTAGAAAGTAAAGTAGGATGATTGATTTTTTAAAATATTTCTTCTGAATGTCCATTGCAAATGAAATGCTGATTACTGTGAAATTCTATGTTAAAGTTAGTGTATTTGGGTGACTGTTTCTATTTTCTCAAGAATGCAAGTCGGTTTAAGTGAAATGGTTTGTAAAGTTGAGTGATGACTTGGGTGAAATATATGGACTGTGTTTAGGGAATGGAAGGATTATCTAAATGGGTTGTTCAGTTAAGAGAGATTACATTATTCTTTTAGGTTTGTTTAAAGAATTTCCGACATTTATTTGAGACATGATCCGATATTTGATTACTTTAGGAACTTACATTGACAAGAAGTGTCCTTTCATTGGTGATGTCTCTATTAGAGGTCGTATTCTTGCTGGTAGTTGCCACAGTGTGAAAATGGTTAGGACCAATATTGTTCGTCGGGATTACCTCCATTATGTGAAGAAGTATCAGCGATTAGATTCAGAGAGTCAAAACCCTTTGCTGCAATTTACCAGTGTTCTTATCCATAACTAATCCAATTTGCAAGATTTATGTGTTGTATGCCGTTATGATAAGCGCCATTTATGTGTTGTATGCAGTTATGAGAAGCGCATTGTTTCCGAGTGAAAGAAGGTGACCATGTCACTGTTGGATCTGTGCAGGCCTCAACTCATTGTTTGTCGATCCGATTATCAGGTAAGTTCTTCAAACTTTACTTAATTTCTGGATACTTAAAACAAAAATCTCTACTTTCTACTGTGTTTGCTATCTGGATTTTTAATTTCATCTTGAACTATAAAGTGATTGGAGGTTTAGGGTTTTAGTTCGCTGTTTAACAATCGAGCTTAACACGGGTAAGTTTAACAATCTATTTCGATGGTTATTGAAGAACCTATAACAATCTTTGTTCAGCATTTAAAAGAAAACCAAAAAAAATTGGTCAGCCTAAAACCATACCTAAAATTATAATGAAACAGACGCAGGAGGGACGTAGACAAACTCAACGACTGAAGCAAATCAAGATACATACAAGCAAGAATTTAAGAGATATAATCAGAATATATATGTGGATAACTCACAACAACCATGTGTAAGATACTATGATCATCATCAACTATAACTAACAAAGAATCTGTAAAATGCTAATAAAACACAATAAATGAACAAATCTTCATGGATGATCTGTATACCTTAATTAGAGCAGTGAAGCCAGCAAAGATTTCGATGAAACACAGGAAAACGTTAATGGATTTGTATAATTAGGACATGAAAAAGTAATATCTATAGAGAAAATGGTACCAAACAACAATCTTAAAAAAAATCAGACGAAAGATTTTCTAAATTATCGACAATGGAACACTGTCTCTTTATCTTCAGACTCATAAAAAGAAGCAAAAATAAACTGCCATAAAAAAATTAATACGATTAAAATATAAAGTATTAAAAAAAGTAACAATTACATATAAAAAAGAAATTAATCAGACACTTAAACTCTAATAGCAAGAATCAAGAAACTTTAACTTCAACTCCATGGAGCACTGAACTTCTCGATGTATGTCATTGATCTTTCTCATGAAGTCCAGGTCTCTGTCTCCATACTCGATATTACTCGCAACACACAGGTCACGAACGGAAGTAGTCGGCATCGCCCTCAGGTCTCTCTAAACTTGGTCTCTTGTCAGCAAACCAAGTTGCAGTCCGTTAAAACACCTCTTCAACTCTTGAAGAGTAGACCTATTAGCAAAAACTTGCTCTTCGATTTGTTTAATAAAGCGTTGCTTGAAATCCTCAGATTGTGCAGAAGTATGTGACTCCATTTTAATGTATTTATAAGAACTAAGGCAAAACAATAACAGTTGATCTTCTATTTCACTGAATGAATCCGGGTATGATGAAACAACATTTGAATTTGCAATGGTATTATATAGAATATGTAACAGCCCAAAGGTCAGATTTAAATGCAACCATTAAATAAAAATTTATATTTAAAAACCATGTACATTTAATGATTTAATAATTAAAAACATGTATATGGGAGATGTCTCTTCATTTACCCTATCAAACATTTTAATGTAAAACCTTTGAAAAATGAATTTTCATGGGAAACCAAGTAAAATTAATTATCTAGAAAACCAAAGAACAAAATTTAAACTTTCAAAAAAAGGTGATCTTTATTAGCAGACGTCTATTCGTTTACCCTATCAAATATTTTAAACACTATAAAGGATTATGATTAGTCTACTTGAAAACATCAAGACTTCATTTTTAAAAAAACCCTTCATCCTAAAACTAAAAGTCTAAAACCACTCACAGTCTTTCTAAATGGCAACCAAAACCTTCTACCACTGGTCGGATACTACCGATCTTAAAATTGAATATTCAAGATGGTCACTCGATGAACAGAGAAAAGATGAAGAACTCAACAAAAAAGTTGCTATGGTGAGTGATAAATATTATAAGCAGACGTGGAGTAGCATTGCACTGCTGGATGAAGTTGTCTATTCTACTCCATCAGAGTTTAAAGAAAAAGCAGAAGAGTTTATCACACATCTGCTGAAATAGGATCAGAAGACCTATGATATGCTAGCTGATCTGCAAATTAAAACAAAAAATGAAATTGCATGGAAAAGGCGAGAGTCATAGATATCATAGGAAGTGTTTATTGTAATGTTTAATTTTTAATATTTTTCAAACTCAAAATTTTGTAATACTATTTAATATCGAATGAAGAAAATTCAAACCTTAAAAATCCAGTATATGGTGCAATTTCACTTTTACCGGTTTCAATAATAACAAAACAACTTCCAAATACAAAAGAATCCAAACAGATATCCCTGAAAACCACAATGAAACGCAAATTTTTTTCGACAATCTTACCTTTTGAAATCGATGGAGTAAGCGAGTATCTTCAAATTGATGGATAAAGAAAACTTGAAGCTGATTAAATAAGAATTAGGGTTTGAGGAAATATGTTTTCCAACTACGTGTTTATGTACCCGGTACTATGGGAGTCAGGTACAAATCCGACATTTTCATCGAATTATAATCACCGTAACTTTTCATAACTCTAAAAACTTTCATTCAAGTACTATGGGCATCATTTGTGATCTTCGTGCTTCTGAATGTTAACGGTATGTCGTTACTACTACTACCCATGTCAAACCTGCTCAATATAATTTTCACAACATTTAAGATTTGAATTTCTTATTCAATTTAAGATTTGAATTTCTTATTCAGTTTCAAATTTGAATTTGAACGGTAACTGGTTTGACTAAAAAAGTCAATACATTTCACCATAAATTCCTTTAAAAATAGTTTGTATTCTGTACATCAGTGTTAGATTTAAATTGCAATAAATATAGATTCATTCATTTTTTATGATTCATTTGTAGCAATGCAAAGAGGCGTAAGATGTTCATCTTGATCAGGTTAAAGCAGTGCTGCTGGAGTGTGCCGGGCACTTTGGCTTGTGTGCAAGTGTGGAAGCGAAGGGTAATAAAGTGGTTTAGTGATTTGGTGGTTTCATATCAATGTAGTTCTTTCTATTTACGTTTTTTGTCTATTCGTATATAGTGAAATTGCCTGAATTTATGAAATGTTTTTAGAGCTTTATTGGAAGAACCGAGACGAGAGGGTTTTTGAACTAAAGTATAAGCATACAACCATGCTCCTGGAAAGTATTAAGGCAGAATGAAATCATACTGGTGGATGGTTAAAAGGAGCAAAATTGCAAATCTAACCTTAGATAGCTGGAACAATTTTGTAAAACTTGGATTTTGTATAGGCTTCTGTGTAGTTTGTTTGTTGTTTTTGTTCTATTTGGGGTGTATTTGTTCTTATGTTATGGCTAATATAGCAGTTTTACATTAATTACGCAAAAGAACAATTGCATCAGCATTTCAATATTCATATATTCAAGTTAAAAGAAGAGGTACTATGACACCTGGGTCACTTCAACCATCAAAAAAATACCAAACCAATGAAATATTGTATTTCATACTTGGGATTTGTATAAATATATGTATCGTTTGCACATATTAATTCTTGTTCGATTTCGAGCTTTAAATCGCTTTCTGGAAGGTTATACGCGATCTAATGCGTAAATATAACCAGTTTAACGCGACGTACACTCCGGAACTGTGACATAAGCCAAACATACCCTAAATACCCTTTACATAACTTAGAAATAAGTTTCAAAGGATTCGGTATGGCAAAGACATGTTTATCTGAACTTTAGAACTATTTACGACAAAACTGCGAAACGAACGTTGGTGACCGCCAGGATAATATTTAAATCCTGAAAATATTCTGTTATGATTAAAATTTCATTTTTAATCATATTCGTGTTAAAAATAAATTAAAGCGCTTAAAAACGTTCTTTTTCAAGTTTAATCGTGTACCGCGTGTTACTGCGTAACACAGTGCTTCTACTGCAAAACGCAGACAACGCAGCCAGTCTCGGCAACTGAAATTTATTTCAGTAATATTTTGGTGAGTTTATTTTTATAGAATAATAAAAATAATTTAGAACGCCATAAACCGGGATTTAAACGCTAGATAAAATACCCGATACCCAGTTAAATACATGTTTCTATCTAAATAACCAACCAAAACTTACACTTTACCCCCCCCCATATAGTGGACGGTCATGGGGGGCCCCACTATTGATTTTATGAAATCTTGCTAAATCCTTCAAATCTTGCCAAGATATATTTAGATATTATGTGATATTTCTTGGATTCTATGAGATTTATAAAGATCTTCGAAGATATGGCAAGCTTATAAATATCACCACTTCACAATACTTCAGCACACCACTCCCTTCCTCTCTCTCTCTCCCAACCGTAACCACCATCACCACTCCCATCTTCAACCCTTCAACTTTGTTCTGCAAGATCCATCTCCATTTCAAGCTAAATTCAAGTTGGTGTGAAGATCCAAAGGTGTTTCCAAGGTGTTTTCAAGTGATTTCAAGCTCCATATCATCAAAACCTCATCCAACGACTTACTTGAATCTTGAAGGTATAACATTTACGTTTAAATCATTCTCTTGATTCTTGGTTGTTCTTGATGATTTGAAGTTTCTCTTGAATCTTGGAATTTTCACAAACTTGAAATCTAAAAAGAAATGGGTCTTGATATAAAATAAAAATGGTGATATATATGGGTGTATGAGTTTTGAGTTTGATTTCTTGATAAACACTTGTTTAGGATATTTGCTTGCATGTTTTAGTAACATTTAAGCGATTAAAAGCATGCTGAGTTACATTTACAGCCAACTTCAGTTGGCTGTAAACGGATCGTTATAAATCGAAAAATCGATTTTCTGAAGTCTAAATTATATTTTTTCGAAAAACGAATCAAATGGCACTGGAATCATATTTTTTCAAGGTCGTTTACTATTTTTAAAGGTACGTTTTGTACAGCAGCAAAAGCTGCATTTTTACTGCAGAAAATGTGTGTTATGTTTTTCATCATAACTTGAAATCTGTGTAGCATTAGCTCATGAAGTTTTTACTGTAGATGAAAACCGATGTCATTGTAATTCTCCCACTAGAATTTCATAAATTGGACTTACGATGAATTTTAAATAAATTATTCCGTGGACTGCAGTCAGAAAATGACGAATCTGATTGCAGTCTAGTAAATGATTTTTTATAAAATATTGGTAATGATTTGGATCCCGATATTTTTACACAATAATATCTGGAATGTTTAAAACATTCTGTAAAAATGTGGGAATTTTTGGAGTAAGTTAACTATTTTATTAAAATTCCTGAAAACAACCCAGTTTTGAATGATAGTTAAAATGCAAGGGTTTTAATGATATATGCATGATATGATAAATGTTCAAATACATCAGCAAATAAACATGAATAAGTTGCATATTTGTTGCATTTAGATTCATATAAAATGATGTTGATATGATAGTGTGCTTTAGGCACTTGTACATAAGAATACATGTTGATTTAAAGCTCAAGAAATGATAAAAAAATGATGACATGTTAATACTTGACAAGATTATGTGTATTACGCTATTATTAGTATGTTACGTTTGAGTATATATATTACGACCCGCAAATCGTAGATATATTGCTTATAACATGATTAGAGTCACCAATAAAATCGTTCAAGTCGCAAAGTTCTTAAAATATGTATATGAACTCATATATACATAAATACACCAATATAATAAAAAATAATAACTTTTCGAGAAGATCTCAAAGTTATGTGAAAATTCTAAGTATCGGAGTAACTTATGTATTTTTGTGGGTTTTTTATTATTAAATCGTTCTTATTTAATTTAGGACGAATAAACAATTTGAGGGATTGTGTTAACATATAAAAATGCACCCAAAGGTGAGTACATAGTCCCCTCTTTTACTGTTTTCAAATGTTTTGGGGTGATACATATGTGCCTATCCATTATTTTCATGATTTCGACTATATGATACACATGCGTAGTACTATCTTTTGACGAATTGAACTATTATCCATGATTTAAACACTGATTTCCAAAGTTTGTTAGAACTATTTGTCCATTTATACTGTTGTTTATACATTCATTAACAATGATCAAGCCGATTGGTAGTACGATATAGCGCTATAGGACTAGACACCCCATTCCTGTTGTATGGAATGTCAGAAACCAAATTTTAACCAAATAGAATTTGCCTTTGTGGTATTTCTATAGTCTCTAAAGTGTAGTTTGATGCACTAAGGTTTGAATGTATTGCTAAATCGCGATTTATTGTATATTTCGATATACTACCAACGTGATACTGTTTGCTAAAGCATAATTTGATATGCTATTGTTTACTAAAGTATAATTGGATATACTACCAAACCACGATTTAGGTATGTTCCGACATACTACCAACGTGATATTATTTACTAAAGTATAATTTGATATACTATGTACAAATCCAACATATATTTCGTTATTTACTAAAACATAGTTGATATGTTAATTACCAAACCAAAGTATACTTATGATATACTACCAAAAACTATTATTTTAACAACTAAAGTATATTTGATATACTATCTGTTTAACTGTTTTGAAACTAAAATATATCTTAATATATTACTTATCCGACTTTCTTAAAACCAAGGTATATTTTTATATATACTACAACTTTCATATCAATGCAAAGTGTTCTAGAAACCAAACTTTTATCAAGGACTCGTGGCTACTTTTATAAACATATAATCTTTTCTTATATGATCCAAAGCCATGAATCTAATTCACAAAACCTATGTTACTCACAGGCATTTTTATGCTGCCGTATTTACTTTCACATATGTTTCAGGTTTTATTTCGTGACGACTGTTCATTGCTTTACATAGGATGGACATGGGACTTAGTAATTATAAAAAACATGAACGGAAATTGTACTGTTTGTTGATCAAATTCCATGACAATGTAACTTTTTATGTAATAAAACAATATTCTCCATGTGTTGTGAAACAATGATTCTGTTACGACACTCCTCGACGTTTCCGCCACGAATTATTGTTTTACGTGGTCGGGGTGTGACAGAAGAGTTGGTATCAGAGCTCATGGTTATAGGGAATTAGGTTATTAGTAAAATTTTGACCTAGACTATAACCTTCCTAGGACCCTAACACAAGTTACCTTGTGTTTAGATCTTAAAACAATATTATCACCTATCCTTAGGTGATTACCAAAACAAGTACACAAATCTCAATTCCATTTGAAATCAATCATCTATCCTTAGATGATTAGTTTTTAGGCTTTACGCCTTTAAAGTTTTCAAATCTCGTCAAAGTTTGAGTCTTAATAATGTGAACACGTGCAATCCGGAAGGGTGGGTGCCTGTACCCTGAGTTTTCGGTCTAAGGTTAGAGTGTTCGTACAAATCCACATAATCGGACCAGTCACTCTTACATGGGAACTCTTGGGGTGAGTGTCCACTTATAGGCTAAAGCATGTCTTCATTATGCATTATGTAGACCTATTTACTTTGATTAGTCACTGTGTTGTTTGTTTGTTTTAAGTAATGAACAAATGACCACCTTCCTTCGTTTTGTTGATGTTTTCAATACTCCTTTTGATTGTTCTATGACAATCTCACACATTTCCTTGTGTTCCTTTTCTTTTAGATGCCTCCTCGACGTGATCAAACTCAAAACGCCGCTATGGCAGCCTTGATCACTCAGCAAATCGCTGCTGTACTCCCGAACCTAGTTACCCAGTTAAACCAAGCAAACAACAACGCACCTGTTCCGTGCAACTTTAAGACATTCAACTCTGCTAAACCTTTGAAGTTTTCTGGGACTCAAGGAGCAACCGCGCTCCTGCAATGGTTTGAAAGTTTGGAGAGCACATTCAGACATGTGCAATGTCCGAATGAGCGTAAGGTTGAGTTTGCATCCAGTGTGTTTGAGAAGCGTGCTCTTACATGGTGGAACGTGGTGATGCGTGATAGGGGTGCCGATGTGGCACTAGCTCAAACTTGGGAGGAGCTTCGATCTCTAATGATGAAGGAGTTCTGTCCTCGTCATGAGCTTAGAGCGTTGGAAAGAGAATTCGACGATTTGAAGCAAGAAAGTGGCGAACATCGAGCCTATACTGATCGTTATGAGGAGCTGAGCCTATTATGTCCTGCTATGGTTACGCCTGTGGAGAAGGCGATTGAAAAGTACATTGATGGTCTTCCTGACTTAGTTCAGGATATCATTACTGGCAGCAACCCTACTATCGTCAGACAGGCCATTGAATTGTCTGCTACCCTGACTGAATCCTAGATCAGGAAAGGTAAGCTTTTTCGAAAGGGCGACCCAAAACCATCTGACATGTCTGCACAAGAAGAACCAAAGGATTGGCAGGCCGAGACATCCAAGAAGAAGAAGCGCAAGGCTTCACAAAACTGCGCAATAACTGCTCAGAACAATTAGGTTGCACCAAATCAGCCAGCATAACCTCGTACAAAGAAAAACTATGTTGGTACTGCACCTTTGTGCAACAAATGCAACCGTCATCATCTGGAGCAAGTACAGTGTCACAAATGTACCCACTATGGGCGATTGGGACATTTGGTCAATACCTGCCGTTATGCTAACCAAGCTGCTGCAAATCCTGCTGTTGCTCAAGCACAGTTCCCACCTGGGTCGTGTTATAACTGTGGTAACCTTACTCACTACCGAAACAATTGCCCAAGACTTGTTAATGCAAATCCAGCGCGTGGACGAGTGTTCAACATAAACGAGGCAAATGTAAACGACAATGCAGCAGTGAACAATTAGTCTTTGGTATTTCTGTGTTTGTTATCCTTTGACGTTTGGAACAAATCAGCTGTTATATATAAATAAAATTTGTTGTTTCAATTATATCTTACGAAACTGTTACGTTTGTGTGTACAACCCTACGATGCCGACACCAATGAACCATGTTCCTTACAAAACAAACTACTCGTGTGATTCTTTCATTTTATGATCACTCGCGGTCTCCCCAAAAATCCTAAGTACTCGTTTCTTTTAAGAAACAAAGTACAAGGTACAAGTTGCAAATTCTTAAACAGATACCTGAAATACCATTTCAAATCTTTGATTTGATATCTAAAGGTACTTTCATGAGTCCTTAAGTGGATTCATTGCGTGCTCTAATTCTAATGTTACGATACGACCAAGACAAAGCCAAATCCTTATAAGATCTTCCTATCTTCATAGTTAGATTCTTGGGGATGTTTTGAGTACCAATCCATGGCCTCGATCGGATTTCTGGCGTACTTTAAATGCATTAATTCAAGTTAATGAACGAGCTAATAACTAAGTTAACAACTATGCGATTATGTGATTATGTGTTTATGTGTGATTCTAAAGCTCGCTATCTAAGTCCTAGTAGAATCTTCCGTATTTTCATATGTTGGATTCTCAGAAGGATACTCAAAGTACTATCTTAAATTCCTTAAGGGCTTTTCTATGCAAATAGTAAGAACCTTGTATTCCAAAGTACTATTTCAAAACGATTATTCGATTCAATAAAAAGACCCATTAGTGGTCTATTTAAAGGGATTGTACGACGGTCTAGTTAAGAAGATCATGTGTTGATCCGGTTAAGAAGATCGTTCATTGATCTAGTTAAAAAGATCCTTTGGTGGTCTAGTAAAGTCACATTATGTTTATTAAATTGATTTTTCCCCTACGCATTATGAAATGAACTGTGCGGACTGTGCAAGGAATTACGTAATTATGGATGCATACATAATTATGGAATTCAGTGCACAGAAACCACAGCAAGTTTTATTATGTGTTAAGACCTATAGTGATGAGAATAACGAAACGGGAACAACGTAGAAAGGAACATGGTGGATACGCCGCTGGTACTTCCTATATATAAGTGTTCTTTATTACATTGCGAACATAGTGTTATTTAAGTTACTAGAAGTCTTGGACCTTGACCAATGTTATTTTATCTTACACTCTCCGACTCTGCTTTCAAGCACACACAAGTTTCCCATAATAGTCTTCATAGGAAACATTCTCCTATCCATTGTTCAAAGCTCCATGCTTTTGTTACAACGACGACATCACTTTGACAGTTGAAAAATTCGCTAAGAATCCAAACGTGGCCCGGAGTTTTACGTAGGGTTCGAGGGATTCATTCGAAAGCGAAACTATCACAGATGTCTTCAAAAGTTTCCTCTAAAATTAAATTTCGGGACGAAATTTCCTAAAGTAGGGGAGATTGTGACACCTGTGTCACTTCAACCATCAAAAAAATACCAAACCAATGAAATATTGTATTTCATACTTGGGATTTCTATAAATATATGTATCGTTTGCACATATCAATTCTTGTTTGATTTCGAGCTTTAAATCGCTTTCTGGAAGGTTATACGCGATCTAATGCGTAAATATAACCAATTTAACGCGACGTACACTCCGGAACTGTGACATAAGCCAAACATACCCTAAATACCCTTTACATAACTTAGAAATAAGTTTCGAAGGATTCGGTATGGCAAAGACATGTTTATCCGAACTTTAGAACTATTTACGACAAAACTGCGAAACGAACGTTGGTGACCACCCGGATAATATTTAAATCCTGAAAATATTCTGTTATGATTAAAATTTCATTTTTAATCATATTCGTGTTGAAAAATAAATTAAAGCGCTTAAAAACGTTCTTTTTCAAGTTTAAGCGCGTACCGCGTGTTACTGCGTAACACAGTGCTTCTACTGCAAAACGCAGACAACGCAGCAAGTCTCGGCAACTGAAATTTATTTTAGTAATATTTTGGTGAGTTTATTTTTATAGAATAATAAAAATAATTTAGAACGCCATAAACCGAGATTTAAACGCTAGATAAAATACCCGGTACCCAGTTAAATACCTGTTTCTATCTAAATAACCAACCAAAACTTACACTTTACCCCCCCCCCCATATAGTGGACGGTCATGGGGGGGCCCACTATTGATTTTATGAAATCTTGCTAAATCCTTCAAATCTTGCCAATATATATTTAGATGTTATGTGATATTTCTTGGATTCTATGAGATTTATAAAGATCTTGGAAGATATGGCATGCTTATAAATATCACCACTTCACAATACATCACCACACCACTCCATTCCTCGCTCTCTCCCAACCGTAACCACCATCACCACTCCCATCTTCAACCCTTCAACTTTGTTCTTCAAGATCCATCTCCATTTCAAGCTAAATTCAAGTTGGTGTGAAGATCCAAAGGTGTTTCCAAGGTGTTTTCAAGTGATTTCAAGCTCCATATCATCAAAAGCTCATCCAACGACTTACTTGAATCTTAAAGGTATAACATTTACGTTTAAATCATACTCTTGATTCTTGGTTGTTCTTGATGATTTGAAGTTTCTCTTGAATCTTGGAATTTTCACAAACTTGAAATCTAAAAAGAAATGGGTCTTGATATAAAATAAAAATGGTGATATATATGGGTGTATGAGTTTTGAGTTTCATTTCTTGATAAACACTTGATTAGGATATTTGCTTGCATGTTTTAGTAACATTTAAGCGATTAACAGCATGCTGGGTAACGAAGTTGGCTGTAAACGGACCGTTATAAATCGAAAAATCGATTTTCTGAAGTCTAAATTATATATTTTCGAAAAACGAATCAAATGGTATTGGAATCATATTTTTTCGAGGTTGTTTACTATTTTTAAAGGTCCGTTTTGTACAGCAGAAAAAACTGCGTTTTTACTACAGAAAATGTGTGTTATTTTTTTCGTCATAACTTGAAATCTGTGTAGAATTAGCTCATGAAATTTTTACTGTAGATGACCACTGATGTCGTTGTACTTCTCGCACTGGAATTTCATCAATCGGACTTACGATGAATTTTAAATGAATTATTCCGTGGACTGCAGTCAGAAAGTGATGAATCTGACTGGTGCACTTCGGAATGTAGCTAATAACCCCCTTTAGTGTAGCTCTTCGATTTTCCTTGAAATTTCAGAGCTTGCTAATTACATATCTACCACTGGGGTTATATTCATTCATATGCAATTGATCGTTCTGATCAATCACTTCCTTATGTGCACCGCACCATCTTCTAGGAGGTTGTCAAGTGTTCTCGCGTTCGTAGTTGGTGTTTTGCGTATCTTTACATCCGCAGCCATTCTGTACAATAAAAACATCCATAGTAAGAAACCCAGATTTCAACAAAACCCACAAGAATCAAACAAAACCTCTGTTTTGATACCCGAGACAAAAACCCACAAGAATCAAACAAGATTTTCACAAAAACATCACAAATAAACCTTCTTTTTTGATACTACTACGATAGCATAGAACAAAAACAAAACAAGCAAACATTAAACAAAGTAGGTAATAGAAACCTTCCAAAAACAAACAATATTTTCACAAAAATTTCACAAACAAACCTTCTGTTTTGATACTACTACGATAGCATAGAACAAAAACAAAACAAGCAAACATTAAACAAAGTAGGTAACAGAAATCTTCCAAGAACAAACAATATTTTCACAAAAACATCACAAACAAACCTTCTGTTTTGATACTACTACGATAGCATAGAACAAAAACAAAACAAGCAAACATTAAACAGAGTAGTTTCAGCAACCCATTTTGACCAGAGTGACCCATTTAGCTAACAAAAAAAATACCCAAATCAACCCATTTATTGAGACGTTTTCTTGAATGTTAACCAATTAATAAGTTTATTCATTGATAAAGATTTGGTTATCAAAAACTGAAACCAAAGCAGAACAAAGAACTGATTATCAAACAACTCTAATCATCATCATATTATTGTACTGTCAGTACTCCAACAAACAAATTGGTGAACTATACATATGCAGAACAAAGAACTGATTATCAAAATTGTGTTCTATTCTATCACAGAGAAGAAGAAGAAGAAGAAGAAGAAGAAAAGTGTACCAAGAAGAAGATGAAGAAATCGTTTGATGGTTGGGTTGATTGGCATCCAATATCTACATGCGGATTACATTCAATCACGATTCTTGAAAATATTTTCACAAAAACATCACAAACGATTCTTGAAGATGATGATCCAAATATCACAAATATTTTCAAAAAAATATGAAGATCATGAAGATGAAGATGAAGAGATACAGATAAGATGATGATCCAAACAATATTTTCACAAAAACATCACAAATATCAAAAACATATACAGATAAGATGATGATCCAAACCTCTGTTTTGAAGATGAAGATGAATGAAGATGATGAAGATGAAGATGCTGAAGATGATGATGATGATCGGTGTTGGGAGTTGGGAAAAGAGATTTCGAGATCTTTTTGAGAAGTGTGATGGATCTGATCATTCATATGTGATATTATGAGTAGATATGAGTAGATTTTAAGGGTTAAGGATATTATGAGTAGATATTAAGGGTTAAGGATATAATCTATTTTTTAGTATTTGATTTCGATGGTTATTAAACTTACCCGTGTGTTCGTTATGCTTCTCTTGTATTGAACTAGTATATTGGCAACAAATAATGTTTCTTGTGTTAGTTATGCTTCTCTTATTTCTATAGTTAATCAGTCGAAAAGTTTAATGTATACTTAACTAAAATGCGAATGTTAATTCATCAAATATTTGTTCATATGATAGTTTACATATTTACATAGACAAAAACTTTTATCATTATAGTTATTATAATACTAACACATATTGTCTTTAACATTACTTTATAAAGATACAGAACTAAAGACCAAAATTTAAATGATATATTATAATCCGTTTTTTAGTATTTGATTTCGATCATTATTAAACCTACCCGTATGGTTACATGGGTCCTACAACTAGTTAACAATTAGAACAGTTAATTGATTTGTTGGTTTACCCCGGACCATGCAAAGAAAGCCAAGTGAAATGCATTTTGCACAAGAAAAAAAAACTTATTACGAGTACAAGACTATAAAAGATCATAATTTGACAAAATAAAAGGAACTAAAAAAACATTAAAGTTGTGTGTCTGAACCCATTTGCGTATTAGTGGGTGCATTTGAGTTATATTTTTTTAAACGGGTCAAATTGGTCAACCTTACCCGGCCCGTTTTAACCCACTTCTCCAAAAAACATGAACCCAAGAGAGGATAGAGTGAATAAGATAAGAGCATGAGGTGAGGGCGGTTAAACAAGAAAAGGTCGTTGGCAGGATGAACCAACGGTATACCCTTGACCAGTGCACCTCTTTCTTGAATCCTCAAGACCATTTTGGTTTATGATCATTTGTAGTTTTGTCCCAACTAATAACCATCTTACAAGCCATATTAATTCAATCTAAGTTGGCTACTAAACAATAACAACTCCTCAAATATTTAAACAACAGTTACAATATAAACAGTATCCAACTTTTCATACACATAACTAACCATCTTGAGCATTGGTGTAGTTAACATAACCATGACCAAGTGAGCATCGAGTGTACATATCCCTACAAACTCAAACAGAAACACCATAATGTTTACAATAATGCCATAATTCACATAATTAAACCTCAACAAGAATTAGTCACTAGAAATTTTTTTTAAACAGTCACAGTTCTACGTTTTTCAAATATTCAATGACATCAATTTCTAGTCAAATACATTAGGGATGAGCATTTGGTACCGGGGATATTCAGTACCGGTACCTACTTTCCCCGTTTTTCGTTACCAGTATTTGGTATTTACGGGTAAAACACCCGTAAATACCGGTACCGTACAGCCGGGTACCTGTATCGAACCAGTATATTCGGTACTGGAACCCACTTTTCCTGTTTTTCGGTACCGGTATCGGTTCGGTACCGAGCGGGTACCGTGCCCATCCTTGAAATAAACCATAAAAACAAAAAAGAAATGGTTAAACCTGTTTTACATAAAATAAATATATATAATTATTAAAAACAAAATCAAAAAGTTCTTTCAATTCAAAATCATCTCCAGTACAAAACTAAATCAAAATCTCAAATAAGTAGGAATAATTAAATAGGGTCAGGATTTAGGAAAAACGGTGAAAAGTGTGAGAACAGAGAAAACGGTTTTGGATCATCAGATCAAAACAATCTATGGACTAGATTGCCCGGTGGCGTTTTCATAAATAACATCAATTTTATTATGTGGACGCGCCTCATTAAGGGTAAAAGGGTCTTTTGACTTCTCTACACAAAACGTCAAACTCATGAATAAAACACCATTAAATTCCCGTCTTAAAATACAAAGCACACATCATCCCTAATCTAAATGCCATTAAATATAAAATGCCAAACTTTGTTTTTAAACGATAAAGCTGAACAAAAAGTAACTGAAACGACAGAACTTAATTAATAGCATTTATTATAATAAAATTCCGCCTAAAACATGCGCCAATAACATTATATATACAACATCTCAGATCTTCCATTAAACACACCAAACCTAAAACGCCATATTTTACTATATACCATTTATCTTAGAAACACCAAAAAAGCCAAACATCAAAGATTGCAATAGATGTTTCTTTGAGATACACTATTTTCTCAGTAAACCTTCACTCAATGTGGTGGGCAAAATCCTTATGTAGGGATATTGTCCATCTCATTGAGCAAAATCTTATTGAGTCCATCCTCAATATAAACGCCAAAACATACAAAAACTACAAAATTGCAAAATGTCATTTCTTGGAGATTCTGTTTTATTCTCAATAAAGTTTTGCTGAATGGGGTTGAGAACATTGTTAGAGATCTTTTATTAACTGAGAATTAATAATGTTGTCCATCTCGTTCAGCAAAACATTATTGAGTTTAGCATGACCAAAATTATAGGTTTAAGGTAGTTTTATTTAGTGGCGTTGTTATTTTTTTCAACGTTTGATTTGCTTGTTCGTTCTTATATTGTTTGTTATGTAACTTTGAAGTAACATGTTATGAACAATAAGTAGAAAAAAAGATGAAAAAAAATGCTATATAAGAGATATAAAACGTCAAATTCCAATCTGTGTGTGTGTGCTGTAACAATGAAAAATACAAAAATGCCAAACTACTCTTCCCTTCCTCTCCAAGACCTTGTCGACTTTCTTTTAATTACGGCCTGTTTACATGTCGATGCGTAGTGTCCGTAGCCTTTGCAATTCTGACACTGTCTTTCTTTGGCCCCAGGTTTCGACTTTGATTTCGTTTTCTCGATTGCTATCTCCTGTTTCGATTTCAGACGCTTCTGAGATCCAGAACCTTTGGACTTATACCCAATAGGAACTCTTATCGGGTTCTTTTCGCTCTTATATTGACCGGTTATCTCCGCAAATCTATCCCTAGTACTAGCAGGAGGAGCAACAATCAGCATAACTTGAACCTTCTTCATATAAGATTGAACATGATCCTTGTATAAGGATAGCTCCTCTTTATTATACTAGATAAACGGTTCAAAGTATACTCCATTGAAAAAATAATCTCTCGCATCATACTTTGCATGTCAAGATCAAGCTCGGTCATATATTCACGACTAATTTAGCATTCGGTAGAGCAGGTTGGGGAAGCCTCTTTACGCCATCTATTCAAAATGTATTATTTTGGAAATTCCCTAATGTCCAAACTTCTCAAAATATAGAATATATGTCTACAAAGCAAACGAAACTGCTCAAAATGCCTGCATGAGCAATTGTATGTGCAATCTGACTTATGGTACATTACCTGAAAAAACGCCAAAAACAATATCTCTATAACGCCATGCAGAGAATGTTTGTATAAAAAATAATTAAAAAAACACAACTGGATAAAAAAACAAATTAAATGTTATAATAGAATATGATAAACGTCATATACAGAAAACGCCATATAAAAACAAAAACGCCATTGTTTACCTCAAATAAGGTTGTACAAACACAACTGGATAAAAAAACAAATTAAAGGTTATAATAGAATATGATAAACGTCATATAAAAATAAAAACGCCATTGTTAACCTCAAATAAGGTTGTACAAGGCTACTGGAAATCATTTATGTAAAACTTAACAAACCCATCAGGCTGATCTTCATGACGTTGATTTAAGCAATCCGCAATCCCGATTAGCTCAGCTTGAACGTCATAAAAAATATTTTTTTGTGTATATGTGAGCAGCTTGGCCCTCCAACACTTGGTAATTACTCTTCAACTGGGGGCGTTTGTATCGAGATTCATGATCATTTTTCGAGTGCGTATGACGCTGTGCTTATATTGCAGTTTCGTAATGAGTCATGAACTCAACCATAGTAGCTTTTGAATTGCACACTTGACCAAAAAAAATGATTCTCACTCTCCGACCTCAATGTCGTTCGCATAAGGCCCGGAAGCTCTTCCATTCTATAGTATGCAGGGATCCAAGATTCCCTGAGTGAAAAAATATAAGATAGCCAGTCATTATCTGCTAAATTGAAATCTCCGATAACCACTTCCCATTCTGATTCAAACTCTTCGGGTGTAAGAATATCCATCCACACAACACCACAACTACGTTATTTGAAATTGGTGGAATTGCATAGCCTAACACCAACCTATGTATAACACGAAAAAGCCATGCAAAGAAACATATATATTACACACATACAAACTTACATGAAAAACAGTAACAAGGTTACAAGACGCCATATATCAAAAATGCCAAACAAAAAAATAATATAATCAACCTTCAAAGAAAGTTTATGCATCACATGCCACATGCATAACCGATGCCTCGTGTCAACAAATACAACAGAAATAGCCTTCTTCATTGCTGGATCTTGGTCGGTGACAACAACTTTTGGTTGACAACCAACAACTTTTAGGAAAACTCTCAACAACCAAATATAGCTATCAGCAGTTTCTGACACCAATAATGCAACACCAAATGTAACATTATAGTGGTAATTGTCTATATTGGTGAACGGAATAAACACCATAGCATATCTGCATATGAAAACGCCATGAGAAATGAAACGATAATAAAAAACGCCATTGCATGTAAACTCATAAACGCCAATGCATGTAACCAGTGAAAACGCCAAAAGAACAGGAAAGGTTGAATTATAAAATATTACTTGTTGGAACGATACGTGGCGTCAAACGAAATCACATCACCAAACACGTGGTAGTTACATTTGGCTTGACCATCACACCAAAAAAATGTCACACACCAACCGATGGCGGAATCATCGAGATGTGGCACTAAGCGAATCAGATTGCTCAAGAGAATCCATAACGACTAATTTTGTGAAAATATGTAACAAGTCCAATATCCCATACATTAAAATAATCCATCAACCTGTCACATACATTAAAATAAAGTCAATACAATAATGTAAAAGTGAGTACACAAGTTTAGCATAAGTATAATAGTAAAGCATTTACACATAACCAACATGTAACACGCAGAGAGGCGAATCAAGTAAGCTATCAACAATGATACGAGCTAACCAACATGACTACGAGGTGGAGTATGCGCGATACGTGTTCACCGAAGTGAGCACGTAAAGTAAAGTAAGTATGTGATCCTTAACAACCCCTGAATAAACAGGTGCTTAGTCCAAACTATATTACTATCGTTGCTAAGGGTGGTAAGTCAAGTCATCACTATGTAAACATAGCATACAAACATTCAACGATTCACGTATAACATGCGAGAGCGGTTAGCGTTTAAAAGAGTTTAAGCATTGTGTGCGATGTGTTTTAATAGAGAACGTATGTAACACCCAAAGGTGCGTTAAGCGAAAAAAGGGTTCGAGTATACTCACAGTGCGTGTTTAATAGTAAACACGGTCTGGAATGGAGTGGAAAGAGCGCCAGATCAGCCTACGTACGGGGACAGAAGTGCAACAGTCTTGCAAAGTGCTAAAACGGTCGAGTTGAAGTGTCGAGTGGGAAACAGACTCATGGTACGAAGGGAGTGCCTTCGTACGAAGGTGGTGTCTTCGTACGTGTTGCTTGCTTCCGTGTCCAAAATTGAGTGTTTTTCGCGTCTTGCTTCAGGAAATCGAGTGTTCATCCCTCTAGCCTTAAGCTACCGACTAAACTTAGAGCCGGAGAGGTCTTTTAAGCGTTGAGTCACATGCGGAAAACTGGATTGGTGTGTACAAAGGGTGCCTTCGTACGAAGCCGGCGCTTCGTACAAGCCAGTCTGGCTTCGCACAAGTGGCTGTTCAGCATCTTTCAGCGTTTGGAACGGGGTTTTCCCCTAAAACAGATGTGTTTTCGAGTCCTTTTCATGACAGTTTCCACACCACTTCGTCACACTATTCAGTGAATGAAATACATGTCGATTTTGGTCTGTTTTAGTATAAAAATCGAGTCAAAAATGGTTTTTCTATGGATTAAACACTTGGTGAGTGCGAGATATTCAAATTTACATCTTAGGAAGCCATATCTAAGCTCAACCGACTCAGTTAGGTGTAAATCCGTGGTAAAATCAGAAGTTTTGATGAAAAAGATGAAGGTTTTTTGTAAAAAGAGAGAAGTTTAGATGAAATCGGAGATAAACTCGTGTAAAATCATTGTGGAAATTGTTGTGTTTTGTGTAAAAATAGGTGGTTCTTACCTGTAAATCGAGAGTAGCAGGTTTGGGAGAGTGAAAGGAGAGGCTTAGGTATTTATAGTGCGAGCTGGAAGCTCTGTACGAAGTGGTTGGCTTCATACAAAGCTGGTGGCTTCGTACGAAGTGACCAGTTTCATGTGAGAAACTCCCGTTTCACGTGTCAGATGCTCGTTTGATGCGTTTTGTTGCGTTAGTTAGTTCGAGTAATTATAGTATTTTAGTGAGGTGTTAAGAGTTGCATTGCGTCGCATTTTAGTGTGATAGATCGAGTCGAGTGAGTGAGTGTTTGAGCGTTTTGAGCGAATATCAAACACATATAACATATTTAACATCTAAACACACAAATAACAAATGATATAAGTAAATCCGTGTTTTGGGTTCGTGTTGAGTTTGTGTTGCGATGTGCGTTTAAGAACAAGCGTATAAATAAGTGATACAGAATGCTTTTAAAAGGTAGCTAACCCATTGTAATCATCGAATCTCAGAGTACAAGCGTTTACGAATGAAATAACGATAAAAATAGGAATAACCGAAAGGTCGGGTTGTTACAGTCTCCCCTACTTTAGGGAATTTCATATCGAAATTAAGTAGTAGACGTAACAAAGAGATGTGGATATTTAGCTTTCATATCACTATCGAGTTCCCAAGTGAACTCGGTGACGCGGTTTCCTTCCCATCTAACCTTCACTATGGGAATGCGACTACGTCGAAGTTTCTTTGTCTCTTGATCCATGATTTCTACTGGCTTTTCCACGAAATGCAACGTCTCATTTATTTACAAGTCTTCAAAGGGTACATGAAGATTTTCTTCAGCTAGACACTTCTTGAGTTTTGAGACGTGGAAAGTCGGCTGAACGTTGTTGAGTTCATCTGGTAATTCAAGTCAGTAGGCCACTTTACCAATTCTTTCCAGAATCTTAAAGCGGCCCACATAACGTGGCGCAAGTTTGACTTTCTTGCCGAATCGGATCACCCCTTTCCAAAGTGAAACCTTTAAGAGGACGTGATCTCCAACTTCGAACTCTAGGGGCTTGCGGCGTTTATCGGTGTAGCTCTTTTGACGACTTCGAGCTTTCAGGATATTGCCTCTTATTTGGAGAATTTTATCTATCGTTTCTTGTATTAACTCGGGACCGGTGATCTGTGCGTCTCTGATCTCATGCCAAACAGTAGGCGATTGACATTTTCTACTTTATAGTGCCTCAAAGGGTGTCATTTGTATACTAGCGTGATAACTATTATTGTACAAAAATTCCACTAAGGGTAAATGCGAATCCCAATTACCACCAAAATCTATAACGCACGAACGAAGTATGTTTTCAAGGGTGCGCATCGTGCGCTCAGTCTGAGCATCGGTCTTAGGATGAAATGCGGTACTGAAGTTGAGAGTCGTACCGAGAGTGGATTAGAATGTCTCCTAGAGACGTGAGGTAAAACGACCATCGCGTTCAGAGATGATGTCACGAGGCGTCCGGTGTCTCTACAATTGACTTCGTCGGTATAGATTCGAGCTAATCGTTCAACCTTAAAGTCTTCTCGTATTGAAATGAAATGAGCAGATAGCCGAAATGCTATCGTGACCAGAAGGCATTCGGTGAAGTTTTGTAATAAAATCCATGGCTATGCTTTCCCATTTCCACATCTGGATTTCGGGTTGTTCGAGTATACCAGAGGGTCGTTGATGTTCAGCCTTAAGCTTCGAACAAGTTAGGCATTTCGAAACATAGAGAGCAATATCCTTTTTCATGCCCGGCCACCAATACCTAGAACGGAGGTTATTGCGACTAGGAATCCAAATACGAGCGAGGTAGTGAAAGATATCGTTCGATTTATTCACTAACTGAGTTTTGGCACCACACTTCTTCATTTCCTCCTTCAAGGTATTCTCAATGAAGCATGCATGTTGCGCATCATGAATTAGGTCTTCGAGGTCGTTCTGGGCTTGAACATTATGAATACTATGCACATAGCTTCGTCGGCTAAGAGCATCGGCTACGACGTTTGCCTTGCCGTAATGGTAGCGTATTTCACAATCATAGTCGTTGAGAAGTTCCACCCATCTGCGTCGGCGCATGTTCAGTTCTTTCTGGTTCAAGATATGTTGTAAGCTCTTATGGTAGGTGAAGACCGTACACTTTGTACCGTAAAGGTAGTGTTGCCATATCTTTAACGCAAAATCAATTGCACCGAGCTCGATATCGAGATCGAGATCGAGATCGTGGGTAGTGTAATTCTTCTCGTGGACCTTGAGTTGTCGAGATGCATACGCGATAACCTTATCTCATTGCATAAGAACACAACCGAGACCTAGGTTAGAGGCATAGCAATAAACAACGAAATCATCGTTTCCGTCAGGAAGTGCGAGTACAGGAGCGTTGCAAAGCATACGCTTAAGAGTTTGAAAGGCGTCCCTTTGTTCAGAACCCCAAACAAAAGGTTTGTCCTTATGAGTTAAAGCCGTAAGAGGTACGACAATTTTAAAAAAATCGGCAATGAATCGACGGTAATAACCCGCCAATCCGAGAAACGAACGGATTTCGGATGGATTCTTCGGCGTCATCCAACTCTTTAGAGTTTCTATCTGCGCGGGATTGACGTGAATTCCTTGACTGTTAACGATGTGACCGAGGAATTGAACTTCCTTGAGCCAAAATTCACACTTGGAGAACTTAGCGTAGAGGCGATTTCCTTGAAGAAGTTCGAGAACTAAACGAAGATGTCGCGCGTGTTCGGCTCTCGAATTTGAGTAGATAAGAATATCATCAATAAACACAATGACAAAAAGATCCAAAAAGGATCTGCACATACGATTCTTCAAATCCATGAAGACCGCGGGTGCGTTAGTGAGACCAAAAGGCATGACAACGAATTCATAATGGCCATAACGAGTACAAAAAGCGGTTTTTGGGATGTCTTGTTCTTGCACACGTAACTGGTGATAGCTAGAACGTAAATAAACCTTGGGGTTGATCAAATAAATCGTTGATTCGGGGTAGCGGGTAGCTGTTCTTGATAGTAAGCTTGTTAAGTTCCCTTTAATTGATGCACATTCAGAACGATCCATCCTTCTTTTTCACAAAAAGAACATATGCGCCCCATGGTGATGTGCTAAGGCGTATAAAGCCTTTATCAAGAAATTCTTGAAGTTGGCTAGATAGCTCACTTATTTCGGATAGTGCAACCTGACATGGAGCTTTTGCAACAGCTGTAGCTACAGGAATAAGATTAATTCGAAAATCAATATCGCGAGTAGGGGGTAAGCTAGGTAAATTATTTGGAAAAACTTAAGGAAAATCACATACAACAGGGACGTCTTTCACGGTTTTCTTCTCGTTCCCCGGTACAACGATATGGGCCAGGAAAGCGATGTATTCCTTTCGTAAGTACTTACTCACTTGATTAGACGACATAAGCTTCAATTCTTTCGAGAGTACATCACCGTAAACATGTAATTGTTCACCTTTTGGAAGAGAGAAACGAATCATCTTTTCAAAACAAACAACTTCGGCACGATTCTCACGAAGAAAATCCATGCCTACTATGATGTCAAAACTACCTAGTTGCATAGGTATGAGATTGATCAGGAAGATGTGATTGTTGAGTTCAAGAGTACAACCACGTAGAATGGAACTAACAGTAACGGTTCTTCCGGTGGCGACTTCTACGACGAATATCGTTGGGAGTTTAGCACGCTCACATTTTAAAAGCCTTTCGAATTCAAACGATACAAAACAGTTATCGGCTCCAGTATCAAATAAGCATGAAACACAAATACCGTTGACAAGAAACGTACCATTGACAACGTTGTTGTAATTCTGGGCCTGGCGAAGGTTGATGTTGAAAGTCCTTCCACATGCACAGCTTGTGGTTGTTGTTGCTGTTGTTGCTGCTGTGGTTGTTGTTGCTGTGGTTGCTGCTGTTGATGTTGTGGCTCTTGTTTCACAACATGTTGTGGGCAGACATTGGCGAAATGGTTGGGATCGCCACAAGTGTAACAAGCACGTGCCTGAACAACTGGTGCTGGAAGTGCTAGGTTGACCTGAGGAGTACGAGGTTGAGCTGGCAGTGCTGGGAGAGCTTGAGGAGCTTGCTGATGAGGGCCTATGCGGTAGTGAGCTGTGAAGTGCCCATAGATGTTGCATTTGACACAGAAACGACAATTAGCCTCAACTGGATGATGATAGGTGCAAGTAGGGCACAGTGGATGGTTCCCAGTATATGTACGCTTAGCGGGAGGTGCGTTGGGAGTAGCAATCTGGTCGGGCTGGGAGTTGAGCGAAGCTGCGATAGTCACACAATTCTTGCTGGAGTTTCTTCGCTTATGACTTTGACGTTTAGACTTGGGGGCTTGAGATGGTGCGGTATCGGTGCTTAGTGTTGAAGTAGCTTGGTTGACACTCTTGGTCAGGCCCTTGAAATTTCCAGCCAAGACTCGCTTGTCATTGATTTCTGCGGCGAGTTGATAGGTTTCCTCAATTGTTGTCGGCCTTGCTGCTTGAACAAAGTCCGCGACATAGTCGGGAAGAGCACGGATGTACTTCTTGATGGCTTTCTCAAGAGTGTCCACTTGACTCAGACAGATGATGCTTAATTGCTTGAATCAGGCGGTGAGACCAGCGTTATCACCTACAACTTGTTTGATGTTCCAGAAGTCGTTTTCCAGCTTCTGGACTTCGTGGGGAGGGCATAATTCCTTCATCATGAGCTCTTTTAGCTCCTCCCAAGTGAGACCATAAGCTGCATCGTTTCTGCGCCTGTTGCGCTCGGCGGTCCACCAGTCAAGTGCCCTTGACTGAAATACACCAGTGGCGTTGACAGTGCAGAGATTCTTGGGACATCTGCTTTGTCGGAGAGTGACTTCGTTCGAATTAAACCATTGAAACATCTTACTGGGTCCATCTTCACCAGTAAAGGTCATAGGACCGCAGGCTTTGAACTGCTTGAAGCTGAGCGGAGTTTTCGGCGGTTCATTCTTGGAATCAACTGAAGAGGTGTTGCTGTGGCCTGAATTTCACAGATGATTTGAGGGATTACTTTGGCCATTTCCTTGGCCATGAGAGATGCGATGCATATATCAGCATTGTTTCGCTGAATAGTTCAGCGAGTGTGAGATCCCATTGAGGCCATTAGCGAGTGTGAGTTCCTTTGAAGATGGCATATGAGGAATTAGACGAGATTCGATTATATTGGGTTTTGTTTAAAATTTTTGCGTTTTACACCATATTATTATTATTATTATTATTATTATTATTATTATTATTATTATTATTATTATTATTATTATTATTCCCATAAGGCAAAGCATCGCGTAATCACATAAGCACATAATCACATAAGCACATAATCACGTATTTGCACGTATACACATAAGCACGTATTAGCACATAATTCACATAATTCAGGTAAGCACATATTTTGCACGTATTCACCTTCTCTAACTTGCGTGTAGCGCGTACTAGATAAGTGTAGATAAGCGTACATAAGCGAGTATCATAGCGTATAGAACTTCTTAGTTTGTTCGTGATTAGTTAGCGTTTTAGATTGCGAGAGCTGTGCGAGTTGTGCGTTCTTTTGTAAAGCGAGGAGCGATAAATTGAGAAAAATTGGTGAAACATAAGAATCTCCAAATTTAAAACACATAAACATAATAAACTCCAGTTATGTTTAAAATCGGCAATAGCAGGATTAAAATAGATAGGGTGTCTTGGGTGTTGAGACATTGACTACCCAAAGTGGTTCAACTATTCTCAACAAGTTCGGGCACACGCTTTGGCCTAATAGACTCATGCTCTCACCGTAATACGGTTAACGGCACCCATCCTTCTAGTTACAATGTGCCCCGAGTCATTGGAATAGTCGAGACTTTGGTGAGATCTTTTAAAAACATATTAGGGAGTGGAACGGGATATTATGATGCGGGTTTCACCCCTAACTTAACAAATTCACTCCTAACTGTGGTAGTTTTTACCACAAGATAGAAATGGAGATTTTCGTCGAGATATGGATATCACTCCTAACTTAACGAAAGGTTCTGGTGCTAGATAGAACACGCGGAGTTAGTGATCTTATCAAGAGTTCTAGGTTTTGACACCTAATCTCGACACAATTGCTCGTTTGTGTTATACGAGTGTCTTCAATCGTGTATATTGTGTTAGCCTTTGGAAAGGTAGTGCGTATTGTGTTAGCCTTAGGAAAGGCATTTCAAGGTTTTCAGCACTGTCTGTTTGTACGAACCCACCAAGAAACTCCCTTCGTACGAAGCAGCAAGCAGGTTCGTACAAAGGTGCATCAGATGGGTTCGTACGAACCGAGCAGGTTTGCACGATATGGTCTGTTTGGTAGTTAGAGTATAGACGAGGTCTGTTTTGCATGATTCGACCTAATTCCCTATAGTTATGGCTCTGATACCAATCTGTCACACCCCAACCGATAGCGGAATCATCTGGATGTGGCACTAAGCGAATCAGATTGCTCAAGAGAATACATAACGACTAATTTAGTGACAATATTTAACAAGTTCAATATCCCATACTATCAAACAAATAATTCAACAAAAGTTATAACAGATTTCAAGCCTCTCAAACAAAACCAATCCGACAACATAGATTTTTTAGGTGAGTTTCTAGCAATCCTATCCGTTTGGAGCAAAACAATCCATCAACCAGTCACATACGTTAAAAAAAGTCAATACAATAATGTAAAGTGAGTACACAAGTTTAGCATAAGTATAATAGTAAAGCGTTTACGCATAACCAGCATGTAACACGTAGAGAGGCGAATCAAGTAAGCTATCAAGAATGATACGAGCTAACCAACATGACTGTGAGGTGGAGTATGCGCGATACATGTTCACCGAAGTGAGAATGTAACGTAAAGTAAAGTGAGTATGTGATCCTTAACAACCCCTGAATAAATAGGTGTTGAGTCCAAACTATAGTTATATTGTTGCTAAGGGTGGTAGGGTAAGTCATCACTGTGTAAACATAGCATACAAACATTCAACGATTCACGTATAACATGCGAGAGCGGTTAGCGTTTAAAAGAGTTTAAACGTTGTGTGCGATGTTTTTTCATAGAGAACGTATGTAGCACCCAAAGGTTCGTTAAGCGAAAAAGGGTTCGAGTATACTCTCAGTGCTTGTTTAACAGTAAACGCAGTCTGGAATGGAGTGGAGAGAACGCCGGATCAGCTTGCGTACGAGGACAGAAGTGCATCAGTCTTCCAAAGTGCTGAAACGGTCGAGTTTAAGTGTCGAGTGGGAAACAGACTCTTGGTACGAAGGGAGTGCCTTCGTGCGAAAGTGGTGTCTTCGTACGTGTTGCTTGCTTCCGTGTCCAAAATCGAGTGTTCTTCGCGTCTTTCTTCGAGAAACCGAGTGTTCATCCCTCCAGCCTTAAGCTACTGACTAAATTTAGAGCCAGAGAGGTCTTTTAGGCGTTGAGTCACATGCGGAAAACTGGATTGGTATGTACGAAGGGTGCCTTCGTACTAAGCCGGCGCTTCGCACAAGCCAGTCTGGCTTCGCACAGTGGCTGTTCAGCGTCTTTCAGTGTTCGGAACGTGTTTTTCCGCCTAAAACGGATGTGTTTTCAAGTCCTTTTTATGACGTTTTCGAAACCACTTCGTCCCACTATTCAGTGAACGAAATACATGTCGGTTTTGCTCCGTTTTAGTGTAAAAATCGAGTCAAAAATGGTTTTTCTATGGATTAAACACTTGGTGAGTGCGAGATATTCAGATTTACATCTTGGGAAGCCAAATCTAAGCCCAACACACTCATTTAGGTGTAAATCCATGGTAAAATCAGAAGCTTTGATGAAAAACATGAAGGTTTTTTGTAAAAAGAGAGAAGTTTAGATGAAATTGGGGATAAACTCGTGGAAAATCGTTGGGGAAATCGTTGTTTTTTGTCTCAAAATAGGTGGTTCTTACCTGGAAATCGAGAGGAGCTGGTTTGGGAGAGTTCTTGAGTGAAATGGAGCAAATGAGGAGTGAAAGGAGAGGCTTAGGTATTTATAATGTGAGATAGAAGCTCTGTACGAAGTAGTTGGATTCGTACGAAGCTGGTGGCTTCGTACGAAGCTTCTGTCTTCATACGAAGTGACCAGTTTCATGTGAGAAAGTCCCATTTCGCGTGTCGGATACTCGTTTGATGCGTTTTGTTGCATTAGTTAGTTCGAGTACTTATAGTATTTTAGCGAGGTATTAAGTGTTGCATTACGTTCCATTTTAGTGTGATAGATCAAGTCGAGCGAGTGAAGTTTTGAGCGTTTTGAGCGATATCAAACAAATATAACATATTTAACATCTAAACACACAAATAACAAATAATATAAGAAAATCCGCGTTTTGAGTTCGTGTTGAGTTTGCGTTGCGATGAGCGTTTAAGTAGCAAGCGTATAAACAAGCGATATAAAATGCGTTTAAACGGTAGCTAACCCATTGTAATCATCGAATCTCAGATTAAGGCATTCACGAATGAAATAACGATAAAAATAGGAACAACCGAAAGGTCGGGTTGTTACAAAAAGTCCCTTCAAACGATTGTCTTCGTCTGTGAAGTAATCGTACGAGAAATTAGACTGGGACTGTTTTTTTCATCCAAATGTCTCACAACCATCTCAACGTCGTATTCCCCTGTAAACAAATTAATTTGCCTCTTGTAGTTATTAAATTCAACTATACTTGCGCCAACGTTTTCAAAAATGCCAAAACAAGTCTTCGTAACATTAAACGCCTTAACTGGACCCAAATTCAACTTAGACATCATGTGTATAACATGCTTTTAGAGCTGAGTGAGGTGTCGTTCAATTGGAAGAAAATGCTTATCAGGACGTTCAACAAGATGATGGTTGTGCTACTCAAAAAACTTATAGATCTTCCACGATCTAGACTCAAAAATTACACATAACAGTGCACCACAATCAGTCCTCTTTGAAAAGTTGGATTGCACTAACTGTTCATTTTGATTGGGGTCCAACGTAACAACCTTCTTGTCATTATATACCCTAGCTCTCGTACACATATAATACTTAATATGTCTTATACCTTTGGCGTTTATCTTCTCAATCCCTTTCCTGACGGAAAAGCCACAAGCCTTGGCATAGGTAACATACATTGAATAACAATCATCAAGGCTTGTGAATATCATTTCCTTTTTTGGCTTTATTTCTTCACTAACGTCAGGAATGATAAATGGTAAACCAGTTTTGGGGCAAAACCTTTCATTCGAGGAAGAGGAATCACCTTCGTCTGAGAAAACACAGTGAGGAACAAATTTCAGAAAAACGCCATTAAAAATATAGAAAATGTCTCCTAATAACATTATCGATGAAAACGCCATTAACTGAATAATAAACAAGACATAATAAACACATAATTTGAAAACGCCATAATACAAACACCATAACTTGATTGATAACACTACAAAAAAAATGCCATTTAGTGGCACACAGTTTTAATGACACTTAACGTTTGTGCCACTAGTATAAGTTTTAATGGCACTTTGTGTATGCCATACTTGTCTAGTACCCATTTTTAGTGGCAGTTATTTTTTATGCCGCTAATTTAAGTCTATAGTGACACTTTGTATATACCACTAAAACTGTAAATAGTTTTAGTGGCACTTTTTATATGCCATTTTTAAAATCTTCCCCCTTTCCTTCCTTGAAACACTAAACTTAAATTTCACCTAAAATTTATTCCCTCCCAATTAGTTAGTTTCCCTCTACTGTTTTCAACACAATTAAACATCTCCCTCCCAAAATCACGTTTCACCAAAACATCACCCCTCAAAATCAGTTTCTAAAATAAATTGTCCTTCTTCTAAACACTGATCCATTTATGTTGCCAGCCTCATTCACGTTGCAACAAGATCTAGGTAATTTTGTCCCTACCTCTTATTTAATTTTAATAATTTTGCTGGTCTACTTTATGTATGTACCTGGTGTAATGGTGTTCCGTAAAAAGAAAACTCACCTATGAAGTGGACTCACCGCCAATCGGACTAATTATGTGTGGACTGAATATGATGTAACAACTAGGGTTTGGGTTTCGGAACTTATTTTGTTAACTAACGTCATGTTCATAATCAAATATTTAATTGGAAAGTAGAGAAGGAAACCCTAGCCGTAGCCTGGGTGGCAAAGTTCGTGACTAGATATATAATTTTAGATAAGAGTTTCAGTCTGTTAGGTGTTGGTGAAGGTTGTTCTCCTGAAAAATGAAGTTTCTGTTTTGCGTTGTTGCAGGTATTGTGACCAATTATCGTGATAAGGAAGTGGCTCAATTGGTCTTTCACACCGTTGGCGGTTATGCTACTGTTGGATTACGTTCCGACTGGCAGGTATTCTGTAGTAAATCTTTAAATCTTATTGATGCGCTTCTTGTTTCCTTTCTAATTGTTGATAAATTTGTGTGAATTTTCTGTTATTCTAATTTAAAAAACTTTTGAATTTGTGATTTAACAAGCCAAATCAAAATGGAAATGCTGGTTAATGTTTATAAAGGTGCATATTATTTGTTTTTATTGTTTTGATGTGCAGCGTAATGTATCTACTCTAGGTTGTTTGTGTTTGATACAAAACAGAACTTGGTGTATCTACTCTAGGTTGTTTGTGTTTGGTACTTGTCTATTTCGAAATAAACATGCTCATTATCTATCGAAATAGGTTTTCGGATTTGTAATATATGTGTATCGAAATAGACATTATTTGTCTATTTGGATCTTTCCTTTTCTATTACAATATCAAGATAAAAACCATGTATTTCGATGGCTTTGTATTTCGTTGACTTGAGTATTTCGATGGCCATTTTAGTTTTACATAAAAGTAAAATTATTCTGCTTGATTATTGAACTTTTCCAGGCTACTCAAAAGAAAATTGTGAAAGCAGATGCATATATAGCAGGTTTGTACATATATATAGCTCAACCCCTACCCCACCCAAAAGTGTGTGTGTATATATATATATATATCCAACAAATATAAGTAATTAACAAAGTCCCATGTGTTAAAATCGGAGGCCCTCATGATTGTGTTTGTTTGTGTAAATTGAATAATCAAATGAATATGAAAACATGTGAAGTGCAGCGGAGATGAAATAATAAACTTTGTAAACGCAATCAAGGAGAAATTTGTTTGATAAACATTTGGTTTTCAAAGAGTCGAAAGATTATAATTCAGAGCAAAAGATTACAATGCAAGTTTACAAACTAAGCTCCCCTCAGCCTGATACCCCATGGTTGGTTGCACAAGATGAAAGGATTGAATTGAGGATAAGAACTCTCTCAAAACGATCAAATGTAACAGTACAGAGTACTGTTCCATTTATAGACAATCCAAACCACTGTGGCATCTCAGCTGGCGTCACCATGATAGCGACGTCTTACAGCCTAACAACCTGTATCTACTGTTCTTATACAAACACTGCTAATCTTAACCACTGACTATACATAAAACAGATGACATACTAAACTACTGCTCTCTCTTTACATCAGTGCTTTCCTCAAGGTTGATCAGTCCTTGATTGGGCAGTGCTTTGTCATCAGTAGATTTCACCAACAGTGCTTAGTTCTCAGCAGTCTTCTGGGCTTCATCAGTAGTTTTGAAGAACATCAGCAGTGGTATCCGGACAGTGGATATAAGACCATCAGATGTTGTAATCACTTTCAAGGGAGAAGACTTAGTGTAAACAGCTGCTTATTTCGAATCCACTGAGTGAACCAGTTTTGGCTTTCATTATCTGTTCCTCTGGTAGGGTTTGATCCCAACAATCTCCCCCTGGAATAAATAATGCCAAAACACTTCATTATTTAGGATCTTTATTCCTCATCAGCAGTTCCCTTGCTTGTCTTTTAAATTCTTCTTCAAATTCTTTGGAACTTGTGTCATCCTCATCCCTGCACAATGAAAGTTCAAGGAGATCCTGCAAATCTTCAACACTAAGGCCTAGTGCTTCTTTCCTTGATATGTACTTCATCTCACCATTGGATCTGACCAGGGTCAATACATGGGTCTTTTGATCAGAGAGCCACTTTAGTACTTTTGAAGCCAATGGGTTTCTTGGGAGAGATTTATTTCCTGATGAGCTTGGTGATTTTGGCCTTGAGAAAAATTGTAAAGCAGTATCCTGAACTTCAGACATTCTTTTGAAAGCTTCTTCTATGACTTCATTTGCTGCAGCTATGTCTTCTGCAACTTCTTTGTCAATTTGCTCTTGTGTCTTTTGTTGATCAAGCTCACTGTCTGAGATATCTGCTGAAATGTTTGGTGATGCAGGTTTGGTTAATACCCTTTTGAAAAGGTTTTGAAGGCTCACTGAACTATCTTCTTTTAGACCCATTTTCTTGATGGCTTCTGTGAAGTACTCAGCTTCCTTTTCTTTTTCTTCTTCACTGGTCAGCAATTTTCCTTTTTCTTGGTTTTTCACAAGGATAGGGTTATCTGCTGATGTGAGCAGTGTTTTAAGAGCATCCAGCTGTTTTTCCATCTTGTTGTAGTCTGGCTTTTTAGAAGTGCCTGAGACTGTTATCCTTCTTTTCCGCAGCCGTTCATAAGCCTCGTCGGTATATTGTTTTGTCCATTTTGCTATGGCTTCAGCAGTATCCACCTTAGCATCTATCAGTTCCTGATTTTTCTTTTTGTATTCAGAAGTAAGATCAGCAATTAGCTTTTTGTACTTATTCCAATTTGGAGTTGTCTTCTTCTTACTTGGATCATTTTTAATCCTTTCAATCCTGTTTGCTTCATGCTTCAAGGCAACCAGTGGCCACTCTTCAAATTGGTTTTCTTCAGCTTGATAGAATTTTTCTTTCATTATATATGCAAGATATTCTTTTCTCATTGCTTTTCGTTGACCTGTCTTTTCTTTGATCAGATCTTGTGCATAGTCTTCCATCAGCTTGACTTTTGTGAGCAAGAGTACCATTCTTTCTGCAATGGCTTCATCACCTTCATCTTTGCATTCAAGCTTAGCTCTAATCCTTGCTTGCCTTGCTTTCATTTCGAGATATTCATCCATGTTTTCTGGGACTATGAAGCCTATGAGAGAAGGAAATCTTCTTTTTGAAGGATCTTCCTCGGTGTAAAATTGTCTCATCTCATTTTTCACAGCATCTAGTTCCAGTGGATATTTAGCGGCAACAGGATCATATTTTTCATCAGTGGCTTGAGTTGTTTCTCTTTTTCTTTTGCGAAGCTTTACGGATGAAGAGGGTTTTGGTTGTGATGTAGGGATGATGAGAGCGGATGATTGACAAACAGTTGTTGAAACAACTGGTGTTTCAACCTCTGTTGTCATTACAACTACTGATGTGTCAGTAGATGTCTTCTGCTTCTGAGCAGGGATTGAAGGTGGTGAAGTTGTTTTTGGTGATGTGGATGGAGACTCATCATCAGGAATGAAAACCCTTCTCCTTTTTATTGTAGGAGAGGCTGATGATGTCTTGGGTGGATTAGTGGTTTGAGTGATGGAAAGTGTCTGACTAACAGCTGTTGAAACAACCGGTGTTTCAACCACTGTTGTCATTACAACAGATGTTGTAACATCTGGTGTCTTCTGTTTTATGACAGGAGGTAATGATGATGATGTGATTTTAGATGATGATGGTGATAGAGCAGTGGTTTTGGTGGTGTGTGGTGAAGTTGTGTGTGTTGATGAGATGACAGCTGTTTGAGTAGCAGTTTTTGAAACCACTGGTGTATCAGCTGTTTGGATGGAAGTATGAGATTTTGTGGTTTGAGGTTTTGAACCTTTTGAGGATTTAGATGTCTGTTTTCCTTGTTCTGGTTCAACATACAAACCATCTTCAATTCCCTTTTTCTTCAACTGATTGATATTCTCCCCATTTTTGGCATTATCTGCAAGGGGGTTATCCATGAAGAGGATAATGGAAGGAACCTTTCCAGTGGTGCTTTGTATATGAGCCTTGATAGCTTTGATATCTGCTTGAGTATCTTTAAACCTTGACTCCACCATGTTTGTCAGCATTTTTACATGCATTTCATGTTGCTGATCAGCCGTTTGTTTTTGTTTTTCTAGCAATGGTTGAAAAAGATTCCAGAGCTCATTTGCAGCAAGTGCTTGTGGCGGAGCAGGTGCTTGAGGTGGAACAGCAGTGGATTGTGCTTTTTGAGCTTTTAACAGCTGTTGCACCATATCCTTTATTTCAGCAACTGATGTTTCAAGTTTTTCAACTCTGCCCGTCAATTCCTGATATTTTGAATCATCACCCAAATTAATGGGATCATCTGAATCCCTACCTGCAGTGGTTGTATCAATGTGTGACTTAGGAACTGACTCCCAAAAATCACCCATTGATGCCCCTTGTTCTTGGTACTGGGGAGTTCTTTCTTCAGCACTTGATAAACCTTTGATGGTACCAGTGGTTAGAACCAACTCACTGGTGGTTACCGATGGTGCTATAGAAGAAATTGCCTTCAAGGGAGTCTTATTAATGAAACAACTGTCCAACTTGAACTACCATCAGTTGTAGTTGTTGCTCCACTTGAACTACCATCGAGAGTTACTTGTAACTCAGGGGGTGTAACCTCCTCAGTTGTTGCTGGGATAACAGGAGTAGTAGCATCAGACCCAGTCACTTGTGGGAGTATACTCTCAGTGATAGGTGATAGAGAGGAACTGGTTTGTGTCTGAGCTATAGCAACTGCATGCAACAAGGGTATTATTGATTGTGGCATTATGATAGGTGAGGGTATGGGTGTTGAAAGAGACATGTCCTTGGGATCAGGACTGAGGAAGATGGATCCGATTGGGTCCGGAGCTTCATATTGTGGGGTCCCTGTGCTTACAACCTGATCCTTTTGTGAGGATGCAGGAGGAGTTTGAGGCAATGGTGGAGATCTTTCTACCAACTGCTATGAGGAAGTAGCAGCAGTGGTTTGTGGTGACATTTGGTTTGTCACTGGCAGTTGCTCTGGGATCTCATCTTCCAGAGTTTCCTTTGTTTTGGGTTTGGTGGGTTTTCTGGATGTTTTCTTTTTGGTCTTTTTGGTAATGTCAGGTGTGGGTTTCAAAGCAGTAGTGTGCTGCTATGATCACCTGGAGCAGTGGGCTCAGCAGCAGATGTCTGAGGAGCAGTGGTAGCTGCTAAATTCTGCTCAGGCACCTCTGCTTTTGTTTTTATAGGTGCCAACATTCTAGTGAATGTTTCAGGTGTTAACCCTTTTATTTGAAAATAGACACCCTGTTTGAGCAAATTTTCATTTTCTTTTTCAAACTTTTGTTTAAAATAGTAGCTTAAAAATCTTGGAAAAAGTAAAAATGATTTGTTATCAACATTTTTTACCAAGTCATTAAAGATCTCCTGGGAATAGTTATAATTTTCACCATTTAAAATAGCATAACCCAGACATTGAATCTTTAATGGTATTTCGTTAAACGCTGTTGTTTTATTTGAAACACACATCAAAAGTGTGTGAAATAAAAACATTGGTGCAGAAGGGAAGTAACCTTTTTGTAAGGTATCTACCTTTGATTGTTCTGCATATCCCCTTTTTACGAAATCATTTTTCAACTCGGCTTTATCAAAGGAAGTTTTACCTATCTGATCATCGAGTTTAAAGACTTCTGAGATTGATTGTGGTGTAATTTGAATCGCTTTGCCCTGTATCGAGGAGTTAATGGCAATGACTTTATCATCTTGTTTTTCAAGCGTCGCCTTTTCCCAAAACTCTCTCTGGGTTTGCAGATAAATAGGAGCATCTGCGGTAAGCAAAGTTTTGTACTTTGATGCAGATATTGTGTCAATGATGACATCGAATGTGTGGTTGTTGGTGGGTTTTGTGAGTAAACCCAAATAATTATGCGGGGATTTGTATGAGATTTCAATGGGTTCACCGGCCGTTTGAGCGACCTCTTTGGATGAAGATGATGATTTTGACTTTGATTTTGATTTTGATTTTGTCATTTTGAAAAGGAAGAAGAAGAACAGAGAATGATTTGGGATGGAAGGGTTGAAAACTGCTTTGAGAAGAGAACTTTAGAATTCAATTCGACAGTGTAAAACCCTGTTTGGGGGTTTTGATCAGGGTTATATTTAGGGAAAAAGTAAGTGCTGATGTGGCAGCGGTTACAAAGATCTGAGGGCTAAAAACTGACCATGTGTCAACCTCTGATGAAATGGATGAATAACGGAGGGCAGTTGTTTTGACAGCCACTGATGAAACAAGCATCAGTGGTTACAACGGTAAAATGGAAACAGTGGATGATTTTCACTATCAGTGGATAGCATATCAGTGGATAAGACACTGATTTTAAGCATCAATGCTTGCCAAGGAAATGAAAGGACAGTGGTTGTCTTTTAGCAGTGGACAGTATTTAGTAACCAGACGTTTGAACAAAACAGTGGTTAGGGGTAGTGGTAAAGATTTGAAAAACTAGTATATCAGCAACTGTTTTGAAAATTTTCATTCAAGGTTTTGCCACATGTCAATTTCTCATTTTGAAGTTCTTACGAATTTCTGACAGTGGTTTAGTACACCAGATGATGTACACTTTTTACTAAGGCAACTCATTTTTGTTATAATATTTGAATTAAAACATGAGTACCCAAGTATTTTACGATTTGTTAACAATCAATCTTTTGCACAGTGTAGAAACAAAACTTTGAGTATGACCTGACTATGACATGTGTACCATTTCCTTTTGATCTACTTGAGGATAATATAACCAACAAAAACAAAGGTTATATATCCAGACAGGAGAATGAAACATTTACTATCAAAAATCAGTAAAGGTTCAAAATATATTATTCTTAAAGAAAAAGAAGAATGACATAACCTACTTTATTTGAGAAAATCATTTTTCAGGAAAAATAAATAAAGGATTTTCTAAAAACAACATCAAAAAGGATCTGGTATAATTTACCACTGAAACTTCTAATCATATCAAACCCAAGTTTATGAAAATGGTCAGTAGTTTGATAACAGTGGTATGAACATGTAAATACATCTTGATCACTGTTTGATACCATTTTCTTGTTGATTGATTGTCAACAGAAATGAGGACACATGTTCACAAAAGTTTTTGAAAAACACTGTTATAGACTTTGTTACCATGTGAAGTTTCTGAAAATTTGTCTAGTCCTCTTTTAAGTTCATTTACTGGGAATACTATTGTTATCTGAATTTTCCTGAACCAATGATTGCACATAGTTGCTTAATGACCACTGTTACCCCAAACTTTGACTCTTAAGTGTTTTATGTTTATGCTCTTTTCTTCTGACTTCAAAAGTTTTGAGATAAACACACTTCAGAGTTTTTGTGAATTTTCTTCTTCCCTTTATACCCTTCCCATTCATAAGTAATGAGATACTTACTGGGAGGTCTTTATTGAAGGAATACTTAATCCAGAATCATTTTGCAGTAATGCTTTAAGAGAATTGACCATATTTGTACAAATTTTTGAACAATCTCACATTACATATGATACGGATTGTCCTGTTTTCTTGATGTATTTTAACAGAGTTGATTTGTTCCTTTTGAGGATCTCAACCTGTTTTCAACACATAAATCCTTATGACTAAAGTTTTAATTTCCCTCTTTTAACGTTAGCAAAAACACTAATGTTTTTATGAACATAGGCTTTTGTTAATCTGAGGTTCATACTTTAGCATCTAATATAGTGACATCACAAGTTTCATAACAACAGTTAAAATCAAATTTGAAAATAAGAATTAATCCCATAGTTTAACAGATATGTTTTCAGATCTAGAAACTATGAGTGTCTTGTGCATGATATCACTTGTTGTGTGAAATTTGTGTGTCTTATGACATCTTGGTTGTTTTACAGAGTATTTGAATAGCAACTTTAAGCGTTTTCACTCATTACTCTGTTTTTCAACTAAATACAACCAACCTTAGTGTCAATGAATTTTGAGCCGAACTGTTATGTCAAATTGATTGGTAGATCGAATTTGACTGTCCAGGCTCTGATACCAATTGTTAAAATCGGAGGCCCTCATGATTGTGTTTGTTTGTGTAAATTGAATAATCAAATGAATATGAAAACATGTGAAGTGCAGCGGAGATGAAATAACAAACTTTGTAAACGCAATCAAGGAGAAATTTGTTTGATAAACATTTGCTTTTCAAAGAGTCGAAAGATTACAATTCAAAGCAAAAGATTACAATGCAAGTTTACAAACTAAGCTCCCCCTCAGCCTGATACCCCATGGTTGGTTGCACAAGATGAAAGGATTGAATTGAGGAGAAGAACTCTCTCAAAACGATCAAATGTAACAGTACAGAGTACTGTTCCATTTATAGACAATCCAAACCACTGTGGCATCTCAGCTGACGTCACCATGAAAGCGACGTCTAACAGCTTAACAACCTGTATCTACTGTTCTTATATAAACACTGCTAATATTAACCACTGACTATACATAAAACAGATGACATACTAAACTACTGCTCTCTCTTTACATCAGTGCTTTCCTCAAGGTTGATCAGTCCTTGATTGGGCAGTGCTTTGTCATCAGTAGATTTCACCAACAGTGCTTAGTTCTCAGCAGTCTTCTGGGCTTCATCAGTAGTTTTGAAGAACATCAGCAGTTGTATCCGGACAGTGGATATAAGACCATCAGATGTTGTAATCACTTTCAAGGGAGAAGACTTAGTGTAAACAGCTGCTTATTTCGAATCCACTGAGTGAACCAGTTTTGTCTTTCATTATCTGTTCCTCTGGTAGGGTTTGATCCCAACACCATCAAATGGCATCATGTGATGTCCCTGGTATCAAGAGACTTTTGCCTTCTAATTGGATGGAATGGGAATTCTTTGACAATATCTACAAATTAGTTGGTGTTCCCATTGTCAAAGGAAGGAAGTTTTCCTTTTATTAACTGCTCTTACATCTTTGATAGCTATGGTTATCAGATCTAATCAATTTAACATGAATTATGAAATTTCAGGTTGAGTATGGTCAGTTGGTTGATGTAGCGACAATAAGTAGTAAGTGCTGGGAACTATGAAGTGGAAGTATGACTACTAAGAAAACGTTAATCAATGATTATTTAACTCGCATGAAGATTGTGAAAGAGATTCATGAACACAATGAAGTTTTGAATTTTTATTCATACACTTATTAGTTTATTTGGGTTATATGTTTGATCACTAGACTTAGATCGACACTTATTAAACATTTGGAATCTTTGTAAGATTGATTGATCTTTTAATTGAAGTGGTTATTTTATGATTTCTACATTTACAATTTTATTTTTATTTTTTAATGTAAATAAATGATAATTGTAATTAATTAAAATCAATATGATAAACGTCAATGGCATTTAATTTGATGTGATTTTTGTTGCAAAAAAATATGTGCCACTAAAAGCTCAAAAGTTTGTACTGGCAGATAAAAAAGTGCCACTAAAAGCCTAAAAACTTTGTGCGGCACATTGAAAAAGTGCCACTAAAAGGCTTTAGCGTCAGCGCTTCTTGTGGCAGTTTTTTTGTCTACCGCCCATTCTTAAAAGGTTCTTTAGTGGCACTTTCTTGTTTTTCTGTGGCACTTTTTGCATGCCACTAGATGGCATTTTTTTGTAGTGTAAACAAATATGATGAATTAACAATACTAATGCAATGTGATAATCAAAACGCCATGAGATGAATAATTAAAAACAATTAACAACATGAATAATTAACAAATATAACATGATAATGAAAACGCTATAGTTAACAAAACTGATGTTTACACAATACTAATGCAATGAGATAATCAAACGCCATATCTGTTGTATATGAGTTGCATCATTTGCTAGAACAAAATATGAAATCGTCATCAAATATTACATTGTCGAACAGAATCCACGTTAGATGCCATAGATCTGAGAAAGCTTGGAAAGGAGGTAACAGCTAATTGGAAATCATTGGAGTTTTAATTTGAAACAGATTTATAACACGAATAAGGAGGGAACGTACAAAAGGACAATTGTACCCCTGCATATCATTCAGCGCCCCCTGCCACGTGTTGGGTCAGGATTCGTTCTCACACTTTAGGGCGTTTTCGCCTGATCCCATACAGGGTCAGGACTTAGGGAAAATGATGAAAAGTGTGAGAACAATGAGAACGGTTATGGATCGTCAGATTAAAACAATCCATGGACTAGATTGCGCGGTGGTGTTTTCATAAATAACATCAATTTTATTATGTGGACGCGCTTCATTAAGGGTAAAAGGGTCTTTTGACTTCTCTACACAAAACACCAAACTCATGAATAAAACGCCATTAATTCCCGCCTTAAAATACAAAGCACACATCATCCCTAATCTAAATGCCATTAAATATAAAACGTCAAACTTTGTTTTTAAACGATAAAGCTGAACAAATACTAACTGAAACGACAGAACTTAGTTACTAGCATTATTATAATAAAATCTCGCCTAATACACGCACCAAAAACATCCTATATATACAACATCTCAGACCTTCCATTGAACACACCAAACCCAAAACGTCATATTTTACTATATACCATTCATCTTAGAATCACCAAAAAAACCCAAACATCAAAGATTACAATCGACGTTTCTTTGAGATACACTATTTTCTCAGTAAACTTTCATTCAATGTGATGGGAAAAATCCTTATCTAGGGATATTGTCCGTCTCATTGAACAAAATCTTATTGATTCTATCCTCAATAGAAACGCCAAAACATACAAAAACCACAAAATTGCAAAACACCATTTCTTGGATATTCATTTTTGTTCTCAATAAAGTTTCGCTGAATGAGGTGGACAACATTGTTAGAGATCTTTTGTTAACTGAGGATTAATAATGTTGTCCATCTCGTTCAGCAAAACATTATTGAGTTTAGCATGACCAAAATTAGAGGTTTAAGGTAGTTTTATCTAGTTACGTTGTTATTTTTTTGGCGTTTGGTTTGCTTGTTCATTCTTATATTGTTTGTTATGTAACTTTGAAGTAACATGTTATGAACAATAAGTAGAAAAAAAGATGAAAAAATGCTATATAATAGATATAAAACGCCAAATTCCAATCTATGTGTGTGTGTTGTAACAATGAAAAATACAAAAAATCCAAACTACTCTTCCCTTCCTCTCGAAGACCTTGTTGATTTTCTTTTAATTATGTCCTGTTTACAAGTCGATGCGTAGTGTCCGTAGCCTTTGCAATTCTGACACTGTCTTTCTTTGGCCCCAGGTTTCGACTTTGATTTCGTTTTCTCGATTACTATCTCCTATTTCGATTTCAGACGCTTCCGAGATCCAGAACCATTGGACTTATACCCAACAGGAACTCTTATCGGGTTCTTTCCGTTCTTATATTGACCGGTTATCTCCACAAATCTATCCCTAGTACTAGCCGGAGGAGCAACAATCTGCATATCTTGAACCTTCTTCATATAAGATTGAACATGATCCTTGTATAAGGATAACTCTTCTTTATTACCCTATAAACGGTTCAAAGTATACTCCGTTGAAAATAATCTATCGCATCATACTTTGCTCGTCGGGATCAAGCTCGGTCATATATTCACGACTAATTAAGCATTCGGAAGAGCAGTTTGGGGAAGCCTCTTTACGCCATCTATTCAAAATCTATTGTTTTGGAAATTCCCAAATGTCCAAACTTCTCAATACATAGAATATATGTCTACAAAGCAAACCAAACTGCTCAAAACGCCTGCATGAGCAATTGTATATGCAATCAGACTTATGGTACATTACCTGAAAAAATGCCAAAAACAATATCTCTATAACGCCATGAAGAGAATGTTTGTATAAAAATAATTAAAAAACACAACTGGATAAAAAAAACAAATTAAATGTTATAATAGAATATGCTAAACGCCATATACAGAAAACGCCGTTTAAAAACAAAAACGCCATTGTTTACCTCAAATAAGGTTGTACAAAACACAACTGGATTAAAAAAAGAAATTAAATGTTATAATAGAATATGATAAACGCCATATACAGAAAACGTCATATAAAAACAAAAACGCCATTATTTACCTCAAATAAGGTTGTACAAGGCTGCTGGAAATCATTTATGTAAAACTTAATAAACCCATCAGGTTGATCTTCATAATGTTGATTTACGCAATCCACAATCCCGATTAGCTCAGCTTGAAAGTCACAAAAAATATTTTTCGTGTATATGTCAGCAGCATGGCCCTCCAACACTTGGTAGTTACTCTTCAACTGGGGGCGTTTGTATCGAGATTCATGATCATTTTCCGGTGCGTGTGACGTTGTGCTTATATTGCAGTTTCGTAAGGAGTCATGAACTCAACCAGAGTAGCTTTTGAATTGTACACTTGACCAAAAAATGATTCTCACTCTCCGACCTCGATATCGTTCGCATAAGGCCCGAAAGCTCTTCCATTCGATAGTATGCAGGGATCCAAGATTCCTGAGTGCAAAAATATCAGATGGTCAGTCATTAAATGCTAAATTGAACTCTCCGATAACCACTACCCATTCTGTTTCAAACTCTTCGGGTGTAAGAATATCCGTCTACAGAACACTACAAATACGTTCTTTGAAATTGGTGGAATTGCATAGCCTAACACCAACATATGTATAACACGAAAACGCCATGCAAAGAAACATATATATTACACACATACAAACTTACATGAAAGATAGTAACAAGGTTAAAGAACGCCATATATCTTAAAAAGCCAAACAAAAAAATAATATAATCAACCTTCAAAGAAAGTTTATGCATCACATGCCACATGCATAACTGATGCCTCATGTCAACAAGTACAGTAGAAATAGCCTTCTTCATTGTTGGATCTTGGTCGGTGACAACAACTTTTGGTTGAGAACCAAGATCTTTTAGAAAAACTCTCAACAACCAAATATACGTATAAGCAGTTTTTAACGATAATAATGCAACACCAAATGTAACATTGTGGTGGTGATTGTCTATACCGATGAACGGTACAAACACCATAGCATATCTGCATATTAAAACGCCATGAGAAATGAAACGATAATAAAAAAACACCATTGCATGAAAACTCATAAAATGCCAATGCATGTAACCAGTGAAAAAGCCAGAAGAACAGGAAAGGTTGAATTATAAAATATTACTTGTTGGAACGATACGTGGCATCAAACAAAATTACATCACCAAACATGTGGTAGTTACGTTTGGCTTGATCATCACACCAAAAAAAGTCCCTTCAAACCATTGTCTTCGTCTATGAAGTAATCGTACGAGAAGTTAGGCTGGGACTTTTTTTTCATCCAAATGTCTCACAACCATCTCAGCGTTGTATTCCTCTATAAACAAATTAATTTGCCCCTTATAGTTCTTAAATTCTACTTTACTTGCGCCAACGTCTTCAAAACCACCAAAACAAGTCTACATAACATTAAACGCCTTAACTGGACCCAATTCAACTTAGACATGTTGTGTATAACATGCTTCTGGAGCTGAGTGAGGTGTCCTTCAGTTGGAAGAAAATGCTTATCAGGATGTGCAACAATATCATGGTTGTGCTCCTCAACAAACTTATAGACCTTCCACGGTCCAGACTCAAAAATTACACATAACAGTGTACCACAATCAGTCCTCTTTGAAAAGTTAGATCGCACTAACCGTTCCTTTTGATTGGGGTCGAACGTATCAACCTTCTTGTCATTATATACCCCAACTCTCGTACACATGTAATACTTAGTATGTCTTATACCTTTGGCGTTTATCTTTTTAGTCCATTTCCTGACTGAAAAATCACAAGCCTTGGCATACGTAACATACATTGAATAACAATCATCGAGGCTTGTGAATATCATGTCCTTTTTTGGCTTTATTTCTTCACTAACGTCAGGAATGATAAATGGTAAATCAGTTTTGGGGCAAAACCTTTCATTCGAGGAAGAGGAATCACCTTCATCTGAGAAAACACAGTGAGGAACAAATTTCAGAAAAAACGCCTTTAAAAAATATAGAAAATGTCTCCTTATAACATTATTGATGAAAACGCCATTAATTGAATAATAAACAAGACATAATAAACACACAATTTTAAAATGCCGTAATACAAACACCAAAACTTGACTGATTAACAAATATGATGAATTAACAACACTAATGCAACGTAATAATCAAAGCGCCATGAGATGAATAATTAAAAACAATTAACAACATGAATAACTAACAAATATAACATGATAATGAAAACGCCATAGTTAACAAAACTGACGTTTACACAATACTTATAACAACCCTCCTAAAACCCTTAACATAGCCTAAAACATCCTAAAATATACCCCGTATATGAGAAACGGTCCTAAAATACTTTTTTATTTATAAAAATCAAATAAAAACAAATAATATACCTTCTCGCGGGGCGCGAACCATTCCTTCGGGTCTGTCGCGGGGCACGACCCCGTGACACCAGGCGTGCCCTTAGGCTGCCACATGTCCTTATACATGTGAGATCTATACAATTGATTAACCTAAGCTAGATCCTACCCTACACCCTCACGGGCCGCGTAAGATAAAGAGTGGGGGTTCGCGGGCCACGAGCCGCCCTTCGATCAGACCTATAAAAGGGGCCGAAGGCCTCAGTTGTTCAACGTTCAATTATTTCTTTCTCACTCAAATACATAGTGTTATTATACTCGGGAATAATACCCCTAAAAAGTGAAGCTCTGCCTCGTTGTAAGTATTACAACCCCCAGTTACGTATTAGTTACTCTACCCGATTGATCTAGGGCCCGAAACGCATGTCAAGGCTCTGCCTGACTAAGTTCATTGGAGTTCTGTCTCGATTGTATGGCTAATGTAATTTGGGTTATCTTACTAACACGTGTGCATTGTTTAATTTTAATAGATAATAACCAGGAGAATCATCAAGAAGCTATAGTATTACCTAAGTTTACAATGTGAGTCATTCTCTTTTTCTAACGAACTGTTTTACCAAAACCTCAATTGTTTTCAATTATACTTACAGTGATTGAGTCTATGTATTCTACAATTGATGCCAGTATGTGGGGTTTTGTATACAATACTTGTAATCCGTTACTATTGGACGACGAGCTAGCCAATGAGTAACCTGACCACAGTCATAGAACTGTGGAATCAGTAAATATAAACATTGTAATCATTGATACTCTCAATACTGTAAAGTTATAAAACTGTTTTGTTTAAATTGGGATGCACTCGCCAGTATTTCTTGATGATAAACCTTTTTAAAATGCGTTTCAGGTAACTTAATGTGAAAGCAAATAGAAGTCAGCTGGAGAGCACTAAAGGCTTAAAGAAGTGGCTATAAAAGCTACCTAAACAAAAAAAGAAGTTATGTTTTCAATAAATAGGGTTTATCCCTATAAATGTATTATAATGGAAACTTGGGTTTTATCCTATTTGTTTATTAGAAAAATTTGGTGTTTTGAAACTCTGATAATGTTTCCTAACTATGGTCCTGATGTCTCATTTCCGTTGCCAAATTAATAAACACCGATACCACCGGCTCTGATCTTGCGGCTGCCCGCTCCCGAGGCAGGGGTCGGGGGCTGCGAAAAAAAAGGTGGTATTAGAGCCACAGCCACTGGTTTAAGCCATTTAGGTGTTCTGTTAATACCTAAATTTTTAAACAATTGTGTTAGGAAATAATATGTGTGATTCTGTGTAAATAAGTATATTATTATTTTGTGTTATTTAACAATGTTAGTTTACAGTATGAGTGAGCAAGGTACATTCGACGCTTACCGTCAATTAGCTAGTTACCCAAAGAATGAAGGAACCTCATCTCAGCCAACTCCTCAGGATACTCTGCTGATACAGAGGAAGGAATCTTTATCTTTAAGGCACAATCTGAGGAACCATTTACTACTAAAAAGAGAGGTTGGTTTAGTAGAGGAGCGCATGAAAGGAGGGAAAGAATGAAGAAATTACCACAACAGAGAGCACTAGCAAAAGCCAATAGAGAAGTAAATGCACAAACCCAGGAAGCAGCTAATAGGCCATTAGGGGAAGAGGAAATTGATAGACAGTTAGCTGATTTCCACATGTTAGCAACCACCGTAGCAGACCTTAATCTTAACCAAATAGCTGAATCAGAACCTTTACCCTTATTTCCCAACCAACCAATGGAGCTAGAACCAAACCAGGAAAACCAATTCCCAATCCCAGCATTTGACCCCAATGAGATACCTAGAATTCCAGCACCAATCTTTCCAGAGTATGATCCATGGGGGGATGACAATAGGTCATATCGGGAATTATATCCTCAGGGAGAACCAGTACTCGTACAAAATCCCATAGCACAATATACCGACCTGAATCCTTTAGATCCGTGGTGGAATGACCTTGGGCAATTCAAGATATAGTAAACACCCCATACCCATACGGAGAACCCATACCAAGATACCCTGACCCAGTGCCAGCACCACTACCACCCATGAGCGAAAATATGTGCAAGAAATTCGCTCCTATGGCGAAGAACTAGTCGAAGAAGGAAATAGGATCCGACAAATAGGAGAGAAGCTCGTCTGGAAATATGACGAGCGTGAACAGCAGTTTTAGCCAGGCCAGTACCTAGGATAATATATATGTGTGTAATTTGGTACTTGACCAAAAAAAATCAACTAGAGTAAGTCACAATGCTCGATGTTTTTAATTTTCAGTTGTAATATGTAATCGATGCATATATATATATATATATATATATATATATATATATATATAAAGAGTAAGTCACAATGCTCCATGTTTTTGATCAATCTGCTTATGTGATTATTTGTGTTAAATCTTATTCTGTGATATTAATACCTGATAAATGTTTACAATTCAGATGGACAACGATGTAAATCAGGAAAACTAGAATAATGATAATAACGGAAACCAAGTGAATAACAGTGCCATCGAACACATAGTAGCACAAGGAATCATAGATGCCATGCCATATATTATTAAGACTGTTAAAGAAGCAGAAAATAATAAATCTGTAACTGGAACTAAACGTGCACCCACTGAACCAAGTCACAACGTGAATGAAAATCACGGGCCACTTATCCAAATGCCAATTCCGAAAAGAAGAAGAAGGACTACCTCATATGGTTGTTCTTATAAGGAATTCTGGGCATGTAAACCAATAGAATTCTCAGGCAATTAAGGAGCCATTGCAGCCCTACACTGGATAGAAAAGACAAAAGCAGTCTTAAAAATAAGTAAATGTGCAGATGAAGATAAGATTATGTTTGCTTCTAATCTTTTTAAGAACACAGCGTTAGAGTGGTGGAATACCATTCTTCAGTCTAGGGGAAGTGACATAGTTTATAACATGGAATGGACCAACTTTAAGGAGATGGTTTAAAGGAAATTATGTACTCCTCATGAAAAAGAACAGATTGCCAATAAGTTCTTAAATCTTAAGATGACTGGAATAGACTGTAAGGATTATACTACCATATTCTTCGAATATTCTAGGATAGTGCCAACCTTAGCCTCACCAGAACCAGTATTAATCTCCCGTTACATATGTGCATTAATCAGTGAGATCAGACACGTAGTCAAGGCAGCTAGACCCCAAACTATAGAGGAAGCAGTAGAACTAGCCAACACCTTGACTGCAGAAAATGTGTGTTATGTTTTTCATCATAACTTGAAATCTGTGTAGCATTAGCTCATGAAGTTTTTACTGTAGATGAAAACTGATGTCATTGTAATTCTCCCACTGGAATTTCGTAAATTGGACTTACGATGAATTTTAAATAAATTATTCCGTGGACTGCAGTCAGAAAATGACGAATCTGATTGCAGTCTGGTAAATGATTTTTTATAAAATATTGGTAATGATTTGGATCCCGATATTTTTACACAATAATATCTGGAATGTTTAAAACATTCTGTAAAAATGTGGGAATTTTTGGAGTAAGTTAACTATTTTATTAAAATTCCTGAAAACAGCCCAGTTTTGAATGATAGTTAAAATGCAAGGGTTTTAATGATATATGCATGATATGATAAATGTTCAAATACATCAGCAAATAAACATGAATAAGTTGCATATTTGTTGCATTTAGATTCATATAAAATGATGTTGATATGATAGTGTGCTTTAGGCACTTGTACATAAGAATACATGTTGATTTAAAGCTCAAGAAATGATAAAAAAATGATGACATGTTAATACTTGACAAGATTATGTGTATTACGCTATTATTAGTATGTTACGTTTGAGTATATATATTACGACCCGCAAATCGTAGATATATTGCTTATAACATGATGAGAGTCACCAATAAAATCGTTCAAGTCGCAAAGTTCTTAAAATATGTATATGAACTCATATATACATAAATACACCAATATAATAAAAAATAATAACTTTTCGAGAAGATCTCAAAGTTATGTGAAAATTCTAAGTATCGGAGTAACTTATGTATTTTTGTGGGTTTTTTATTATTAAATCGTTCTTATTTAATTTAGGACGAATAAACAATTTGAGGGGTTGTGTTAACATATAAAAATGCACCCAAAGGTGAGTACATAGTCCCCTCTTTTACTGTTTTCAAATGTTTTGGGGTGATACATATGTGCCTATCCATTATTTTCATGATTTCGACTATATGATACACATGCGTAGTACTATCTTTTACGAATTGAACTATTATCCATGATTTAAACACTGATTTCCAAAGTTTGTTAGAACTATTTGTCCATTTATATTGTTGTTTATACATTCATTAACAATGATCAAGCCGATTGGTAGTACGATATAGCGCTATAGGACTAGACACCCCATTCCTGTTGTATGGAATGTCAGAAACCAAATTTTAACCAAATAGAATTTGCCTTTGTGGTATTTCTATAGTCTCTAAAGTGTAGTTTGATGCACTAAGGTTTGAATGTATTGCTAAATCGCGATTTATTGTATATTTCGATATACTACCAACGTGATACTGTTTGCTAAAGCATAATTTGATATGCTATTGTTTACTAAAGTATAATTGGATATACTACCAAACCACGATTTAGGTATGTTCCGACATACTACCAACGTGATATTATTTACTAAAGTATAATTTGATATACTATGTACAAATCCAACATATATTTCGTTATTTACTAAAACATAGTTGATATGTTAATTACCAAACCAAAGTATACTTATGATATACTACCAAAAACTATTATTTTAACAACTAAAGTATATTTGATATACTATCTGTTTAACTGTTTTGAAACTAAAATATATCTTAATATATTACTTATCCGACTTTCTTAAAACCAAGGTATATTTTTATATATACTACAACTTTCATATCAATGCAAAGTGTTCTAGAAACCAAACTTTTATCAAGGACTCGTGGCTACTTTTATAAACATATAATCTTTTCTTATATGATCCAAAGCCATGAATCTAATTCACAAAACCTATGTTACTCACAGGCATTTTTATGCTGCCGTATTTACTTTCACATATGTTTCAGGTTTTATTTCGTGACGACTGTTCATTGCTTTACATAGGATGGACATGGGACTTAGTAATTATAAAAAAACATGAACGGAAATTGTACTGTTTGTTGATCAAATTCCATGACAATGTAACTTTTTATGTAATAAAACAATATTCTCCATGTGTTGTGAAACAATGATTCTGTTACGACACTCCTCGACGTTTCCGCCACGAATTATTGTTTTACGTGGTCGGGGTGTGACAGAAGAGTTGGTATCAGAGCTCATGGTTATAGGGAATTAGGTTATTAGTAAAATTTTGACCTAGACTATAACCTTCCTAGGACCCTAACACAAGTTACCTTGTGTTTAGATCTTAAAACAATATTATCACCTATCCTTAGGTGATTACCAAAACAAGTAAATCTCAATTCCATTTGAAATCAATCATCTATCCTTAGATGATTAGTTTTTAGGCTTTACGCCTTTAAAGTTTTCAAATCTCGTCAAAGTTTGAGTCTTAATAATGTGAACACGTGCAATCCGGAAGGGTGGGTGCCTGTACCCTGAGTTTTCGGTCTAAGGTTAGAGTGTTCGTACAAATCCACATAATCGGACCAGTCACTCTTACATGGGAACTCTTGGGGTGAGTGTCCACTTATAGGCTAAAACATGTCTTCATTATGCATTATGTAGACCTATTTACTTTGATTAGTCACTGTGTTGTTTGTTTGTTTTAAGTAATGAACAAATGACCACCTTCCTTCGTTTTGTTGATGTTTTCAATACTCCTTTTGATTGTTCTATGACAATCTCACACATTTCCTTGTGTTCCTTTTCTTTTAGATGCCTCCTCGACGTGATCAAACTCAAAACGCCGCTATGGCAGCCTTGATCACTCAGCAAATCGCTGCTGTACTCCCGAACCTAGTTACCCAGTTAAACCAAGCAAACAACAACGCACCTGTTCCGTGCAACTTTAAGACATTCAACTCTGCTAAACCTTTGAAGTTTTCTGGGACTCAAGGAGCAACCGCGCTCCTGCAATGGTTTGAAAGTTTGGAGAGCACATTCAGACATGTGCAATGTCCGAATGAGCGTAAGGTTGAGTTTGCATCTAGTGTGTTTGAGAAGCGTGCTCTTACATGGTGGAACGTGGTGATGCGTGATAGGGGTGCCGATGTGGCACTAGCTCAAACTTGGGAGGAGCTTCGATCTCTAATGATGAAGGAGTTCTGTCCTCGTCATGAGCTTAGAGCGTTGGAAAGAGAATTCGACGATTTGAAGCAAGAAAGTGGCGAACATCGAACCTATACTGATCGTTATGAGGAGCTGAGCCTATTATGTCCTGCTATGGTTACGCCTGTGGAGAAGGCGATTGAAAAGTACATTGATGGTCTTCCTGACTTAGTTCAGGATATCGTTACTGGCAGCAACCCTACTATCGTCAGACAGGCCATTGAATTGTCTGCTACCCTGACTGAATCCTAGATCAGGAAAGGTAAGCTTTTTCGAAAGGGCGACCCAAAACCATCTGACATGTCTGCACAAGAAGAACCAAAGGATTGGCAGGCCGAGACATCCAAGAAGAAGAAGCGCAAGGCTTCACAAAACTGCGCAATAACTGCTCAGAACAATTAGGTTGCACCAAATCAGCCAGCATAACCTCGTACAAAGAAAAACTATGTTGGTACTGCACCTTTGTGCAACAAATGCAACCGTCATCATCTGGAGCAAGTACAGTGTCACAAATGTACCCACTATGGGCGATTGGGACATTTGGTCAATACCTGCCGTTATGCTAACCAAGCTGCTGCAAATCCTGCTGTTGCTCAAGCACAGTTCCCACCTGGGTCGTGTTATAACTGTGGTAACCTTACTCACTACCGAAACAATTGCCCAAGACTTGTTAATGCAAATCCAGCGCGTGGACGAGTGTTCAACATAAACGAGGCAAATGTAAACGACAATGCAGCAGTGAACAATTAGTCTTTGGTATTTCTGTGTTTGTTATCCTTTGACGTTTGGAACAAATCAGCTGTTATATATAAATAAAATTTGTTGTTTCAATTATATCTTACGAAACTGTTACGTTTGTGTGTACAACCCTACGATGCCGACACCAATGAACCATGTTCCTTACAAAACAAACTACTCGTGTGATTCTTTCATTTTATGATCACTCGCGGTCTCCCCAAAAATCCTAAGTACTCGTTTCTTTTAAGAAACAAAGTACAAGGTACAAGTTGCAAATTCTTAAACAGATACCTGAAATACCATTTCAAATCTTTGATTTGATATCTAAAGGTACTTTCATGAGTCCTTAAGTGGATTCATTGCGTGCTCTAATTCTAATGTTACGATACGACCAAGACAAAGCCAAATCCTTATAAGATCTTCCTATCTTCATAGTTAGATTCTTGGGGATGTTTTGAGTACCAATCCATGGCCTCGATTGGATTTCTGGCATACTTTAAATGCATTAATTCAAGTTAATGAACGAGCTAATAACTAAGTTAACAACTATGCGATTATGTGATTATGTGTTTATGTGTGATTCTAAAGCTCGCTATCTAAGTCCTAGTAGAATCTTCCGTATTTTCATATGTTGGATTCTCAGAATGATACTCAAAGTACTATCTTAAATTCCTTAAGGGCTTTTCTATGCAAATAGTAAGAACCTTGTATTCCAAAGTACTATTTCAAAACGATTATTCGATTCAATAAAAAGACCCATTAGTGGTCTATTTAAAGGGATTGTACGACGGTCTAGTTAAGAAGATCATGTGTTGATCCGGTTAAGAAGATCGTTCATTGATCTAGTTAAAAAGATCCTTTGGTGGTCTAGTAAAGTCACATTATGTTTATTCAATTGATTTTTCCCCTACGCATTATGAAATGAACTGTGCGGACTGTGCAAGGAATTACGTAATTATGGATGCATACATAATTATGGAATTCAGTGCACAGAAACCACAGCAAGTTTTATTATGTGTTAAGACCTATAGTGATGAGAATAACGAAACGGGAACAACGTAGAAAGGAACATGGTGGATACGCCGCTGGTACTTCCTATATATAAGTGTTCTTTATTACATTGCGAACATAGTGTTATTTAAGTTACTAGAAGTCTTGGACCTTGACCAATGTTATTTTATCTTACACTCTCCGACTCTGCTTTCAAGCACACACAAGTTTCCCATAATAGTCTTCATAGGAAACATTCTCCTATCCATTGTTCAAAGCTCCATGCTTTTGTTACAACGACGACATCACTTTGACAGTTGAAAAATTCGCTAAGAATCCAAACGTGGCCCAGAGTTTTACGTAGGGTTCGAGGGATTCATTCGAAAGCGAAACTATCACAGATGTCTTCAAAAGTTTCCTCTAAAATTAAATTTCGGGACGAAATTTCCTAAAGTAGGGGAGATTGTGACACCTGTGTCACTTCAACCATCAAAAAAATACCAAACCAATGAAATATTGTATTTCATACTTGGGATTTCTATAAATATATGTATCGTTTGCACATATCAATTCTTGTTTGATTTCGAGCTTTAAATCGCTTTCTGGAAGGTTATACGCGATCTAATGCGTAAATATAACCAATTTAACGCGACGTACACTCCGGAACTGTGACATAAGCCAAACATACCCTAAATACCCTTTACATAACTTAGAAATAAGTTTCGAAGGATTCGGTATGGCAAAGACATGTTTATCCGAACTTTAGAACTATTTACGACAAAACTGCGAAACGAACGTTGGTGACCACCCGGATAATATTTAAATCCTGAAAATATTCTGTTATGATTAAAATTTCATTTTTAATCATATTCGTGTTGAAAAATAAATTAAAGCGCTTAAAAACGTTCTTTTTCAAGTTTAAGCGCGTACCGCGTGTTACTGCGTAACACAGTGCTTCTACTGCAAAACGCAGACAACGCAGCAAGTCTCGGCAACTGAAATTTATTTTAGTAATATTTTGGTGAGTTTATTTTTATAGAATAATAAAAATAATTTAGAACGCCATAAACCGAGATTTAAACGCTAGATAAAATACCCGGTACCCAGTTAAATACCTGTTTCTATCTAAATAACCAACCAAAACTTACACTTTACCCCCCCCCATATAGTGGACGGTCATGGGGGGGCCCCACTATTGATTTTATGAAATCTTGCTAAATCCTTCAAATCTTGCCAATATATATTTAGATATTATGTGATATTTCTTGGATTCTATGAGATTTATAAAGATCTTGGAAGATATGGCATGCTTATAAATATCACCACTTCACAATACATCACCACACCACTCCATTCCTCGCTCTCTCCCAACCGTAACCACCATCACCACTCCCATCTTCAACCCTTCAACTTTGTTCTTCAAGATCCATCTCCATTTCAAGCTAAATTCAAGTTGGTGTGAAGATCCAAAGGTGTTTCCAAGGTGTTTTCAAGTGATTTCAAGCTCCATATCATCAAAAGCTCATCCAACGACTTACTTGAATCTTAAAGGTATAACATTTACGTTTAAATCATACTCTTGATTCTTGGTTGTTCTTGATGATTTGAAGTTTCTCTTGAATCTTGGAATTTTCACAAACTTGAAATCTAAAAAGAAATGGGTCTTGATATAAAATAAAAATGGTGATATATATGGGTGTATGAGTTTTGAGTTTGATTTCTTGATAAACACTTGATTAGGATATTTGCTTGCATGTTTTAGTAACATTTAAGCGATTAACAGCATGCTGGGTAACGAAGTTGGCTGTAAACGGACCGTTATAAATCGAAAAATCGATTTTCTGAAGTCTAAATTATATATTTTCGAAAAACGAATCAAATGGTATTGGAATCATATTTTTTCGAGGTTGTTTACTATTTTTAAAGGTCCGTTTTGTACAGCAGAAAAAACTGCGTTTTTACTACAGAAAATGTGTGTTATTTTTTTCGTCATAACTTAAAATCTGTGTAGAATTAGCTCATGAAATTTTTACTGTAGATGACCACTGATGTCGTTGTACTTCTCGCACTGGAATTTCATCAATCGGACTTACGATGAATTTTAAATGAATTATTTCGTGGACTGCAGTCAGAAAGTGATGAATCTGACTGGTGCACTTCGGAATGTAGCTGATAACCCCCTTTAGTGTAGCTCTTCGATTTTCCTTGAAATTTCAGAGCTTGCTAATTACATATCTACCACTGGGGTTATATTCATTCATATGCAATTGATCGTTCTGATCAATCACTTCCTTATGTGCACCGCACCATCTTCTAGGAGGTTGTCAAGTGTTCTCGCGTTCGTAGTTGGTGTTTTGCGTATCTTTACATCCGCAGCCATTCTGTACAATAAAAACATCCATAGTAAGAAACCCAGATTTCAACAAAACCCACAAGAATCAAACAAAACCTCTGTTTTGATACCCGAGACAAAACCCACAAGAATCAAACAAGATTTTCACAAAAACATCACAAATAAACCTTCTTTTTTGATACTACTACGATAGCATAGAACAAAAACAAAACAAGCAAACATTAAACAAAGTAGGTAATAGAAACCTTCCAAAAACAAACAATATTTTCACAAAAAATTCACAAACAAACCTTCTGTTTTGATACTACTACGATAGCATAGAACAAAAACAAAACAAGCAAACATTAAACAAAGTAGGTAACAGAAATCTTCCAAGAACAAACAATATTTTCACAAAAACATCACAAACAAACCTTCTGTTTTGATACTACTACGATAGCATAGAACAAAAACAAAACAAGCAAACATTAAACAGAGTAGTTTCAGCAACCCATTTTGACCAGAGTGACCCATTTAGCTAACAAAAAAATACCCAAATCAACCCATTAATTGAGACGTTTTCTTGAATGTTAACCAATTAATAAGTTTATTCATTGATAAAGATTTGGTTATCAAAAACTGAAACCAAAGCAGAACAAAGAACTGATTATCAAACAACTCTAATCATCATCATATTATTGTACTGTCAGTACTCCAACAAACAAATTGGTGAACTATACATATGCAGAACAAAGAACTGATTATCAAAATTGTGTTCTATTCTATCACAGAGAAGAAGAAGAAGAAAAGTGTACCAAGAAGAAGATGAAGAAATCGTTTGATGGTTGGGTTGATTGGCATCCAATATCTACATGCGGATTACATTCAATCACGATTCTTGAAAATATTTTCACAAAAACATCACAAACGATTCTTGAAGATGATGATCCAAATATCACAAATATTTTCAAAAAAATATGAAGATCATGAAGATGAAGATGAAGAGATACAGATAAGATGATGATCCAAACAATATTTTCACAAAAACATCACAAATATCAAAAACATATACAGATAAGATGATGATCCAAACCTCTGTTTTGAAGATGAAGATGATGAAGATGAAGATGATGAAGATGATGATGATGATCGGTGTTGGGAGTTGGGAGAAGAGATTTCGAGATCTTTTTGAGAAGTGTGATGGATCTGATCATTCATATGTGATATTATGAGTAGATATGAGTAGATTTTAAGGGTTAAGGATATTATGAGTAGATATTAAGGGTTAAGGATATAATCTATTTTTTAGTATTTGATTTCGATGGTTATTAAACTTACCCGTGTGTTCGTTATGCTTCTCTTGTATTGAACTAGTATATTGGCAACAAATAATGTTTCTTGTGTTAGTTATGCTTCTCTTATTTCTATAGTTAATCAGTCGAAAAGTTTAATGTATACTTAACTAAAATGCGAATGTTAATTCATCAAATATTTGTTCATATGATAGTTTACATATTTACATAGACAAAAACTTTTATCATTATAATTATTATAATACTAACACATATTGTCTTTAACATTACTTTATAAAGATACAGAACTAAAGACCAAAATTTAAATGATATATTATAATCCGTTTTTTAGTATTTGATTTCGATCATTATTAAACCTACCCGTATGGTTACATGGGTCCTACAACTAGTTAACAATTAGAACAGTTAATTGATTTGTTGGTTTACCCCGGACCATGCAAAGAAAGCCAAGTGAAATGCATTTTGCACAAGAAAAAAAAACTTATTACGAGTACAAGACTATAAAAGATCATAATTTGACAAAATAAAAGGAACTAAAAAAACATTAAAGTTGTGTGTCTGAACCCATTTGCGTATTAGTGGGTGCATTTGAGTTATATTTTTTTAAACGGGTCAAATTGGTCAACCTTACCCGGCCCGTTTTAACCCACTTCTCCAAAAAACATGAACCCAAGAGAGGATAGAGTGAATAAGATAAGAGCATGAGGTGAGGGCGGTTAAACAAGAAAAGGTCGTTGGCAGGATGAACCAACGGTATACCCTTGACCAGTGCACCTCTTTCTTGAATCCTCAAGACCATTTTGGTTTATGATCATTTGTAGTTTTGTCCCAACTAATAACCATCTTACAAGCCATATTAATTCAATCTAAGTTGGCTACTAAACAATAACAACTCCTCAAATATTTAAACAACAGTTACAATATAAACAGTATCCAACTTTTCATACACATAACTAACCATCTTGAGCATTGGTGTAGTTAACATAACCATGACCAAGTGAGCATCGAGTGTACATATCCCTACAAACTCAAACAGAAACACCATAATGTTTACAATAATGCCATAATTCACATAATTTAACCTCAACAAGAATTAGTCACTAGAATTTTTTTTTAAACAGTCACAGTTCTACGTTTTTCAAATATTCAATGACATCAATTTCTAGTCAAATACATTAGGGATGAGCATTTGGTACCGGGGATATTCAGTACCGGTACCCACTTTCCCCGTTTTTCGTTACCAGTATTTGGTATTTACGGGTAAAACACCCGTAAATACCGGTACCGTACAGCCGGGTACCTGTATCGAACCAGTATATTCGGTACTGGAACCCACTTTTCCTGTTTTTCGGTACCGGTATCGGTTCGGTACCGAGCGGGTACCGTGCCCATCCTTGAAATAAACCATAAAAACAAAAAAGAAATGGTTAAACCTGTTTTACATAAAATAAATATATATAATTATTAAAAACAAAATCAAAAAGTTCTTTCGATTCAAAATCATCTCCAGTACAAAACTAAATCAAAATCTCATATAAGTAGGAATAATTAAATAGGGTCAGGATTTAGGAAAAACGGTGAAAAGTGTGAGAACAGAGAAAACGGTTTTGGATCATCAGATCAAAACAATCTATGGACTAGATTGCCCGGTGGCGTTTTCATAAATAACATCAATTTTATTATGTGGACGCGCCTCATTAAGGGTAAAAGGGTCTTTTGACTTCTCTACACAAAATGTCAAACTCATGAATAAAACACCATTAAATTCCCTTCTTAAAATACAAAGCACACATCATCCCTAATCTAAATGCCATTAAATATAAAATGCCAAACTTTGTTTTTAAACGATAAAGCTGAACAAAAAGTAACTGAAACGACAGAACTTAATTAATAGCATTTATTATAATAAAATTCCGCCTAAAACATGCGCCAATAACATTATATATACAACATCTCAGATCTTCCATTAAACACACCAAACCTAAAACGCCATATTTTACTATATACCATTTATCTTAGAAACACCAAAAAAGCCAAACATCAAAGATTGCAATAGATGTTTCTTTGAGATACACTATTTTCTCAGTAAACCTTCACTCAATGTGGTGGGCAAAATCCTTATGTAGGGATATTGTCCATCTCATTGAGCAAAATCTTATTGAGTCCATCCTCAATATAAACGCCAAAACATACAAAAACTACAAAATTGCAAAATGTCATTTCTTGGAGATTCTGTTTTATTCTCAATAAAGTTTTGCTGAATGGGGTTGAGAACATTGTTAGAGATCTTTTATTAACTGAGAATTAATAATGTTGTCCATCTCGTTCAGCAAAACATTATTGAGTTTAGCATGACCAAAATTATAGGTTTAAGGTAGTTTTATTTAGTGGCGTTGTTATTTTTTTCAACGTTTGATTTGCTTGTTCGTTCTTATATTGTTTGTTATGTAACTTTGAAGTAACATGTTATGAACAATAAGTAGAAAAAAAGATGAAAAAAATGCTATATAAGAGATATAAAACGTCAAATTCCAATCTGTGTGTGTGTGCTGTAACAATGAAAAATACAAAAATGCCAAACTACTCTTCCCTTCCTCTCCAAGACCTTGTCGACTTTCTTTTAATTACGGCCTGTTTACATGTCGATGCGTAGTGTCCGTAGCCTTTGCAATTCTGACACTGTCTTTCTTTGGCCCCAGGTTTCGACTTTGATTTCGTTTTCTCGATTGCTATCTCCTGTTTCGATTTCAGACGCTTCTGAGATCCAGAACCTTTGGACTTATACCCAATAGGAACTCTTATCGGGTTCTTTTCGCTCTTATATTGACCGGTTATCTCCGCAAATCTATCCCTAGTACTAGCAGGAGGAGCAACAATCAGCATAACTTGAACCTTCTTCATATAAGATTGAACATGATCCTTGTATAAGGATAGCTCCTCTTTATTATACTAGATAAACGGTTCAAAGTATACTCCATTGAAAAAATAATCTCTCGCATCATACTTTGCATGTCAAGATCAAGCTCGGTCATATATTCACGACTAATTTAGCATTCGGTAGAGCAAGTTGGGGAAGCCTCTTTACGCCATCTATTCAAAATGTATTATTTTGGAAATTCCCTAATGTCCAAACTTCTCAAAATATAGAATATATGTCTACAAAGCAAACGAAACTGCTCAAAATGCCTGCATGAGCAATTGTATGTGCAATCTGACTTATGGTACATTACCTGAAAAAACGCCAAAAACAATATCTCTATAACGCCATGCAGAGAATGTTTGTATAAAAAATAATTAAAAAAACACAACTGGATAAAAAAACAAATTAAATGTTATAATAGAATATGATAAACGTCATATACAGAAAACGCCATATAAAAACAAAAACGCCATTGTTTACCTCAAATAAGGTTGTACAAACACAACTGGATAAAAAAACAAATTAAAGGTTATAATAGAATATGATAAACGTCATATACAGAAAACGTCATATAAAAATAAAAACGCCATTGTTAACCTCAAATAAGGTTGTACAAGGCTACTGGAAATCATTTATGTAAAACTTAACAAACCCATCAGGCTGATCTTCATGACGTTGATTTAAGCAATCCGCAATCCCGATTAGCTCAGCTTGAACGTCATAAAAAATATTTTTTGTGTATATGTGAGCAGCTTGGCCCTCCAACACTTGGTAATTACTCTTCAACTGGGGGCGTTTGTATCGAGATTCATGATCATTTTTCGAGTGCGTATGACGCTGTGCTTATATTGCAGTTTCGTAATGAGTCATGAACTCAACCATAGTAGCTTTTGAATTGCACACTTGACCAAAAAAAATGATTCTCACTCTCCGACCTCAATGTCGTTCGCATAAGGCCCGGAAGCTCTTCCATTCTATAGTATGCAGGGATCCAAGATTCCCTGAGTGAAAAAATATAAGATAGCCAGTCATTATCTGCTAAATTGAAATCTCCGATAACCACTTCCCATTCTGATTCAAACTCTTCGGGTGTAAGAATATCCATCCACACAACACCACAACTACGTTATTTGAAATTGGTGGAATTGCATAGCCTAACACCAACCTATGTATAACACGAAAAAGCCATGCAAAGAAACATATATATTACACACATACAAACTTACATGAAAAACAGTAACAAGGTTACAAGACGCCATATATCAAAAATGCCAAACAAAAAAATAATATAATCAACCTTCAAAGAAAGTTTATGCATCACATGCCACATGCATAACCGATGCCTCGTGTCAACAAATACAACAGAAATAGCCTTCTTCATTGCTGGATCTTGGTCGGTGACAACAACTTTTGGTTGACAACCAACAACTTTTAGGAAAACTCTCAACAACCAAATATAGCTATCAGCAGTTTCTGACACCAATAATGCAACACCAAATGTAACATTACAGTGGTAATTGTCTATATTGGTGAACGGAATAAACACCATAGCATATCTGCATATGAAAACGCCATGAGAAATGAAAAGATAATAAAAAACGCCATTGCATGTAAACTCATAAACGCCAATGCATGTAACCAGTGAAAACGCCAAAAGAACAGGAAAGGTTGAATTATAAAATATTACTTGTTGGAACGATACGTGGCGTCAAACGAAACCACATCACCAAACACGTGGTAGTTACATTTGGCTTGACCATCACACCAAAAAAATGTCACACACCAACCGATGGCGGAATCATCGAGATGTGGCACTAAGCGAATCAGATTGCTCAAGAGAATCCATAACGACTAATTTTGTGAAAATATGTAACAAGTCCAATATCCCATACATTAAAATAATCCATCAACCTGTCACATACATTAAAATAAAGTCAATACAATAATGTAAAAGTGAGTACACAAGTTTAGCATAAGTATAATAGTAAAGCATTTACACATAACCAACATGTAACACGTAGAGAGGCGAATCAAGTAAGCTATCAACAATGATACGAGCTAACCAACATGACTACGAGGTGGAGTATGCGCGATACGTGTTCACCGAAGTGAGCACGTAAAGTAAAGTAAGTATGTGATCCTTAACAACCCCTGAATAAACAGGTGCTTAGTCCAAACTATATTACTATCGTTGCTAAGGGTGGTAAGTCAAGTCATCACTATGTAAACATAGCATACAAACATTCAACGATTCACGTATAACATGCGAGAGCGGTTAGCGTTTAAAAGAGTTTAAGCATTGTGTGCGATGTGTTTTAATAGAGAACGTATGTAACACCCAAAGGTGCGTTAAGCGAAAAAGGGTTCGAGTATACTCACAGTGCGTGTTTAATAGTAAACACGGTCTGGAATGGAGTGGAAAGAGCGCCAGATCAGCCTACGTACGGGGACAGAAGTGCAACAGTCTTGCAAAGTGCTAAAACAGTCGAGTTGAAGTGTCGAGTGGGAAACAGACTCATGGTACGAAGGGAGTGCCTTCGTACGAAGGTGGTGTCTTCGTACGTGTTGCTTGCTTCCGTGTCCAAAATTGAGTGTTTTTCGCGTCTTGCTTCAGGAAATCGAGTGTTCATCCCTCTAGCCTTAAGCTACCGACTAAACTTAGAGCCGGAGAGGTCTTTTAAGCGTTGAGTCACATGCGGAAAACTGGATTGGTATGTACAAAGGGTGCCTTCGTACGAAGCCGGCGCTTCGTACAAGCCAGTCTGGCTTCGCACAAGTGGCTGTTCAGCATCTTTCAGCGTTTGGAACGGGGTTTTCCCCTAAAACAGATGTGTTTTCGAGTCCTTTTCATGACAGTTTCCACACCACTTCGTCACACTATTCAGTGAATGAAATACATGTCGATTTTGGTCTGTTTTAGTATAAAAATCGAGTCAAAAATGGTTTTTCTATGGATTAAACACTTGGTGAGTGCGAGATATTCAAATTTACATCTTAGGAAGCCATATCTAAGATCAACCCACTCAGTTAGGTGTAAATCAGTGGTAAAATCAGAAGTTTTGATGAAAAAGATGAAGGTTTTTTGTAAAAAGAGAGAAGTTTAGATGAAATCGGAGATAAACTCGTGTAAAATCATTGTGGAAATTGTTGTGTTTTGTGTAAAAATAGGTGGTTCTTACCTGTAAATCGAGAGTAGCAGGTTTGGGAGAGTGAAAGGAGAGGCTTAGGTATTTATAGTGCGAGCTGGAAGCTCTATACGAAGTGGTTGGCTTCATACAAAGCTGGTGGCTTCGTACGAAGTGACCAGTTTCATGTGAGAAACTCCCGTTTCACGTGTCAGATGCTCGTTTGATGCGTTTTGTTGCGTTAGTTAGTTCGAGTAATTATAGTATTTTAGTGAGGTGTTAAGAGTTGCATTGCGTCGCATTTTAGTGTGATAGATCGAGTCGAGTGAGTGAGTGTTTGAGCGTTTTGAGCGAATATCAAACACATATAACATATTTAACATCTAAACACACAAATAACAAATGATATAAGTAAATCCGTGTTTTGGGTTCGTGTTGAGTTTGTGTTGCGATGTGCGTTTAAGAACAAGCGTATAAATAAGTGATACAGAATGCTTTTAAAAGGTAGCTAACCCATTGTAATCATCGAATCTCAGAGTACAAGCCTTTACGAATGAAATAACGATAAAAATAGGAATAACCGAAAGGTCGGGTTGTTACAGTCTCCCCTACTTTAGGGAATTTCATCTCGAAATTAAGTAGTAGACGTAACAAAGAGATGTGGATATTTAGCTTTCTTATCACTATCGAGTTCCCAAGTGAACTCGGTGACGCGGTTTCCTTCCCATCTAACCTTCACTATGGGAATGCGACTACGTCGAAGTTTCTTTGTCTCTTGATCCATGATTTCTACTGGCTTTTCCACGAAATGCAACGTCTCATTTATTTACAAGTCTTCAAAGGGTACATGAAGATTTTCTTCAGCTAGACACTTCTTGAGTTTTGAGACGTGGAAAGTCGGCTGAACGTTGTTGAGTTCATCTGGTAATTCAAGTCAGTAGGCCACTTTACCAATTCTTTCCAGAATCTTAAAGCGGCCCACATAACGTGGCGCAAGTTTGACTTTCTTGCCGAATCGGATCACCCCTTTCCAAAGTGAAACCTTTAAGAGGACGTGATCTCCAACTTCGAACTCTTGGGGCTTGCGGCGTTTATCGGTGTAGCTCTTTTGACGACTTCGAGCTTTCAGGATATTGCCTCTTATTTGGAGAATTTTATCTATCGTTTCTTGTATTAACTCGGGACCGGTGATCTGTGCGTCTCTGATCTCATGCCAAACAGTAGGCGATTGACATTTTCTACTTTATAGTGCCTCAAAGGGTGTCATTTGTATACTAGCGTGATAACTATTATTGTACAAAAATTCCACTAAGGGTAAATGCGAATCCCAATTACCACCAAAATCTATAACGCACGAGCGAAGTATGTTTTCAAGGGTGCGCATCGTGCGCTCAGTCTGAGCATCGGTCTTAGGATGAAATGCGGTACTGAAGTTGAGAGTCGTACCGAGAGTGGATTAGAATGTCTCCTAGAGACGTGAGGTAAAACGACCATCGCGTTCAGAGATGATGTCACGAGGCGTCCCGTGTCTCTACAATTGACTTCGTCGGTATAGATTCGAGCTAATCGTTCAACCTTAAAGTCTTCTCGTATTGAAATGAAATGAGCAGATAACCGAAATGCTATCGTGACCAGAAGGCATTCGGTGAAGTTTTGTAATAAAATCCATGGCTATGCTTTCCTATTTCCACATCTGGATTTCGGGTTGTTCGAGTATACCAGAGGGTCGTTGATGTTCAGCCTTAAGCTTCGAACAAGTTAGGCATTTCGAAACATAGAGAGCAATATCCTTTTTCATGCCCGGCCACCAATACCTAGAACGGAGGTTATTGCGACTAGGAATCCAAATACGAGCGAGGTAGTGAAAGATATCGTTCGATTTATTCACTAACTGAGTTTTGGCACCACACTTCTTCATTTCCTCCTTCAAGGTATTCTCAATGAAGCATGCATGCTGCGCATCATGAATTAGGTCTTCGAGGTCGTTCTGGGCTTGAACATTATGAATACTATGCACATAGCTTCGTCGGCTAAGAGCATCGGCTACGACGTTTGCCTTGCCGTAATGGTAGCGTATTTCACAATCATAGTCGTTGAGAAGTTCCACCCATCTGCGTTGGCGCATGTTCAGTTCTTTCTGGTTCAAGATATGTTGTAAGCTCTTATGGTAGGTGAAGACCGTACACTTTGTACCGTAAAGGTAGTGTTGCCATATCTTTAACGCAAAATCAATTGCACCGAGCTCGAGATCGAGATCGAGATCGAGATCGAGATCGTGGGTAGTGTAATTCTTCTCGTGGACCTTGAGTTGTCGAGATGCATACGCGATAACCTTATCTCATTGCATAAGAACACAACCGAGACCTAGGTTAGAGGCATAGCAATAAACAACGAAATCATCGTTTCCGTCAGGAAGTGCGAGTACAGGAGCGTTGCAAAGCATACGCTTAAGAGTTTGAAAGGCGTCCCTTTGTTCAGAACCCCAAACAAAAGGTTCGTCCTTATGAGTTAAAGCCGTAAGAGGTACGACAATTTTAAAAAAATCGGCAATGAATCGACGGTAATAACCCGCCAATCCGAGAAACGAACGGATTTCGGATGGATTCTTCGGCGTCATCCAACTCTTTAGAGTTTCTATCTGCGCGGGATTGACGTGAATTCCTTGAATGTTAACGATGTGACCGAGGAATTGAACTTCCTTGAGCCAAAATTCACACTTGGAGAACTTAGCGTAGAGGCGATTTCCTTGAAGAAGTTCGAGAACTAAACGAAGATGTCGCGCGTGTTCGGCTCTCGAATTTGAGTAGATAAGAATATCATCAATAAACACAATGACAAAAAGATCCAAAAAGGATCTGCACATACGATTCTTCAAATCCATGAAGACCGCGGGTGCGTTAGTGAGACCAAAAGGCATGACAACGAATTCATAATGGCCACAACGAGTACAAAAAGCGGTTTTTGGGATGTCTTGTTCTTGCACACGTAACTGGTGATAGCTAGAACGTAAATAAACCTTGGGGTTGATCAAATAAATCGTTGATTCGGGGTAGCGGGTAGCTGTTCTTGATAGTAAGCTTGTTAAGTTCCCTTTAATCGATGCACATTCAGAACGATCCATCCTTCTTTTTCACAAAAAGAACATATGCGCCCCATGGTGATGTGCTAAGGCGTATAAAGCCTTTATCAAGCAATTCTTGAAGTTGGCTAGATAGCTCACTTATTTCGGATAGTGCAACCTGACATGGAGCTTTTGCAACAGCTGTAGCTACAGGAATAAGATTAATTCGAAAATCAATATCGCGAGTAGGGGGTAAGCTAGGTAAATTATTTGGAAAAACTTAAGGAAAATCACATACAACAGGGACGTCTTTCACGGTTTTCTTCTCGTTCCCCGGTACAACGATATGGGCCAGGAAAGCGATGTATTCCTTTCGTAAGTACTTACTCACTTGATTAGACGACATAAGCTTCAATTCTTTCGAGAGTACATCACCGTAAACATGTAATTGTTCACCTTTTGGAAGAGAGAAACGAATCATCTTTTCAAAACAAACAACTTCGGCACGATTCTCACGAAGAAAATCCATGCCTACTATGATGTCAAAACTACCTAGTTGCATAGGTATGAGATTGATCAGGAAGATGTGATTGTTGAGTTCAAGAGTACAACCACGTAGAACGGAACTAACAGTAACGGTTCTTCCGGTGGCGACTTCTACGACGAATATCGTTGGGAGTTTAGCACGCTCACATTTTAAAAGCCTTTCGAATTCAAACGATACAAAACAGTTATCGGCTCCAGTATCAAATAAGCATGAAACACAAATACCGTTGACAAGAAACGTACCATTGACAATGTTGTTGTAATTCTGGGCCTGGCGAAGGTTGATGTTGAAAGTCCTTCCACATGCACAGCTTGTGGTTGTTGTTGCTGTTGTTGCTGCTGTGGTTGTTGTTGCTGTGGTTGCTGCTGTTGATGTTGTGGCTCTTGTTTCACAACATGTTGTGGGCAGACATTGGCGAAATGGTTGGGATCGCCACAAGTGTAACAAGCACGTGCCTGAACAACTGGTGCTGGAAGTGCTAGGTTGACCTGAGGAGTACGAGGTTGAGCTGGCAGTGCTGGGAGAGCTTGAGGAGCTTGCTGATGAGGGCCTATGCGGTAGTGAGCTGTGAAGTGCCCATAGATGTTGCATTTGACACAGAAACGACAATTAGCCTCAACTGGATGATGATAGGTGCAAGTAGGGCACAGTGGATGGTTCCCAGTATATGTACGCTTAGCGGGAGGTGCGTTGGGAGTAGCAATCTGGTCGGGCTGGGAGTTGAGCGAAGCTGCGATAGTCACACAATTCTTGCTGGAGTTTCTTCGCTTGTGACTTTGACGTTTAGACTTGGGGGCTTGAGATGGTGCGGTATCGGTGCTTAGTGTTGAAGTAGCTTGGTTGACACTCTTGGTCAGGCCCTTGAAATTTCCAGCCAAGACTCGCTTGTCATTGATTTCTGCGGCGAGTTGATAGGTTTCCTCAATTGTTGTCGGCCTTGCTGCTTGAACAAAGTCCGCGACATAGTCGGGAAGAGCACGGATGTACTTCTTGATGGCTTTCTCAAGAGTGTCCACTTGACTCAGACAGATGATGCTTAATTGCTTGAATCAGGCGGTGAGACCAGCGTTATCACCTACAACTTGTTTGATGTTCCAGAAGTCGTTTTCCAGCTTCTGGACTTCGTGGGGAGGGCATAATTCCTTCATCATGAGCTCTTTTAGCTCCTCCCAAGTGAGACCATAAGCTGCATCGTTTCTGCGCCTGTTGCGCTCGGCGGTCCACCAGTCAAGTGCCCTTGACTGAAATACACCAGTGGCGTTGACAGTGCAGAGATTCTTGGGACATCTGCTTTGTCGGAGAGTGACTTCGTTCGAATTAAACCATTGAAACTTCTTACTGGGTCCATCTTCACCAGTAAAAGTCATAGGACCGCAGGCTTTGAACTGCTTGAAGCTGAGCGGAGTTTTCGGCGGTTCATTCTTGGAATCAACTGAAGAGGTGTTGCTGTGGCCTGAATTTCACAGACGATTTGAGGGATTACTTTGGCCATTTCCTTGGCCATGAGAGATGCGATGCATATATCAGCATTGTTTCGCTGAATAGTTCAGCGAGTGTGAGATCCCATTGAGGCCATTAGCGAGTGTGAGTTCCTTTGAAGATGGCATATGAGGAATTAGACGAGATTCGATTATATTGGGTTTTGTTTAAAAGTTTTGCGTTTTACACCATATTATTATTATTATTATTATTATTATTATTATTCCCATAAGGCAAAGCATCGCGTAATCACATAAGCACATAATCACATAAGCACATAATCACGTATTTGCACGTATACACATAAGCACGTATTAGCACATAATTCACATAATTCAGGTAAGCACATATTTTGCACGTATTCACCTTCTCTAACTTGCGTGTAGCGCGTACTAGATAAGTGTAGATAAGCGTACATAAGCGAGTATCATAGCGTATAGAACTTCTTAGTTTGTTCGTGATTAGTTAGCGTTTTAGATTGCGAGAGCTGTGCGAGTTGTGCGTTCTTTTGTAAAGCGAGGAACGATAAATTGAGAAAAATTGGTGAAACATAAGAATCTCCAAATTTAAAACACATAAACATAATAAACTCCAGTTATGTTTAAAATCGGCAATAGCAGGATTAAAATAGATAGGGTGTCTTGGGTGTTGAGACATTGACTACCCAAAGTGGTTCAACTATTCTCAACAAGTTCGGGCACACGCTTTGGCCTAATAGACTCATGCTCTCACCGTAATACGGTTAACGGCACCCATCCTTCTAGTTACAATGTGCCCCGAGTCATTGGAATAGTCGAGACTTTGGTGAGATCTTTTAAAAACATATTAGGGAGTGGAACGGGATATTATGATGCGGGTTTCACCCCTAACTTAACAAATTCACTCCTAACTGTGGTAGTTTTTACCACAAGATAGAAATGGAGATTTTCGTCGAGATATGGATATCACTCCTAACTTAACGAAAGGTTCTGGTGCTAGATAGAACACGCGGAGTTAGTGATCTTATCAAGAGTTCTAGGTTTTGACACCTAATCTCGACACAATTGCTCGTTTGTGTTATACGAGTGTCTTCAATCGTGTATATTGTGTTAGCCTTTGGAAAGGTAGTGCGTATTGTGTTAGCCTTAGGAAAGGCATTTCAAGGTTTTCAGCACTGTCTGTTTGTACGAACCCACCAAGAAACTCCCTTCGTACGAAGCAGCAAGCAGGTTCGTACAAAGGTGCATCAGATGGGTTCGTACGAACCGAGCAGGTTTGCACGATATGGTCTGTTTGGTAGTTAGAGTATAGACGAGGTCTGTTTTGCATGATTCGACCTAATTCCCTATAGTTATGGCTCTGATACCAATCTGTCACACCCCAACCGATAGCGGAATCATCTGGATGTGGCACTAAGCGAATCAGATTGCTCAAGAGAATACATAACGACTAATTTAGTGACAATATTTAACAAGTTCAATATCCCATACTATCAAACAAATAATTCAACAAAAGTTATAACAGATTTCAAGCCTCTCAAACAAAACCAATCCGACAACATAGATTTTTTAGGTGAGTTTCTAGCAATCCTATCCGTTTGGAGCAAAACAATCCATCAACCAGTCACATACGTTAAAAAAAGTCAATAGAATAATGTAAAGTGAGTACACAAGTTTAGCATAAGTATAATAGTAAAGCGTTTACGCATAACCAGCATGTAACACGTAGAGAGGCGAATCAAGTAAGCTATCAAGAATGATACGAGCTAACCAACATGACTGTGAGGTGGAGTATGCGCGATACATGTTCACCGAAGTGAGAATGTAACGTAAAGTAAAGTGAGTATGTGATCCTTAACAACCCCTGAATAAATAGGTGTTGAGTCCAAACTATAGTTATATTGTTGCTAAGGGTGGTAGGGTAAGTCATCACTGTGTAAACATAGCATACAAACATTCAACGATTCACGTATAACATGCGAGAGCGGTTAGCGTTTAAAAGAGTTTAAACGTTGTGTGCGATGTTTTTTGATAGAGAACGTATGTAGCACCCAAAGGTTCGTTAAGCGAAAAAGGGTTCGAGTATACTCTCAGTGCTTGTTTAACAGTAAACGCAGTCTGGAATGGAGTGGAGAGAACGCCGGATCAGCTTGCGTACGAGGACAGAAGTGCATCAGTCTTCCAAAGTGCTGAAACGGTCGAGTTTAAGTGTCGAGTGGGAAACAGACTCTTGGTACGAAGGGAGTGCCTTCGTGCGAAAGTGGTGTCTTCGTACGTGTTGCTTGCTTCCGTGTCCAAAATCGAGTGTTCTTCGCGTCTTTCTTCGAGAAACCGAGTGTTCATCCCTCCAGCCTTAAGCTACTGACTAAATTTAGAGCCAGAGAGGTCTTTTAGGCGTTGAGTCACATGCGGAAAACTGGATTGGTATGTACGAAGGGTGCCTTCGTACTAAGCCGGCGCTTCGCACAAGCCAGTCTGGCTTCGCACAGTGGCTGTTCAGCGTCTTTCAGTGTTCAGAACGGGTTTTTCCGCCTAAAACGGATGTGTTTTCAAGTCCTTTTTATGACGTTTTCGAAACCACTTCGTCCCACTATTCAGTGAACGAAATACATGTCGGTTTTGCTCCGTTTTAGTGTAAAAATCGAGTCAAAAATGGTTTTTCTATGGATTAAACACTTGGTGAGTGCGAGATATTCAGATTTACATCTTGGGAAGCCAAATCTAAGCCCAACACACTCATTTAGGTGTAAATCCATGGTAAAATCAGAAGCTTTGATGAAAAACATGAAGGTTTTTTGTAAAAAGAGAGAAGTTTAGATGAAATTGGGGATAAACTCGTGGAAAATCGTTGGGGAAATCGTTGTTTTTTGTCTCAAAATAGGTGGTTCTTACCTGGAAATCGAGAGGAGCTGGTTTGGGAGAGTTCTTGAGTGAAATGGAGCAAATGAGGAGTGAAAGGAGAGGCTTAGGTATTTATAATGTGAGATAGAAGCTCTGTACGAAGTAGTTGGATTCGTACGAAGCTGGTGGCTTCGTACGAAGCTTCTGTCTTCATACGAAGTGACCAGTTTCATGTGAGAAACTCCCATTTCGCGTGTCGGATACTCGTTTGATGCGTTTTGTTGCATTAGTTAGTTCGAGTAATTATAGTATTTTAGCGAGGTATTAAGTGTTGCATTACGTTCCATTTTAGTGTGATAGATCAAGTCGAGCGAGTGAAGTTTTGAGCGTTTTGAGCGATATCAAACAAATATAACATATTTAACATCTAAACACACAAATAACAAATAATATAAGAAAATCCGCGTTTTGAGTTCGTGTTGAGTTTGCGTTGCGATGAGCGTTTAAGTAGCAAGCGTATAAACAAGCGATATAAAATGCGTTTAAACGGTAGCTAACCCATTGTAATCATCGAATCTCAGATTAAGGCATTCACGAATGAAATAACGATAAAAATAGGAACAACCGAAAGGTCGGGTTGTTACAAAAAGTCCCTTCAAACGATTGTCTTCGTCTGTGAAGTAATCGTACGAGAAATTAGACTGGGACTGTTTTTTTCATCCAAATGTCTCACAACCATCTCAACGTCGTATTCCCCTGTAAACAAATTAATTTGCCTCTTGTAGTTATTAAATTCAACTATACTTGCGCCAACGTTTTCAAAAATGCCAAAACAAGTCTTCGTAACATTAAACGCCTTAACTGGACCCAAATTCAACTTAGACATCATGTGTATAACATGCTTTTAGAGCTGAGTGAGGTGTCGTTCAATTGGAAGAAAATGCTTATCAGGACGTTCAACAAGATGATGGTTGTGCTACTCAAAAAACTTATAGATCTTCCACGATCTAGACTCAAAAATTACACATAACAGTGCACCACAATCAGTCCTCTTTGAAAAGTTGGATTGCACTAACTGTTCATTTTGATTGGGGTCCAACGTAACAACCTTCTTGTCATTATATACCCTAGCTCTCGTACACATATAATACTTAATATGTCTTATACCTTTGGCGTTTATCTTTTCAATCCCTTTCCTGACGGAAAAGCCACAAGCCTTGGCATAGGTAACATACATTGAATAACAATCATCAAGGCTTGTGAATATCATTTCCTTTTTTGGCTTTATTTCTTCACTAACGTCAGGAATGATAAATGGTAAACCAGTTTTGGGGCAAAACCTTTCATTCGAGGAAGAGGAATAACCTTCGTCTGAGAAAACACAGTGAGGAACAAATTTCAGAAAAACGCCATTAAAAATATAGAAAATGTCTCCTAATAACATTATCGATGAAAACGCCATTAACTGGATAATAAACAAGACATAATAAACACATAATTTGAAAACGCCATAATACAAACACCATAACTTGATTGATAACACTACAAAAAAAATGCCATTTAGTGGCACACAGTTTTAATGACACTTAACGTTTGTGCCACTAGTATAAGTTTTAATGGCACTTTGTGTATGCCATACTTGTCTAGTACCCATTTTTAGTGGCAGTTATTTTTTATGCCGCTAATTTAAGTCTATAGTGACACTTTGTATATACCACTAAAACTGTAAATAGTTTTAGTGGCACTTTTTATATGCCATTTTTAAAATCTTCCCCCTTTCCTTCCTTGAAACACTAAACTTAAATTTCACCTAAAATTTATTCCCTCCCAATTAGTTAGTTTCCCTCTACTGTTTTCAACACAATTAAACATCTCCCTCCCAAAATCACGTTTCACCAAAACATCACCCCTCAAAATCAGTTTCTAAAATAAATTGTCCTTCTTCTAAACACTGATCCATTTATGTTGCCAGCCTCATTCACGTTGCAACAAGATCTAGGTAATTTTGTCCCTACCTCTTATTTAATTTTAATAATTTTGCTGGTCTACTTTATGTATGTACCTGGTGTAATGGTGTTCCGTAAAAAGAAAACTCACCTATGAAGTGGACTCACCGCCAATCGGACTAATTATGTGTGGACTGAGTATGATGTAACAACTAGGGTTTGGGTTTCGGAACTTATTTTGTTAACTAACGTCATGTTCATAATCAAATATTTAATTGGAAAGTAGAGAAGGAAACCCTAGCCGTAGCCTGGGCGGCAAAGTTCGTGACTAGATATATAATTTTAGATAAGAGTTTCAGTCTGTTAGATGTTGGTGAAGGTTGTTCTCCTGAAAAATGACGTTTCTGTTTTGCGTTGTTGCAGGTATTGTGACCGATTATCGTGATAAGGAAGTGGCTCAATTGGTCTTTCACACCGTTGGCGGTTATGCTACTGTTGGATTACGTTCCGACTGGCAGGTATTCTGTAGTAAATCTTTAAATCTTATTGATGCGCTTCTTGTTTCCTTTCTAATTGTTGATAAATTTGTGTGAATTTTCTGTTATTCTAATTTAAAAAACTTTTGAATTTGTGATTTAACAAGCCAAATCAAAATGGAAATGCTGGTTAATGTTTATAAAGGTGCATATTATTTGTTTTTATTGTTTTGATGTGCAGCGTAATGTATCTACTCTAGGTTGTTTGTGTTTGATACAAAACAGAACTTGGTGTATCTACTCTAGGTTGTTTGTGTTTGGTACTTGTCTATTTCGAAATAAACATGCTCATTATCTATCGAAATAGGTTTTCGGATTTGTAATATATGTGTATCGAAATAGACATTATTTGTCTATTTGGATCTTTCCTTTTCTATTACAATATCAAGATAAAAACCATGTATTTCGATGGCTTTGTATTTCGTTGACTTGAGTATTTCGATGGCCATTTTAGTTTTACATAAAAGTAAAATTATTCTGCTTGATTATTGAACTTTTCCAGGCTACTCAAAAGAAAATTGTGAAAGCAGATGCATATATAGCAGGTTTGTACATATATATAGCTCAACCCCTACCCCACCCAAAAGTGTGTGTGTATATATATATATATATATATATCCAACAAATATAAGTAATTAACAAAGTCCCATGTGTTAAAATCGGAGGCCCTCATGATTGTGTTTGTTTGTGTAAATTGAATAATCAAATGAATATGAAAACATGTGAAGTGCAGCGGAGATGAAATAATAAACTTTGTAAACGCAATCAAGGAGAAATTTGTTTGATAAACATTTGGTTTTCAAAGAGTCGAAAGATTACAATTCAGAGCAAAAGATTACAATGCAAGTTTACAAACTAAGCTCCCCTCAGCCTGATACCCCATGGTTGGTTGCACAAGATGAAAGGATTGAATTGAGGATAAGAACTCTCTCAAAACGATCAAATGTAACAGTACAGAGTACTGTTCCATTTATAGACAATCCAAACCACTGTGGCATCTCAGCTGGCGTCACCATGATAGCGACGTCTAACAGCCTAACAACCTGTATCTACTGTTCTTATACAAACACTGCTAATCTTAACCACTGACTATACATAAAACAGATGACATACTAAACTACTGCTCTCTCTTTACATCAGTGCTTTCCTCAAGGTTGATCAGTCCTTGATTGGGCAGTGCTTTGTCATCAGTAGATTTCACCAACAGTGCTTAGTTCTCAGCAGTCTTCTGGGCTTCATCAGTAGTTTTGAAGAACATCAGCAGTGGTATCCGGACAGTGGATATAAGACCATCAGATGTTGTAATCACTTTCAAGGGAGAAGACTTAGTGTAAACAGCTGCTTATTTCGAATCCACTGAGTGAACCAGTTTTGGCTTTCATTATCTGTTCCTCTGGTAGGGTTTGATCCCAACAATCTCCCCCTGGAATAAATAATGCCAAAATACTTCATTATTTAGGATCTTTATTCCTCATCAGCAGTTCCCTTGCTTGTCTTTTAAATTCTTCTTCAAATTCTTTGGAACTTGTGTCATCCTCATCCCTGCACAATGAAAGTTCAAGGAGATCCTGCAAATCTTCAACACTAAGGCCTAGTGCTTCTTTCCTTGATATGTACTTCATCTCACCATTGGATCTGACCAGGGTCAATACATGGGTCTTTTGATCAGAGGGCCACTTTAGTACTTTTGAAGCCAATGGGTTTCTTGGGAGAGATTTATTTCCTGATGAGCTTGGTGATTTTGGCCTTGAGAAAAATTGTAAAGCAGTATCCTGAACTTCAGACATTCTTTTGAAAGCTTCTTCTATGACTTCATTTGCTGCAGCTATGTCTTCTGCAACTTCTTTGTCAATTTGCTCTTGTGTCTTTTGTTGATCAAGCTCATTGTCTGAGATATCTGCTGAAATGTTTGGTGATGCAGGTTTGGTTAATACCCTTTTGAAAAGGTTTTGAAGGCTCACTGAACTATCTTCTTTTAGACCCATTTTCTTGATGGCTTCTGTGAAGTACTCAGCTTCCTTTTCTTTTTCTTCTTCACTGGTCAGCAATTTTCCTTTTTCTTGGTTTTTCACAAGGATAGGGTTATCTGCTGATGTGAGCAGTGTTTTAAGAGCATCTAGCTGTTTTTCCATCTTGTTGTAGTCTGGCTTTTTAGAAGTGCCTGAGACTGTTATCCTTCTTTTCCGCAGCCGTTCATAAGCCTCGTCGGTATATTGTTTTGTCCATTTTGCTATGGCTTCAGCAGTATCCACCTTAGCATCTATCAGTTCCTGATTTTTCTTTTTGTATTCAGAAGTAAGATCAGCAATTAGCTTTTTGTACTTATTCCAATTTGGAGTTGTCTTCTTCTTACTTGGATCATTTTTAATCCTTTCAATCCTGTTTGCTTCATGCTTCAAGGCAACCAGTGGCCACTCTTCAAATTGGTTTTCTTCAGCTTGATAGAATTTTTCTTTCATTATATATGCAAGATATTCTTTTCTCATTGCTTTTCGTTGACCTGTCTTTTCTTTGATCAGATCTTGTGCATAGTCTTCCATCAGCTTGACTTTTGTGAGCAAGAGTACCATTCTTTCTGCAATGGCTTCATCACCTTCATCTTTGCATTCAAGCTTAGCTCTAATCCTTGCTTGCCTTGCTTTCATTTCGAGATATTCATCCATGTTTTCTGGGACTATGAAGCCTATGAGAGAAGGAAATCTTCTTTTTGAAGGATCTTCCTCGGTGTAAAATTGTCTCATCTCATTTTTCACAGCATCTAGTTCCAGTGGATATTTAGCGGCAACAGGATCATATTTTTCATCAGTGGCTTGAGTTGTTTCTCTTTTTCTTTTGCGAAGCTTTACGGATGAAGAGGGTTTTGGTTGTGATGTAGGGATGATGAGAGCAGTGGTAGATGATTGACAAACAGTTGTTGAAACAACTGGTGTTTCAACCTCTGTTGTCATTACAACTACTGATGTGTCAGTAGATGTCTTCTGCTTCTGAGCAGGGATTGAAGGTGGTGAAGTTGTTTTTGGTGATGTGGATGGAGACTCATCATCAGGAATGAAAACCCTTCTCCTTTTTATTGTAGGAGAGGCTGATGATGTCTTGGGTGGATTAGTGGTTTGAGTGATGGAAAGTGTCTGACTAACAGCTGTTGAAACAACTGGTGTTTCAACCACTGTTGTCATTACAACAGATGTTGTAACATCTGGTGTCTTCTGTTTTATGACAGGAGGTAATGATGATGATGTGATTTTAGATGATGATGGTGATAGAGCAGTGGTTTTGGTGGTGTGTGGTGAAGTTGTGTGTGTTGATGAGATGACAGCTGTTTGAGTAGCAGTTTTTGAAACCACTGGTGTATCAGCTGTTTGGATGGAAGTATGAGATTTTGTGGTTTGAGGTTTTAAACCTTTTGAGGATTTACATGTCTGTTTTCCTTGTTCTGGTTCAACATACAAACCATCTTCAATTCCCTTTTTCTTCAACTGCTTGATATTCTCCCCATTTTTGGCATTATCTGCAAGGGGGTTATCCATGAAGAGGATAATGGAAGGAACCTTTCCAGTGGTGCTTTGTATATGAGCCTTGATAGCTTTGATATCTGCTTGAGTATCTTTAAACCTTGACTCCACCATGTTTGTCAGCATTTTTACATGCATTTCATGTTGCTGATCAGCCGTTTGTTTTTGTTTTTCTAGCAATGGTTGAAAAAGATTCCAGAGCTCATTTGCAGCAAGTGCTTGTGGCGGAGCAGGTGCTTGAGGTGGAACAGCAGTGGATTGTGCTTTTTGAGCTTTTAACAGCTGTTGCACCATATCCTTTATTTCAGCAACTGATGTTTCAAGTTTTTCAACTCTGCCCGTCAATTCCTGATATTTTGAATCATCACCCAAATTAATGGGATCATCTGAATCCCCACCAGCAGTGGTTGTATCAATGTGTGACTTAGGAACTGACTCCCAAAAATCACCCATTGATGCCCCTTGTTCTTGGTACTAGGGAGTTCTTTCTTCAGCACTTGATAAACCTTTGATGGTACCAGTGGTTAGAACCAACTCACTGGTGGTTACCGATGGTGCTATAGAAGAAATTGCCTTCAAGGGAGTCTTATTAATGAAACAACTGTCCAACTTGAACTACCATCAGTTGTAGTTGCTGCTCCACTTGAACTACCATCGAGAGTTACTTGTAACTCAGGGGGTGTAACCTCCTCAGTTGTTGCTGGGATAACAGGAGTAGTAGCATCAGACCCAGTCACTTGTGGGAGTATACTCTCAGTGATAGGTGATAGAGAGGAACTGGTTTGTGTCTGAGCTATAGCAACTGCATGCAACAAGGGTATTATTGATTGTGGCATTATGATAGGTGAGGGTATGGGTGTTGAAAGAGACATGTCCTTGGGATCAGGACTGAGGAAGATGGATCCGATTGGGTCCAGAGCTTCATATTGTGGGGTCCCTGTGCTTACAACCTGATCCTTTTGTGAGGATGCAGGAGGAGTTTGAGGCAATGGTGGAGATCTTTCTACCAACTGCTATGAGGAAGTAGCAGCAGTGGTTTGTGGTGACATTTGGTTTGTCACTGGCAGTTGCTCTGGGATCTCATCTTCCAGAGTTGCCTTTGTTTTGGGTTTGGTGGGTTTTCTGGATGTTTTCTTTTTGGTCTTTTTGGTAATGTCAGGTGTGGGTTTCAAAGCAGTGGTTGTGCTGCTATGATCACCTGGAGCAGTGGGCTCAGCAGCAGATGTCTGAGGAGCAGTGGTAGCTGCTAAATTCTGCTCAGGCACCTCTGCTTTTGTTTTTATAGGTGCCAACATTCTAGTGAATGTTTCAGGTGTTAACCCTTTTATTTGAAAATAGACACCCTGTTTGAGCAAATTTTCATTTTCTTTTTCAAACTTTTGTTTAAAATAGTAGCTTAAAAATCTTGGAAAAAGTAAAAATGATTTGTTATCAACATTTTTTACCAAGTCATTAAAGATCTCCTAGGAATAGTTATAATTTTCACCATTTAAAATAGCATAACCCAGACATTGAATCTTTAATGGTATTTCGTTAAACGCTGTTGTTTTATTTGAAACACACATCAAAAGTGTGTGAAATAAAAACGTTGGTGCAGAAGGGAAGTAGCCTTTTTGTAAGGTATCTACCTTTGATTGTTCTGCATATCCCCTTTTTACGAAATCATTTTTCAACTCGGCTTTATCAAAGGAAGTTTTACCTATCTGATCATCGAGTTTAAAGACTTCTGAGATTGATTGTGGTGTAATTTGAATCGCTTTGCCCTGTATCGAGGAGTTAATGGCAATGACTTTATCATCTTGTTTTTCAAGCGTCGCCTTTTCCCAAAACTCTCTCTGGGTTTGCAGATAAATAGGAGCATCTGCGGTAAGCAAAGTTTTGTACTTTGATGCAGATATTGTGTCAATGATGACATCGAATGTGTGGTTGTTGGTGGGTTTTGTGAGTAAACCCAAATAATTATGCGGGGATTTGTATGGGATTTCAATGGGTTCACTGGCCGTTTGAGCGACCTCTTTGGATGAAGATGATGATTTTGACTTTGATTTTGATTTTGATTTTGTCATTTTGAAAAGGAAGAAGAAGAACAGAGAATGATTTGGGATGGAAGGGTTGAAAACTGCTTTGAGAAGAGAACTTTAGAATTCAATTCGACAGTGTAAAACCCTGTTTGGGGGTTTTGATCAGGGTTATATTTAGGGAAAAAGTAAGTGCTGATGTGGCAGCGGTTACAAAGATCTGAGGGCTAAAAACTGACCATGTGTCAACCTCTGATGAAATGGATGAATAACGGAGGGCAGTTGTTTTGACAGCCACTGATGAAACAAGCATCAGTGGTTACAACGGTAAAATGGAAACAGTGGATGATTTTCACTATCAGTGGATAAGACACTGATTTTAAGCATCAGTGCTTGCCAAGGAAATGAAAGGACAGTGGTTGTCTTTTAGCAGTGGACAGTATTTAGTAACCAGACGTTTGAACAAAACAGTGGTTAGGGGTAGTGGTAAAGATTTGAAAAACTAGTATATCAGCAACTGTACTGTTTTGAAAATTTTCATTCAAGGTTTTGCCACATGTCAATTTCTCATTTTGAAGTTCTTACGAATTTCTGACAGTGGTTTAGTACACCAGATGATGTACACTTTTTACTAAGGCAACTCATTTTTGTTATAATATTTGAATTAAAACATGAGTACCCAAGTATTTTACGATTTGTTAACAATCAATCTTTTGCACAGTGTAGAAACAAAACTTTGAGTATGACCTGACTATGACATGTGTACCATTTCCTTTTGATCTACTTGAGGATAATATAACCAACAAAAACAAAGGTTATATATCCAGACAGGAGAATGAAACATTTACTATCAAAAATCAGTAAAGGTTCAAAATATATTATTCTTAAAGAAAAAGAAGAATGACATAACCTACTTTATTTGAGAAAATCATTTTTCAGGAAAAATAAATAAAGGATTTTCTAAAAACAACATCAAAAAGGATCTGGTATAATTTACCACTGAAACTTCTAATCATATCAAACCCAAGTTTATGAAAATGGTCAGTAGTTTGATAACAGTGGTATGAACATGTAAATACATCTTGATCACTGTTTGATACCATTTTCTTGTTGATTGATTGTCAACAGAAATGAGGACACATGTTCACAAAAGTTTTTGAAAAACACTGTTATAGACTTTGTTACCATGTGAAGTTTCTGAAAATTTGTCTAGTCCTCTTTTAAGTTCATTTACTGGGAATACTATTGTTATCTGAATTTTCCTGAACCAATGATTGCACATAGTTGCTTAATGACCACTGTTACCCCAAACTTTGACTCTTAAGTGTTTTATGTTTATGCTCTTTTCTTCTGACTTCAAAAGTTTTGAGATAAACACACTTCAGAGTTTTTGTGAATTTTCTTCTTCCCTTTATACCCTTCCCATTCATAAGTAATGAGATACTTACTGGGAGGTCTTTATTGAAGGAATACTTAATCCAGAATCATTTTGCAGTAATGCTTTAAGAGAATTGACCATATTTGTACAAATTTTTGAACAATCTCACATTACATATGATACGGATTGTCCTGTTTTCTTGATGTATTTTAACAGAGTTGATTTGTTCCTTTTGAGGATCTCAACCTGTTTTCAACACATAAATCCTTATGACTAAAGTTTTAATTTCCCTCTTTTAACGCTAGCAAAAACACTAATGTTTTTATGAACATAGGCTTTTGTTAATCTGAGGTTCATACTTTAGCATCTAATATAGTGACATCACAAGTTTCATAACAACAGTTAAAATCAATTTTGAAAATAAGAATTAATCCCATAGTTTAACAGATATGTTTTCAGATCTAGAAACTATGAGTGTCTTGTGCATGATATCACTTGTTGTGTGAAATTTGTGTGTCTTATGACATCTTGGTTGTTTTACAGAGTATTTGAATAGCAACTTTAAGCGTTTTCACTCATTACTCTGTTTTTCAACTAAATACAACCAACCTTAGTGTCAATGAATTTTGAGCCGAACTGTTATGTCAAATTGATTGGTAGATCGAATTTGACTGTCCAGGCTCTGATACCAATTGTTAAAATCGGAGGCCCTCATGATTGTGTTTGTTTGTGTAAATTGAATAATCAAATGAATATGAAAACATGTGAAGTGCAGCGGAGATGAAATAACAAACTTTGTAAACGCAATCAAGGAGAAATTTGTTTGATAAACATTTGCTTTTCAAAGAGTCGAAAGATTACAATTCAAAGCAAAAGATTACAATGCAAGTTTACAAACTAAGCTCCCCCTCAGCCTGATACCCCATGGTTGGTTGCACAAGATGAAAGGATTGAATTGAGGAGAAGAACTCTCTCAAAACGATCAAATGTAACAGTACAGAGTACTGTTCCATTTATAGACAATCCAAACCACTGTGGCATCTCAGCTGACGTCACCATGAAAGCGACGTCTAACAGCTTAACAACCTGTATCTACTGTTCTTATATAAACACTGCTAATATTAACCACTGACTATACATAAAGCAGATGACATACTAAACTACTGCTCTCTCTTTACATCAGTGCTTTCCTCAAGGTTGATCAGTCCTTGATTGGGCAGTGCTTTGTCATCAGTAGATTTCACCAACAGTGCTTAGTTCTCAGCAGTCTTCTGGGCTTCATCAGTAGTTTTGAAGAACATCAGCAGTTGTATCCGGACAGTGGATATAAGACCATCAGATGTTGTAATCACTTTCAAGGGAGAAGACTTAGTGTAAACAGCTGCTTATTTCGAATCCACTGAGTGAACCAGTTTTGGCTTTCATTATCTATTCCTCTGGTAGGGTTTGATCCCAACACCATCAAATGGCATCATGTGATGTCCCTGGTATCAAGAGACTTTTGCCTTCTAATTGGATGGAATGGGAATTCTTTGACAATATCTACAAATTAGTTGGTGTTCCCATTGTCAAAGGAAGGAAGTTTTCCTTTTATTAACTGCTCTTACATCTTTGATAGCTATGGTTATCAGATCTAATCAATTTAACATGAATTATGAAATTTCTGGTTGAGTATGGTCAGTTGGCTGATGTAGCGACAATAAGTAGTAAGTGCTGGGAACTATGAAGTGGAAGTATGACTACTAAGAAAACGTTAATCAATGATTATTTAACTCGCATGAAGATTGTGAAAGAGATTCATGAACACAATGAAGTTTTGAATTTTTATTCATACACTTATTAGTTTATTTGGGTTATATGTTTGATCACTAGACTTAGATCGACACTTATTAAACATTTGGAATCTTTGTAAGATTGATTGATCTTTTAATTGAAGTGGTTATTTTATGATTTCTACATTTACAATTTTATTTTTATTTTTTAATGTAAATAAATGATAATTGTAATTAATTAAAATCAATATGATAAACGTCAATGGCATTTAATTTGATGTGATTTTTGTTGCAAAAAATATGTGCCACTAAAAGCTCAAAAGTTTGTACTGGTAGATAAAAAAGTGCCACTAAAAGCCTAAAAACTTTGTGCGGCACATTGAAAAAGTGCCACTAAAAGGCTTTAGCGTCAGCGCTTCTTGTGGCAGTTTTTTTGTCTACCGCCCATTCTTAAAAGGTTCTTTAGTGGCACTTTCTTGTTTTTCTGTGGCACTTTTTGCATTCCACTAGATGGCATTTTTTTGTAGTGTAAACAAATATGATGAATTAACAATACTAATGCAATGTGATAATCAAAACGCCATGAGATGAATAATTAAAAACAATTAACAACATGAATAATTAACAAATATAACATGATAATGAAAACGCTATAGTTAACAAAACTGATGTTTACACAATACTAATGCAATGAGATAATCAAACGCCATATCTGTTGTATATGAGTTGCATCATTTGCTAGAACAAAATATGAAATCGTCATCAAATATTACATTGTCGAACAGAATCCACGTTAGACGCCATAGATCTGAGAAAGCTTGGAAAGGAGGTAACAGCTAATTGGAAATCATTGGAGTTTTAATTTGAAACAGATTTATAACACGAATAAGGAGGGAACGTACAAAAGGACAATTGTACCCCTGCATATCATTCAGCGCCCCCTGCCACGTGTTGGGTCAGGATTCGTTCTCACACTTTAGGGCGTTTTCGCCTGATCCCATACAGGGTCAGGACTTAGGGAAAATGGTGAAAAGTGTGAGAACAATGAGAACGGTTATGGATCGTCAGATTAAAACAATCCATGGACTAGATTGCGCGGTGGTGTTTTCATAAATAACATCAATTTTATTATGTGGACGCGCTTCATTAAGGGTAAAAGGGTCTTTTGACTTCTCTACACAAAACACCAAACTCATGAATAAAACGCCATTAATTCCCGCCTTAAAATACAAAGCACACATCATCCCTAATCTAAACGCCATTAAATATAAAACGTCAAACTTTGTTTTTAAACGATAAAGCTGAACAAATACTAACTGAAACGACAGAACTTAGTTACTAGCATTATTATAATAAAATCTCGCCTAATACACGCGCCAAAAACATCCTATATATACAACATCTCAGACCTTCCATTGAACACACCAAACCCAAAACGTCATATTTTACTATATACCATTCATCTTAGAATCACCAAAAAAACCCAAACATCAAAGATTACAATCGACGTTTCTTTGAGATACACTATTTTCTCAGTAAACTTTCATTCAATGTGATGGGACCCAAACATCAAGGATATTGTCCGTCTCATTGAACAAAATCTTATTGATTCTATCCTCAATAGAAACGCCAAAACATACAAAAACCACAAAATTGCAAAACACCATTTCTTGGATATTCATTTTTGTTCTCAATAAAGTTTCGCTGAATGAGGTGGACAGCATTGTTAGAGATCTTTTGTTAACTGAGGATTAATAATGTTGTCCATCTCGTTCAGCAAAACATTATTGAGTTTAGCATGACCAAAATTAGAGGTTTAAGGTAGTTTTATCTAGTTACGTTGTTATTTTTTTGGCGTTTGGTTTGCTTGTTCATTCTTATATTGTTTGTTATGTAACTTTGAAGTAACATGTTATGAACAATAAGTAGAAAAAAAGATGAAAAAATGCTATATAATAGATATAAAACGCCAAATTCCAATCTATGTGTGTGTGTTGTAACAATGAAAAATACAAAAAATCCAAACTACTCTTCCCTTCCTCTCGAAGACCTTGTCGATTTTCTTTTAATTATGTCCTGTTTACAAGTCGATGCGTAGTGTCCGTAGCCTTTGCAATTCTGACACTGTCTTTCTTTGGCCCCAGGTTTCGACTTTGATTTCGTTTTCTCGATTACTATCTCCTATTTCAATTCAGACGCTTCCGAGATCCAGAACCTTTGGACTTATACCCAACAGGAACTCTTATCGGGTTCTTTCCGTTCTTATATTGACCGGTTATCTCCACAAATCTATCCCTAGTACTAGCCGGAGGAGCAACAATCTGCATATCTTGAACCTTCTTCATATAAGATTGAACATGATCCTTGTATAAGGATAACTCTTCTTTATTACCCTATAAACGGTTCAAAGTATACTCCGTTGAAAATAATCTATCGCATCATACTTTGCTCGTCGGGATCAAGCTCGGTCATATATTCACGACTAATTAAGCATTCGGAAGAGCAGTTTGGGGAAGCCTCTTTACGCCATCTATTCAAAATGTATTGTTTTGGAAATTCCCAAATGTCCAAACTTCTCAATACATAGAATATATGTCTACAAAGCAAACCAAACTGCTCAAAACGCCTGCATGAGCAATTGTATATGCAATCAGACTTATGGTACATTACCTGAAAAAATGCCAAAAACAATATCTCTATAACGCCATGAAGAGAATGTTTGTATAAAAATAATTAAAAAACACAACTGGATAAAAAAACAAATTAAATGTTATAATAGAATATGCTAAACGCCATATACAGAAAACGCCATTTAAAAACAAAAACGCCATTGTTTACCTCAAATAAGGTTGTACAAAACACAACTGGATTAAAAAAAGAAATTAAATGTTATAATAGAATATGATAAACGCCATATACAGAAAACGTCATATAAAAACAAAAACGCCATTATTTACCTCAAATAAGGTTGTACAAGGCTGCTGGAAATCATTTATGTAAAACTTAATAAACCCATCAGGTTGATCTTCATAATGTTGATTTACGCAATCCACAATCCCGATTAGCTCAGCTTGAAAGTCACAAAAAATATTTTTCGTGTATATGTCAGCAGCATGGCCCTCCAACACTTGGTAGTTACTCTTCAACTGGGGGCGTTTGTATCGAGATTCATGATCATTTTCCGGTGCGTGTGACGTTGTGCTTATATTGCAGTTTCGTAAGGAGTCATGAACTCAACCAGAGTAGCTTTTGAATTGTACACTTGACCAAAAAATGATTCTCACTCTCCAACCTCGATATCGTTCGCATAAGGCCCGAAAGCTCTTCCATTCGATAGTATGCAGGGATCCAAGATTCCTGAGTGCAAAAATATCAGATGGTCAGTCATTAAATGCTAAATTGAACTCTCCGATAACCACTACCCATTCTGTTTCAAACTCTTCGGGTGTAAGAATATCCGTCTACAGAACACTACAAATACGTTCTTTGAAATTGGTGGAATTGCATAGCCTAACACCAACATATGTATAACACGAAAACGCCATGCAAAGAAACATATATATTACACACATACAAACTTACATGAAAGATAGTAACAAGGTTAAAGAACGCCATATATCTTAAAAAGCCAAACAAAAAAATAATATAATCAACCTTCAAAGAAAGTTTATGCATCACATGCCACATGCATAACTGATGCCTCATGTCAACAAGTACAGTAGAAATAGCCTTCTTCATTGTTGGATCTTGGTCGGTGACAACAACTTTTGGTTGAGAACCAAGATCTTTTAGAAAAACTCTCAACAACCAAATATACGTATAAGCAGTTTTTAACGATAATAATGCAACACCAAATGTAACATTGTGGTGGTGATTGTCTATACCGATGAACGGTACTAACACCATAGCATATCTGCATATTAAAACGCCATGAGAAATGAAACGATAATAAAAAAAACACCATTGCATGAAAACTCATAAAATGCCAATGCATGTAACCAGTGAAAAAGCCAGAAGAACAGGAAAGGTTGAATTATAAAATATTACTTGTTGGAACGATACGTGGCATCAAACAAAATTACATCACCAAACATGTGGTAGTTACGTTTGGCTTGATCATCACACCAAAAAAAGTCCCTTCAAACCATTGTCTTCGTCTATGAAGTAATCGTACGAGAAGTTAGGCTGGGACTTTTTTTTTCATCCAAATGTCTCACAACCATCTCAGCGTTGTATTCCTCTATAAACAAATTAATTTGCCCCTTATAGTTCTTAAATTCTACTTTACTTGCGCCAACGTCTTCAAAACCACCAAAACAAGTCTACATAACATTAAACGCCTTAACTGGACCCAATTCAACTTAGACATGTTGTGTATAACATGCTTCTGGAGCTGAGTGAGGTGTCCTTCAGTTGGAAGAAAATGCTTATCAGGATGTGCAACAATATCATGGTTGTGCTCCTCAACAAACTTATAGACCTTCCACGGTCCAGACTCAAAAATTACACATAACAGTGTACCACAATCAGTCCTCTTTGAAAAGTTAGATCGCACTAACCATTCCTTTTGATTGGGGTCGAACGTATCAACCTTCTTGTCATTATATACCCCAACTCTCGTACACATGTAATACTTAGTATGTCTTATACCTTTGGCGTTTATCTTTTTAGTCCATTTCCTGACTGAAAAATCACAAGCCTTGGCATACGTAACATACATTGAATAACAATCATCGAGGCTTGTGAATATCATGTCCTTTTTTGGCTTTATTTCTTCACTAACGTCAGGAATGATAAATGGTAAATCAGTTTTGGGGCAAAACCTTTCATTCGAGGAAGAGGAATCACCTTCATCTGAGAAAACACAGTGAGGAACAAATTTCAGAAAAAACGCCTTTAAAAAATATAGAAAATGTCTCCTTATAACATTATTGATGAAAACGCCATTAATTGAATAATAAACAAGACATAATAAACACACAATTTTAAAATGCCGTAATACAAACACCAAAACTTGACTGATTAACAAATATGATGAATTAACAACACTAATGCAACGTAATAATCAAAGCGCCATGAGATGAATAATTAAAAACAATTAACAACATGAATAACTAACAAATATAACATGATAATGAAAACGCCATAGTTAACAAAACTGACGTTTACACAATACTTATAACAACCCTCCTAAAACCCTTAACATAGCCTAAAACATCCTAAAATATACCCCGTATATGAGAAACGGTCCTAAAATACTTTTTTATTTATAAAAATCAAATAAAAACAAATAATATACCTTCTCGCGGGGCGCGAACCATTCCTTCGGGTCTGTCGCGGGGCACGACCCCGTGACACCAGGCGTGCCCTTAGGCTGCCACATGTCCTTATACATGTGAGATCTATACAATTGATTAACCTAAGCTAGATCCTACCCTACACCCTCACGGGCCGCGTAAGATAAAGAGTGGGGGTTCGCGGGCCACGAGCCGCCCTTCGATCAGACCTATAAAAGGGGCCGAAGGCCTCAGTTGTTCAACGTTCAATTATTTCTTTCTCACTCAAATACATAGTGTTATTATACTCGGGAATAATACCCCTAAAAAGTGAAGCTCTTCCTCGTTGTAAGTATTACAACCCCCAGTTACGTATTAGTTACTCTACCCGATTGATCTAGGGCTCGAAACGCATGTCAAGGCTCTGCCTGACTAAGTTCATTGGAGTTCTGTCTCGATTGTATGGCTAATGTAATTTGGGTTATCTTACTAACACGTGTGCATTGTTTAATTTTAATAGATAATAACCAGGAGAATCATCAAGAAGCTATAGTATTACCTAAGTTTACAATGTGAGTCATTCTCTTTTTCTAACGAACTGTTTTACCAAAACCTCAATTGTTTTCAATTATACTTACAGTGATTGAGTCTATGTATTCTACAATTGATGCCAGTATGTGGGGTTTTGTATACAATACTTGTAATCCGTTACTATTGGACGACGAGCTAGCCAATGAGTAACCTGACCACAGTCATAGAACTGTGGAATCAGTAAATATAAACATTGTAATCATTGATACTCTCAATACTGTAAAGTTATAAAACTGTTTTGTTTAAATTGGGATGCACTCGCCAGTATTTCTTGATGATAAACCTTTTTAAAATGCGTTTCAGGTAACTTAATGTGAAAGCAAATAGAAGTCAGCTGGAGAGCACTAAAGGCTTAAAGAAGTGGCTATAAAAGCTACCTAAACAAAAAAAGAAGTTATGTTTTCAATAAATTGGGTTTATCCCTATAAATGTATTATAATGGAAACTTGGGTTTTATCCTATTTGTTTATTAGAAAAATTTGGTGTTTTGAAACTCTGATAATGTTTCCTAACTATGGTCCTGATGTCTCATTTCCGTTGCCAAATTAATAAACACCGATACCACCGGCTCTGATCTTGCGGCTGCCCGCTCCCGAGGCAGGGGTCGGGGGCTGCGAAAAAAAAGGTGGTATTAGAGCCACAGCCACTGGTTTAAGCCATTTAGGTGTTCTGTTAATACCTAAATTTTTAAACAATTGTGTTAGGAAATAATATGTGTGATTCTGTGTAAATAAGTATATTATTATTTTGTGTTATTTAACAATGTTAGTTTACAGTATGAGTGAGCAAGGTACATTCGACGCTTACCGTCAATTAGCTAGTTACCCAAAGAATGAAGGAACCTCATCTCAGCCAACTCCTCAGGATACTCTGCTGATACAGAGGAAGGAATCTTTATCTTTAAGGCACAATCAGAGGAACCATTTACTACTAAAAAGAGAGGTTGGTTTAGTAGAGGAGCACATGAAAGGAGGGAAAGAATGAAGAAATTACCACAACAGAGAGCACTAGCAAAAGCCAATAGAGAAGTAAATGCACAAACCCAGGAAGCAGCTAATAGGCCATTAGGGGAAGAGGAAATTGATAGACAGTTAGCTGATTTCCACATGTTAGCAACCACCGTAGCAGACCTTAATCTTAACCAAATAGCTGAATCAGAACCTTTACCCTTATTTCCCAACCAACCAATGGAGCTAGAACCAAACCAGGAAAACCAATTCCCAATCCCAGCATTTGACCCCAATGAGATACCTAGAATTCCAGCACCAATCTTTCCAGAGTATGATCCATGGGGGGATGACAATAGGTCATATCGGGAATTATATCCTCAGGGAGAACCAGTACTCGTACAAAATCCCATAGCACAATATACCGACCTGAATCCTTTAGATCCGTGGTGGAATGACCTTGGGCAATTCAAGATATAGTAAACACCCCATACCCATACGGAGAACCCATACCAAGATACCCTGACCCAGTGCCAGCACCACTACCACCCATGAGCGAAAATATGTGCAAGAAATTCGCTCCTATGGCGAAGAACTAGTCGAAGAAGGAAATAGGATCCGACAAATAGGAGAGAAGCTCGTCTGGAAATATGACGAGCGTGAACAGCAGTTTTAGCCAGGCCAGTACCTAGGATAATATATATGTGTGTAATTTGGTACTTGACCAAAAAAAATCAACTAGAGTAAGTCACAATGCTCGATGTTTTTAATTTTCAGTTGTAATATGTAATCGATGCATATATATATATATATATATATATATATATATATATATAAAGAGTAAGTCACAATGCTCGATGTTTTTGATCAATCTGCTTATGTGATTATTTGTGTTAAATCTTATTCTGTGATATTAATACCTGATAAATGTTTACAATTCAGATGGACAACGATGTAAATCAGGAAAACTAGAATAATGATAATAACGGAAACCAAGTGAATAACAGTGCCATCGAACACATAGTAGCACAAGGAATCATAGATGCCATGCCATATATTATTAAGACTGTTAAAGAAGCAGAAAATAATAAATCTGTAACTGGAACTAAACGTGCACCCACTGAACCAAGTCACAACGTGAATGAAAATCACGGGCCACTTATCCAAATGCCAATTCCGAAAAGAAGAAGAAGGACTACCTCATATGGTTGTTCTTATAAGGAATTCTGGGCATGTAAACCAATAGAATTCTCAGGCAATTAAGGAGCCATTGCAGCCCTACACTGGATAGAAAAGACAAAAGCAGTCTTAAAAATAAGTAAATGTGCAGATGAAGATAAGATTATGTTTGCTTCTAATCTTTTTAAGAACACAGCGTTAGAGTGGTGGAATACCATTCTTCAGTCTAGGGGAAGTGACATAGTTTATAACATGGAATGGACCAACTTTAAGGAGATGGTTTAAAGGAAATTATGTACTCCTCATGAAAAAGAACAGATTGCCAATAAGTTCTTAAATCTTAAGATGACTGGAATAGACTGTAAGGATTATACTACCATATTCTTCGAATATTCTAGGATAGTGCCAACCTTAGCCTCACCAGAACCAGTATTAATCTCCCGTTACATATGTGCATTAATCAGTGAGATCAGACACGTAGTCAAGGCAGCTAGACCCCAAACTATAGAGGAAGCAGTAGAACTAGCCAACACCTTGACTGATGAATTGATACGCACATAAGAGGAAAACCCGAGGAAGAACCTAGCTCAAAAGCTTACCCAAGAATTTTGTTACGAGAATATCTACCATGGGAAAGGTACAGGTTCTACTTCTTCACCCTACTGCAGGTATTGCAAAAAGAAGCACTCAGGAAGGTGCTCAATATACTGCAACTTCTGCAAAATATCTGGACATAAGGAAGAAGACTGTAGAAAGAAAGCTAGCAATAGGCTATGCTTCAATTGTGGAGAAGCCGGTCATATCAAACCGAACTGCCCAAAACTAGCTCTAGCAACAACCAGTAAAGCTAAGGAAACTGAAGGACCCAAGAAGAATGCCAGAGCATTCGTTCTGACAGCTAAGGAAGCCAAGATGATCCCAAATGTGATTACCAGTACGTTTTTAGTTAATGATATTTTTGCTAAAGTATTATTTGACTCTGGTGCAACCCAAAGTTTTATTAATACTTTTTTCTGCAAATTTTCAACTAACCATTAACTAAACTTCTGCAAGACTGTCTGGTGGAGACAACAAATGGAGAATCCATTAAGATAAGCGAAATCCTGCAGGGAGCAAGCATAGAAATTCTAAACCATAATTTTACTGCCAATCTTTACCTAATGAATTTAGCAGGATTCGATATTGTATTAGGAATGGATTGGTTGGTATCCAATCATGCTAATATTTTATGTGATCCAAAGTCAGTTCAAGTAAGTACACCAAAGGGTGAAACGATCACAATTAAAGGAGATAAGCCAACCAGGACAACAAAATTCATCGTTGTGATGAAAGCTGCAAGCTATGCAAGGAAGGGAGGAATAGTTTATATGATTTCCAGAATCATTAATACTAAAAGGAAATAATTAAAAGATATTCCTGTCGTATCTAAATTCTCAGACGTTTTTCCAGAAGAGTTACCTGGATTACCGCCAGATCGGAAGGTTGAATTTAGGATTCACCTAATACCAGGAATGGCACCAATTGCTAAAGAGCCATATATTTTAGCACCGACAGAGATGTAGGAACTGAAGAAACAGTTGGACGAATTACTTGACAAAGGTTTTATACAGCCTAGTTCATCACCGTGGGGAGCACTGGTCTTGTTTGTGAAAAATGTGACAAATGTGTCACTTCAACCACCAAACAAATACCAAACCAATGAAATATTGTATTTCATACTTGGGATTTGAAAAAATATGTGTATCATTTGCACATATCGATTCTTGTTCGATTTTACGCTTTAAATCGCTTTCTGGAAGGTTATACGCACACTGATGCGTAAATATAACCAGTTTAATGCAACAAACACTCTGGAATAGTGAAATATGCTTAACATACCTTAAATAACCTTCACATAATTTAGAAATAAGTTTTGGATGGTTTGGTGTGTTGAAATCAAGTTTGTTCGATTGCAGGGAATAATTGTGTCAAACTGCGAAACTATACCGATTTGTATGGTAACGAACATTCCGGAACTTGATCATAAGTTAAACATACCCTAAATATCCTTTACATAGCTTAGAAATAGGCTTTGAGGGGTTCGGTATGCTAAAATAAACTTTATGCTCATTCAGGGACTAAAAGCGTCAAAAAGTGCATAAGTTTGCATTTTCGGTCATATCTTACGTTCTGAATACATCCGGACATCCAAAAATTTATGTAAGAATTAAAATATTTTATTTTAGTGTTTGGCATGATAAAATTCCATTCGTCGCTTAATTTGGTTCGTTTTTGCGTTCGTTACGACTTCCGGCGTAATTAAGCGAATAACGCAACCGTACGACCGAACGAACCGACATCCAAGATATTTTTGAGCATGTTTTAAGTTCCATATACTTTAACTTCATTTTAGAGCCTTGAAATGAGGTTAACGGGGCTTAAACGTGCCAAAAATGAGCCGAAATGAATGATTCTGAAGTTCAGGGACTAAACTGCAATTCTGTAATAGTTGGCCAGGCGGCCCGCGTAAGCTGGTGCTATGGGCTACGCGGCCCGCGTGAGAGGCCCAGATTTGCAAAACTGATTTCCAGCTGTGATCAGCTGTTCCACACCCTTTGCACCTGGTTTTGATCAATCTATGGGCCAATTTTGATGGTTTTTAAGTGCCCATGGTATCCAAATACCGTGTGCCCACTTGTATGGCCTAGATCGAAGCACGTTATTCGATGAACGATCCTAACGGTTGTACGAAAACTATATATAGCCCACTCCTTTCATTCCCAAAGCACACTTGAATCTGATTTTGGCCCTCTAAGTTGAAGTATATTCTTCATACCTGAGGATAAATCGGATCAAGAGCTTGCGGGGACCTTCTGTAAGTATTCTTTCATTCTTTTATCGCGTTTTCGAGTCTGAAAGTCAAACCTTGTTTGACTTTCTGCATTGACCAGTTTATGGTCAATACGAAGTTCGTTTGAACTTCACAACGTGAGCGTAATCACGATGGTTATAGTCCCTAGTGATGATACCTACTGATTACCACGTTATCTAGGTTTAGTGACGAGTCGTAGTTTCGGCCAAAATGCGTATTCTCGCGTATTTTGTAACCAAACTACTTTTAGGTATCAAAACCGTTTGTTTTGATACCAAATCTGTTTTCAAACTTAACTAAACATGTTTTAGCATGTTTAGCTCGTCACTTTAGGATTAGTGCTTATGTAGAGTCGTAAGTCAAGCAGTCTAAACAACCGCTTAGACTTTCGAACTAGACCCGTTTGGTCGATCATTAGGATCCGACCAATCTATATATAGCCCACGCCGCTGGTACTTCTTATATATAAGTGTTTTCATAACATTGCATACCGTCGCGTTATTCAGTGCACTTGGGTTAACGATTTTGGAACTGAAATATATTTTAATATATTACATATTCGACTCTCTTAAAACTAAAGTGTATTCTTATATATACTATAAACCTTTTTATCAAAATATTGTTTTTCAAACGATATACATATATAAACTCATTTTTTTACCTACCTATTTATTTATTACATCTTTCTTTTGTATTATATGTTTTCTTATCGATTTTATATGGTTTACAAAACAAAAACATTTTTACAAGGATCATGACTACTTTTATTAAACAACTTTTTTCTAAACTTATAAGTCATGAATCCTAATTACAATAAAACCTATGTATCTCACAGGCATTTTTATGCTGACGTACCTATTTTTACACATGTTTCAGGTGCTGCTTTGTGATGATTATTGATACATGCTACACTTAGGATGGACTCATGCCTTAGCGACTTTAAAACTTGAAGGATAATATTTGTATTTATTTGATTTGTAATAGAACAAAGATTTCAATGATTCAATAAAACTAAATTATTTGATCCATGGTTGTGAAACAAAGATTCTGTTACAACACTCCCCGACGTTTCCGCCACGTTTTGTTGTTTTACGTGGTCGGGGTGTGACAGAAAAGTTGGTATCAGAGCCAATGGTTATAGGGAATTAGGTTATTAGTAATGCTTTCACCTAGACTATAACCTTCCTAGGACCCTAACACAAGTTATCTTGTGTTTAGTTTTAAAACAGTACCGTCACTTATCCTTAGGTGACAACCTCAATAAGAACACAAATTTCAATCCCGCTTTGAAAACTAATCATCTGTTCTAGGATGATTGATTATAAGTTTTGAACCCTCTAAGTTTTCAAAATCTCGTCAAAGTTGGGTCTAAATAATGTAAACACGTGCAAACTGGAAGGGCGGGTGCCTGTACCCTGGGTTTTCTGTCTAAGGCTAGAGTGTTCGTACAAATCCGCAATATCGGACCAGTCACTCTTGCCTGGGAACTCTTGGGGTGAGTGTCCACTTATAGGCGAGCATGTCTTCGCGATACATTATTTTTGACCCATTTACTTTGATTAATCACCGTGTGTCGTTTGTTGCTTTGTATTAACAAACAAATAACCACCATCTTTGCTTTCATCAAATTTTGTTTCATCTCATTCTTTTCATCAAATCCTCTCACTTGTTTTCCTTCATTTTCCCCCTTTTAGAATGCCTCCTCGACGCGAAAATCCGCTCCCAAATGCCGAAATGGCACATATTATGGCACAGCATATGGCTGCTGTACTCCCCGATATTATTGCTTAAGTGAACCAAGCCAACAACAACCAGAATGCTCCCTACAATTTCAAAAGTTTCAATTCGGCTAACCCCCACAAGTTTAGTGGTTCTGAAGGAGCAACTGGGCTCCTACAATGGTTCGAAGGCATTGAAAGTACGTTTCGTCACGTTCAGTGTCCAGAAAATCGGAAAGTCGAGTTTGCTTCCAGTGTGTTTCAAAAGAAGGCTCTTACATGGTGGAACGGAGTTATGAGGGACCGTGGTGCTGAGGGCGCATTAGCACAGACTTGGGCTGAGCTTAGGGCTCTTATGATGAAGGAGTTTTGTCCTCGTCATGAATTGAGAGCTTTAGAAAGGGAGTTCAACGACCTAAAGCAAGACAGTGGAGAACACCGAGCCTGTACTGACCGTTATGAGGAATTGAGCCTGTTGTGTCCTGCTATGGTTACGCCTGTGGATAAGGCGATTAAGAAATACATTGATGGTCTTCCTGACTTAGTTTAGGATATCGTTACTGGCAGCAACCCTACTACTATCAGACAAGCCATTGAATTGTCTGCCACCCTGACTGAATCCCATATCAGGAAGGGTAAGCTTTTTCGAAAAGGCGACACAAGACCATCTGACAAGACTGCTCAAGCTGAGCCAAAGGAAAAACAGGCTGAGGTATCCAAGAAGAAGAAGCGCAAAGCCTCTCAAAACTACGCTATAACTGCTCAAGACAAACAGGTTGCACCAAACCAGCCAGCACAACCTCGCAAAAGGCAAAACTATGTTGGTACCGCACCTTTGTGCAACAAATGCAACCGTCATCACCTAGAGCAAGAGTAGTGTCACAAATGTACCCACTGTGGGCGGTTGGGACATTTGATCAATGTCTGCCGTTATGCAAATCAAGCTGCTGCAAACCCTGCTGCTGTTCAAGCACGGTTCCCACCTGGGTCATGTTATAACTGTGGTGACCTTACTCACTACAGAAACAAATGCCCAATACTTGTTAACATACATCTAGCGCGTGGACGAGTGTTTAACATCAATGAGGCAAACGTGAACAATGATGCAGCAGTGAACAATTTGTCTTTTGTAATTCCTTGGTTGTTATCTTTTGACGTTTAAAGACAATTCAGTTGTTTATAAATAAAATTGTTTGCTTCAATTTTTATTTTGCAATACGATTGCGTGAATGTTCGATACAACCTTATGATGCCAACACCAAGACAAACTACTCGCGTGGTTTTGTCATTTTTATGATCACTTGTGATCTCCCCAAGAATCTTAAATGCTCGTTTCTTTTAAGAAACAAAGCCAAATTCCTATTAAAGATCTTTCTATCTCCATAGATAGATTCTTGAAATTGATTAAAGTGCCAAACAGAATCCACGGATTGGATTCCTGGTGTGCTTTAAATATATGTGTCCAAAGATAACAAAGTAAAGATCAAGTTAATTAATTATGTGATTATGTGCTTAAGTGTTTTCTTATACGTTTTGTGTTTTTATGTGATCCATCCAAATCCTCATAGAATCTTCCATATATCATATGAGGGATTCATAGTAGGATATCCAAAGGTACTATCTTGAATCCTTAATGGACTTTTACGTTGAAGTTAAGTCCCTTGGGTTATGAAGTACTATTCTATAATTGGACCCCTGAATAGTCTAGTTAAACAGATTGATTTAAAAATCTGGTTATGAATATCATGCGATGATATAATTGAAAAGATCCCTTAAGTGGTCTATTTAAGGAGATCGTGCGACGGTCTAGTTAAGAAGATCATGTGTTGATCTAGTTAGAAAGATCGTTCGTTGATCTAGTTAAAAAGATCCTTTCGCGGTCTAGTCAAGTCGCTCCATGTTTATTCAATTGATTTTTCCCCTACACATTATGAAATGAACTGTGCGGACTGTGCAAGGAATTACGTAATTATGGATGCATACATAATTATGGAATTCAGTGCACAAAAACCACAGCAAGTTTTGTTATGTGTTAAGACCTATAGTGACAAGAATAATGATACGGGAGAAGTCCTGGACCTTGACCGATGTCATTTTATCTTACACTCACCAATTCTGATTTCAAGCACACACAAGTTTCCTATGATAAGTCTTGATGAGAAACGTTCTCCTGTCCATAGTCCGAAACTCCATATTTTGTTACTACAATGACTTCACTTCGCGGGTTGACAATTTCGCTAAGAATCCTGTCATGGCCCAGAGTTTAACTTAGGGTTCAATGGATTTATTTGAAGGCGAAGCCATCACAGCTGTCTTCACAAGTTTCCTCTAAACTTAAATTTCGGGACGAAATCAAGTTTGTTCGATCGCAGGGACAAATTGTGTCAAACTGCGAAACTATACCGATTTGTATGGTAACGAACATTCCGGAACTTGCTCATAAGTTAAACATACCCTAAATATCCTTTACATAGCTTAGAAATAGGCTTTGAGGGGTTCGGTATGCTAAAATAAACTTTATGCTCATTCTGGGACTAAAAGCGTCAAAAAGTGCATAAGTTTGCATTTTCGGGCATATCTTACGTTCTGAATACATCCGGACATCCAAAAATTTATCTAAGCATTAAAATATTTTATTTTAGTGTTTGGCATGATAAAATTCCATTCGTCGCTTAATTTGGTTCGTTTTTGCGTTCGTTACGACTTCCGTCGTAATTAAGCGAATAACGCAACCGTACGACCGAACGAACCGACATCCGAGATATTTTTGAGCATGTTTTAAGTTCCCTATACTTTAACTTCATTTTAGAGCCTTGAAATGAGGTTAACGAGGCTTAAACGTGCCAAAAATGAGCCGAAATGAATGATTCTGAAGTTCAGGGACTAAACTACAATTCTGTAATAGTTGGCCAGGCGGCCCGCGTAAGCTGGTGCTATGGGCTACGCGGCCCGCGTGAGAGGCCCAAATTTGCAAAACTGATTTCCAGCTGTGATCAGCTGTTCCACACCCTTTGCACCTGGTTTTGATCAATCTATGGGCCAATTTTGATGGTTTTTAAGTGCCCATGGTATCCAAATACCGTGTGCCCACTTGTACGGCCTAGATTGAAGCACGTTAATCGATGAACGATCCTAACGGTTGTACGAAAACTATATATAGCCCACTCCTTTCACTCCCAAAGCACACTTGAATCTGATTTTGGCCCTCTAAGTTGAAGTATACTCTTCATACCTGAGGGTAAATCGGATCACGAGCTTGCGGGGACCTTCTGTAAGTATTCTTTCGTTCTTTTATCGCTTTTTCGAGTCTGAAAGTCAAACCTTGTTTGACTTTCTGCATTGACCAGTTTATGGTCAATACGAAGTTTGTTTGAACTTCACAACGTGAGCGTAATCACGATGGTTATAGTCCCTAGTGACTATACCTACTGATTACCACGTTATCTAGGTTTAGTGACGAGTCGTAGTTTCGGCCAAAATGCGTATTCTCGTGTATTTTGTAACCAAATTACTTTTAGGTATCAAAACCGTTTGTTTTGATACCAAACCTGTTTTCTAACTTAACTAAACATGTTTTAGCATGTTTAGCTCGTCACTTTAGGATTAGTGCTTATGTAGAGTCTTAAGTCAAGCGGTCTAAACAACCGCTTAGACTTTCGAACTAGACCCGTTTGGTCGATCATTAGGATCCGACCAAACATGTTTAGTGACCATAGTTGTATAGGGAATAACCTTCCGAGGTTATACCTTATGGTCACTTCGTTTAAGTAGTTGTATGATAGGTAGTTTATATGCCTTCGGAAAATTACCAAAATACCCTTTTTATGCATAATTGATATTTAAGCATATGTAACCCAAACTTTTGTCACTTAACTAATTATGCAACATAATTAAACATGTTTAGGCATATAATACTTGTCATAGGACTAGTTAGGCGGTCCAAACGCGTTTTAAGCGAACGGCGCGTTAAAGTAGCGTAAGCTACCTAAACGGGTCGTAATGGGTCGTAAGCACTTAGGTTAGGTTCCCTTTTAGTATGTAGGCCTTGTTAAACCATATCATATGAGTTCCCACACTTATTTGGTTTACGATACCTCATCCTATCCGATCTTCTGATTTAGGTCCGGTTTATTTATATAGTTACCCATATTAGGTGCCGTCTGATTACGTGCTCCCTCTAGCTTGCTTGGTAGTTGTTCAAGACTCCTAAGCACTCTCAGATGAGTACATAGTCCCCTCTTTTACTGTTTTCAAATGTTTTGGGGTGAAGCATGTGTACCTATCCGTTATTTTTCATGATTTCAAAAGTATAATTGATTATACATATTAGTACTTATCTTTTTACAAACTGAATGATTATTTATGGTTTAAACTCTGATTTTTCAAAGATTATAAAATTAATTGTTGGAATAGTACTTATTTTTGTTCACCAGACCGGTTGGTAGTATGATATAGCGCTATAGGATTTGACACCCCATTCCTGTTGTCATGGAATGTCTGAAACCAATTTGTTTCTCCATCCAAATAGGGATTGCCTTTGTGGCATCTCTATAGTCTCAAAGGTGTATTTTGATGCACTAGGTCTGAATGAATTCTTAAGTCACATTATTTTTGTATATTTAGTTATACTCCAAAAAGTATAGTTTGATATGCTCTCATATGTGATATTGTACAAAACCAACATATATTTTTTTATTATTAAAACATAGTTTGATATGTTATTTTCAAAATCCAAAACATAGTTTAATATGTTATTTATAAATCCAAATTATACTTTTGATATACTACCGAAAATTATTATTTTTAACAACTAAAGTATATTTAATATACTATTTATTTAACAACTGGTTTTTGGTTAGTGCTTAGATAACGGGACGGGTGAAATGTGATGAAAACATGGTAGATACGCCGCTGGTACTTCTTATATATAAGTGTTTTCATCACATTGCATACCGTGGCGTTATTCAGTGCACTTGGGTTAACGATTTTGGAACTGAAATTTATTTTAATATATTACTTATTCGACTCTCTTAAAACTAAAGTGTATTCTTATATATACTATAAACCTTTTTATCAAAATATTATTTTTCAAACGATATACATATATAAACTCATTTTTTTACCTACCTATTTATTTATTACATCTTTCTATTGTATTATCTGTTTTCTTATCGATTTTATATGGTTTACAAAACAAAAACATTTTTACAAGGATCATGACTACTTTTATTAAACAACTTTTTCTAAACTTATAAGTCATGAATCCTAATTACAATAAAAACCTATGTATCTCACAGGCATTTTTATGCTGACGTACCTATTTTTACACATGTTTCAGGTGTTGCATTGTGATGATTATTGATACATGCTACACTTAGGATGGACTCGTGCCTTAGCGACTTTAAAACTTGAAGGATAATATTTGTATTTATTTGATTTGTAATAGAACAAAGATTTCGATGATTCAATAAAACGAAATTATTTGATCCATGGTTGTGAAACAATGATTCTGTTACAACACTCCCCGACGTTTCCGCCACGTTTTGTTGTTTTACGTGGTCGGGGTGTGACAAAAATGAAGGACGGATCAATGCGTATGTGCATTGATTACCGAGAATTGAACAAGATTACAATTAAAAATCGGTACCTACTACCGAGAATTGATGATCTGTTCGATCAATTTCAAGGAGCTCGTTTCTTTTCTAAGATCGACTTACACTCAGGATTATCATCAATTGAAAGTACAGGAAGAGGACATTCCTAAAATTGCTTTCAGAACAAGGTATGGTCTTTATGAATTTACAGTTATGCCATTTGGTTTAACCAATGCCCCAGCTGCATTTATGGACATGATGAACAGGATATGTAAACCATACTTGGATAAATTCATAATTGTCTTTATAGATGATCATGCAGAGCATCTACATACACTTCTGAGATATGTAAACCATACCCTCCTAAAACCCTTAACATACCCTAAATCATCCTAAAATATACCCCGTATATGAGAAACGGTCCTAAAATACATTTATATTTATAAAAATCAAATAAAAACAAATAATATACCTTCTCGCGGGGCGCGACCCGGTGATACCAGGCGTGTCCTTAGGCTGCCACGTGTCCTTATACGTGCGAGATCTATACTGTTGATTCACCTAAGCTAGATCTACCCTACACCCTCGCGGGCCACGTAAGATAATGAATGGGGGCTCGCGGGCCGCAAGCTGCCCTTCGATCATACCTATAAAAGGGGCCGAAGGCCTCAGTTATTCGACGTTCAATTCTTTCTTTCTCTCTCAAAGACATAGTGTTATTATACTCGGGAATAATACCCCTAAAAAGCGAAGCTCTGCCTCGTTGTAAGTATTATAACCCCCGGTTACGTATTAGTTACTCTACTCGATTGATCTAGGGCTCCGTAACACATGTCAAGGCTCTGCCTAACTCAGTTCGTTGGAGTTCTGTCTCGGTTGTATGGCTATTGTAATTTAGGTTATCTTACTAACACCTGAGCCAAAACCCTAGAATTTTTAGTTTTGCGTTTTTTTGTTGTTGTATTTCAAATTGATATAGAGAGGAGAGGTGAAGTTGTGATAAGATGGAGCCATGGAGGGGGAATTAGAGGGAATGTAGGGATGGATGGAGGGAAGACGAAATTCAATTTTTTGGTTGTGGGAATGGATCAAATGATGCGGTCCTAGAGGAGAACCGCAACTTTTAGTTTTGGGAGTACCCAAACTCATTAAAATGAGGTGTAGGTTGGATCAAATGATGTGGTCCCTTAGGAGAACTGCACCTTTACTTTTTCCTAGTGGTATCTTTGGTTCTCTTGTGTACTAGTGCAGCTTCATTTCTTTGTTGATTATATCCTTATACATGGGTCTAAAACATAAAACTCTAATCATGTTTATTCGATCGTGAATATGATATTAGATAACAAATCAGTAAAACTTACTTGTTGGAACATAGATCTGAGATGAGAATGATGAATCCATGATTCCCGTTATGGTACCTTGTGTTGATGGATCACACTAGAGAGAGTTTTTAGTATTGGTGTTCTCCTTGAGTTTTTGATCACTTATAATCAATATATAAAGATCAATGAATAATGGTCATGAATAGTGATCCGTTATAAAAACTCTATGTATTCTCAATTAATGGTACCTAAAGGGAAATCATAATTGCCCCTTGAACTAATCAGTTTTGACAATTACTACCATCAAGTAATTGTCGGGGACTAGTTATGTCATATTGGTAACGTTACTCAAATGATCCGTAAGGCCACATCAACGGGCTATTTCTAACATTCTCCCACTTGGCCAAGTGATCATTTTTGATAAGCATAAAAAGTTTGGCCATGTTAAAACAATAATTAATGTTTCAAATTGAAGTTGTAACAGAAAAATACAGTCATTGGGTTATTGTCAACTCAGGACCTCCATTAATCATATTACACCCCCAAATCAAAACATACGTAAATCTAAGACCAAAATGACTGAGGTAAGCCCTTTTAAAAATTAATTTGTATAATTCTTGTCTATACATCATTAGGTGGAAATACATATTTATAGACAAACAAATTATATAATTGAGGAAAAATTATAACTAATAATTCATATGTACGATTTGTTATTATGTAAGGCCTGTAGTAAAACCTGTCTTTATTATGAGCTCATAAAAAGACTTTGGGTGTAGACCTTAGTTATCGGATCCGCAAGCATATCATGAATGTAAATGTATTCGATACAAATATTTAGTTTCCTCTTCTTGTTCATAAACGAACAATGATTCTGTATCGAAGTTTAATGCAACACCTCTCGAACTCTTATTGTTCGAGGAAAAAAGGTAGCTGTCTTTTCACAATAAGTCTTTAATATAGTATTTATATGGAGTTAACAAGTTTATGAGTCCACTGATAAATTTTCAACAATATTTATTGACAATTGCATTGTTAATTAACAACATATTATATCATTATAATTTAGGTTGTTGTTAACAGTTTCTTATGACTCCTCCATAAGACAATTATATCTGCTGATATAAGGATATACCCCGAAATTGACATTTCGTTTCCTTTGAATCAAAGGAAGAGTAATTAACCTGATTGAGTTCTCACTTCGTCTTACAGTCTTTCTCGTTTCTAAAAGATATTGTCAGATGCTTCACAATAATCTAGAATGGTCTAGTGTTCAGCAATGTCTAAACGAGTATAGACTTGAACCTACATAAGGCTTCTAATTAATGAAGCATAAGGAAATAATCTCATTTATCCTTTTATCCTCTAAAGGAGAGCAATACAGTTTGTTACATGTGTAAGAACCCGCTTTAGAGTAAAGCTCATGGAACAAAACTAATGTCCCGTTCGGTCTATCTCAGTATATATTTTGATATCTCCCACGTAAGTGGTATCTTCGAGATTCATTTTTATCAAAATATGTGTGACAAATTATTTAACTTATGTAACATATGCTTATCAAAAGAGTGTCATCTATATAAGGACGCGCTTACATTAGTTGCTCCCACTCAACTTGAGGTAGTTACATAAATCCACTTAAATCTTGATGAAAAGAATTGCATTAATATTTCATCATATTTTGATGTTTTTCTTCAACCCATATATAGAAGTTCTTGACATACAAGGTAAGTGTTCTTGACCTTCAGTTTAGAACTTTCAGGTTATTTTAGGAACATGTAAGTCTTTGTTTAAGGAAAGTTTGTTTTAATGTTCATATAATGTATCTCTAAATGATTATATGCCACTAGAACAACAATGATCCCCAAAGAAACATTTTATAAGAAAGATAAGATGATTCTTTGATAAATAATTCTATTCTGAGCATAGCCTTTAACAATCAATCATACTTTTAGCGTCTTAACGTTTGCATTCAGATTTTGTTTAGTGATGAACACCCTTAGGTAACTCAACCAAATCCCAAACGTTATTCTAACAAATAAAATCAAATTTGCTAATAACAATTCTTATTCCATTTAGAAAATTGATTGATGCTAATGGCTTAATTAGAGGAGATAGGACCAGTAAACTTTCCAATATCCATTTCAACTTCAGTCAAGGAGGATACATAGTCATCAAAGTTAGTAGGCTTTTAAACCCAGATGGCCTCCTTAGTTGATTATTAGGTTTATTAAGAGTTTCAGTTTTATGGATTAACTCTTGCCTAAGTTGCTATCACTTTCATAATTGTAAGTGTCTAAGAGTTGGTGCAGTATGGTGTGCAAGAGGTGTAATCAGAGTAAAATTTAATAGGTCTCTTCCCCCCGCCTCTTGCACTTCTGGCAAGTCCTAATAAGGACTTTTACTGCTCCCACTGAATTAGAAATCTTTAACAATTTAGAATGCTTATGGTCAACATTAGAAGACCAATAAATTCTAATAGAGAAACAAGTTAATGATGTTACTCATTTTAGTTTCTTTGTTTGAGGATTATAATTTTGGAAAGAAATCTGAGTGTACCCACGTTTAAGCAACAATGAAACTTTTGCTATAGTATCAGTAGATTCTTAAAGAGAAAAGTTATGAAGAAGCAATGTCTTGTACAAGAGGTACAAATTGAGGTAACAACAAGTTTTCACTCCCGTACCTCTTGCAACTCTCATAAGTTAAGATTAAGACACTTAATGCTCTCACTAACCTTTTAGAACTCTAGGAATGCTACAAGATAAGTTTCAATGATATACGTGCTATGGGAACCTATCATATATGTCAGACTTGATTTCCTTAATGTCCAGGTGTTATAAAATTTTAAGGGACATATTTAGAAGGAATCATAGTATATATGAATTAATTTCTTTAATACTTTGATCCATAAGGGACATATTAGACACAAGTAAATATTATGATAAATGAATAATGTCTAAATATTCCATTTTGGGATAAGTTCCAATGAAATATAATTTCTGATTGAACTTGGTTTATTCCCTTAGCCATTTAATTATTAAGGCTTATAACACATGCTCATAAGTCTCTAAGAATGATATTTGATAATACTTCATCCTTCATTAACCTGGTCTAAATTTCGCATGCAATTTGGTCTTAATGGATGAAGTTTGTAGATCTCATTTTTCTTTTTTAAAATTTTCATTTTCATGCTAACAAAAGTTGTGAAAAATGTAGTATCATCTAGTTCTATCTTATAAGATTTCTATCCAGATTGTGATGACATATGAGAGTTTAAGGTAAGAGTGGCTTTGCCATGACCATGCAAATATCACAATTGTCATAATGTAGCTTTCGTATTGATACTAAATTCGGAATAGTTTACATAATATATAAGGTATCATAAAGCCCAATTATGAGTTTATTATGGTTCTTGTAGTCTTAACAATAAATTTTGTCACTAACTCTCATCTTAAGTATTTGTTGATTTCTGGTAAGGAAACACAAAGAACTAGAGTCAACCCGTCATGTGTTGATTGGAATATCATCATTAGCAGACTTAAATATCATAAATTTCTGACTAATTATCTTAGCCAGCTGTTCCATTCAATTATGGATAGTCTCGATGCTCATGCATGGTTTAATGACACAAATTTGCAGTGAGACTTTCCTTTTGAAGAAACTTATAGCTGGAAATAGTACTTGTACACTATCGTTGAATCTTAAAAGTATATTCTTTTAAGGTTTAATGGCGGTGAGATGAACAACATCTAATTTTCCAGTTTCATGCATTCTTTTTCCTGTACTTATGCTGCTAATCAACACACTCTTTTTCCTTTGGTACTCTTTAGTGGTATAGTTGATTCTTAAGGTATTAGTGGAAAAGTTATATGTAATGTACCGGAAAAGTGTACTGATTTCCATGTGTAAACCTTTAAATTATGGGTCATGGTATTGTACATCATGATGTATTCACATATGCCACTAACTTTATAGTAAGAATCTAGAGTAGTGTGTAAGGACTTGCACGAAAATGTCCTAAAACACTCCGTAAGTAGAAACCCGGACCCCTAAAACCCTAAATTTTATTAAAAATCAAGAAAATCCAAATTTATCCATCTGTCGCGGGCCGCGTAAGAGTTAAGCAAGGCTTACGCGGGGCGCGACAGCCTTGCAATTCTCTGGATAACGATCAGGGCCACGTGTCAGACACGTGGCAAACCTACGCCATGACACGGCATCCCTAGCCATAGCTAGGGTGGCCCTTGCAGGCCGTGAAGAACCCAAAAATCAGCTATAAATAGTATGTTGCATGGCCAGGATCCTGTGCTCAAAAATTTTCATCAAAAGTGCCTCCTTTTTGTCGAAATCACAAAGTTAAAGTAGTGAAACGTTGCTATGATTACAGGGTAATAACTCGATCACTGCTACGATACAATGTCCGATCGATTGAAACTGATCCGATGGATGTTTAAGTGCTGCCTGAATTCGGGCTATACTTTGTCATTCGTCGTGAGGGTTTTGATTTCGTGAATTGATCATAAATGTTGTATTAAGTTACTAACCTAGTTTCGTTTGCATTATTTAACTAGGTTACCAGGCTTAATATGCTTAATCTGTAGGAAAAATCTGTCCAGTTAAACTTGCAATGTGAGTCATTCTCTTTTTACCAAATTATTTCCAAAACCCTATTTATTTTCAAAGTTATAATTACAGGGATTAAGTCTTTGTAATCTTCAATTACAGCCGGTATGTGGGGTTTTGTATACATTACTTGATAACCGTCACCATTGGACAATGGGTTAGCCAATGGGTGATATGACCATAGTCACAGATACGGTCGAGTGACAAATACCGTTGGGTAATTGGTTGATATAAACATTGTAATCGCTTTTAATACTGTAATTTATAACAATGTGTTGTTTTGTGCAAATTGAATGACTCGCCAGTATTTCCCCGCTGATAAAATCTTTTTAAACCTGTTTCAGGTGATTTACTGTGAACAAGGAAAAGTGCGGCGTAGCACTCCAGCTTGAATGAAGTGGCTCAGTAAATAAATAAACATGTTTTGTAATCAGGGGATTTCCCAGTAAAATTCCTTTATTGTAAATTACGGGGTTTGTCCCGAAAAATTAAGTAAAATAAATGGGTGTTTTCAGTTTAAACGATCCTGCTAAAATTTTCGCTGCCTAATTAAACACCAATACCACGGGTTTCTGTCCCGCGGCTTCTGGACCGGGTAAAATCGGGTCAGGGGCCGTGACATAATGCATGCATCTTAGGAATTATTTTGATTCTTCCAAAGAAAACAAATTAGTCTTTGAAAATTTAGAATCTAGAATAGCTCACATGATAGCAATAATTAAGTTAGTTCTTGATTATCATAAAAGATATAATGGTTGACTTATCCCACTAGTCATGCTCTAGTTTTCTTTTATCAGAAAAGAGCAGTAGGATTATCATAACTTAAGAAATAATCAACAATCCAACAAGAGAAAATTTTGTAGAAACTCTTTAGTAAGCAAAACATTTTAGGTTTTGAAATTAGAGTGGATGAAATAGATGAGATACAAACCTAAGAAGAAGCTTGGAGTGATTTACATTATGGGATAATCAAGTAAGGCATACGCAAATTGTTATATTGAAGATATAGTCTACTATAACAACAAAATAACAGACTAACTTAAGGTTCTACTTGAATTTTGGGTTCGCTTAGACTTTGACCAAAATTCAGACACATTATGAACATACATAAATAACAGATTGTGTAGATGTTCTATATAAATTTGGCTTCGCCTTAGCTTTAACCAAAATTTATGCATTATGAACATACATAATAGACTGACTTATTGTTCTACATGAACTTTGGCTTCGCTTTGGCTTTAACCAAAATTCATGTATTATGAACATATGTAAATAAAACCAACTTAATGTTCTGCCTGAATTTTGGCTTGGCTTTGGCTTTGACCAAAATTCACGCATTATGAACGATATACAAAAATAAATCTCGGCTTAATGTTTTACCTAAATTTTGGCTTCGCTTTGGCTTTGACCAAAATTCAGGTATTATGAACAATATAAATAATAGACCGTCTTTAGTGTTCTACATGAACTCTGGCTTCGCTTTGGCTTTGACCAAAATTCATTTATTATGAACACACATAAATAATAAAGTAAAGCACATAAATATAACATAACACCTTTGGGCCAGAAATGAAATATTTATGTAAATTAGGCAAATACAAATAATTACATAAGATGGCATAACTTAAGCTTCAATGTTTAATCAAATGATATCCCGTTGGTTCAATCATTGATCACTGAAGTTCGCCATTTAACTTGCATACTTAAGTTGGGCCATTCACAAGTTAGTCCGATATGAGAGAAAAAATAAGTAAATAAATAACTAAGGCTTGCAAACCGGTTTTGACATCTTTGCAAAACGATTTCATAATTTGCAAGATAATTTTGCCAAAATAATTAACTAATTAGTCGATTTCAATACTTTTCATCTATACCAAATTAAATCACCATTAATAGGTTTGTTGGTGTGTGATTGAAATAAGTCACCAGCATTTAAAATAAATTGATTTAATCGATCATCACTAGATTTATGAAAAATACTGCTAATTTAGTCATTTGCAAATTATGCATGTTTAAGATTCATGAAAACCGATTGGCATATAAACGATGTGCAAAAAAAAATCGATTATAAAATAAAATATCTCAATTGATTAAATCCTTTTTGCAAAACTAAATCCAATCAAAGAAATAATCCAATTGATGGATTCTTGTTGGCATGGAAATTTACGTAAAATTAAAATTAATATACCATTAATTCATCACCAAAATGTATAAGTCACTAATTAATCACATTAAATAAAGAATTACAATAGAGTATTGTGAAACCCAATAGATAAAACTAAATTAAAAATATGTCACTAATTAAAATCACCATCAATTGCAATTCAAGATGATGTAAATATAGTTAAAGTGACAATTCTTTGAATTGGATTGTATGCCATATGTTTTCGGTTATAAAGGGTGTCAGAATGAATCATTTGAAAATGAATATATTTTACTTCCATAAGAAAGCCATTACATCATGATTGCCCGTTATTTGAATTGTCCAAAAGAGCTCGTGATATTATTAACAAATTGACTTACATGGTTTAAGTTCTAAATGAACTTGCAGGTCAGAAGATCACGAAATATAAAACATGGCAACAAATCGATTTACATGATCAACCTGATATAATCAATATTGCTCTGATACCACATGTTGATTATATCCTTATACATGGGTCTAAAACATAAAACTCTAATCATGTTTATTCGATCGTGAATATGATATTAGATAACAAAACAGTAAAACTTACTTGTTGGAACATAGATCTGAGATGAGAATGATGAATCCATGATTCTCGTTATGGTACCTTGTGTTGATGGATCACACTAGAGAGAGTTTTTAGTATTGGTGTTCTCCTTGAGTTTTTGATCACTTGTCATCAATATATAAAGATCAATGAATAATGGTTATGACTAGTGATCCGTTATAAAAACTCTATGTATTCTCTATTAATGGTACCTAAAGGGAAATCATAATTGCCCCTTGAACTAATCAGTTTTGACAATTACTACCATCAAGTAATTGTCGGGGACTAGTTATGTCATATTTGTAACGTTACTCAAATGATCCGTAAGGACACATCAACGGGTTATTTCTAACATTCTTTCCATTATGCAAATCATAATCATCAAACTAAAGGGTTTAACCCCAACATTTGGTATCAGAGCCACTAGGGCTCGATTTTGGGAAAGAAGAAAGTAACAGCAAGAAGGCGATTCGTGTCACAAGAAAGCTGAGAAAGAAGAAAAAAGGTTGCTGGAAAGAGAATGAAGAAAGTTAGTTTGTCAATCAGAAAGACGACACCCGTCAGAAAGAAAACGCAGATTTGGAAAGAAGAAAGAAAGCATAACGATTTACAGAAAGAAAGAAAATGCCAGCGAATGATGGAACCATAGCAGTCTGGGAGCAAGGTAACATACCAATTCAATGCCCTAAATTGACTGAAACTAATTACACTACATGGTCAATTATGGTTGAGACAGTGCTAAGGGCATATGGTCTTTGGGAGGTGGTTACTAGAGAAACGGATGATGAAAGGAAGAACTATACAACAAAGGAAATAATTTACCAAACTCTTCCTGAGGAAATTCTCTTACAGTTTGCCAAACACAAGGATGTGAAGGAGGTTTGGGAGTAAATTCAGGTTCGGTATTTAGGTGTCGACCGGGTGCAAAAGGCGAGGTTGCAAACTCTAAGGAGTGAATTCGAGATGTTAAAGATGAAGGACACCGAGACAATCCATGAATATTAAGGTAAGATTGGTTGTATTATTGCAAAATTTAAAAGTCTTGGCTCTTATGTTGAAGAAGGGATCGTGAGAAAGTTTCTTAAATCGGTCCCAAAGAGATACTTACCTATGGTAGCCCCAATTGAGCAATACTACGACCTTGAAACTATGCCATTTGAAGAGGCGGTAGGAAGGTTACAAGCGTATGAAGAAAGGCTTAAAGGCTACGAAGAATAGGAAGAAGGGCAAAACTCAACTTTTGTTGGCTAATGAACAAAAGAATGAAGAAAGTGAAAGGTCCTATGGACGAGGAAGGGGTCTTGGAAGAAGCTATGGTAGAGGTGAAGGAGCTCAAGAAAGAGGCCCGGGTCGAGGTGATAAAGTGGGTTTTGGTGTTTCAATTGTGGAGAATTTGGGCATTTTGGTTATGAGTGCAACATATGGAAGGATAAAGATAAAGAAGCTAACTTGATTCAAGAAGAAGAACCAACTTTACATTGAAGAAGGAATGGGTCGACATCAAGATTAACGGGTGAATATTGGCTAATCGTGATGGTTTGGGTCAAGTCAGGTTATTGGTATGGGTCAAGTCGGGTCAAATAATAGAATAGGTCTACATGTTTTATTTTAGTCATATGTTTGCAAATCAGAATCAACAAACTAAAGGGTTTAACCCCAACATTAAAATCTTAGATTCAAATTTTGAGACGGGCCACATCACAAATTTGCCTTCACCCGACAAAAAACTAAAAAGCATCATCAGACTCCATAGTATTGGGGCATGGAGAGGGGAGGGCAAGCCCCTCCATGCCACCATGACATAAACGCCACAAGGGTTTGGGCACTTGGAAGTTTTGCCCTTGCCTTTCACCACCGCTCCCCTTTTTGTGATGTGGAGGATAAAACAGGCATTTTCCTAATGTGATGACTGTGGGGCATGCTCTTTCCCCGTTACCCTTTCCTACCATACCATGTAGTGTGAGAGATTCATCGACCAATGTTTACAAGACTGCAATATTCCTCAGGTACACCTACCTTGTCGGATACCCATTGGTGATTTCCAAAAGATCACTGACACTTCAAAAACCCAACTTTTATTTTGGTTTTGTATGTTCTACGAGTGATCACGTAGCCCTTAAAACTAACAGTATTCTCTGTGATATAATGACGATTTTATGACAAAATATTTATTTTTCAATTAACTTAAACCATCCGTCGGAATTTCACAACTTGTGACACGTTTCCAACAAAAATTGAATCGAGTGGATCACAAACCCCAACGTTCATGTAAAAAATACTGTAGATATATAAAAAAAATTATAGCAGTTCATAATTTATTTGTTTCAGCTCACTTTCATATTTTATTTATAACATAAAGTACAACGAATTATTACACACACAAGGAGTTGCTCCAACAAGTATAGGAAACTTACTCCCTAGGAGTTGCTTTGACAAGTATAGGAAACTTCCTATGAACGGTTAAACCATCACTCTCAGTCATGTCAATAGGCTCGTTCCCCAGCAATGAAAATTCAAACTTATACACCAAATTTGCCAACACAATTTCGTTAATAATCATTGCAAAATTAATACCAGGACATCCTCGTCGTCCAGCACCAAATGGTACAAACTCAAAATCGAAACCTTTATAATCCATTTTGTTGTTCAAGAACCTCTCTGGTCTAAACTCTTCAGGTTCTTCCTATATTAAAGGATCTCTAGCTATCGCCCATGCGTTAATCATCACTTGCGAACCTGATGGGATGTCATAGCCGAGTAGTTTAACGTCTTTTGTTGATTCACGGGGAACAAGCAATGGAGCTGGAACGTGTAATCGTAGGGCTTCTTTGAGGACGGCTTTTAGATAGGGCATATTGTCTAAGTCGTCTTCGGTGATCATTTCTCTTCCTTGTCCTACCGTGTGTGCCTCTTGTTGCAATTTCTTCATTGTACGTGGGTTTCGTAGTAGCTCGCCAATCGCCCAGTCGAGGCTAGTGGATGTGGTATCGGTGCCAGCATTAAACACGTCCTAGGAATCATGAATCAAAATTACATATGTATATAGGCGACGGTTAAAAAAAACATGTGTGTATATATATGTTATTTCATATGTGTAGAGCTACGTGACATCTGACACACTTATAAGTAAAACCCAACATTCACTTTTGCTTTAAGGGTGTAGTTTAGTTTACCTAGTTGTTAACATTATGGTGGTTCACACATGTATAGCAAGTACACATAATACTTATATATGGGGGATAAATCTAAATACATTTTTGCAGGAGAGTAAATCTAAAAGGTTACGTTTCCAATGAAGATAAATCAATCTAAAATGCATCAAAATGCACCGAAATATTTTTTCAATATTATAAAGTGTCTTCTAAGCACTCATTTCGTATGCATATGTAAAATTTCATGCATAAACATCTAGTTTAGGAGAGATACTTGAATAAAAATAAGAAAGGAGAGACGTATTACCAAGATGATAGCTTTAATCATTTTTTTCTCGAGATGAAACCCTGTCGAGTTATCTTTTTGAATTTCTAATAAAATATCAACAAGATCTTGGCCTTGAGCGTCACCCTCTTTCTTGTTTACATGTTCGTCAATTACAACGTCATAAAACTCATCAACTTCTTTAACAAGTTTTTCAATGTCTCGTTCTAATCCGGTAAATCTATCCATCCATGCTAACGAAGGAAAAACGCTCGCAAAACAGAAACGTCCGGTCAAATCTAAAGTCCGGTCTAGCAAATGCTTAAGCTCCATCCCTTCATAAATCTTTCCCAAAGCCGCCCTAGAGATCACATTATGTGTAAGGGTAGCAACGAACTCACTCAAATTAAAAACGGATTCATTGGTTCCTTGAATCTTTTTTATCATACTCGCCACCTCCTCCTCCCTCACTTTTCGGTACGACTGAACCCTTTTGTTGCTTAAAAGATGGAGTACAGAAATACTTTTGAGTTGCCTCCACTGCTCTCCATATTTGGAAAAGGCTATATCTTTGCCGTCATATGTAAGTTTACTAATGGTGTTTAAATACGGCCTATTTGCAAATGTTATATCATGGGTTTTCATAATCTCTCTAGCTGCATCAACGGAAGAGGATACAATTATCGGCACACTACCAAAGTGAAGCAATATGAGTGGACCATAAGTCTTAGCCATGGATTGAAGGACACGGTGTATGCCCGCGCCTAATTGGTGAAGGTTTCCTATTAATGGTAACCTTGGAGGAGATGGAGGTAGGTTTTTATGGGATTTTTTGGAAGAAAAATATAATTTCGAAACAAGTAAGGCAAAAATTATAGGAAGAGAATAAAAGAGAAAAACTTGTAGGTTGAAAGACATTTTATCGATGTTCTTGCTAAGTCCCCTTGTATGTGTGTGCTTATGATGAGTATGGAGCATATATATATTTATAATATAATGAAAGTTCCATATCAGATACTATTTACAATGTTTATGCTTCTAGAAATCTAAAAAAAGTCAGCAAGACATCCTTGCCATCTTAATTATTGTGGCAAAGTATTGCTTTTAGAATTCTAGCTCCGCTGCTAACTATAAAAATTAATACTGTAATTATTATTAGGACTTGAAAAACAAGTTCCATCTTTGTTATATAATGTTTAAAATAATAATCTTTTACCATACAAATTTAAATTTTGTTTCAAGGTGCTCCTGAAAGCAGTTTTCTCTCCTCTAGGATGTTTAAAATAACAATCTTTTACCACACAATTTGAATGTATGAAGATTTGCGAATAGGGACTAAATCTTTTATCTCGCATAGGGTTAAAAAAAATTGTGATTTTCGGAGAAGGCTGTGGAACTTTACTATATATGGGTGTACAATACAATATTTATCGCTCAAATAAATTAAAGGGTTACCAACAATTTACCCTAGGCATTTAATCAAAATGATGTCGTTTTTTCACCTCTTTGTCTAGCGGTGTGAACTGCTATAAAATATTCAGCTAAAAGAGGAACAGGCTTCTAGTTTTGTGGTTTAAACATAATTGTTTTATAACCATTCATACTTTTGATTGTAAATTTTGTAATTTTAAATATTAAAATGTAAAAAATTAATATACAAAATGCGGGCTCAACATATGTGAACCCACAAATGTTAATATCTTGTTTGGGTTTATGTGTCCATGTCGAGTTCTGCATTTGTACTTATTTATATGCTAGAATTTTCATTTTCAATACATACATTTTCAATGGCGGTAATAGTGCTTTTCAGTTGTTGGCTGAAATGGGCGGCTAGGGTAATAGTGCCAGGCAGCTGTCTGGCGTTCTCCTATTGGTCCAACAAATTTGCGATTTTATCCCACTTTAAAATTACGATTTTGCCATCAGTTCAAAATTATGTTTTTACCCTCACTTAAAATTAAATTTACGCTTTTGCTCAAAGCTAAATATTTCAATTTTGCCATCGGTTCAAAATTAAGATTTTGCCCAGTTTAAGTTTACAGTTTTGCCATTAGTTTTATTTTTTTCACAGCCAAGTTACGATTTTACTCTCAACTTAAATTTACATTTTCTCCATCGTTTTTGTTTGTTTTCCTAGTTAAATTACAATTTTGCCCCCAGTATAAAAATACAGTCATGCCGGCAGTTGTCTGGCACTCCCCTATTGGTCCATTTAATTTACGATTTCATCCCTGAATTAAAATTATGATTTCGCCCTCAGTTCATAATAATGTTTTTCCTATCGTTTTACTTTTTTTTAGCAAAACTATAAAAGTTTTTTGTTTTAATTGGTTGACTCGATTTTTTTTTTTCGTGTCAAGGAGATGCCTAACACTCGCTCATTAATCTTGAAAAATTACAGTTTTGCCCTGAGCCCAAAATTACGTTCTTATCATCGTTATAATTTTTTTCCTAGCAAAATTATAGTAGTGTTTTTTAATTGATTGAGAATTATTCGGTCACCGCCCCGCAACGCGGGCGGTGCATCAACTAGTATAAATACAAATGAAAGAAGAATGGGCAATAGTATCATTTTCATATTTCACAACCAAGAAAGGAAGAAGGGCATCTCTCTCAGCTCCTCTCTATCCTTCTTTTATCATACATAAATAGATATGTACATACTTACATACAGAGATACATTATGTACTTCAAAAGATTATCTCATATTCATACTTATACAAGTATATGTGTACATATTAATAGTTTATACATATATTACTCCATCTAAATTATGATATTTGAGATGAATATTATATATAAGAATACCATTTCTGGCTGTAGACATGGCAAAACAAGTATTAGTACATTAAATATCATGGCTGTTGACATGGCAAAACAAACGCAATTATTTACTTTTGGGTAATTATTATAGCATACTGGGTTATTTTGGACCATAGACGGATTTATTAATGGGATTTTAATATAGGCTGGGTGGGCTTTTGGGTTGATTGCTGGTTTAGACTTTAGTTGGTCAATTCGAGGTTGCCTTCAATATTTTTGTGAATTTTTTTTTTTTCAAATTGCTAAAATCCTTTACTTGATTTGAACCATCAACTGTTTAGTCGGAGAATACACCACTTTATAGTGACGGATCTCAAACAAAAATTTAAGGCAACATAATACTTTTTTTATGGGCCGATGGGTATCCTAATACGGGTTTTTGGATTAGAAGAGGGGCCAACCATATAGGACTAATATTATCTAAACGTAATGAGTAGTGGCGAAAAAGAAACGAGGGTCACAATCAATTTATATATTTGATTTACTAAATTAATATATGAAGTAAAAATGATTACAACTTTAAACAAATGCAATGCAATGCGAAATGCAATGCATCTTCATTTTGTGTTTAGCACTTCAATTCTTAAGTCAACTTTTACTCTTGCTATCTTGCTATCTATGCATCACACGCGTTCACTTTAATCCACCTCTGACCTCTCCGGTCTCTGGTCATAAGTCTAAGTTGTAAAACGAAGGGTGTGTTTGGCAAAAGTAGCTGGAAGCTGGTAGCTGTAGCTAGGGATAAGCATTTGGTATCAAATCCCGATCCCGTCCCGATACCGTCCCGAACCCGATCCAAAAAATACCGTACCGAATTTTTTCGGTACCGGAAACGGTATCCACTTTTTGTCATTTTCGGTATCGGTATTTTCGGGATCGGTACCGGTTCGGTACGGTACCGGTAAAATACCGAATTTTACCTTCAAATACCGCTACCGTACCGATACCATACCGATACCGTACCGTACCGACATATTTCGGTATCGGTACTCAGTTTTGGCGAAATTCGGGATCGGGACGATATCGGGACGGGATCGGGATTTGCTCATCATGTCACACCCCAACCGATGACGGAAACATCGGAATGAGACGAAATAGATTGCTCGAGACATCATAACACTAATAATTGTGACAGGTATTTAAATAATAATTTCATTCTATTTCTAAAGAATCAGTTACAAGGATTTGAAGCAAAATACAACATGAATAATTAAATAAAATACAATATGAATACAAATTTTAAAGTGTTTATCTAAACATCCTACTAGATTCCATGCATCATCAACATCATCGCTAAACCTGCAACATGTTTTAAAAGTGTAGTTCAATACAAAGGTATTGGCGAGTACACAAGTTTTAGACTAGTGTCATATGTATAAAAAGTATTTTCAATCCAACATAGCATTTTGGTATACAAGGTCAAACTACCATGCATAACTAAAAGTCAAACCCAAGTGTCCACTAGTATAATAGCATCCCTCGATGTAGCAACATCGAGACCGTAAAGTATGAATAATAGCATCCCTCGATATAACCATATCGAGACCGTAAAGAATATAACTTAACAAAACTCCGTCGGGTGGTGTGATACTCCTATAGCGCTATAATTGTTAATGCGGGTTAACAAATAGTATGAATTCTAGCATGAACTGGAAGTATTTCCCACTGACAAAATAATTTTAAACTCGTTTCAGGTAATAAAATGTGAAAGCCAAATAGAAGCCAGCTGGACAGCACTGAAGGCTTGGAAGAGTGGCAATAAAGTTACCTAAAATAAATAGATGTTTTTATTAAATAAAATAGGGTTTATCCCTATGGAAACGTGTGTATTTGAAACTTGGGATTTTCCCATTTGTTTATGTAACAATCCTAAATAAACCGACACCCTCAAATATTTTCCGACACCCTAATATATATTAAAATATCCCTATATGTCTTAAAATACAACCCGTATGTGAAAACCGAGCCCGAAATAAAATATAGCATTAAAAATAAATAAAAAACAAGAAAATTTAAGTTGAGGCGGGCCGCGTAAACCCCACCCCAACCCTAACGCGGGCCGCGTGAGGTCAAAAGTGTGGCGCAGCCCGGTGATGACACGTGTCATCATCGTGGCGAGTCTAGTTGCTGATCCGGATCACCTACGCATTGACCAGGGTTTGACGCGGGCCACGTAGACCCTTGTCTACATTTACGCGGGCCGCGTAAAAGTTGAAGTGAGGCCCTATATAAGCAGGCCATCGGATCTTCAGTTGAATTCGTTCAAAAACGTTTTCTTTCTCTAAATTCTTAATTGTAGGCATAATCTACAGGTATTATGTCCCCCTAAATAGCGAAGTTCTGCTCCGTTGTAAGTATTATAACCCCTGGATACGTATTAGATATGCTGCTCGATTGATCTAGGGTTCCGTAACGGCTGTCGTGGTTCTGCCCGACGTAGGCGTTGGAATGTCGTCTCGGGGAGGGTATTACTAATGTTAAAATGGGTTATTATACTAACACGTGTGCATTTGCGTAAATTATAGATTGTCACCAGGAAACCCTTACGGAAAATCTAAGACAGCAATGTGAGTTGATCCACTTTTTGTAAACCTATTTTGTGAACTGTTTATACAAAACCTTAAATATTTTTCCATGCGAATAGCAGTTATTGAGTATTTGTAAGAATACAATTTTCATGAGTATGTTGGGGTTTTGTATACAAAATTTGTTACCACCTGGTCAAGGAGTCACATTTCCACAAGTCGGGTCTGACAGTACCATGGATGTTAATTGATATAACTTGGAAAAAAATGTAATTGCGAGATCGCCCCCAATACTGTGAAATGGTTTTTATTTAAACTTGATTAAACTGGGATTCACTCACCAATATTTCCCACTGACAAATGTTTTTAAAACGCGTTTCAGGTAACAAAATGTGAAAACCAAATAGAAGCCAGCTGGACAGCACTGAAGGCTTGGAAAAGTGGCAATAAAGTTACCTAAAATAAAATAGATGTTTTATTAAATAAAATAGGATTTATTCCTATGAAAACGTGTGTACTACGAACTTGGGTTTTATCCCATGTGATTAATGTTATGAAAATGTGGTATTTTACTCTGATCAAATATTTCCTAACTACGGTCCTGATGAAAATTTCCGCTGCCATATTAGACAATACGCGATACCACCAAAACTGGCTCGCGGCCGCCCGTTCCCAGGGATTAGGGATCGGGAGTTGCGACAGAAGGTGGTATCAGAGCTAAGCCACTGATTCAGCCACAGAAGTGTTATGCTGACATCAAAATTCAATATGTTAGGAAATAAATTACGGAAATACGTGTATTTAACTATTTGTTAGTTTACAGTATGAGCGACCAAGGACCATCTGACGCATATCGTCAATTGTCTGGTTCGCCTAGAAGCGAAGGCACCTCCTCTTCTCAGCCTGCCCTCTCAGGGTACTCTGCTGATACGGAAGAAGGAATCTTTGTGTTTAAGGCTCAGTAAGTAGAGCCATTTCCTCAGAAAAAGCAGGGATGGTTCAGTAGAGGGGCACACGAGCGTAGAAAGCGTATGAAAAAGTTACAAGAACAGAGAGTACTAGCAGCAGCTAAGAGAGAGACAGATGCCTATGCCCAGGACATGATCAATAGGGGTATAGCCAATATCCACATCCTAGCAACCACTACAGCTGACCCTAACCTGGAACAAATAATAGCACCCCAACCACAACTACCAATCCCTGACCAACCCATGGAAATAGAAAATCCTGAAAATCAAGTAGAAATGCATGACTTCAATCCGAAAGAAATACCTAGGATACCAGCACCAAACTCCCTAGATCCAGATTACGACCCCTGGTGGGACGACAATAGAGACTATGTGCAACGTTACCCGATACATGAAGACATGCCCATGCCAAACATAGGAGCCTACCCAAGTTTGGATCCTTTAGATCCTATTACCACGATGAATACATTAGGGAGATTTTAGAAGATCCTTACCGATTCCAGGCACCTACACCCCCATATCAAGAACCCGCACCCCAGATTCCGAACCCAGTCCTAGAACCTGCACCCCCAATGAGTGTAGAAAACGTACAAGAACTTAGGACATTTGGTGAGGAAATTCTAGAGAGTAGTGAAAGAATGCGACAGGTGGGAGAGCAACACGTCTGGAAGTATGACGAGCGCAATATGGATTTCTGGATGAATCCATATCCATGAATATGATGGTGGAGATGGTAATAGTAATAATAAAATAAAATATGTGTGTACGGATGCCTACTATTATTAGTGTAATTTAATTTCAGTCGGTATTGTAATTTTTAATTCAGTACTGGTGTGTAATAGATGCATACTATATGAATAGAGTAAAGTCGCAATGATCGACTCTTTTGGCCAAAATGCGTGTCATGTGATTTACCATATTAAATATTATTCTGTGATATTAATACGGGGTAACTGTTTAAAATTCAGATGGCCGACGAAGGAAATCAAGAAAATCTGAGTAACATTAACTTGGTTAATGAGAATCCAAGCATCAATAACAATGGAAACCAAGTGGATAATAGTGCTATCCAACACATAGTGGCACAAGGAATCATAGATGCAATTCCATTTATTATTCAAACGGTTCAGGAAGCGAATAATAAAAGTAAACATAGCAGTAAGCGACCAATTGAACCAGAACACAACGTGAACAATGGACCCGTACTTCAAATGCCCATTCCCAAAAGAAGAAGAACCATGCCTTATGGTTGTTCTTACAAAGAATTCTGGTCCTGCAAACCAATAGAATTCTCGGGCAATGAAGGACCCATTGCTGCCCTACGTTGGATAGAAAAGACTGAGGCTGTTTTAAAAATAAGCAAGTGTGCTGGAGAAGACAAGATAATGTTTGCTTCTAATCTATTTAAGAACTCAGCCTTAGAATGGTGGAACACTATCCTCCAGTCAAGAGGAAGTGATAAGGTATACAACATGGAATGGGAAGAATTTAAAAATATGGTAGAAAGGAAATTCTGCCCTCCCAATGAAAAGGAACAGATAGCGAATAAATTTCTGAACCTAAGAATGACCGGGGTAGATAGTAAGGGCTATACTACCACATTCTTTGAATATGCTAGAATAGTACCAACCCTTGTATCACCAGAGCCGGTATTAATCTCCCATTACATCTGGGGAATAATTGGAGAGATTAGGCATGTAGTCAAGGCAGCTAGACCTCAAACTATAGAAGAAGCTGTAGAACTAGCAAACACCTTGACAGATGAATTAATCCGTACCAGAGAAGAAGACCAGAGGATAAACCTAACCCAAAGGCTTACCCAAGAATTCCGTTCTGGGAATTACAACCGTAGGAATATAGGTTCTACCTCTGCACCATTCTGCAAGGTCTGCAAGAAAAAGCATTCGGGAAAATGCTCCACTCTTTGCAATTTCTGCAAGATGCCCGGACACAAGGAAGAAGATTGCTGGAGAAAATCTAGTAATGGACTATGCTTCAACTGTGGAGAAAAAGGCCATATCAAGCCGAATTGTCCAAAATTGGCTCCAGCTACAAACAACAGGAACACTAAAAATGCTAGAGGATTCGTTCTAACTGCAGATGAAGCCAAGATGATTCCAGATGTGATAGCTGTTACGTTTTTAGATAATGATGTTTTTGCTAAAGTATTATTTGACTCTGGTGCAAACCAAAGTTTTATTAATATTTCGTTTTGCAAACTTCTAAATCAGTCATTAACTAAACTACCACAAGAATATCTAGTAGAGACAGCAAATGGAGAAACTGTTAGGATTTCTGAAATCTTGCAGGGAGCAAGAATAGAATTTTTAAACCAGAAATTTATGGCAAATCTTTACCCAATGAATCTAGCAGGATTTGATGTCGTTTTAGGAATGGATTGGTTAATAGCCAATAAAGCCAGTATTTTATGTGATCAAAAGTCAATCCAAGTAAATTCACCAAAAGGTAAAACGATCACAATTAAAGGAGATAAACCCTCTAGATCCACGGAATTCATCTCTGTGATGAAAACTGCAAGCTTTATAAGAAAAGGATCTATAGTATATTTGATTTCTGTAATCACTAACACTGAAGGAAAAGAATTAAAAGACATTCCAGTAGTGTCTCGGTTTTCAGATGTATTTCCAGAAGAATTACCAGGACTACCGACAGATAGAGAAGTTGAATTCAGAATTCACGTGCTACCAGGAACAACACCGATTGCCAAAGCACCTTACCGTTTGGCACCGGCAGGAATGCAGGAACTGAAGAAACAATTAGATGAATTGCTGGAAAAAGGATTCATACAGCCAAGTTCATCGCCATGGGGAGCACCAATATTATTCGTTAAAAAGAAGGACGGATCAATGCGTATGTGCATTGACTACCGTGAATTGAACAAGGTTACAATTAAGAATCGGTACCCATTACCGAGGATCGATGATCTGTTCGATCAACTGCAAGGAGCTCGATTTTTCTCTAAAATCGATTTAAGGTCAGGATATCATCAATTAAAGGTACAGGAAGAGGATATTCCTAAAACCGCCTTTAGAACAAGGTATGGTCATTATGAATTTACAGTCATGCCATTTGGTTTAACCAATGCCCCAGCTGCATTTATGGACATGATGAACCGAATATATAAGCCATATTTGGATAAATTCATAATTGTCTTTATAGATGATATTCTAATTTACTCTAAAAGTAAAGAGGATCATGCAAAGCATTTGCACGCACTTTTAAGTCTATTAAGAGAGGAAAAACTTTATGCTAAATTTTCCAAGTGCGAGTTTTGGTTAGAACAAGTACAGTTTCTTGGACACTTAGTTAATCATGAAGGAATTCATGTGGATCCCACAAAGATCGAGGCAATTACCAAATGGAAAACCCCTGAGTCACCAATCGAAGTTAGAAGTTTCTTAGGATTGGCCGAATATTATAGAAGATTCATTGGAGATTTTTCTAGAATAGTCATTCCTTTAACTAAGTTAACCTGTAAATCCATTAAGTTTGAATGGGGACCAAAACAGGAAGAAGCATTTAGAACTCTTAAGCAAAGATTAACCCATGCACCCATACTAGCGTTACCAGAAGGAACTGAAGATTTTGTAGTCTATTGTGACGCTTCTAAGTTAGGTTATGGATGTGTATTTATGCAACGTCAAAAGGTTATAGCTTACGCCTCTAGATAACTTAAGAACCATGAAGAGAATTATTCAACCCATGTTTTGGAATTAGGAGCTATAATTTTTGCCCTTAAGATTTGGAGACATTACCTTTATGGTAGTAAGTTTACCATATTCACTTATCATAAGAGTTTAAGGTATGTTTTCGGGAAAACGGAGTTGAATATGTGACAAAGACGCTGGATGGGGATGCTTAGTGATTATGATTGCGATATCCAGTACCATGAAGGAAAGGCAAATGTAGTGGCCGATGCTTTAAGCCGAAAGTATCACGAAAAGCCAAAAAGGGTACGTTCTCTTAAATTAAATCTACAAGTAGATTTAAATGATCAAATTAGAAAAGCACAAGAATCAGTAATCAAGGACGATACTGAAAAACTAAAAGGTATGATTGAGGAATTAGAACAAGGAACAGATGGAATTTGGAGATTCCATGAAAAGAGAATGTGGATACCTAAATTAGGAAACTTACATCATCGTATATTAGAAGAAGCCCATAAGTCTAAGTATACGATACATCCTGGATGTGATAAAATGTATCAAGATTTAAGAAAGAATTTCTGGTGGATAGGAATGAAAAAGGACATAACAGCCTATGTTTCTAAATGTTTAACCTGTTCACAAGTAAAAGCTTAACACCAGAAACCCTTAGGTCTGTTGCAACAGTTAGAAATGCCAGTGTGGAAATAGGAATTGATAACAATTGATTTTGTTACCAAATTACCCAAAACAAGGAAAGGTAATGATACAATCTGGGTGATTGTAGATAGGCTAACCAAGTCAGCTCATTTCCTACCAATGAAATAAACTTTCAGTGTGGAACAGCTAGCTAAATTATATGTAAATGAAATAGTTTCATTACATGGAATACCTATATCAATTGTTTCTGATAGGGATAGCCGCTTTACCTCTCATTTTTGGTCAAGTTTCCAAAAGGCAATGGGAACCAAGTTAAATCTAAGCACAGCTTATCATCCTCAAACGGACGGATAAAGCGAAAGAACAATTCAGACAATGGAGGACATGCTTAGAGCTTGTGTAATTGATTTTGGAGGTAATTGGGACGATCACTTACCTTTAATAGAATTCTCTTATAATAATAGTTATCACACAAGTGTCAATGCTGCACCATTCGAAGCACTTTATGGACGAAAGTGCCGAACCCCAGTCTGTTGGGCAGAAATTGGGGAAAAGCAACTATCTGGACCTGAGATAGTACAAGAAACAACCGACAAGATCATTCAAGTCATAGAACGACTGAAAGCAGCACGTGATTGACAAAAGAGCTATGCTGATAACCGACGCAAACCATTGGAATTTCAAGTAGGAGATAAAGTATTGTTGAAGGTCTCTCCTTGGAAAGGAGTAGTAAGATTCATCAAAAGAGGAAAGCTAAGTCCCAAGTATGTTGGACCTTTTGAGATTATTGAAAGAATATGACCTGTAGCCTATCAGCTACAACTGCCAGAGGAAATGGCAGGAATACATGATATATTTCATGTATCAAATCTCAAGAAATGCTTAGCCGATGAAGCACTAATGGTACCTCTTAAGGATATAGAGGTAAATGAACAACTTAAATTTATAGAAAGGCCTCTACAGATTAAAGACAGGAAAGTAAAGAATCTCAAGCATAAGAGATTAGTTCTGGTCAAAGTGAAGTGGGACTCCAAAAGTGGACCTGAGTACACATGGGAACTTGAATCTGAAATGCAAAGAAAATATCCACACTTGTTCCAGTAGATCTCGAGGACGAGCTCTAAAACTAGGTGGGGGAGGATGTAACAATCCTAAATAAACCGACACCCTCGAATATTTTCCGACACCCTAATATATATTAAAATATCCCTATATGTCTTAAAATACAACCCGTATGTGAAAACCGAGCCCGAAATACAATATAGCATTAAAAATAAATAAAAAACAAGAAAATTTAAGTTGAGGTTGGCCGCGTAAACCCCACCCCAACCCTGACGCTGGCCGCGTGAGGTCAAAAGTATGGCGCAGCCCGGTGATGACATGTGTCATCATCGTGGCGAGTCTAGTTGCTGATCCGGATCACCTACGCATTGACCAGGGTTTGACGCAGGCCGCGTAGACCCTTCTTTACATTTACGCAGGCCGCTTAAAAGTTGAAGTGAGGCCTTATATAAGCAGGCCATCGGATCTTCAGTCGAATTCGTTCAAAAATGTTTTCTTTCTCTAAATTCTGAATTGTAGGCATAATCTACGGGTATTATATCTCCCTAAATAGCGAAGTTCTGCTCCGTTGTAAGTATTATAACCCCTGGATACGTATTAGATATGCTGCTCGATTGATCTAGGGTTCCGTAACGGCTGTCATGGTTCTGCCCGACGTAGTCGTTGGAATGTCGTCTCGGGGAGGGTATTACTAATGTTAAAATGGGTTATTATACTAACACGTGTGCATTTGTGTAAATTATAGATTGTCACCAGGAAACCCTTACGGAAAATCTAAGACAGCAATGTGAGTTGATCCACTTTTTGTAAACCTATTTTGTGAACTGTTTATACAAAACCTTAAATTGTTTTCCATGCGAATAGCAGTTATTGAGTATTTGTAAGAATACAATTATCATGAGTATGTTGGGGTTTTGTATACAAAATTTGTTAACACCTGGTCAAGGAGTAACATTTCCACAAGTCGGGTCTGACAATACCATGGATGTTAATTGATATAACTTGGAAACAAATGTAATTGTGAGATCACCCTCAATACTGTGAAATGGTTTTTATTTAAACTTGATTAAACTGGGATTCACTCACCAGTATTTCCCACTGACAAATGTTTTTAAAACGCGTTTCAGGTAACAAAATGTGAAAGCCAAATAGAAGCCAGCTGGACAGCACTGAAGGCTTGGAAAAGTGGCAATAAAGTTACCTAAAATAAAATAGATGTTTTTATTAAATAAAATAGGATTTATTCCAATGAAAACGTGTGTACTACGAACTTGGGTTTTATCCCATGTGATTAATGTTATGAAAATGTGGTATTTTACTCTGATCAAATATTTCCTAACTACGGTCCTGATGAAAATTTCCGCTGCCAAATTAGATAATACGCGATACCACCGAAACTGGCTCGCGGCCGCCCGTTCCCGGGGATTAGGGATCGGGGGTTGCGACAGTTTGATATATTAAAAGCGTGGTATTTTACTCTGATAAAATATTTCCTAACTACGGTCCTGATGTAAATTCCGCTACCAAAATGGATAAAATGCAGATACCACGAAAACTGGTCGCGGCCGCCCTTTCCCGGGTTGTTAGGGGACGGGGGTTGCGAAAGTTACTCCTTTTTGCCAACCTCTACCTACCCTAAAGAATGGAAAAGCATGTTTATTTTCGTTTCTACTGCTATGATACCAGAGTCCCCACCGCTGAGGGATGCCAAGGCTGCTATTGAAGACAGTTTTCCTATCTTGTCTGCTGATGAAATTGTCCAGTGGAGGCGTATGTACGAGAATCCAACGAGAGCTTTTACTTTCTCCGAAGGGATCCTGGCTATGGGAGGACTAAGCCCCTTCTACTTGGTTCGGCCAAAGGCATTTTTTGGCAAGAAAGGTATTCTTTTATTCTTGACTTGTTGTGCTTATCTTTATTCTGAAAGCTTCCTAGGGATTTGTGTAGTCATCTTTAGCATTTCTTTTATGTAGAGATGACCCTGTGGGGCTTGTTTCAGGGGTATTCCAGGGATGTTAAATTTGTAGTTGATGATAGAGTTGAACCGGGTTTGAACCGGGGTGTAGAGATGAGGGCTACTGAGGGGTCATTTCAGGCTGGGGGCTCTACTGTCGGGGAGAAAGATGAGGGGGCTTCTTCTGGTGAGAAGGATGATTCTCCCGGTTTCCTTCAAGTGAAGAGTTCTAGTGATGGTAACGAGGAAGGCCTTGAGAGCCATTTGGCTCGCAAGCGGAAAGCTATCAGTCCTAAGTAGGTTCCTGCCCCACGTGGTATCCGGCTGAGACTCCGGAGTGCCAGTGGTCAAAAAGCCTTTCCTGCCACAAAAGCGGCTTCTGAACTTCCCCCTACTAGGGTTAAAGGTTCCTTGTCTAAGCATTTGCGATCTTCCAGTCTTGTGAGTGAGCCTTTGCTGGTAAGTCTTTCTTCTTACATTTTTGTTTTGCTTTAAGTGACGGCTTCTTTGCTTTTGTCTTACATTTTGTTGGCTGGCCTTGTTTTGGGAGATTTCTGGTGATTTTGCAGGGGAGTTCTCATGCTCCGATTGAGATTCCTACCGCCCCTTCCTCCTCTCTTATCCGGGACAGGACTCCTGAAGTAAGTGTTGCTCGTATTACCCTAGCTTTTGAGATTTCTCCTCACCATGCCACTGGGACTAGCAAACCTTCTCATTTTGAGGGTTTTGCTTCCCGATCCCCCCTGGCTCCTTTTTTTTACCGACGCCCTTCCAGCTCCATACATCCCCAAGTGGAAGATCATACAGTCTTAAGTGGTGGGGACCCATGAAACTGCCCTAGAGTTCTTGACTCATGCTGTTCCTCCCTCCCATAGATTTATGAATTCTGACCTGAGGGATGATCTCTTCAATGATCAATATAGCATGTCGCTTTGCGAAGGGCTTTTCAGGGGTATTGGCATGTTACAACGAGTTGATGATCTGAGGAGGGAGAATGAGGGGCTCAAGAGTGATCTCAAGACTTCTCAGACCGTTGCTGCTGAGCTTCGATGTCAGGTGGTTGATGTTGAGCGCAAATTGCAGGAGGAGAAGGTGCATAATTCTCTTCCCCCTCCTTTTTTTTATTTAACTCTCTCGAAGTTTTTGTAACATTTTTTCTCAGGGAGCTGGTGTCATGCTGGAGCAGAAGGAACGTGCCTGGCGAGGGAGATGGCAGCTTTGGTTGAGGAAAAGGAGGAGCTGGCCGCCGAGCTGAAGCATCAGAGGGAGATGGACTCCGTTTCTCTAAAAAATCTGGATATTATGTATGCTGAGTATGGGATGACGTCGGATGATAACCAGAGGTTAGCCAAGGAGAAGTACTGGTTGATCACCGAAGGCTTCGGGGCCTTCCTTACTGTTGTCTCCCAGTCGGAGGAATTTAAAAGCAGTCTTGAACAAATTTACAGGGCTTACCGGGACGTGGGATATCAAGCAGGCTTGAAGGATGGTTATGCTTACTCCGCTCAAGGCTTGGGCAGGAAGGAGACCCCTCTTTACAATTCCAAGGCCAAGAAGCGGCTGTCTAAATTGGACAAAGAGTTTGGGGGTAAGACCCCTGCCCTTCTTGAAAAGATCCTTGAGCGCCCCATGATGTCCATTGATGAGCTGAAAGCCATGCTGACTCCCACTGGTCCTTCTTCTCCGAAGTCTTTATCTGGGGATGGTTCCTAGTAATTTCTGAACATTAACTATTTCGATGTGGTTGTAACTGAACAATTATGCACTCTAAAACAGTGTTAACTTTTAGCGTATGGGGGAGTGCCTTTGTGTTGGGGTCCTCCCGGTATCTAACGTATGACCTGCTAGTCATCTTTTGACTGTATATTGTTGATTTCCTTTTGTTGCTATCGGTGTGTTGCCCCCTTTTTTTTTTTGCAGGTGTTCTTTCTGGGAGCCAGCTTAGTTTCTACCTGGAGACCTTTGGTTATTTGTAGCGTGATTGCGAAAATTTCGTTAGTCTGTTTACTAGGCTTCCTAGTTTGTTGTTTGTATACTCGCTTTTCTTTTAGGGTTAGCAAGATACCCTGTTGTATTTATGTATGCTCACTTTGCAGTTCATGCAGAAAAAGTTTCTTTTTTAGTGTGTATGCGTTAACTCTTTTTTGTAGTTTGCTTACAAAATTGTGTGTGTGTGTGTGTTTTTTATGGTTTGCTTTGTAAACCAAGATTGTCTGTTCGAGGACAATCTTTGGACAAGTCTATAATGTCAGATTGTGTTTTCTGGCTTGTTTGTCCGTTCTCTTCGGGCTAGCTAGACCCTATTTTGCCCCACGGCCGGGCGTTTGGTATGTTGAGTATACCTTTTACACGTGTGTTTGTTTGTTATTAGGTTTGTAGTTTTTGGGCATGTCTGCCCTGATACAATACCTACGCTTTTATCAAAAGGAACAAGTGGATTGTTCATTACCATAAATTTCTTGGGGACTCTGTCCTCCAGTACAAGATTTTACAAAAGGTTTTCCTTGGGGTAATCCCCTAATTAGCGGTTAATTCTTTACAAAAGTGGCTCCCTGGCCGTTTTCCCTTGAAGGCATCTTCATCTCTTACATGTGGTATTTCCTGAGTTGCATAAGGTTCCATGTCCTTGGGACTTCCTTGCCTTGAAGTGTTTCTAGTTTGCAACTTCCCTTGCCATTTGCCCAAGTGACCTGGTAGGGCCCTTCCCAGTTAGGCCCTAGTTTCCTGGTGCTCTCTTGCAAGCTAGCTTCATTTGCTCTCAGGACCAAGTCTCCCGGGACGAGATTGAGCTTTTTCATCTTGGCATTATAGTAGCTTTCAAGCTGCTTTTTATACTTGGCCTCTTTGATTGCAGCTATTTCCCTTCTTTCTTCAAGCAAGTTTAGGTTCATTCGGAGATCTTGCTCATTCTCGGCTTCCCTGAGCTTCATCCTTGCGGTTGGGGATCCTATCTCAGCGGGAATAATGGCCTCCGTCCCATAGGTTAAGCTGAAGGGGGTTTCTCCGTTGCAGTCCTTGGGAGTGGTCCTATATGCCCATAGAACAAAAGGCAGTTCTTCCAACCACCCCTTTTGCTTCCTCCCGAGCCTCCCCTTCATGCCCTTAATAACACTTTGATTTGCTCTTTCCACCAACCCATTGCTCTGGGCACGAGTGACGGAGGTGAATACCTGGTGTATGTGCATCTGTTCGCACCATGGCCTGAAGGGTTTTCCAGCAAATTGGACACCGTTGTCACTCACTAACTCCTTTGGGACCCCGTATCTGCATATGATGTTGTCCAGTATGAACCGCCTCATTTGCTCCCCGGTTATCTTCGCTAGGGGCCTTGCCTCTACCCACTTGGTAAAGTAATCGATAGCGACCACCACATACTTAACTCCTCTTGGGCCTTCTGGAAATGACCCGATAATGTCAATGGCCCACTTCAGGAAGGGCCAAGATGTTGACACAGGTATCATTAGGTGCTTGTGGCGGTGTGTCATGGGTGCATGGACCTGGCAGTTGTCACATTTCTTGATCTCCTCTGATGCTGTCTCATACATTCTAGGCCAATAAAATCCCACATTCATTGCCTTTGCCACTACTGTCCTTGGCCCAGAATGCATGCCGCAAATGCCTTCGTGTATTTCTCTAATCACATATTTAGCTTCTTCGCTATCGACGCATTTCAAGGATGGGCCCAGGTATGACATTCGGTAAAGTTCTCCTTCAATTAACTCGCATTGCAAAGCTTTAACTCTTATCTTCCGGGCTGCCCAGTCACCCTCGGGTAGTATTCCATCTTTGAGGAATTTTACAATCGGTGTCATCCACGTCTCCTTGGCGTTTTCGATCGTAGCTACTTCTTCTGTGCCAAGGGAGGGGGAGGTTTGGACCTCCACCTTGACTTCTCTTGCTAGGTGGTCGAATGCCACGGAAGCCAGCTTGCTAAGAGCATCAGATTTCCTGTTTCTCCCTCGGGGGATGTATTCTAGCTTGAAGGTCTTGAAAGCCTTGTCTGTTTCTTTCACTTTGGCCATATACTGGGCCATTATACTGTCCTTAGCCTCGTACTCCCCGTGGTACTGCTTGACCACTAGCTGTGAGTCAGTACTGGCTTCCACATGCCTTGCTTTCATCTTTTTGGCTAGCCTCAACCATGCCAAAAGGACTTCGTATTCTGGTGTGTTGTTGGTATTCTCGAAGTCCAGCCTGATGGCATAGGTTAGCTCAACTCCTTCAGGACTGATCAACGTAATGCCCGCTCCACTTCCCTCTTCGCTTGAGGCCCCATCTGTGAGTAGTTTCCATATTGCCTCATCCTCCTTCTCTTTTTCTTCCCTCTCCAGGGCTTCCCACTTTAGGAGCTCTTTCTCTTCATCCTCTAGGACTTCCGCCAGGAAGTCAGCCAGTATTTGTCCCTTCATGGCATTCGTGGCTTTGTATTCCAAGGAGTGCTCTCCCAACCCAACTGCCCATTTGGCCAATCGGATAGTTCTGGTCTCCTGAGTACTTTTTGGAGGGGCTGATCCGTCATTAGGGTGACTTTGTGTGCTTGGAAATATCTTCTAAGTTTTCGGGATGCAAAGACAAGAGACAGAGCTAACTTCTCCAGAGGCATATAGCGTTCCTCAGGACCTTTGAGGGTCCTGCTAATGAAATATATTGGGATCTGTTTTCCCTCCTTTTCCACCATCATTACTGCACTTATGGTTGTTTTTGAAGCAGACAAATACAAAAGCAAGTCCTCCACGGGAACCGGAGTGGCTGGGAGCTTACAGATGTAAACTTTCATTTCTCGAAAAGCGGTTTCAGCTTCTGGGGTGCATCTGAACTTGTCTGTCTGGAGACAGTCCTTCAGCACCTTCATGAAGGGAAGGGTCCTGTCAGCTACCTTCGAGAGAAAACGGTTCAGGGCAATTAACCTCCCATTTAGTAGTTGAATATCCCTTAGGGACCGGGGGGATCGCATTTCGGCTACAGCTTGAGTTTTCTCCGGATTAGCTTTGATCCCTCCCTTGGTGACCACTACTCACAGGAATTTCCCTTCTTCTACCCCGAAGCAACACTTCCCAGGGTTCAGCTTCATATTTACGTCTTGCATAGCTCTGATGGTTTCGGCTATATCTTTTATCATGGCCATCTCAGTTAGGCTCTTTATGACAAGGTCATCGATGTACACTTCCAAGTTCTATCCCCTCTACTCTCTGAAGAGGGTGTTCATAAACCTTTGGTAAGTGGCCCCAACATTTTTTAGCCCGAAGGGCATTTTGGTATAGCAAAAGGTTCCCTCGTCTGTAATGAAAGCGGTCTTCTCCTCGTCTTCCATTGACATTTGTATTTGATGATATCCTTTGTAAGCGTCCAGGAAGCACTTTAGGGGGTACTGAGATAGGGAGTCCACCTGGACGTATATCTCCGGGAGGGGATAGTAGTCCTTAGGGAATGCTTTATTCAGGTCTTGAAAGTCAATGCACATCCTCCACCCCCCATCTTTTTTCTTGACCATGACTGGGTTAGCAACCCAGGATGGATATTTCACCTCTCTTACTATTCCTACTCTGAGCAACTTCCTGGTTTCTTCAAAGGTTTCCCTTCTCTTGCTGGGACCCATGCTTAGTTTCTTTTGCTTTACCGGCCTTGCCCAGGTGTATGTATTAAGTCGATGCTCGGTCAAGCTTCTTGGGATTCCCGTCATGTCTCCATGTTGAAACGCAAACACGTCTATGTTGAAGAGATGCATTTTCTTGAGAGCACTCTTACATTTGTCACTCAGGTGGCTTCCCACCTTAATTGCCTGCTCCGGGAACCTGTCGCAAAGGACCCATTCTTCTACTCCTTCTTTTTGGGGCTTCCTGGACACTTCCCCCTCAGAGACAGAAGACACTACCTCATATGCAGATTTTACCCAGGCCAAGCCTTTTGGCGTTTGAAACACCAAAGCTCCATGTGGGGTTGAGGTCTGTGCTTGCAGATCACCAATCCTGGGTCTTCCTAGGATTGCATTGTACTTCGAGGGTGCTCGGACCACTACGAAAGTGAGGGTTATGGTTCGGACACGGTCCCCTACCCCGACAGTAAATGGGAGTCTGATCTTCACAGGGGGTGTGACACACTGTTGTTGAAACCTACTAGGGGGATAGAGTCCTCCTCGAGCCGATCCCTCACATCCCTATCAAACCTCAGGAAACAGTGCTCATATATTACCTCTACCCCACTTCCCCCGTCCACGTGTATCCTGGCTACCTTGTGTCCATCTATTATGGCTGAGATGTTGAGGGGGAAGCCTTTGTACCTCGTTTTCCTCCAGGTGTGGCATCAGGATGGGAGCTTTCATGCGGTCTGGGGGGCCTAGGACTCTAGCTTTTACACTCCTGGTGGTATCAAACTCATCCCTTCTCCTGATCATGTCCACATCTGCCCTTCCGGGCTCCCTTACATCCTTTCCCTTGCGATCCCCTCCCCCTTCTTTAATTTCTTTAACCAAGTGGGCCAATTTACCCGTCTTTAGCGCGGCCTCTATTTCCCTCTTTAGGTACATGCAATCATTAGTTTTATGGCCGAAGCCCCAGTGGAAGTCACAGTATTCGTTCGGCTATGCCTTTGGTTCCGGCTTATTGGGTGGTGGCCCTGGAAAAGAGTTCTTCACCCTCTCAGTAGCCAATATTTCACTCGGGGTTTTAGTGAGAGGGGTGAAGCTATCAAAGTAAGGGGTAGCCCCCTATCCCGGGGTCTGTACGGGGAGTATGTGGGCCTTGCCCTGTCATGCAACATCTTGTCAAAAGTTGGCTTTCGTGAGTAGGGTGTACCTTTTTCTGGAGGTTTTGGAGCATGATTGCTTCTTCGGGTCAGGACGTCCATCTCTTTAGCATTGCTGACTGTGTCTTTGCCCCTGACAAAGGCCCTGACCCTATCCATGAGATTGTCAAATGAGTGTGGGAACTCCTCCCCTAGCTTTTCACACAGTTGTGCATGCTTTAGTACGTTGATGAAGCTGCTAATTTTCATGACCTCCGGGACGTCTTTGATGTTCATGCTTTCCTTGACGAACCTTTCCATGTACTAATCTATCTGTTCATTATCTCTTTGCCTTATATGCATAATTTCATTTGGATTCTTGATTACTTTTCTTTGTTGGCCAAAATTCCTCAGGAATTTTTCACTTAACTCCTCATAGCTATCAATTCCCCCGGGAGGGAGGCTGTCAAACCAAAGCCTGGCTCCCTCCGTTAGAGTCTGTACGAACATGTGGCACCAACCGGGGCATGGGCCATCGTCCAAGTTGTCCTGCGCCTTTGAAAGCATGGAGATGATCCTCTGGGTCTTTCGTCCCGTCATACCTGTCGAAGTTCGGAGGTAGTTTAATCTTGGGTGGCATGGGTGCTTCAGCGATTCTCCTGGTGAACTTTGAGATTTCGGCTAGATCTCGAGGGAGGTAAGGCTGATTCAAACCATCGTCATTTTAACCCTCCTTTTCCTTTTCTTTTCCTTTCTGTTTTTTCCCTGTGATAAGGTCCTCTCTTTCTTCTGATAACATCTGCCTAAGGGCTGTCATGAAAGTTTCTAGAGGGTCGGTGCCGTCATTCTTGCTTTGTGGATCTACTCCTTCCTGGTTGGGTGGTGTGTCAAGGGACAGCCTAGCCCTGAGGCTATCAAGTCTCTCTTGTCTTTCTAGGTCCTCGAGGTGTTTCTTCAGCTTTTCCCTATGCATGGCAACAAAGTCTGGGGTGATGGCTTCTTCTTTTTCCATGGTTTTTACCTGGTTCTCATTTTCTTCCTCGTGAGTGATATCTTCTACTGTTACCCTGTTGGTGTCGTTTTGTACCATTTGGATGGTACGTGCACTTGGCGGTGTAGCCATGTCTTTCTCTCACAGGTTGGGTTACCACGACGCCGGTGATTTTGAGTGGAAAAAATCAGCCAGACTGAGATGTCCCACAGATGGTGCCAATGTCGAATCCCCAAATCCCTGGATGACATTCAAAGGGTCTTCGCTTACGTCGTGATGTTCCAGCTTTGGCTTGCTACAAAAAAGAAAACCGTTAGCCTCGTCACGGAGGGCCCCGGGGGGGATCCGTGACCAAGCTCCGGCGTGAGAATAAGTAAACTTGCCGGAGAGTGAGAGAATAACTTATTCCGATGAGTGTGATCACCAGAACAATCTCTATGGTGTGAATCTGATATAAATGTGTGTGTATACTTAATGTAACGGAATTATGGTCGGAATAAATGAGAGCATTAAGTGAGATACCTTGGACTTGTCTTTGATCCTTCTCTTACCTTCTTTATATAACCAAGGCCCCTTATCTTTCCTATGGGATGGTACCGAGAAGATCCAATGGATTCTGATCATCTTTGGGGGACTCAGACACGTGTCTGAGCCCCAACGGTATGATTACACCTTTATTTAATGATGCCGGCTCGGTAGTACAATGCCAGCCGGAGATTCTTTTCTTATCATGCATTTAATGCTTCTTCTTCTTTGTAAAATATCTCTTTTCCCGCTCGTTTCATGAGAAAGTCCCTTAATGGGCAAGTATCAGCATTTGGGCTTTATTCGTTGGGCCCACGTGATAATAACCCAAGACGGGTAAATTGGGTAACCTATTGGCCCGTCGTCACTTACGATGGTGTGATCCAAAGTAATCATGCTGATAACGTGTGATGAACAAGACTAATAGCAAGAAGATGAGAAGATATATTTGGAGAGAAAGATATGTTTATTATTAATGGTGGATCTTTTACATTAGAATACATAGAGTATTTATAAGGGGGAAAAGTCTTGGAGAACTAGTTGGACTATCTTAGGAATTGATAAACATGATATAATTAATTATTTATAACACCATTAAAAAAAATTTTGTTTATCTTTTATAGTTTTGAGTTATCTAATTATCATGAAGGCTTAGTAAAAGTTAAATTTTTGCTCCTGGTCTAGTAGACGTTTTTTATTATGAGTATAGAAAATAAGAATTGAGTCGTGGTGGAGTTTAACACAAAAAACCTGATGGCCAATTTATTCCTGTAAAATACCGATTGACTTGTAATTTTTGTCATTAAATAGGTAATTTGGCTTCATTTGTTTATTAGCCAGCAAAGTTAACTACAATTCGGTTTAAAGAGCATTCAAATATAGTTATGGTGAAGGCCTTCTTTCGGATTTAAATTCTTTTAGTAACTATAAGAGATACAAAAGTTGGTGTCCAAAATGGGGTTCGGATTTATGTTAAACTAGAGTTGTTGTAGATCTTGAACTCCGAGCGGTTCTCGCATTGTAGCAAACTTGACTCTTCCTAGTTCATATGTCTGCCCGCTGCAGTTCTCCATGTTGAGTGTGAAGCCAAGCCAAGCCACTTGACAACTTGATCAGCTGAGGTCACAAAGGCTGATCAAGTTGATAAGGGAATAATTGTCTTAGTGATCAGATTGCAGGGATCATGTTTTGGGACATTCTTCTCTTTCCTCAATCTTATATATATGAGATTGTTATGTATCTGTAAAAATTGTACCAAGCTTAACTAATACAAATATTCCTAGTTACGAGAGTGGATGTAGGTCAGAACCGACCGAACCACTATAAATCTTTGTGTTCTTCATCAGAAAAGTGTGTGTGTGTGTGTGAGAGAGAGTTATGTGTTCGTGAGTGTATTCTGATCCTAACAACAGGTATCAGAGCTCAGGCTCATGTTGTTAAACCGAACAGAAACAGAGGAGGAAGAAGATACTGACCTGTAAAATCAGAACTAGGGTTCTGATCAGAAAAGCTCGTTAGCCTCCGTCGCTCGTCAGCCGCCGCCGCTGCCGCTCTCTTCATCGTGAAGCTAGGGTTTCCGATTGAAGACCATAAAAAACACACCAGCCGCTGCTGCCAGAACCGTCGCCGCTCAGGTGAGTCACCGCCGTGATTCTGAAGCCGCCTCCGCCAGAACCACCGTTGTCGTCGCGACTGTCTAGGGTTCCGACGAACCTGTCGCCTGCTCGTTCTCTTGGGAGATCGCAGGAAGAAGAAGAACCAGAGGGTTTTTTTGTTCTGGTGGAATTGAGGAAGAATGAAAAGACGTCTGTGTTTTATTCTGGTGGAGAATTGAAGGTTTTCAATTTGATCAGAAAGGCCCCTCATCTTTTTATTTCTGGTGGTGGAGAAATTGAAGTTCTCAATTTATCAGAAAAGCCCCTCAACTTTTATTTCTTGTGAAGAAAATTGAATTTCTCAATTTTATCAAGAAAGGTCCCTCAACTTTGAACAAGATCTCATTATACATGAATACTTGTCCTTGCCATTAAAGCTTGAAACAGATAAGTTATTTGTTTCTGATTATTGGTTTCGCTCGTATAAATTACCACTTAGTAGTATAAACCCGTTTGGTTAGTAGTAATTTGGTAATTTTTTTAATGGCAGAAGATAGTAAAATCAAGATTGATAAATTCGAAGGAAGTGATTATGGATTTTGGAAAATGCAAATTGAAGATTTGTTGTATCAGAAAAGTTTGCATTTGCCTATGTCAGGTGAACAACCAGATGACATGTATGATGAAGAATGGAAGTTGTTGGATAGACAAGCTTTGGGTGTGGTTAGGCTTTCTTTGGCAAAGAGTGTTGCTTACAACATTGTCAATGAAACAACCATATATGGTGTATTGAAAGCTTTGTCCAACATGTATGAAAAACCATCCGCTTCAAACAAAGTATTCCTCATCCGACAATTGGTTAACACCAAGATGAAGGAAGGCATGTCAGTTACCGCTCACATAAATGAGTTTAACTCGATTATCTCTCGTTTAGCCTCAGTTGAAATAAATTTTGAAGATGAAGTACAAGAACTACTCATTTTATCATCGTTACCCGACAGTTGGTCAGGCACAGTCACAGCTGTTAGCAGTGCATCCGGCACTACCAAACTCACTTTCGATAGTATTCGTGACTTGATAGTAAACGAAGATATCAGACGGAGAAGCAGTGGTGAGACTTCTAATTCTAGTTCTTTATTGCATACAGAAAGTAGAGGAAGAAGAAACGAAAGAGGACATAATCGAGGCAGGTCCAAGTCCAGAAGAAGGGGACAGTCAAAGAACAGAAAAGACGTTGAATGTTGGAATTGCAAAGAAAAATGTCACTATAGAAGCCAATGTACAAAACCCGCTTCAAAGAAAGAAGTAAACAGTGTATCCTCAGAAGAATTAGGTGATGTTCTCATCTGTTCTGTTGAAGATTCAGTTGAATCTTGGATTATGGATTCAGGTGCTTCTTTCCATGCTATCTCATGCCCAGATATGGTCAGGAATCTACGAACAGGTAACTTTGGTAAAGTTCGTTTAGCAGATGATCAAATGCTTGATATCACAGGTATTGGAGATGTAGACTTTAAGACCTCATTAGGAACTATATGGACATTGAAAAATGTCAGGGTTATTCCTAATTTGAGGAGAAAGTTAATTTCAGTTGGTAAACTGGATGATGAAGGGTTTAATGTTCACTTTGGGGGTGGACAATGGAAAGTGATCAAAGGCAATTTAGTGATTGCCAAAGGAAAGAAGCAAGGAACTCTATACATGGTAGAAGTTTCTGCTGAAGGTGTTCATGCAATGACCACCGGTCCGAGTCCATCAAATTTATGGCACAACCGACTCGGACACATGAGCGAAAAGGGATTGAAGATGTTGGCTCAGAAAGGTAAGTTTCCAGACTTGAAAAAGTGGAAACTGAATTCTGTGAACCTTGTGTTCTTGGAAAACAAAAGAGGGTTACTTTTGTGAAGACAGGGAGGACACCGAAAGCTCAGAAGTTAGAGCTTGTTCACTCGGATGTATATGGACCAACCTCAGTTTTATCTCTAGGAGGCTCAAGATATTATGTTACTTTCATCGATGATTCAACACGAAAGGTATGGGTATATTTTCTTAAGCATAAATCTGCGGTATTTGATGCTTTTAAGATATGGAAATCTACTGTTGAAAATGAAACTAACTTGAAGGTAAAGTGCTTAAAGTCTGATAATGGTGGTGGATACATAAGCAAGCAGTTCACTGACTATTGCGCCAAGGAAGGGATAAAGATGATCAAGACAGTTCCCGGAACTCCTCAGCAAAATGGTGTAGCTGAGAGAATGAATAGAACTCTAAATGAGAGGGCTAGAAGCATGAGGCTAAATGCCGGGATGCCCAAGACATTCTGGGCCGATGCAGTTAGCACTGCAACCTACTTGATCAACCATTCACCAACCGGTCCCTTAGATTTCAAGTTGCCTGAAGAAATGTGGCAAGGAAAGGAGGTAAGTCTTGAACACTTGCGAGTCTCTGGTTGTAGTGCTTACGATTTGTTAGAAGCTGGTGACAGGGATACGTTAGACTCAAAATCCAAGAAGTGCACATTCATTGGTTATGGGTCAGAACAAATGGGTTACAGGCTTTGGGATAATGAAGGCAGAAAAGTAATCAAAAGCAAGATTAGTGGTTATGGGATTTCAGCAGAAAGAGGGAATTGATTTCAATGAAATATTTTCTCCAGTGGTGAAGATGACTACTATCAGACTTGTTCTCAGTATTGTAGTAGCAGAAGGCTTGCATCTAGAGCAGCTAGATGTCAAGACAGCTTTTCTACATGGTGACCTAGAAGAAGATATCTACATGACACAACCAGAAGGTTTTCAGGTTAAAGGCAAAGAAAACTTGGTGTGTGAGTTGAAGAAAAGTTTGTATGGTCTGAAACAAGTGCCCAGACAATGGTATTTGAAGTTTGATAACTTCATGGGAAGAATCAGATACAAGAGATGTGACAATGACCATTGTTGTTACATCAAGAGGTTTAAGGGTTCTTATATCATTCTACTATTATATGTGGATGATATGTTGATTGCAGGTTCAGACATGACAGAGATCAAGAAGCTGAAGAAGCAGATGTCTGAAGAGTTTGAGATAAAAGACTTGGGAGTTGCAAACCAAATACTCGGGATGAGTATTTTCAGAAACAAAGAAGATGGTTCTTTGACACTCTCTCAAGAGAAGTACATTGAGAAAGTGTTAGAAAGATTCAGCCTTAAAGATGCCAAGATTCGAAGCACACCTTTGGGAAGTCACTTTAAGCTTTCTAAAGTTCAGTCACCCAGATCAGATGAAGACAAAGCAGAAATGGCTAAAGTTCCGTATGCATCGGCAGTTGGTAGCCTCATGTATGCAATGGTATGCACGAGACCAGATATAGCTCATGAAGTGGGAGTTGTTAGTCGATTTATGTCCAATCCAAGGATAGAACATTGGGAAGCAGTTAAATGGAAGCTAAGATATTTGAAGGGGACTTCAAAAGTGGCATTACAGTTTAAGGGGAAAAATGTTATTCTGAAGGGTTTTGCGGATGCTGAACTTGGTGGTTGTAAAGAATCTTACAAAAGCACCACCAGATATGTCTTTACAGTGGGAGGCACTGTAGTAAGCTGGATGTCCAGACTGTAGAAAAGTGTGGCCCTTTCAACCACAGAAGCAGAGTATATGGCAGTTGCTGAAGCAAGCAAAGAGCTTATATGGTTGAAGAATTTTCTCAAAGAGCTCGGCAAGGAACAAATTGATTGTGCACTATTCTGTGACAATCAAAGTGCAATTCATCTTGCAAAGAATCCTGTCTTCCATTCGAAGACAAAGCACATACAGCTAAGATATCACTTCATTAGAGAGAAACTTAGTGAAGGCACTCTGAAGTTGAAGAAGATCAAAGGAAGTGAAAATCCATCTGATATGTTGACTAAGGTTGTCACCTTAGAGAAGTTGAAGCTTTGCATAGCTTCAACTGGCCTTCAGGTTAATTGAAGAGAAGGCCGGGTAACTAGGAATGTATGAAGATCAAAGTTTTTTATAGAGATACCGATGCACAGGTGAAGATTATTCCATGGCTTCAAGTGGGAGATTGTTGAGTGTGAAGCCAAGCCAAGCCAAGCCACTTGACAACTTGGGCAGCTGAGGTCACAAAGGCTGATCAAGTTGATAAGGGAATAATTGTCTTGGTGATCAGATTGCAGGGATCATGTTTTGGGACATTCTTCTCTTTCCTCAATCTTATATATATGGGATTGTTATGTATCTGTAAAAATTGTACCAAGCTTAACTAATACAAATATTCCTAGTTACCGAGAGTGGATGTATGTCAGAACCGACCGAACCACTATAAATCTTTGTGTTCTTCATCAGAAAAGTGTGTGTGTGTGAGTTATGTGTTCGTGAGTGTATTCTGATCCTAACACTCCATTGATGTGTTCATTCTCCATGCATTCTCTTATGAATGATAGTGTGTATCTATGTACTTGCTCCTTCCATGAAATATTGGATTCTTCATAAGTGCTATTGCCGAAACATTATCCACCCTTAGTGCTATCTTCTCTTCTTTCCAGCCTATAACTTCACTTAATAACTATTTGGTCAAAAATTTGTAAGATGACTTTTATAACCGAAATAAGAAAGTGAGGTTAGGTGCTTGTGAAAATGTTATATTTTGTGTTCAGGATCCTAGGTTTGCTATCCGGATCCTCACTTCCGAAAATAAGTTATTTCATAGTTTTGCTTGGTAAAAACTTTAATTTATAACAAACAAGTATGAAAATGATGAACAACAACCAACACAAGCGATATGTTACGGGGAAAATGCCCTTGATCTTCTTCGTGAAGATAATCTCCGACACAAAAAACCTCAAGGAGCTGGAAACTACACAGATCCACAAAGATTAATATATGAAAACGAGTACAAAATGTATGGTTGATCGATGTCGTTTGGTCGGTCAAAAATATATATAAATAAGTAGCAAGTGGAAGTCGAGTCGTCTCCACAAGGAATTGGTGGTCAGTTCAGTTTTGATTAAATTACTAATTATTAATAGAAAATAATTGATTTTTAGTCGAGTGGGTTTGAAAGCAACAAACTTTAACTTTTGATTTAAACAATTGTGAGAAAACAATCTTCTCCAGGTTTCGGGTTTGGTGAAAACAATTAATTTAATTAACTAGTGAGAAGTGATTAAGGGTGACTACGTGATTAATCCAGTGACAATTGAAGATCTAAACTTAAAGGGTTCTATGCAACAACTATCAATTTAATAATATGAGCAAATCAACAAAATCAAATCTTTAACGCGAAAAACCACAAATGAATTTTATATAACTTAAGGGGTTAACAAATCCACTCCCAAAATCTAATCAAAACAAAATATAAAAGTTCTCTAGAACTAACCCTGCATCCGGAGAAGATCACGGGTGAATTAGTCGTGCATGATTGTCATCTTAGATTCTTGATTTTTGTGTCATATGTGAATCCAAAGGTTGTGATAAAATTCTGTGCGTCTCTCTTCGTCAGCGTTGCCTCGTCGTACAGCCGTCAAAAACCCTCACCCTTTTTATATTTTTTTTCCGTTCGATCCTCTTGTCATTCCACTTTATGCTGTCATCTGTTGTGTTGCAAAGCCCCAAGCCCATCTATTATTTTCTTTGTTTAAACTTCGGCCCATTGTCAAAATATAAGCCCTTTTGAATTTTGCAAGCATGGGTAGATGAATTTCATTATTACACTTCTTGTTTGTGATGCCCATTTAATGCATTTTTGAAACAACCTGCATCAACATGTAATAGCAATATAATTGTTTCTTTTAATTTACATACCAATCACCATATGGATTTAATTCACTTAACACTTACAACATATATAATAATAAGAATTGATAAATATAATGGATCGGTGATTATTAATATTTGCTTTTATCTCTAATTTTATTGATTTGACTCATTTACATCTTAATCCGTATGACAGCTTAATCACATCAAATAATCATATTTTATATCATATCAATGTATTTTTACCATAATTAATATCCAATAAAGTTTACCAAAAATGCACCGATCAATGGCTTGATCGATTGAGACTAAGTGTTACAACTGATAATCTTGTAAGTGTGTAAGTGTTGAGTGTTTGCGAGGAGTGCAATGTGTCCATAAGTTGATATAATTAAGATAGTTTATAATACAAGTCCAAAACAAATATTAACTATAGCTCCAAAATATCCGGGAACCTGAAAGAATCAGTCTTCGGCCGTTGCAAGCTTCCAACGTTATTTCCACACGTTTTTCTTGAGCTAATTCTACGATAATTCAGGTGCAAGCTCCCTCATAGCCATTAACAAAGAATATTCTTGCAAAATATTCCTTCAAAATAGAAGCAATCGATTAGTAACAAATATGTTCAGTATCATGGGCGAAGCTTTTAAGAGGCGGGAGGGGCGGCTGACCCCCGAACTTTTCGCTCAGTAGTGGAGAGTAATTCTTATAGAAATTTTTGGGTATATACGTTTTCAACCCCCCAGTTATATAGAAATTTTTAGGTCCAGTGATTTCTGCCCCCAGTCGGAAATCTCAAGCTTCGCCATTGTTCAGGATTCTAAGTCCTTCCAGGATCCTGTCGCGTTTAAACTATATCAGGATCTTACTGCAGACCTGCTATATTCAGGATCCTGACTATAAAAAATTATATCCCAAACAATTACCTTTTAAGCCATAGTGTTTGGCATGTTGCCGCAGTGGCTGCCATAAATTCTGATTCACATGATGAAAGTGCCACTGTTTATTACTTTTGTATGCATCAGGCTATAGGTGATTCTCTAAAGTGGTATACTAGACCAGCCGTACCTTTTCCTTGGTCTATGATAACACCATAACTACTATCATTATAACCAGTGATCTTACATCCTCCTTGCTTCTTGTAAATGATTCCATGCTCCTTAGTTCCTTTGATGTAGCGCAAGTGATGCTCATTTAGTTCTTGCATGAATCTACTAAGCAAACTGATTGAGTAACATAGATCTGGTCTTGTATGCAATAAATATATGAGAGAACCAATCAGGTTTCTGTAATGTGTTGCATTTACTAGATCTCCTTGTTCAGTCTTCGTTAATTGTGTTCCTCTATTCATAGGAATCTTAGTCTCATTGCAGGTTAACAAATCAGCGTCCTTGAGTATCTTGTTTACATACCCAGTTTGCTTTATGGCTATCTCACCCCTGCTTGAGTAACTTCTATTCCCAGATAGTATGCTAGCAATCCTAGTTCGCTCATTTCAGACTACTTCTCCATTTGAGACTTGAAAATATCTATCTCCTTCCTTCAAGTCCCAGTGACAATAACATCATCAACATAGACTCCGCCAATTAGTGTAGAGTCTTAGTTGTCCTTGTATAGATTGCTTGTTCTAAAATGAACTTCTTGAAGTTAAGTGACTTTAGGGTTTGATCTAACTTCGTGTTCCAAGCATGTGGTGCTTGTCTCAATCCATGCAAAGCTTTTGATAGTTTATAAACCTTTCCTTCATCTCCTGGCTTTATAAAACCGTCAGGTTGTGAAACATAGACCTCATCCTTAAGATCTCCGTGGTGTACCTCACAACCTTGATATGTTGCTAAAGCCAACATTAGATGAACCGTCTCGATGCGTGCCACTAATTCAAATACTTTATCAAAATATATCCGATGTTGTTGGATGTAACCTTTTGCTACCAGTCTTGCCTTGTGTCTGATGTCTTTTTCCGTTTGCATCTTGAATACCCACTTTAATCCTATTGCCCTGTGATTACTTTGCAATTCTGACAATTTCCAAGTGTTATTCTTGTTTATTGAGTCTAACTCGGCCTTCATTGCCTCAATCCATTTGCGGTCGATGGATGCTTCCTTGTAATTTGTTCGTTCTTCTTCAGCAAGTAGTAATTCATGTGGATCTACTTGAATTTCCTCCATCTCGTCATATCATTCGTCAAGACTTCTTAGTATCCGAACTTCTGACACTTGAAGCACTGGATCTTGCTTGGGTCTGTGTGGTTTCTTGTAAACTTCTTCCAGTTCCTAGAATTTCCACTTCTAGACTTGTATGAAGATCCTTCACTCTTAGTGCTTTGCTTATCTTTATTGTCTCGCCAATTTCCATGAAGTTGATTGAACCTGCCATGCCCGCGGTTTCCAAACGGTCTTCCTCTACCATAATTGCTGTCTTGATGTGTAAACATCAATCTATCTTGGCTATCTCATGGGCTTCCTTTCTTTAACCTAAGTCTACGTGTGTCTTTAATCTTCCGACTAATTTTCTAACGTCATCGTATTTAGATCGGAGTATTGTTCCATGGAGGCGACAATTTGAGTGAATCTATATGGCACGACATTTAGGAGTTTGCGTATTTGAGTCGGTTGACTCAGTGTTGACCCTAAAACACTGAGTCGGTTGACTCAGTGTTGTCCCTAATTCACTTTCCAGTTTAACAACACTGTTTATCTTTGCGGAGAAAGAGTTCACACTTTCGTCTTCCCTCATTTGGAATAACTCGAGCTCTGATATGTGTGTATGCAAACACACCTTTTGTACGCTATCAACACCAACGTGTCTTGTTTTCAGAGTGTTCCAAATTTTCTTTTCAGTTTTACAACATGCAACTTGAATACAACATCTTCTAGTATTTCTTGGAACAAATATGCAATTGTCGACTAATCTTTCTTAACATCCGGTTGTGTATTTTCTGACGGTTCATTCGTTTCCCAAAGTCCATTCGCTTCTAAAATTGTTTTGATGCGAATTGCCAAAACCGTATAATTTATTGGTTTCATGATTGGGCATTGAAGTTGGGAAAGAGAACTTCCTTCCTTTTGGATTACAATTTGTGACCCCGAGATCTATGGACGTAGTTTTTAAAAGACTTAGTTTCGCTATTCAAAAAGGGGTAGCGGCGCAGCTTGTTGCCCGTTTACCAACCATCTCGATGTAAATTCATAATACTTACGATGTGAGCTGATTGAATTAACCTTTTTTTAGAACAAAAAAAAATTTGGTCTGGTTGTTCCTGACATGATATCTGACCGAACGATTTTCTCTTTAACAAAAACTTGCAAATCAGTTAACCTTACTTTCTTGATTATTAAAATCTCTTGACCACCAATACGACCAACTATACAGGTAAAATTTAATTTCCTTGAATTCAATAAACCTTCAGATCTTTAACCGGCGAATTAACCGATCGCGTAATACCAAATTGTGACTATCTAATTCGCACTATAACCCTGAAATTAAAAAAATCCTAGATTTTAAAAAACCTGGTTCGACACCTGAACCAGAAATTGAAACTGACTTGCGAATTGAGAAAATAAAAAGTGAAACCTGATCGCGAATGATTCTTGCGATTCCTTGATTACGATGCCTAGAGCCTAATGCTTTGATTCCAATTGTTGCCCAGAATTGATATTTGATTTCTAGAACATGAATAACTTAAATATAACTTTGAATGTTTTGTACATAAATGAATCTGAATGAATGTTTACAATTGAAATCTAAACCCTATTTATAAGAAACTAAAAGGTACGATGTGAATGGTCGTGTCTCTTTACGAAAGTTGTGTCTTCTTGTTCCTTTGTTGAAGCCATCGATGTGAAGAGGTGTGTCTCCAAGAGACATCGCCTCATTAAGAGGGTGTTTGGGATTGCTTATTTTAGTGACTTATTAACTTATTGACTTTTTGAAAAGTTAAAAGGTGTTTGACATGAAATTGTTGTGTGAGGAGAAAAGTCAATAAGTCACTCCATTGTGACTTATTAAATTTTTTTAAAAAGTCATAAATTGTTTTGAAAAGCTGAGACAAACATGGCCTAATTTTGTAGGTTACAAACTCTTTTCTTGTCACCTTTAATCCCCGTACTTGCATAACTAATCTAATCTTGTAACAAACTAATTTATTTGCTAATTACATATTAAACCCTTATACTTCGAATGTGTAGGGATTAGTAACTTCATAAATTAATTATAACAACAATAATTATTATTATCCATGATCTCCTTCAAGGCACCCCATATGACTAAAATCGAACCACCTTTATATTTTTCAGATTAACCGTTTAGGTACTTTAAGTTAGTAATGTTCCAAGTTTTACAGGTATAACAAGGTACGAGAAGTTGGAACAAGTCATTAATTAGACTAAATGTCCACATCTTATAAATTAATTACAGTTCATTTTTAAATATTGCAAATTGAAATAATCATTTGTACATTAGTAAATCGACCTACGCGTAACCATGTAGGGTTTTGCTTATGGAGAGGCACGCCATTTCCCACCCAAAATAAACTAGATAACATGAAATAATTTGTCCTCATCTGCACCCACGCCAATAGACGTTCTACCACGCATCTAAGACAACCATTGTAGGGTTGTGTTTATTGGGGTCCATAAACAAGGATTCTAAGACAAATCATTGTAGGGTTTTGTTTAAGAAGTGTGATACCACATACAAAGACGAGGATTCCAAGGCCATATTTGTCGTATTTTGATTCCAAAAACACAATTCAAACATTTTAGCCAACACCAAATAAACTTAAATAAGGAGATTTGGCTAGGGAACAAAAATGAACAAACATTACTACTTCTAGTTTCATAGATGTTGGATTACCATTTATGGTAGGTCTTTTATGTTATTACAAATATTATTACCGACTTCCAATGGATAGCCAGACAATAATTAGCCCCACGCAGACAAATGTCTAAAAACCTGGGTGGTCATCATGTTAAGAAGCCTATACTTTGTTAGTGACGGATTACCGACAAATTTTCCGTCAATTTGTCGGTAACTAGCCCTCATTGATTCTCTATTTGTTTAGTAGTAATAAACATATGCATTTTTATGCGAGTTATACAAAACTTTCAGAAACAAAACATCGATCAAAACATTAAACGATTTAGTTCAGAAACAAAACATCGATCAAAACATTAAACAATTTAGGTTTGTTGTTTCCTATTTGTCGAATCCTCAAATCCCTGGAGATATCTTAGATTCGGTGAGCTCCGGATCAGGTTCGTCCTCTCGTCGTCGTGGTGACATTTCCTCTTGCGGGATGTCGGGTCTTGAACTGTAGCCACATGAAAATCTAGTTAGAGGGCCCGAGGGGGTTCACCCCGAGGGCACTCCGACGCTCAAGTCAATATCTTGTATGATAAAGATAGTTATGAGTGCAAGTATAATTTAGAGAGAGAGGGAGTAGAAATGCAGGAGTTGTAGAGGAGATGGAGGAGAGAGTAACCTTTGATTGGGGAGATGTAATCTGCCTTCTTAGGAAATGGAACTCCTCCTTTTATAACAAAACACTTGGGCCATAACTCTAATGGGCTGGCCCAAGAATGGGCTTATCAAGTCATGGCTCACTCGAACCAATCTAAACATACCGAGAAAGACCCAAGTGGGCTCGAGCCCAGTCATCAATCTAGGGCGATGAGCCCAGACGAGGAGCCCAAGCGGGGATCCTCGTCGTCAAGTCATCCCTAGTCCAAGTCTATTCACTCATGAATGGGCGCAGGACTTGTTCCAGTCCCTGAAAATCTAGGCGGGTCGCTATCCGCCCTTCAACCGTTCCCCCTGTCCGTCGGGTAAATATAGTCTAAGGCACGTTATGTATGCCAAAGTTATCTGTTTTGTTACCCTTGGGAAAACCTTGCATTTAGTACTCAAAATAGCAAGGTGACCCCTCAAGTAGTGTATCACAATACCTTACTTCAATCTATGCCTCCTTGAAGGCACTTTACCCAATGTACGCGTTCGAGAATACTTTTCTGAGAGCGTTTATGCTATTTAGACCATCTTTGCATGTACCTCTTAAATGCATTTCAATCAAGGTACTCGTTCAAGAGTAATTTCTCTAAGGTCATTGACTGCGATGCCTTATTTACCGTGTCATACTCTTTGTATGGTGTTCCTCTAATGAGGATTTTTGTCTTGCTTGAACTGTTAAAACTTTCTCATGAATTTTCTTTGTACCCTGTTTAAGCCGTTAAGGCTTTCTATGGGTCGCTTTGTAACTTTTTAAGTTGTTAAACCTTGGTATAGACCCATTTTGTGACTCATTCGAGTTGTTAAAACTTTGTATAAGTTTGTTTCGTAACTTGCCTGAGTTGTTAAAGCTTTCTTATAAGTTTGCCTCATAACGTGTTTGGGTTGTTAAAGCTTTCTATAGTTTGCTTTGTAACTTGCTTGAGTTGTTAAAGCTTTCTTATAAGTTTGCCTCGTAACGTGTTTGGGTTGGTAAAGCTTTCTATAGTTTGCTTCGTAACTTGCTTGAGTTGTTAAAGCTTTCTTATAAGTTTGCCTCGTAACGTGTTTGAGTTGTTAAAGCTTTGTGTAGTTCGCTTTGTAACTCATTAAAGCTGTTAAAGCTTTGTATAAGTTTTCTTGGTACTCGTTTAAGCTGTCAAGGCTTTGTATAGGCCTGCTTCGTAACTCGTCTGAGATGTTAAAGCTCCTGTTGGGCCTGTTGTCCAATGGCGTTTGGGCCACTTGGATTTTCATATGCCTGCTTCGGCGTTTTTTGGACGTAGTCGACTTAGTCCTAGCCCCACAGCCGGGCTTTGCCTTGTTTTGACTAAGGCGTCATGTCTGTATGCCTATGTACATGTTCATTTTATTGTAAGATTGTCCGGCACGTCTGCCTAGATGATCTTGTTTGACCCGTTAGCCAGGTTCTCAAACCGTTCAGGTTTTTGTTCTTCGAGAAGGGGTGACATCTGCTCCTTTTGGAGAGGTTTTATGAGCCCTTTAAAAACACTTGTTATGTAGAAGGAACCTTCGTATGTGAGTCCTTATTAAGGGCTCTTTCCTCCCCTGGAGGGATGTTGTAATTCTCTAAAAACGGGTGCCCATGGAATGTGCAACCCTCTCCTCTTGGAGAGACTTCTTCAAACGTATGCGACCCCAAGATGGGGCTCCTCTTCTTTGGAGAGATATTTCCTAAAACAGACCTGTGGCGGAGATCTTTTCTTTTCAAGGAAAGGATTCTTCAGATTTGAAGTCCCTTGTCAATGGGGCTCCCCCCCCCCCTTTTTTGAATAAGTTGTTCTCATATATCAAATCCCAGGGATGGGGGTACTTTCCCGTCCTTAGAAGGAACTTTACCAATACTTGATCCTGTATCCGGGTGCACTTATGTTCGTTGAATAGACTTCTGCAATACTTAATCCCACGGGAGGGGATACCCTCTTTTTCTTGGGAGAAACTTGTTCCTGTTCGTTGAAGGGACTTACGAGACCCCTAATCACATAGGATGGGACATCTTCATTTTTTCGGAAGTGGCTCCTCCAAGACTTAATCCCCAGGGATATTAATCCCCATCGTGAAACTCCCACTTCAGACACCTCCCACATTTAAGTTTCAAATAATGACACATTGGACCCCCAACTTATTTACTTCACATTCCTCTTGTATTTTCATTCAATTCAACTTTTGATTAATGACCGAACGACCCTTGTACTTCATCATTTCATATTACTTGCATATTCAAACCGTCAGCTTGACCCGAAACGCATCCAAATAATCTTGTTTACCTCGCTTATCATCTTTGTCTGTTCCGCTTTATCTCTAAACTCCTTAACTTCACCGAATTAAGCAATTAAATCTTCCTATTCTTAGAAGGAGTTTCTTCAGGGTTGAATCCAGAGGGGGTATGTTCCTTCCTATGCTTGGAAGGAGTTTCTAAAATGCTTGATCCCAGAGAATGGGATGTTCTTCTCTTTTTGGAAGGAACTTTCCTTTAGTTGACTCCGAGGAAAGGGTATGCTTCTGCTCTTGGAAGGAATCGCCAAGGCACTTTATCCCATAGAAGTAAGGATTTTCTTATTGACGGAAGTAACTACCGAAACGCTTTAGCCTTTAGGAGAGGCTATCGTTTTGTTCCGGCAGATAGGGGTTTCTCGAGCATGACAGACCGTAGGAGGATTTCACTTTCCCCCTTAAAGCGAAAATGCTCTTATTAAGGTTTCCCTCTCTTTCTTTTTCCCTGTAGAATCTTTGTAGATGGGAGCTGATGGAGGGAGCTCATTTCCATCTAAAGTACAGAATATGAGTGTTGGGAACTTATCTTGCGATGATTCCGCCATCGGGGCGCGGCACTAGGCGAATCAGATTGCTCAGGAGAATCCATAACAACTATTTTGCGACAATATTTTATGTGTTCATTATCCCATACTAATAAACAAATACAATCACATAAGTTGCCACAGATTTCATATTCTCTCGAACAATACAAATCCGACAACCTAGATTTTAGTTGAGTTTCTAGACTTCCTAGCTTGATTTGAAATAGCCTGCGACCTAACCTGCAACATACGGTAAAATAATGTCAATACAAAAGTATTGGTGAGCATACAGGTTTGTTATGTAATAGTGTATTAGATAAAAGCTGCGAATTTCCACATACATAAATGTAATACACGACATATATACTCACAAAACTGATACTACCAGCTAAGTCCTCGAGCTGCGATTTAGATTGCTAAACTAGACCTCGTCGGGAGCAGTAGTACTACACTAGTCATGGTGGGAGGTCGCGAGTATAAGTCCTAGCACATATGCAACTAGCATCACGTATAACTATGCACGTAGATCATTCGCAAGTGATAAGTAGTTTAAGCATTCGATGTAATTTGATTTGATAGCAACGTATGTTACACCCTAAGGTGCAAAAGCAAAAAGGGTTCAAGTATACTCACAGTCGGTGCTCAGCAAGCAAACACAACTTGATCGGATTGATGGGACGCGTCTGAGATTAGCCTGGTTACAGTTTGATAGCGTAAGCGTCGAACAGTGCGTAAAACGGTGGCGAGTGAACCAAATGTCGAATGGTAATCCGATCGGATGGCAGTCCGATCGGATAGCCAGTTGATCGGATGGCCATTCGATTGGATTGTCACCTCATTTTGGTGACGATTTGTTCGTGTATGCTGGTTTGACTTTTGAAGTTTTTGTTGTAGTATTTGAAATCAGAGAAGTATCCCTACCCTTCAGGTCGATCGATCAAACGGCGGTTCGATCGGGTGACGATCCGATAGGTTGGACACTTAGTGAGAACAAGTTCTCAGTAGTTTGTCACTCGATCGGATTGCAATCCAATCGGGTGACAATCCGTATGGATCATGTTAAAAATTTGCTGAAGTTCAAAACATCACAGGGTCGGATGGTCGTTCGATCGGGTGGCAATCCGATCGGACTGCAATCCGTTCGACATTCAAAACTTTTGAAAAGGTTGATGTATTGACTAAGGGTGGGGCCAAGTGCAAGCCGATCGGACGGCTTTTCGATCGAGTGACAATCCGATCGGATAGCAATCCGATCGGACGGCAATCCGTTCCGGCAGCCTGATCGTCTTGACACTTGTTTGTCTTGTGAGTTTTGCAGTTTTGATCGAGACGGTATGATAACGTGCTAAACAATAGAAACCCCATCATGACCCAAGTTATCCGATCGAACAAGAATCACCCTAGTCCGATCAGTTAACTGTCCGTGATGGTTGTTTACGTTTAACCCCAAATCGGTTGTCTCTTGAGACAGAATCAGATCTTGAACCAACACTTCACTTAGAATGAGTAGAAGATCAGGACGAGCTCTGATTCCATCGGTTTCGAGTGCATTGAGTGTAAAAGAGTTGAAAGAAAGTTGGAAAACCATCTTTCAATCCTTTTTAATCATGAATATGTTTAGTTCTATGCGAAAACATTGTTGAATCTTGTGGAAATCCTTCAGATCTGAGTTGTTCTTGGTGGAATGAGGCCAAGACTTGAAGTTCATAAGAACTCCATGATGACATCATCCTAGAACACCTCAAATCCATTGATTTCACGGTTAAAATTTAAGATTTGAAAGAGAAAATGATGGAGAAGTGTGTGTAGATCATAGAAGTACAAAATTTAGGTTGAAAACTAACAAGAATCGCAAGAAATCGAGAGAAAATATCCCCAAAGCGTTCTGGTCGAGTGAGAGCTGTCACATCAGTGTGAATGATGTGACAGTGGGGGTATTAATAGGCAAGAGAGGAGTGGAGGCGGTGCAATGAATCGGATCGGACGGCTTGTCCTATCGAGTGGCAGCTCGATCGTGTGGCAATCCGATCAGGTGGTAATCCGATCGGATGGCCACTTGATCGGGTGGTCGCTCGATCGAGGGCATCCGGCGAGTTATGTTTTGACGTTTCGTTTCGCTCGTTAAGTGTCACGATAGTTTGGTTACGCATTTCTATACACATACTCATATATTTATTATAATTAGTCACATTGGGTCGTATAACTACATAAATATCCACCTTTTCGATTATTCGATTTTTTACTATGAGTTGTATTTTGATGCGTCACGGATATCTTAGAGGGTAGAATAGGTCCTCACCCGACGTCAACGTGAGCGTTAGTGTGTTCGATGCGGTATGATGTGATGTGATATAGCGATAAAGTATGCGTAATATGCGAAAATACTGCGATATAGTGATGTATGCGATATAGCTACATTTTGATCCGAATCTCTGGTGCTTGGCGTAACGAGTGTAACGAGTAGTAACAACGCACGAACGTGCGGGATGTTATAAAAAGAATCAGTGGACTACGTTATTAATCCTTCACTTGAAGAAATGAGAGGCCTGGGCTGCGTAGTTGGCTCCCCTCCTGAAGGCGAAAGAATTGTCGGACTATGTTATTAGTGCTTAAGGAAAATCCAGACGCTCTCTCCTTGAAGACGGAAGACTCCTTGGACTACGCTGTTAGTCCTTAAGGAAACCCTGGACGGTCCTTCCGTGAAAGAGGAAGAATCCTTGAGCTGCATTATTAGTCCATCTCTTGAAGAAGGAAAGAACCTGAGCAGGAAAATACGCGAGATAAGTTCCCAACACTCATATTCTGTACTTTAGATGGAAATGAGCTCCCTCCATCAGCTCCCATCTACGAAGATTCTACAGGGAAAAAGAAAGAGAGGGAAACCTTAATAAGAGCATTTTCGCTTGAAGGGGAAAGTGAAATCCTCCTACGGTCTGTCGTGCTCGAGAAACCCCTATCTGCCGGAATAAAACGATAGCCTCTCCTAAAGGCTAAAGCGTTTCGATAGTTACTTCCGTCAATAAGAAAATCCTTACTTCTATGGGATAAAGTGCCTCGGCGGTTCCTTCCAAGAGTAGAAGCGTACCCTTTCCATGGAGTCAACTCCAGGGAAAGTTCCTTCCAAAAAGAGAAGAACATCCCATTCTCTAGGATCAAGCATTTTAGAAACTCCTTCCAAGCATAGGAAGGAACATACCCCCCCCCCCCTCGGGATTCAACCCTGAAGAAACTCCTTCCAAGAATAGGAAGATTTAATTGCTTAATTCGGTGAAGTTAAGGAGTTTAGAGATAAAGCGGAACATACGAAGATGATAAACGAGGTAAACAAGATTATTTGGATGCGTTTCGGGTCAAGCTGACGGTTTGGATATGCAAGTAATATGAAATGATGAAGTACAAGGGCCGTTCAGTCATTAATCAAAAGTTAAATTGAATGAAAATACAAGAGGAATATGAAGTAAATAAGTTTGGGGTCCAATGTGTCATTATTTGAAACTTAAATGTGGGAGGTGTCTGAAGTGGGAGTTTCACGATGGGGATTAATATCCCAGGTGGAAGCGCCTGAGGAAGGGCCCTGTGGAAGGGCCCTGTGAAAGTACCTTAGGAAAGGCCAGATGGAAGGGCCTGAGGAAGGACCCTGTGAAAGGACCTGAGAAAAGACCTGGTGAAAAGACCTGAGCAAGGGGCACGTGGAAGGACCCCGTGAAAGGACCTGGGAAAGGACCTTGTAGAAGTAAAATATTATTATTTTACATTGGTAAGGGTAAAACATAATTACTCTTTTTCTTTTTTCAAAAAGTAAGATCACATTACATTGGGAAGAGAAGATATTAACTTTTTTCCTGTCCCACATATTATGGCATGTGCGTATATGTATAATATGTCTTTATTATAGTTAATTATATGCTAAAAAGGTTGTCATGTTGTTGTACCTTAGGCATAAACATGAGTAACTTTCAGATCAAGTATTGTTTCTTTCTTTCTTTTTTTCTTTATTTGTTTAAAATATTCCTAGATAATAGACAAATATCTAGGATGTGTGTTCCAAGACACAAGTCTATAAGGGGGGAGGGGGTGATCACTAGTGATATATTTCTATCGCTCCCAATATCCAATCAAATTATGCCATGTCATCACCCAATATTCTATCACTAGTGATAGAAATATAGTGGGGGTGGTCATCACTAGTGATGGGATTCCAATGTACAAGTATTAATACACAATGTACAAGTCATACACATTCCTCAATAATTCTTCAACGCGTTATATAAACAACGATTTATTCCTATCACTCGTTACCAAAGTGGTGGCGGCGATGTTAGTGGTACTATCACTCGTTATGGGGAGTCCATAACGGACCGCCCCCTCCCCCTAAGCATCAGACTTTTCACTTTTCACTGACATAGTAACATGCTCTTCTCTTCTTTTCATATCTCCTTCCTCCCAAATTTTTTTATATATATATTACACGTATATGTATATGCGAAATACATATTCAAAATTATCATTCGTATAATAAACACAAATTGTTAGTATGTTTCAAAAGAAAACAAAGCATAACTATTAAAGGTTGTACCTTGTGCAATATAGTGTGTACCCCTTGTACCTTTTTTCCTTTTCTAAATAAAATGTATATGTACTTGTACACTTAGGATGTAACTAGTCATATCATGTTTAAGTTATGTTTCAACCATACTCCCGCTCTTTTTACTTTTTTTTTCTCAATAGCTTTTTATGAAATGTCACATGGCTATGACAAAAGGCTATCTCAGAGAAAGTCTTTTTTGATTTTTTACATTGGTCAAAACATATTATTACCCCAAAAACAAATCGAAACCTCAGTTTCAATTTCTTTGGGTCATATTTAATGAGAAAAACCTTCAACATAACTTTTGAAATTTCTTTTTTTTTACGAGCAAAACCAGACCTCACAGATCCATAAAAATGGGGTGTAAAAACTCATGGAGCTTCCTCCAAAAACAAAGATGTATAATTTTTACCTCTGGGTCTAGGTGTGTGCATACACTTTTTAGTGGATAATAGATACTTGTGTTTCATGCATAGCTGTTTACAACTTCAATTTTCAAAAAAGAGACATGCTGCAGAGCTTCGTTTCTACTCTTTTTTTTATTGTATTTTCGGTTTAGCCAGCAGGTAAGATACTTGCTTGATATGTGGACGAACCAAATTCATTCATTTCTAAGAGAATGAGATGAGAACCTGATGACCGGAGTTTAAGATGCAAACCTGAGAGGCATTTTGAGCATACGAGGGTCACAGATCTGACCGTTGGTGTGAAGAGATCGAGACAAGCTTGTACTCGGTACCACAAATGGCGCCAATGTTGAATCCTCAAATCCCTGGAGATATCTTAGATTCGGTGAGCTCCGGATCAGGTTCGTCCTCTCGTCGTCGTGGTGACGTTTCCTCTTGCGGGATGTCGGGTCTTGAACTGCAGCCACATGAAAATCTAGTTAGAGGGTGTTGATACATATTATGTGGACGTGACTTGGTTCGGTTCGACTCGGTTAGGTTCGACCCAGTTAGGTTCGGCTCAAGCCCGACGTCACGACATTCCTCCGTCGTGCGCCCCAGAGTTCGACACGCGAAGCACGAAGCGCCGCGGCCTTTCCCGTCGACACATCACCATGACATCACCAAGGTGATGTCATGATGATGTCACCATGTTGACTATGCTTACAAATTTGAAGATTGTGGAACATGTCTTGAACTTATGTACGTGCATGTACATGGTTTTTGGACCAATCAACTTCATTGGACCACTCACTTAGGCCGAACTCCATAACCAATGCACAAGTGAAGCATATATATATTTGCCGAAATCACTTGTTTTCGGAAGAGAAGGAGGGCACAAGGAAGAACACATACCCGAGAGAACTAGTGAGAGTTTGCAAATATTATTTTGTAAACATTGATTTGTAACTGTTTTTCAAGTATTAATACATTGGTGTTAATCGTTGAGTCTCGGTCTCCTTCTCGTGTTCTTGTCGTGTTCTATCTCGGTTTGCATCTCCGGTTGGATTCCGCACAACCGGATGTGTTTGTACACAAGGATTAGGCGACTAGATCCTCCCCTAGCCGGACCTACAAGTGGTATCAGAGCCTTGGCTCTTCTCCTTGTTAAAACCGAGTGTTTTCGGGTTGTTTTTCGGGTTTGTGAAGTTCATATTTTTCTGAAAAATCAGCTCATAACTTCGAAATTTCTGGTGTGTTTGTTGTTAGTTCATAGAAAACCTTGTTTAAAACTCTTTTTAGCATGTTGTGTTAAGGTTTTTAGTGAAGTTTCTTGCAAAAATTCGTGTTCGGCAATTTACGGTTCACCGGAAAACTCATAAGTTTACCGGAAAACTCATATTTCTGGGTTGTGTTCTTCATATATTCAAAAACCATTCATAGTGTTCTTGAATATTCATTGATTTTAAAATTAAAATTAACCTTTTTATCTTTGAAATTTGAATATTCAGTGTTTGTGTCTTGGAAAGTGGTTAAGGATTAAAATATTTCATCATCATTTGGTTGGTATATTGGGAAAGAGTGAGCCGAAAGTGGGTATGACAAAAGCAACTTTGTGTCAGATGATAGAAAGTCAAATTGAGTCGCACAAGATTTGAGTTGCACAAGTATTTGGCTCGCACAAGAAATTGAGTCGCACAAGGTTATTCAATCACACAAGTTGTTGGCTCGCACAAGACTTGAGTCGCACAAGAAGGTGGAACGCACAAGAGATTGAAACACACAATTTAGTTTGGTCGCACAAGATTGATTAATCGCACAAGATATGTAATCGCACAAGAGGTTTAGGCTCGCACAAGATCTGATAGTCGCACAAGAAAACTGGGCTCGCACAACATAGATTTGGGCTTCTGTTTGGGCTCCGGTTTCATCGACAATCAACATCTGTTTCTTCTGTTTCGTCAACACTTTAATTAAGTTTGTTTTGTTTCGTCGATTCTGTTTCGTCGATATTATTGTCGAGTTTTATCAGAAAGTTTGTAAAAGTATTTTTACTGTCGGTTTCAAGTGTGTTGATCAGGTTTTCATCATCAAGGATTCAAAATGAATCCGAGTTGGTGGGGTACTCCGTCTCCAGATGGAGGAAAGTACAGAAATACAAGTTTATCTCCTTCATGGGCCGAATCTCCCGTATCCGCTTCTTCGCAAACAAACGCTATATCAACCGGTCAATGGGCTTTCGTATCAAATCAGACGCCTAGTATTCAAAGCATTTTATTGAGCGAAAGCGAAACCGGAAGTTTGAATCGGCCTCCAAAGTTGATGCATTTAAATGAATATCCGGGATGGGTTGATAGGTTTCATACATACGTCCTTGGGCAAAACAATGAATTGTGGTTACGTTTCACCACAGATTTCGATCAAGCTATAGAAGTTGCCGCTTCAACTGCTGCTACATTTGCCGATCTTCCTGAAGATCAGAAAAAGACATATGACTTGGAAAAGAAGGCATATGCCATTCTTACTCAGGCATTAAGCAAGGATATTTACCATCAATTTGTCAGCTTTAAAACGACAAAGAAATTATGGGATGCGTTGAAGACGAGAGGTGTAGGAAACGAAGCGACTCGCCAATTGAGACACGATCTACTCAAGAAAGAGTTTGATGGATTTACATGCATGGATAAAGAATCTTTGGGAAATTTGACGAGTCGATTTAATCATTTGTTGACTGAATTGGGAAATTTTGGAGTGGTAACGACTCTAATCGAAGTTGTCACCAAGTTTGCTGATGCTTTGCCACCACAATGGAGTAATTTCTTGGAAATCCTGAAGTACAATGGCACTTTGGCTACAACAAACATTAATGACTTTGTTCAACTCCTGGAGAATAAGAATCAGGAAGAAACCCTTAAGGCGAAAAGGGTTCCAGTGCCACAGAATCCTGAAATGTATTATGGAACTCCTAGTACTCCTGCAAGACCAATCTCACATGCTCCAATTCAGACGGCGTTTGTGTCTAGCACAGATCTATATGGCAATCCTATCCAAGTTCCTGTTAAGCCAGCTCCAACAACAGACTTGTACGGAAATCCGCTTCAACCAGTGCCACAACAGCAAAGCCAACGACCTATCAGAGCAACTGATATGTTCGGAAATCCATTACCTGTTCGATCTACCGGACCAACAGATCTGTATGGAAATCCACTTCCACCTTCCTCAAGACCAACGGTTGTTCAACCAACCACAGATTTGTACAGCAATCCTCTACCTGTGCAACAACAAGCTTGTTATGGTAGCACGTCATCAGCTGGTCAGCCATCTAATACAGTACGACTCAACACTTCAAGCTTCTCTAAAGTAAGTGTTGAGGTAGCAAAAGAACATATGGAGCTACTAAACACATTGGTGAGCGCGTATTGTGGGTTGATAGCAGGTCAGATCGGGAACATCAATATGACTCAAGAAGATTACCAGCAGATAGATAAAGAGGAGATGGAGATGATGGATATCAAGTGGGCTTTCGCCAGTGCTGTAAGGAGAGCAAAAGACTTCATGGAACGGACGGGTAGAACCAGCTTGGAAAGCAAGAAAGATACCAAGTATGGGTTCGACAAGCAATCCGTCAAGTGCTTTAACTGTGGTGAACGTGGTCATTTTAAAAGGGAATGTACAAGACCAGCTCAGCATGGGAACCAGAATCCGTTCAGAAATCAAGGCAACCAACAGAATCAAAACAGGAACAATGAGCGTACGTTGATACCGGTCAACAACCCAAGTCGAGCAGGACCATCAAACGCAACCAGGCACTTGTGGTTCAAGTAGATGAAGGTTGTGATTGGTTAATTCAGTTGGGAAATGATACTCCAGATGGAACAGCTTGTTTTGCTGAGGTTGTCAAGGATCTTAAACACGCCAGTGGTGGAGAATCTTCCACCAATGGTGATGAATCTTCTGAAGACGAAGACAGTTCTGGTTACAGTGGAAGCTCAGATGAAGAATCCTCAACTTCAGGCAATGATCATTTGGATGACACGTCAAGTGTGTCAGTTGAAGCAGAGGTTGATGAGGTATTGGGAGACACTGCAGCAGAAAATCATAGGAGATCTATATTGGTGGAACAAGCTGCTTATTCTTCTTCTTCTCTCCATTCAGCCTTTATGGCTAATGTCGACAGTTCATCAAGTCAGGTATGTGTCGATGAACCCACTGCTGTTATTTGTGATAATTGTGATAGATTACATGTTAAATGTGCTGATTTAGAGGCAAATATGTCTGAGTTGCAAGGCAAACATGATGCTTTAGAAGCTAGTTTGTTTGACTTGCAAGACAAACATATTTCGTTGAATGCTAAGTGGTGTGAGTTGCGAAGCAAACAGGAGGCTTTGCAAGACAAGTATGATGTGACATTCATCCACAACCAAAAGTTGACCGTGGATCTTTCTAAGTGCACAGAAGCCAACACGTTTTATGAAAACCATGAAAAGGAATTTAAATTGATGATTGAAAAATTAAAGAAAGATAAAACCGAGCTGACAAAAATGGTTTCCAGAAAACAAACTGACATAAATTTGTATATCACTCGTCTTGAGATAATGCAAAAAGAGATGGCTTGTGTTAAAACTGAAAGTGAGGCGATCCAGCTTAAGTTAGACAGTTATTTGAGCTCTAGCTATGTGTTGGATCACATCATTGATGTTCAGAAAGAGAAACGGGATGTCACATGCATTGGATATAAGAAATGTCCACCACCCGTGAGAAACAATTATGATGCCATGCCTGATGAGGAGTATAGAACTCACTTTGAACCCTATGTTCCTTTGGACGTTGAGGAATTTGCAACAGGACTCGGATACAAGAAGGAAGTATCGTCAGATTCGGATATGTCAGCAGATACATGTGTATCTTCTGCTGAACAGAATCAGGATCCTCTAGTTGTGATTGAGGATGCTGATTCTTCTGATGATGAATCTGATGATACTGATTCAGCAAAGTCTGATGCGGTTATCAAAGAAGAGGACATACCTCTTGAGAATTATATTCTATGTGATCCTCCCGCAAAACCTGCTAAGACTGTTTCGACCGAGTCCACGTCTGCAAAAGAGTCTGAAAGTGTGGATTTGCTGTACACTCTTGTTGGTGATGATAAATTTATTCTGACAAAGATTTTCCGATTAAGAATGTAAATCAATCTTTAATCAGTAAAGTTTTTGAAAATTCGACAAGTAAGCTCTTGGGAAAGACAGGATCACACGTTGTGGTAACACAGTGCCCTCCTATCCCAAAATCTGAAGTTCGAAAACAATATGGCAATCAGAAATTACCTACAGTGAAAAAGCAGCAAAATCGCACCAAACCAAAAGGTAATTCACCGACTCAAGGTCAAAAGAAACAGACCAAGAAAAGGGACAAGAAGGTGAACTTTGTGAAATCAAGGGGAACGGATAAAATTGACACATTCGAAAACAAATCTAACCTAGATTTTGTTAAACAAGTTAAAATTTTGAAAAGAAACAGTCAAAACAATTACACACAACACACAAACGGTTGTGATGTAGGACCAAGTACCTCAAGATCACGAAGTTCATCATCAAGCTCCTACAGTTATGATACTCCGAGGTTTGTTGAGCGTAGATCATGTTTTGAATGCGGTGAGTATGGGCATATTATTCGAAATTGTCCGTATCTTCATAAGTTAAAAGCCAAAGTTGATGATCCCCGTGAACGAAATTACCAAAAGCGATCTGTTTCTTCAAAACAAGATCCCCACCTCGTATGAGAAAGGGAAAAGAAACAGAAACGCCAACAAGTCAAGGTAATTGAGAAAGCACTTGAGACTGATGTGGTTCAAAAACAATTTGTTTCAGTTAAACCAGAAAGTTCAAAGTTTTCAAAAACTTCAAACAATCACGAAGTTAAATTTTCAAACAATCAAACTGGTAAAACTCAACAGACATGGAAACCTAAGATGACCACAAATTCAGGGGGACCATCACAATTTCCTAATCATCAAAAAGTGGAAGTTATTGTTGTTGATGAAAATGGAAGACCCAAGACCACAATGGCTTGGGTCCCCCTCTCCAACTAATCTCTGAATGAGTGTGCAGGATGTTCCAGGAGGAACTATTGATAGTCTTAGGATTGTTGATAGTGGAGCGTCCATGCACAAGATCTGCGACTTTAGGCTCCGAAACATTGTTGTAACCAAGGAGAATATTGTTGCCTTTGATGGAGAGAGGAGAAAAGAAGACAAAAATGTCTGATGAAAGAATGTTGTTGAATGAAGTTGAAAAATTCGACATGATGAGATATGTGCCAAAATGTGGTTGTTATGGTTTTTGATCGGGTCCCCAGGATAGATTCCAATGAAAAGTACATGCCTGTAGCACCTCTGAAGCTTTTTGAAGATTCATGGATTTTTCTTCCACAAGAAGTTCAAAGTCCACAAGATGAACGTGCAGGGTACATTTCTTCGAGGTGTGATTGAAGAAAATGTGTTTGTTGAACAAACCAACCAGGTGTGCAGATGCCTTGGCATGGATTGAACAACCGCACACTACTTCTCAAGAGAAAGACAAAGACCTTCGCTGGTGCAATGTGGAAGACCAGCCGGACCCAAAGGTTTATGATCTTGTTGCTGTGAAAAGACTTCTCAGTAGCTACAAAAAAATCGACTTTGAAATCCACACCGGGTGGATATCCAGTTTGGGAGAGCGCTCAGATTCCTGGCAATGCACGAAGCAGTTGCAGGATACGGTTTTAAATTTCTAATATCTCCTATACTTGTCGATATTTAAGCTGCTTTATGAATTATTATCATCTCGTACAGCACTCCTTGACCTGACACGTTGATCTCGAATATCACCTCACACGTGATAGTTTCACTATGAAACTCATCAATGTTGTCATGGTCCACACCGATGACCAACGTGCCGACCTTTTTACCAAAGCATTTGACAAATCAAGATTTGACTTTTTATTATTGGTAAACGGCATTAAGGTCAAGCAAGAGTAAGACCAACATCGGAAAATCATTTTTGTAAATACCTTTGTGTTTTAAATTTGTCTTAGTTTATTGATTTTAGGGGGAGTAAATCCATTTTTGAAAATCCAAAAACATCGAAAAATTTCAAAAACACAAAAACAATAGAAAATCAAAAATGAGTTTCCTGGCGAGCAAAAGAGAAAATGATAGTACATCAGTGGTCTGTCTAAACCTCTTTAAACCTTAAATGAAAAATGATAAGCAGCTCTATATAAGATGTATCGGTAGGCTCACAATCATTTTAAAGTGTGCAGGGTGATATAAACTTAAATCGACTGAAGACCAGGTGGGAACCATTCATTGGCATATGGTCTTAGTACCGAAATTTCGTTTGATAGATTGTCGAGGTTCTGAGATATTCGGTCTTTATGCTGCTTATCATCTGGGTATCATGGTTGTATCTTTTACCGAAAAATAACGGGGACGCAAGTCTAGATCTTCCATGATACCATACATACGTGTACATTTTGCATTCGACCTCAATAAGTGATCAACAATCACATGTCCAAACAAATAAGTGATAATATATCACATCTATCCGAGAGTCAAGTTCGTCTCTCTGCTGTACGAAAGTACTGACCTGTTCACGGACTTGCTCATGTGCCCTCATGCATATGAAAATCAAGTTCCACATCAATAAGTGATTATATCACATAGGGCTTGTTTTCAAATCAAAATAAGTGAGAATCTCACATCATATACGGTCAAACAGATGATAATCGGTATACTCACCGGTAAGATGAACCCTCGTGCATACCTTGATACGGGAATGTGTCGTGATGTGGATGAACATCGGTCGGTAAGTATAAATCATACCTTAACGTATCCCCTCGCCATGATTACATCTGATGAGTTGAGCTTATGTGGACAACAATACCGATAATCGTTATAGGATGCTTATCTTAATGTGAACTAATTGAACAACAAGAGCATTTTGGCATGACCGTACACTGATATGATTCTCTTACCCTCGAAACTCGCAAAAAGAATGTCTGTAAATATTTATTTAATGCTTTCAGTTTCTGCATCTTTGTATATATTTATTTACTGCTTTCTGTCTTTACATTTCAAATATTCAAAATACCAAAAAGATTTTAGGTGTGTTTTAATATAAACTTTCTAAAAGCCAAAAAGATTTTATTTCTATTTGATTTTCGATCGTACGATGTTGGATCTCGAGTCTTCGTTACCTGAAACCTGAACGAAAACCAAATTGACTAAATCTTCATAAACGGTCAAAATTTGCAAGTTTTGAAAGTTAAAAACTAGAATTGATAAATCCTTTAAACTTTCAAACTGTCGGACGGTAGTTGATTGAAATATGGTCACATGTGTGTTATTTGTTTTATGTTAACTATATTCCAAGCAGTTGTTCTCATTACGCGTTTAGATTTCTTGCGTGTGCAGATTCTAAAGGCAAGGAGAACATGGTCGATGACAAGCTTCGGAATGAAGACACGACATGGAAGCACTCAAGAGATAAAGATGATCGAGTTGCCGCTGACCATCACCAACACCACAAGGATCTCAAGCATTGATGTCCAAAGATTCACAAGCATAATCAAAGGGGGAGTTTATTGACACACTACCTAACTGAAAAGGGAGTTTGTTGATACACTTTCTACTTACGACATGTGAAGACTTTGAAGATCCTCCGACATGGAAGATATGAAAGATGAACCTCACGAGTAGCGTCCAAGGGGGAGTTTGTTGATACATATTATGTGGACGCGACTTGGTTCGGTTCGACTCGGTTAGGTTCGACCCAGTTAGGTTCGGCTCAAGCCCGACGTCACGACATTCCTCCGTCGTGCGCCCCAGAGTTCGACACGCGAAGCACGAAGCGCCGCGGCCTTTCCCGTCGACACATCACCATGACATCACCAAGGTGATGTCATGATGATGTCACCATGTTGACTATGCTTACAAATTTGAAGATTGTGGAACATGTCTTGAACTTATGTACGTGCATGTACATGGTTTTTGGACCAATCAACTTCATTGGACCACTCACTTGGGCCGAACTCCATAACCAATGCACAAGTGAAGCATATATATATTTTCCGAAATCACTTGTTTTCGGAAGAGAAGGAGGGCACAAGGAAGAACACATACCCGAGAGAACTAGTGAGAGTTTGCAAATATTATTTTGTAAACATTGATTTGTAACTGTTTTTCAAGTATTAATACATTGGTGTTAATCGTTGAGTCTCGGTCTCCTTCTCGTGTTCTATCTCGGTTTGCATCTCCGGTTGGATTCCGCACAACCGGGTGTGTTTGTACACAAGGATTAGGCGACTAGATCCTCCCCTAGCCGGACCTACAGAGGGCCCGAGGGGGTTCACCCCGAGGGCACTCCGACGCTCAAGTCAGTATCTTGTATGATAAAGATAGTTATGAGTGCAAGAATAATTTAGAGAGAGAGAGGGAGTAGAAATGCATGAGTTTGTAGAGGAGATGGAGGAGAGAGTAACCTTTGATTAGGAGATGTAATCTGCCTTCTTAGGCCTTCTTAGGAGATGGAACTCCTCCTTTTATAACAAAACACTTGGACCATAACCCTAATGGGCTGGCCCAAGAATGGGCTTATCAAGTCATGGCTCACTCGAACCAATCTAAACATATCGAGAAAGACCCAAATGAGCTCAAGCCCAGTCATCAATCTAGGGCGATGAGCCCAAGCGGGGATCCTCGTCGTCACTATTCATAATAATTTAGCTGAATCGACCTCATAGAGAGTGATACAAAATCCTAAGTTGACTTTAAGAAACAGGCCTCCTTGTGGGATGGGATACTTACAAAAATAGTCCTTTTCAACTTTTCAATATAGACATCGTATTTGGACTTTCTAAAAGTAGGCACAACGCTAATGGAGTCTTAGCCGTCTCAGCTACCTCGAAAAAAGGGCAGGCTTAGCCGTCTCAGGCATTCAGTCGTTTTGGTTTTCGGCCGACACGAAAAAAAGATAGGCTTAACCATCTTAGTCATTCACCGTCTCAGCCGCCTCGAAAAAATGTAGGCAAAATACTAGCAGAGTCCATTATTGTGTACTGATCGTGTACCAAAAGTCCAACGAGTAGTAATATAACAAAGCAGAAACAGAACGCATTCATAAAGCATTATTACAAACATCATGACAACATTGATTACTTAGCTAAAAATAGGCTTATGCAGATCATTCGAAAACGAAAACAAACACAATATTGTTCAACATATTATGAAAGCCACTGATCAATCTTCTTTAGAGCTTTGATGGTCCTCTTGGATGATGAACAACGATACGATTGTAGGCATTTAGCGTCAGAAAATCATCGAGCACAGGAGCTGTACACTGACGAGTGAAGATCTTGCATGCTTCCTTGTACATTCCCTTCTTAAACCTTTCCGAACCAACCTCACGTTCGATTCGCGCCATTTCTTCTTCAACCACCTTTCCGAAGAGCTCTGTGCTCACTCGCACGCCTAGCCCGTCACCATCCAACTCGACTCCGTATTTCAACCACTGCCAGTTCTGGACACGGCTGATTTCAGCTGTGGCCGCATCCTCCATGAGGTTATACAACGGGACGGAACCAGTACCTGTGAGCCATGCAGCCAGGTATTGGATTCCGACCCGTGTATTTAGCCTAAGACCCTCCATGGTCCTAACCCCTCTAGGAATTTGCAAGAGATCTTCTTCGGTTATATTTGCAGCATCTTCGCACTTCATGGTTTTGATTAGGTTCGGTTTGTCACCCATGTTGTTGTTGAAGACTTCCATGATGGGCGGAATCAGGCCTGGGTGTGCTGCCCATGTCCCATCATGCCCGGCCCGTACCTCTCGCAGCTTGTCTTTCTTTACTAGCTCGAGTGCTGCTTCGTTTGCGGCTGGGTCGTCTCTAATTGGTATCTGAGCAGCCTGTTTAATCCATTAAACCATAATTCAAGATTTGTGTACTTTAAAGGAAACCAAAAGCCCATATATAAGAACTACATACCATTCCTCCCATGGCGTGCACACCGCGCCTGTGGCAGGTCCTGATGAGAAGATCAGAGTAGCTTCTCATGAAGTGCTGTCCCATACCAACCAGGATCCGGTCTGGTAAAAGGCGGTCAGGGTGAGCCTGGAACGTCTTGACATAGCTGAATATGTAGTCCCATCGTCCACAGTTCAAACCAACCGAATGGTCCCTTAATTCATACAAAATCTCATCCATTTGGAACACTGCTGGTAACGTCTCGATCAGAACCGTGGCCCTGATGCTACCTTTCTCTATCCCTGCCATATTCTCAGCTCGTTCGAACACGTTGTTCCATATCCTTGCTTCCCTGCCCATAAACATTCGTTTGCAAAACGTTACAAAACATTGTTAAATCAAACTAGAGGTTAACTTTTTAGCCCATTTAGATAAGTTGATTTGGTCATGTTTTACAGGATAAAATGATAACAAAAAAGTTAAATAACCAATTTCTTATTAATGAACCTTTTATACATTAGTTATTTACTTAAAAAAAAAAAAAGCCATCCAGCCCGTTAGACTCGTCTAAATTGGCAACTCTAGATATGATATAGACAGGGACGGATTTAGCATGGTTCCATGGGTTCCCAGGAACCCATTCGATTCGAAGAAAATGGAAAAAATTAGTGTAAACCTTGTATGATTTGGGAAAAAATAATGAAAATTAGTGAAAAACTACCAAAAGGAACCCAGTGGAATCCGACCCTAGATCCGCCACTGGATATAGAGCTTATCCAAAAGTTTTTTTTTTTTTTTTTGAACTGTTACTTTCTTTTTGAGTGACCCAATGTCACATGATTGGCCCTAGCCACTTGATAGTTTTAGCGTTTATTTAGTAATTAACTTGATCATTATTAATCCAATCATTTTTAGTTTTTCAAAATCCAATCATGTTTATCATTTCTGCTTCCGCTCTACTCAAGATCTTACGAACCATTGCAAGATAACATTACCTCGAATTTTCCATTTTAGGAAGGTAGAAGAACGGGCCGTATCCTTGTCCTTGTGTCTTACGGAATGGCGCATGATTGTGATGGAAGTAGAGCCCGAAATCAATTAGGCATCCGATGGCGGGTTCACCATCAATGAAGATGTGGGACTCAGGTAGATGCCAGCCTCTGGGCCGAACAAAGAGCTTAGCAGTCTGATCATTGAGCTTGTACACCCTGTTTCTAGCTTTGTCTTGGAAGCTTATTGTCCCATTAACAGCATCCTTCAAGTTCACTTGTCCCCTCATTAGGTTCTCCCATGTTGGTGATAGTGCATCTTCAAAATCAGCCTGTATGTTTTTCATTTATAAACATTTCATATTTAATCTAAAGAAAGAAATATATCAAAAATTATGTTAATAACCTAGAAAAACAAATAATCACTTTATCAAATTAGATAAAACAAAATGTATCTCTTTAAATAATAACTTGTTAACTCTCAAATTAGATAAAATAAAATGTATAACCTTAAATTTTAAAAGTGTTAAGCGTGCCACTTTATCAAGTTTTTATCAATTTAGTTAACAAGTTATATTTTAAAAAGAGATTACAATTCTTTGGATTTATAGATAAGTTTATAGACGTTAACTTATAAAAAATAGCTTGGTGATTCTTTATTTTATTTTTAAAAGTTATGGAATTTATTTTATCTTTAAAAGTTATAAAATTTAATGTAGAAAGTTCGGTTAGGCTTTATCATTATTATTTTTTTAATATAAGAAAATATATTCTGAAATAAAAAGTATTTGATAAGCATAGCGCACTGTTTAAGAAAATATATATACTCTTAGAAAAAAAATATTGATAATCATAGCACCGTCTCATATTTTCTTACCAAGGGCACAAATGTTATTTTAGTTTATTATGTACTTATTTGCAGTTGGAAGTGTTAGGATCGAATAGAAATAATAAAAAAAATAGTACTACTAGTTAGAAAATTATGTTAACATTAAAAGAATTATTTTTATATCCTTATAAATTTTTAATTAGAGTTGTTATTATTACACTGATCGAATTAGAATTATTTTCTGTAGTGTAACTAGCTATGACAAAATGAGTAACGTAATAATTTTTCCTCTAATTCAAAACTGTAGTGTAATAATAATCTGATTATTTGTATCCTTCCGATATTCCAAATATCTATTTGGACCGAGTTAACTGTCATTTTCGTCCATTTGATTTGTTGGAAAATGTTACTACAGTCCAAAAAAAATGTGACAGTTTCGTACTCAACATTTTTGAAACATGTCCCCTCAGTCCAAAAAGATAACGTGTGTTAACAACGTTGAGGACGGAACTGGCGCAAAGCGTTATCTTTTTGGACTAGGGTGGCACGTTTCAAAAATGTTGAGGACGGAACTGACGCAATTTTTTTTTTTTTAACTGAAGTGACATTTTCTATCAAAACATATGGATGAAAGTGACAGTTAACTCATTTGCACCGGATCTGGCTCATGCAACAGTTTAGCAGCTTATTACCAACAGTTCATTGAAATTAATAATTAAGCCATCTAAACCGAGACGATTTTGAAATGACTCACCATGAAAACCTTAGCACCAGAATTAAGAGCATTAATAATCATCTTCCCCTCCACCGGACCCGTTATCTCCACTCTCCGATCCGCCACAGCCGGCGGCACCTCGGCACACACCCAATCCCCTTCCCTCACATGCCTCGTAGCCGGATCAAAACCAGGCAACCCACCCGAATTATACCTCATCTTAGCCTCCTTTCTACACTCCATTGCATACCTAACATGATTCCTAAACTCTCTTTGCAATTCAGCCACAAACATCAAAGCATCCTTCGTTAGAATCTTGGCAAACTCCTCATCGTATCTCCCCCTAATGTCCACCCCATTCGGAACATCGTAACCGCCACCGACACCGCTGCCTGGGATCTTCTTCATGGCGGTGTCACCGTAGTAGCCTTGGCTCAACGACATTTTTTTGGTTCAAGTGTGTGTGTGTGTTTTTGTGTCGAGTGTGTGTGTTTTTATGAGTTAGGAAATGTTTATAAAGAGAATATATTGCGGTGCATGGGATAATGATTGAAATGGGTCGGGTGGGGTGGGGGATGTGGAATTATTATGTGCGAAAGACGATAAAATGTGACGATTGTTGTTGATAAGATGAAGGTATGGGTGATCAAATCGTTTCGGGTTTTGGGGAGTTTTGAAGTTTGGGCCTCGTATTGGATATTATCTACATATTAATTTACGTGCCAATTTATTCTTCAACTTCACAATTATATATATTTTTATTTAAAAATATTTTGTTATCCTTATTATTATTATTATTATTATTATTATTATTATTATTATTATTATTATTATTATTATTATTATTATTATTATTATTATTATCTATAAATCTCTCAATTTTAATTTTAACTAGTGTTTTTCAGCATCGCGCGTTGCGCGAGTGGCACGGTAGGCATGCATATTGGGTCTGCCGTCCATATTCAACATGTGCCAATTGCGTACTAAAACGGGGTCTTGCCAATTGCGTACCAAACGGGGTCTTCGCAAATAAGTAAGACTTGCAACACTAACCACAAGTTGCGACCTGCAATGTAGAAGCAAGCATCTCTTTTAGATATTTAATGTTGATAAAATATAACTAAAAAATTGAAGGATCCAATTTGTTGTCAAACACCAGCACGCGGCAAAAACGCAGGGTAAAGAAGTAACTCAACTGCGATTTGTTTTATTATACAACCAAAATTCAAATTCGACGTAGGAATGTAGGTAACTCGAGTGTGATTTGGTGACAACGTCTACCTCCTCTAATCCAGTTTCCCACAACACCAAGTGCTCTAATCTAAATATGAAAACCCAATACACAGTATTCAAATTATTAATAAACTACATTCAAAACAAACTCCATCGCATCGGAGGTAATCCGTTCAAATTGAAGTTGATTCTGGTAGATAAGCTTCCAGACTGGAAATTCAACAAAAAAAAAAGATAAAAAAGATTATAAATCAGTGAGATATAAATTTGTAGGTTGATGAATGCATCACGTCAAAAATTGATAACACAATAAGTATAAGGCCTTACCTTACTTAGCCCGAGTCTCCAAACCTGTATTTCCATCCTGCTTGACCTCGGCTTTAGCGATACATACTTCAGTCAAAGGCACAATTCCTAAAGTCTATTAAGCACTTAACTGAAAAAAGGAAACGGATTGTCAGATTCCTTTACATGACGAAACTTTCATTCTTTGCTTCTTTAGGTAGCCGCCAAGTATGGACAAAAGTTAATCATCGTTGAAGAACAATAACTAATACCAAACAACTTTGGATCAGTAACAAAAACACACACTTTCTTCATTCGTTTTTTTCCAGTTATTAATCCTTTTCAATCTCAAAGGATTAGGATAGAAGAATAAAAATAAGAAAAAGAAACCTTTGAAACTCTTACACTTTTGTAAAAGTTATACCAGTTAGCATGAAACAGATTCGGGTCAAACATGTAACTTGAGATATATGGCAAACCGGGTTGGTCGAAAAATAAGAGAGAGCAGAAGGTAACAGACATATAGTTTTGCGAACAAAGTGAATCCAATTAGGAAGTATTTTGTAAACCAGAATATAGTATAGTCTCACCGCATTTAAGTTCTTTGCTAAAAATCCAAACTTTTTTACACAAAGATCAAGCAAATAGAATGTTAACTGCTAGAGCATAAGTAGGGTTACCTCTAGAAAATATACATATAAAACCAATAATAGCAGTTGCCATGACTGACCTTTAACCAAGATGTGTGAAAAATAGAACTATGAGTTGCCTGAAATCTTGATCACGTAATGGTATCACGATGTAGTTGATCCCAAATGTCTCTTTTAGCAAGTTAAGCCCTGCAAATGTAGAAAAAAAATTACTAAATGTTGTGTCAATTCACAACCGAGATGCTAAATGTCCTTTTATCAACTTAAATGCTAGATTTTAGCAGGAAATAGCTGGAATTTATCTCTTGAATCACATAACAGGTTGTAAAGCTTAAACCTTTCAACAAATTCGAGCCGACATCTTAAAATACCAACCTCTATATCGGTGTAGTCCCTGTAATAAAACGTAAACGAAACACATTAGCATGAGTCAAGCAAGTAAATACTACATAAATCAACACGTTTACAAGTTAATGGGCAGTCTAAAAATACAACCCAAATCGACCCGTTTACAAGTTAATAGGCGGAGTTAGAACAAAACCCAAATCGACAGCGATACAAGTATGCAGGTTGATTTAAATATAACAAAATGACACGTTTACCTCAGAGTCAATACATGTCCAGCTAAATAGCTAATATGTCACCCATTCGATCTACACCATCAAAAGCCAAAAGTCGATTTAAATATAACAAAATGACACGTTTACCTCAGAGTCAATACATGTCCAGCTAAATAGCTAATATGTCACCCATTCGATCTACACCATCAAAAGCCAAAAGTCGAAGAATTGCAATCACGACCTGCTCTTATTCATAAAAATACTATCATGATATAGTAAGCAAAATCATATCATACAATTCAACAAAGATAATACAAAATCATGTAGTAACAAAATCGAACAAATTCTACACTAATATGTATGATTAAGTCGTAGAAGACAATCATATTGTAAAATTATAACAAATCGAAGTGTGTAAACAGAAAATTAAAGTATATGCCCTTGCCAGAAAACATGTGCAAAGTAAGACCGGAGGATTTGACCGGTGAGAAATCGAAAGAGGATGATGGTTTACAAGATGATGTCCTTGGTATTGCTACAAAGTCCAACACCAATAGGCCGCGGGTCACATCAGCCTCAAACCACCACCATGACTCCAAAAATGTAGGGTATATCATCAACTAAAACTACAAAATTAGACATCATCTAAAAAAATTAGGGCTTACATTCAAGAACACACAACAACATCAAAACAACATAGCTAATTGTCAGTGTAGTTACCTTGTGGGAGGGTTCAAAACCTGAAAACAGTAAAGGTAACAGTTTCTTACGATACAATCATAAGCAAACTTCGTGACAAAAACACCGCTGCAACCACCGATCGTTAACAGAATCTAGTTCAACGGGAAAAGAACTAAGGTTCGGGTTCTTACCATCTTTGGCGGAAACAGACGGAGACCACCAGAAAACCGTTGAGCCGCCACCGTCTTTACCCTCTCCGTCTTCGTCTCTGTTTCAACTTCAGATCACCGCCATGATCTAAGTCTTAGATTGGTACCACTCACACGCCGGAGTACTCAACGGATCTTCGCCGGATGCCCTTAATTCTGTCGTCGGCGCTCTCTCTGTGCCTCCCTGTTACTGAGGTGTGGATGTGTGTGATGTGGGGGACTTTTGTTATCAAGTGTCCAAAAGCAAAAGGTAAAAACTAACGTGGCAAAAGAGAAAAATCCAAAACTATCCTGGCGCATTCCTATGTTGTAAATTGATATATATAATAATATTATATATAAAAAATATTTTGTTATCCTTATCCTTATTATTAAATATTAAATCTCTTAATTTTAATTTTAATAACAAATGGAGGAATAATATATTTTTTGTCTTTTGTGTCTTCCTTTTTTTTCTTTTCTATTTTTGGCATTATCATTTTTCATTTTATAGCAAAACTTTAGCTTTTATAATTTGTGTCACAAAGGTTAAATAATTTTAGTTTTTTATTAGTTTTTGTTTTTGTAACACCCCAAAAGATTTGTTAGACATACGAGTAAAATAAATTAAAGATATAACTTAGTTACTGGAAATGTTATAAATACTATTAATATAATGAGAAGTGTCTAAGTTATATAAATAAAGAAACTAGAAGGGGGGCAATTGTGAAAAATATTAAAATGAGAGGATTAATAAAATCAAAACCCAAAATCTCACACTTTGGGTGTGCTGGGTTCGAGCAGGGGAAAACAAGGGGAACCCTTGTTCTTGCTAAATTCAGTCAATTGACAAAGGATTTCAAAGATAATCAGTTGCATGACTCTAATTTTCGATCATCCAAACATACATAGTGAAGTGGTAAGTCGAATTTCTTGATTTGATGAATTGTAGGAAATGGGTTTTAACCTGAATCATGTGTTTATGATATGATATGTGTAATTGAAAGTAAGATTTGCACTATAGAACAAGGTTTATGTTGATTTTGATGATTTTAAAGACTAGATGGATACACCCGTTTTGTATGAAATCTTCATGATTGTAGGATGATCAAAATAATAGTAGTAACCATGTATGAGCTTGAAATCTTAAGGGTTGATCTTGTTTGTGATGTATGAACACTAAATGAATTTAAGTAGAGTAAAAGGGACCATATGGCTTGTTTGATTGTTAATGGATTGCTAGAAGAACTAGTTAAATTATGTCTTAGAATATTGTGTTTAGTGTCCTATTAATGCGAAACCCGCCAAGTGTTCGATGAAATGTCTAAGAGAACAAATATGTGAAATTTGTTCATTTATGATAATGTTCTCATATGAGGAATTATATGAATGATGGAATGACATAGTTTGGGCTAAATGATTGAATGCGTTTAATGTAGGCGTGAAAGAAGAAGGCTCAAACACTAAGAAAACGGGAGACTCACAAGATCGAGGTACGTTAGTGTACACCCTATTTCTATTATGTTGTTATATGTATAATAATCTCAATCAAATTGTGTTATTATGTTAAAATGGTGAGATTTGAAATCTATGATTCTTCGAAAGTAGAAGTAAGATCCGTCATAACGGATTGTGAGGAAGAAATGAGTTATGAAAGATAATGTATCATATCCGGTTCTTTTAGTTGAACCGGGTATGGGAAGTTAAGTATGTAATGTATGAAAGTCTACTCGATCCGTTTTTCTCGGATTGGAATATGATGTATGAACGTAAAGAATATGTTGTTCGTCATGAACGAACCGAATGGAAGTTATGTAATGTTACTAGTATCCGTTTTTAACGGGTATGTTAAGAAAAGTATGCTTAGCCTCTACTTTGAGGCAAGCATGTAATGAATCGTTTAACGGTTAGTAAGTATTTGAATGATGTAATACCGTGAAAGAGACGAATCAATTTATGGTTTAGATGTGCTAGTGACGAAATACTGAATTATTTGTTTATGTTGAATGTAGGTAAATCCTCACTTTAGGCGACTTGGCAATTTGGAGCGAGCACATGCACACATTATGACCATCAAGCGCTTCCGTTATTTTGTATTAATGTTTTGGGTCAAATGCTTGTTTTTGAATAACCTTGTTAGTCGTTGCACGTTTTAACACTTGATGTCATGGTTTTTAGTCGTGTCTAGTTGAACGGGTCGTAGACTTATTTGTTTTGATGATGGTTAAAACAGGGATATGCTCGTCTTATGGACGGGTCATGCCCAAATTTTGTTAAAATTGTGCACTAATGATATTAGTATCGTTACCTTAATTTGTGAAAAGATGAGGCGAATTAGAAAGTCAAAATGTTAGTATCTATTCTCGCCATTTTTATTAGACTTAAATGCGGACGTAATAACGTTTCTAGTGTCCTTTGGTCGTCATTTTATTAGACGCAAATGCGGACCTTACAGTTTTGCTTTTTTCTCGGATTTGTTCGTCGTTCGTTGCTATTTAGCACAATGTTTGATAGTCACATTTGGCCCATCAGGGTTTTTTTTTATTCGTATTTGGTGGTCACATTTGGTCTTTTAAGTTTTTTTTACCCCTCCACTTTCTAATACGTATCGTTATAAATTCGACTCCGCCTACGTTTTACGTCACGTAAGTCACTTTGTGTTGTAAATTCATGTTTTTTACGCTTTTCCCGGTTTTGGTCTTCGTTCGATGCTACTTAGCATGGTTTTACGTCCAAGGGCGTAGGATAGTGGGGGCGGGAGGGGGCGGCCGACCCCCCGAACTTTTCGCTCAATAGTGGGTGTGTACGTTTTCGATCCCCGTTTTATAGAAATTTTTGGGTGTGTACGTTTTCGACCCCCCGGTCGGAAATCTCAAGTTTCGCCACTGTTTACGTCCCCATCTCCCCAACGTTGGTAGCACGCTTTTATGCCCACTGGCCCGCAACGCGGGTAGCTTAAGACTAGTAGATTAATAAAAGAATAGAAGAAGGAAATAAACCCTTTTTGTATAGTTGTTTTTGTCAAATTAGATGTGTTGTTTTTGCTAAAGCTATAACCAAATTTTCATTATTTTATATGAAAAACTTTTAATAAAGAGAAAAATGTCCGGATAGTCTTTGTTAGGGGTGTGCAATAACCGAACCGTTAACCAAAACCGAAGCGAAAACTGATAAAACCGAATCAAAATTAACTGAAACCGAATTAACCGAAAGTCGGTTAACGGATATTTTTTTACAATCGGTTAACCGAAATTAACTGAACCGAACCGAATCATTTATTTTTTTATATATTTCTATCTTTTATACCTCTATTTCATGTTTTATACTTTCATATCATGTAATACCTCTATTTCATTTATTTATGCCTTCATTTCATTTATTTATACCTCCATTTTTTGTATTTAATCATCTATTCATACATTTATACCTCCATTTCATTTATTTATACATCTATTTCATGTATTTATACCTCCATTACATGTATTTCTAAGCAAAAAATTTAGCCCTTGTTTGAATTGGTTATTAACCGAAAATTAACCAAACCGAACCGAAAACCGACAAATTAACCGAATTAACCAAACCGATTAAACGATGACTTCGGTTACGGTTACGGATAATGCTAATAACCGAACCGAACCGTGCACACCTCTAGTCTTTGTGTTTTGGTGCTATTTTACCTTTAGTTTTTAATTTTCTAAAATTACCCCTATAGTTTAACTTTTACACTTTCGTTTCTAGGATAGTCACTAACGTTGATAGGAGTTAGATTTTTGTGTTAAGTTAATGTAAAATTACTCAAATGCCCTTCGTTAAAAAATATTAAATCATTGAAACAAAAATAGTTAATTTAATATATATAAGGTGGTGCCCATTTTTTCATTTTAAATATTGATTTAAGTCAAAGTCAGCATCCCATCCCATCCTGTAAGCCCCTGCAGCCACCATAGGACTACCCGTAGTGGGGTGGTTTAGGGGTGGAGCACCCAAAAAATGCGCGAACACACTCACACACCACTACGCCTGGACGTGGTTTTCGCTTTTTTAATTTTGGCATGTTTTAAAAACTGTCGGGTAAAAATGAAATTGGTCAATCAAAATAGAGAGACCTGGTTTTTAATAAAATATTATTTGATGTAATTTACAAAAAAAAAAAAAATTAATCATTGGTTAACTATAGAATGAAGCATTATACCACTACACCCATATTAACTTCAGGTCTCAGAAAGTCCCTTTGCTGACTAGGCGGCCACGTGTCCCTTCATGTCTAAGGGTGGGGCATTTGTTTCCTTTACTCCTACACATGGTCTAACCACCCGCACCACCGGACTGCAACCACCAAACCGTGGTTGCAGAAGTCGCTAGACGCTCCCTAGTCGGTCGACCGGGGAGTTGAGAGTACTCAGCATAGGCGGAGAGTACTCGAGGAGTACTCGGACATGTTAAATTATAAAGAAATTAGTTTTCGGAAATTAAATATATGTCTAATAACATAAATTTACTAATATTTTTTAACAAAATACGTGAAAATGATATTTATTATTTAATATGATAGTCATATAAATTATGTTTTATTATTTTTTAAGTCAAACTCGGCCCGAATTGACCTACTAGATCCGATTTTGGCCGAGTTTGACCGCGTTTGATCGATTCCGAGTAATTAGGCGGAGTTAGAGAATGTCGCCTCGGCAGCCTACCTTGTAGCGACTACTCGGGGAGTACTCGGCCTTGGAAACATTGTTTTACAACCATGACCATAACCACCTGTACCGGGAAACTACCATTGACGACCACCGGAAAATTGCGAGGACTGGCAACCCATCAACAGCCAGCTCCTCCACCACCGTTGTTAACAACCAACCCCACCACCAACCAACTACGATCACCACTGCCATCACTAAAAACTCCATTTAAAACTCATCAACCCTTCTCTGTATTTTAATTCCATTGTTTCCTTTTGTTGCTTCGATCCACAGCACACAGCAGCCCAAAAATCAGCTAATAATGGGCTCAATCATCCCAATTATTTGTTACTTTTGAACCCCACTTTTAACAAATCATAATCCATCTTAATTTTTTGAGCAACGCCCCACGTTTCTTTCGACCGAGTCCAAGAAGGAGGTGGTGGCCGGAGTTTTTGGGGTGGTCCTTGACAGAGAAGAAGGTGGTGGGCGGTCGGGGTGAGGTTAGTGGCGAAGCTTGAGATTTCCGACCGGGGGCGAAAGTCACCGGACCTAAAAATTTCTATAAAACCGGGGGGTCGAAAACGTATATAACCAAAAATTTTTATACGAAAACTACATACTCTCCACTAGAGCGAAAAGTTTGGGGGGTCGGCTGCCCCCTCTCGCCCCTTAACAGCTTCGCCCATGGGTGAGGTGGTGGCGTTTTTCCGGCCTTTTACCGAAGAAGGGGGAGAGAAAGTCGGTGAAGGTGGTGGTGTTATGGTGGTGGTTGGGGAATTGGGATTGGCGGTGGGGGTGGGGGTGTTATGTAGTTTGGAGGTGTTATGGTGGTGGTGGTGAAAGGTGGAGGGTGGTGGTGGTGAAAGGTGGAGACGGTGGTGGTGGTGGTGGTGGTGGTGAAGAGGGGGAATATGATGAAGTAGATGGGTGGTGGATCCCACATATATTTCCTTTAATAAGACCATGTGTAGTGGTTAACAATTCACCCTTGGGCGTTTTGCATCATGTGGCAGGTGAAGAGGGGGAATATGATGAAGCAGATGGGTGGTGGATCCCACATATATTTCCTTTAATAAGACCATGTGTAGTGGTTAACAATTCACCCTTGGGCGTTTTGCATCATGTGGCAGCCCAGTCAACAATGGGGCATTATGGGGCGTTTTCTAAAGTGGGTGTAGTGGGGATGTGGGGATTGTGTGGCATTATGTTTGTAATAAAATAAAATAAAATAAAATAAAATAAAAATATTTAAAAAATCTTATTGTACAAAACAAATGAAGCTGAATGTAATCGGTCAATTGATTCCCCCATTTGGCGTGATTTAAAACACGCTGAGGGGCTTTTTTTTGCAAAAACACGCCCAATCACGCCCAGAGGGGTGGGGGGATGGCGTTTTCAGGCGTAGTTGGGGGCTTTTTTTTGAAAAAAAATCACGTCCACTACGTACGGTCTAAGTTAGAAATTATAGGTGAAATTTAAGCAAACCATCAATAATTTTTCTCTATAATAAATATAGAAAGCTAGCATAGCATTAGTGCAGGTTAAGTTGCGGTTAGCAGCAAAGTGAAGTAAATACGCAGGTAAATGATGGTAATGCAAAGTATCTAAAAGTTAGCAAAATTTTGATAAACTGTATCATACCTTTAAACAAAATTTACAATCAATCCCGATAAATTTTAATATAGTGGTCTAATCTAGTTTATTAATTTCTTTGTTAGCTTCATAACACCCGTAAAACGCGTCAATTGCTATTTATAGCTCCGCCAGAGTCTAATGTAGATTCCTAACTTTCTCCCTTAGTACAATTATTTTTCAGTGTTACATTTATCATATACGATAATTCTGTTCACAAATTTTCATAAAATCTCAAGGAGTTGCTCTTCACCTACGCTCAGTTCCTAACGTAAACAAAAGAAAGAGTTAAATGCCCGGATAGTATTTGTGGTTTTGTCAACAACCAGATATCAAGATGAACCAGCTTTATTATTCAATCAGTTGGCAAAGATTATTCCAACTCAGAACAGTACAGGTCTGGCAAAGGTTGCCGGTTAAGAACAGCGAAAGACAAAGCAGATCAATAACTGATCTGTTACAAACAAAGATAAATAACAAGACCTCTATAACTCTCGAACAGGACAAAGGAGAAACCCTAGCCGAAGGTTCTTGAGAGAGTGAGAGAGAAACCACTGTGATGAGATGATTGAGATATTGTTCTGTGATTCCCCAAAGCCAGCAACCCTTTATATAACAGGAGGGCTTCAGCCCTATGCGAGACATGAGCGGCCCAAGAGACATAAGCAGCCCATCGAGCCCAGCATCACCAACGGAAACCTGGAACAAAAGGAAAGAAGAAAAGTTAAAAATGGAACATATTGAATTGAATAGAATGACCAAAAATATATTTCAATACCCCCCTCAATTCAATATGCAAAACAGTTAAATAAGCAAAGTTTTTCACAAACCTTGTCATGAGCTTGAACATACAACCCTTTTGTAAATCCATCTGCAGTTTGATCTTCAGACGAGACACCAATGGTCTTAATGACCCCTTTTGAAATTTTTTCTCTTAAGAAGAAGAGATCAATTTCAAAATGTTTTGTACGATCGTGAAAAATAGGATTAGCAGCTATTGAAATAGCTGCTGTATTGTCACAGAAAAGAGAAACAGGAAGTTTAACATCAATTTTAAGTTCATTTAAAATGTTGATAAGCCAAATGATTTCACATGTCGCAGCACACATAACACGATATTCTGCCTCAGCAGAAGATCTAGAAATGGTAGTCTGCTTTTTGCTTTTCCATGAAACAAGAGAGTTTCCTAGGAAAACACAGAAACCAGTGATAGATTTCCTAGAGTTTACGCATTTGCCCCAGTCGGAATCAGCGAAGGCTTTAAGTTCTAAGGAATCCCCTTTTTTGAACAATATACATTTTCCAGGAGAACCCTTAAGATACCTTAAAAATATTAAAGCGATTTTGAAATGAGCATTAGTGGGACTGTGCATATATTGACTTACATATTGGACCGAATAAGCAATATCAGGTCTAGAATGTGAAAGATATATTAGTTTTCCCACTAATTTTTGATAAACAGAGATATCAGGTAAAGGTTGATTATCTTTTTCACACAAGTGTGTTAAAATATGATTAGGTTCAATAGGACTGTTACCAGGTTTACATCCAGTCAAGCCAAATTCAGCAAGTAAGTCAAGACAATATTTTCTTTGAGATAAACATAAACAATCTTTTGTTTTTAAAACCTCAATTCCAAGGAAATATTTTAGAATTCCCAGATCCTTAATAAAAAATTTAGATTTAAGAAGAGATTTAATTTTAGAAATCTCAGTAGAACAATTTCCAGTTATGACTATATCATCCACATAAACAAGTAAAACAATAAACACGGATTTACTTGTTTTGACAAACATGGAGTGGTCACATTTACTTTGTTCAAACCCAAGATCAAGTAAAACATAAACAAGCTTCTCATTCCACATTCGAGGAGCTTGTTTAAGACCATAGAGAGACTTTTTAAGCTTACAAACTTTATTAATATGGCTGGGATTATAACCATCGGGAAGGGTCATGTAGACTTCTTCATTTAAATTACCATATAGAAAAGCGTTATTTACATCAAGTTGATGAGCATCCCAACCATTATTAATAGCAATAGTTAGAACGCATCTAATAATAACCATTTTCACAACAGGTGAAAAGGTTTCAAAGAAGTCTATTCCCTCCTTTTGACTAAACCCCCCTTAGCTACAAGTCTAGCCTTGTACCTTTCTATTTCGCCTGATGCTTTATATTTGATTTTATAAATCCATTTACAGCCTATGGCTTTCCTATTAGGAGGCAAATCCACTAGTTCCCAAGTATCATTTCTGTGTAAGGCTTCTAACTCATCATTCATGGCAGTAACCCAATTGTTATCCGATTTAGCTTCAAAATAGCTTTTAGGTTCACAACTCTTATTAAGCATAGAAGCGAAACACCTACTTTCAAAATCAAGATTAGCATAATTCAAAACTTTTTCAAGACCATATTTGACATTACCATCAACAACAAAGTCATCAAGCTTAGATGGAAATTTTACATTCCTAGAAGATATCCTTAAAACACTGCTAAGTTGCCCTATATTCTCTCCCTCAGAATTGCTAATGTTTTCCTCAACGTCTAAATCCGACTCAACCCTACCAGTTTCTAACTCAACATTGCTTGGTTGCTGTATATCAGCCGTTCCTAAAGTATTGTCAGAGTCATTAACAGGTTGCTGAGCATGATTAAGGACTACAGGATTTATGCTTGTGTTATCATCATTGGGAGTGGAGTCAAATTCGGAGTTTTGGGTGTCATTTTGATCAAATAAGTCAAAAAAATTCAAGGTATTAACTTCAGAATCCAGATCAAGAGAGGTTTTTGTAACACCCGTCTCATTTATTTAAATTATTTAACATAAAATACTTATTTAAACGAGGAAATACTTTGCTTCCTTAAAAGTTTAAACAAAACGGAAGTTTACATAACAACAGTATTCTAGTTACTAACAACTAGTTTAAAACATTCCAAACGACAAGTTAAATATTTACTACGTAAACATTGTTTTCAACAAGATTTGATAAGCGCAGAAGCTTCAAAAGATAGTGTTCGACTCTTGAGATGTTACTTGATCGTCACCCGGAGCATAATAAACATCACCTAAGGTCAAAACCACATCAAATGTTAGTTTTGACATCATAATAAGAAGTATGTATAAGTTCTAATGCCAAACAACGACAACAAACAAGAATTGCAGCGAAATGGGTCTGTCCCGCGGCGGGACAGATCATGTCCGAGCTTTCATGGCCCGCGACGATCGTCGCGTGATGCGACGGTGAAGGTAAATTGGAGTCGCGTAACGCGACAGCATGTTAATGTTGCTTATTTTGAGCTGCAATTTCCCAGCTCTAAGTTTTGGCACAATTGTAACTTCAAACGTCCATAACTTTTGATCCGAGGGTCCGTTTTAGGTGATTCTTTTTCCTATACGCCCGTAATAAAATTACCGACGCGTCTATCATAACCATTAAATCAAAAATGGAATGTACGGGCTGGAAATCTATAAATTCACAATGTACTTATTTGGCCCGTATAGTTTTTGTACTAATTTAACCACTAACAACTTTATGACTGCAAGGCGTATTTACCCCAACATCCGGGGCTTATGATCACCGGCGTTTCAATACCAAACCTATGATTTCGCGCTCTTGTGATCCGTCCTCGCCAAATGCAATTCAAAACGTACTTTTACTATAAATTAAACAGTTTTTCGACCCGTTTGGCTCATTTATGGAATCCTCCATTTCTAATGACTAACAAACGTTTCTCTATGCTTATTTGGTTCGTTCAATTTGGTGATGATCATTGTCACTTCGACTAATACAATTCCTTACTCTAGAACATGACTATGAACGATTTCAATATCAAATTTACTTAATGTAACGAAATAAGTTACATACCTTCAAAGCACACCTTTCAAACGCGCGTCGCCACCGGCTTGTCCACTTGACGCTCTGGTTTCCTTTCCTATAGAGTTCAACCACAATCCTTTTAGAACTCTTTTGCTTAACATACAACGCATAGTTCGCCATAATTCTATAAACATGCGTTTTAGCTCAGATTTCTAATTTTAAGCCTTCTTTTAGGCATTTTCACAAACACTTTAAGGGCATAATTTCTCAAAATTTATAATCAAGTTCATGACTTGTTATGTAGCCAATATTAACATCAACTAAGCATGTTCATATTAATTTTCACCTTATCAACATCTGAATTTACTTCCTAGAACTCAAATTACACTAGAATAACAATCAAATTCTAGTGTTTAACATGTTCCTACAAAACCCACTTATCACCTTCAATGGTGATTATGAATTCACAAGAAATAGGCCTAATTTCAACAAGTGATTGACTAGGGTTTTACTCCTAGACACAATATCATTCCTATCTCATCCAAAACAAAATTCATGCAACATGAATTTCGAATTTCTTAGGCTTATCCAGAAATTTAGACAAAGCTTTTCTATGAAATTTACATACCTTATGACCCCCTCGCAGTGGAGATCACTATTCTATGTTCGGATTTTGATTTGGGACTGAATTTGATCTTCAATTTTGATCAACTAGCAAGAACTAGGGTTTTGAAAGAACTCTGGTCGCCCCTTCTGTGTTTGATCGATCCTTGCACACACACAAGTGTGTGTTTTAGGTTTAAGTTATGTTTTTATTATAATTAATTTCAATTTAAACACTTTTAGTCCCTCTACTATCATTTAGTTCATATTTTTAGTGTTTTAACCCACTTATAAGTCATTACAAGACTTTTATCTAACTAGGTTATTTTTAATCCTAGTTAGTTCACTTGTTTATTTTCCGACATCATATTTAAAATAAAAGATTTACATTTTCGGGGTGTTACAAGTCCACCCCCCTTAAAAGGGTTTCGTCCTCGAAACCAGAAATACGTACCAAATAATGTCGGGTAGAGACGCCGCATCTCCTCTTCGGACTCCCATGTAGTGTCCGAACCCTTTTCTATGCTCCCATTTGATCTTAACTTGATCAATTTTCTTATTCTGTAAATCTTTAACCTTCCGAGCCAGAATCTCATTTGGCCTTACCACATAATTAAGGCTATTGTCCACCTCGATATCATTGTAATGGATATAAGTTGTTTCCTCCGCTAAGCACTTTCGGAGTTGTGACACATGAAACGTGCCATGAATTCCGCTCAATTCGTCCGGTAATTCAAGGCGATACGCTACCTTGCCAACCCGTTCGATGATTTTAAATGGCTCGATAAACCTCGGGCTTAGTTTCCCTCTCTTTCTGAATCGGATAACGCCCTTCCATGGGGAAACCTTTAGCATAACCATGTCACCCACCTGAAATTCAATCGGTTTCCATCTTTTGTCGACATAAGACTTTTGTCTGTCTTGGGCCGCTTTCAAATGAGCTCGTACCACGTCGATTTTCTCATTAGTGGCTTGAACTATATCTTTATGGGCCAGTTCACGCGGACCCACTTCCCCCCAACACACCGGGGTTCTACATTTCCTACCATATAGCATCTCATACGGAGCCATACCGATGCTTGCATGGTAACTATTATTATATGAAAAATCGGCCACAGGTAGATAAACATCCCAACTTCCCCCGAAGTCGATGATACACGCCCGTAACATATCTTCCAATGTTTGTATTGTTCTTTCACTCTGCCCATTCGTCTGAGGATGGTATGCGGTGCTGATAAAAAGTTTCGTTCCCATCTGTTCTTGGAATTCTCGCCAGAAGTGTGAAGTAAACCGGGTATCCCTGTCCGACACAATAGACACCGGTACCCCATGACGTACCATTATCTCATTTGTATATACCTCCGACATCTTTTCCGAAGTATATGTCTCACGTATAGGAATAAAGTGAGCACTCTTCGTCAGTCTATCCACGACCACCTATTTAGCATCGAATCCTCGGTTCGTCCTAGGCAGTTTGGTCAACAGGTCCATGGCGATATGTTCCCATTTCCAAACTGGAATTTCCAATGGTTGCAGTTTTCCATATGGCTTTTGGTGTTCCACCTTGACTTGTAAACAAGTCAAGCACTTCTCTACATACTTTAGAACATCCATCTTCATTCCGGGCCACCAATAGTTTTGCTTTAGATCATTATACATCTTGGTTGCTCCCGGATGGATAGAATAACGGGATTTATGAGCTCCGTCAAGTAGAAGTGTCTTGACTCCACATGAATTTGGGACCCATATTCTTTCGAACCGATTCTTTAACCCGTTGTTACCATCCGCCAGATCTTTCAACTGACCAACTATCCTTTCCTTTTTCAAGTTTTCCTCTTTTACCGCCTCAGCTTGTGCTTCCCGGATTCGTTCGAGTAAACCCGAGGTTACAACAAGCTGCATCGACCGCACTCGTATTGGAACATAGTTCGTTTTCCTGCTTAAGGCATCCGCCACAACATTGGCCCTTCCGGGGTGGTAATGTATCTCGCAGTCATAGTCTTTTACCGTTTCCAACCATCGCCTTTTCCGCATGTTTAACTCCTTCTGATCGAAGAAGTATTTCAAACTCTTGTGGTCGGTGAATATGGTGCACTTTACTCTGTATAAATAGTGCCTCCATATTTTCAATGCAAACACCACCGCCGCCAATTCGAGATCGTGCGTGGGATATTTCTTTTCGTGCGCCTTTAATTGTCTCGAGGCATAAGCTATCACTTTGCCTCGTTGCATCAAAACACATCCGAGTCCCGAATGTGACGCATCCAAGTAGACTACCAAGTCTTCGACTCCATCCGGCAACGTTAATACCGGAGCGTGAGTTAGCTTCTCTTTTAGCGTTTGGAACGCCCTTTCTTGTTCATATCCCCAACGTATCTTTCCTCCTTCCGGGTTAATTTAGTTAGCGGTGAAGCAATCTTCAAGAAATCCTGGATGAATCTCCTGTAGTATCCCGCAAGCCCTAAGAAACTTCTAATTTCTGAAGGATTCTTCGGAGGGCTCCATTTCGACACGGCCTCTATCTTTGACGGATATACCAATATTTCATTGGCACTTATGATGTGGCTGAGGAATTGCACCTCTCGTAACCAAAAGGCGCACTTTGAAAATTTCGCATACAACCTTTCTCGTCTGAGTGTCTCTAACACCTCCTGTAAATGATGCGCATGATCCGCCTCACTTTTCGAATACACTAGAATGTCGTCGATAAACATGATTTCCGACTTGTCCAACATTGGCTTGCAAACCCGGTTCATGAGGTCCATGAAAGCCGCGGGTGCATTCGTCAGCCCGAATGACATCACGAAGAACTCGTAATGTCCGTATCGCGTGCGGAAAGCCGTCTTCGGTATATCTTCTTCCTTGACCTTTAATTGGTGATATCCCGATCTAAGGTCGATTTTTGAAAACCAATTCGCACCTTGTAATTGGTCCAATAAATTGTCTATTCTCGGAGGCAGGTATCGATTCTTTACCGTGAGTTTGTTTAACTCCCGGTAATCGATACACATTCGCATGCTTCCGTCTTTCTTTTTAACGAATAGTGTCACGGCCCCCGGCCCGGTTTGACCCGGTTCAGGAGCCGCGGGACAGAAAATCCCGTGGTATTTATTTTATTAATGCGACAGCGGAAGGTTTTCACAGAATCTTTAAAATACCCGATTATCTTTTAAAACTGAAAATTTTCCGATTATTTTATTTCATCATTCGGGATAAAACCCTGGTAATTACAATAAGGTGTTTTCACTGAGAAATCTTTATTTTACAAAACATGTTTCTTTATTTATATTGAGCCACTTCCTTAAGCTTGTAGTGCTTTGCGGCACTTTTCCTGGATCACAACAGATCAGCTGGAACATGTTTGAAAAATATTTTGTCAGCGGGGAAATACTGGTGAATCATTCTTTTTACTAAAATGACGCGTTGTTATAATTTACAGTATTAAGAGCGATTACAATGTTTCTATATCAACCATCTACCCACGGTATTTATCACTTGACCAATTATTGGCTATCTCGTTGTCCAATGGTGTCTGTGATTATGGTCATATCACCCCTTGGCTAACCCGTTGTACAATGGTGACGGTTATCAAGTAATGTATACAAAACCCCACATACCGGCTGTAAATTGGAGATTACAAATACTTAATCTCTGTAATTATAACTTTGAAAATAAATAGAGTTTTGGAAATAATTTGATAAAAAGAGAATGACTCACATTGCAGATTTAAGTGGACAGAGCTTAGCCTACTGATTAGCCTTTTAACCTAAATTTAAATAACAATGCACACAAAACTAGGTTAGTAACTAATACAGCATTTACGATAACTCACGAGATTAAACCCTCACAACAAATGACAAAGTGCGATACTTAAACATCCATCGAATTCACGACGAATGACAAAGCATAACCCTAATGCGGGCAGCACTTAAACATCCATTGGATAGTTTCAATCGACCGGACATTGAATCGTAGCAGCGATTGAGTTATTACCCTGTTGTTGCGGCAACGTTTCGTGATTTGTGTGTGTTTTTGTAGTAATTGGACAATATCTCAGCGTACAATTTGAGTTTTTACGTCGAACAAGTGCCTGAAACCAAGTCCCAAGCCCCTATATTTATACCTGAAAAACAGCCCCCTCGCGTGGCGCGAGGGGTGCCACCCTAGCATAGGGTAGCCCCGTGTCTGCATAGCTCAGGTGAGTTGGCCGTTCATGCAAATACGAATTACACGTAAAACTGTGTTGATATTATCAACTAGGGTTTACCCCCCCCCCCCTGAGTTTTAGGGGCCCTGATCCTGATTCCGATTATTCTGAAAATTTCAGGGTTTATGTAGGATCACTTGGGAGTCTCAATTAGGGTTTCCCATTAAACCAAATATAATAACAAATAATAGTTTTGGTGAGAGTTGTTACATTCTCCCCACCTTAATAAAAATCTCGTCCTCGAGATTTACTGGAACAAGTGAGGATACTTTCTCTTCATTTCTGATTACAGCTCCCAAGTGTATTCAGGTCCTCTCTTTGAATCCCACTTGACTTTGACCAGTACTAGCCGCTTGTGCTTGAGAAACTTGATCTTTCTATCTTCTATTTGTAATGGCTTCTCAACAAATTTTAACTTTTCATTTACCTCTATATCTTGAAGAGGTACTACCAAAGATTCTTCAGATAGACATTTCTTGAGATTGGATACATGAAATACATCATGTACTCCAGCTAGCTCTTCTGGTAGTTGTAAACGATAGGCAACTGGTCCTATACGTTGGATCACTGAAAATGGTCCTACGTATCGTGGACTTTGCTTTCCTTTCTTACCGAATCGAACTACTCCTTTCCAAGGAGAAACTTTCAAAAGTACCTTGTCTCCGATTTGGAATTCTAATGGCTTGCGTCTATTGTCTGCATAACTTTTCTGGCGATCTCGAGCCGTCTTTAACCTTTCCTTGATTTGAGTGATCTTGTCGGTAATTTCTTGCACAATTTCAGGACCTGATAATTGACTTTCTCCTATTTCTGCCCAACAAACTGGAGTTCTGCATTTACGTCCGTACAGTGCTTCGAATGGGGCAGCTTCAATGCTTGAGTGATAACTACTGTTATAGGAAAATTCGATCAAAGGTAGGTGATCGTCCCAGTTTCCACCAAAATCTATTACACATGCCCTAAGCATGTCCTCCAGAGTTTGGATCGTCCTTTCACTTTGTCCGTCTGTTTGTGGATGATATGCCGTACTTAAATTTAGCCGGGTTCCCATTGCTTCCTGGAAAATTTTCTAGAAGTGGGAAGTAAAACGACTATCTCTAGCTATAGATTCCACCAGCTCCTTGCTCCAATTCCTTTATTCTTCCTTTCATTTCTTCAGCATCATCTTTGATTGCTGTTTCTTGAACATTTCTCAGTTGTTCCATTAAATCTAGCTATAGATTTAATCTAAGAGCACGAACTCTTCGTTGTTTTTCATGGTACTTACGACTTAAGGCATCTGCAACTATGTTTGCCTTTCCTTCGTGATATTGAATATCACAGTCGTAATCGCTTAGTATCTCCATCCATCTTCTTTGCCTCATGTTTAATTCTTTTTGCCCAAATATGTACCTTAAGCTTTTATGATCTGTATAGACAGTAAACTTACTTCCATATAGATAATGTCTCCAAATTTTAAGGGCAAAAATTATGGCTCCTAACTCTAAGTCATGAGTCGTATAGTTTTCTTCGTGCCTTTTCAATTGCCTTGATGCATACGCGATTACCTTCTTGCGTTGCATTAGTACACATCCTAATCCTAGTTTAGAAGCATCACAGTAAACTTCAAAATCTTCTGTTCCTTCTGGTAAGGCTAGAATTGGGGCATTTGTTAACTTAAGCTTCAAAATTCGGAAAGCCTCTTCTTGCCTAGGTCCCCATTCAAACTTAACAGCTTTACAAGTTAGCTTAGTTAATGGTACAGCTATCTTGGAAAAATCTTTAATAAAGCGTCTATAGTAACCAGCTAATCCTAAAAAGCTTCTAATTTCCATAGCTGTTTGTGGAACCTTCCATTTGGTAATTGCTTCTATCTTAGCAGGATCTACATGAATGCCTTCATGATTCACCATGTGTCCTAAAAATTGCACTTCCTGTAGCCAAAATTCACACTTCGAGAATTTGGCATAAAGCTTTTCTTTTCTTTTCTTAACAAAGTTAAGAGTGCATGTAAGTCCTGACAGTGCTCGTGCTGACTTTTGGAATAAATAAGTATGTCGTCAATGAAGACAATTACAAATTTATCCAAGTACGGTTTACAGATTCTATTCATCATGTCCATAAATGCTGCAGGTGCATTCGTTAATCCGAAGGGCATGACTGTAAACTCGTAATGACCATACCTAGTTCTGAAAGCAGTTTTAGGTATGTCTTCTTCTTGTACCTTTAATTGATGATATCCGGAGCGTAAATCGATCTTAGAAAAGTATCTAGCTCCTTGAAGTTGATCGAAAAGATCATCAATCCTAGGTAATGGGTATCGATTCTTAATTGTAACCTTATTCAATTCTCTATAATCGATACACATTCGCATCGAACCATCCTTTTTCTTTACAAACAACACTGGAGCTCCCCAAGGGGATGAGCTAGGTTGTATGAATCCTTTGCTTAGTAATTCATCTAACTGCTTTTTCAATTCTAACATTTCGGTGAGGCTAACCGATAAGGTGCCTTGGCTATCGGTGTAGTTCCAGGAATTAAATGAATTCTAAATTCAACTTCCCTATTGGGTGGTAATCTAGGTAGTTCTTCTGGGAATACATCTGGGTATTCTGATACTACTGGAATTTCCTTAAGTTCTTTATCCTTCGTACTAATGAATACTATTCCTTGCTTTCGTTCATAATTAGTAACTTTCATTACTGAAATGAACTTCATGGGTTTACGTGGCTTATCTCCTGTAATCATGATTACTTCTCTGGTAGGTTCACGAATCTCTATAGAGTTCTTGTCACAAAGAATTCGAGCATGGTTGGCTACTAACCAATCCATTCCTAACACGATATCGAATCCAGCTAAATTCATTGGTAATAGGTTTGCATGAAATTTATGACCTGAAAGTTCTATATTTCCTTCTTGCAAAACCTTATCTATTTTAAGAGAATTTCCATTTGTCGTTTCGACTGTAAAAATCTGCCTAAGGTTAGTTAAGGGTAAATTAAGAGCTTGGCAGAATGAAGTATTTATAAAACGTTGGTTTGCACCAGAGTCAAATAATACTTTTGCGTAAACGTTGTGAACTAGGAACGTACCAGCTATCACATCTGGAATGAGTTCTGCCTCCTGAGTAGTTAATTGGAAGGCTCGAACATTCTTCTTGGTAGCTCCGTCGGCTGGTTTAGTTTTATTGTCTGCTGGTTTGACCAATTTAGGGCATTCTGTTTTGAAATGTCCCACTTCTCCACAGTTATAGCAGATCCTTGTTTTCTTTCTGCAGTCTTCTTCACGATGTCCTACAACTTTGCAAAAGTTGCAGGTTATATTGCATTTTCCAAAATGTTTCTTTCTGCAATTTCTGCAGAACGGCGGAGTTGAGGATTGTCCCGTTCCTCTTTTCTTGAAATTGCTATTATTACCCTCACGAAATCCTTGGGTAATTTTATGAGCCAGTTCCTTCTTCCTATTTTCATCTCTTGTGAGTACCAGCTCGTCAGTTAGGGTGTTAGCTAATTCTACCGCAATGTCAATAGTGCGAGGTCTCGCAGCTTTAACGATATTATGGATTTCGCTAATCAATCCCCAAATATAGCGAGAAATAAGTACCGGTTCTGGCGAAGCCAGTGTTGCTACCACTCTAGCATATTCGAAGAATGTCGAAGTATATCCTCGACAGTCTACACCCATCATTCGATGGTTTACGAATTTATTTGCCATGTGTTCTTATTCGTATTCGGGACATAATTTTCTTTCTACAAGATTCTTAAATTCTTCCAAGTGCATGGCATACGCCACAGTTCTTCTTTTAGCTTGTAGAACTGTATTCCACCATTCTAACGCCCATTCTTTAAAAAGATTCGACGCATACATGACCTGGTCTTCTTCAGCACATTTACTTATGGTAATTACTGCCTCGGTTTTCTCCAACCAACGCAGTGCTGCAGTTGCCCCTTCATTACCTGCAAATTCAGCTGGTTTACAAGCAAGAAATTCTTTGTAAGTGCAACCAGGCGTTGCAGCTTTCATTTTCTTAGGGAGCGGGGCCTGTCGTGGATCATTATCGTTGTTAATATGATTACCGCCTCTGTTTACGCTATTATTGAAGTTGTCTTCATGAGTACGTTTGCTAGGAATAATTTAAGGTTCAACTGGATGTCGAGCAGCAGCAAGTATTGCTGGAATAACATTGGCTATTCCTTGAGCAACAATATTTTCTATATCTTGCTTAGAACTTTCCCCAATTTCCATTTCTGCTTGCCTGCAATCTTCCCCGATTGCAATTCCTTTTCCTTTATCTATGGGATTCTCTATTTTGGGAATTCTCCTAGTTGCTGGTTTTCTCCTGCGTACACGCCTCCATCCTACAAATCTTCTCCTTTTCTTAGGCTTTGGTTTCTCCAGAGGTGGAGCATTGAATTCCATAGGTTCTTCTATATCGGAAATATATAACCAGTAAAGTCTCGGGAAACTTCTATTTTCACCGGATAGAGATTGAGATTCTGAAGAGCTTCAGATAACTCATTCATGCTGTATAGCATATATGCAAAAATACTAAGTTAAAATTTTATAACAAAATTTCACAGATAACCTTCAAGTATTATTGCATACTGTGTGACTAATTTTAATACAAAAGACAACTATCAATTACAATGTACTAGGGTTTATTGTAAATTTATTTATTGGATAAAGTTTCTGGCTTGTAGGTGATAAAGGTGCTAAAACTGAGTTAGGGTATTTAAAGATTTGTATTTACTGCTACTTTGGCTAGCATATAAAGATCTGCCCATTTTTCATCTAACTTGTCTTCCCATGGTGGTTTACAGCCTAAATCCTGGGTTTCCTGATTAACCCTCACTTCTTTTTATTGTGATTTCTTTATTTTCTCCTGACTTTTCCTAATAATCAAACTTCTTTTATTAGGAGAAAGTGGCTCCTCATATTGTGCCTTTCGAACAAATATTCCTTCCTCAGTATCTACTGAGTATCTTGAGGAATTTGATTGGGATGAACTTCCCTTTTCTTTCGGTGAAGTATCTAATTTATGGTAGATATCCGAAAGTCTTTGCTTACCCATACTGTAAACAAATATTCAAATAATAAAACATATAATCACAAAATTGGCAATTAGTAAAATTAAGTATTTTCTAAATACTTAATTGGCTTAAATCAGTGGCTCTGATACCACTTTTTTTCTGTCACGGCCCCCGGCCCGGTTTGACCCGGTTCAGGAGCCGCAGGACAGAAAATCCCGTGGTATTTATTTAATTAATGCGACAGCGGAAGGTTTTCACAGAATCTTTAAAATACCCGATTATCTTTTAAAACTGAAAATTTTCTGATTATTTTATTTCATCATTCGGGATAAAACCCTGGTAATTACAATAAGGTGATTTCACTGAGAAATATTTATTTAATAAAACATGTTTCTTTATTTATATTGAGCCACTTCCTTAAGCTTGTAGTGCTTCGCGACACTTTTCCTGGATCACAACAGATCACCTGAAACATGTTTGAAAAATATTTTGTCAGGGGGGAAATACTGGTGAATCATTCTTTTTACTAAAATGACGTGTTGTTATAATTTGCAGTATTAAGAGCGATTACAATGTTTCTATATCAACCATCTACCCACGGTATTTATCACTCGACCACCTATTGGCTATCTCGTTGTCCAATGGTGTCTGTGACTATGGGCATATCACCCCTTGGCTAACCCGTTGTCCAATGGTGAAGGTTATCAAGTAATGTATACAAAACCCCACATACCGGCTGTAAATTGGAGATTACAAATACTTAATCCCTGTAATTATAACTTTGAAAATAAATAGAGTTTTGGAAATAATTTGATAAAAAGAGAATGACTCACATTGCATATTTAAGTGGACAGAGCTTAGCCTACTGATTAGCCTTTTAACCTAAATTTAAATAACAATGGACACAAAACTAGGTTAGTAACTAATACAGCATTTACGATAACTCACGAGATTAAACCCTCACAACAAATGACAAAGTGCGATACTTAAACATCCATCGAATTCATGACGAATGACAAAGCATAACCCTAATGCGGGGAGCACTTAAACATCCATTGGATAGTTTCAATCGATCTGACATTGAATCGTAGCAGCGATCGAGTTATTACCCTGTTGTTGCGGCAGCGTTTCGTGATTTGTGTGTGTTTTTGTAGTAATTGGACAATATCTCAGCGTACAATTTGAGTTTTACATCGAACAAGTGCCTGAAACCAAGTCCCAAGCCCCTATATTTATACATGAAAAACAGCCCCCTCGCGTGGCGCGAGGGGTGCCACCTTAGCATAGGGTAGCCCCGTTTCTGCATAGCTCAGGTGAGTTGGCCGTTCATGCAAATACGAATTACACGTAAAACAGTGTTGATATTATCAACTAGGGTTTACCCCCCCCTGAGTTTTAGGGGCCCTGATCCTGATTCCGATTATTCTGAAAATTTCAGGGTTTATGCAGGATCAATTGGGAGTCTTAATTAGGGTTTTCTGTTGAACCAAATATAATAATAAATAATAGTTTTGGTGAGAGTTGTTACAAATAGTACCGGTGCGCCCCAAGGAGACACACTCGGCCTTATAAATCCTTTATCGAGCAAGTCTTGAATCTGCGACATTGGTTCTTGTAACTCTGATGGCGTGAGTCGGTACGGCGCTTTAGCTACGGGTTTCACGCCCGGAACCAATTCGATTCCGAACTCTACCTCCTGTTCAGGCGGTATTCCCGGTAAGGGTTTCGGAAACACATCTTCGAAGTCACGTACCACTGGTACGTCTCCAATCTTCAGTGGTTCTTTCTCGGGCTCATTCGCGTATATCATAAACGCTCTACATCCATGCCTCATGAGCTTGTGAGCTTTCAACATCGAACATATTATAGGATTGCCTCCTTTCTCGCCATAGATGGTAACGTGTTTTCCGCTCGGAGATGTTAGCTGTATCTCTTTTACGGAAACACATGACTTTTGTGTGGTGTCGGGATAGCTAATCCATCCCAACCACCACTTGGAATTCTCTCATTGACATCGGGATTAGATCTATCGAGTATTCTTCATCATCGATACTCAATTTACAGTCTTGACAGACATCACACACTATGAAACTCTTGTTATCCCCTATTTTAACTTCTAAGGGCACATATAATTTTGTCAATATAAATGAAGGATGTCGAATAAATCCATGTGAAATTGTAACACCCCAAAAATATGTAATCTAATTATTTTCTCTAAAATAGTTCATGAAAGGAAGGTTTGGGCTAAAATAAATAAACGTTAGGAACCGAGGGACTAAACACGAAAAATTAAAAGAAAGACTAGTTAAATGAGATAACACACACACTAGACACTTCTAGTGTGTGCGTGATCTTGTCCAGGAGAAAAGAAAAGAACACCCCAAACCCTAGTTCACTAATTCCATCAAATTGAAGGTGATTTCAAGCCGAACGATTGTAGGAACGCAAATCCTTGGTCATCAAGGTGTGAATAACAAAGTGGTAAGTTGAATTTCTTGAAATCATGAACTTTAGGAAATGGGTTTTTACCCAACTATGATTAATGTTGTGATATATACCAATAGAAGTTAAGATTATGAACTAGAACTCGATTGATGTCCGGGTTATGGTGATTTAACTTGTTTAGAGGGATGGAACATAGATGAATGATGTAGGATGAGAGAATCTCATTAACTTGCTTGATTGTTATGAACTTGTAGATTAGTGTGTGAAGATACTTGTAATTAAATACCCTATAAAGGTGAAACCCGCCAAGTGTTTGATAAAATGCCCAAAAGAACAAATAACAAGATGTTGTATGATAAAAGTGTGTAAAAGAATGAAATGTTATGTAGTCAGGCTAAATGAATGAACATGTTGATGTAGGTGTAAAGGAAGAAGGTTCAAGTGCTAGGAGGTCGGACAACTCACAGGATCGAGGTATGTTGTTTTATGCATACAAGCTTTACTTTCTAATTGTTTTTGTTATATTAGAACCGTAATTATGATTATCCGTAATGATGTGTAGTTGATAGCTTAACCCGTCATGAACGGGTCGTAAGAGACGAAAATGATGGAAAGTTTATGTTATGGTCGGTTAGTGTTGAACTAGTCGTATATTGGAAGGTTATGAAGGAATGTAATGCCATAGTTAAATCTGTCATGAACGGATTTGGAATGATGTTTATGTTGCGCTTATGTTTAATCCGAGATTAACGGATTATTGAAGGTTATGCATTGTCTCGTTTGGAGATGGTAGATAATGACCCGTTCAACGGGTCGATGAAAGTGAAATTATGACATGGTTATGTGATGACACGAATGGATGTTAGTTGTTATTTATTATTACATTGTAAGAAACTGACTAGTTAAACTTGATTTGCGATGTAGGAAAATCCGTGATTTAGGTGGCGTGGCGAACTTGGAGACGAACACCAACATGCACACCATGGTCTATGCGCTTCCGTAGTAGTGTCGCCCTTTTGAAACAATGTTTTTGTTAAACTTTTACTTCTTGAAAAGTTGTCTTTTGTTATGTAAATGATGGATTAGAAACTTAGTCGGTTGTAACTAGGTATTTTTAAACTTGCATTTTGACAGGGTAGTTCGGATTAACACCCATAACTAGACTAGGGAAGGTGTTGATCTCGAACTAGCTACAAGGGTATTTTGGTAATACAATGCTTCTAGTTGCAAACTAAATGTTTTCTATGTATTTCGGTCTTTTCGAAAAAAGGGCGTAACAGAAATAAAGGATTTATTCGCACCCGTATCAAATAATACACGTGAAGGGATCGAGTTTATTGCGAATATACCTGAGACCACATCGGGTTCTGACTTTGCTTCAGCTGCAGTTAATTGGAAGGATCTAGCCTTCGCCTTTTGGGTCTCCACTTGAACGTCTTTCTCGTTCTTTTTCCTGACCAATTACGGGCATTCAGACTTTTTGTGACCCGGCTGATAGCACTTGTAGCAAACAAAAACTTTACCCGGACATAGTGATGTCGTGTGCCCCATCTTCCCACATATGGGACACGGTTTGTCTTTGAAGCGGCACTCGCCCTTTTGCCCCTTCCCACAAACTTTACAACATGGCAACCCGCCTTTCACATCCGTTTTTCGCGTCGATTCTGATATTTTGGCCTTCTTTGTAGGACTTGGATTCACATCCTGCGCTTATTGTAAAGAGATAGGTGAAGATAAATTTCAAGTGATGACGTGGCAGGAATTTAAAGAACCTTTTCTAAAATACCATTGCCCTCAATCTGCCATCGATAGGATTCAGGAGGAATTCTTGCGCCTCCGACAGCACGATGAAACAATCAACGAGATAACAAATATTTTCTTGGATAAGCTGAAGTTTTGCAAGGAGTTCGTGAATTCAGAAAGAATGAAAATCAATCGATACCATGATATGTTGAAGGCGGAGTTTAGGGAGTTTATTACGCCCTCGAAGTGTGAAACTCTTGACGAACTCATAAACTGGGCGCGAGACAGGGAGATTGAACTCAAGAGACAGGTGGAGCGAGGTGAAAAGAGACTGCCAGAGAAGGTGTCTAACCCAACTCCTTTCAAGAAAGGCAAGTTTCAAGACCAAGCTAATAAAGAGAAAGCAAAGAGTGGAATTCCCCGTTGCAAGAATTGTGGAAAGCTTCACTCCGGGGAGTGCCTGTTGGGCAAGAAGGGATGTTATAACTATGGGGAAGAGGGACATCCGCATTACAGGTGCCCTAAGAATACGAAGACATGTTATAATTGTTTCCAAAAGGGTCACATCAAGGCGGAGTGTCCCAAGCTCCAATCGGGAATGAAGAAGGAAGGCAAAAAGGAGGAGAATCCTAAGGCAAAAGCAAGAATGTTTCAAATTACGTCTGAAGAGGCTAAAGCTCACCCGAATGTTGTGTCAGGTATTTTCTTGCTAAATTCCTTGCCGATGTATGTGTTATTTGATACCGGGGCTACTATGTCATTTGTTTCGAGTGATGTAATTAATCACCCCTCATTTAAGATTGAAAGAATGCCAATACCATTAGAGGTAGAGATAGCTGATAGCAAGAATTATTTGCTGCACGAAGTGTGTAGAAATTGTAAGCTCACGATAGAGGATGAGGAGTTTGATATTGATCTCGTACCTATGGTCCTAGGAGAATTCAAGGTAGTAGTAGGTATGGATTGGATGGCCCGACATCATGCGGAGATTAAATGCGAAAGTAAGACAATACGCGTGCAATCTCCGAGTGGGAAATGGTTAAGTGTTCAAGGAGAGAGAAATGTAAAAGCAAAGTTATGCAATATTGTCCAAGCCTTCAAGTACGTGCGTAATGGAAGTAAGGCATTTTTAGCCTATGTAGTTGATGTTCATCAAAACCTTCCCAAGTTCGAAGATGTGGCAGTAGTGAACGAATATCCGGATGTGTTTCCGGAGGAGTTGCCGGGGCTTCCACCCGAACGCGAAATAGAATTTCGTATTGAATTAAATCCGGGTGCGCAACCGGTGGCTAAATCCCCATATAGACTGGCTCCCACCGAAATGAGGGAACTAATGACCCAACTGCAAGACTTACTTGATAAAGGCTTTATACGTCCGAGTGTATCACCTTGGGGAGCACCCGTTCTTTTTGTGAAAAAGAAAGATGGGTCGATGCGTATGTGCATCGACTACCGGGAGCTGAATAAATTGACCGTGAAGAACCGTTATCCCTTACCCAGAATTGATGATCTTTTTGATCAGTTGCAAGGGGCGAGTTGGTTTTCAAAGATAGATTTACGTTCGGGCTATCATCAAGTAAGGGTGCGAGAGGAGGACGTTGCAAAAACTGCATTTAGAACTCGATATGGACATTATGAATTCTTGGTCATGTCCTTTGGGTTGACGAACGCGCCAGCCGCGTTTATGGACCTTATGAACCGAGTGTGTCGACCTATGTTAGACAAATCTGTGATTGTGTTCATAGATGACATTTTGGTTTACTCCCGGAATGAGGCCGATCGTGCAAGACACTTACGTGAGGTACTTGAAACCCTCCGTAGAGAAAAACTTTATGCGAAATTCTCAAAGTGTGCCTTTTGGCTCAGGGAAGTGCAGTTTCTAGGTCACGTAATAAATTCAGAAGGTGTCTTAGTAGATCCAGAAAAGATTGAGGCCGTATTAAAGTGGGTCCCTCCTAAAAACCCAACCGAGGTAAGGAGTTTTCTAGGCCTTGCCGGCTATTACAGAAGGTTTATTCAAGAATTCTCAAAGATTGCATTACCACTGACCAAACTGACAAGAAAGGAAGGAAAGAAGGAGGGAAAGTTCGTGTGGGGTAAAGAACAGGAAGAAGCTTTTCAAGTGTTAAAAGAGAAATTATCGAGTTCTCCGGTGTTAACGTTACCCGATGGAACGGAAGATTTGGTCGTATATTCAGACGCGTCACATCAAGGCTTGGGGTGTGTTCTAATGCAAAGTGGAAAGGTTATCGCGTATGCTTCAAGACAACTCAGACCACATGAAGTGAACTACCCGACCCATGACCTAGAATTGGCAGCGGTAGTTTTTGCCTTAAAAATTTGGAGGCACTACCTGTATGGGGTAAAATGTACGATCTACTCGGATCATAAGAGCCTTAAATATTTCTTCGAACAGAAAGATTTGAATATGAGGCAACGAAGGTGGTTGGAACTTATTAAAGACTATGACTGTGATATTTTATATCACCCGGGAAAAGCAAACGTCGTAGCAGATGCGTTGAGTCGAAAAGATTATCCACAACTGATTCATGTCAAATCTATGAAGATGACAGTTACACCTCACCTCCTTGAGACGATACGAGATACCCAAATAAAAGCACTAGAGAAAGGGGACCCAAAGAAAGAAAGAACGAAAGGAATAGCAGAAAAGTTTGAAGAAAACTCAAACGGGCTTAAAACAAGGTTTGGGCGGATCTGGATACCAAGGTTTTGTGAGGTCAAGACAGTGCTACTTGAAGAAGCTCATAAGTCAAGGTACTCCGTTCACCCTGGGGCTACAAAAATGTACGATGATTTGAAAACAAACTATTGGTGGCCCGGTATGAAACGCGATATTGCTAAGTACGTCGCGAAGTGTCTGACGTATTATCAAGTGAAAGCGGAACATCAGAAACCTTATGGAGAGTTACAACCTTTGGAAATTCCAGTATGGAAGTGGGAGGAGATAACAATGGATTTGGTGACTAAGCTACCTAGAACGAAAAAGGGGCATGATACGATATGGGTAGTTGTGGACCGACTCACGAAGAGTGCACACTTTTTACCAATTCGAGAGGCCTACTCCTCAGAAAAGATGGAGGAAGTGTATGTGAATGAAATAATATCCCGACACGGGGTGCCTGTGCCAATAGTTTCAGATCGGGATACGAGATTTACCTCTCGTTATTGGTTGAGGTTCCATGAAAGTATGGGCACGAAACTGCACATAAGTACCGCCTACCACCCGCAGACTGACGGTCAATCGGAAAGAACGATTCAGACGCTTATTGATATGTTAAGAGCATGCGCGCTAGATTTTGGGGGAAGTTGGGATGACCATTTACCACTAGTGGAATTTTCTTACAATAATAGTTATCATAGTGGTCTCAAAATGGCACCTTATGAACTGTTATATGGAAGAAAGTGTAGGACGCCCGTATGTTGGGGGGAGGTGGGACAAAGGGAGCTCGCGCCTAACGAATTGATAGCAATGACCAACGAAAAGATTGATCTAATTAGAGCTCGATTAAAGGCGGCTCAGGATAGGCAAAAGGCATATGCGGATAAGAGAAAGCGTCCTATCGAATTTCAAGTAGGAGACTATGTTTTATTAAAAGTATCCCCATGGAAAGGTATAATCCGTTTTCGTAAACGGGGAAAATTGGGACCTCGTTATATTGGGCCATTTAAAATCTTGGCTCGAGTGGGGAAAGTGGCGTATCGTCTAGAATTACCGTCTTCATTAGATGGGATCCATAGCACTTTCCATGTATCACAACTAAGAAAGTGCCTTGTGGATGAATCGGCGATCGTACCTCTTGATGATATTGAAGTAGATGAGAGCTTAAATTATGTTGAAAGACCGATAGCCATTAAAGATTTTAAAGTAAAGAATCTTCGCAATAAGGCCATTAGACAAGTTCTAGTACAATGGCAACACCGGAAGGGGTCGGAGCTTACATGGGAGTCGGAAGATGAAATGCGAAAGCATTACCCTTCTTTATTCGGTATGTAAATGTTGATTTTTATATGTGTTCAAGTTTCGGGGACGAAACTTTTTCTAAGAGGGGTAGACTTGTAACACCCCAAAAATATGTAATCTAATTATTTTCTCTAAAATAGTTCATGAAAGGAATGTTTGGGCTAAAATAAATAAACGTTAGGAACCGAGAGACTAAACATGAAAAATTAAAAGAAAGACTAGTTAAATGAGATAACACACACACTAGACACTTCTAGTGTGTGCGTGATCTTGTCCAGGAGAAAAGAAAAGAACACCCCAAACCCTAGTTCACTAATTCCATCAAATTGAAGGTGATTTCAAGCCGAACGATTGTAGGAACGCAAATCCTTGGTCATCAAGGTGTGAATAACAAAGTGGTAAGTTGAATTTCTTGAAATCATGAACTTTAGGAAATGGGTTTTTACCCAACTATGATTAATGTTGTGATATATACCAATAGAAGTTAAGATTATGAACTAGAACTCGATTGATGTCCGGGTTATGGTAATTTAACTTGTTTAGAGGGATGGAACATAGATGAATGATGTAGGATGAGAGAATCTCATTAACTTGCTTGATTGTTATGAACTTGTAGATTAGTGTGTGAAGATACTTGTAATTAAATACCCTATAAAGGTGAAACCCACCAAGTGTTTGATAAAATGCCCAAAAGAACAAATAACAAGATGTTGTATGATAAAAGTGTGTAAAAGAATGAAATGTTATGTAGTCAGGCTAAATGAATGAACATGTTGATGTAGGTGTAAAGGAAGAAGGTTCAAGTGCTAGGAGGTCGGACAGCTCACAGGATCGAGGTATGTTGTTTTATGCATACAAGCTTTACTTTCTAATTGTTATTGTTATATTACACTACTAGAAAATAGGCCTAGTGCAACTTTTTGTAAGCAACTTTTTTCAAATGAGTTGCATCTGACTCTAATGCAACTTCGTTGAACATAAATGTTACATTAGAAGATATAATGCGACTTCTTTACTAAAAAGTTGCAAATTTAACTAAAAAGTGCAACCTTTTTCTTGAAAGGTTGCAAATTTTATTGAAATTTGCAACTTTTATTAAAAAGGTTGCACTAAGAAAATGTAAATGCAACTCTTAATTAAAAAGGTTGCATTGTTAACATTAAAGTTGTTGCTTGATTTGTTGAAACTAGTTAGATGATTATGAATTCCTTCTTGTTGAATTTCAACATTGAAATGTGTGAATAATTGTCTGGTTCGTGCAAGTTTTAAGCGATTTGATCATAATTGTTTGACCCGTCTGCAGGATGACAATGACAATGGGTTAGGTTAAAATGGACTTTTATGAAAAATAAATAACAAATAGTCGTAATATCCCCTTTTCAGTTCATTGGATTTTTAAGCGATTTGATCATAATTGTTTGACCCGCCTGCAGGATCAATTTAAGTTGCAATATCGAAACCAGGTTTTATCTTTTTATTGCTTTGGGGGTATTTTGGGCATTTTGGGTTGGGACAGGTTAATTCGAGAGAACCTCCGGCTGCAGGCTCTGTACTCTCTGGCATATCAGGCTGCTGCTATCTTTATGTTTCTGATGTATTTGGATCTTGGTCTCATTTATAAGCTATGTTTTTTTTTTGCTGTGGTTTGGGTTAGATGTTGGCTGCTGTTATTCAAACTCCAGAGCTGTTATTTGGATCTTGCAATCAAAAACTGATGCAGTTCATTATCGAGTTACTTGGCTGCTGTTATTCAAACTCCAGAGCTGGTTTTTTTGGGCTGTGGTTTGGGTTAGATGCTGGAGTTCCTCTTATACCCTTTGTCAAGACTAGTTTTATTTTTTTTACTGTTATGTCTATGTTAAGTTTTTTGTTAAAACTTGTAATCACTTAACATTGTACTGGTTATGCTATGATTTGGCTACTATAATGTCTATGGTATGTACTATGTCCAGTTTTCTAGCAAGTTTTGTGAGTAGTTTTGCCCCACTTTTATGACAACTTTTTGACCAATTTTATGGCAGTTTTAAGCGAGTTCATAATGCCATTTTAAGTATAGCGTGTGACTGTAGTATTGATCTTTGCTTTGATTGTAGAAATTAGCGATTGATCGAAATGAAACGGTACGGGTCGAAACGGTTCGCGTCGAAACGGTTCGATTCGAAATGGTACGGGTCGAAAATGTTCGCGTCGAAACGGTTCGAGTCGAAACAGTACGCGTCGAAACGGTACGGGTCGAAACGGCACGAAACTCGTCCCGACCCGAAACCCCTCTAATTTCTGCAGACTGTGCAGCCCTTAAAATTACACATTTGACCCATTATCTGATAATATTTGTTCTTTAGTAACAAGTCAAAATACCATTTTAAGATTATTAATTTCGGCAGAATGTGCAGCCACTACTTATTTTAGTCAATGTACAGTTAGATAACTCTAAAACAACAAATACATGTTTCATGTCAGAAAGAGTTAGGGTCACTTTTAGAATTCGTAAAGTGTTTCTGGTTATTATAATTTTGTTTTTCAAGATAACCATTTTTAAAGTGGTCCGTTTTAACTAGAACTCAAGCTGACTCGAACTGAAATAACCCTTTTTATAGCGAATAAGTATGGCCCGGACCAGCATGCCACCCGACCCGTCCCGTCTGTTTTGCCACCTCTAACTTGCAAATACCGAATCTAATAATATTATAATTAAGATTTGGGTTGGGGCGTGGCCCTTGGGGCTTGGGTTTGAAGCCGGGCGTGGGGCGGGCTAGCGATCCGATGTAGCGGCCTCCTATTCGCTTTGTTGGCCATGTCATAGCAGGGTGTTTGTAATTTTTTTTTAATAAACTGCCAAGCCAAGCCACGCCCCAACCCAAGCCCCGCCATACCCCACGGACACGTCACTCACCGGTGGGGGGCTCGAACTCCACGTGTCAACTCATGCCCCCAACCCAAGCCCCACCATACCCCATGGTCTAATTACAAAATTACACCAGGTTTCCCATGTTAAATCTATAAACCTCGTCCTACTTTTAAACCAAAGGAACCCGATCGATTTAACTTCACTTATATTGTCCGCAATACGCACCGGAATGGACCTGAACCTCACATTATTCCTATCGCTAAACCGAACTTGTGTAACACTAAAATCAAACCCTTTAAACAAAATTGCATCCTTTATAAACACAATGGGAAAGCACTAATACACAACTTCATTTTAAATAAATTAATCCTTCGGGTACATGTGATTTATTGTATTTCATTTTTTCAAAATGCTTAATTATAATTATAAATAAATTACAAAATAAGCCCCACACACAAGGTTTCTTTGAATGTAGCACACAAAATGGTACCCTATCGCATATCCTCCCCTCAAACCGCCCCTTTCTTAATTCTTGAACAATCCCCTTTAAAATAAAATTTGATCAGCGCCAATTCTGCAAATTAAATTTTTAGTTTCCCTCTCTTGATCTTAAACTGATAATAGACCAAAGATTAGTGGCAATTCCCATTAAAATTTTTATTTTTCCCTCTCCACACTCAACACTACAGCAGGAGATTTCGCTTTCTAATATACGATTGAGGTTTGATTTCGCTACAGCAGAGGACACATTGAGCAGAGTACACATTGAGGTTTGATTTCGCTTTCTGATATACGATTCTATTGTACTTTGTCAAGATTTTGTTGGATATTGTTGCATACCGTAATATAACATTAGGTAACCAGGTAAATATTGGATTAGTATAGAAGTAGGAGATATATGATTCTAGTATGCCTGCCTCTTCATTAAGTTAAAAAGAGAAATGGAAGTCAATAAGCAACTATCAATTATTCATCTGTAAGAAGGCCCTGTTCCCTAAATTAAACTTGTTCTTGTCTTTAAAATCGATAAACGAATTCTGTTATGTTGTATTGTTGTTCAGTTAAATCGAAGTGCGAAATTGAAATCGAAGTTGTTAATCTGTCTTGCTGCAGTAATTTGTTCTGTTCAAGCTATTGATTGTCGAAAAGGTACAATTTTTTCTTGCCCAAATTAGTTGAGGCGGCCCTAGTTATAACTCATAACTTTGATAAAACTTCTGCTTACATTTGTTATTTTCCGTTTGCTTACATTTGTTATTTTTAGTTTGCTTACATTTTAAATTGTTGACGTCAACAGGCCATTACCTACCAACAGTTCTTCATATAAGGTATCTTCATAGACTTCGTGCTTTCTTGCTGGTTTCGTAAAAGATCTAACATTATTTGTTGTACCGGTAGTTCATATGTTTTATATATTATTCAATTTCTTGTATAGTGTAGATTGAAATATACAGACATCAATCAAAATGATGGTTGAAATACCTAGTTTTCTAATGATTATACTTGCAACTAATATTAAAAATACAAACAGTGGTGAACGGATTAGATCAAGATTTACAGGTATAATGGTTGAAATACCTAGTTTTATGTTGTTTAACATATTTCTTTATTGATGTATATGTTATTATGAATACAGAAAAATGATGACCCAAACCAAGAGTTACCAACCTTAACCCAATTGTTTGAACGCACGCGTAAGAGGACAGAAGGACGTGTATATGTTGATACATATGATGACACGGCAAGAAAAATTGTAAGTCCTTTCTACTTTTAACATTATGTATATATCAACGTTCCTTGTTAACTGTACGTAATCCTCAATGTTTCATGTGTGTTAGTATACATAAGATTAATATGATTCCGATGAAAACAATCCCATAGTCTAGAATTCTAGAATTCTGCTTCTTTAGTTTAAGCTCTTGTATATATTACTTGTTTAGTAATTTGTATATCTGTGACATATTTGTTTAACATATTTTAGTCTTTAGTTTTATGTTTATATTCTAATATTACTTGATGTAATGTTTATATCACTTTGTGAAAACACTGGAGTGTTTGTATTTTGTATCATTTACATGCATATTATAAGATTCACCCATAACATGATTTCAAGTATAAAAAATTATTTTGACAATATTTTTTTATAATATTGAAGGAACAAATGAAGAACTACAAGCCTACAGAGGATGACAATGCTACGGTAGATCCTTTTTTGGTTGTAATGAATAAAGAAAACTATGGATACCGCCGACTTTATGGTAGAGGCGTTACAAATACATTAGTGAAAAAGGTAGATGGTGCTTGCACATCATACATGATTCCGGAAGGGCTGATGGAATCATTTAAAGCAAACGTTGAAGTTGAGAAAAACCAGTTGCTGGAAATGCGTAAAGAGATTGAAGAGGATCATGAAAGAAAAAAGGCTGAGCTGGAAGCTATGCAAAAAGACATTGACAGCCAACGATAAAACTTGGAAGCTATGATGCAGAAAGTTATGAAACGACTGCCTGTTGGAGATCGAGATGAGTAGAATGTTTCCATTTCTTTTTATTATTGTATTGAAACTTTGTGTTGACCACATTGTTATTTAAGTTTGAACAAGTATGTTAAAGTACATTATTTCTCTATCAATGATATTTGTCATTATTTGTTCTAGCGTAATTGCGATTCAATGTATATCGAATAATAGCAATAAAATTTATAATACAAAATTGCATTCGGGTATAAAAAGTTGCATTTGTTGTAACTAAAATTTGTAAAAAAATGTTGCATTTAGTGTAAAAAAAGGTTGCATTTTTTCTAATAAAAAGAAAATAATAGTTGCATTAACTCTAAAAAAAGGTTACATTTTGTAACTAAACCATATTGAAGGTTGCATTTACGTGTATAAAAAGTTGCATTTGAGTGAAAAAAAGGTTACGTTTTTGTAACTAAAATATAAAAAAAAAGTTGCATTTGAGTGTTATAAAAGTTGCATAGAAAAAAAGTTGCATTTGTATACTAAAAGCAACACTTAAGAAAAAAGTTGCATTAGGCCCTAAAAAAGTTGCATTATATCTAATGTAACTGCTTCTAATGTAGCCCCCAATAAAAAGTTGCATTAGGCCTAATGCAACTTTTTCAAGGCTTAATGCAACATTTTTTAGGGGTTACCCTAGCTTCATTTTCTAGTAGTGTTAGAACTGTAATTATGATTATCCGTAATGATGTGTAGTTGATAGCTTAACCTGTCATGAACGGGTCGTAAGAGACGAAAATAATGGATAGTTTATGTTATGGTCGGTTAGTGTTGAACTAGTCGTATATTGGAAGGTTATGAAGGAATGTAATGCCATAGTTAAATCTGTCATGAACGGATTTGGAATGATGTTTATGTTGCGCTTATGTTTAATCCGAGATTAACGGATTATTGAAGGTTATGCATTGTCTCGTTTGGAGATGGTAGATAATGACCCGTTCAACGGGTCGATGAAAGTGAAATTATGACATGGTTATGTGATGACACGAATGGATGTTAGTTGTTATTTATTATTACATTGTAAGAAACTGACTAGTTAAACTTGATTTGCGATGTAGGAAAATCCGTGATTTAGGTGGCGTGGCGAACTTGGAGACGAACACCAACATGCACACCATGGTCTATGCGCTTCCGTAGTAGTGTCGCCCTTTTGAAACAATGTTTTTGTTAAACTTTTACTTCTTGAAAAGTTGTCTTTTGTTATGTAAATGATGGATTAGAAACTTAGTCGGTTGTAACTAGGTATTTTTAAACTTGCATTTTGACAGGGTAGTTCGGATTAACACCCATAACTAGACTAGGGAAGGTGTTGATCTCGAACTAGCTACAAGGGTATTTTGGTAATACAATGCTTCTAGTTGCAAACTAAATGTTTTCTATGTATTTCGGTCTTTTCGAAAAAAGGGCGTAACAGAAATAAAGGATTTATTCGCACCCGTATCAAATAATACACGTGAAGGGATCGAGTTTATTGCGAATATACCTGAGACCACATCGGGTTCTGACTTTGCTTCAGCTGCAGTTAATTGGAAGGATCTAGCCTTCGCCTTTTGGGTCTCCACTTGAACGTCTTTCTCGTTCTTTTTCCTGACCAATTACGGGCAGTCAGACTTTTTGTGACCCGGCTGATAGCACTTGTAGCAAACAAAAACTTTACCCGGACATAGTGATGTCGTGTGCCCCATCTTCCCACATATGGGACACGGTTTGTCTTTGAAGCGGCACTCGCCCTTGTGCCCCTTCCCACAAACTTTACAACTTGGCAGCCCGCCTTTCACATCTGTTTTTCGCGTCGATTCTGATATTTTGGCCTTCTTTGTAGGACTTGGATTCACATCCTGCGCCTTCTTCGTTCGCCCCTCTCTATCTGTTTCTTCAAATCAATTTCCCGCTCTCGGGCGGTGTTAATGGTTTCCGTGAGGGTTTCGTACTTCGAGGGAGTCATAAACTCCCTATATTCAGTGCTCAGCATATTGTAATAATAATATATCTTCTGCTCCTCAGTAGTCACTAACTCGTCACAGAATCTCAACTTATCCATAAAAATGCCCGTGATTTTATCAATTGTTTCACCCATTTTCCTCAACTGGATGAACTCCTCCTTGATTCTGTTGATGGCCGCCTTGGGACAATGATGTTTAAGGAATGGTACCTTAAACTCGTCCCATGTCATAGCCCTTGCCGCTTCGGCTCCAATCTCTTTCTTTTTGTTATCCCACCAGTCTTTGGCTTGACCCCTCAACTGACCCGTCCCGTAAGCCACAAAATCGCTTACGTCACAGTGGGTCCTTTCAAACACCCGTTCGACATCGCTTAGCCATCTTTGGCATATTATCGGGTCAACCTCCCCGTTGTAAATTGGCGGTTTACACACCATAAACTCCTTGTATGAACAACCCTTACGTTCTCCGGATTTTTCTTTCATAAGGTTGACATTGTCTTCCAACCTTTTAACTCGTTCTTCAACTAACGATAGAACTGTAGTTTGAGTTTTGTCTATGAAACCGGATAGACTACCCTCAATTACCTTCCCCACTTCTTCGGCAATTACCTCTTTCATTTGTTCGGTGACTGTCGGCACTGGATCATTGTCACCCCTTTCCGTCATATTGAAACTGAAATGTTTACATCAATTATTAAACATTTCATTTATAACATAACTTTATTCGCTTCGGTTTAGCCAAGTTCATAACTTGCTTTGACCGTTCTCTTTTAGTGCACTTTCCGGGTTTGAGTGTGTTAACACGCTCTTCCCGTGCACATTAATTCACATCCCTTTTTCTCACATATTATAAGATCTACTAAGTAACTAATTCTTACCGGATGATTGATCAAGCTTGAACCGAACACACTTTGTTGAAAACCTTGAGCTCTGATTACCAACTTGTAACACCCGTCTCATTTATTTAAATTATTTAATATGAAATACGCATTTAAACGAGGAAATACTTTGCTTCCTTAAAAGGTTAAACAATACGGAAGTTTACATGACAACAGTATTCGAGTTACTAACAACTAGTTTAAAACATTCCAAACGACAAGTTAAATATTTACTACATAAACATTGTTTTCAACAAGATTTGATAAGCGCGGAAGCTTCAAAAGATAGTGTTCGGCTCTTGAGATGTTGCTTGATCGTCACCCGGAGCATAATAAACATCACCTTAGGTCAAAACCACATCAAATGTTAGTTTTGACATCATAATAACAAGTATGTATAAGTTCTAATGCCAAACAACGACAACAAACAAGAATTGCAGCGAAATGGGTTTGTCGCGCCGCGCGACAGATCATGTCCGAGCTTTCGCGGCCCGCGACGATCGACGGTGAAGGTGAATTGGAGTCTCGTAACGTGACAACATGTTTTTACCAGAATGTTGCTTATTTTGAGCTACAATTTCCCAGCTCTAAGTTTTGGCACAATTGTAACTTCAAACGTCCATAACTTTTGATCCGAGGGTCCGTTTTAGGCGATTCTTTTTCATATACGTCCGTAATAAAATTACCGACGCGTCTATCATAACCATTAAGTCAAAAATGGAATGTACGGGCTGGAAATCTATAAACGCACAATGTACTTATTTGACCCGTATAGTTTTTGTACTAATTTAACCACTAACAACTTTATGACTGCAAGGCGTATTTACCCCAACATCCGGGGCTTATGATCACCGGCGTTTCAATACCAAACCTATGATTTCGCGCTCTTGTGATCCGTCCTCGCCAAATGCAATTCAAAACATACTTTTACTATAAATCAAACAGTTATTCGACCCGTTTGGCTCATTTATGGAATCCTCCATTTCTAATGACTACCACACGTTTCTCTATGCTTATTTGGTTCGTTCAATTTAGTGATGATCATTATCACTTCAACTAATACAATTCCTTAATCTAGAACACGACTAACAACGATTTCAATATCTAATTTACTTAATGTAACCAAATAAGTTACATACCTTCAAAGCACACCCTTCAAACGCGCGTAGCCACCGGCTTGTCCACTTGACGCTCCGGTTTCCTTTCCTATAGAGTTCAACCACAATCCTTTTAGAACTCTTTTGCTTAACATACAATGCATAGTGATGTGTGTGCGGTGGTATATATATTTTATGTATATTTTTTGCCCTTTTTACACTTTTGTCAAGTTTTAAATTTATAAAACACGATATTTTACTAACAACAAACACACATATGGGCAAGTGCACCCATCGTGAGCGTAGTATAATGTTGGTAAGATACCGAGGTCGTCCAAGGACTCAAGAGCTTTTAGTACCGGTTTATCCTCAACGTCTAATCAAATCAAAATTTTAGAAAAAGGTTTTAACTAGAAAACAAAAACTAAAAATGCTGAAAAATAAAAAAGCCAAATTTTAGAAAAAGGTTTTAATCTTAGCGTTGACCACGGCCCCGTGTCCGCTGAGCACGCCCCCGTGGTGGGTGATAGAAGCTTCTACAACTTTGTCTTTTCTGCAGAAACTTGGGCACGCCCCCGTGCTCAGTGAGCACGGGGCGTGTTCAGCCTTCTGTTATCTTATTCTTGCTTGGGGAGATGTTGTCGAGGGGTCGGGCATGCCACGTTTATTCTTTTTCTTGTATTATTGTTAGATTTAGTTGCATTTTTGCTTCTTTTGTCCATTTAAGCTCTTTTAACCCTGAAAATACAAAAGGAAGACTGTACTCACTTTGCAAAAGGAGAATGTACTCACTTTGCTGTTTTTTTATAATACTACTGCTTTCTGGTGACTTCCTGGTTATAATCTATTAAAATTAAACAATACACACGTGTTAGTAAGATAACCCAATTTACATTAGCCATACCCCCGAGACAGAACTCCAACGACTAAGTCAGGCAGAGCCTTGACATGCGTTACGGAGCCCTAGATCAATCGGGTATAGTAACTAATACATAACCAGGGGTTATAATACCTACAACGAGGCAGAGCTTCGCTTTTTAGGGGTATAATACCCGAGAGTTTTAGCTATTATAGATTGAGAGAGAAAGAAATTCTTTTTTGAACGAGAATGACTGAAGTCGAACACTCCTTATATAGGCTGGAAACATGGCGGCTCGCGGCCCGCGACTCATTCTGTTATCTCCCTCGCGGCCCACGAGGGACCTAGGCTAGGCTCTAGCCTTGGCTAATCACAACCGTAGACTTCACACGCACAGGGACACGTGGCATCATGAGGGCTCGCCTGGTGCCACCTTGTCGTGCCCGCGACTACTTCCCCTTAAGTGGGTCGCACCCCGCGAGGAACCAATAATTTTTGTTTTTAATTAATTTTTATAAATATAAAGGTATATTAGGTCCGTTTTTCGTATACGGGGTATATTATAGGCATTTTAGGGTATGTTAAAGGTTTTAGGAGAGTTGTTATATCCTCCCCACCTTGTTTTAGATCTCTTCCTTGAGATCTACTAGAACAGGTGTGGATATTTCCTTTGCATCTCTGCTTCAAGCTCCCAAGTGTATTCTGGTCCTCTCTTGGAATCCCATTTCACCTTGACCAGAACTAATCTCTTGTGTTTGAGATTCTTGATCTTTCTATCTTTGATCTGCAGGGGTTTCTCTACAAACTTAAGTTTCTCATTTACCTCTATGTCCTTAAGAGGTACCTTTAATGATTCATCTGCTAGACATTTCTTGAGATTACATACATGAAATACATCATGTATTCCTACCATTTCCTCTGGAAGTTGTAGCTGGTAAGTTACTGGTCCTATTCTTCTAACAATCTCAAAAGGTCCAACATACCTGGGGCTTAGCTTTCCCCTTTTTATGAATCTGACCACTCCTTTCCATGGAGAAACTTTTAATAATACTTTATCTCCTACTTGAAATTCCAATGGTTTTCGTCTGTTATCAGCATAACTCTTTGTCACACCCCGATATTTCCACATATTTCCGGTGGGCTCGGTGGGGAGTATCGTGACATAGTTGATATCATCATAGACAATTAAACCCAATTATAGCACAGCGGAAGGCTTGGAAGTTATTACTATTATAACCCATAATGTCCAAAGTTCAAAACAAAAGAATATACAGACGGATTGTAATAGAGATCCACAGGCGAACCATAAAAACAAATACAAGAAACTGAGTTAAACAGACTTCAGGCATCTAAGGATTTGCAAGATCCTCTTAATTGACACCAAGTAGCTCCAGCCTAGTTTCAAGAGGTACCTGTCACTTAGTCCTTGAAAAATACGTCAGTTTTCACTGGTAAATACAATTAACTGACTTATTTGAAAAGAGTTTATGAAAATTTATTTAGGCGCACAAGGCACAAAACCTTTTTATAACTTGGGATAATTTTATTTAAAATCTTGTATACAGATTTACATGTTTTTCATACAATCGGGGCCGGTTTGGAAGCCGGTCATGATTAACCGACTCACCACTTATAAAACCCACAAAGGAGTTATCCCCAACTTGTGAGTAATTTAATATTTAGCATTTTGTATCTGTCAGGTGTATGCCTACACCCCATGCATAGGTCGTGGCCATTAATAACTTAAATGAGCCGAGGATATCCAGGACACGGTCGTTAACCCCCAATGTTTATGTTATCAAACACAACAGATTAAAACGGGTTATGCGGATTTATTAAATCACAATCCGACTAAATAATCCTATACCCGACCAAGCGGTAATAATTTACCGTATTCCAAGCCCGTATAGGGAAAATAAGTTAAAAGTATTTACCTGAGTTAGTATGCAAGAAAATGCTACTCAGCCGTATATTCTTAAGACCTTATGCAAATATCTTCTACCGAAGCTACTTAATCTGTAAGGAAGGTTTTATTAACCTATTAGGATACTAACGGGTCTTATTTAAGTCAAAGACTTAGACCGGTTAGTTTTAAAGATACTTTACGGTTCGAAACGCTAGATTAAGCGGAGACCGGGATGTAATGTAATTTAGACCCAACAAGTATAAATTCTTGTATAAATGGTAAACTAAATACATTCTGGATTTTGAAGTTTGAATGATAAGGTTAAACCCGTTTCGGCTAGTTTATGTAAACTAGTTACATAAACCGAACCGAACGCGTATAAGCATAACGGGTAATCGGATGAACCATATACGAGTGCCACAAGTTATTATTCTTGAAATATGTTAAGACAACAGTAGGATGTCAACATATATGCCCAAAAAGATTTTAAAACCGAATTAAGCCTCATAAGGGCGTTTTGGTCATTTTAAGGTTTATAAAAAAAATTATACGTAAACTGATGTTCTGGTCAAAAACATTTTGTAAAAATATTTATTTTATGATGTTATAATAGTAGGATATCATACATATGTGTGGTTTACCATTTATGGCCAAACTATGCCCCGAAAGGGTATTTTGGTCATTTCACATATGCTTTTAAGGACATAAATGGAAGTCTGAGTTCATGACTTATACCTACTGTAAAAATATTAAAAATTATTTATAAATTCAGTAGGTAACAAATCTTGGGTGCTAAATATGGTTTTAAACCATACTATGCACCTAATTAGCATAGTTTATGTGATTCTGAGATTTTCACCAACCTTGGATGGTCAAAATATTTTATTTTTTCATATTAGATCAGTAGGAAAAGGTTTTGCATGTTAATCATATGTAAAACACATTTTATTTGCAAAAAGGGCATTATCGTCAATTATAGAATTTATACAAGAACTCAATGTTATGGTAAGTATATAATCTGAACTAATATTCCAAAAATCCTTAAAAATAATATCACAACACTAGGTAATGAGTTTAAAGTCAAATTTATGTTTTAAACTTGATTTACATGCTTAAGGGTACTTTAGTCCTTTTAAAAGCATTATTTTCGATAAATTGCATAACATCAATTTGAGACCAGAATGTAGTGTCAAATTATTTTAGACATGTTTATAAATCAGTACCTAACCCATTTATATGTTCATTTATTAAAAATCTCATTTTTAGACCATAAGGGTATATTGGTCGACAACAAGCATAATAATGGAAACATGCATAAAATTCAGAATTTCCAAATGACCATGTAATATAACCTCAGAGAGTTATACTACAACATTATATGGTCACTATGGAAGCTTAAAACATAGAGGAATTAAGCTTAATCGGGTCAGAACTAAAGTCAAAGCAAAAGTCAAGCTTTTGCGACTTTCGGTTGTGAACCGAGCTTAAACTTAGAATTGTCGGGTTGAACATGTTTAGACATGTTCTAATAATATTTACCAAGTTATTAAAGTGACAAAAAATGATTTATATCCATCTACATTATCAGATTAGATTTTTATTTAAAAATCTGACTAGTTTGACTTTTTATTTAATTACTTTGACCCGACAAGTGAAAATTAGGAGGTGCTCTTTTGAGGGATTAACACCTACCTAATTATGATCACGTAGCCATATTCACCCCGAACAATGGCTGGACCATTTAGGTCTAAACCGAAGGTCAAAGCCGTTTTGCGGCAACTTTGACTTTCAGTCTTTAAACAAACAAAAACTGGACTAAGGTGGCTAAGGACACTTACAACGGGTCCTAGCTTGAACTTTAAACTCAAGAGAGCTTCCTTTTTGATCAGGAACCTCAAGAAAATGCTCAAGAAAGCTTAAGCAATGAGAAGATGAGAATTTTTTGAGTGAGCAAGGAAATGAGGCTGCATCAAGCCCCTATTTATAGTGAAAGGAGCTTGTTTAGGATCATTCCAAGTGTTCTAGGGTGATTTAAGATGGTTACAAGTGTCCAAGAGGTAAAATGAATCCGTTAGCATGATGCTGGTTTCGAATTCTGGTTGCAGAATGGTTTGCGTGGGGAGCAAGGCAGCATGCTGGCAGCTGTCCAGACCTGCTGATTTTTAGTCTCTGTCGCGACACGCGCCAGGTGCAGGAGGGTCTGGCGCGCCACGCGGGGCAACCCAAAATCCAAACTTGTTTGAATTTTTACAAGTTTAGTCCCTGCACTTTTGTAACTTCAATTTCTTTCATAATTAGCACTATGGGCCCGTCCATATGGGTTTTGTGTATTCTTGGAAGTATGATCAAGTACCGTTAGGTTCCGGGTTCGTTAAAAGGTCTCTCAAAGGTAGAATTATCATATTGACACTTTCAACCCCTCCTCTAGGAATTTTGCAGATTAATCATACAATGGTACTGAAACTTGTGAATTCATCATCAGGTATTCTTAAGAGTATAATCAAACATTACGAAGCCCCGGGTTCGTTAAAAGGTCACTCAGAGGTAAGAATTAACATGTTGACACGTTTAACCCCTTTGTCTTGTAAACTTTCGATTTCTTTCACAGACAGCTTCTTACGTCCGATAATTTACTCATTCAAGAATACGAACATTGTGTGAAGTCATTCAGACATGTTGACACTTTTAGTCCCTCCGCATACGTATTTTTAATGTTTGTCAAGTTTAGTCCTTCAAAATCAATCTTTCACACTTTTAGGGTTTGGGACACGTGTCTCCACATAATTGGACATGATTTTACGAGGTGTTACATCCTCACCCCCTTAAAAGAAATCTCGACCCCAAGATTTACTGAAATACGTGAGGGTACTTTTGACGCATAGTTGACTCAACCTCCCACGTATACACAAGGCCTCTACGGGAATCCCATTTTACTTTCACAATCGGTACATACTTCCTTCGGAGCTTTTTAACCTGTCGATCCTAGATCGATATAGGTCTTTCAACAAACCTCAGGCTTTCATCTATTTGTACGTCTTTATGAGACATTGCTAGCGATTCATCAGCTAGACACTTCTTTAGGTTACAGACGTGGAACACATTGTGAATTCCACTTAGCTCCTTAGGTAAGTTTAGCTTATAAGCTACACTCCCGACACATTCGATGATCTCGAATGGTCCTATATACCTTGGGCTTAGCTTTCCCTTCTTACTAAAATGTATCCCACCCTTCCAGGGTGATACCTTTAGTAAGACTTTATCTCCTACCTCAAACTTTAGAGGTTTGCGTCTCTTATCTGCATAGCTTTTTTGCCTATCTCTGGCAGCTTTTAGACGATCACGAATTTGGACAATCTTGTCCATGGTTTCTAGGACTATCTCAGGTCCTGATAACTGAGTCTCTCCAACTTCCGCCCAACAAACAGGCGTTCTGCATTTTCTCCCATATAAAGCCTCGAAAGGCGCAGCCTGGATGCTGGAATGGTAACTATTGTTGTAGGAGAACTCAATTAAGGGAAGGTGGTTATCCTAGCCACCACCTAAATCAATGACACATGCACGAAACATGTCTTCCAATGTTTGAATTGTACGCTCACTTTGCCCATCCGTTTGAGGATGATAAGCAATACTGAAATTCAAACGAGTGCCCAATGATTGTTGGAAACTTTTCCAGAAATGAGAAGTGTATCTAGTATCTCTATCAGATACAATAGATACTGGCACTCCGTGGAGAGATACAATCTCGTCCACATATAACTGAGCTAACTTATCGGAGCTATGAGTCTCCTTGATGGGTAAGAAATGAGTTGACTTAGTCAGTCTGTCAACTATGACCCATATTGTATCGTTCCCATGCCTTGTGTTAGGTAACTTGGTAATGAAATCCATGGTTACCATCTCCCACTTCCATGGGGGAAGTTCTAACTGTTGTAGCAAATATGACGGTTATTTATGTTCAGCTTTAATCTGAGCGCACGTCAGACATTTAGCTACGTGTATGGCTATGGATTTCTTCAAACCCATCCACCAATAGTTGGCTTTTAAATCTTGATACATTTTTTTACCCCCAGGGTGAACTGAATATCTGGAGTTATGAGCTTCCTGGAAGATTACATCTCTAAGTTCTCCACGAATAGGAACCTAGATCCTACCATTCAATCTGAGGATTCCATCTTTTCCAGGTGACAACTGATCAACAGTTGTACCTAACTTCTCACCTGAAAGGTTAGCTTCCAATACAGCTTCTTTCTGAGCGGCTAACAGCCTTTCATTCAAGTTATTCTTAAGTTCGGTACTCTTGGCATCAATCCGTATAGGTTTAATCCTTTCCTTTCTGCTTAATGCATCTGCAACTACATTCGCTTTACCAGGATGGTAGCGAATCTCATAATCATAGGCATTCAAGGTTTCCATCCAACGGCGTTGCCTCATATTGAGATCCTTTTGATTAAACAAGTGTTGGAGACTTTTGTGATCTGAGTATATCTCACATTTGGTTCCATACAAGTAATGTCTCCACAACTTAAGTGCAAATACAATGGCACCCAATTCCAGATCGTGGGTGGTGTAATTCTTTTCGTGCACTTTCAGTTGTCGTGATGCGTAGGCAATCATTTTGCCTCTTTGCACAAGTACACACCCCATGCCTGTGTGTGAAGCATCACAATAGACAACGAACTCTTGTATTCCTTCAGGTAATGTTAACACATGAGCATTGCTCAACTTTTCTTTGAGGATCTCAAAGGACTCCTGCTGTTTAGGACCCCAATCAAGCTTTACATTCTTGCGGGTCAAGGTAGTTAGAGGTGCAGCTATCCTTGAAAAGTTCTCGATGAATATTCTATAATAACCTGCCAATCCCAGAAAGCTGCAAATCTCTGTAGGTGTCTTAGGTGCTTCCCAGTTCATGATTGCTTCTATCTTAGCAGGATCCACTTGGATACCACGCTCGCTTACAACATGTCCAAGGAATTGGACTTCGCGAAGCCAGAATTCGCACTTGGAGAATTTAGCATACAACTTCTCCCGCTGTAGCAATCCTAGGATGCACCGAAGATGTTTCTCATGATCAACTTGATTACGAGAATAGATAAGTATGTCATCTATAAAGACAATGACGAACTTATCTAGGTACGGCTTGCAGAATCGATTCATGAGGTCCATGAATGTTGCAGGTGCATTAGTGAGCCCGAAAGGCATCACTAAGAACTCATAGTGACCATATCTCGTTCTGAATGCGGTTTTAGGTACATCTTTAGTTCTAACTTTGAGTTGATGATACCCTGACCTTAAATCAATCTTTGAGAAGAAGCTTGCCCCTTGCAGTTGATCAAACAGATCATCGATCCTAGGCAATGGATAACGGTTCTTGATTGTCACTTTGTTTAGCTCACGGTAATCAATGCACAAACGCATTGAAGCATCTTTCTTCTTTAAAAACAGGATAGGTGCTCCCCAAGGTGACGAGCTGGGTTGTATAAAACCCTTTTCCAGTAAGTCATCCAGTTGAGTTCTCAACTCTTTCATCTCTGTTGGTGCTAAACGATAAGGAGCTCGTGCAATCGGTGCTGCTCCTAGCAGGATATCAATTCTGAACTCTACTTGCCTCTCAGGAGGTAATCCAGGTAGTTCATCAGGAAAGACGTCTGGATACTCAGAAATAATTGGAATGTCTTCTAACTTGGGTTTTGGATCATCTACTGTCACCTGTGCCATGTAGATGACACATCCACTTTTCAGACACTTCGATGCTTTGAGTATAGATACATTGTCGGGCAAACCATAGTGTGTATCTCCATGAATGGTGATCAACTCACCAGATGGGGTTTTGATGTTAACTAGTTTCTTATCGCAAGCAATTTGGGTTTGGTTATGCGACAAACAATCCATGCCTAAAACTACATCAAACCCAGTCAATTTCATTAGCAAAAGAGATAGCGGAATAGAATGATTCTTAATGGATATAAAGCATCCATCAAGAAGAGTTGAAGTGGTTTCTAAGGTACCATCTGCGAGTTCTACCTCATATTAAATGTCTAGAGTTTTAATAGGCAGATTCAGCAACTTACTAAATTTAAGGTCTACAAATGATTTATCAGCACCTGAATCAAATAAAACTCTAGCATAAATATCATTAATGAGGAAGGTACCTGTTATAACTTTATCATCATTCACCGCCTCCTTGGCGTTCATCTGAAACACCCTAACATTTGTCTTTTTCGCCTCATCAGGTTTTTGGTGTTCTTTGGGCAGTTAGTCTTAATGTGCCCTTTTTCATTACAACCATAGCAGGTTGCATCTTTCAAGTTTCGGCGCTCCAAAGTTTTGTGCCCTTTTTTCTTACAGATCCCATAAGGCTTGGCTTGAGGATCTAGATTGCATTTCCCAAAATGCCTCTTGTTGCAGTTCTTGCACCTGGGCTTGTCACCAGACTGACCCTTCTTAAACCAAGAGTTTCCCTTCTTCTTCTTATTTGACTGGTGGGACTGATCATCCTCCCTCTTTCTCTTTCCATCCTCAGTGGTCTTCCTTGACTTACTCCTTATAACATACAGAGTAAGAGACAGTGATAGATCTACAGCCGATCTATAAGTGGTAGGCTTTGAGGCCTTGACATTCCCCTTGATTTCAGGGGCTAAACCACCAATGAAGCGCGCAATGCACTTAGGCTCTGGAGTGACCAAGTATGGAACGAGTCAGGACATTGAGTTAAAACTAGTAACATAGGATCTACAATCCAGATCTTTCACAACCAAAGTGAGGAAATCAGTCTCCATTTTCTCCACTTCGTGCTGTGGACAGTAAGTGTCTTTTACGAGTTCAACAAACTTAACACAAGAGAGGTTATACAAAGGAATCTTTCCTGTGGATTGCACTAAAGCTTTCCACCATGTCAGGGCGTCGCCTTTAAAGGACTGAGATACAAACTTCACAATGTCCTCCTTGGCACACCAATTGATATCAACAACTGTCTCCATCTCATCTAACCATTTCATACAATCAATAGCTTCCTTTTCCCCATTGAAATCCCTTGGTTTACAAGAGACAAAATATTTGTAAGTGCAACCCTTGTTGTACCGGGGAGCCTGATCAAACACAATCTTTTGGGGTTCACTTCTTTGATTGGATGAATGTTGAGATTCATCCTTTTTTTTACGTATGCGGTTTCGATAGGGACTTAGAGTGAGTTTTCGATCGATCATCACTCGGATCTTTAAGTACTTCATTCACAGCTTTAGTAACTGCTGTGTTTATTATAGCTTGAAGTTCGGCGCCAGTAACATGCAACCTTGTATCATTATTGTTCCCATCAACTGGGTGACTATTAACCTCATTGGAGCCAGCCATGATTTGAATGCTATAATCAAGAAAATGATTTGTTTTAATTATATATTGAATCATCGTATTTGATGATTAGATGGCCATGGTATAAATAAACCATATAGACCAATAAGATGGTATGTTTAAAATTATTTGATTATAATTCGCCTAGGTTACAAATGAACCATTATTGGCATTTAAACAGGATACAATCCATAAATCAACATAAACAATATCGTTTCGAATATACAACAACAAAATAGTTTAATCTAAGTGTGTTTCTAAGTCCACTTAAATCCTGTTTCTTCACTTAGCATCATCTTGTCTATCATCCTGCAACATGTATTAAAAATACAATCAACAAAAGTTGGCGAGTATACAAGTTTTATACATACTATAACATAGAATAAAATTGTTTAATGTTTTCATATCCAACATAAATAGCATGATGCAAGTTACTAATACACTGAAACAGTGTCACTATATGTTCAAACCCTAGAATACAATGCCTTAAAAATAGCCTATCCCAAAGAATAATGGGAGGTAAAATGTTTAACTTAACAATACCCCGAGACTAGTGGGCGGTGCATTACTCCTATAGCGCTATAATTGCTAAGGTGGGCTTGTTCGAAGTTAATGAGCATGTAGACACTAATAGTTTACATAACATATGAGATTAACAAGCATCAAATCGTTTATAGATTAACTCCCAATAGACTAGCGGGAGGTGAACATGTTTACATGTGGATAGAATATGATTCAAATAGTTTCAAGTTTTTAGTGTTTTTACATAGAATACATGTTGCACCCAAAAGTGTTTAAAAAGGTAAAATGGGTTCGAGTATAATCACAGTTTTGCGTAGGAAGTACGCTTAAACCGCGAGGAAAGTTGGTGGAGTCTCGAGATCACGAGTGGTTGCGTTTGTGATTCATCTTTTTAACACTACTTCATCATTTTGTTAGTTTATGTTTGAAGACTTTGTTTATGTTCTTAGTGTTTCTTAAGATTTCACCATTCTTTTAACTATTAACCATCAACAACATGAAGAGAATGAAGATCTAAGACACTTACCACTAGCACAAGGCTAGGCGAGTTCAAGAGTATAAAAGTGATGGATAAAAGAAGATGAAAGAGGTCCTTGAGCTTCCGAACACACCAAGCTTACTTGTATGATCACTAACACCTTTGGATGCCTTTAGATTGCTTGGAAGAGCTTGAATGATGGTGGTGGTGTGTGGTGTGGGGGTCGGCCGAGACCAAAGAAAAGAGAGGGAGAGAGAGTGGGTTGAATGGTGAAGATGAGAACGAAGAGCCTTAACCCTTGTGCCATCTTATAACCCACTTCACTTTTTAACCTTTGTGTATTATGCTACATTAGTACTAAACATAATCTAATAAAATAATCAAAGAAATCATGTTGGTGAGTCCCCATGTAACCGTCCTCAAGGGGGGGGGGGTGTCTTGTTTGATTTCAATGGTATAGTTACTAATCTAGTTAGATTTCAATGTTAAGTTAGTGGTTTATGGTGTGTGGTTAATTATATAGTGTGTTAGGGTGTTCGGGGTCCCTAACTAGCTCAGAATAATAAAAACAATATGTTTAACAATATTTTTGTGTTCCGGGTAAAGTCTGGTTGTTCGGTTGGGTGTTGTTCCGTTAAAGTGCTTAATTAATCCGTAAGGTGTCTTTTATAATTCTTTTAGTGACACTTTTCATTCCCAACACTTTGGAAAATATCTAGGACTAGTTTGTCAAGTTTTTGCACATTACTAGCATCATTAAATGCAGAATTTTTGTTATTTAGTGCAGAATTCTGCATTTAAAGTGTGTTTTTGGCACTTCCCGGCACTATAACTATCACCTAGTGATGCAGTTTTATGGTCCTCACTTTCCTACACTCCCTACTAGTGTAGTACCCTATCTCTGGCTCATACTGGCCTCAAAACATTATCTGTCTAGGTGCTGGCATTGTCAGCATGTTTTCTGGGTTATCCGCTCACTGTGCTAACTGTGCTTTATGCATCAAGTTTGTCACTAAAGTTTGTGTGTAATAAATGGAGTGACAGTATGAAGTGTGATGCATATGTATGTATGTAACAGAAATCAGAAAGCAGTTTAATCACAGTTTTTTTGGGTAAAACAGTTTAATCACAGTTGTAATCAAGCACAGTCATTAAGCACAAATTAAATATTAATTAATTGTATGGATACCTTTAATTTTTAGGGTTGTCACATTCTCCCCCCGTTAAGAAAATTTCGTCCTGAAATTTTAGGTTCTACTTCTAGTTGCAGGGGTCTTGGGAAATAAATATGGGTATTTCTCCTTCATACGATCCTCACGTTCCCACGTGAATTCTGGCCCGTATCTTGCATTCCATCGAACTTTGACGAGCTTGACACTACTCCTGCGTGTTTTGTTAATTTTCCAATCCGTAACCTCAACGGGTTCTTCAGTGAAGTGGAGCGTGTCATCGATATGAACTTCGTCCGCAGGAATGATCACTGTCTCTTGAGTTTGACTCTTTTTCAGGTTTGATACATGGAATGTATCATGAACACCATTAAGTTCGGCAGGTAGGTCCAACTTGTATGCCACAAGCCCAATCCTTTGCAGAATTCTGAATGGGCCAATGTAACGCGGATTCAACTTCCCACGTTTTCCAAAGCGTGCCACACCCTTCCAGGGTGAAACCTTTAACAAAACCATATCCCCAACTTGAAACTCCAAAGGTTTCCTCATTTGATTTGCATAGCCTTTCTGTCTGTCGCGAGCCGCCTTGATGCGCTCTCGAATTTGAAAGATCTTGTCTGTTGTCTCTTGCACTATTTCGGGACCAACAAGCTGTCTATCACCCGCATCAGCCCAGCATAGCGGTGATCGACACTTGCGTCCATAAAGAGCTTCAAGTGGCGCGGCTCCAATACTTGTGTGGTAGCTGTTGTTGTACGAAAATTCGACTAATGGTAAATGATTATCCCAGCTACCACCCAGATCCATTACACATGCTCTTAGCGTATCTTCCAGTGTTTGAATTGTTCGCTCGCTCTGGCCATCAGTTTGTGGGTGAAAAGCAGTACCTAGATTCAACTGTGAACCAAAAGCTTCTTGGAAGGATTGCCAAATCCTTGACACGAAGCGTCCATCTCTATCAGAGATAATCGAGAGAGGCACTCCATGTCGTGCAACAATCTCCCTCATGTATATTTCAGCAAGTTTACTCGTGTTGTCTTTCTCCTTGATTGGCAGGAAGTGCGCAGACTTTGTTAGACGGTCTACTATTACCCAAATCGTATCGTGGCCCTTGGGCGTCTTTGGCAATTTCGTTATGAAGTCCATTGAGATCTGCTCCCATTTCCATTTGGGTATCTCAGGTTGCTGCAAGAGACCTGACGGTTTTTGGTATTCGGCTTTTACTTTGCCGCAAGTTAAACATTTACCAACGTATATTGCTACATCACCTTTCATCCTTGGCCACCAGTAAAAGTCCTTTAGGTCTTGGTACATCTTATCCGCTCCTGGATGAATCGAGTACCGTGACTTATGAGCCTCATCAAAAATAACATTCCGCAAACCACCAAACAAAGGAACCCAAATTCGTTTCATGAAGCATAAAGTTCCTTCCTCGTTGGGTACCAACTGCTTCTCCATCCTACGAAGATACTCATCCTCAATATTCCTTTCTTTAAGTGCTTCTCTTTGCGCGGCACGAATGCGCAATGAGAGGTCTGTCTGGACAATCATTTCCAAAGCCCTTACCCTTATGGGCTTGATCCTTTCCTTTCGAGTCAGGGCATCGGCGACCACATTCGCCTTCCCTGGGTGATACTTGATCTCACAATCATAGTCGTTCAATAGTTCAACCCAGCGTCTTTGCCTCATGTTAAGCTCCTTTTGGTCAAATATGTGCTGCAGGCTCTTGTGATCAGTGAAGATCGTGCATCGCGTGCCATACAAATAATGTCGCCAGATCTTCAACGCAAATACCACCGCGCCTAGTTCCAAGTCGTGCGTGGTATAATTCTTCTCGTGGACCTTCAACTGGCGAGAAGCATATGCTATAACTTTCTGTCGCTGCATCAACACGCAGCCTAATCCCTAACGCGAAGCGTCGCAATATACCACGAAGTCATCCGTTCCTTTGAGTAGCAATAAGATCGGTGCATCACAAAGCTTGTTCTTCAACAACTGAAACGCTTCTTCTTGTTTGTCTCCCCAATCAAACTTCTTGTCTTTATGTATAAGGGAGGTCAAAGGTTGAGTGATTTTTGAGAAATCCTCAATGAACCTTCGATAATAACCAGCCAAACCTAAAAACTGTCGAATCTCGGTTGGCGTCTTTGGAGCCTCCCAATTCTTGATTGCCTCGATCTTTGTTGGATCCATATGGATTCCATTTCCATTAACCACATGTCCAAGAAATTGGACTTCGCACAGCCAGAACTTGCACTTCGAGAACTTAGCGTATAACTTCTCCTTTTTAAGTAGCTCCAGAATAGCTCTTAAGTGTTGTTCGTGTTCATCCTTCATCCTTGATTATATCAAAATGTCATCAATGAATACAATCACGAACTTGTCGAGGTACGGCTTACAAACTCTGTTCATTAAATCCATGAACACTACTGGTGCGTTTGTCAACCCAAACGGCATAACCAGGAACTCGTAATGTCCATAACGAGTCCTAAAGGCCGTCTTTGGGATACTTTCCTCTTGTATCCTTATCTGATGATATCATGATCGAAGGTCGATCTTTGAATAAAAGATCGAACCTTGCAACTGATCGAATAGGTCATCAATCCTTGGCAAAGGATATCTGTTCTTGATAGTCAACTTATTAAGCTCGCGGTAGTCTATACACATACGAAAACTACCATCCTTCTTTTTGACTAACAGAACTGGAGCTCCCCAATGTGAGAAGCTTGGTCTGATAAATCCTTTATCCAATAGCTCCTGAAGTTACGTCGACAACTCCTGCATTTCCCACAGAAACGGCTCGCCGAATGGTACGTAAGATGGTGCAGTGTGAGGGAACTGGGACATGAACGGTACTGATGACGGTACAGGTGGAACAGGAACAGGCGGCTGCCTCGATGAACCCTCTCCAGGACGAGGTGGCGGTATGTCCTGGAGGAACGTGATGGGAAGATCAGTGCGATGGACTTCAGTGGTGTGCGGGTGAAACAATGGAATCTCAGTAGGTGCGGAAACAGGTGCTACGGGAGGAGTGACTGGTAGCACATACGGTGGGTAGTCATCATCATCGATCCACCCGTTGAGGGTGTCGGCGTATCGAGGGTCAACATGCGTGGCGAACGGTGCATGATCAGCATGCACAGGGGCTGAATCAGGTACTACAGGTGCAACAATGGGTGCATCAATAACAGGAGCATCAGGAACCGGTGGTAACTCGACGGGTGCAACAATGACAGGTGGTGCTATGTCTGGCATATCATCATGACCAGGCTCAAGTAAAGGGTCTAGTAAATGTGCAACAGCTGGGGCCTCAATGGGGTCATAAGCAACGACCGGCTCCGGACCAACAGGAGCAGGCTCGTCAGGCAAAAACTCGACCTCTGGCTCTGGGTCAACATCGTGAGGTGCAACAGACATCGCCATGTCTGAGTCGGAATAAGAGGAATAGAGATGTACGCCCTGGGCATGCAGTGAAACGGACGCTACAGACGCGAAGGAGTGAGCACCAAACAGATCAAAAGGAGCCTCCTCAAAGGGAGCGTCGATGGGAATGACAGGATCAGCAATGAGCACATTAGCAGGAATCTCAGCCAAGGGAACAACAGGGTCGACAACAGGATCATCAGCAAAAGGGACATCGGCATCCATGAGGGCCACTCCATCTTGGTCACCCTCTGGGGGACCCTCTAGGAACAAGTCGATGTCATCATCGGCGAAGTCATCATGAGGCAGATCCTCGCGAGGAACTGCGGCAAGCGGTAGAGGAGCAGGGACCTGAAGAAGAGGTAGGTCCCCACTGAGAGGGCCATCATCAATATGAATATCATCTCCAAACTCAGGAAGAGCAAACGGCTGAAAATCATCCTCATCCATGCTAGTAGTGTCTGACGTGTACACCTCACTCTCTGACATAATCTCGTCGTCTGACACGATCGCTAAAGGATCCAAAGTGTCCGATACTCCAGTATCCTAAGATGACGGCATGGTGTCTGTAACACAACCACATATATGCACATATATCAACATAAAATCAAATAAACATGTAAGTCACAATAATGCAAGCAAGCAATCCTCCTAGTCTTCCCAGACTAGCCCCTGGTCTCTAAGACCAACCTCCCAGTCTTTAAGACTAAAAACCTCCCCAATCTCTAAGATTGAACCCTTCAGTCTCTATGACTGAACCTCCCTAGCCTCTAAGGCTAAACCTCTCTCAGTCTCTAAGACTGAAATATAAATTTTGAAAAGTGTATTTGTGCCTTTTTGTTTGTAAAAATGTTTTATACCCTGGATCTGGACGTTTAGGGTATGCAATGTAAAAATGTTTTCGTGAGAGCCCTAGTGATCATAGTCTAGACTCAAGAGAGAATCCTAGTTCGCTATGATCGAGGCTCTGATACCAAGCTGTCACACCCTGGCTTTTGTGGAAGCGTGGGTTTAATTTGGTGTGACTTCTTAATACCATAGCAACAATCATAACAATGCTATATGAAAATAAAACACATGATGATCATCCATTCATTAAGTTTAAAGTTACCACAACATCATTGTTTAAAATGCCGACACAATAAAACAAGTTACAACCATAACATAATTAAAACGTGTTCACATGACACAACCAAAGACTTGAATAAAAACATGGTTTAAGGACATGTAACCCGTCCAGGTAAGGGTCACACCTCCTAAACCTGGATGACATCATTATTTACTACGCAGCTTGATACAATTGCACACTTCGCCAGATCCATTAATTTCCTAAAATACATGTAGTTTGAAAAATCAACAAAAGTTGAGCGAGTTCATGTAAAAGTGAGTATGTATAAACCTTTAAAGTATGTATGAAAGTCCCTGGTATGTAGCAATAAGGAAAAAGAGATCACCAATGGGTTGCAAAGCCACTGGTATGTGTGAAAAGGTGCAGGAAAACTCAAACCTAGCAAATTTGTTACCGGGCTTCAGTTGTAAGACACAGTCACCTCTATGGGCCGCCCCGGCCTCACGGGTGTGGGCTCGCTACACCCAAATAGATCTATCACTCTTGTGTCCCTCGGTTCTAACAACGAGGATTAATGGCCTTAAGTGTTGTACCCACCCTTCACATGATCTAGTAGTATAAACCCTCCCTAAGCTAACCATACCATGTATAAAATGTCTGTAATAATTGTAACATGTATTCCACCCCCGATGTATAATACTGAAAATAGTTAAGATAAAAAGGGGGACATGAACTCACAAAAGTGAGTCCCCTGAATGGAATCGTCAATCCAAACTCGGTCTGCTACGCGACGACCTACACGTACTAATGCCTATTAGACGGATGGGTCGTGCCTTGGCTTAGGGTTTAGTGTTTTGAATTGCGTTACTTTGATATTATCCCAAGTTTGTGACTACTTGTTAAAATAATAATAATTATTTTAACTTAGCTTTTGTTTTTAGGAAAAATAGTTAGGCAACTATTTCATATCCACACTTCTCAAGTATTTGTATGTGTATTTCCTTCCCAAGGATGGGGGTATTTATACATGTACACTTGTAATTTTCGAAAAATATATTTTAAGTCCCACTTAGAAAAATATATTTAAATTATTTGTCTAAAACATCTTAATTCAAAATATATATATATTTTTCCCAAAAATACTATATTTTACTTCGCGAGAGTTTCGGTATCATTTTGGAGTCGTAATTTCATGGTTTATATATAAGTTATATTATTTTATCCTAAAAATAATATAATTGGTTCACAAAATAACAAACAATCACACAAGCGTTTTAGTATAGAATATATTCTAGATATATATTTATCAAATTTTATTTACGAAAACCAACCTCCGGCACTTAGTATTTTTGTAATAAAAATCATGGCGAAGTTTATTTTGAAAACAAGGTTAAAAATATAATTGTAAACACTTACTAGAAAAATATTTACTAAGTGTTGAAATTTTAGAAAAATTTCGCCAGAGTTTCCTTTGTAAATGGAGGCGTCCATGCTTACTAGCATATCATTTTCTTTTGTAAAATCATTCAATCAATTCTCAATCATCAACAAACAACCTCTGTTTACCTAACTTGTCAAAATCAAGCATAAACCATAAACTCATGAACTTGAATATTTATGAAAACATTTAGTAACTTACTAGCACACTTAGTAAGTTTTGTTACCTTTAAAAGTGTGATTAGTTTCTTAAAAACTTCATTTTTAAAGAGTTTGATTATTCACAACTTCTAGTCATATTTTCTAAAAATATTTCTTTGTGAAATTTTCTTATTACACAAGTGTTTCTACACTTGTTTATCCACTAAAAATGTGTTAAGTCTATGTAAGATCCGTGTTTTAACAAAACTCATACTTTTCACTTGGTTCTTTCGAAAAACCACTCATGCATCTTTAGATCTACAATATTAGAACTTACTTTGATCTTTATTTTTCAAGAAAACACCCATTTAATCAAGTTCATAGTTTATGTGTGGATGATTCCATCATCCACAACATTCTTACTTTCACATCTTGCTAGTTCATATTTTAAAACATGATCTAGCAAGTCCATATGATGAACCATATCATTTTTACTAGCAAATAACATTCAACAAACATAACAACAAAAGAATAATATGATCTCTTCATCTTTTTAACACTACTTCATCATTTAGTTAGTTTATGTTTGAAGACTTTGTTTATGTTCTTAGTGTTTCTTAAGATTTCACCATTCTTTTAACTATTAACCATCAACAACATGAAGAGAATGAAGCTCTAAGACACTTACCACTAGCACAAGGCTAGGGGAGTTCAAGAGTATAAAAGTGATGGATAAAAGAAGATGAAAGAGGTCCTTGAGCTTCCGAACACACCAAGCTTACTTGTATGATCACTAACACCTTTGGATGCCTTTAGATTGCTTGGAAGAGCTTGAATGATGGTGGTGGTGTGTGGTCTGGGGGTCGGCCGAGACCAAAGAGAAGAGAGGGAGAGAGAGTGGGTTGAATGGTGAAGATGAGAACGAAGAGCCTTAACCCTTGTGCCATCTTATAACCCACTTCACTTTTTAACCTTTGTGTATTATGCTACATTAGTACTAAACATAATCTAATAAAATAATCAAAGAAATCATGTTGGTGAGTCCCCATGTAACCGTCCCCAAGGGGGGGGGGGGGAGTGTCTTGTTGGATTTCAATGGTATAGTTACTAATCTAGTTAGATTTCAATGTTAAGTTAGTGGTTTATGGTGTGTGGTTAATTATATAGTGTGTTAGGGTGTTCCGGGTCCCTAACTAGCTCAGAATAATAAAAACAATTTGTTTAACAATATTTTTGTGTTCCGGGTAAAGTCCGGTTGTTCGGTTGGGTGTTGTTCCATTAAAGTGCTTAATTAATCCGTAAGGTGTCTTTTATAATTCTTTTAGTGACACTTTTCATTCCCAACACTTCGCAAAATATCTAGGACTAGTTTGTCAAGTTTTTGCACATTACTAGCATCATTAAATGCTGAATTTTTGTTATTTAGTGCAGAATTCTGCATTTAAAGTGTGTTTTTGGCACTTCCCGGCACTATAACTATCACCTAGTGATGCAGTTTTATGGTCCTCACTTCCCTACACTCCCTACTAGTGTAGTGCCCTGTCTCTGGCTCATACTGGCCTCAAAACATTGTCTGTCTAGGTGCTGGTATTGTCAGCATGTTTTCTGGGTTATCCGCTCACTGTGCTAACTGTGCTTTGTGCATCAAGTTTGTCACTAAAGTTTGTGTATAATAAATGGAGTGACAGTATGAAGTGTGATGCATATGTATATATGTAACAGAAATCAGAAAGCAGTTTAATCACAGTTGTAATCAAGCACAGTCATTAAGCACAAATTAAATATTAATTAATTGTACGGATACCTGTAATTTTTAGGGTTGTCACACATACCTTATGATGTTGAGGAATAAAAAAGATTTTGGCAGTCTAACACTGAGTAAGTTTATTGAAAAACTTGGAGCACAAGAGATGGAACAACAGAAGATCTCAAGAATGAAGGATTTTGATGGTGAACAAGATATTTGTCTTTATTACAAAGGAGGCATCAGTGATAAGACCAACATGTCACCAAAGATCGAAACTGCATTCAATGCTAAAAGTTCTTCTGGAGGGTCATCTCAAGGATCAAACAGCAAAACGGGATTTTCTTTATATTCATCATTTGATCCAAACTTTTCAGCAACCAAGAATGGCACGATGTTATAATGCAACATTGCATTAAATCTTGAGAATGGTCAGAATTTCTAGGAAGAGGTTGCAAAAGGTCACATGTCTTTGTTGGTGACTGTGTTAGAGTCATATGAGAGTTTAGTTGCAGGACAGATCGGAAATCCAATGTTGTCAAAAGAGGATTACGATCAGATTGATGTTGAGGAGATGGAATTGATGGACATAAAGTGGTGTTTGGCTAGTGTGTTGAGAAGAGCTGAGAAATTCAAGCAGATCACAGGAAGAGATGATTTCCGTGATGCTAATGTTTCTACTTTGGGTTTTGATAAATCTAAAGTTACTTGTTTTCGTTGCAGGGAAAAAGGGCATTTCAAGCGAGAATGCACAAACCGCGAAGCAAGTGGAGCTCAAAATCCTTTCAACAACAATGATTATTATCGAAAAGCGATTTATCATCAAGTTGCTCAACAACCGTATCAACAACAAACACAAACTGCTCATGTTAGAAAGGAGATTGAAGAATCAAAGAAAGCTTATCTTGTCAATCAAAAAGATGAAAGTTCATCAAAAGGTTTCAGTTGGGACAAATACATTTCAGCTGATAGTAAAGCATGTTTGATAGATCAAGATGATGAAAGGCTACCAAAAGGTTTTAGTTGGGATGACTATGATCCTAACAAAACTTCAGATCATAAAGCTTTTGTTGCTCGAGTTGTTGAAGATAGTGATAATGATGATTATTATGCAAACATAATGAAAGAGCACTTAAGAATGCTAGAAGAGAGTGATGACAGTGATAATGGAAAAGTTCGAGTGAAAAAGAAGAAAGTTAAAAAACAAGTTAACAGTGATGATGAAGAAGTTCGTGTGATAAAGAAAAAGGTAAAAGAAATTCCAGCTTTCACAGTTGAAGTAGAAGCTGATGCACAAACGATTCCTGTGAAATGTGAAACCTGTGAAACAGTGAAGAAACAAAACAGTACTTTGATTCACAACATGAACAGATTGAAAGAATCTTATGATGTTCTAAACAAAGCCATGAATCAATATAATCAATCAAGCAGTGAACAAGCAACAGCTATGAAGACACTTCAAGGAGCTTTCATGACAAAGCAAAAAATTGTTAATAATTACATTGAGAAATGTGTTGTGCTGGAACAGAAACTGGAAACCCAGAGAATAGAAACAGAAAGAGTAAACATGTTGTTAAAAAATTACTCATATACTTCTTATGTTATTGACAGGATTTATCCAACCGTTGAAGGCATGAAGGCGTTTGAAGAAGAGGATACTGAAGAAAAGAATTCTGGTAAGAAACATAGTGTCAGTTATTCAAAGTGTCCGCCTCCGCTTGAAAATGGATATTTTCCACGAAATCCTAATTCGGAGAGAGTCATAAAGGCAACCAATTTACAATGGGAATCTGAGTCTTCAGATAACTTGCCAGACAACATTGATGTCACTTTCACTTCGTCTGATACTGATCATGAGTCTGAGTTAATAAAGAAAGTGGTAGATCAGGTGTTGGATAAAGATGAAACCGAAGAATCAAAGTCGGATTCAAACTCAGAGTCAAAGTCTGAAACGTCAAGTCAAACAGTCAAAAAGGACAAACGGGTTTATAATAAAGAATTTTTGCTATCAAAAATTAATTTGAATGACGAAACATTCAAAGTGGCTTATACTTTGAATGATTCTGACAAATTATTTTCTGATGAAGAATTTCCAATAAGAGGTGTTAAACCTGAAATGATAAAAAAAAAGGTTTTCAAACTAACAGAAATTAATATTTCTGAAATAAAAGATGTAAATCTTTCTGAAAAACCTAAAAAATACACCTCAAGAGTACAACAAAGAGAAAACAAGAAAAGGGTTACAGTTCTGGTTCAGGTTATAGAAAGAAACTAAACCATAACGGTAATTTCAAAAAGAAAGGACTTGGTTTTATTTTACCAGAAAATCATAAAAATGAGAAAACTTATAAACCAAAAACTGTATTTGTTTCAGGATCAAGCTCGGTAGAAGAAGAAAAGAGTTCATTTTGGAAGAAGACGAACAAAGAATTCCTTGCGAAGAAGCAAGATGAAATGAAGAATGTAGTTGTTCAAAAGAAAAAGGAGACGAGAACCTGTTTTAATTGTCATAAAGTTGGTCATATAGCCAGAAATTGTTTAAAGGCAACCAACACACAACAGGGAGTGTCTCTTAAACTGAAAGAAAAAGTTGTTGAGAAAAGTAAATCACCAAGCAAAATATTTAAAGTTTTTGAAAACTCAACATTTGAGGTTGGAGAATGTTCAAAAAGGGTTTACAGGAAAAAAGTTAATATTGACAATCACAAGTGGATTGTTAAGAAATCAGATGATAGTTTAGGCAATGAATCTGATTCCACAAAGTCAGATGAGCCACAAGTTGAATAAAAAATTGAAAAGTCAGTTCCACCGATGGATGATGCAAATTTTCCACCATTACGGGGTGAAAATTTTAAACAAAAGGTTGGAAAAGTTGAGATTTCAAACCAGTTTTTTTCTGAAAAGAAAGATTTTGATGTTGATAAGGCCTTTAACCCCAATGTGAAACATATCTTTCGTAAAATGGTTGACGGGAGGGTCAAAGGGGTAAAGGAATTTTATGAGAAGAAAGGAAAGAAACCGAGTGTTGATAACTCGGAATCTCCCAAGGACCGTCTGGCTTGGGAGAATCACGATAACTGAAAAACCTGACTTGCCGGAGCTCCCAGGTTGGTAAGAGTGGAGCATGAATCGGCATCTTTCTTGAGAAATTCACTTCGGTGATATTTCGAATTTCAAAGGATTAATCAAGGACATTAAGTTGTACTTGTTTTATCTTTCCTACATGTGGTAGTTGTTGGTAAAACCTAAAAATGTTAAATTTTTCAAGTGGTTGAAGAAGAACAAAGTGATGAAGTAAACCCCTAACCTACAAGTGGTTTCGACAAAACTAATTTTCCAGAAAAACCATTTTGATTAAAACAAACTTAAGTGTTTTGAAATCATAATGGGAAAATAGTTTGTTGTCAGGGGAGTTCTGATTGTTAAGCCAAGTGGATGGCGAATTGGAGCAATTCACAACAGTTGTCACTTTATTTGTACAGTTTGTTTTCAAATTTTCCCAGAAAATCAAAATTTGAAATATAACTTTGATTTTAGGGGGAGTAATATTTAAAAAAAAATTTGAAAATGCCAAAAACATTGGAAAAAACAAAAATGAGTTTTGTTGAGAATAAGAGGAAATGATAGTAAATCAGTGGACTATCACAGCACGCTAAAGAAATGAAATGTCAAATGTGATAAACGGTCTCACTAAAGATGTGACGATAGGCTCAGCTAAACTAGTAGATTTGCTATAACGATACAAACTTAAATGAAAAAGCCTAGTTCTAGTGGGAAACATGGTTGAAAGCATAGTACTTAGTTTTATCCTTCGTGACTGTGTACCTACTCAGTAATCGCTGAATGCTAAAAGAGCATAAAAACCAGTCAGTTTGTGAAATTTCACAACTTGCTGAAAAAGTCACTGTGATTGTGCATTTTATTTTGCAAAGATTTAAACTTGTTTGATTTCTTTATTTTGTTTAAGCATTGGACATCCTCTGCGTATACGTGAGTATCGAACTGGATGTTAGTGCCTGAACATTCTGCTTTATTTTTTCTTGGGGTTTCGTTTAAATCTTGGATCACCTCTGCGTATACGTGAGTATCAAACTGGTGGTTAAGATCTAAACATAGTCAACTTGTTTTTATTTCTTATTTTGTTTAAACATTGGACTTTCTCTGCGTATCGAAAGATCGACCTGATTGTTAATGTTTAAACTTTCTGCGTTGGTTTTTGCACATATCACAGTTGATGAAAGTTTAAAGGCATTACTTGAGTCAGTGTATTGCATGATGAGGGGATATGCTGAGATCGTGGGGTCCATAAGAATTTAGTGCAAAATTAATATACCTTAATGTATCGGTAAGCATTTTGAAAGTTTTTAGATTGAGTTTAAGTGGACAATAATATCATCAATCAACGTGAATCGTTTAGAACTTAAAATGATTAAAGCTTAATGGTGCTGGTGATTTGTCTCAAAAACTGATATGATCCTCTTACACAAACTCACAAAAATATTGTCTGTAAATATTTCTTTACTGTTTTTTTTTCTAAAAACAAAAACCCAAAAAGATTGTGTTTTAGCATTAAAATTCTGAAAATAAATCAAAAAGATTTTCGACAACTGATGTTGGAAAGCTGATTTTCAAAATTCCAAGTGCTAAACATGATGAACTGGTTTGGGAGAGTTTGTTTGAGATGAGAAATAATTTTTTGAAATGTTTTAGATGGTTCATTAATTTGATTCAAGATTTAGAATTTCTCAAATTCAAAAAGTTTATCAAATGTAAAAATTTGTTTATCTTACAAGTGGTAGAGGATTGTGCAGGACAACGGCTATGGGAGAGCTAGGTTCCGATACCTGAGGACTTTCTGCATAAAACCTGAACAGTGTTTAAAGCCAGGTTGATCCAAGAGAGAGTCTGAAGACATTAAAAGCCAGGTTGATCCAAGAGGGAGTCTGAAGATGTGAGAGCCAGATTCAGATCCTGGAATTATATTCAAATGCTGATGAACTTAAGGAATCAAGAGACCTAATCAAGAGAGGATAAAGCCAGGTTGCGATTCTGATAGAGAAAGTAAAGGAGAGAGGGAGAAGAGAAAAGATTGAGGATGCTTACAATGGAGAATACTTTGGAAGAGAGCACGTAGACTGATAAAGATTGAAGACTCAACATGCTGAAGACTAGTACTGAAGACTCGTCTGTCACGGCCCCCGGCCAGGTTTTACCCGATCCAGGAGCCGCGGGACAGAAATCCGTGGTAATTATTATGTTGGCAGCGGAATTTTTAACAAGATCGTTTAAAACTTGAAATATCCAATTTATTTTATTTCACAAATTGGGTATAATACTCATAATTCACAATAAAGGTGATTTCACTGGGAGATCCTTGTTTTTACAAAAACATGTTTCTTTATTTTATTGAGCCACTTCTTCAAGCTTGCAGTGCTACACGGCACTTTTTCCTGGATCACAGCAGATCACCTGAAACATGTTTTAAAAAGGTTTTATCAGCAGGGAAATACTTGCGAGTCACTCAAGTTGCACAAAACGACACATTGTTATAATATACAGTATTAAGGGTGATTACATTGTTTCTATCAACCAATTACTCCAAATCGGTATTTGTCACTTGACTGTATCTATGACTATGGTCAGATCACCCATTGGCTAACTCGTTGTCCAATGGTGACGGGTATCAAGTAATGTATACAAAACCCCACATACCGGCAGTAATTGAAGATTACAAAGACTTAATCCCTGTAATTATAACTTTGAAAACATTTAGGGTTTTATAAAGAACTTTGATAAAAAGAGAATGACTCACATTGTAGATTTAAACGGGCAGCGTTTAGCCTACGAACTTTAGCCTGGTTAACCTAATTCAAATAACAATGCACACGAAAACTAGGTCAGTAACTTAATACAACTTTTACGACAACTCACGAGATTCAAAACCTTCACGACGAATGACAAAGTATAGCCCAAATACGGGCAGCACTTAAACATCCATCGGATTGGTTTTTATCGATCGGACATTAAATCGTAGCAGTGATCGAGTTATTACCCTGTTATCGCGGCAGAATTTCGTGCTTGTGTGTGTTTTTGGAGTAAACAGAGGATATCTCAGTGTACGAAACGAATTTTAACGTCGAACCAACGCCAAATTTCAAGTGCCAAACCCCTGCATTTATACTGGAAAAACGGCGCCCTCGCGTGGCGCGAGGGCTTGGCGCGTGGCGCGAGGGGTACCCTCCTAGCATAGGGTAGCCTCGTGTCTTACTAGCTTGGCTGGTTCGACGGTTCGAAGAAATTCAATTTAGACAACGAAGTGTGAGGATAATAACAATTAGGGAATACCCCCCCCCCCCCCCCCCCGAGTTTTAGGGGCCCTGATCCTAGTTCCGATTGTTCTGAAAAATTAGGGGTCATGCAATATTACTTGAGGGTCTCAATTAGGGTTTCCTATTGGACAAAATAAAATAAGAATTAATACTTTTGGTGAGAGTTGTTACATCCTCCCCACCTTAATTAAAATCTCGTCCTCGAGATTTACTGGAACAAGTAAGGATATTTTCGCTTCATCTCTGATTTTAGCTCCCAAGTGTACTCAGGTCCTCTCTTCGAATCCCACTTGACTTTGACCAGTACTAGTCTTTTATGCTTAAGAAACTTGATCTATCTGTCTTCTATCTGCAGTGGCTTCTCAACAAATTTTAACTTTTCATTTACCTCTACATCTTGAAGAGGTAGTACCAGGGATTCGTCAGATAGACATTTCTTGAGGTTGGATACATGAAATACGTCATGTACCCCGTCTAGCTCTTCTGGTAGTTGTAAGCGATAGGCAACTGGTCCTATACGCTGGATTATTGGGAATGGTCCTACGTACCTTGGACTCGGTTTCCCTTTCTTACCAAACCGAACTACTCCTTTCCAAGGAGAAACTTTTATGAGTACCTTGTTTCCAACTTGGAATTCTAGCGGTTTTCGTCGATTGTCTGCATAACTCTTCTGGCGATCTCGAGCTGTCTTTAATCTTGCCTTGATTTGAGTGATCTTGTGAGTGGTTTCTTGTACAATCTCGGGACCTGATAATTGGCTTTCTCCTATTTCTGCCCAACAAACTGGAGTTCTGCACTTTCGTCCATACAGTGCTTCAAATGGGGCAGCTTCAATGCTTGCATGATAACTATTGTTATAGGAGAATTCAATTAAGGGTAGATGGTCATCCCAGTTCCCACCAAAATCTATCACACATGCCCTAAGCATGTCTTCTAGGGTTTGAATCGTCCTTTCACTTTGTTCATCTGTTTGGGGATGATAAGTTGTACTTAAATTTAATCGCGTCCCCATGGCTTCTTGGAAACTTGTCCAAAAATGTGAAGTGAAACGACTATCCCTATCTGATACAATAGAGAGTGGTACTCCATGTAAGGATACTACCTCGTCTACGTATAACTTGGCTAACCTTCCCATGCTAAAGGTTTCCTTCATGGGTAGAAAATGAGCTGATTTGGTTAATCGATCCACAATTACCCAAATCGCATCATTACCTTTTCTGGTTTTGGGCAACTTAGTAACAAAATCCATGGTTATGAGTTCCCATTTCCAAACAGGCAGTTCTAATTGTTGGAGTAACCCTGAAGGTTTCTGGTGTTCTGCCTTAACTTATGAACAGGTTAGACACTTGGATACATATCTAGCTATGTCCTTTTTCATTCCTCTCCACCAGAAATTATTTCTTAAATCTTGGTACATTTTATTATTTCCCGGGTGTACGGTATACCTAGATTTATGGGCTTCCTCTAAAATCTTATTTCTTAAGTCTCCCTGCTTAGGTACCCAAATTCTTTTATTATGGAATCTCCAAATTCCATCAGCTCCTTGCTCTAGTTCCTTTATTCGTCCTTTCATTCCTTCATCATCATCCTTGATTGCTGTTTCTTGAACATTCTTCAATTGTTCCATTAAGTCTAATTGTAAACTTAATCTAAGAGCACGAACTCGATTTTGCTTTTCATGATACTTACGACTTAAGGCATCTGCAACTACGTTTTCCTTTCCTTCATGATATTGAATATCACAGTCGTAATCACTCAAAATTTCCATCCATCTTCTTTGCCTCATGTTCAATTCTTTTCACCCAAATATATATCTTAAGCTCTTATGATCTGTATAGACTGTAAATTTACTTCCATACAGATAATGTCTCCAAATCTTAAGGGCAAAAATTATCGACCCTAATTCTAAGTCATGTGCCGTATAGTTTTCCTCGTGCTTCTTTAATTGCCTTGAAGCATACGCAATTACCTTTTTGCGTTGCATTAGCACACATCCTAATCCTAGCTTAGAAGCATCACAATAAACTTCAAAATCTTCTGTCCCTTCTGGTAAGGCAAGAATTGGGGTGTTTGTTAATCTTTGTTTTAAAACCTTAAAACCCTCTTCTTGCTTAGGTCCCCATTCAAACTTAACCGATTTACAGGTTAGCTTAGTTAATGGTACTGCTATCTTAGAAAAATCTTTAATGAAACGCCTATAGTACCTAGCTAATCCTAGAAAACTTCTAACTTCCGTAGCTGATTGCGGGACCTTCCATTGGGTGATTGCTTTTATATTAGCAGGATCTACGTGAATACCTTCGTGATTCACCATGTGACCTAAAAATTGTACCTCCTGTAGCCAAAATTCACACTTTGAGAATTTGGCGTAAAGCTTTTCCTTTCTTAACAAAGTTAAGAGTGCATGTAAATGCTCACAATGCTCTTCCTGACTTTTGGAATAAATAAGTATATCGTCGATGAAGACAATTACAAATTTATCCAAGTACGGTTTACAGATCCTATTCATCATGTCCATAAAAGCTGCAGGGGCATTTGTTAACCCAAAGGGCATGACTGTAAACTCATAGTGACCATACCTAGTTCTGAAAGCTGTTTTAGGTATGTCTTCTTCTTGTACCTTCAACTGATGATATCCGGAGCGTAAATCTATCTTAGAAAAATATCTAGCTCCTTGAAGTTGATCGAAAAGATCATTGATGTGCGATAAAGTGTTATATATATTAGGTGTATATTTTAAGCTCTTTTTAACACTTATTTTAGCCAAGTTTTAAATTTATAAAACACGATATTTCACTAACACTAAACACACATATGGGCAAGTGCACCCATCGTTGAGTGTAGTATAGCGTTGGTAAGATACCGAGGTCGTCCAAGGACACAAGAGCTTTTAGTACCGGTTTATCCTCAACGTCTAACCAAAATAAAAGTTTAGAAAAATGTTTTAAACTAAGAAAATTAAAAACTAACTAAAATGCTGAAAATAAAAATAAAAGAAAAACAGATAGACAAGATGAATCACTTGGTTCCGACTCGTATCTAGTATAACCTTTGATTATTTCCGCACTTTTGCACATAATTAAGAGATTATCTTAGTTATTGTAGTAGGCCCCTCTTTTGAAGGTGACTTTACCCTCACCCCAGTAGTTTGAGTCAGCAGAGATACAATCCTAAAAGGGTGGATTATTGGAAGATAATGAATTAAGTTATTAATGCAGTATTGTGGTAGGCCCCGCTTTTGGCGGTGACGTTACCCTCGGCTAAGTAGTCTGAGTCAGCAGGGATACAGTCCTAAATAGCCGGGTTATAGTATTAATAGTAGTTAACTTATGAGGGGATAAAAGAGTTTGGACCCCCGCCATCCAATACCGTGAAGTATTGAAGGAGGTCCTACTAAATTTGACCCAGGTCCATTGCAGGACCTCTAAAAGTTGAACAATGGCAAGACCTTTACCAAACCGTTCCCTTAACCCCCGACCAGGTAGCCAACATATCTCCATATAGACCGTGGAGATAAGAATGGTGAAAATCCTTTATTTTATATAGACAGTAAAATAATGCCAAGACACCACGGACAAACGATAAGGAAAGATCACTTTTTACATAAGTAACTAGTTATTAAAGTCATTAATACAAAACCAAATAAAAAGTGCAAAAGATTAGAAATAAAAAGTATTATACTAGACACTTTGTCTTCACCAAGTGATGTAAGAGACTTAGGCAAACATGGCCTTGATTGTCAAGAACTCTTACGATCAATCTTGGATCCCGAGACGACTCACACACTCTACGATGGACAATGGATGATGGTGGTGGATGATGGTGTTGTGATGGTGGTGGGTGGTGGATGAAGTGTGAGAGAGGTGGTGTGCCAAGGGATGAGATGAAATGAATCCAAGCACTCCTATTTATAGGCTGAACAGAGAGCTGGGCACGGCCCCGTGTCCGCTGGGCACGGCCCCGTGTCCGTCTGACAATCTCTCTCCTCATTAATTGTAATTCGCAATTACAATAAATGCGCCTGCTGTACTTTCGACACGCCCCCGTGTCCGCTGAGCACGGCCAGTGGTGGGCAATAGAAGCTTCTATAGGTTTGTCTTTTCTGCTGCTTCTTGGGCACGGCCCCGTGCTGGCTGAGCACGGGGCGTGTTCAGTCTTCTGATTTCTCTACTTTGCTTTGGAAGGTGCCGTTGAGGGGTCGGGCAGTCCACTAATATTCCTTTTCTTGTATTTATGTTGGATTTAGCTGTCTTTTTGCTTCTTTTGCGTTTTTGAGCTCATTTAATCCTGAAAATACAAAAGGAAGACAAAAACACTCTTTTTCCAATATTAGTACTTAAAAAGGGTTAGTTTTATGCCTCATTTGATGTAATTTATATGTTGCATTTTACACACATCAAATACCCCCACACTTGAACTTTTGCTTGTCCTCAAGCAAAACTCTTTAATATGTGGCTTACACTCCCAAATGGAATAGGTAGAAGAGAAGGTTTTGGGCTTGTCGTAGAGTGTCGGGATTTCCAAGATCTTTTTGGGTTTTATTTTTATTTATTTACACTCCTATTCGTAATGATTTATTTAGAACTTTTCATAAAAGAAATTACTTATTCGGGCGTAACATGCCTTTTTAAAATTCTATTTATATACAAGTTCACATACCTCACGGGGAAATCACTCACACTCGGCCGAAGGTGTATTTTTAGTGAATCACTCGAGAGCGGCATGGAACTTATTCCTACCATAGGCTTGCCAAGAAATCAATCCTCCTCCTTTTTAACTTTTATACCTTTGTAGATATCAAGAGGACTTTGTGGGTTAAGGGTTAGGCTAGGGTTAAAGGTAGGTGGTTGGGTTAGTGGTTAGTGGAAAAAGGGCTAAAAGCGTAACAAGTGTCGGTTTTCGTATTTTTGCACATTTTTATTTTGATGAAGCTTTTATTCAAACTAAGTTATTTTTTTTTGATTAACTTGTTTGTTTATTTTCTTTTTGCTTCATCATTATCACACAATTTTTTTTTTTTTTTTTTACGAAGAACCGAACTTGTTACTAAAATAAAGGGTTAAAAATGAAAAAGGTTTTGGTGGGTAAAAGGGTTTTTGTTTGGGTGATGAAACGAAAAGGTTTAGGCTCAAAGGGGCTAACTAGGGGGATTTTTGGGTAGGTGGTAAAAGAAAAAAAAATTAATGGTGTAGAAATAAAAAGGGTTAGTCCTAATGCCTCCATCATTTACTTACTCGGGTTTAAGTTGATAAGGACCGGGAATGTATTGTCATGGCAAGTTCTAGAGTCGTAAGAACCAAGCGGCTATTCACACAAGAAACGAAAAATGAGCATTTAGCCAAATGATATGTAATTGTGTGCTCAATAAAGGCTCAAAACTCACTTTTGTGGGAATGGGTTTTTATGTGATCAAGTATATATAATTAAATTTTAAATAAGTTTGCTATGCCTTTTCATAATTTTCTTATGTTGGTTCTTTTTATCACTACGCTATCGGTTGTAAATTTGTAAAAATATAACCTTTTTGAGAACTTGAATTTTCCGAGTTAAACCTAGACAAGTAAAAAAAATGAAATTTTTGAAAAAAAATTGGGGTGATTAGCGGTTCCAATAGAGTTTTGTGTAAGGCTTGTATTTAGGACTTGCAAAATTCAAGGTTTTAGCATCCCCCCCACACTTAAATTACACATTGTCCTCAATGTGTCCCAAAAATAAATTTTTAGGTTGATTAGATGTGTAAAATAGTGTTTAAAAAGCAAAAAATTGTGTTACTGAGCACTGAACACGGCCCCGTGTTGAGTGGGCACGATCCCGTGTTCAGGTGCCAGTAACAAGAACTTACAGAAGGTGGACACGGCCCCGTGTCCACTGGACACGACCACGTGTCTGACAAAATTCTGCAGAACAGAAGCCAAACAGCAGGTCTGGGAGGTGAGCACGGGGGCGTGTTGGCTGGACACGTCCCCGTGTGGACAGTCTGAAAGCCTGAAAAACAGGTTTCTTCCTCCGGTTTTTCCATCCTGGCCCTATAAGTGCTGAGGCTTAGCACCCCAAGCCTTGGTTTGTACCTGTTTCATCACTTAATACCACACCAAGCAACACAAACATCCTACATTACCACAGTTAATTGCTCCAAGCATAAAGTAAAAGAAAAATAAAACGGAAAATAAAAGTGTTTAAGGAAGGTAAATTGTTCAACTTCTGGCACGCAGGCCACCAATCGTTCGATAGATAAAGGGTCTTAAACCTGTGGGCTCGCCATCAACCCGCTCCTGCTCCTCCAAACCCTCTACTCCATATCTTCATCGCTCTCATCACCTCCATCCCCATGCCCCGCCATGTACTCCCGGATGCTGCTGATATCGTCATGTATATCGTTGATGTTGCGTTCAATAGCTCCGACCCGGTGGTATGTGTTGTTGGCGAGGTTGTAGGCGTTCCTGGTACACATGAGGTTTTTCTGCATAAGATCATGTAAGCTTTGAAAATTAGGAAAACCGCCTCCTTGTGAGGAGGATTGACCCGGATCACCATGGGGTGGATACTGGTGGTGGGGAGGTGGTGCGTGAAGAACTAGGGCCTCCTGTGGGTTCCATGCATAGCCTTGCGTTCCTTGGAAACTCACTGTTCCGTCTTCCGCCTCATAGAGTAAGTTCATGGCTCGGCAAATGTGGTAGTCAACTCGTCCCGACCATGGGCTTCTTTCAAAGGCTCTTGGAATTTGCGTGTAATGCTTAAAAAGACGGTACACCCATCCTCCGAAGAAGATAGGCGTTGGAGCTCGAGCAAGGCGGTTGAGATGCATGTTTCTTAACAGGAGATATGGAACATCGAGGGGCTTTTGGTTGTGGATACAGTGGAGGACAACCAAATCTTTCAACCCTACAACACCGCTACTGTCGTGACGTTGGTTTAGAGAGTAGGTGAGGATCCTGTGAATGTAGCGATAGAGCGGATCCCTTAGCTTCGTACTCTTGGTGCTACGAGGGTCGTAGATTCCTTCACCGATTTGAGCCCATGCGGCTTGTCTTTCATTTCCCTCCAAGTCTCGTAATCCCCCGGTATTTTCTTCGTTTTCCGATTCCTCTTCTTGGTATAGACCTATTATGGCTCCAAACTGTGCCATGGAGATCGAGTACATTGTCCCTCCACACCGAAATACAACCCCTTCATTGTCGAATGGGTCACACCTTGAATTGAAGTTGAAGGTACTGTAGAACTCCATGGTGCATTGATGCACCGACCGAAGCCTAGTGTTTAATGCAACAGCTAGTGGTCCCGTAACGATGTTGTTGAATCGGTTCAGCTGGTTTACCAAGGTTAACAGATCCGTGCAAGCTCTCCTGGGGTACTCTTCGGGTCTTGTTTGAAGAACCTCATACCTTGCCCTTGCATCAAGGTCACTTGCATTGAACCTTGTGAACTTTGCCATCTTGACGTTGTTAGATCGGTAAGAGACGTCGAAATTTCACGAAAAATCGCCTGTAACCAGAGCTTTTGTGGGGAAACGGGGCGTGTGGAATGAAGAAACTGTTTTGAAAAAGGGGTTTTATCCCGTCTGCAGCGCGAACACGGCCCCGTGTCCAGCGGACACGGCCTCGTGCCGAGCAGTTTTTTTTTTTTTGATGTGCGCGTGTGAGTGCCCCTTTTTCCCATAAGCTATGGTTTAGAAAACTTACCGCTTTATTTTGTCGTCTCAATCGTTCGTAACTTACCAGACATGATGTTTTTATTCTTCCATGGTTTGAAGCGAGATCTCTTCTTCCTCATCCTCAATAAATCCTTGATAGAGTTTCAGCCGTTGGCCATTGACTTTAAATGGTGGCCCATTTCGAGGTTTAATTTCTACTGCACCGTGTGGAAAAATATGGGTGACGGAAAAAGGTCCTGACCACCTAGACTTTAATTTACCAGGAAACAATCGAAGTCGTGAATTAAACAAAAGAACTAAATCTCCTACCCGAAATTCATTAGGTTTAATATGTTTGTCATGCAAATTTTTCATTCTTTCCTTATAAATCTCGGAGTTTGAGTATGCATAATTCCTAAGCTCGTCTAATTCATTTATTTGACAAAATCGATTTTTACCAGCAAATTCTAGATCTAAGTTTACATTTTTGATTGCCCAGTAGGCTTTGTGTGCAATTTCTACTGGCAAATGACAACTTTTTCCATAGACTAGCTTATATGGGGTTGTACCTATCGTTGTTTTATAAGCAGTTCGAAAAGCCCATAAAGCATCATCTAATTTATCAGCCCATTCCTTTCTATTTAACCCTACGGTTTTTTCGAGTATTCGTTTTAACCCTCTATTAGTCACTTCGGCTTGTCCGTTTGTTTGAGGGTGATATGCTGTCGAAACCCGGTGATAGACCCCATATCTTGTTAAATTTTTTTCAAGTTGATGGTTGCAAAAATGGGTACCTCTATCACTTATTAAAGCTTTAGGTGTGCCAAAACGAGAGAATAATTTTTTCAGAAATCTTACCACTACTCTTCCATCATTTGTTGGAAGTGCCTCGGCCTCGGCCCATTTAGACAAGTAATCTACTGCCACAAGTATGTATTTGTTTCCTTTCGATGGTGGGAAAGGTCCCATAAAGTCGAGTCCCCATACATCAAAAATTTCACAAACAAGAATGCCATTTTGTGGCATTTCGTTTTTGGAAGAAATATTACCTGTTCTTTGGCAAGCATCACATGTCTTTACAAGATTTTGAGCATCTTTGTAAATGGTTGGCCAATAAAATCCTGAATCGAATACCTTTCGTGCGGTACTGGCAGCACCATGATGTCCTCCGTATGGACCTTCATGACAATGGCGGAGAATTCTTCGTGCTTCACTACCATGTACGCATCGTCTGACGAGTTGGTCGGCACACATTTTGAAAAGATATGGATCTTCCCAAAAGTAGTGTTTCACATTGGCAAAGAATTTTTTTCTTTGATGATGTGGCCATCCTTTTGCGACTATACCGCTAGCTAGGTAGTTAGCAAAGTCGGCGTACCATGGTTCTTCCTTATATTCCACCATTTCCAGGGACTCAGTTGGAAATTTTTCGTTGATTTGCTCGTCCCTGGTTGCCTCCAAAGCTGGGTCTTCTAAGCGTGAAAGATGATCTGCTGCGGTATTTTATGCTCCTCTTTTGTCCTTGATTTCAATGTCAAATTCTTGGAGGAGTAGAATCCACCTAATCAAACGTGGTTTTGCGTCTTGCTTCTTAAAGAGATATCGAATGGCTGCATGGTCTGTATACACTATAGTTTTAGAAAGAACAAGATAAGAACGAAATTTATCAAAAGCAAATACCACAGCTAGTAACTCTTTTTCAGTTGTTGTGTAATTTTCTTGTGCATCGTTAAGTGTTTTACTAGCATAATATATTGGGTGGAAATGCTTTTCTTTTCTCTGTCCCAAGACAGCTCCAACTGCAAAGTCACTAGCATCACACATGATTTCGAAAGGAAATTTCCAATCAGGTGCTATCATGATAGGTGCATTGACTAGCATTTCCTTTAGGGTTAGAAATGCTTGATTGCAATCCTTGTCAAAGATGAAAGGAGCATCTTTTTCAAGTAATTTTGTTAGAGGCCTTGAGATCTTTGAAAAGTCTTTGATAAACCGCCTATAAAATCCGGCATGCCCTAGGAAACTTCTAATAGCTCTTACGGAGGATGGAGGTGGTAATCTAGAAATGGTATCTATTTTGGCTCTATACACCTCCATTCCTTCGCTTGAGATTTTGTGACCGAGTACTATTCCCTCCGTTACCATGAAATGGCATTTTTCCCAATTAAGGGCGAGGTTAGTTTCCTCACATCGGGATAGCATTCGTTCAAGGTTATCGAGGCATTGGTCGTATGAATCCCCAAAGATAGAAAAGTCGTCCATGAAGACTTCCATTGTCTTTTCTATCATGTCATGGAAAATGGCTACCATGCAACGTTGGAATGTTGCGGGGGCATTACATAGACCAAACGGCATGCGTCGATAAGCAAAAGTTCCATAGGGACATGTGAAAGTTGTCTTTTCTTGGTCTTCGGGTGCTATCGGGATTTGAAAGTAACCTGAAAAACCATCCAAGAAACAGTAAAATTTATGACCGGATAATCTTTCTAAAATTTGATCAATGAAGGGTAAAGGAAAATGATCCTTTCTTGTTGCTTCATTTAATCGTCTATAATCTATACATACTCTCCATCCTATGACGGTTCTCGTTGGTATTAATTCATTCTTTTCGTTAGTAATTACCGTCATACCTCCTTTCTTTGGAACTACTTGGACGGGACTTACCCAAGGACTATCGAAAATAGGATAGATAAGTCCGGCGTCAAGTAATTTGATGACTTCGTTTTTAACCACTTCTTGAACATTCGGATTTACTCGACGTTGTGGTTGTATAACCGATTTGTAGTCATCATTCATCAAAATTTTGTGTGTGCACATAGAAGGACTAATTCCTTTTATGTCAACAAGTTTCCAAGCTATTGCATTTTTGTGTTTTTTCAAAAGATTAATTAGTTTTTCTTTTTCTAAGTTATCTAATTTAGACGAAATAATTACAGGTAACTTACCATCTTTGTCTAGAAAAGCATATTCCAAACCGTTTGGAAGTTCTTTGAGCTCAAGTGGTGGGTCTTTAGGAGACTCCTTATTTGGTTGCTCGTTTCGATCAAGAACTTTAAAAGTTTGTTCTATGGCGACCTCTTCTTCAACAAAGTGGTCAATCTCTTCACTTGTATCGGGTGGTTCATCTTCATCTTCAATTAGGGGGTCATTATTGCCGAATGGATATTTCATTGATCGTTCGAGATCGACACTTCTTTTAAATGCCCCTAATTGAAGAGGTAAATTGTTGAACTTCCGGTTTTTCAAAGCTTCGTGAGTTTTTACAAATGGTCGTCCCAACACTAGAGGAGCGTCATCGAGGATGACAAAGTCGGTTGGGATTACCATTTGATTTGTTTGAACCAAAATATCTTCAACTATACCGATTGATTTTATTACTTTCCGATTGGATAGAAAAATGGGTATTTGAAGTGGAGAAAAATCACTAATACTTAATTTTTCAAAAATGTAGTTAGGCATTATGTTAACACAAAGATCTTTATCGATTGTGACATTACTAATAAACGAATTTTGAAAGAAACATGGAACCGGTGTGATGTTAATTTCAAATGGGTCTTCTTTTATTAGCGAAGTTTGATCATTAGTTAACTTAACACTTACCGTTTCGTCAATTTTAGTGTTAGTGTTTAACTCTTTTAAAAACTTAGCGTGAGTGGGTACTAAACAATGATTTTCGAAAGAAGGTGTCAAGAGATTAATTTCTTCAAAATTAGACTCTTCTTGGATTTTAACGTTGTTGGACTCACCTTTTTCGTTGTTTAACTCATGTGTCGGTTTTTCACTTATTTGTTCTTCCATTTTTTCATTTTTAGTTATCTCTTCCTTTTTTAATTCTTCTCTTGCGCGGGACTCCTCTTCCCTTGCGCGAGCTTCTTTTATACATCGATCGATAACTCTAATGTGTTCTAATATCCTATCGGTCACTTCGGTTATAGAAAAAGAATCATTATTTTCTAAGCTTGAATCCGGTTGTTCGACCCTTTGTTCCTCATAATACCCATATGAAGTTGATGGTTCACACCATTGTCCTTCATTGTAAGCATATGATGGATAAGGTTCGTAACTTTGTTCTTCATAATACTCATATGAGGTGGGTTGTTCACGCCAAGGTTCCTCATAGTAAGCATACGAAGGTGGTGGCTCATATCTTGGTTCCTCAAAGTATGAGTATGAAGGCTCATACCTTGGTTCATCAAAATATGAGTATGAGGGAGGAGGTTCATACCTTTGGTCTTCATAGGATGTGTATGAAGTTGATGGCTCGTACCTGGGCTCCTCATAGTAGGTGTATGAATTGGATGGTTGATATGAGTGATTATTTTGAACCGAGGGTGCATTACGACAATTAGTGCAATAATTACCCCTATAATCATCCTCCTCATAGGTGTAGGTGTAACCTCCTGAGTATTGATCCATAAGAATCACTCAGCAGACTACAACCGAGTCTCGAGATCAGAAAACAAAAATAAAAACGGAAACAGAGGCTGGACACGGCCCTGTGTTCAGGATCTGTATCTGGGCGTTTTAATTAAAGTTACTGATTTCGTTGAGCACGGGGCGTGTTCAGTGAGCACGGCCCGTGTTCAAGCTTCTGTTACTGGGTGTTTTATGAAAAATATGCAGCACGGCCCCATGTTCAGCGAGCACGGCCAGTGTTCAACCTACTATAAATGCAAAACTAAACTAAAATGTAGAAAAATGTGGGCCCGTTTTGAAAAGGTTTTGAAAAACTGATTAGGCCGTCGATTTTAAGCTTTCCTAAAATCCTTGTGTCCCCGGCAACGGCGCCAAAAACTTGATGTGCGATAAAGTGTTATATATATTAGGTGTATATTTTAAGCCCTTTTTAACACTTATTTTAGCCAAGTTTTAAATTTATAAAACACGATATTTCACTAACACTAAACACACATATGGGCAAGTGCACCCATCGTTGAGTGTAGTATAGCGTTGGTAAGATACCGAGGTCGTCCAAGGACACAAGAGCTTTTAGTACCGGTTTATTTAAAAACTAACTAAAATGCTGAAAATAAAAATAAAAGAAAAACAGATAGACAAGATGAATCACTTGGTTCCGACTCGTATCTAGTATAACCTTTGATTATTTCCGCACTTTTGCACATAATTAAGAGATTATCTTAGTTATTGTAGTAGGCCCCTCTTTTGAAGGTGACGTTACCCTCACCCCAGTAGTTTGAGTCAGCAGGGATACAATCCTAAAAGGGTGGATTATTGGAAGATAATGAATTAAGTTATTAATGCAGTATTGTGGTAGGCCCCGCTTTTGGCGGTGACGTTACCCTCGGCTAAGTAGTCTGAGTCAGCAGGGATACAGTCCTAAATAGCCGGGTTATAGTATTAATAGTAGTTAACTTATGAGGGGATAAAAGAGTTTGGACCCCCGCCATCCAATACCGTGAAGTATTGAAGGAGGTCCTACTAAATTTGACCCAGGTCCATTGCAGGACCTCTAAACGCTGAACAATGGCAAGACCTTTACCAAACCGTTCCCTTAACCCCCGACCAGGTAGCCAACATATCTCCATATAGACCGTGGAGATATGAATGGTGAAAATCCTTTATTTTATATAGACAGTAAAATAATGCCAAGACACCACGGACAAACGATAAGGAAAGATCACCTTCAACATAAGTAATTAGTTATTAAAGTCATTAATACAAAACCAAATAAAAAGTGCAAAAGATTAGAAATAAAAAGTATTATACTAGACACTTTGTCTTCACCAAGTGATGTAAGAGACTTAGGCAAACATGGCCTTGATTGTCAAGAACTCTTACGATCAATCTTGGATCCCGAGACGACTCACACACTCTACGATGGACAATGGATGATGGTGGTGGATGATGGTGGTGGGTGGTGGATGAAGTGTGAGAGAGGTGGTGTGCCAAGGGATGAGATGAAATGAATCCAAGCACTCCTATTTATAGGCTGAACAGAGAGCTGGGCACGGCCCCGTGTCCGCTGGGCACGGCCCCGTGTCCGTCTGACAATCTCTCTCCTCATTAATTGTAATTCGCAATTACAATAAATGCGCCTGCTGTACTTTCGACACGCCCCCGTGTCCGCTGAGCACGGCCCGTGGTGGGCAATAGAAGCTTCTATAGGTTTGTCTTTTCTGCTGCTTCTTGGGCACGGCCCCGTGCTGGCTGAGCACGGGGCGTGTTCAGTCTTCTGATTTCTCTACTTTGCTTTGGAAGGTGCCGTTGAGGGGTCGGGCAGTCCACTAATATTCCTTTTCTTGTATTTATGTTGGATTTAGCTGTCTTTTTGCTTCTTTTGCGTTTTTGAGCTCATTTAATCCTGAAAATACAAAAGGAAGACAAAAACACTCTTTTTCCAATATTAGTACTTAAAAAGGGTTAGTTTTATGCCTCATTTGATGTAATTTATATGTTGCATTTTACACACATCAATCATCAATCCTAGGCAATGGGTATTGATTCTTAATTGTAACCTTATTCAGTTCCCTATAATCGATACACATTCACATTGAACCATCCTTCTTCTTTACGAATAACACTGGTGCTCCCCAAGGGGATGAACTAGGTTGTATGAATCCTTTACTGAGCAATTCATCTAATTGTTTTTTAGTTCTAACATTTCAGTGGGTGCTAATCGGTAGGGTGCCTTAGCTACTGGTGTAGTTCCAGGAATCAAATGAATTCTAAATTCTACCTCTCTATCTGGTGGTAATCCTGGTAACTCCTCTGGGAATACATCCGAGTAATCTGATACTACGGGAATTTCCTTAAGTTCCTTACCCTTAGTGCTAATGATTACCGAAATCATATACACTATTCCTTGCTTTCGTTCATAACTAGCAACTTTCATTACTGAGATGAACTTCATGGGTTTACGCGGCTTATCCCCTGTAATCATAATTACTTCTCCTGTGGGTGCATGAATTTCTATGGAATTCTTATCACAGAGGATTCGAGCATGGTTGGCTACTAACCAATCCATTCCTAATACGACATCAAATCCAGCTAAATTCATGGGTAATAGGTTTGCAAAAAATTTATGACCTAAAAGTTCTATAATTTCTTTTTGCAAAATCGTATCTATGTTAACAGAGTTCCCGTCTGCCGTTTCTACTGTAAAAACTTGCCTAATGATGCGTGCGAAGTGTTACTTATTTTAGGTGTATATTTTAAGCCCTTTTTAACACTTATTTTAGCCAAGTTTTAAATTTATAAAACACGATATTTTACTAACACTAAACACACATATGGGCAAGTGCACCCATCGTTGATTGTAGTATAGCGTTGGTAAGATACCGAGGTCGTCCAAGGACACAAGAGCTTTTAGTACCGGTTTATCCTCAACGTCTAACCAAAACAAAAATTTAGGAAAATGTTTTAAACTAAGAAAAATAAAACTAACTAAAATGCTGAAAGTAAAAATAAAAATAAAAACAGATAGACAAGATGAATCACTTGGTTCCGACTCGTATCTAGTATAACCTTTGATTATTTCCGCACTTTTGCACATAATTAAGAGATTATCTTAGTTATTGTAGTAGGCCCCTCTTTTGAAGGTGACGTTACCCTCACCCCAGTAGTTTGAGTCAGCAGGGATACAATCCTAAAGGGGTGGATTATTGGAAGATAATGAATTAAGTTATTAATGCAGTATTGTGGTAGGCCCCGCTTTTGGCGGTGACGTTACCCTCGGCTAAGTAGTCTGAGTCAGCAGGGATACAGTCCTAAATAGCCGGGTTATAGTATTAATAGTAGTTAACTTATGAGGGGATCAAAGAGTTTGGACCCCCGCCATCCAATACCGTGAAGTATTGAAGGAGGTCCTACTAAATTTGACCCAGGTCCATTGCAGGACCTCTAAACGCTGAACAATGGCAAGACCTTTACCAAACCGTTCCCTTAACCCCCTACCAGGTAGCCAACATACCTCCATATAGACCGTGGAGATATGAATGGTGAAAATCCTTTATTTTATATAGACAGTAAAATAATGCCAAGACACCACGGACAAACGATAAGGAAAGATCACCTTCAACATAAGTAACTAGTTATTAAAGTCATTAATACAAAACCAAATAAAAGGTGCAAAAGATTAGAAATAAAAAGTATTATACTAGACACTTTGTCTTCACCAAGTGATGTAAGAGACTTAGGCAAACATGGCCTTGATTGTCAAGAACTCTTACAATCAATCTTGGATCCCGAGACGACTCACACACTCTATGATGGACAATGGATGATGGTGGTGGATGATGGTGTTGTGATGGTGGTGGGTGGTGGATGAAGTGTGAGAGAGGTGGTGTGCCAAGGGATGGTTTGAGCTTGAGCCAAGCACTCCTATTTATAGCCTGTACAGAAGCCTGGACACGGCCCCGTGTCCGCTGGACACGGCCCCGTGTCCACCCTTTTCTCTTTCTTCATTAATACAGTTTGTCTTTATTAGCTCCACACGCCCCGTGTCCGCTGGGCACGCCCCCGTGTCCGTCTGACACTCTCTCTCTTCATTAATTGTAATTCGCAATTACAATTAATGCGCCTGCTGTACTTTCGCCACGCCCCCGTGTCCGCTGGGCACGGCCCCGTGGTGGGCAATAGAAGCTTCTACAGGTTTGTCTTTAGTGCCAGAGCTGTTCATCCTGAGCACTGCCCCGTGCTGAGCTGGGCACGCCCCGTGTTGGGCTGGGCACGCCCCGTGTCGGGCTGGGCACGCCCCGTGTCGGGCTGGGCACGCCCCGTGTCGGGCTGGGCACAGCCCCATGCTCAGCTTTCTTCTTGTTTTTGCTTTGGGAGTTGTTGTCGAGGGGTCGGACATGCCACGTTTCTTCCTTTTCTTTGTATTTATGTTGGTTTTGGCTGTATATTTGTTCCTTTTGTTCGTTTAAGCTCATTTGACCCTGTAAATTTAAAAGGAAGACAAAAACACACTTTTTCCAACATTAGTACTAAAAAAGGGTTAGTTTTATGCCTTATTTGATGTAATTTATATGTTGCATTTTACACACATCAAATACCCCCACACTTGAATCTTTGCTTGTCCTCAAGAAAAACTCTTTATAATGTGGCTTTACACTCCCAAATGGAATTGGTAGAAGAGAAGGTTTTTGGGCTTGTCATAGAGTGCCGGGAATCCAAGATTCTTTATTAGGCTTTATTTTTATGTTATTTACAATCCTATTCGTTATGATTTATTTTGAACTTTTCATAAGAGAAATTACTTATTTGGGCATAACATGCCTCTTTAAAATTTTATTTATATACAAGTTCACATACCTCACGGGGAATCACTCAACACTCGGCCGAAGATGTATTTTTGTGAAACACTCGAGAGCGGCATGGAACTTACTCATACCATAAGCTTGCCAAGCAATCAATCCTCCTCCTTTTTAACTATACACCTTTGTAAATATCAAGAGGACTTTTGGGGTGAAGGGTTTGGCTTGGGCTAAAGGTAGGTGGTTGGGTTAGTGGTTAGTAAAAGGGCAAAAGGCGTAAAAAGCATCGGTTTTCGTAAGACCTCTTTTTTTTTATTTATTTTTTTTTTTTTTGATGAAGCCACTATTCAAACAAAGTTATTTTTGATAAACTTGTTTGTTTATTTCTCTTTTGCTTCATCATCATCATCTTTTTTTTTTTTTTTTTTTTTTTTTTTTTTTTTTTGAAAGTCATAAGAAAAACCGAGCTTGTTACTAAAACAAAGGGTTAAAAATAAAAAGGTTTTGGTGGGTGAAAAGGTATTTTTTTTTTTTTTTTTTTTTTTGGGTTATGAAATGAAAAGGTTTAGGCTCAAAGGGGTTAACTAGGGGGATTTTGGGTAGATGGTAAAAAAGAAAAAGAAAATAATGGTGTAGAAATAAAAAGGGTTAGTCCTAATGCCTCCATCATTTACTTACTCAGGTTTAAGTTGGTAAGGACCGGGAATGTATCGTCATGGCAAGTTCTAGAGTCGTAAGAACCAAGCGGCTATTCACACAAGAAACGAAAAATGAGCATTTAGTCTAATGATATGTAATTGTATGCTCAATAAAGGCTCAAAACTCACTTTTGTGGGAATGGGTTTTTTATGTGATCAAGTATATATAATCAAATTTTAACTAAGCTTGTCATGCCTTTTCATAATTTCTTATGTTGGTTCTTTTTATCACGACGCTATCGGTTGTAAATTCGTAAAAATATATCCTTTTTAGAATTTTGAAATTCCCAAGTTAAACCTAGACAAGTAAAAAAAATGAAATTTTTTGAAAAAATTTGGGGTGATTAGCGGTTCCAATAGAGTTTTGTGTAAGGCTTGTATTTAAGACTTGCAAGATTCAAGGTTTTAGCATCCCCCCCCACACTTAAATTACACATTGTCCTCAATGTGTCCCAAAAATAAGTTTTTAGGCTGATTAAATGTGTAAAAATGGGTTAAAAACAAGATTTTATGGTACTGGGTAGCTGAACACGGGGTGGTGTTGGCTGAGCACTGCCCAGTGTCCAGACTGCCAGTACCAAAAGTAAACAGAAGGCTGGGCACGGGGGCGTGTCCAGTGAGCACGGCCCCGTGTCCAGGTACCTGAACTGGGCATTTTCTATAGAACCTTGGGCACGGGGCGTGTTGGGGTGAGCACGGCCCCGTGCTGAACTTGCTGTAATGAAGAAAAAATGTCGGGAGGCTCTGTTTTTGTGCATGGGGTGTTGGTTCAAGCTTCCCTTATCATCCTTCACCATCCCGAGTGTGTTTTATTCCTGAAAAAAACTAAACTAGAAAACGTAAAAGTTAATCTAAACTAAAACTACGAATAGTTCCGCGGAATGCCTCCGTGGTGCGCCACGTTTATAAGGGTCCTTGGCCAGACCCACCTTATCAGGTGGTTCTGGCTCATCTTCAATTAGGGGGGTCGTCATTGCCGAATGGATATTTCATTGATCGCTCAAGATCGACACTCTTTTTAAATGCCCCTAATTGAAGAGGTAGATTATTGAACTTCCGGTTTTTCAAAGCTTTGTGAGTTTTTACAAATGGTCGTCCCAACACTAGAGGAGCGTCATCGAGGATGACAAAGTCGGTCGGGATTACCATCTGATTTGTTTGAACCAATACATCCTCAACTATACCGATTGATTTTATTACTTTCCGATTGGATAGAAAAATGGGTATTTGAAGTGGAGAAAAATCACTAATACTTAATTTTTCGAAAATGTAGTTAGGCATTATGTTAACACAAAGATCTTTATCGATTGTAACGTTACTAATAAATGAATTTTGAAAGAAACATGGAACCGGTGTAATGTTAATTTCAAATGGGTCTTCCTTTATTAGCGAAGTTTGATCATTAATTAACTTAACACTTACCGTTTCGTCAATTTTAGTGTTAGTGTTTAACTCTTTTAGAAACTTAGCATGAGTGGGTACTAAACAATGATTTTCGAAAGAAGGTGATAAGAGATGAATTTCTTCAAAATTAGACTCTTCTTGGATTTTAACGTTGTCGGACTCACCTTTTTCGTTGTTTAACTCATGTGTCAGTTTTTCACTTATTTGTTCTTCCATTTTTTCATTTTTAGTTATCTCTTCCTTTTTTAATTCTTCTCTTGCGCGGGACTCCTCTTCCCTTGCGCGAGCTTCTTTTATACACCGATCGATAACTCTAATGTGTTCTAATATCCTATCGGTCACTTCGGTTATAGAAAAAGAATCATTATTTTCTAAGCTTGAATCCGGTTGTTCGACCCTTTGTTCCTCATAATACCCATATGAAGTTGATGGTTCACACCATTGCCCTTCATTGTAAGCATATGATGGATAAGGTTCGTAATTTTGTTCTTCATAATACTCATATGAGGTGGGTTGTTCACGCCAAGGTTCCTCATAATAAGCATATGAAGGTGGTGGCTCATACCTTGGTTCCTCAAAGTATGAGTAAGAAGGCTCATACCTTGGTTCATCAAAATATGAGTATGAGGGAGGAGGTTCATACCTTTGGTCTTCATAGGATGTGTATGAAGTTGATGGTTCGTACCTGGGCCCCTCATAGTAAGTGTATGAATTGGATGGTTGGTACGAGTGATTATCTTGAATTGAACGTGTATTACGACAATTTGTGCAATAATTACCCCTATAATCATCCTCATCATAGGTGTAGTTGTAACCTCCTGAGTATTGATCCATAAGAATCACTCAGCAGACCACAACCGAGTCTCGAGATCAGAAAACAAAAATAAAAACGGAAACAGAGGCTGGACACGTCCCCGTGTTGAGTGGACACGGCCCCGTGTTCAGAATCTGTATCTGGGCGTTTTAATTAAATTGACTGATCTAGTTGAGCACGGGGCGTGTTCAGTGAGCACGGCCCGTGTTCAAGCTACTGTTACTGGGCGTTTATGAAAAATCTGCAGCACGGCCCCGTGTTCAGTGAACACGGCCCCGTGTACAGGATACTGTAAATGCAAAACTAAACTAAATGCAGAAAAATGTGCGCGCGTTTAAAAAGGTTTTGAAAAAAAACTGATTAGGCCGTCGATTTTAAGCTTTCTTAAAATCCTTGTGTCCCCGGCAACGGCGCCAAAAACTTGATGCGTGCGAAGTGTTACTTATTTTAGGTGTATATTTTAAGCCCTTTTTAACACTTATTTTAGCCAAGTTTTAAATTTATAAAACACGATATTTTACTAACACTAAACACACATATGGGCAAGTGCACCCATCGTTGAGTGTAGTATAGCGTTGGTAAGATACCGAGGTCGTCCAAGGACACAAGAGCTTTTAGTACCGGTTTATCCTCAACGTCTAACCAAAACAAAAATTTAGGAAAATGTTTTAAACTAAGAAAAATAAAACTAACTAAAATGCTGAAAGTAAAAATAAAAATAAAAACAGATAGACAAGATGAATCACTTGGTTCCGACTCGTATCTAGTATAACCTTTGATTATTTCCGCACTTTTGCACATAATTAAGAGATTATCTTAGTTATTGTAGTAGGCCCCTCTTTTGAAGGTGACGTTACCCTCACCCCAGTAGTTTGAGTCAGCAGGGATACAATCCTAAAGGGGTGGATTATTGGAAGATAATGAATTAAGTTATTAATGCAGTATTGTGGTAGGCCCCGCTTTTGGCGGTGACGTTACCCTCGGCTAAGTAGTCTGAGTCAGCAGGGATACAGTCCTAAATAGCCGGGTTATAGTATTAATAGTAGTTAACTTATGAGGGGATCAAAGAGTTTGGACCCCCGCCATCCAATACCGTGAAGTATTGAAGGAGGTCCTACTAAATTTGACCCAGGTCCATTGCAGGACCTCTAAACGCTGAACAATGGCAAGACCTTTACCAAACCGTTCCCTTAACCCCCTACCAGGTAGCCAACATACCTCCATATAGACCGTGGAGATATGAATGGTGAAAATCCTTTATTTTATATAGACAGTAAAATAATGCCAAGACACCACGGACAAACGATAAGGAAAGATCACCTTCAACATAAGTAACTAGTTATTAAAGTCATTAATACAAAACCAAATAAAAGGTGCAAAAGATTAGAAATAAAAAGTATTATACTAGACACTTTGTCTTCACCAAGTGATGTAAGAGACTTAGGCAAACATGGCCTTGATTGTCAAGAACTCTTACAATCAATCTTGGATCCCGAGACGACTCACACACTCTATGATGGACAATGGATGATGGTGGTGGATGATGGTGTTGTGATGGTGGTGGGTGGTGGATGAAGTGTGAGAGAGGTGGTGTGCCAAGGGATGGTTTGAGCTTGAGCCAAGCACTCCTATTTATAGCCTGTACAGAAGCCTGGACACGGCCCCGTGTCCGCTGGACACGGCCCCGTGTCCACCCTTTTCTCTTTCTTCATTAATACAGTTTGTCTTTATTAGCTCCACACGCCCCGTGTCCGCTGGGCACGCCCCCGTGTCCGTCTGACACTCTCTCTCTTCATTAATTGTAATTCGCAATTACAATTAATGCGCCTGCTGTACTTTCGCCACGCCCCCGTGTCCGCTGGGCACGGCCCCGTGGTGGGCAATAGAAGCTTCTACAGGTTTGTCTTTAGTGCCAGAGCTGTTCATCCTGAGCACTGCCCCGTGCTGAGCTGGGCACGCCCCGTGTTGGGCTGGGCACGCCCCGTGTCGGGCTGGGCACGCCCCGTGTCGGGCTGGGCACGCCCCGTGTCGGGCTGGGCACAGCCCCATGCTCAGCTTTCTTCTTGTTTTTGCTTTGGGAGTTGTTGTCGAGGGGTCGGACATGCCACGTTTCTTCCTTTTCTTTGTATTTATGTTGGTTTTGGCTGTATATTTGTTCCTTTTGTTCGTTTAAGCTCATTTGACCCTGTAAATTCAAAAGGAAGACAAAAACACACTTTTTCCAACATTAGTACTAAAAAAGGGTTAGTTTTATGCCTTATTTGATGTAATTTATATGTTGCATTTTACACACATCACCTAAGTTTCGTTAAAGGTTGATTAAGAGCTTGGCAGAATGAAGTATTTATAAAACTTTGGTTTGGACCAGAGTCAAATAATACTTTCGCATAAACGTTGTGAACTAAGAACGTACCAGCTATTACGTCAGGAATTAGTTCGGCTTCCTGCGTGGTCAATTGGAAGGCTCTTGCGTTCTTCTTGTTAGTCCCTTCAGCAGGTTTGGCCTTGTTATCTGCTGGTTTAACCAATTTAGGGCATTATGGTCTAAAATGCCAGCTTCTCCACAGTTATAGCAGATCTTTGTTTTCTTTCTGCAATCTTCTTCACGATGTCCTATAGCTTTGCAGAAGTTGCAGGTTTCATTACATTTTCCAAAATGTTTCTTTTTACAGTTTCTGCAGAAGGGCGGAGTGGAAGATGATCCAGTTCCCTTTCTCTTGAAGTTTCTATTATTACCCATGCGAAATCCTTGGGTAATTTTCTGAGCCAATTCCTTCTTCCTATTTTCTTCTCGCGTACGCACCAGTCCGTCAGTCAAAGTGTTGGCTAATTCCACCGCATCATCGATTGTGTGGGGCCTCGCAGTTTTGACAATATCACGGATCTCGCTAATTAAACCCCAAATGTAGCGAGAAATAAGTACCGGTTCTGGCGAAGCCAGAGTAGGCATAATTCGAGCATATTCGAAAAACTTCGAAGTATATCCTCCACAATCAACATCCACCATTCGGTGGCTCAGTAATTTGTTCGCCATTTGTTCTTTTTCATATTCTGGGCAGAATTTTCTTTCCACCAGACGCTTAAATTCTTCCCAATTCATGGCATAAGCCAGGTTACTTCCCTTGGCTTGCAACACCGTATTCCACCATTCTAATGCTTCTTCCTTGAAAAGATGAGAAGCATACATGACTTTATCCTCCTCGACGCATTTACTTATTTTAATTACTGCCTCGGTTTTCTCCAACCAATGCAGTGCAGCAGTCGCCCCTTCATTGCCTGCAAATTCAACAGGTTTACAGGCAAGAAATTCCTTGTAAGTGCAACCAGGCGTTGCAGCTTTCATTCTCTTAGGAATTGGGGCTTGCACTACATCATTATCATTATTATTATTATTATTATTATTATTATTATTAATGTTGCCGCCTCCACTTACGTTGTTACTGAAGTTGTTTTCATGAGTACGTTTGCTAGGAATAATAGGTTGAGGTTCAACTGGATTTTGGGCAGCAGCAAGGATTGCTGGAATAGCATTGGCTATTCCCTGAGCAATGATATTCTCTATATCTTGTCTATTCAGAAATTGATCTTCATGGTTTTGTGCGGATTGGTTACCCTCGTTAACTGGTTCATTACCAGCGTGTTCCATCTGGTAATTAATATATATAAGTTATTAGCATAAAATAAATAATGACTAAATGCAAAATAATCGCACAAAATCACGTCAACACGTATAGCCAAAATTGTCGATTTTTCAACTTCCATATTTTATATATTACTATGCGTCCGTACACACCCATTATATTACAATAGTTTTATTTTTAAGTTATTTTACAGAATTATATTTTTATTACCATTATTATTATTATTATTTTGTTATTATACAACCACAACCACACAGTCACACCATCCCCGTCAGCTGGCATTTCAAAAACGACGTTCTCTCTCGTCGTACTTCCATTATATCATTTCTCCCACATCTCGGATTCTATTCCCGGCGTCCACCAGCTCCTCACCATAGTGGCGGAGTTCAGCCAAGTTTTCTGAGCTCATAGGTGGATGTAGTGGAGGCTCAGGGTCAAATTGGGGGGAAAAGGTATTAGGGTTATTTAAAAGGTTCTGAAACTGCCATTCAGTGGTCCACCATTCTTCCAGCTCTTCTGGTAGAGGTCGGGGGTGGATAATAGGATCTGGGATGGCAGGTTCCAGATTAACTGGAAGTTGTGCTTCAACTGGGTAATTAAAGAGGTTTTCATCGACAGGTCCGATGAGGTCACTAAGTGCCAGTTTACGATCTAGCTCCTCCCAAGATGGCATTTCTTGGTCTTGCCTGGAACTTTCTCCGATCTCTATTCCCTTGCCTTTATCCATTGGATCCTTAGTCTTGATAACTTTCCGTGTCACCGGTTTCTTCCTACGCACACGCCTCCAGCCTACGAGTCTTCTTCTCTTTTTCAGTTTGGGTTTCTCTTGAGGTTGGGCTTGGAATACCATTGGCTCTTCAGTGTCAGCGTGGTAGCCAGTGAAGGTACTGGTGGTATCCATATCTGTGCTATGGATAGAAAAGTTTTGAAAGGCTTCTGATAGTTCATTCATGCTGTTTGCATACATGAAGAAACATGCAAAACTCTAAGTTAAAATTTTGTAAATTGAATTTTCACATAATAGAATGGCAATCAGAAAAATTAAGTATTTCTAAATACTTAATAAGCTTAAATCAGTGGCTCTGATACCACATTTTTCTGTCACGGCCCCCGGCCCGGTTAAACCTGTTCCAGGAGCCGCGGGACAGAAATCCGTGGTAATTATTATGTTGGCAGCGGAATTTTTAACAGGATCGTTTAAAACTTGAAATACCCAATTTATTTTATTTCCCAAATCGGGTATAATACACATAATTCACAATAAAGGTGATTTCACTAGGAGATCCCTGTTTTTACAAAAACATGTTTCTTTATTTTATTGAGCCACTTCTTCAAGCTTGCAGTGCTACACGACACTTTTTCCTGGATCACAGCAGATCACTTGAAACATGTTTTAAAAAGGTTTTATCAGCAGGGAAAAACTTGCGAGTCACTCAAGTTGCACAAAACGACACATTGTTATAATATACAGTATTAAGGGTGATTACATTGTTTCTATCAACCAATTACCCCAAATCGGTATTTGTCACTCGACTGTATCTGTGACTATGGTCAGATCACCCATTGGCTAACTCGTTGTCCAATGGTGACGGGTATCAAGTAATGTATACAAAACCCCACATACCGGCAGTAATTGAAGATTACAAAGACTTAATCCCTGTAATTATAACTTTGAAAACATTTAGGGTTTTATAAAGCACTTTGATAAAAAGAGAATGACTCACATTGTAGATTTAAACGGCAGCGTTTAGCCTACTGACTTTAGCCTGGTTAACCTAATTCAAATAACAATGCACACGAAAACTAGGTCAGTAACTTAATACAACTTTTACGACAACTCACGAGATTCAAAACCTTCACGACGAATGACAAAGTATAGCCCAAATACGGGCAGCACTTAAACATCCATCGGATTGGTTTTTATCGATCGGACATTAAATCGTAGCAGTGATCGAGTTATTACCCTGTTATCGCGGCAGAATTTCGTGCTTGTGTGTGTTTTTGGAGTAAACAGAGGATATCTCAGTGTACGAAACGAATTTTAACGTCGAACCAACGCCAAATTTCAAGTGCCAAACCCCTGCATTTATACTGGAAAAACGGCGCCCTCACGTGGCGCGAGGGGTACCCTCCTAGCATAGGGTAGCCTCGTGTCTTACTAGCTTGGCTGAGTTGACGGTTCGAAGAAATTCAATTTAGACAATGAACTGTGAGGATAATAACAATTAGGGAATACCCCCCCCCCCTGAGTTTTAGGGGCCCTGATCCTAGGTTCCGATTGTTCTGAAAATTTTAGGGGTCATGCAATATTACTTGAGGGTCTCAATTAGGGTTTCCTATTGGACAAAATAAAATAAGAATTAATACTTTTGGTGAGAGTTGTTACATCTTCGACATCCAAGGGGGAGTCTGTTGGTGCATATGTCTGTCTACTTCGTCTTATATCGAGTCTTGTAATAGTGTAAGAAGATCAGGGTAGGGTACGAAATAATGAAAAAACCGGAATAATATAGCTTGAGGCCATTTCGCACGAAATGGAATATCCATTTCGTACGAAATGACAGCTAGCCATTTCGCACGAAATGGTGAAGCCATTTCGTACGAAATGAACATTTCGCATGAGTTGATTCCGTGCGAAATGACTCTGCCTATAAATACCTGCCCTGACCATTTCGTTTGTAATGATCTGATTTCGGCGCCGAAGCGGTGCCGAAGTGTCTCCAGCCTGTAAAACGTTGTGTTTTCAATATACGAGACAGTTTATAGTGATTCTTGTGCAAATCAGCTGAAACAACTTCGCTACGATTGAATTCCGCCTTTCGTATTGGATAGAACTCTTCTGAACGACTCGTTTTGGTCGTGCAAACGATCCTTCAGATTGGTACAAAATGGTTTCTACGGTTCTCGCAACTCGGCTTGGTTCTCGATTGAACTGGATCCTATATATATATATGCATATATATAGGGAGAAGATCATGCGAGAACCACCTCCTATTGCGAGAACCAATGTGAACACAACCAAAAATGCCTAAAAATAGCTAAAAATCACACAATTTTTTTTTTTAATATTTTTTATATAAAAATCGCTACTTTTCGAAGCCAAAAAAAAGTTAAAATTTTTTTTTGGCCACTAAAAGTAGCGATTTGAGCATAAAAAATATTTAAAAAAAAATATAGATTTTTTTAGGTTTTTTGGGGGTTTAGTTTTTAGCATTTTAGCTTGGGGTGGGGGAGGGGGGTTTTAGGTTTTTTTTTGGGGGGGGGGGGGGGATTTAGGTTTTTTGGGGGTTTTAGTTTTTAGCATTTAGCTTGGCGGGGGGGGGGGGGGGGTTAGGTTTTTTTAGCTATTTTAGGTTGTGTTCACATTGGTTCGCATGGTTCTCACAATAAATGGAGTTCTCGCATGAGCCCCTCCCTATATATATATATATATATATATATATACCTAACCCCCCACCCCCCCCTCCCCAAAAACCTAAACACCCCCCCCCCCCCAAGCTAAATGCTAAAAACTAAAACCCTCAAAAAAAACCTAAAAAAAAAAACCTAACCCCCCCCCCCTAAAAAAAAAACCTAACCCCCCCTCCCCCACCCCCCCCAAAAACCTAAACCCCCCTCCCCTACCCCCCCACCCCCCAAAAACCTAACCCCCCCCCCCCCCCAAGCTAAAATGCTAAAACTAAACCCCCAAAAAACCTAAAAAAATCTAAAAAAAATCTAATTTTTTTTTATTTTTTAAATATTTTTTAGGTTAAAATCGCTACTTTTCGAAGCAAAAAAAAAAAACATTTTTTAAAATTTTTTTTTTTGCTTCGAAAAGTAGCGATTTTAACCTAAAAAATATTAAAAAAATCAAAAAAAAAAATTTGTGTGATTTTTAGTTATTTTTAGGCATTTTTTGTTGTGTTCACATTGGTTCTCGCAATAATAGGTGGTTCTCGCATGATCTTCTCCCTATATATATATATATATATATATATATATATAGGGGATGGATCATGAGAAAACTAGTTTAAATGAGAAAACTAAAAAACTAACTAAAAAAGCCCAGAAAACATACGATTTTTTTTTAATTTGTATAAAAAATCGCAGGTTTTTATACTTGGAAAAAAAATTTCAAAAAAAAATAAAAAAACTTTTGTTTTATTGCACATGTGGACTATTATGGATATAGTGCACATGTGTAGTACACATATAATCACATATATTGCACATGTGCAATACAACAAATTTTTTTTTTTTGAAATTTTTTTTTATTTATAAAAACTAGCGATTTTTTGTTAAAAAATTGTAAAAAATAAATTGGTATGTTTTTTAGTTTTTTTAGTTAGTTTTCTAGTTTTCTCATTTATATGTAGTTTTCTCATGATACTCTCCCTATATATATATATATATATATATGTATGTATGTATGGCATAGTTATTGTAAAAATAGTGTTATGTGTGAGAAGTGTAAGAAGGAATATGGTGATGACATGTGGCACTAATTAAAATTAAGACTTGAGGGTATAATTGTAAATGTGTCAACAATTCAAATATGGTAATAAATATGCAGTTACGAAACTGGATGATTTTTAGGGTTTGATAACCACCCATCCACATAATACATCATTCAGAACACACCAGAACTAAATTCATAACATGGTGTTTTAATAAATTCATAGCTCAATTCATGGTGTTTTACACCTGCATTCCAATAGATGTTCTTCATAATTTATAGTTGTTAATGGAGAATAACGACAGATAGCGATAAGGTACCTATATGCAACATAGCAAATAGCGGATAACTAGCGGGCGGCTATTTTATAAATAGCGATACACTATAAAAAAATTAAAATATTATATGTATATTATATCAAAATTCCCTAATATATATGTTGTTTTACATGTATACTTAACAAAAATCAAAAAATCCAGCAATTTTATAGTTATATTTAATTGCGATTTATATTAAAAAAAATAAAAATTGTCACTGTTATTGCTACAACCTTAAAGCGAGCCTAGACCTATATGCTACATAGTGTGTTGTAGCGATTGCGACACTCACTACTGACAACTGTGCTTCATATGGTGTTTTAAACCTGCACTTATATAATGTGTTCTTAGTATGGTGTTTTAAACCTGTAGTTCCATGTGATTTTTAAACTTGCATTTCCAGAATACGTTCTTAGTATGGTGTTTATATTTATTTTTCTGAAGGTGTTGTAATCTGTTCTTAGTATGGTGTTTTAAACTTTAAAACACAATGAGGATGGAGAGAGAAGCCCGAAAAACACCATGATTTGAATCAAAATACAATATTTCCAGATTTTTAAAACACCATGTCTTGAATCGTAGACAATCCATCCAACTGTTTAAACCCCATGACTTGAATAGTAATTCATTCATTCCATAATTAAAAAAAAAAGTATTTAGAATCGCAATATTGTGCTTCCAGATTGTTTTAAACACTGTGACTTAAAACCCATGTGGTAGAAGTAGGTCTAGGGTTTTTTTTGTGGTGGCTGGAGATGGTGGTTAATGATGGATTAAGGTCGAGAAGAGAGCGAATCGTTGATTTGTGTGGAGAAGAGAGAACCATGACATTAATCGTAGGTTTACAATTAAAAAGAGAGAATCGCGATTGCAGGGAGGAGAGAGAGAGTGAGAGAGAGAGTATCGCAATTGTAGGGAGAAGTTATGCAGTTTCTTAATTTAAAATATGTTTATAGATACTTATACCCCAATGAAGTCAAATTAGTTATAAATAATTATAAGACAATTTGCTTTTTTGCCATTGTGATCCCAACCATTAAAAAATCAGATCAAACACTTCTTACCCTAAACCCTAAAGCTAAACAATAAGGCTAAAACCTAAACTAAACCGTAAAATCTAAACTATAAATCCTAAAAGCTAAACCCTAAGCTAAACACCAAATACTAATTATTAGCATAAAACTAAACCCTAAAGCTGAACCCAAATCCAAAACCCTAATAAAAGACCCTAAAAGCCAAAATCCTGATATATTTAGGGTTTAGGGGTTAGGATTTAGGGTTAAGAGATCCTAGTTAGGGTTTGACAAGTCGGTTCCAATGCCGCTAGAATGAGTCCAATCAGAGTTCGTTTGAGTCAGTTCCCCATGGTTTCCCACTTTTTTAGTGTTCCCCAATGAACCCTACACTTTATATATATAGGGGAAAGATAAATCGAAAACCCACTCTAGTTGACTAAACCCTGAAAACCTTTGTAAAAAACCCATGTAAACTCAAGATACATTTCTAAAAAAAATAGGAAATGTAATATACATATATTTGAACATTTTTAAAAAAGAAACACAAAAAAACACTGAGTAGTTTTTTTTTTTTTAAATGTTACAAATTTCAGGTTACATAATATGTTTGTCCAAAAAAAATGTAACATACAAATTTTCAACATTTTTTTAAAAAAAAAACTATTAAGCGTTCTTTACATTTTTTTTCATAAATAGGTCCGTGTACATTTATATTACATTCCCTATTTTTTTTAGAAAAAAATAAAAATGTTACATAGGGTTTATTTGGGTTTTCTCAACTCAAGTGGGTTTTCTATATAGCCCTCCCCTATATATATATATATATATATATGGGAGGGTTATCTTGAGAACGCTAAATATCGCTAGAGAACCGTGAGAAGAATGAAAAAACCAATCAAAACCGAATTTTTTTAATACAAACATCATTGTAATTAAAATACAACATCAAAAAAGAATTTATAACATCAAATAATTCATTTCTCCTCTCAAAATCACTGTTATTAGATTTTTTACGCATGTGTAAATATAACAAATTTACACATGTGTAAATGACAGATTTACACATGTATAAATTTTCCTTATTTACAAATTCACGTAAATTTAAACGTATAAATTTAATTTCTAACATTGTATTCGAACAATAATGATAAGTGTAAAAATAAATTTTGAATTTGAATTGTTTTTTACCAAGTTCTTGTGGTTTTTTCATTTGTTTTCACGGTTCTCGCGATATTTAGAGTTCTTATTTAAACCCTTCCCTATATATATATATATATATATGGGGTTAGGATCGTGTGAGAAGCACTAGGCTAATTGAGAAACTTGAGAAGCATTATGAACCACACATTTTTCCTAAGCTTTTCGTAATATACACATATGTATAGTTTAAAATTCACTATACACATGTGTATAATTCAAGATTTGACAATATACATATGTGTATATTACGAAAAGCTTAGGGAAATGTGTGGTCCAGAATACTTTTCAAGTTTCTCAAATAGAGTGGACTTCTCCTAGGATCCCTACCCTATATATATAGGGGGTTTAAATGAGAACGCTAAATATCGCGAGAACCGTGAGAACGAATGAAAAAACCTGGAGAACTTGGTCAAAAACAATTCAAATTCAAGATTTCTTTTTACAATTATCATTATTATTCGAATACAATGTTAGAAACTTAATTTACACGTTTAAATTTACGTGAATTCGTAAATAAAACAAATTTACACATGTGTAAGTTTGCCATTTACACATGTGTAAATTTGGTATATTTACACATGCGTAAAAATCCAATAAGAGTGATTTTGAGAGAAGGGATGAATTATTTGATGTTGTAACTTCTTTTTTTGATGTTGTATTTTAATTACAATGAGTTTTGTATTAAAAAGATTAGTTTTGATTGGTTTTTTCATTCGTTCTCATGGTTCTCGCAATATTTAGCGTTCTCAAGATAACCCTCCCCTATATATATATATATATATATATATAGGGGACCGCTAAAATGAAAACCACCTTTAGTTGTAAAAACCGTGAGAACTACACCGTACGGGGCGAGGTGGACCAAAATTTTTGTTCATAAACGTAGATGCGTGTATTATAAACACATTTGTAAAAAAAAATTCAAAAAAAAAGTGTCGTGTGTGTAGTTTTGAGCACCCCAAGTTAGCGTTTACGGGTACCGTAAATTTTGTTTAAAATTTACGGTACCCGTAAACACAAACAAAACTACACACACAACTTTTTTTTTTTTTTGAATTTTTTTTACAAATGTGTTTATAATACACGCATCTACGTTTATGAAAAAAAAATTGGTTCACCTCGCACCGTACGGTGTAGTTCTCACAGTTCTTACAACTGGAGGTGGTTTTCATTTTAGCGGCCCCGTATATATATATATATATATATATATATATATATATATATATATATATATATGGCCAGGATCATTTCAGAACCATAAATATTTACAGAACTCCTAATAAACAATCTTTTTATTTATATATTTTTATCTTTAGGATAATTTTATCATTTATTATGTGTATTTTTACGATTACATACATGTTAAGAGTAATTTTACCATTTTTATATGTAATTTTATAATCACACATATGTAAACTAGTTTTTTTTACATATATGTAATTAGTTATGACACATATATATAATTTTGGCAACTAAACATATGTAAACTACTTTTAACATGTATGTAATCAAATAAATACATATAATAGATGATAAAAAGATCCTAAATACAAAAACTTATATATAAAATGATTGTTTGTTAGGAGTTCTGAAAGTTCTGTAGTTATTTAGAGTTCTGAAATGAACTCAACCCTATATATATATATATATATATATATATATACACTAGCCATTTACCCGCGCGATGCGGCGGGAGTGGCGATTTACAATAGGATACTCGTTTACCGTTAGTTTATCAGTCGTCTCGTGATATATTGTATAGTACTTAAATTGATTTTCTTATTCGTGATATGTTGGCACTTGTTTTTCTTACAAGGCGGAAACCCACGCGATGCGGCGGAAATGACGATTTATAACGCGGTACTCATTTTCTTTTAGTTTATCAATCATTCCGATAAGCAACAGTTGAGGTATATAACCCGTCTCGTCTAAGTCTTTGGAGGAGGCACTAATACCTTTGTATTTTTTATCGTGATATTCATCTTGACCCATTTGTTGAAAAGTCTAATTTAAATCGACTTTACAAATGATGGATAAAACATTCAAAGTTTGTTATAGTAATAAAAATAATTAAAAAAAGGGGTCAAATGCCACAATGAGGTTAAACGTGTGTGTTAAAATAGCCTTATTGAAATGCTTTCACGTCCTAAAAAATTGTTTTTCAAAGAAATTACATTATCATTTTAAATATAACATATCTTAACCATAATATAATAACTATATTCATAATAACAAAAAAAAAAAAAAAAGAAAGACAAGACGGTGTTAATAGGTTGGGCTTAACACTACGTATTTCAACCCAAACCCATGTAGCTTGTTACCATCCCCGCTCAATGTGACAATTTACAACGCCGAACTAATTTTATGTTAATTTATCAATCTTCGTATGATATATTGCATAGTACTTCTGCGGCGGGGATATCATACAAGTACATTTCAATATGAGCTGGTTTTGAATATGGAGAAGTAAATAAAAATACGCGTCACAACGATATATTCTAAATGTAAGAAAATGTTACGTTGTAAAAAATGAGTGTTAAGGAACATCACGTTATGAATATCTTAAAGCTAACACCATGAACCTACTTTACATTGACCCACTTGACAATCCGAATGGCAAGTCTTAAGCACACATATGAATATCTTTCTACTTTGGAGGTTATTTTTTTTCCTATTCTTAAATTTAGTAGTTGAATAATACGCAACTGGTGTTTGATTGGGATTTTATTTATTAATTTAGTTGTGATGAAGAAACAATATTAATTATTATTTTTTGTGTTTGCATAATCCAATAAAAAAGATTGTTTAAAATAACAATTTACCTTTTTAGGGGTGTATTTATATAATGCAAACATATACAAATAGATAATAGGATTTTAACGTATCTCAAACATGAACCATACTTGATGCATCAAACAAGGGAAATACCCACTTTGACCAAAATTAATGCACGCACATATTTAAAACAGCTGTGGTTTTAATGCTTCACTAAAAATGTTTCTTTTATTTTAGCAACCAAGTGACAACAGTCAACACAGAAATAAGTTTCATCGAATTGAAAAATAAAAGCAATGACCACACAATCTCTTAATCAAATTGAAAAATTAAAGCAGTGACCAGTGACCACACGATCTCTTAAAAACAGGAATTTGCCAGCAAGAGCTTTTCCAAAGCCTCTAGTACTGTAAATCTGTAATCAAACACTTACGAAGTTGCAACAATCAGCTTGCTATGCAACTCTGGTCCAGATGTGAACATTTCCAATAGAATTCTAAGACCATGTGTAGTGGTTATGGTGAATAATGCCCCACCCTTGGGCGTTGTCCACCACGTGTCGTTCTAGTCAGCAAAGCAAAGGGGCGTTTTGAAGAAATGGGCGTAGTGGGATAATGGCCCCACACTTGGGCGTTGTTCGACACGTGGCACTCCCATAATTACCCAATTATTATTTCTTTTTTAATTTTTAAAACAAATAATTATCATTGGCCATCAAAACTTCTCTCAGGCGTTGTTTTTAAAACGCTCCGACAAATTGTTGGTCGAAAAACGCCCATGGGGGCGGAGATTCCGGCGTGGTGGGGCGTTCTTTTCAAAAACACGCCCAAAAAATGGACCACTACGCATGGTCTAATTATAATAGAATTGACTAAATTTTATATATAAAACGAGCATTGTATCAAAAACTAATGACCAGCATTATAAAGAATATTTGCAAGATCTATGCCTACTATTTCAACAAATTAGGTAGTTCATCATCACCACAGTAAATTTCAAATATTTTAGATTATGATCGACACCATCCTAACCTTTTTTTAATGAGCCCATCATGACCCAAACTCATCCTAACCCGGAAACCAACCCAACCAAACCCGCCTAAGTTGAGGGGCCAAAGTTGGTTAATGTTAACAAAAGTTGAGGGGCTAAACATATCATTATTAAAGTTAAGGGGTTAAATATGTCATTACCAAAGTTGAGGGGCCAAAGTTGATTGATGCCAAAGTTAAGGGGCCAAAGTTGGTTGATGTTTACAAAATAACATTTTAATCATATTTAGAATTTAGAATTTAAAAATCATGGGTCAAGTTATTCTACAAAGGCTTCTAATTGTAAAAAGTGTAAGAAGAATTTATAGAGTGACAAGTGTTCAATAACCTAAAACTAAACCCACTACATCACCACCAAAAACCTAAACACCCACCCCCACCCCACCCCACCACCACCCAAAAACCTAAACACCCACCCCCACCCCCTCGGCAAAAAAAAAAAAAAAAAAAAAAAATTTTTTTTTTTTTTTGGGGTGGGTGATGTGGGGTGGGGGGGGGGGGGGTTTGGTGGTGGTGGATGTTTAAGGTTTTTTTTTTTAGTGGGTTTTTTTGTGTAGTGGGTTTTTTTAGGTTATTGGACACTTGTCACTCTATAAATCCTTCTTACACTTCTTACAATTAGGATCCTTTGTATTTGATCCTAATCCTAAAAATCATACCTCTTTAATACCCATGGATTTCATGAGCAGAAGGTGTTTTTAATATTTCAGCAGTTGAAAAGTCTGCAAATATGTTGTTAAAGACCGCAGACGAATAAAGACGATAACAATGGCCCGGCCCGACACAAAGTCTTCAACACGCATGGTCGCACTCATTAATATCAGTCGTAGTGGATGTATCTTCTTGTCAGCGATAATCGTTTTTCCCGTTGAAACCTCGTATGCGTTTTGTTGCTCGTGTATTTTCTGACATTAAAACACAGTCATCAAATATACTGTCTTCTAAGTGATAAACATTATTTACAGAAAAAATAAAAATAACTAAAGCACGCTTACCTGGCGTTCTACTATAACGCGAGACAACATCCCTGTAAGTATGTCGGTATTCAGACTCCTCTCATGAGCCTCACCCAATATTATAGATGAATATCGCTTCAACAAAAAATCATTCTGCAACATAAACATGATATCAACACTCAGTGATCCTTAAACTATGAATTTCAGCTAACATAAAAGAAAACAAAAAACCTGCAATTCGCGAAGCAATATTCCATCGGTTATGAACTTGATTGAACAGCTGTCGCCAATCCTCTTGTCATGCCTAACTTGAAAACCAACCTCCTTCCCTAGACCAACACCAACACCAACCTCAAAAGCCACACGCCTTGCAGTAGCAAGAACCGCCACACAACGCAGTTGTGTAACACCAATAATCCCACTTCGACTGCCATGATTTTTGTTACCAAATCCAGAATCAAATTTAGCTCTTAAGTGTCTCATCAAAACTCTGGATTCAATCTAAACTCACTTGATGTCGGCAAATCTGCATCGATAAAGTTTTGCATCTTCTTTCCGTCAAAAGTAAAATTAACATTCAATATCACACGTATATGAAATTAAGTAACCTAGTTCAGTAAAGGTGTACCTATTTTCAAAAGAAATGTAGGCATGAACGCAACCTATCATCAAAATCGCGAAACATTAACTGACAAAAAGAAAACAGACAACGCTTAGCAAATTAGGGCAAACATAGTCATGTTAAATAGCCAAACATCAAACGATTCAAAGTGAAAATAAAATAACTAAGTCACTGCAAACTGGGCAAACAATTACCTTGGCTTCATGTCCAAAACCGATCAGATCCGCAAAAACCCGGCCACCACCCGAAGCAACGGCGTCGTTGAGGTTTTACGCCGGCAAAAAAGAATGTAATGTACTATTCATGTTTCACATATATATGAAGCAAGCTTTGTTTTAACCACTAAATGCATCATTAATACCTTTTTTAATCAAAATATACAACCCAGTAGTCAATCAGTGCAACAAGTTGCATACTTTGCTAAGAAACGGAATGTTGCATGAAATGGTAAATTATCAGTAAAAAATTGAATAGCACGTTGCATTGTTTTGCAAATTGTTCTTTATTTGATACTTATAGGAATGATGGCTGAATCAGAACCACCAGAAAGCATCATGTCCTGCAATTTTTCACCCAGTTAGTCTAAACCAAGATACTGTATGTGGATTATGGAGAATTACACACGAATGAACAATGATGCTTACAGTTTCACCTCTGATAATATGATTCTCTACATTGAGTATACAATAATTACTCGTAGCACAAGCTGTGGAAATCGAATAATTTGGTCCCATCCAACCCTACATATCACCAAAAAAAACATCAGCATACTTTCATAAAATAATTTGCAACAAAATAACTAATTACCAAATCCATTGCAAATGGGACACAAAACGGATTCATCTTCTTGTACGAAACCCTCAAAGCCTCAATCGCATCTTGAAATATTTGGATAAAAAACTATCTTCAAAACCACTAAAAATTATTCGAAATTAGAAAGGTAAAACTAACCTTCATGCCACCAAGTGCAGATCCAATTATGACACTGCATTTTGTTATGTCTAATTCTTTCATGACCTCATCTATAACACCACCATCTTCTAGCGCCTTCTTGCCAGCAGTTAGCAAGTAAAGCATAAACATATCATAACCATATTCAAAGAGTATAACATTAAAAACACCTCATAACCACCAATCAATAACTATAAAATAACATCTCACGGCAAGCCTCACGTCCAGAAATTCACCAGCATCTTTGAACATTTATACATATTATAAAACAATCATTAATTTACCAAAAAACAACAAAAGACAGTCCAAATCAGCTATCATATAGTGATTACCTCATCTCTACACAAGTTCCAGATCCACCTCCAATTTCATAAATCTGAAATCACCACAAATAAAAACTTAGCTATTTTGGTGTTCTTTACCTTATTAAAGAAAACTGATTTATATATAAAGAAAACTTAGCTATTTTAGTGTTCTTGACGATGAACACTGTCTTCCCCTTCAGATCGGAAGAAACCACAGCAGAGAAGACCGAAAGAAACCACAACAAAGATGACCGGATAAAACCTTCAGTTAGGGTTTCTTCAAATCGGTGTTCATCACTGCGTGTTTTCAATTTCATTGATGTTTGTTCTTCATCTCTGATTGTTCATCATCTGATTTCATCTCAAACGATCAGCACCTCCAGACATCTTTCATCACGGACGCCGGAACCCTAGTCTCCTCCACCGGTGGTTCAAACGCTCCAGATCTAGATCTGGTTATTCCGGTGCACCCCTAACACGAACAACTCAACGGAAGATCTGAAACATTACACAGATCCGATTCAAATTCCAGATGATACTTGCAAGATAAACACAATAATCAACTTCAAATTAAAGATACAAACTTCTTTAAAGAAAAAAACTAAACTACAGAACACATACCACATCTGGTTATCCAGTAGTAAACAAACAAACATTTCGTAGAATAAAAAAGCTAGGGCTCGAACAATACCTTGCTGAAATTTTGTAGAGATCGACTGATTATCCAGCTTGTTAATTCCATATGATAACAGAATAATCAACTTCAAATTAATGATACAAACTTCTTTAAAGAAAAAAAAAAACTGAACTACAGAACAACTCAACGGCAGATCTGAAATATTACACATATCCAATTCAAATAACGAAAAAAAAGATACTGTAAAAAGAAAGATACCGAGAGGTCAAACCAGTCGATCTCGATCTGGTGTTGGATCTAGAGAGATTCCTCGCTGAGGAAGCGTATATCTTGAAGCGACTGGTAAAGAAACCCTAGAAATGGTGGTGATGATAATGAGGAAGTCGATCTGGTGTCGGATGTAAAGAGATTCATCACAGAGAAACCCTAGATCTTGATCTTGGAGCGCCTGGTTTTGAAACCCTAGAATCGCCAGTGGGAGAAAGGGGGGAGTTGAGGAGAGGAGCGGCGTGTTTTGAAACCCTAATTTTGATGTACGCGTTTTTTGTTTGGCCGCCCAAAATTTTGTTGTTTTATCAGATTCAACATTAAGGGGCTGTTTGGTAGCCTCTGAATGGTCATTAAGAGGCTACCTCTTAATGGAACCATTAAGAATTTTACCAATGAGAAGGTAGAAGAATGTGACATGTGATGATTTACCATTCAGATGTTACCTCTTAACCATTCAGACTTGAGGTTACCTCTTATTCATTCAGAGGTTTTAAACCATTAAGAGGTAGCATCTGAATGGTCATTAAGAGGCTACCAAACAGCCCCTAAGCTTTAGTTGGTTGTACAATATGCTTTAAAGACTTATATATATAGGGTGAGGTTCCAGCGTGACAAAGAATCAGTGAGGCAAATATTAGGTTTACCACTTGGTGAGACAAGGGTGGCTAAGAAAAAGAAGGCTGAACCTGGTCATCCTTTGAAAGAAAAATGGACTTGTAGGTTTGCCAAGCTTCCGATTAGTTTTAAGAACATAGTAGATAAGATCAGAGTAGATCCTTATGAGGATAGGTCTATGTTCAATATAGACTTTGTTATGTTGATGTTATCTACTATGATTGTTAGTACAAAAAACGGGAGCGTGATGTATAACATCCTGGATTGGTTTTCTCCGGAGAAGGAGTTCAAATATCATGACTGGTGTCAGCTTATGATGGATGCTGTGAAGTCTTGTAAGGATGACTGGGTCAGATGCGATCCGGACGAGTATTTTAGGGGACCGCTCACTTATTTGGTAGTATGTATTATATTTTGATAATGTACACCTGTGTATTTTTATTGTAATATACACATATGTACTTAACTAACTTTGTTTTTTTTCTATGTTTTGTATATAGTTGTTGTATCTTTGAGGCCACAACTTGTCCCGGTTTTGAAGATACACACAAAGAGCCTCCTCTACATTTTTGGACAAAAGAGAGGATGAGTATGCGTAAAGACCAGGAGATAAAGAACGGTGGGTTTGGTTTGGGTGAACTTAGAGAACTCCAAGAGTTCCATGTAGATGGTGATGTACATGTCGAAGAAGAAGCGGTTGATTTATCGAAGGATGAAGTTGAAAAGGGTCCAGTATCCGTATCCTTCGATACATGTTCTGTTGAGGTATGAGTTAGACGTGGGTGAATGTTTTTTACTCCAGAAAGTACATTAGTGTACACTTGTTATCGTAAAGTTTTAAGATTTTGTTTAATTGTGAAGGGATATGTTGCAAGCATTCTTGCAATGTGTGACGATGCAGAAGATGTTAAAGGTAAGATGGAGGTTGCGATAAACCAGTTTATTACTGGTTATCCGAAAAGTGATGCCGTCATTACTATTCTTGCGCGATACAAAAGCATATTCAACAGATCTGCAGTTGGTGAGAAAGGCGAATCGGACGGCTTTGTTAGTCCCACCGGTGTAAAAAGTGGTAATTAATATTATTAGGTTTGTTAAGTAATATGTGTACGTTGTTTAAGTCAATGTAAGAAACTTAGTTTAATCTAATTGTTTAGGTGCGAATGTATCAAGCAATGATGTAGACATGAATGAAGAGGTAGATGGTCTTGGGACGCCTCATATAGCTTCAACGTTCACTCAGATTGTGATGAAATCAGTGGATGTTATGGAGGACGTTATGGCAGGTGCGTATGATACGCAGAAGGTGAATGACATTCCATCGTTCAGTCTTGGTATCACACAGGACGACCCATGCCCGCAAAATGCTGTGACTGATAAAATTTCAATTATAGAAAAGGAGGCGGAAGTCGAGGAGGCTGAAGGGAAGGGAAAGCGGAAGAAAAAGATTTCGAAATATGGGCAGTCTCCGTTCATGAACAGATCCGTGAATATCGACTCCTGGTTGGACAAAAACGATAAGGTTTTATGGAGATATTTGTCAAGTTGCGCGAGCGACACCGAGTATGTATACTTTTAATCTGGAATTATTGTTAATTTTTTCATATATTATGTTATTTTTTTAATTTTTGTTGTATGTTAGGGTTGCCCAACCAAAGCAAAAGACAGGGAAGAAGACAGGGAAAAGAATTGCGGTTGAAACGGAACTGAACGAGGTTGCGAGGACGAATGCCTAAGGATCATTTTCGTTTTCGAATACTGCCTGATTATTCAATGTACACACGTGTATAAGTTGGTATATTCCACGAAATATACTAACAATCAATTTATGTTGAAGAACATGTCTGGAACTATGGTTTACACATGTGTACGATATAGTTTGTACATTATACACATGTGTACTAAAAAACACAACCAATAATTACACATGTGTACACCGTGAATGGCTATAAACTTCTGTGACCTGGTGCATTTCTGTGACTTTCAAAAAACTCAGCATTGTATATAATTTACACAAATGTAAGCGTTGGGGTTAGGTTCAAATGTGATGTGTACTCGGTAGTTGTATTGCAAGATTAGACCTGTGTACTCATGTGTATGTGCTTTGTTACACAGGTGTACTCGTATGCTTGTTCTTTGCGGGACATACGGATAACTGAACACATTATTAATCATACTGTTTCTTTTGCATAAAATTGATATTCGAAACTGAAAGCGGCGTTGGGTTGTACCATTTTCAGATGATAGATTTACAACCAAGTAGGTGGATCAATGATGGAGTAATAAATTGCTTTGCGTCAATGCTAAACTAGGAGGAAAAGGATCGAATCAGCGGATCAAATATGGGCATGCTGATAAAGTAAAAGGAACAAAGCCGCGATTGTTCGGCCATACAAATTGTTTTGTAAGTAAAACTTTGTATTATAATTGTGAAGATTATGGTAAAGTTTTGTGTGGCCGATTATTCAAATGTAAATTGGTTGTTATTTGTGCGTTCAGGACGAGGATATTTTATGGAATGGGAAGCACGGAGATGCTGGGCGTGTTGAGAAATTCAAAAGTGCCCTGTTCTTGGTTGTTGACCAAAAAGAATCGTTAATGAGTTTGTCCGAGTATTGCGTCATATGCTTTCTGATCCTTGAGCATGACAATTTTTACTTGGTGTGCTTTGATATGGAAAGAAGCGTGATAATAAGTAATTGACAACATGGACGCACGCGAAAGCCCCATTCACTTGATCAACGAAGACAACTTCTTCCGAAAGACTACGCCTTACAAAGTGGTATGTATCATTTAAATACATAAACTAGTTCAGTTGTTAGTGAACACATTGTAACTGGTTATTACATGATGTTTTGGTTTCAGAAAGACATTTTCTGTAAGTATTTGAAGATGGTGAATCATCCTAAGAGTGCAGAAATTGAGATTGCGGACGTGGTAAGGTTGGAGTTTGAATGGAAGACAGTCAACAACACCGTGGATTGCAGAGTGTTTGTCATGAGGCATATGGAGACGTGGTTCGGGGTAACTGCCGATAAGTGGGATAGTGGCTTCCCACTATCCCATAAAGAGAAGAAGGCGACGTTGACACGTTTGAGGAAAAAGTACGCAATAAAGCTAGTTACTTCAGAGGCCAACAAGCACCGTAGGCGCGTATTGGATGAAGCAGCCGAACATGAAAAGGCGAATGGAATTGGTTGTTTTTAGTACGTCTATATTGGTTGACAATAGTTAACGTTTTTTGGTTTGAATTTTTGGAATGTAGTTATTAACACCAAATGTGGTGATTGCCATACTGGAAGCATTTGATGGTTTGGTATTTTGTTACTTTTTGAAACAATGGAATAAAAGTTTATTGTGTATTAGTATGGTTTTTTGGTTTGTCAAACTACTAGACAGGTTGTTAATGTACGTAATGTGTGTGTTGTGTATTAAAAGTAATTAAACGTTTTCACGTATCATAAAAATGAGCATAGTTATTACATAGTAAATTAGGTACACATGAGTACTTGTGATGTAAACCTCCAAGTACACCTGTGTACAACGATAATAGCAGACAAGTACACTAGTGTACGGTTTTTATGTTTAGATTTTTCCAATAAACATGAATGTTGCTTATGTCTTTGTGGACCTTTTATCCATCAATATAATACATGCCATACCGTTAAAGAAAAAAAGAAAAATATAACTGTAAGTGATTACAGGTTGTATTATGCATCAAACAAACTCAATAACAATTATGCATCAAACAATCACAAAAACAATTATCAAACGCTAAAATAAAAATCACAAAACAATAAAAAGAAAAGGTTCACCAAATTGTTTTCAAAATGTTTGTAAATTCAAGAAAATTTCTAGCTGTCACTATCGTTATCCTCGCCATCAGTACCGGTTTCGTTTCCTTCGCCATCAGTACCGGTTTCGTTTCCTTCGTCATACTCATAATGGTCATCCTCTTCTTCCTCGTCATCTTATTCAGTAGATGAATCATCCTTCGTTGGTTTACCTTTTTTAAGTGGACAAATCCTTTTATCATGCTTCCTTACCCGTTTACCACAAAAATTACATTTTCTTCTATGTTTTTTGATCTTCTTTATTGCTATTTCCTTTAGGCCAACCGGTCGTTTATGCTTCCCACAGCCTTTGTTACGGATTTTCTTCGGTGCAGTACACGAGACCTCCTCTGGTATGGCATGCGAAAGAATTTCCTGGTAGACGACATCCTTCTTATTAATTTCCGGATCATATGGAACTTCTGCAAAGATCTTATCCTTTAATGCCTGTACTTGAGCATCGAGTTCGTCTAATTTATCAATCTTGCCTCTCACTCTGTCTCTACACATTTCCAAATTATCTAATATGTTATGCCATAATCTTCCGCTCCTGCTTTGATCAATAGATAACCTGTTCTCAAGGCTATACACGCTGCTAGGAATAGCATCTCTCCTCCATCTTGGGTGAATATATTGTGTTGGAATCTTATGTACGTTATGATGTCCAAGTACGCAGAACACATGACGACATAGATATCCATTTCGGGTGAATCCCATACACTTGCAGGTAACTGATAGATCTTGTTTGTTAAACGTGACTTGCAATTTAAGGGTGAATTGCTGGACAGTATGCATTAAAGAAAAAGTGTATTGTAAGTGTTAGTTGCTAACCTTGAACTCATTTAAAACTTCTGATGTCTGATCTTGGTGAGCAATCACGAAACAGTTTACTCCATCTGAGAGTGATCGTTCAGCAATGTAGCTATTCTCTTTACCCTTGAGAATTTCCTTTTGGACGTCCAAGAATATTTTTCTAGTATAAATAACGTTCGCATGACGTTCGATCGGCCATTTAGTTTTGAATTCTGGATTAGTGGTTTCTGTTTTATGAGAGAGTTCACGTTGGTCATTTCGTAACCCATCGACAGACGTATCGTAGCACAACATAAACTGTACCAACGTATTGTGTGAACTAGAGTTTGATTTGAACAAATGGTTAGCGCTTTCGCACCTAGAGGTGGTCTTCATTAACGTACACATAGGTATTTCGCGAAAGTATCCTGGGATCCACTGTTCACGAATCGCATACATTTCAGTCAACCAGGAATGCTCTTCCAAACCGTACTCAGCAATAAGTAAATGCCATCTCTTTTCAAATGTTTCTGGTTTGATGTAAACATTCCATACAAGTTTGTGGAATTTTTTCTTGATTTCTACGTTCCTTTTGTCGTTACCCTTGATCTAAAAAATAAAGAAAAAAAAAACCTTATCACTATGTGTAGTACTCCGGTGTACATAAGAAATTATAGCGAATAATACACATGTGTACATTTAGTTAAAATGCCATATTTACAACTATGGTACAAAGTAATGGCATTATGATGTAGACATGTTTGTAACAAATACCTTTGCTGGCAACTTTTGAATAATGTGCCACATACATAGTATGTGGATGGATTTGTCAAATACTTTGGCGACAGCTTGTTTCATAGCACAATCCTGATCAGTTAATACCAAGAGTGGCTGTTTTCCATTGTCTGCCTGAAGACATTTTTGGAGAAGCCATGTGTATGATTCAATAGTCTCATTATGTAACAACCCAGCCCCAAATATTGTGCACTTTTTATGATGGTCAACTCCAGTGACAGGCACAAAAATCATATCGTACCTGTTCGGAAAAAAAGTTTTCAAATGTAACTAATAAGAAAAAAGTGTAACAAAATTATAAGTGAAATTTTTAAAAACTCACATATTTGTATGATACGTTAACGCCAAAACATCACTGAACGCTTCGTAGTTTAATTTAGAAACGCCATCGCACCAAAAAATTAACTGAAGTTCCATATCATCAATATGGGTATCAAAAGTGTAATTAACTTTATTTTCGCTGCGAGCTTTGAATTTGTCAATTATCATTTGCGCGTCTCTATCACCAATTAAATCTCGAATGTCACGGCCACAATTTTTGTAGTCCACAACGGTACCGTGAACATTATGGTGGCCACCTTTTATTGCAACGTGTACCTTGTGGGATTTGGTGGGGCCAAGATTAGCATTGCGACACTTTGCTATGAACTCTTGTGTAGAAAAATCGAGCTTTCTTCGCTTTAGTGATAAGTCAAGATTCTCGGGAGAGGTAAACCTATGGTTGTGTTGTTCAACAAAATCATAGATTTCATACTCAGCTGACTTTTTTAGACGACCAAAGTTCACACATGCCTTACAATCTGTAACTTTGACATTGGAACGACGTGATGGTGAAGTTGAGTCAATATCATCAGGGTTAGTTTCTTTATGTTTATGTTTGTTCACTGGCGCCCTGGAGCATAAAACGTATCGCCGAGTCGTAATTAACTCGTCGCCTATTTTTTCTTTTTTCGAAGTACCCAAACGGGTTCCAAATCCTGCAAGCTGTGCGTACTCCTCGTACATTGCAATTGCTTGTTCAATGGTATTAAATCTAGCTTTCAAAAACGGTTTGAATCAGGGGGGACAATTGGTGTCCAGTACCTAGTCCCATTTGGCGTTTCGTAAACGTTGCTAGCAACCGACTCTACACAATTACAGTAAAAAAAAATCATTCAAAAAAACAAAAGACAACAATGCTATGGGTCACATGTGTACTATACCGTGTATTATACACGTGTCTACTATCGTGTAATACACTATTGACATCTAAAAACCGTGTATTATACACATGTGTACTATCGTTATGGATTGAATAAAACATACCAGTACACATGTGTATTACGGAGCTAAGAGTTATACACAAGAAAAAAGATGACTGAAAACTCTAGTTCAACCAACAAAAGACTAAAACTATAATTCGAATCATGCTACTAAGACCAAAAACAATGACAATATTACATGTTCGTTAAAATATATGGAAATCAATGGTCATACGATTACACTACCTGGATGATCCATTGTTGTAACGAATACATTATCGCCAATGTTTTGGTCAGAATTGTGATTGTCGATTTTTGGGTCGGCCATGAATGAAATACAGTAGCATCTGCCGGAAAAAATTCAAATATGTTTCAATGTACTCAAACGACTTCAATTTAATTACATACAAAAACAATCAAGTTCTCAGTCAATATTCAAGTTGTAATTGGAACATACTAACAAAATGAATAACTATTTAGTTAATACAATTAATATTCGCCGGAAATTTAATCCGGCTTAAGTTTCGATTTTCGGCGCCTCACGGCGACGGAAACAATAAAGATGACTGTTGATGTCCAGCGATTAGGGGCAAAGATACAGACGACTTACAGATGACTGTTGATGTCCGGCGAGATTTTCAGGTTTTTGAAAAGTTGAAGTCCGGCGAAATAATATTGATCGACGTGAATTGTAGATGATAATTATCAACGTGAATTGTGGATCAAGAACCATGAAGATATGGATGTTTGTTGAAAAGATTATGAAATATAATTTTGATAAATATAAAATATGTTAAGATTTGATTCTATAGTTTCGAAATTGTTTATAACTGATGATGATAAGATTTTGAAATTAATAAGATAATAATTAAAATTCAATATTTATATGAAGTTACAATCTTACACTTGTCAAAATGATATGAAATCAATGGTTTAGTTCAGTTCACGCGAGGAAATTTGTTCACGTTTGAACCTAATCCTATATATATATATATATATATATATATATATATATATATATATATATATATATATATATATATATATATATAGGGAGCCGCTAAAATGAAAACCACCCCCAGTTGTAAGAACTGTGAGAACCACTCTCCCCCAATCAAATTATGTCACCCAAAAGGGTAGTTTGGTCATTTACTCCATATGTCATTTCATCTCTCTGCCATCTGTCTCTTTTTTAAAACTCTTGTCTTTATAAGTCTCTTACCTCTCTCTTTCTTCACTTGAAGATCACCAAATGTTTATCTGTCTTTAAAAAGTCTCTCATATCTCCCTTTCTTCAAATGAGGTTCACCAAATCTTCATCCCCACACCGACGACCCCCAAACACCGCACCCACTCCGGCGCCCCCCTCGTTTCTCCAGCGACCCTCAGATCTGCAACCCATCTCTCATCTCCTCCAAACGCTCAGATCTGCAACCCATCTCCGGCGACCCTCAGTCTCCGGGTCGGGTCATGTTTTTATTTTTTTTAATCTTGTTTGAGTTCTGGATCTTGCGTGGCTTGATGTTCCATCTGGGTTTTGTTTGATCTGTTAGAATGGGCAAACCAGGTGGTGGGTGGTGGGCAGAGGCGGTGCCGGTAGTACAACCGGTGGTGGGTGGTGGGTAGAGGTGGTGCTGGATTTGGGTTTTTCGACGTTTTTAGGTGTAACACCCCGAAAATATTTATTAAGAAAATAAATTAAATTGAATTAAAAACTTAACTTAGTTGGTAAAATGTGTAAAGTAACAAGTTAGTAATGAAAGATGTCTAAATAAAACAAATACACAACTAGAGGGGGTAATTTTGTAAGATGATAATGTGAAGGTATTAATAATAATCAAAACTAAAAAACACACACTTCTAGTGTGTTGGGGGGTCGAACAAGAACAGGGGAGGAAGGGTTCAACCCTAGTTCTTGAATTCGGCCAAATTAGAAAGAATTTCAAAGAAAATAAACTGCATGAGCTCAATATTTTGATCATCTAAATCTACTTATTGAAGTGGTAAGTCAAATTTCTTGATTTGATGATTAATAAGAAGTGGGTTTCAACCCAATCATGTGTTTATGTTAAAATATGTGTGATTAGATGTAAGGATTGCACCATAGGATAAAATTTATGTGTGAATTTGATTATTTGAAAGAATTGTTGCATGAACCCATTTGATGTGAAATATTAGAGATGTAGGATGATGAAAATTAGAAGTGATCATGTGTAATTTTGGAATATGATGATGTTGTAATACTTGAATCTTAGGCAAATTGATGTAGGATAAAAGAATGATATGAACTTGATTTATCGTTGACGGGTTATGAAGTGAACTAGTAGGATTTGTACTTAGAAAGCTTATATATAGTGTCCTACAAATGTGAAACCCGCCAAGTGCTCGATGAAATGCCTAAAAGAACATATTTATGAAATTCGGAAGAAATTATGATAATGTTGCCATATGCTAAACTATGAAAATAATGAAAAGATATTTGGATGAACTAAACGATGGAACGAATATGTTAATGTAGGCGTGAAGGAAGAAAGCTCAATTGCTAGGAAAACAGAAAACACACAAGATCGAGGTACGTTGTTTTATGCTTACAAAATTCTATTTGTAAATTGTCGTTTGTGCTAAAACCATAATTATGATAGTTAGTGATAGTTAAGTATGAAAGGAATGAATTTGTTCGTCATAAATGAACCGAATGAAAGTTATGTTACGAATGTTATTATCTGTTACTAACGGATAAGTGATGAATGAATGAAATCTAATTGAACCGTCACTCACGGGGTGGAGTATATGTGTATGAATGAAAGGAATGTATTCGTTTGTTATAAACGAACCGAATGAATGTTTATGTACGAATGAGAATGCCTGTGTCAACGGGATAAGACTGATATGTTATGACCCGTTTCATCGGGTAAGAAAATGTACGTATGAGATGAATGTATGAAATGGATTAATTTTGATTTATTAGATTAGAAGTAACATAACTGGCGAATTAAATTTTGTTGCTTGATGTAGGTAAATCCGCAACTTAGATACGATGGCGAACTTGGAACGAACACACGTGATATACCCACCTCGCGCTTCCGAAGTTATCTGTGAATTTGGGATTAAAACTTGTTATTTTGTCTACTAAAACCCAAATACAGGTAGTCCTTTTGGTGTTTGTAGTTACTTTAACTTAATTATAGTTAGTAAAGTTCGTATCCAAATGTTCTTTAACGTAATTTGTACTTATGTTGGAAAGTTAAAGTTTTTTTTTTGTAAATCTTTTATTGCATATAAGCAGGAAAACGTTTATTTTACGAATGGGTCATGCCTAAATTTTATTAAAATTTGCATAATGTTATCTTATATTGAATGTGGAAGAAATGGACGTTACAAGTTGGTATCAGAGCCGAGGTTTGAGGGATTCGAGCACAAGTTAGAGTGCTCGAACTCAAACTAATGGCTCGATCGAAAGTGTGTTCGCTCCAACATCGCGCATGAGGTAAAAATTAAGTTTTCAGTAAATATAAGCATGTATGATGCGTTAACAATATAAACCTTAAGTGTCGTTTACGGGGGAATTGGAATGGTGGTGATATGGGAAGTTCTGGGACCCGTATGGTTAAGAAACGGGCTCGGAAAACATCTAGAATAGCCAAAAAAAACAAATCTGCAGCGAGGCGACAACAGACATGCCGTCGTCGACGGTGGTCCTGTGCGTCGCCGAGACCCCCCCTCTTTGCGACGCCACTTTGCAGTCGGCGTCGCCGACGGGGCATACGTGTGTCGCCTACGCGACCTCCATAACTTGTTTTTCTGTTTTGTTGCTTTTTCACATTTTGGACTTCCGTACCCTCCGATAGTCCGTTTTATGGTCCCGTAAGGTTATTATAAGATATTACAACCTATTTAGGGACATAAAAGTATATGAATGATCCGGTGAACTTGCAAAAATTTTAGTGTGATGGAAAGGAATGACACGTAATGAAACAACGAACGTAAATTGTTAGTTCGAAGTGTGTTAAGTTGAATGATGAATAAAGAGAAATAAATTAAAGTATTATGACATGTTAAGAAGAATGTAAATTGTTACTAAATAAACATGAAATTGTGTAGATGGCGGATGCAAGAAATGTTAACGATGATGATGAAACGGCCCATCAAGAAGTATTAAATAATATAAGGTCACAGAGGTGGCAGAAGGGGTTATACAAGCCAACCTTCAGCGAATAGCTCAAGAAGTGGAAAGCCAGGTGTTAGGAGTAGTTGAGGCTATGATAACTAGTAAGATTGAAGAGTTGAAGGAGATGATTGAAGGGTCTAAAAGTAAAAGTAAAGAACGATGGTGTACGTATAAGGATTTCACGGCGTGCCACCCTACAACTTATGATGGCGAGATTGATCCGATAGCATACCAAAGATGGATTTCAAACATAGAGGCGGTGTCCATACGAAGTCGGTGCGATAAGGAAGACCAAGTGATGTTCGCTACTGGTCAACTCACCTTACAAGCGAAGGATTGGTGGGACGCGTATTGTAAGGAAGTAGGTAAGGACAAACTTCAGGCGATGACTTGGCAGGAATTCAAGGAGCCTTTCCTGAGATATCATTGTCCTCAGCCAGCCATTGATAAGATTCAGGAGGATTTCTTACGCCTCCGACAGAAAAATGAAACGATCAACGAGATAACAAATACCTTCTTGGATAAGATGAAGTTTTGCGGAGATTTTGTGAAGACGGAAAGAATGAAAATCAATCGCTATCATGGCATATTAAAGGCAGAATATAGGGAGTTTATCACTCCCTCAAAATGTGAAACCCTCGATGAGCTTATTAATTGGGCTCGGGATAGAGAACTCAAGCTTAAAAGACAGGAGGAACGTGGTAAAAAAAGATCGACGGAAAAAGGGGCCAATTCAAGTCCGTCTAAGAAGGAGAAGTTTCAAGATCATGGTAGGAAAGATAAATTGGAGGGGGTATTACTCCTTGTAAGACGTGTGGGAAACTTCATACCGGGGAATGCCTTATAGGCAAGAAGAGATGCTATAACTGTGGCGATGAAGGACATCCATACTACAAATGCCCTAACAACCCGAAGACTTGTTACAACTGTTTTCAAAAAGGGCATCTTAAAGCGGAGTGTCCTAAACTTCAACAAGGAGCGAAGGAGGAGAGCTCCAAGGAAAAAGGGAGGATGTTCCAAATCACGTCCGAAGAAGCCAAGGCTTATCCAAATGTTATTTCATGTATCTTTTTGTTAAATTCCTTGCCAGTGTACGTTTTGTTTGATACCGGAGCTACTATGTCATTCATTTCGAGTGAAGTAGTACAACACCCTTCATTAAAGATTGAAAGAATGCCGATACCTTTAAAGGTAGAAATAGCCGATAGTAAGAATTATTTGTTGTACGAAGTTTGTAGAAACTGTAAGTTGACCATATAAGATGATGAATTTGATATTGACCTTGTACCAATGATTTTGGGAGAATTTAAAGTAATAGTGGGAATGGATTGGATGGCCCGAAACCATGCGGAGATTAATTGTGAAAATAAAACTATATTTGTCCAATCTCCGAGTGGAAAACAACTAAGAATTCAAGGGGAGAGAAATATAGAAATGAAACTTTGTACTATTGTCCAAGCAGTCAAGTATGTAATTAACGGAAGTAAAGCCTACTTAGCTTACATAGTGGACCCAACAAAGTCTCCCGAAGTTTGAAAATGTTGAGATAGTGAACGAATTTTCGGACGTATTTCCGAATGAATTACCGGGACTCCATCCCGAATGTGAAATAGAGTTCCAAATTGAGTTGAATCCGGGTGCAAAACCGGTAGCTAAAGCTCTGTATAGGCTGGACCCCACTGAGATGCGGGAGTTAATGACACAGTTACAATATCTTCTTGATAAGAGCTTCATACGCCCGAGTGTGTCACCTTGGGGAGCACCGTCCTATTTGTAAAGAAGAAGGATGGGTCGATGCGCATGTGCATCGATTATAGAGAACTGAATAAACTAACCATATAGAACCGCTACCCTTTACCCAGAATCGACGATCTTTTTGATCAGTTACAAGGGGCAAGTTGGTTCTCTAAAATAGACTTGCATTCGTGATATCATCAAGTCAGGGTGCGAGAAGAAGATATTTCAAAGACAGCATTTAGAACCCGATATGGACATTATGAATTTTTAGTTATGTCCTTTGGGTTGACGAATGCGCCGGCCCCGTTTATGGATCTTATGAACCGGGTATGCCGACCCATGTTGGACAAATCTGTGATCGTGTTTATAGATGGCGTTTTAGTCTATTCACGAAGTAAGGCCAAACATGTGAGACACCTACGGGAAGTACTTGAAACACTCCGTAATGAAAAAAAACTCTATGCAAAATCCTCGAAGTGTGCCTTTTGGCTCAGAGAGGTGCAGTTCCTCGGCCACGTAATAAACTCGGAAGGTGTCTTGGTAGATCCATAAAAAATTGAGGCAGTAATGAAGTGGGTCTCCCCGAAAACTCCAACTGAAGTAAGGAGCTTTCTAGGCCTTGCTGGCTATTACAGAAGGTTTATACAAGATTTTTCAAAAATAGTGTTACCAATAACAAAATTAACGAGGAAGAAAGAGAAGTTTGGGTGGGGTAAAGAACAAGAAGAAGCCTTTCAAGTGTTAAAAGAAAAGTTGTCTAGTTCTCCGGTTTTGACACCCCCAGATGGAACGGAAGATTTAGTTATCTATTCAGATGCTTCACATCAAGGTTTTGGGTGTGTTTAATGCAAAGGGGGAAGGTTATCGCGTATGCATCAAGACAACTTAAACCGCTTGAAGGAAACTACCCAACTCATGATTTAGAGTTGGCGGCAGTAGTTTTCGCCTTAAAAATCTGGAGGCATTACCTGTACGGGTCAAGATGTACGATTTACTCGGATCACAAAAGCCTCAAATATTTCTTCGAACAAAAAGACTTGAATATGAGGCAACGAAGATGGCTGGAACTGATTAAAGACTACGACTGCGATATCCTTTATCACCCGGGAAAAGCAAATGTCGTAGTGGATGCGTTGAGCCGAAAGGAGTACCCACCTCCGATTCAAGGAAATCCTTGAAAATGATAGTTACACCTCGCCTCCTTGAAATGATTCGAGACACCCAAACAAGGTCATTAGAGGCAGGAAATCCAACGAAAGAAAGAACAAAAGGAGTAGCTGAAAGGCTGGAAGAAAACTCGAATGGGCTCAAAACCAGATTCGGTCGAATTTGGATACCACGGTTTTGTGAAGTCAAAACCGCGCTACTCGAAGAAGCTCATAAGTCACGGTATTCAATCCATCCCGGGGCAACAAAAATGTATCGGGACTTGAAAGCAAATAACTGGTGACCAGGTATGAAACGCGATATTGTTAAGTTTGTCGCGAAGTCTTTGACATGCTCCCAAGTGAAGACAGAATATCAAAAACCATACGGAGAATTACAACCTTTGGAAATTCCAATATGGAAATGGGAGGAGATAACAATGGATTTGGTAACCAAGCTTCCTAGAACGAAAAAGGGGCACGATACAATATGGGTAATCGTAGACCGACTTACAAAAAGTGCCCACTTTTTGCCTATTCGAGAGGCCTACTCTTCAGAAAGAATGGTGGAAGTTTATATGAACGAGATAATATCTCGACATGGGGTGCCCGTGTCAATAGTCTCAGATCGGGATACTAGGTTTACCTCTCGTTACTGGCAGAAGTTTCATGAAAATATGGGCACAAAACTACACATAAGCACCGCCTATCACCCTCAGACAGACGGTCAATCAGAAAGAACCATTCAAACCCTTGTCGATATGTTGAGAGCATGTGCCTTAGATTTCGGGGGTAATTGGGATGACCATTTACCACTAGTGGAATTTTCTTATAATAATAGTTATCATAGTGGTATTCAAATGGCTCCTTACGAATTAGTATACGGGAGGAAATGTAGGACTCCCGTATGTTGGGGTGAAGTAGGACAATGGGAGCTTGCGCCAAATGATTTAATAGCAATGACAAATGAAAAGATCGATTTGATTAGAGCTCGACTGAAAGCGGCTTAGCGGCAAAAGTCTTATGCGGATAAAAGAAGACGTCCTATTGAATTTCAAGTCAGAGATTATGTTTTACTAAAAGAATCCCCGTGGAAAGGCATAATTCATTTTCGTAAACGGGGCAAGTTGGGTCGTCGTTATATTGGGTCGTTTAAAATTTTGGCACGAGTCGGAAAGGTTGCATATGGTTTAGAATTGTCGTCTACACTAAACGGGATTCACAATACCTTCCACGTATCGCAATTGAGAAAGTGCCATGCGGATGAAACGGCGTTTGTGCCTCTCGACGACATTAAATTGGACGAGGGGTTAAATTATGTCAAAAGGCCGATAGCCATTAAAGACGTTAAGGTAAAGAACCTTCGCAACAAAGCCGTTAGACAAGTCTTAGTGCAATGGCAACATCGAAAAGGATCAGACCTTACATGGGAAGCGGAAGACGAAATGCGGAAGCACTACCCTTCACTATTTGGTATGTAAACGTTGATTTGATATGTGATTAGGTTTCGGGGACGAAACCTACTACAAGGGGGTAGACTTGTAACCCCCCGAAAATATTTATTAAGAAAATAAATTAAATTGAATTAAAAACTTAACTTAGTTGGTAAAATGTGTAAAGTAACAAGTTAGTAATGTAAGATGTCTAAATAAAACAAATACACAACTAGAGGGGGTAATTTTGTAAGATGATAAAGTGAAGGTATTAATAAAAATCAAAACTAAAAAACACACACTTCTAGTGTGTTAGGGATCGAACAAGAACAGGGGAGGAAGGGTTCAACCCTAGTTCTTGAATTTAGCCAAATTAGAAAGAATTTCAAAGAAAATAAACTGCATGAGCTCAATATTTCGATCATCTAAACCTACTTATTGAAGTGGTAAGTCAAATTTCTTCATTTGATGAATAATAGGAAGTGGGTTTCAACCCAATCATGTGTTTATGTTAAAATATGTGTGATTAGATGTAAGGATTGCACTATAGTATAAGATTTATATGTGAATTTGATTATTTGAAAGACTTGTTGCATGAACCCATTTGATGTGAAATATTAGAGATGTAGGATGATGAAAATTAGAAGTGATCATGTGTAATTTTGGAATATGATGATGTTGTAATACTTGAATCTTAGGCAAATTGATGTAGGATAAAAGAATGATATGAACTTGATTGATCATTGACGGGTTATGAAGTGAACTAGTAGGATTTGTACTTAGAAAGCTTATATATAGTGTCCTACAAATGCGAAACCCGCCAAGTGCTCGATAAAATGCCTAAAAGAACATATTTTTGAAATTCGGAAGAAATTATGATAATGTTGCCATATGCTAAACTTTGAAAATAATGAAAAGATATTTGGATGAACTAAACGATGGAACGAATATGTTAATGTAGGCGTGAAGGAAGAAAGCTCAAGTGCTAGGAAAACGGGAAACACACAAGATCGAGGTATGTTGTTTTATGCTTACAAAATTCTATTTGAAAATTGTCGTTTGTGCTAAAACCATAATTATGATAGTTTGTGATAGTTAAGTATGAAAGGGATGAATTTGTTCGTCATAAACGAACCGAATGAAAGTTATGTTACGACTGTTATTATCCGTTACTAACGGATAAGTGATGAATGAATGAAATCTAATTGAATCGTCACTCACGGGTTGGAGTATATGTGTATGAATGAAAGGAATGTATTCGTTTGTTATAAACGAACCAAATGAATGTTTATGTACGAATGAGAATGTCCGTGTCAACGGGATAAGAATGATATGTTATGACCCGTTTCATCGGGTAAGAAAATGTATGTATGAGATGAATGTATGAAATGGATTAATTTTGATTTATTAGATTAGAAGTAACATAACTGGCGAATTAAATTTTGTTTCTTGATGTAGGTAAATCAGCAACTTAGATGCGATGGCGAACTTGGAACGAACACACGTGATATACCCACCTCGCGCTTCCAAAGTTATCTCTGAATTTGGGATTAAAACTTGTGATTTTGTCTACTAAAACCAAAATACGGGTAGTCCTTTTGGTGTTCGTAGTTACTTTAACTTAATTATAGTTAGTAAAGTTCGTATCCAAATGTTCTTTAACGTAATTTGTACTTATGTTGGAAAGTTAAAGTTTTTTTTGTAAATCGTTTATTGCATATAAGCAGGAAAACGTTTATTTTACGAATGGGTCATGCCCAAATTTTATTAAAATTTGCATAATGTTATCTTATATTGAATGTGGAAGAAATGGACGTTACATTCGGAGGCGGTGGTGGCGGTGAAAGATGGGTGAAGGGGGTGGGTGAAGGGATGGTTGTTGTGGTGGGTTAGGGGCGCCGGTGTGTCGAAGGCTGTGGTGGCGGTGAATGGTGGGTAGAGGTTCAGATTCAAAATTTGTGCCTGGACAGGTTCAAATTTTTGCTTGTATCGGTTGAAGATTTGTGCTTGGATTATGGTCTTTGGTGACTTTTGAAGAAATGGCTTCCATTAATGGAGGTTGTGAAGGTTCTTTTGTTTATTGTTTGATTTCCAGCACATAGTTTCTTTTGTTTTTGTTTAATCTTGTTTAAGTTCTGGATCTTGTGTGGCTTCCAGTTTGTTGGTGGGGATTCGAAGGATATTGGGTGTCTTTTTTTTGGAAGATTTTGAACAGTGAACAATGTGGGTTTAATGTGTTGGATTTGGGTGGTGATGATGCAAAAAAAAAACCCCGCATATTTTGATGACGATGGCGCGGCAAGGATGGTGGAGGGTAGGTTTTTGAACCTTCAACCCCACTTTGCAGCCTCTGATTATCGGAAAATCTGAGCCAAACCCCGTTTTTCAAGAATCCAAATATTGTTTTGATTTTTGGTGTTGGTTTTTTATATTTTTTTCCCAGTCGATAATGATAACAATCTATCTGAGACACCGACCGAGTTGCGATTTCTGGGTGCGTTCGTTTTTGTGTAAAAAAGTTTTTGAAAAAAAAAAAGTTAAAACCATAAACTATTTAACGTAAAACGTAAATTTTTTAACATAAAACGTAAAGTTTTTAACGTAAAAGTTAAAACCGTAAACCTTTTAACCAAAACCGTAAACTTTTAACGTAAAACGTAAATTTTTTAACGTAAAAAGTTTAACGTAAAACGTAAAAAGTTTAAAAAATCTGATAAAAATCTGAATTTAAAAAGCTTTTAATAAAAAAAATTTAGAAAATAAAAACTAATATAATAATACAAAAAAAAGTAATAAAAAATAATAAATACAAAAAGATAAAAAAGAGTAATTTTACTAAACTACCCTTTTGCATTAAAATATTAAAAACATAATAAGACAAAAATTATTTAATATTATTTTTAATTACTTTTAATCTTGTCCATCCATTTTGTTGATTTAGTGGCTAGAAAGTGGTTCTCACGGTTCTTACAACTGGAGGTGGTTCTCATTTTAGCGGTCCCCTATATATATATATATATAGGGGACCGCTAAATATATATATATATATATATATGGGACCGCTAAAATGAGAACCACCTCCAGTTGTAAGAACCGTGAGAACTACACCGTACGGGGCGAGGTGGACCAAATTTTTTTTTCATAAACGTAGATGCATGTATTATAAACACATTTGTAAAAAAAAATTCAAAAAAAAATGTCGGGTGTGTAGTTTTGAGCACCCAAAGTTATTTACGGTACCCGTAAACACAAACTTGTGGTGTTCAAAACTACACACACGACATTTTTTTTTGAATTTTTTTTTACAAATGTGTTTATAATATAAGCATCTACGTTTATGAAAAAAAAATTGGTCCAACTCGCCCCGGATCAAAAAGTTCTCACGGTTCTTACAACTGGGGGTGGTTCTCATTTTAGCGGTCCCCTATATATATATATATATATATATATATATATATAAGGTTGGGTTCTAGAGTGAACATTAGGTTGAGAATGAACTGTGTGAACTAATCTGGGCCATTGGATTACATCATCTAGAGATTTTTAAACAATGACAAGATTGTAATTATAATGTTGTAACTCCCTTTAAAATAAATGACAGAAGGGTATCTGTGTCTTTTGTAAATTGCATTTATTAAACAATATAATCAAAATCCCTAAAATCTCGCTAGTTTCCGTATATACAAGATACATAGTTTTTAGTGTATACTGTAGGTCCCTCGGAGGTTGAGGTTTAACCTATTCCTTGTTATGTCTAACACACTAGCGAGTGCGGAATCCAAGCTAGCATGCAAACCGGGATAGAACAAGCACAATGATAAACACAACACACAATATTCAACGATTAACACCACTTGTATTAATGCGTATGAAAGGTTCGGTTACAAGCACAAGGTTTACAGATGTATTCTATAAACTCTCTCTATCTTTCGTGTGTGTGTTCTCTCTATATTCTGCTCTGAGTGTTCTATGTGTCTAACTTCTTAATCTCTCTTTCAAGTGAACACACAACATGGGTATATATACCCGAACACAGCAGGTCTGGTCGAAGGATCAGACAGACTGGTCGAAGGACCATCTGTCGACCAGGAACCAGTCGAAGGATGACATATACCACGAAGGATGATATCTTTCGTGGTCTATCTTTCGACCGTTATCTTTCGAGTTCATCGAAGGATATAAAATATCCTTCGATGACACATCCTTCGACCTGACCATATTACAACCATTTTCTAACTGTTTTGCCAGGTCAAACCGGAGGATGGTTGACTTGGTCAAACTTACATGACTACAAAGACATCGTTATGTATCAAGACGAAATACAGACAAAGTACAGACACAAGTGCACCAACAAACTCCCCCTTGGCTGTAGCTTTGTCTGGCTTATCAACAATCAGCTGTTGCTTTGTCTCGATCTTCGATCTTGTAGAGCCATCGATCTTTGTGTCTTCAAGTCTTTAATGTCTCTTCACGTCTTCAATGTCGGAGGATCTTTAAAGTCTTCACGTCTCGAAAGCAGAAAGTGTACCAACAAACTCCCCGTTTTATGTAGGAAGTGTGTTGACAAACTCCCCCTTAACATAAGCTCCCCCTTGAGTTATGCTCGTGAAACACTTGTTCTTTATGAAGTGAGATCCTTGTGGTGTTGATGATGGTCAGCGGCAACTCGATCATCTTCATCATTTGAGTGCCTTCACGTCGTGTCTTCATTCCGAAGCTTGTCATCGACCATGTTCTCCTTGCCTTTAGAATCTCCACATGCAAGAAATCTAAACGCGTAATGAGAACAACTGCCTGGAATATCATAAGCAAACGACACACATGTGACCATTGTTCAAACAAACACCGTCCGACAGTTTGAAAGTTTTAACAAATTTTATCAATTTCAAATTTTAACTTTCAACACTTGCAAATTTCGACCGTTTATGAAGATTTAGTCGTTTTCGGTTTTCGTTCAGGTTTCAGGTAACGAAGACTCGAGATCCAACATCGTACGATCGAAAATAAAATAGAAATAAAATCTTTTTGGCATTTTTGGAATATTTCAAATGTAAAGATAGAAAGCAGTAAATAAATATATACAAAGATGCGGAAAACTGAAAGCATTAAATAAATATTTACAGACATTCTTTTTGCGAGTTTCGAGGGTAAGAGAATCATATCAGTGTACGGTCATGCCAAAACGCTCTTGTTGTTCAATTAGTTAACATTAAGATAAGCATCCTATAACAATTATCGGTATTGTTGTCCACATAAGCTCAACTTATCAGATGTAATCATGGCGAGGGGATACGTTAAGGTATGATTTATACTTACCGACCGGTGTTCATCCACATCACGACACATTCCCGTATCAAGGTATGCACGAGGGTTCATCTTACCGGTGAGTATACCGATTATCATCTGTTTGACCGTATATGATGTGAGATTCTCACTTATTTTGATTGAAAACAAGCCCTATGTGATATAATCACTTATTGATGAGGAACTTGATTTTCGATGCATGAGGGCACAGGAGCAAGTCCGTGAACAGGTCAGTACTTTCGTACAGCAGAGAGATGAACTTGACTCCCGGAAAGAATTTGTGATATATTATCACTTATTTTGAGGGACATGTGATTGTTTATCACTTATTGAGGTCGTATGCAATATGTACACGTATGTATAGTATCATGGAAGATCTAGACTTGCGTCCCCGTTAGTTTTCGGTAAAAGATACAACCATGATACCCAGATGATAAGCAGCATAGAGACCGAATATCTCAGAACCTCGGCAATCTCTCAAACGAAATTTCGGTACTAAGACCATATGCCAATGAATGGTTCCCACCCAGTCTTCAGTCGGATTTAAGTTTATATCACCCTGCACACTTTAAAATGATTGTGAGCCTACCGATACATCTTATATAGAGCTGCTTATCGTTTTTCATTTAAGGTTTAAAGAGGTTTAGACAGACCACTGATGTACTATCATTTTCTCTTTTTCTCGCCAGGAAACTCATTTTTGTTTTTCTATTGTTTTTGTGTTTTTGAAATTTTTTTTCGATGTTTTTGGATTTTCAAATTTTGGATTTACTCCCCCTAAAATCAATAAACTAAGACAAATTTAAAACACAAAGGTAGTTACAAAAATGATTTTCCGATGTGGATTACTCTTGCTTGACCTTAATGCCGTTTACCAATAATAAATAGTCAAATCTTGATTTGTCAAATGCTTTGGTAAAAAGGTCGGCACGTTGGTCATCGGTGTGGACGTAAGCAACATCGATTAGCCTTTTCTCAAAGCAATCACGTATGAAATGATACTTAATTTCGATGTGCTTAGTCTTTGAATGCTGCACAGGATTTCTAGTGATCTGTAATGCAGCAGAATTATCAACGTAAATAGGAGTAGATAGGAATTCAAAACCGTAATCACGCATTTGTTGTTGGATCCATAGGACTTGGGAGCAACAACTTGAGGCAGCAATGTATTCAGCTTCGCATGTTGATGTAGCTACGCACGTCTGCTTCTTGCACTGCCATGTGACTAGGCGATTTCCCAAAAACTGACATCCAGCCGTTGTGGATTTGCCGTCGATTTTGCATCCGCCAAAATCAGAATCACTGAATGCGATCAAGTCAAAGTTATTATCCCTAGGGTACCATAGACCGGTGTCAGGGTAACCCTTCAAATAACGAAAAATCCTTTTTACAGCTGCAAGATGTGAGGCCTTCGGTTTCACTTGATATCTGGCAAGCAGGCACGTTGGGTACATTATATCTGGTCTTGATGCTGTGAGGTACATAAGAGATCCGATCATCGCGCGGTAGTACGAGGGGCTAACAGCTTCACCCTTCAAGTCTGGAGTAATTCCGTGATTTTGCGGCAATGGGGTACCGATGGGCGTTGCATCAGACATCTGGAACCGGCTCAAGATGTCACCAACATATTTAGTCTGATGGATGAAAATCCCAGACTCGGTTTGTTGTACTTGTAGGCCCAAAAAGAAAGTCATTTCCCCCATAGCACTCATCTCGAATTTATCCTGCATTACACGCTCGAAATCCCTACACAAAACATCATTAGTAGAACCAAAAATAATATCATCAACGTATACCTGTACCAGTAGAAGATCTCCATCTTGTTCTTTGATGAAAAGAGTACAGTCGATAAGACCTCTGCGAAATCCATTCTCCAGCAGATAATTAGATAAGGTTGCGTACCAAGCTCGCGGTGCTTGATGAAGACCATAGAGAGCTTTGTTGAGCAACCAAACCCGATCGGGATGGATAGGATCTTCAAAACCTGGAGGCTGTTCGACGTACACCTCTTCTTCTACCACACCATGTAAGAATGCACTTTTCACGTCCATCTGGAATACCTTGAAACCTTTGAATGAAGCATAAGCCAGAAAAATCCGAATTGCTTCTAGACGTGCAACAGGTGCATACACTTCGTTGTAGTCGATCCCTTCTATCTGACGAAAACCTTGAACGACTAGCCTTGCTTTGTTTCGGATAACAATTCCACGGTCATCCTTTTTGCATTTAAACACCCAACGGGTACCAATCTTCTTATAACCAGCAGGTTTCTCTACGAGTTTCCAGACACCAAGCTTCTGGAATTGTTGCAGTTCTTCCTGCATCGCTTCAACCCATGAATTGTCTTTCAAAGCTTCTTTCCAAGTTCTTGGTTCTTCCTGTGAGACATAACACGCGAAAGACCAATCATTTTGTTGACCAGATTCTCGGATATCTGCATACAAGCCTGCATTGTTGTTGTTTCGCAACATGTTTCTTGTTTGAACGCCACTTTGTATATTTCCGATGATGTTTTGTTGAGGATGGGTATTGTGAATCCTTGTTTCTGGATTATCTTGAACTGGAATATTTGTACCCAGATTGTTGAGATTGAGATCAACAATCAATTCAAGACCCGGAATTGACGAAGAGGATGATGCAGAAGTTTCAGCTGTTCTAGGAACATCCACTGGAGGTGTACCCTCTGAAATACCATGAACTGCTGCTGTTGGTCCTTGATCTGCATCTAGAAATTCGTCATCCTCTGAAGATTCGTTCAATTCGGTAGCATCGTGAAAATCCTCATTGTCGAGAGCATTATTGTTCACTGAAGATGGTTCTTGATTGACAATAATGGGACGAACCAACGGTGAATCTGTTGCGTTGTCACTCTCGAAAAACATCCTTGCCGCAGCAGTTTCTTCAACTGCTTCAACATTGATCGAATTGAAAAAGTCATCGTACTCAAACATCCAAGGCTGACCAGGATTTCTGACTGGTAAAGTGTGCCTTTGTACTCTGACTTCAGACCATTCCTCGACCCTTTTTGTCTCTAGATTCCAGACTCTTAAGTTCGGGGTGGAATACCCAAGAAAGTATCCCTCAATTGCTCTTGCCCCAAACTTTCCATTAGGATCGATTATTGTGCACGGAGCTCCAAACGGTTCAAGATAAGACAAATCTGGTTTCCGTTTGTTGATAAGCTCAAAGCAGGTCTTGTTGTGCCTTTTGACTGTAAGGACTCGGTTCAACGTGTAGCATGCAGAGGACACAGCTTCAGTCCAGAATGGAATGGGCAGCTGCGACTCTACCAACATAGTCCTAGCAGTCTCGATCAATGTGCGGTTCTTACGTTCAGCGACGCCATTCTGTTGAGGAGTATAAGCTGCACTAAATTCGTGAAGAATACCATTTGAAGTGCAAAACTCCGCCATGGCATGATTTTTGAATTCAGTACCATTGTCGCTACGTATCCGCCTAACCTTCAAGTTGTAAAGATTTTCAATCTGAATGATCAAGTTTTTGATAATACCGAAGGTTTCGCTCTTGTGTGCCATGAACGCCACCCAAGAAAATCTTGAATAATCGTCAGTTATCACGAGGCAATATTGATCATTCCTAATGCTTTTGTGCTTGACAGGACCGAACAAATCCATGTGCAAACGTTCAAGAGGAACAGCCACCGTGTTGATTTTCTTTGTAGGGTGTCGCTTCTTCGTCTGTTTTCCTTTCTGGCACGAGACACAGACGTCTTGAAGATGGAAGTTTTTAAGAGGAACACCATTCACCAATTCATTTGACACCAAATGATTCATTTTGCTTAAGTGAATGTGACCCATTCGTCTGTGCCAAGAGATTGTGTCTTTTTCTGTGGCTTTGGAAACGAAACATGTTGCTTGTGCAGACGTTGTGATAGCTTGGCTCATATCAAGGACATACAGATCATTTATCCTTGGAGCCGATAATAGAATCCATTCTTTTGGAATTTTGAAGCCGGGTTTCAGCACATAACATCCATTTGCATCAAAGTGTACTGAGAACTGCTTGTCACAAATTTGAGAAACACTAAGAAGATTGTGATCAAGTTGTTGTACAAAGTTGATCTTATCAAAGCTAACAACCCCGTTGGAAATCATTCCTTCACCAGTTATATATCCGCCCTTATCTCCAGCAAAAGCAACATAACCTCCTCTAATAGATTTGACGTCGTAGAGAAGCTTCATGTCGCCTGTCATGTGCCTGGATGCCCCACTATCAACAATCCAATGACTACTGATAGTTCCTCCTGGAACACCCTGCACATGAACTCACATAATTAGTTGGAGATGGGGACCCAAGCCATTGTGGTCTTGGGTCTTCCATTTTCATCAATGACAATAACCTCTACTCTTTGATGATTCGAAAATTGTGATGGTCCCCCTGAATTTGTGGTTATTTTAGGTTTCCATGTCTGTTGAAATTTACCAGTTTGATTGTTTGAAAGTTTAACTTCGTGATTGTTTGAAGTTTTTGAAAATTTTGAACTTTCTGGTTTAACTGGAACCGTTTGTTTTTGAACCACTTCATTTTTAAGTGCCTTTTCAACCACTTTGATTTGTTGGCGTTTCTGTTTCTTTTCCCTTTCTCTTATGAGTCGGGGATCTTGTTTTACAGAAACAGATCGCCTTTGGTGATTGTGTTCACGGGGATCATCTTCTTTGGCTATCAACTTATGAAGATACGGGCAATTTCGAATGATATGCCCGATTGTACCACATTCAAAACATGATCTTCGTTCAACAAACCCCGAAGTATCATGTGATCGTCTTGCCGATGATGAACTTTGTGATCCCGAGGTACTAGGTTTTGAACTACTTGGTTCATTCCTTTTCATCACAGTTGCTTTCTTGACAAAATCTAAGTTAGATTGATTTTCAAATGTTGCAATTTTGTCCGTTCCCTTAGATTTCACAAAGTTCACATTCTTCTTCTTCTTCTGATTCGGCTTCTTTTGACCTTGAGCCGGTGTTTTATCTTTTGATTTGGTATGATTTTGCTGGGTTTGCACTGTTGGTAATTTCTTATTCCCAAATTGTTTTCTAACTTCAGCCTTTGGGATAGGAGGACACTGTGTGACAGTAACATGTAGTCCTTTCTTTCCCAAAAACTTACTTGTTGAATTTTCAAAGACTTTACTAATTAGAGATTGATTAACATTCTTAATAGGAAAATCTTTGTCTGAATAAATTTTATCATCACCAACTAGAGTGTACAGCAAATCCACACTCTCCGACTCTTGTGCAGACGAGGACTCGATTGCAACAGTCTTAGCGGGTTTTGCAGGAGGATCACATAGAATATGATTCTCAAGAGGTATGTCCTCTTCGTTTATCACCGCATCAGACTTTGCTGAATCGGTATCATCAGACTCATCATCAGAAGAATCAGCATCCTCAATCACAACTGGAGGATCCTGATTCTGTTCAGCAGTTACAAATGTATCCGCTGACACATCTGAATCGGATGATACTTCTTTCTTGTATCCAAGCCCTGTTGCAAATTCCTCAACGTCCAAAGGAACAGATGGCTCAAAGTGAGTCCTATACTCCTCATCAGGCAGTGCATCAAAATTGTTTCTTACGGGTGGTGGACATTTTTTGTACCCTATGCATGTGACATCCCGTTTCTCTTTCTGAACATCAATGATGTGATCCAACACATAGCTAGAACTCAAATAACTGTCTAACTTGAGTCGGATCGCCTCACTTTCTGTTTTAACACAAGCCATTTCCTTTTGCATTACCTCAAGACGAGTTATATAAAGGTTAATGTCAGTTTGTTTTCTGGAAACCATTTTTGTCAGCTCTGTTTTATCTTTCTTTAACGTTTCAATCATTGACTTAAATTCCTTTTCATGGTTTTCATAAAACATGTTGGCTTCAGTGCACTTTGAAAGATCAACGGTCAATTTCTGATTGTGAATGAATGTCACATCATATTTCTCTTGCAAAGCCTCATGTTTGCTTTGCAATTCACACCACCTATCATTTATAGAAACATGTTTGTCTTGCAAGTCAAACAAACTAGCTTGTAAAGCATCATGTTTGCCTTGCAACTCAGACATGTTTGCCTCTAAATCAGCACATTTAACACGCAAACTATCACAGTTATCACAGCTAGCAGAAGTGGGTTCATCGACACATACCTGACTTGATGAACTGTCGACATTCGCCATAAAGGCTGAATGGAGAGAAGACAGAGAATAAGCAGCTTGATCCACCAAAATAGATCTTCTTTGAATTCCTGCTGCAGTTTCTTCCAAGAGTTCATCAATATCTGCATCGATTAACGTATTTGATGTCTCATCCACATGATCATCACCTGAGCTCGAGGATTCTTCATCCGAACTTCTGCTGTAACCAGAAGAGTCTTCATCCTCAGAAGAGTCACCACCATTGGCGGAAGATTCTCCACCACTGGTGTGATTAAGATCCTTGACAATCTCAGCAAAACACGCCGTTCCATCCTGAGCATCATTTCCCAACTGTAGTGACCAGTCACAACCTTCATCTACTTGAACCACAAGTGCCTGGTTGGCATTTGATGGTCCTGCTTGGCTTTGGCTTTGGTTGTTGACAGGTACCAGCGTACGAACATTGTTCCTGTTCTGGTTCTGCTGGTTGCCTTGGTTTCTGAAAGGATTCTGGTTTCCATGCTGAGCTGGTCTTGTGCATTCCCTTTTGAAATGACCCCTTTCACCACAGTTAAAGCACTTTACAGCTTGCTTGTCGAACCCATACTTGGTGTCTTTCTTGCTTTCCAAGCTGGTTCTTCCAGTTCTTTCCATGAAATCTTTTGCTCTCCTTACAGCACTGGCGAAAGCCCATTTGATGTCCATCAAATCCATCTCATCCTTATCAATCTGCTGATAGTCTTCTTGTGTCAGATTAATGTTCCCAATCTGACCTTCCACTAATCCACAGTATGCGCTCACCACAGTGTTTAGCAGCTCCATGTGTTCCTTTGCTACTTCCACACTGACTTTAGAAAAACTTGAGGTGTCGAGCCGTACTGTATTTGGCTTTGATTGTTGACCAGCAGATGATGTGCTTCCATAACACGCTTGCTGTTGAGGAGGAAGTGGATTCCCGAACATATCAGTTGCTCTGATTTGCTGTTGCTGTTGTGGTGCTGGTTGAGGAGCTGGATTAAGCGGATTTCCAAACATATCTGTTGTTGGAGGAGGAGTGCCATACAAGCTCGTGCTAGACACAAATGCTGTTTGAATTGGAGCGTGGGAAGAAGGTTTTGTAGAAGTGCTAGAAGTTCCATAATAAATTTCAGGATTTTGTGGCACTGCAACTCTTTTTGCCTTGAGAGTTTCTTCCTGATTCTTGTTTTCCAGGAGTTGAGCAAAATCACTGAAGCTTGTTGTATCCAAAGTGCCATTGTACTTCATGATTTCTAAGAAATTACTCCATTGAGGTGGCAGTGCATCTGCAAACTTCTTCACTATCTCTGCTGAAGTTGTTACAACCCCAGTATTTGCCAATTCAGTCAGCAAATGAGTAAATCGACTTGTCAAGTCTCCTAGAGATTCATTCTGCATACAAACAAAACCATCAAACTCTTTCTTTAGCAGATCTTTTCTTAATTGACGTGTTGCTTCATTTCCTATGCCCCTTATCTTCAATGCGTCCCACAACTTCTTCGTTGTCTTGAAACTGACAAATTGATGATAAATGTCTTTGCTTAACGCCTGAGTAAGAATGGCATATGCTTTCTTTTCTAAGTCATAGACCTTCTTCTAATCTTCCGTAAGATCAGCAAACGTAGCAGCAGATGAAGCGGCAACCTCTATCGTTTGATCAAAATCTGTGATGAAGCGCAACCACAGTTCTGTATTTTGACCAAGGACATATGTATGAAATCTGTCAAACCATCCCGGATATTCACTTAAATGCATCAACTTTGGAGGCCTATTCAAACTTCCCGTTTCACTTTCGCTTAGTAAAATACTTTGAACACTTGGAGCCTGATTTGATACGAATGCCCATTGACCGGTAGATGTAGCATTAGCTTGCGAACCGGAATCTGGAGCTGGAGTACCAAAATACATATCTGCATTTACAGGAACACCCCACATCGAATTCATTTTTGATCAAGAAAAATAATAACCTGAAAATCACAAACTGTTAAGCATAAACAGACTAAGGATCGAATGATCAAAGCTTGTTCGAAGGATCAACAGTGTTCGAAAGATCACTGTTGAGTTTCGAGCAATTGTTTTCGAAAGACTCCCCTATCGAAGGATCCTGGTCTTTCGAAAAAGAACTGTAGACCGAAAGATGTATGCTTCGAAATGATTCCTTGGTTCGAAGGATGATGATCTATCGAACCTCCACTGATCGAAAGATGGTCTTTCGAAATGATTCCTTGGTTCGAATGATGATTGATCTATCGAACCTCCACTGATCGAAAGATGGTCTTTCGAGTTCGAAGGATATCTTTCGAACGGTTCTGACACAGTTGACAAAGGATGACAGGTTGGTGAAAAAGGTGATGGGTTGGTAGAAACTTTCTGCGGAAGATATGGTCAGACCATGCTTTCTGCCAAAACCATGATTTGAAACATAAACTATAATAAACTTATCCAGAAAACCGGTCACCGGAGAAGCCGGAATTTTGGCCGGAAATCACCAAACACCTCAAAAACGAGTTTTTAAGTTACCCAACCCGACATGCAACACTCCCGGTTAGTATAGGACACGTTTTAACAACTGGAAAGGCGAGAAAACAGTAAAAACGAGTTCAAAACCAAGTGAGTTTTTGAGCAAAAACACTCCAAAGTCTTGTAAAAACCCGATTTTTAACAAGGAAAAGAGCCACGGCTCTGATACCACTTGTAGGTCCCTCGGAGGTTGAGGTTTAACCTATTCCTTGTTATGTCTAACACACTAGCGAGTGCGGAATCCAAGCTAGCATGCAAACCGGGATAGAACAAGCACAATGATAAACACAACACACAATATTCAACGATTAACACCACTTGTATTAATGCGTATGAAAGGTTCGGTTACAAGCACAAGGTTTACAGATGTATTCTATAAACTCTCTCTATCTTTCGTGTGTGTGTTCTCTCTATATTCTGCTCTGAGTGTTCTATGTGTCTAACTTCTTAATCTCTCTTTCAAGTGAACACACAACATGGGTATATATACCCGAACACAGCAGGTCTGGTCGAAGGATCAGACAGACTGGTCGAAGGACCATCTGTCGACCAGGAACCAGTTGAAGGATGACATATACCATGAAGGATGATATCCTTCGTGGTCTATCTTTCGACCGTTATCTTTCGAGTTCATCGAAGGATATAAAATATCCTTCGATGACACATCCTTCGACCTGACCATATTACAACCATTTTCTAACTGTTTTGCCAGGTCAAACCGGAGGATGGTTGACTTGGTCAAACTTACATGACTACAAAGACATCGTTATGTATCAAGACGAAATACAGACAAAGTACAGACACAAGTGCACCAACATATACACATGTGTACAGTCTCGCTAGTATCAGTTTATACAATATACACAGCTGATAGTTTATACACATGTGTACAGTCTCGCTAACTATCAGTTTATACAAGATACACAGCTGTTAGTTTATTCACATGTGTATAGTCTTTTATACATCTGTGTTTTATATTCGGAAATTGTTACATATGTGTATATTAACAACATATAGTATATTAGGCATGCACACGAGTAAATTCATATAAAAATTATGAAATTAATGAAAATGAAATATATCACATGTATGCAAAAATAAATAACTTCATCACATATTCAAAAAAAAATTAATACCCAAAAATAATTACAATTTCAATTACAGAGAAATTTTTTAATGTTTATTGTAAATTATAAAAAGTTAAAAACAATGTATTATGATATCTATATATACGGATAATAAAAGAAAAAGAACATTCAAGTTAAAATTAAAACAAAATCTATGGATAAAAAAATAATGTAGAAATAATTAAATATGAGAGAGAGATAGAGATAGAGAGAGAGAGAGAGAGTTAAGAGATGAGAAAATTAAGGGATTTTAATTAAACATACTTGGGTAATGTCAATCTTACCCTTTTAATCTAAAAATGATCAAGGGCCAAGATTAGTTCACTCAGTTCACTCTCAAGAAGTTGTTCACTCTTGATCCTAATCCTATATATATATATATATATATAGGAGAAGCATCCGTTAGGAACCACCCTTTATTGCGAGAACCGGTGTGAACACAAACAGTAATACCTAAAAAAATCTAAAAAACACCCAATTTTTTTTACTTTTTTTTTTTGGAAAAATCGCTATATTAAGTTTATAATAAAAATTTTTCAAAAAAAAAAAAAATTCGAGTCACAGTTATCCATGCACATGTGCATTTGTATCATTTCTTTGACAAATTCCGTAATTCATTACAAATATTAGACAATTGCACTTTCATTTACACTACCACGTGTAATACACTACTTTTTACGTTAACAAAATAAGAAATGCATATGTGCATCTATATGTATCAACATGAAATAAGGTGTGTTGGTACACTACTTTTTCTTTCATCTATCATTCCATCCATAATACACAAACATGCACATGTGCATTTTTTTCATTTCTTTGACAAATTCCGTAATTCATTACAAATATTAGACAATTGCACTTTCATTTATACTACCATGTGTAATACAATACTTTTTACATTACCAGTATTAGAAATGCACATGTGCATCTATATGTATCAACATGAAATAAGGTGTTTTGGTACACTACTTTGAATACACTTTCCCTTTCATCTATCATACCATCCATAATACACTACCATTACCTCCTACCATTCATAATACAATATCATTACCTCATACCATCCATAATACAATACCATTACCAATATTTTCACTTTATTACATGTATGTAAACACCATTTATACCATCCAATCAACATATTACATCATAAATTGACAACTATAACCAAACTATCAACCACTAGATATAACTAACCAAAAAACATGTATATGGGCCTACTTCTCCATTCAAAATCACAAACTTTTTGTACCAAAACATGTTATATCATGGTTATACCTAATGATGCACATGTGCATTTTGAATATTGGTAATGTAAAAAGTAGTGTATTACAAATGGTATTGTAAATTAAAGTGCAATTGTCTATTCCTGATAACGTATTACCGAATTTGTCGAAGTAATGATACATATGCACATGTGCATGGATAACTGTTACTCGAAAAAAAAAAATTTTGGTAACGAAATATAGCGATTTTTTTTTTAAATATTAAAAAAAAAATTTGGGTGCTTTTTTTATTTTTTTTAGATTTTATTTTGTGTTCACATTGGTTCTCGCGGTTCTCGCAATAAGGGAGGTTCACGCATGAACCTTACCCTATATATATACTAGGTTAATGCCCGCGTAATACGCGGGCTTCAACCAAAATCATATTATTTACTTTGAAATAAAATGTTGTGTACAAATACATACATTGGAGGGTGTGGCTAGGAGCTCTATAGCGCCCCCTTTAAAGCCAATCAGAATCGATGGAGCCCCCTTTCTTCCGTTACCATCTTGTCACCCCCCTATAGCGTCCCCCTTAAAAATGGCGGTATAGGTGATGGAGCCCCACCGGCGCCATAGAGGCTGAGGTGGCCTTGGTGGCGCCCCCATACCCTCCGACCTTGCAAATACTTCATGAAGGACACTTTTGCCCATTAAGGGTCTTCAACAAATGGCCCACTCATATGCATTTTCTCCATGCCATTTAAAAAAATATATATATTACCTTCAAATGTAGTAGCATGTATATTATCCATTTAAACAACTAACAACTACAAAGTTACAACTTCAAATAAAAAATACACATTGATGACAATCGATGAACATAAAAAATTTCAGAAATGCCTTTTATAACATGCCACACAAACTATGGGTAAGAATTTTCTAACCCAATATAATTTAATGAAAGCCAAAATAAAAACATTACCTCAACAACATAACTAAAAATGATGACAGTCATCTAAACTACCAAGACTTGTCAAAAAGTTGCCAACAATTTTTTACATTTCAAATTAAAATTTGAAGTGCCAGAGCTTGTTTTGCTAGAAACGAAACAAACTTCTATTTCAAATCCCATATAAAGTATTTGATTTGCGTCATCAAGCACCTGAAAAAAAAAATTCAAATTCAATAATTATAGATTCCTATTGAATATCTACTGGCACACATTTCATAAACTGCACTTAGCATTAGAAAGATGAATCTGGTTACTAATATCCATTCTTTACCAAATCAAATGGGCCTTTTGGCTTTCAATTTTGTCTGGTAATCAGTGAGGTCAGCTGACTTTTCCAGATCAACCCATTCGTAAGTTGTCACCACTAATATATGATCATATACATATGTGAGCAGTTTACATTACAAATTATTTCATCACTCACATGAGAACAGTGGGAACGAAGATCACTGGGTGTAGACGATTTACAACCATGCTCACCTGGTGATGTCCGTTTTGAGCATTCCTTGATCCATTCTGCACCAGAGGTGAACCCCATCTGCAAAAAAACAAAAAATTATAATCAAACGCTTACATATTATCTCCAAAAGTCTAGAAAATGCAAATATAATCAATAAGTGCAACTTTTGTTGATAAAGGAAGAGTTCTTATAGATTCAATAGTTCCTATAAGATTAATATATTTCTCAATATATGATAATATGATGAGAAGTGTGGAAATCAAAACCATTTAACAAAACAACATCAAATCGGATATCAAACCATATGAAAAAATACATATATCTAAAGCCGGATGAGAAAATCATTAAAGAGAGTATTAACTTATACATACCGTTAGGGCATAATTTGGAAAGACGACAACTGTAGCCCGATTAAAGATTGCTTTCCTGTTGGTACACATTATGTGGACGCGACTCGACTCGGTTCGATTCGGTTCAGGTCGACTCGGTTAGGTCCGGCTCAAGCCCGACGACACGATATTCCTTCGTCGTGCGCCCCAGAGTTCGACACGCGAAGCACGGAGCGCCGCAAGCCAAGTCCCGTTTACACATCACCATGACATCATCATTGTGATGTCATGGTGATGTCACAAGTTTGTCTCATGCATGAATTGGTGAAAGATTACAAACGGAACTTGAATTTGGACTTAGAATCGTGATTGGGCCGTAACTTTGACTTGAATTGGGCCTTGGATTTCATCTGGGCCACTACAATATCAAACGACGAAACAAAGAATTAGATTTAATATGTTTGTCGACGAAACATAATGTGTTTCGTCGACTTTAGTGTTTCGTCGTGGCCTCTATGCGTTTCGTCATAATCTGTGTCTGTCTAGTATAAATACCCCTCATAGTTTCTGTGTGAAACTGATGAGATGAGAGCACAGAGAGACTTAGTGAGAGTCTGTTAAAACATTGTTTGTATATGTTTGTATCTGTACTCATCCCTAATCAATAGATATTGAATCTTTTGGTTACGCGTGTTCTTCTTTTACACTTTGTTTGGTTTGCACCGTCACGGGGATTCCGCACCCGTTACCGTGTTCTTGATAAACAAGGATAGGTTTTCGTATCGATCCACCGGAAAAACGGGACCTTCGATTGGTATCAGAGCTTTGCTTTGGCTCTAATCCTTGTTTAAAACCAAACATATTTGGGTTTTTATCAAGTTTGAAACTGTTTGTTTATGATTTTCTGAAAAAGTGTTCTTGAAAGTTTATATTTTTTTTTCTGGAAAAAAGGCTTTAAAAATCAGTGGATGTTGTTGGTTTGCTAAAAATCTTACCGAAAACCTTGCTTGTTTAAGTGTTTACACATTAACAGTTGGTTTTTGTTGAAAATTTTAGCCAAAAGTTGTGTTCAGAAAGTTGTAAGTTTGCCGGTTTGTTCTTGTGTTCTTCATAACTTCAAACAATATTCAAACTGTTCTTGACAAATTGCACTTTTTGATCTCTATTTTACAAACAGATAAGGTTGCTTGTTGCATTGAAAATTGTAAAGGTTAAATCTTTTATCCACCATACCTTAAGTTGGTGAGAAAGCATGGGTTAAAGAATAAAGTCGTGTGTGAGTTGACAGGCTGGGTATAAACAATTCACCTACTTTACCAACCTTCTGACAACCTTTTTGACGTAACAGACATCATCGAATCAAATTATCGACGAATCAGATTTCGACGAAACGGAAAAGTGTTTCGCCAAAGATCCCTTCGACGAATCAAAAGTTGTTTCGCCAAAGGTCCCTTCGACGAATTAGAAATCTATTTCGCCATAATTCTTCTACGAAACAGATTTTGCTGACCAGATGTATCGAAGAGATTGAAGAAGGAGAATAAATTAGGGGTTTTGATATCTGGTGTAGATGTTGTATCGAGAAAGAAAGAAGTTTGTCTTGTTTGTTCTTCATGTATCGCAGAGAGTGATAGACTTCTGGAAGTTTGTGGAGGCTGCATAAGGGATTTCTTTTGGGGCTTGGTAATGGGTAGTGGCTATCGAAGAAGAAGATGAAGTCAAGCAACTGATAGATTATCGGCTGGGTTTTTATTTGTGGATTCAAATTAGGGTTATTTGACTGGCAGACTATAAGTGGACTATAAGTGGGACTCTAGTGAAAGATTCTAATGGGCCGAATGTTGTTTTAAATTGACTAGCATATTATATGTCTTGGGCCTATATATAAGTTCAAATAATTCATATTGGGCACTAGTCATGATTTTTTTTTGGGCCTTAGTCAGCGAACAAACCAGTCTTTGTTGATTTAATAGGGATTAACTGGTTTTGGGGTCGGGTATTCGCGGAGTTGATTTGAATCGCGCTTCTAAACATCACGGTTTCATCAAAAATTTAGTGTGTTAACAGGTATTATCATTCTTATATCAAACATGAGTAACAAAGGTCTGTGGGATTGGAGTTCGGACTCAGGACCAAGTCAAAATCAGCCTTCGCTTGCCGATTTGTTAATGAATTCCATACCTCGACCTCAAGCTACAACTACTCAACCACAGTTCAATCAAAGTGCCTATCTTTTTCAACCTACACCTCAAGCTCAACCTCAACAAGGCAACCAAAATCCTTTCATAAATCAAACAAGTACATCCACGTCCAACTCAAATAAAGCCAATGACTCCTGGTCTGTAAAATTTGGAGGTGGAGATCAAGGAGGAACTGTGTTTAATGCTAAAATTGTCAAGAATGTCAATGATGGTGAATCTTCAGGAAAAGATGATAGTTCGGGATACAGTGGCAGTTCGGATGAAGAATCGAATTTGAATGAAAGAACTGATTCTGAAGCTGATAATTTGTCGAATGATGCTAACGAGAAATCTGACTTGATCAAGAAAGCTGATGCTACATCAGAAGAAATGGAGAAGATTCTCACTGAAGATGGATCTTTCTCTTCTCAGACGGCTTTTATGGCTAATGTCACAGGTTCTACAAGTCAGGTAAAATCTGAAACTCCTAGCATATGTAGTGATTGTGCTGAGATGAAACATGAATGTGCTGAATTGAAACGTGAATCTGAAACGGTTCATAGTCACAATTAGAGTTTAGTGATTGAGCTGTCAAAGTGCAAAGAGCCAAACATGGCTTTAGTTCGAAATGAAAAGGAATTTAAATCTGTAATTGAAACCTTAAAGAAAAGTGTTTCCGAAGTGAATAAAGTTGTTTATCATAAACAAGTTAGTATTAACGATTACATTAACATCGTTGAGGAAACCAAAAAGGAACTAGCCATTGCCAAATGCGAGCATGATGCTATCAAGCAAAAATTGGAGAGTTATTCTAACTCCCGATTTGTGCACGATCACATAATTGACGTTCAACAACTGAAAGGGAACGTGAAAGGCGTTGGGTATAAGGCGTGTCCACCTCCTTTGAGACACAACTATACCAAAATGCCCGATGAAGAGGATATGCCTCGTTTTGAACCATCTGTACCTCTCGATTATGAGGATGTTACAACTGGTTTAGGTTTCAAAACGGACAATTCATCGGAGGGCTCATCTGATAACAAAGAAAAGTCATCATGTGCTTCAAATCAAAGTCCTCCAACCATTGAGGACTATGATTCTTCAGATGATGAATCAGATGTGAATGACCAGGATGAATCACTTGATGAGACGAAAGGAGTAGAAATTCCAATTGAGAATCATATTCTTTGTCATCCTCCTACTCCTGTCGTGCAACCTATTGCCAAGCAAGTGATAGATCCTGTCAAGGATGTCAAAGATGACAAGGAAAGTGTGTCTGCTGTTAAAAGCAATAACTTGTTGTATACTTTGGTCGGTGATGCTAAAATTTATTCGGACAATGATTTTCCAATTAAAAATGTCAATCCATCTTTGATTGATAAAGTGTTTGAAGACAACACGAATAAATTTTTGGGAAAGAGCATTCCCGGAGTTGTGGTAACACAATATGATCCTGTTCCAAAATCAGAAATCAGAAAACAATTTGGAAAACAGAAATCACCGACAAAGCAACAACCTATTGCCTCTAAGGGTAAACAACCAAAAAGGCGAGCTCAAAAGCCTAACATTTCTCAATCAAAATTTGAAACAAAAGGAGCTCGTTATCAGAAGAAAAGCAAGGATGTTAAATTTGTAGCATCAAAGGGTACGGATAAAATCGAGACTTTTGAAAACAAATCAAACACCGATTTTGTACAACAAGTCAAGATTTTGAAACGTAATAGTGATAACAATTACACCCAACACACAAACGGGTGTGATGAAAGAGCAAGTACCTCAGGTTCTACAGGTTCGACATCTGCCAGTCGATCAAATTCTCCTAAGTTTGTTGAAAGGAGAACGTGTTTCAAATGTGGGAAGTTTGGGCACATCATTAAAGACTGCACAAACTCGCCTAAACCAAATTTTGTTGAAAGAACCCCTTCTGAACAAGGTCACTCACAACATCGTCCTATTTCTCCAAAACATGATAAAAGAACTGTTAAGGAACAAGAAACGAAACAACGACGTCATAACATCAAAGCTGTTGAAAAGGCTTTAAAATCTGAAGTCAAAACGGTTAAAAGGAAACCTAGTTTGTCACAACCATTAAAACCAGAAACTGTACATAATACACAATCTGGTAAACAAAAACAAACTTGGAAACCTAAAACGGGTGAAAGTTCAGGGGGAGGTGCTGTGTTTGAAAATCATCAGGAAATTGAAATTACATTTCTTGATTCTCAGGGGCAACCTAAGTCTATGAAGGCTTGGGTCCCCCTCTCCAACTAATCTCTGAGTGAGTGTGTAGGATGTTCCAGGAGGAACTTTCGATAGGCGTAAGATTGTTGATAGTGGAGCGTCCTTGCACAAGATAGGCGACAGAAGAAATTGTTGCCTTTGATGGAGAGAAAATGAAAAGGGAAACAGAGTTGTCTGTTGAAAGAAATTGATAACTTCGACAAAATGCAAATCTTTTGAAAGTGTGATTGTTAAAGGCTTTGATCGGGTCCCCAGGATAGATTCAATCAAAATGTACGCACCTGCAGCACGTCTGAAGTTCAAAATCAACAAGATGAACGTGCAGTGTACATTTCTTCGCGGTGTAATTGAAGAAAATGTGTTTGTTGAACAATCCAACCGGGTGTGCGGATGCCTTGGCGTGGATTGAACAACCGCACACTACTTCTCAAGAGAAAGACAAAAACCGTCGCTGGTGCAATGTGGAAGACTAGCCGGACCCAGAGGTTTATGATCTTGTTGCTGTGAAGAGATTTCTCAGTAGCTACAAAAATCGACTTTGAAATCCACACTGGGTGGATATCCAGTTTGGGAGAGCACTCAGATTCCTGACAATGCATGAAGCAGTTGCAGGATACGGTTTTAAATTTCTAATCTCTCCTATACTTGTCGATATTTAAGGTGCTTTATAATTTTTTTATCATCTCGTAGCACTCTTTGGCCTGACACGTTGATCTCGAATATCACCTCACACGTGATTGTTTCACTGTGAAACTTGTCAATGTTGTCATTGTCCACACCGCTTACCGACGTGTCAACTGATTTTTCCAAAATTCGATAAATCAATTCTGATTAAAATTAAATTTGGTAAACGGCATTGAGGTAAAACATGAGTTAACCGACATCGGGAAATCGTTTTTGTAAATATCTTTGTGTCTTTTAAATTTATCTTAGTTTGTTGATTTTAGGGGGAGTAAATACAAATTTGAAAAATCCAAAAACATCAAAAAATTTAAAAACACAAAAACCATAGAAAAACAAAAATGAGTTTCCTGGCGAGAAAAAGAGAATATGATAGTACATCAGTGGTCTGTCTAAACCTCTTTAAACCTAAAATGAAAAACGATAAGCAGCTCTATATAAGATGTATCGGTAGGCTCACAATCATTTTAAAGTGTGCAGGGTGATATAAACCTTAATCGACTGAAGACCAGGTGGGAACCGCACATTGGCATATGGTCTTAGTACCGAAATTTCGTTTGAGAGATTGCCGAGGTTCTGAGATATGTGGTCTTTATGCTGCTTATCATCTGGGTATCATGGTTGTATCAAACCGGAAAATAACGGAGACGAAATCTAAGATCTTCCATGATACTATACATACGTGTACATATTGCATTCGACCTCAATAAGTGATCAACAATCACATCTCCAAACAAAATAAGTGATAATTTATCACAGATTTTATCCGGGAGTCTAGTTCGTCTCTCTGCTGTACGAAAGTACTGACCTGTTCACGGACTTGCTCCTGTGCCCTCATGCATCGAAAATCAAGTTCCTCATCAATAAGTGATTTTATCACATAGGGCTTGTTTTCAATCAAAATAAGTGAGTTTCTCACATCTTTTATACGGTCAAACAGATGATAAACAGTATACTCACCGGTAAGATGAACTCTCGTGCATACCTTGATACGGGAATGTGTCGTGTGTGGATGAACACCGGTCGGTAAGTATAAATCATACCTTAACGTATCCCCTCGCCATGATTACATCTGATAAGTTGAGCTTATGTGGACAACAATACCGATAATTGTTATAGGATGCTTATCTAAATGTTAACTAATTGAACAAAAAGAGCGTTTTGGCGTGACCGTACACTGATATGATTCTCTTACCCTCGAAACTCGAAAAAAAGAACGTCTGTAGATATTTGTTTACTGCTTTCAGTTTCTGTATTTATTTATTTGCTTTCCGTCTTTACTTTTGAAAAATGAAAATTCCAAAAAGATTTTAGGTGTGTTTTAATATAAACTTTATAAAAGCCAAAAAGATTTTGCTTTTAGTTTATTTTTGATTGACCGATGTTGGAACTCGAGTCTATCCTACCCAAAATCCTGATCGTAAGCCGGAAAACAATTGCACCTTCATAAATGGTCGAAGTTAACGAGTTTTGAAAGTTAAAGGATTAAGACTGAACATTTTCTAAACTTTCAAACTGTTGTCGGTAGGTGTTTGATTGAGATTTGTTCTCGCATGTGTCATTTGTTTATTGAAACTATATTCCAAGCGGTTGTTCTCATTATGCGTTTAGATTTCTTGCATGTGTAGAAGCTAAAGGTGAGGAGAACATGTTCGATGACAAGCTTCGGAATGAAGACACGACGTGAAGGCACTCAAAAGATAAAGATGATCGAGTTGCCGTTGACCCCTCATCAACACCACAAGGATCTAAAGAATTGACAAATCAAATGATTCACGAGCATGACTCAATGGAGAGTTCATTCTAAGGGGGAGTTTATTAATGCACTACCTAAATGAAAAGGGAGTTTGTTGATACACTTTCTTCTTACGACACGTGAAGACTTTGAAGATCCTCCGACACAAAAGACACGGAAGACGAACCTCACGAGTAGTGTCCAAGGGGGAGTTTGTTGGTACACTTTATGCGGACGCGACTCGACTCGGTTCGATTCGGTTCAGGTCGACTCGGTTAGGTCCGGCTCAAGCCCGACGACACGATATTCCTTCGTCGTGCGCCCCAGAGTTCGACACGCGAAGCACGGAGCGCCGCAAGCCAAGTCCCGTTTACACATCACCATGACATCATCATTGTGATGTCATGGTGATGTCACAAGTTTGTCTCATGCATGAATTGGTGAAAGATTACAAACGGGACTTGAATTTGGACTTAGAATCGTGATTGGGCCATAACTTTGACTTGAATTGGGCCTTGGATTTCATCTGGGCCACTACAATATCAAACGACGAAACAAAGAATTAGATTTAATATGTTTGTCGACGAAACATAATGTGTTTCGTCGACTTTAGTGTTTCGTCGTGGCCTCTATGCGTTTCGTCATAATCTGTGTCTGTCTAGTATAAATACCCCTCATAGTTTCTGTGTGAAACTGATGAGATGAGAGCACAGAGAGACTTAGTGAGAGTCTGTTAAAACATTGTTTGTATATGTTTGTATCTGTACTCATCCCTAATCAATAGATATTGAATCTTTTGGTTACGCGTGTTCTTCTTTTACACTTTGTTTGGTTTGCACCGTCACGGGGATTCCGCACCCGTTACCGTGTTCTTGATAAACAAGGATAGGTTTTCGTATCGATCCACCGGAAAAACGGGACTTTCATTTCCAATCATCAATCAACTCAGCTTGGCCATTAGAGACGTATCTTGCAGCCCGTGTAGCGAGTGATTTTTCATGAACATTCCATATAAGAGGTACGGATTAAAAAGGTTCCTGCAAAAGGCTATAACAACTAAATTCAGTCTCTTGCAAGAACAGAATCACTGGACTGAACGTGTTAAAATGAAACCAGAAATGACAAGATAAATATGTCCATGTACCATGAAACGACATCCTTTGCTGCAAGAGAGTTCACGAGTACTCCATCATAGCTACAAGATCATACAAAATTGTTAAAACACAAAGTTGATCAGTATCTTGTGTTATGATCATTTATGAAACCAGAGTTTGTCCAATTCAAAACGGTTGGAACCAAGCAGGGGTGGTTCAGTTACTTCTGCATAGCCCATAATAAATGATTCATGACGTCCACTTTTTACATTTATGCTTTCATCTGAGAAAAGATTACCACTAAAGGCTTCATGTTCTAATGCCTTCTCTTTCTCACCAGCATAAAACTTAGGGTTGAAATCTGAATCGAACGGCCTGAAAGAGGAGTCCATTTGGGTTTCCAATGGATTTACGGAAGCGTAACATCCCGCAAATATAACTAACAATTATTCAAAAGCGCAACGACTATGGTATGCATTTTTATTTCAAGTCAACATACCTCGCCCGGATTAACAGTAACCATGTGAGGCGTAAAACTTCCACCAGATGCAATCCTGTCACCTACAATTACAAATATTAATTTTGTTAGAAAAGTTGATTCATCATGTCTTTTAGGAAACACGGCCACATTACTACTCTGCATATACCAGACACCGGGTTCGAGACTTTTATTAAAAACTCATAAAATTCGGCCGTAAATAAACCTTTACATGCACCCTCTATTTCTACTAATCAAATACTAACCCTACCATGGAGAACAAATAAACTCTAATTACTATGAAACCAAGTAAATAAACTCTTCTAATATGACAGCAACACGATCAATGGCATCACAATTTTCTTTACTTGAATCTTCTGGTGTACAACAATTAGAATTAAAGTAGATCAAGGTGTCATTTTTTGCTCAGCTAAAAAACAAACAGGTCGAACTAAGGCTATTAAAATTTAAACCCAATACTAATTCCATAACTACATCAACAAATTCCCAATTTAAACATTCGTTTCAAAGTAACCATCATTCTTCCTAAAACGCCAAAACAAATCATAGTTCATGACAAAATGAGCCATTTTCACAGCGTGAATGTATAAATCCAAAAAAACACACCATATTCCACATTGTATTTAGGTCGAGCTAATAGATTAGAAATTATATGGCAACTTTCAACCGTTGCTTTATTAGTTGCTTCCCACCTCCTCCATAAATCCCCAAAATTCGCCCCCTAAAAAACCCTAATCACAAAGCCCCAAAGGTAGAAACAATCAATCATAAAATTACACAAAAACCCAACAAAACTCTACAAATTTATTATGTTATGAGTTTAAAATAAAATACCCAAATATAGATACCGAAATGGAAATTTCACACTTTTATTCTTAATAACTAAAGGGGCAAACATTAAATTAAAGATTTATATATAGCAAAGAATTATAAAAATCAAAAACAAAATCAACGAAAAAAACCCCAAATGAACACAATGACAACAAATCAACATGATTAAAGAAAACAAATGATAAATCAAGCAAAGAACATACCTTAGTTCATAAGGTTTTCAAGAACTCTAATTCAAGATTCATTAAATCTTCATATGAGTACCTATTGAGAATAACTTGGATCAAAGAGAACCTTGAAGACACACAATATAGATAAAAATATTCAAATATAAACACTGGTAGTATTTCATCATAGCTTCAACATCTTCGTCGTTAAGCAGAGCCACAGCTTGCCGCATCGAGTCCGCAAGCTGATTCAGTTCTTCAATCGCATCCATTTGGATCTAAATATCTAATAACCGATAACGACAGATCTTTAAATCAGGGAAAACCCTAAGAAAAACAAACAACACTCAATACATAAGAAAACCGATTACGGCAAACCATTCAAACAGAATCATAAAATAAGAAGATCAAGGAATCAAACATTACCGTTGATTGTTGACTATTGGGTATTGAAGATGAATTGAGATATGGAGGCAGATGATTTTTTCTTTAGGGTTTTCGAAATAAGGAGAGAGAGTCTTCAAAACTTCCCTAATACAACAAATTGAATTAATCGTTTCATTTAGATGGCGATTGAAGATTGAGAGAGAGAGGGTAAAGGAATTGAATGATGAGAGAGAATGAGAAAGAAACGTATGAAAGAAGTTCTCCAATCCTGGCCTATGAGCAATGCCACTTGTCCAATTATTTGACATATGCCACATCAATGCCTATGTGGCTGCTTAGTTGGCTTCAACCATTGGGTGACATCATGGTTGCGGTAATCGGCCTAGGCGGCCGATTAATCGGCCCCTAGGCGCTAGGCGGTCATCTACTACTGCCTAATTTTGAGCTAGGCGGGCAATTAATCGGTCATGGTCAAAAATCGGTCAAAATCGGTCCTAGGCGGTCAAAATCGGTCCTAGGCGGTCAAAAATCGGATTAATCGGACAATATTAGTCGGTCAAAATCGATCAAAATCGGTCCTAGGCGGTACTAGGCGGTCCTAGGCAGTCCTAGGCGGTCAAAATTGGTCAAAATCGGTCAAAATCGAACCATACTATCTGAAACTTGAAGTATTTATGTGAATTTTGAAGTATTATTTTTATATTATTGGGTATATATATATAATTTTGAAAAAATACATATAAAAATCCCATTCCGATTAATCCCGATTAATCCCTATTAATCCCGATTAATCCCTAGGCTGTACCTCACCGCCCGACTAGCGCCTAGCGCCTTCTACAACATTGGGTGACATGTGTCCCCCAATGGTTTGCTTTATTAGAGATATAGATAATGCAGTTAAAAATTGGTGATGATGTGTAGTTTGTAGAGATTTGTACATTGTGGGAAAAGTGAGGGTTTGTGGGAAATTTTTAAATCTGATGTGGTGTTGTGTTGTGTTGAGGTAGCGGTTCGTTTGGGGTTTTTGAGGTTTGTATATTGTGGATGCTCTTAGTAACATCCGCATAGTAACATTTAACATAATAAAAGCTAATGAGGTAGTGGTGGAGTGGTTGGGGAAACGCTTGGTGTTCCTTGTGACCCAGGTTCGACTCCCACTCTCCTCATTATTTTCTGCGGCATCCAGGTGAAGGGCGAATACGGGTGGCGTCGGTTCATATTGGATGGGAGACGAGGTTTTACCGATTATTCCACTGCCGTGCCTTCGGGCGGGTGGAGGTCGGGTTTCCGCGCATCTGGGAGAGCCAAGGGGCTGGCGTCGGTCAAGTAGTCAACCTTGGCCACAACGCTCGGTGTCACGGTGGTTGGCATGTCGTTTCTTGCCGTTAAAAAAGTTAATATAGTAAAAAAGGCAAAAGTATAAACAAAGGACTACACACAGGCCGACATGTGGCAGCCACAAATTAATTACACCGAACTACGTTTTTAGTAGGTATAATATAATGATAGTTAGCGATTAATGGACCCAAAAGAAAAGAAACAAATTAATAGATATAACATTGGACGAACATAACTTTCAAGAACAGAAATGGAATTTAATGTTTACCAAAGTATTAACTAAAAGCACAAGCTGAGTCGACGTTTTTGCCAAAAAAAGGTGGGCTTAGCTGTGTAGGCTTCACCGTGCTTTTTACAATAAAAAATGTAAGCTAAATCCTAGTCATCTCAGCCGATGGAACTGATATGGCAGCTTTTGATCAGATGAAACGAGAGGTGATTACTTTGATAAAAGCTAAAATTTCGTATTTATATTTAAGTTTTTCGATTAACTTTGACTTTTTAGTAAGTCCGTGGGGTATGGTGGGGCTTGGGTTGGGGGCATGAGTTGACACTTGGAGTTCGAGCCCTCCCACCGCCTAGTGACGTGTCCGTGGGGTATGGCGGGGCGTGGGTGCACCGCGTGGGTTGGTAGGTTATTAAAAAAAAAAAAAAAATATATATATATATATATATATATATATATATATATATATATATATATGGTAAGGTTCATGCGAGAACCACCTTTATTGCGAGAACCGCGAGAACCAATATGAACACAACCTAAAATAGCTAAAAAAACCTAAAAAAACCTAACCCCCACCCCCCCCCCCCCCAAAAAAAAAAAAAAACTAAACCCCCCACCCCCCCCCCCCCCAAAAAAAACATAACCCCCCCCCCCCCCCCCCCCAAGCTAAATGCTAAAAACTAAACCCCCCAAAAAACCTAAAAAAAACCTAACCCCCCCCCCCCACCCCACCCCACCCCAAAAACATAAACCCCCCACCCCCAAAAACCTAAACCCCCCCCCCCCCCCCCAGCTAAAAAGCTAAAAACTAAACCCCCAAAAAACCTAAAAAAATCAAAAAAAATCAAAAAAAAATCTAAATTTTTTTTTTTTTTTTACTATTTTTAAGTTAAAATCGCTACTTTTAGAAGCAAAAAAAAAAAATTTTAAATTTTTTTTTTTGGCTTCTAAAAGTAGCGATTTTTTTTATAAAAAAGATAAAAAAAAAAATTTGTGTGTTTTTTAGCTATTTTTAGGTATTTTTGGTTGTATTCACATTGGTTCTCGCAATAAGGGATGGTTCCTAACGGATCTTTGTCCTATATATATATATAATTTAAAACCCAAGGCGAATAGGAGGCCGCCACATCAAATCCAAGCCCTCCCCACGCCCGGCTTCAAACAAGCCCCAAGGGCCACGCCCCAACCCAAGCCCCAAGGGGTGGTGGCTTGAGCGTTTTCCCCCAACCCAAGCCCCACACCCCACAGTCTAATTTTCCCGACTAAACAAAAGAGGAAAAAAGCAACCTGCAAGGTTTGAATCTCCTTTCTTGGTTCAACATTCAAGGAAGTGGTCACCACTCCAACAATATGTTCTCAATAAAAAAATAAAAAAAATAAAGAAATAAAAAAAACTATAAAATAAAATTAAAAAACTTTGGTTTAACCCATGTTCATTAGGTGGGTCTGCCCCAAAGATAGGAACTAGCATGAACATTTTAATTCGTATGCAAATTGCAACTTTGATTCTTATATATATGTGCCATATGTCATATGTAAAATAAGCAAACGCATATAAGGTTCCTTCTAGCTAATTAAATTTAGCAAAACCTTCCATAAAATGTCTTTCAACCTACAGGTTTTTATCCTCTATTCTTTTCCCTTACTCGTTGCCTTATTTATTTTGAAATCGTATTTCTATTCCTTAAAACCCCACAAAAACCTACCACCATCTCCACCAAAGTTACCGCTAATAGGAAACCTTCACCAATTACGAGCGGGTGCGCATCGCATCCTTCAGTCCATGGCTCAGACCTATGGTCCACTCATGTTGCTTCACTTTAGTACTGTGCCGGTAATTGTAGCCTCTTCTGTTGATGCAGCTAGAGAGATCATGAAAACCCATGATATCGTATTTTCAAACAGACCATTTTTAAACATCCCTGATAGAATTACTTATGGCTCGAAAGATATAGCTTTTGCCCAATACGGGGAGTATTGGAGGGAGGTGAAAAGCATTTCCGTACTTCATCTTTTAAGCAACAAAAGAGTTCAGTCATATCAACAAGTAAGAGAGGATGAGGTGGCTCATATGATCAGAAAGATTCAAGGAGTCAATGAAGCGGTAGTTAATTTGAGTGAGTTCCTTGTTTTACTTACAAATAATGTGATTTGTAGGGTGGCTTTGGGGAGGACATATAAGGTTAAGAACATGCTAGACAAGATTAAGAAGTTGTCAGGACGTTCTATTGGGAGTTTTATTCCATCACTAGTGTGGGTGGATAGATTTAGAGGATTGCATCGAGAAGCTGATGAACTTGCTAAAGAAATTGATGAGTTTTATGAGGACGTCATCGAGGAACATGTAAACAAGAAAGAGTTTGGTGTAGAAGGCCAAGATCTTATTGACATTTTATTAGAAATTCAAAAGGATAACTCTACAGGATTTCGCCTTGAGAGATATATGATTAAGGCTATTATGGTGGTAAGATTCCCCCTTCTTTTTCACTCTCTCTCTCCACACACACACACACATATATATATATATATATATATATATATATATATATATATATATAGTGTGAGGTTCATTGAGGAACACTAAAAAAGTGGGGAACCGGGGAACACTCTTAAAAATTTAACTTAACATGTTAAAAATTAATTTTTTAAACATCTTTTTCGGCGCTTCTCCTTATATATACTTGTAGAAGCATTTTTAATAAAAAAAATCAAAAACTAAAAATATTAAAAAAAAACAATTAAAAAAAGGCTAAAAATTTTTTTTTTAGAAAAAATTTTTTTTTTACTCGACTAGATTCTCCTCCTTTTTATAAAGAAAAGCGCTGAAAAAAATTTTAAAAAAAAATTAATTTTAACATGTTAAGTTAATTCTATAAGATATAACTGTTTTTTAAACATTTTTTTATATTTTTAGTTTTTGATTTTTTTTTATCAAAAATGTTTCTACTTGTATTTATAAGAAAAAGCGCCGAAAAAAAATTAGAAAAATATTTTTTTTAACATGTTAAGTATAATTTTTAAAAGTGTTCCCCTGTTCCCCACTTTTTTAGTGTTCCCCAATGAACCCTCCCCTATATATATATATATATAGGGGCAGAATTTAGGGAAAACGACTATAAGTGTGAAAACGGTGAAAACGCCCCTCATCTGTTGGATCAAAACAATCTATGGATTAGATTGGCGCGGTGACGTTTAATTAAATAACATCAACTTTATTACATGGACGCGCTTCATTAAGGGTAAAAGAGTCTTTTGACTGCTCTAATAAAAAAGCCAAACTCATAAGTAAAACGCCATTAAAATTTCTGCCTTAAACTACGAGCCATACACATCAGTCCCTTCCAGATGAAACGCCATCTTTATCTAAAATGTCATTCATACAAAACGCCAAACTTAATGATGAAACGTGTTACAGCTTTAACAGATAAAGGCGAACAAACAGTTCCTGAAACTTTATTACTAACATTTATCTTTTTAGTCCCTTTCCTGACAGAAAAACCACAAGTCATCGCATACCTAACATACAATAAATAACAATCATTGAGGCTTGGGAATATCATGTCTATTTTGGGCTTTATCTCTTCACTAACATCGGGAATGATCAATGGAAAACCAGTTTTCGGGCAAAACCTTTCATTCGAAAAAACACCCTTGTCTGAGAAAACACAGTGAGAACGAATTAAGAAAAAACGCCATTGGCGAAAGATATTTAACACAAAAAATGTCTCCTTAAAATATTATCGATGAAAACACCATTAATTGAATAATAAACAATAGGAATAACTGATGTTACTTTCTAAATAAAACATACACATGAAAACGCCATAATGAACACGCCATAATGAAAACGCAATAAGTTGAATAATAAACAATATGAAGAACTGTTGTTACTGTCTTCCTAAAACATGTTAACGAAAACGTCATAATTAACAAAACTGACATTTAAATTAACAAATTAACGCCATTAGTTGAATAATTAACAAATAGTAACAACTGATGTGTACGACTTGACGCCAATATTCACAACTAATCAGATATACGTAACCAGGTGTAAAACGCCATTGATCGTAAACAATAAGCATATATTAGATCCCAAACGACAATTAACATTAATAATGAAAATGTCAAATATTGGATATAGGAAAAACGCCATTGAAATATAAACGCCATTTTCAAATATTACTTTGTAGAACGGAATCCACGTTAGACGTCATAGATCTCGGAAGCTTAGAGAGGAGATAAGTGCTAATACGGAATTTTTTGAATTTTGTTTGAAACGGAATTATAACGCCATTTATTGAGGGGAACGTGGACAATGACAATCGTGCCCCTACATATCATTTAGCGCCCCTTGCCACGTGTTAGACTAGGATACGTTCTCACTGTTTTCACACTTCTAACCGTTTTCTCCTGATCCCTTTTATATATATGTATATATATATATATATATATATATATATATATATATAGGGTAAGGTTCATGCGAGAACCACCTTTATTGCGAGAACCGCGAGAACCAATGTGAACACAACCTAAAATAGCTAAAAAACCTTAAAAACCTAACCCCCCCCCCCCCAAAAAAAAGAAAACCTAAACCCCCCTCCCCCCCCCCCCCCCAAGCTAAAATGCTAAAAACTAAATCCCCAAAAAAAAACCTAAAAAAAATCTAAAAAAATTAAAAAAAAATTCTAAATTGTTTTTAATATTTTTATGTTAAAATCGCTACTTTTAGTAGCAAAAAAAAAATTTTAAAAAACTTTTTTTTTAAAAGAAATTAAAAAAAAATTATTTGGCTACTAAAAGTAGCGATTTTTTTATAAAAAATATTAAAAAAAAATTGTGTGTTTTTTAGCTATTTTTAGGCATTTTTGGTTGTGTTCACATTGTTTCTCGCGGTTCTCACAATAAAGGGTGATTCCTAACGGATCTTTGTCCTATATATATATATATATATATAGAGAGAGAGAGAGGGGCCAGTTAACGTACAAAATGGCTTATCATACATTGTGTACGCGATAACCCCAGCCGTCAGATCTTCATCCCCCATGCGATTTCATCCCCACATTCGATTTCATCCCCGATGCGATTTCATCCATGCGATTTCCCAGATTCATGAACGCGTTTTTTTTTTATATAACATGCGATTTATACTCGCGTACGTAATGTATGTTAAGGGCAATTGTACGATACACTTTACATATATATATATATATATATATATAGGACAAAGATCCATTAGGAACCACCCCTTATTGCGAGAACCGCGAGAACCAATGTGAACACAACAAAAAATGCCTAAAAATAGCTAAAAAACACACTAAAAAAAAATTTAATATTTTTTATACAAAAATCGCTACTTTTAGTAGGCAAAAAAAAATAAATATAAATTTTTTTTTTTTTTTAAGAAAAAATTTTAACAAAATTTTTTTTTCTTTTTAAAAAAAAAAAAAATTTGCTACTAAAAGTAGCGATTTTAACATAAAAAAGTATTAAAAATTTTTTTAGATTTTTTATAGATTTTTTTAGGTTTTTTGGGGGTTTAGTTTTTAGCATTTTAGCTTGGGGGGGGGGGGGTTAAGGTTTTTTTTAGGTTTTTTTGAGGGTTAGGTTTTTTGGGGGTTTTTTGGGGGTTTTAGTTTTTAGCATTTAGCTTTGGGGGGGGGGGGGGGGGGTTAGGTTTTTTTGGGGGAGGGGGGGTGGGGGGTTTAGGTTTTTTGGGGGGTGGGGTGGGGGTTAGGTTTTTTTAGGTATTTTAAGTTGTGTTCACATTGGTTCTGCGGTTCTCGCAATAAAGGTGGTTCTCGCATAAACCTTACCCTATATATATTGGAGGGGGTGAGGTTCCTGTGAAAAGGACCTTTTTCGTGGGAAGTGTGATAACGCATAGGAATTGACATATAGACATCATATTTTGGACTTAGGCATGATGTTTTAGGGTTTTTTTTTTTTTTTGTAAGAAAAACAACAAATATAACAATTTAAGACAAAATGCAATGAATTATAGGTACGAAATTTAAGACACAATTAAAACACACTAACTAACACTTAAAACACGCTATTTAACATTCTTGGCATAGTGTTTTAAGTTTTAAGCATAGAATTCATTGCATTGTGTCTTAAATTGTAATCTTTGATGTTTTTCTTGCCAAAACAACCAAAAACATCATGCCTAAGTCCAAAACATGCTGCCTACATGTCAATTCCTATGTCTTCTCACACTTCTCATGAAAAATATCCTTTTTACATGATCCTAAACCTATTGGAGGGTTCAAATAAAAAGAAATTTCAACTAATAAAAATTCTTCATTTTGCTTCATTTAATAAATTCTTTGTTATTGTAAAGGTATATTGATAAACTTACGTAGATCATTAAATTTGTAACTTATTGTCAAAATACGTATTTTTTTCAAAAAAAAAAACTCAATTTAGAGTGTAGGATAAATGACGAGAAGTGTAGGATAAATTACGAGTTGTGTATGATAAAGTGTAAAAAATAAATTTCGACATGTGTAGTATAAAATTCGATAATGTGTAGTATATATGTATGATAAAATTTTATGTGTATGATAAAATGAAATTGACTAATTAATTACAGAGAGAATAAGTAATGTAAGGACTTATAAGCTATTTAATATTTTATCAATATACATTTTTCTTCTTAAATTGATTTTATTCTCATTTGATCCTCCATATATATATATATATGTGTGTGTATATATATATATATAGGGTAGGGTTCATGCGAGAACCACCTTTATTGCGAGAACTGCAAGAACCAATGTGAACACAACAAAATAAACCCACTACACCACCACCCAAAACCTAAAAAAAAAACCTAACCCCCCACCCCCATCGCACCCCCCAAAAACCTAAAAAAAAACTAACCCCCTACCCACTTAAGCTAAATGTTAATTTCTTTATAATTTAACATGTCCGAGTACTCTCAACTCCCCGGCCGACCGACTAGGGAGCGTCTAACGACTTTTGCAACCATATACGAATGATTGTGTTTATTTATTCAACCTACACATGTATAAGTTCTATGTAGCTTATGTGTAGATAATATACCTACACAGAACTTGTCCATATATAAGCAAAGATTTAAACGTCAAACAATAAAAATACTAACAAATTTAGTTTATTTAAACAACCTAGTATAAGTTCTTTTTAACATGTGTGTAAATTGATTCATGATTCTTAGGACATACTTGGGGCTGGCACTGATACCACATCCACCACCTTAGAGTGGGCAATTTGCGAGCTATTACGAAACCCAAGTGCAATGAAAGAATTGAAACAAGAGGCGCGTAAAATAGGACAAGGAAGATCAATGATCCCGGAAGATGACATAGACAAAATGCCCTACCTAAAAGCCGTCCTTAAAGAAGCATTACGACTACATGCTCCTATTCCACTACTCGTTCCCCGTGAATCAACAAAAGATGCCAAAGTGCTCGGCTATGACATCCCATCAGGTACACAAGTGTTGATTAATGCATGGGCGATAGCAAGAGATCCTTCGATATGGGAAGAACCTGAAGAGTTTAAGCCAGAGAGGTTCTTGAACAACTCTATTGATTATAAAGGTTTTCATTTCGAGTTGATACCATTTGGTGCTGGACGACGAGGGTGTCCTGGTGTTAGATTTGCAATGACTATTAATGAGCTTGCTTTGGCAAATCTAGTGTACAAATTTGAGTTTGCATTGCCTGGTGAAGAGAGTTTGGACATGACAGAGAGTGATGGCGTCACCATTCACAAGAAGTTTCCTATACTCGTCATACCAACTCCTTGTGAGTAATTCGATGTTGTATGGGTTTGTTAAGAAGAAACCTGCTATTTTTTCTATTGATATATTATGTAATAAATTGTTATACTTTACGATTGATATATATAAATAAAAGTGTGTGGAAGCAAATATTTTCTGAACTGCTGTGAAATTTTATAAAGAACTAACAGGTAGTTAGGTGATTCCTAGATAAGCTAAAAAAGAAACGTTAATCAGTACTTCTAATACAAGACGGATTCAATTCACTACAAAAAAAACGCATAAAGCGACTGAAATTTGAGACCGACTAAAACTCAATAAGCGACCAGATTAGAGAACGAAACAAAGTGGGTCGCGAACTAGAGATTGAAAAAGAAACAGTCACAAATTTAAAATTTAACGACGAAAGCAAACTTGGTCAAAATAGCGATGGAAACAAATCAGCCGAAAAAAGTCACGAGTTTTATGGAATAAAAAATTAATTCGATCACATAAACGCTGCCAAACATAGCAACCGAGTTAGCAACTGAAATGAAGTGGTCAAAAACCTGGCTACCGAAAATGATTTGGTCACAAAAATGGTCGCAGCTTCTACAAAAAAAAAAAAACCTTACAAAAAGAAACGGTCGCAAAAAACAGTGGAAAGAAAACCAGTCACAACGTTTATTAGGGAAATTTAAAAAATCAAATAAAAGTCGTTGCAGATGCCAGATAGGTTCTATAAAAGGTTGTGTTTAACAATCACAACTTAACAATGAGATAACCAAACCTAAATGTAAAAAAAATACGTTTAGTTTGATTGTTGGTAGTTATAACCATTTTGTTAGCACCGTTTGAAGTTTCAATAAATATTATAAATTAATAGGTTTTAACACATAAAATGAAACTGCTGCTATTCTCCTGCTGCTCTCCTACTCCTACTCCTACACCTCCTACTCCTACTCCTCCTCCTACTACCACTACCACTACCACCACGACGACTACGACTACTACGACTACGACTACTACTACCACTACTACTACTACTTTGTCCTGACTGCCAAAGTTTTTTCCATAATTGCCAGTTTTGTTGGAGTTTGGTGGCCTGGCTACGAAGTCCTGACTGCCGAAGTTTTTTCCATTGCCAAGGTATCAATTAAGGTTTGATTGAAACCATGCCATGATAATTGGATGATATGCTGAGATGCAGTCAGTTAGCTAGCAAAATACATGTTTAAGATCACGAAAACACAAATCTAAAACAATATTGCTTTGTGTTCAATAAATAAAGAGACACCAAACCAAAAACATGTGTTTGATAATACATGGAACCAAGTACATCATCATCATCATCATCATACTCGGTAAATCTTATCAATAGCAAAGCTAAGGTAGGGTCTGAGGAGGGTAAGATGCTGACAGCCTTACCTCTACCCACGTAGGAAAAGAGAGGTTGCTTCCAGTGAGACCCCCGGCTCGATAGTAGCTTTACATCAAGCGTTGGACATAAGGCACATGACACTCGGCAACTGGGACAAAGGGAGATTAGTGCATGTATCCCCATGTCTTTCGACTATCAACACCACCACATGATTAACCGTCCACCGCTTTAATGTTATTTTCACAAAATTAGTAAAATAACGTTAAAATTAGTGCAATTTCACTTTTGCCCCCCGAGCGCCCACACATATATACATTATATATCTGCACACCGCAAGCGGGAGTAATATGGAACCAAGTGTAACACCCCGTGTTTCGAAAGTCAACGTCAAAGTCAAGATTGAAGTCAAAGGAATAAAAGATTGCCAATTGCGATCTGTCTCTCCTTGCTCAATTCCTATTTATTTTTGCTTTAGTTGTATTATGTGGAGTATCTATTAACAATCGCATAGTAATCTCTATTCATCGCTTGTTTAATCGCTTATCGCTATCACAATCGCACTCGCAGCTCGAATTACGCATTATGATTATTGTTCTACGTGTGTGTGTGCCTTATGTGTTACTTGTGCATGTTTATTTATGTTATGTGTGGGGAATCAATCGAAACGCAATCGAACTCAATCGCAATCAAAATGGTATGATAATTGGTGGAAAAGAGATAGTGCGAGATATGAGTAGTTGGGATTAAAAGTAATTTGATAAGCAACTCCATCGCATCGCTCGCTTGAACCGCATCGCAACGCGCTACACGCGAATTGAAACGGCAACACTCGTCGCACCGAGCACTCGAACCAGGTGCCAGCCGGCCGGATTGCCATCCGACCGGGCTGCCATCCGATCGAGGTGCTGTCCGACCGGGCTGCACCCGGGCGAGATGCCATCCGACCGACCAGCCCTTTCCATTTTGGGAATCCTATAAATACCCCTTGTCACGTTCATTCTTATTACTTTTGGCAAGTGACGTCCGACCCGTGCTCCTACTCGCTTTTTCCTTCGATTTCTCGCAATCCCGGTAAGATCTCGTCCTAAATCTTATACTTTCTTAATCTACACGCACTCCTACACCTTTCTATCTTTTGAATCTCAACTTTTAACCGTGAAATCATCAAGATTCAAGGTGATCTAGGATGACGTCATCATGTGTTCTTGAAGAACTTCATGTTTTTGCCTCAATCCACCAAGAACAACTTAGATCTAACCGATTTCCACATAAACAAAGAAAGATCTTTCATAGATCTAGACAAACTCACAATAAAGAGTAGTGAAAGATGGTTTTCCAACTTTCTTTCAACTCTTTTACACTCAATGCATTCAAACCCGGTAGAATCGGAGCTTATGTCGACTCACTACTCAATCTTGTGGTTGTGTTGGTTCAAGATCCGTATACTATCCACGAGATTATCGATTCCGGGTTAACCAAGAACTATCGTCCTGAACCGGAGGACTGACCGAATTTGGGTGATTCCTGTTCAGTCGGGTCTCTAGAGCTTTGGATGGGAATCTGTTGGTTAGCACGATGTCAACACATCTCGGTAACACGACAAACAATCAAAACGGCCAAGTGTAAGACGAATGGAACGACCAGGACGGAGTGTCGTCCGATCGGACTACTGTCCGAACGGACAGCCATCCGAGCGACCGGCTGTCCGAACGACTAGCACCTTGGGTCCCACACCTAACCAATTTTGCCAAGATCTGAAGTCTGAGTGTTGAACGAATTGTTGTCCGATCGGACTACCATCCGACCGAACTGCCATTCGAATCATGAGACATTTGGACTTTAATACTTAAACAATTTTCAACATGTTCAGCATCAGGGTTGCCACCCGGTCGGATGGACATCCGACCGAGCGACCGCCCTGCTGTGGATTTGTTCTCACTGAGGAACCTCGCCATTCGAGTCGCCGTCCGATCGGACGACCGCCCGATCGACCGACCTGAAAGGTAGAGATACTTCAATGTTTTCAAATGCTACAACGAAAACTTCAAAAGTCAAGCTATCATACACAAACACATCCTTCTCAAGGGAAGAAACAATCCACTCGAACAGTCATCCGACCGGACTGCTGTCCGAACGGATTACCACTCGCACGACTGGCCGTCCGATCGGATTACCATCCGACCGAACTGCTGTCCGACTCACTGGTACCCGGCATCGTTTTACGCGTCACTTATCGTTATGCTATCGTTCTGATCAGGCTAACCCTACTCCCTAGCGCTCCCTTCAATCCATCAATCGCTGTGAGTATACTCGATCCCTTTTTGCTTTACGCACTTTTGGGTGTTACATACGTTACTTATACGAAATCACATCGAACACACTACGCAATACTTTAAAACGCTAACTGTTACCGCATGCATACGTGACTTAATGAATGCTTGTTTGTTATGTTTACACATGGAATGCTGTCTACCTGCCTTAGCAACGATAGTACTATTAGTTCGGACTCAGCACCCGTTCACTCGGGGGTTGTTAAGGACAATTACCTACATGGCTCACAGTGGTGAGAATGTATCGCGAACTTCCTTGGGCAGTCAACCCGTAGTCATTGGTATCGATAGGTTCATGTCGATAACTAACATGCCTCGTTTCACTCTGTGTACGTGCTGGTTATGCGTAACGCTTTCGAACTCTATATGCTATTATCAAACTTGTATGCTCACCTTTACACTATATGTATTGACTTTTACTTTAACGTATGTGACAGGTGCTTAAGATGTTTACATGCTTAACTCGCTGTGAACTTGAGGCTAGGAAAGGTCTAGGATGCTCTCTGTGTTGTGATGAAATCGAAGCTAGGAAAAGAGGTCCTAGAAACCAATAAATAAGCTATCTATGTATAAATCTGAGTTGTCGGAACAGAACTACTTGACTAGATTTGTCTGTAATAATTTGTTTGCCTTTTAAAGCATGGTATGGGACATGTTACTTTAAATTGATTGGTAATGATAATTGTTATGGAAACTTCTGGACAATCTGTTTCGCTCAGCGCCATGCCCCGATGTTTCCGCCGTCGGTTGGGGTGTGACAGATTGGTATCAGAGCCATAACTGTAGGGAATTAGGCAAGACTCGACCTAGTCCGGGTCGAAGTCTTAGAGACCTGGTTTATAGTTAGGAACCAACAGACCGACTTGTGCATATCCGTTAGGGATTATGTATGAGCTTACTGCTATTACTCGCTATTCTCGCCTATGCTACACTATCACTACACTCGAATTTTCAAATATGAACGAGCGATTGAGTCGAGATTAGGTGTGAAAACCGCAAACTCTCGATTAAATTGCTTGTTCAACCCGCATTTCATCTATAAACACGAGAATTTGCGTTGAACCAGGAGTGAAATCCATACTTTGACGTATAATTCTCCTTTATTCTATCAGAATAGGAACGGAGTTTTTAAGCCGGGGGTGAAACCCTAACCTTGATGACTTGTTCCGACCTTTACTTGGTTTTACAAAAACTCTCACCAAAGTCTCGACGGACTCCAACGACCTGAAGTCACAGTATAACTAAAGGGATGCGTGCCAAACGCCCAAGAATCGAGGCAAAGGCACCGTCCTGAGGGTCAAAGCGTGTACGACAAGTCCTTGAGAATAGTCGAATCACTTTGGATAGTCAATGTAATAGCCGCAGACGATCTATTTCCCGATTTTTATGTGTTTCGATTCTGAGCCCGCAACTGCTGACTCTGATGATTCGTCGATTCTATGTGCTTGTATGTGTGTTTACCTGTTTATGTGTTTAAATTTTGGAGATTTATTCGATTTTTGCTTTCACTTCAATCGACACGCACGACTCGCACTGCATTTCTATCTCAAAACGCTGACAAATCGCTAAATTGTGGACGACCTTATGCTATAATACGCTTATACTACACTACTCGATATACTAAACGCGATCGCTATATTCGAACACTCACGAACTGTGAATGATAGGTTTCTGTATTCTGACTACCTCTTGTGCTTAAATGCTTCTGTGATTCTGTGATTTATGTGTTTCTGTGATTCGGTGCCCTACGTGCTTATGTGCTTCTGTGTTATGTGAATCTGTGATTATGTGCCTATGTGTTTATGAGATACATGTTACACTGTGTTCCTGAGCTTTAGTAAGTATTAGACGTGTGAGGTGAGATTCGATTATGATGTGTCTAAGACCTATGACGATGTCTGTTGCAGACAATGTCAACTGGACCATCATCTGGACCCCGTCACCCACGACTCTCTCGTCAAGAACAGAGGGACAAACGCCTTGCTGCCATCCTCGCGAAACAAGTGGCCAAGGTTGTACCTCAGATCGTGAGTGAGATTTACGAGAACGTCAGCAAATCGTCTGAGGAGTCTAGAACCGAAGCTCCTAAAGTTGCTACCAAGATTACTTTCAGCTTCAAGCAGTTCAAGGCTTGCGGTCCGAAGGAATTCACTGGAGAAGATGGCCTGACGGCTATGTTTCAATGGTTCGATTCCATCGAAGTCACTCTGCGCCAGAGTGGATGTCCGGAAAATCTCCGCACCCTAAACGCTACCGGCGTCTTCCAGTCCTGCGCATTAGACTGGTGGACAGCCGAGAGAAACAAACGCGGAAATGATGCAGCTTATGAGTTGAACTGGGAAGAGTTGAAGGCCATCATGATGGATGAGTTCTGTCCTCCCCATGAACGCCAAAAGCTGAAATACTAGTTCTGGAACATTAAGCAGAAGGAAGGTAACAACGCTGCCCTGACTGCTCGCTTTAAGCAGCTTAGCATCATCTGTCCTGACCAAGTGAAGACGTTCGATATGGCAATCAAGAAGTACATCCGAGCTCTACCTGACTGTGTTGCGGATTTTGTGCATGCCGCAAAGACATCAACGATCGAAGAAACTTACTTGCTTGCCGCCGAAATCAACGACAAGCGAGTAAAAGCTGGTTTTTGGGATAAAGCTTCAAAGAATCTGCACCAAGTCACCGCCGCACCAACCACTGAAACCGCCGCCGCTCAATCGTCCAAGTCCTCACGCCGAAAGAAGAAGAATAACAACAGCAGCTCCAGCAACAAGAACTGTGTTGTCACTACCACTGCTGCTCCACTTCAGGCCATACCGGCCCAGCAGCAGCATCATCACCGTCCAGCACCAGTTACTTATGCACCACCAGCAAAGCGTGCATACACAGGCCCCCACCCAGCTTGCCCGACATGCTCTTATCATCATCCGGTGGGTCTCGCCTGTCGTTTCTGCGCTCACTGCAATATGTATGGCCACTTCACCGCCAACTGCCATACTGGTCCCCGTCAAGCGCCAGCTCAAGCCACTACTCATCAAGCTCTGCTCCCAGCCCCGCAAGGCCAACAAGCGGCTCAGGCACCCGCGGTCAACGCCCGAGTCTGCTTCGCATGTGGTGATCCCAACCACTTTGCGAACATGTGCCCGAATAGGGTTGTGAAACAAGAGCCCCAGCAGCAGCCTCAGCAACAGCAACAAGCCGCACGCGCCAGAACTTTCAACATCAATGTGCGCCAAGCCCAGACTGACAACAACGTGGTCAATGGTACGTTCCTTGTGAATGGTATTTATGCTTCATGTTTGTTTAATACTGGAGCCGATAATTGCTTTGTGTCATTCGAATTCGAGAAGCTTCTTAGTCGTAAACGCTCCCATCTCCCCTCGACGTTCGATGTTGAAGTCGCCACTGGAAGAACTATCGCCCTTAATTCTGTTCTTCGTGATTGTACTCTTGAGCTCAACAATCACATCTTCCCAATCGATCTAATTCCGATGCAACTCGGAAGTTTTGACGTCATAGTAGGCATAGACTTCCTTCGCGAAAACCATGCTGAAGTTGTGTGCTTCGATAAGATGATTCGATTCTCGCTCGCGAATGGTGATTTATTGTGTGTCTATGGTGAAACTGCTTCGAAAGGTTACAAACTCATGTCATGTGTCCGAGCTAGCAAGTATCTCCGCAAGGAATACAGAGCTTTCTTGGCTAACATTGTAGTAGCGGAGAAGGAAAAGAAAGGGAGTCCTGGTGTAAACGATGTTCCTGTGGTTCGAGAATTTCCTAACGTTTTTCCTGAGGATCTTCCCGGATTACCGCCAAGTCGTGATATCGACTTTCGTATCGACCTCATTCCTGGAGCCAACCCTGTTTCCAAAGCTCCTTACCGACTCGCACCGTCCGAAATGCGTGAACTCTCGAATCAGCTCCAGGAATTACTTGAGAAAGGCTTCATTCGCCCGAGCACCTCTCCTTGGGGCGCGCCAGTCCTTTTCGTCAAAAAGAAGGAAGGGTCGTTCAGGATGTGCATCGACTATCAGGAATTGAATAAGTTAACTATCAAGAACCGCTATCCCCTGCCTCGCATTGACGATTTGTTTGATCAACTACAAGGTGCTACGTGTTTCTCGAAGATCGATCTACGCTCAGGCTATCACCAACTACGCATTCAAGAGGAAGATATACCCAAAACCGCGTTTCGCACTCGATATGGCCATTATGAATTCGTTGTTATGCCCTTTGGTTTAACCAACACACCCGCGGTTTTCATGGATCTGATGAATCGCGTGTGTAAACCATATCTCGACCGTTTCGTCATCGTGTTCATCGAGGATGTCTTGATCTATTCCAAATCGAAAGCCGAACACGCGCAACATCTACGTTTGGTTCTCGAGCTACTCCAGGGGAATCGACTCTATGCCAAGTTCTCCAAGTGTGAATTTTGGCTGGAAGAGGTTCAGTTTCTGGGTCACATTGTCAATAGTCAGGGTATTCACGTCGATCCTGCGAAGATTGAAGCCCTTAAGAGTTGGATTACACCTAAGAACCCGTCTGAAGTCCGTTCTTTTCTCGGACTAGCGGGCTATTATCGACGATTTATCGAGGGATTCCCAAAGATCATTGTGCCGCTTACCGCTCTCACGCATAAAGACAAGCCTTTTGTTTGGGGAACTGAACAAGAGTCTGCTTTCCAAACCCTCAAGCACATGCTTTGCAATGCTCCTGTTCTCACATTGTCCGACGGAAACGACGACTTCATTGTCTATTGTGATGCTTCCAACCTTAGTCTTAGTTGTGTCCTTATGCAGCGGGACAAGGTTATAGCTTACGCATCTCGTCAGCTCAAAATCCATGAGAAGAACTATACAACCCATGATCTCGAGCTAGGCGCATTTGTTTTTACGTTAAAGATTTGGCGACACTACATGTATGGTACAAAGTGTACGATCTTCACCGATCATAGGAGCCTACAACACATCTTTGATCAGAAAGAGCTTAATATGCATCAACGCCGATGGGTAGAACTTCTCAACGATTACGACTGTGAGATTCGTTATCACCCAGGCAAGGCAAATGTTGTTGCCGACGCTCTCAGCAGACGGAGTTATTTGCTCAGTATTCACAATGTCCAAGCCCAATACGATCTCGAAGCTCTCATCCGCGAAGCCCAACATGCTTGTTTTAACGAACGCACTCTGAAGAAGGAACAAATCTATCACGATGGAGCTCAACTTGTGAACAAGCCGAATGGGATATTCCATTATCTGGATCGAATTTGGATCCCTAAACGGACCGAATTACGAAAGATTCTGATGGACGAAGCCCACAAATCCCGGTATTCTATTCATCCCGGTTCCAAACAAAATGTACCAAGATCTTCGCTACAAGTACTAGTGGCCTGGCATGAAAAGGGATATTGTTCTCTACGTTGGAAAGTGCCTGACTTGTGCAAGAGTCAAGGCTGAACACCAAAGACCCACTGGCTTACTCGAACAACCGCCTATCCCTATGTGGAAGTGGGAGAGTATAGCTATGGATTTCATAACAAAGCTTCCGCACACGTCATCAGGTCACGACAGCATCTGGGTTGTTGTTGACCGGTTGACCAAATCTGCTCACTTTTTGACAATACGGGAAGACTACAAGGTAGAATGATTAGCCCGAATCTACACCAATGAGATCATTTGTAATCATGGGACGCCTCGCGACATCATCTCTGACCGTGATGCTCGGTTTACCTCGCTACTGTGGGAAACATTTCAAGCAGCTCTCGGTACTACGCTTAACTTAAGTACCGCATTCCACCCTCAAACCGACGGTCAGACTGAAAGAACGATCCGTACTCTTGAAGACATGCTCCGTTCGTGTGTCATAGATTTCGGTGGTAATTGGGATGCTTACCTGCCATTAGTCAAATTCTCGTATAACAACAGTTATCATTCCAGCATACAAATGGCACCATTCGAGGCTTTATACGAAAGAAAATGTCGATCCCCTATTGTGTGGCACGAGATCGGTCACTCGCAATTAATCGGTCCTGAGCTATTGCAAGAAACGAGTGACAAAGTCCTCCAAATTCGAGACAACTTGTTGAAAGCTCGAAGTCGACAGAAGAGTTACGCCGATAGACGACGCAAGCCCCTTGAATTTGACGTTGGCGACTACGTACTCCTAAAGGTATCACCTTGGAAGGGTGTGGTCAGATTCGGCAAGAAAGGGAAACTAGCGCCTCGATATGTTGGACCTTTTAAGATTCTGGAAAGGATCGGAAAAGTCGCCTACAGACTCGAACTACCGGAGGAACTTAGTAACGTCCACCCGACTTTCCATGTGTCAAACCTCCGAAAGTGCCTGGCTGAGCATGATTTAATTGTACCCCTCGATGACCTTCAAGTAAACGAAACACTACACTTCGTGGAGAAGCCTGTCGAAATCATGGACCGCCAAACCAAGCAGCTCAGACGCTCACGCATTCCTATTGTGAAAGTCCGATGGGAAGGCAAACGAGGCACAGAGTTCACTCGGGAACTCGAAAGCGACATGAAGGCGAAGTACCCGCAGTTGTTTGTTACGGCTTCGACCTAATTTTGGGACGAAATTCCCTCAACTAGGGGAGGCTGTAACACCCCGTGTTTCGAAAGTCAAAGTCAAGATTGAAGTCAAATGAAGAAAAATTGCCAATTGCGATCTGTCTCTCCTTGCTCAATTCCTATTTTGACTTCTTTGACTTGTAATTAGTCTATTTTATTTTTGCTTTAGTTGTATTATGTGGAGTATATATTAACAATCGCATAGTAATCGCTATTTATCGCTTGTTTAATCGCTTATCGCTATCACAATCGCACTCGCAGCTCGAATTACGCATTTTGGTTATTGTTCTACGTGTGTGTGTGTGCCTTATGTGTTACTTGTCCATGTTTATTTATGTTATGTGTGGGGAATCAATCGAAACGCAATCGAACTCAATCGCAATCAAAATGGTATGATAATTGGTGGAAAAGAGATAGTGCGAGATATGAGTAGTTGGGATTAAAAGTAATTTGATAAGCAACTCCATCGCATCGCTCGCTCGAACCGCATCGCAACGCGCTACACGCGAATCGAAATGGCAACACTCGTCGCACCGAGCACTCAAACCAGGTGACAGCCGGCCGGATTGCCATCTGACCGGGCTGCCATCCGATCGAGGTACCGTCCGACCGGGCTACCACCCGGGCGAGATGCAATCCGAACGACCAGCCCTTTCCATTTTGGGAATCCTATAAATACCCCTTGTCACTTTCATTCTTTCTACTTTTGGCAAGTGACGTCCGACCCGTGCTCCTACTCGCTTTTTCCTTCGATTTCTCACAATCTCGGTAAGATCTCGTCCTAAATCTTGTACTTTCTTAATCTACACGCACTCCTACACCTTTCTATCTTTTGAATCTCAACTTTTAACCATGAAATCATCAAGATTCAAGGTGTTCTAGGATGACGTCATCATGTGTTCTTGAAGAACTTCATGTTTTGGCCTCAATCCACCAAGAACAACTTAGATCTAACCGATTTCCACATAAACAAACAAAGATCTTTCATAGATCTAGACAAACTCACAATAAAGAGTAGTGAAATATGGTTTTCCAACTTTCTTTCAACTCTTTTACACTCAATGCATTCAAAATTGGTAGAATCGGAGCTTGTGCCGACTCACTACTCAATCTTGTGGTTGTGTTGGTTCAAGATCCGTATCCTATCCATGAGATTATCGATTTCGGGTTAACCAAGAACTATCGTCCTGAACCGGAGGACTGACCGAATTTGGGTGATTCCTGTTCAATCGGGTCTCTAGAGCTTTGGATGTGAATCCGTTGGTTAGCACGATGTCAACACATCTCGGTAACACGAAAAACAATCAAAACGACCAAGTGTAAGACGAACGGAACGACCAGGACGGAGTGCCGTCCGATCGGACTACTGTCCGAACGAACAGCCATCCGAGCGACTGGCTTTCCGAACGACTAGCACCTTGGGTCCCACACCTAACCAATTTTGCCAAGATCTGAAGTCTGAGTGTTGAACGAATTGCTTTCCGATCGGACTACCATCCGATCGAACTGCCATTCGAATCATGAGACATTTGGACTTTAATACTTAAACAATTTTCAACATGTTCAGCATCAGGGTTGCCACCCGATCGGATGGACATCCGACTGAGCGACCGCCCTGCTGTGGATTTGTTCTCACTGAGGAACCTCGCCATTCGAGTCGCCGTCCGATCGGACGACCGCCCGATCGACCGACCTGAAAGGTAGAGATACTTCAGTGTTTTCAAATGCTACAACGAAAACTTCAAAAGTCAAGCTATCATACACAAACACATCCTTCTCAAGGGAAGAAACAATCCACTCGAACAGTCATCCGACCGGACTGCTGTCCGAATGGATTACCACTCGCACGACCGGCCGTCCGATCGGATTACCATCTGACCGAACTGCTGTCTGACTCACTGGTACCCGGCATCGTTTTACGCGTCACTTATTGTTATGCTATCGTTCTGATCAGGCTAACCCTACTCCCTAGCGCTCCCTTCAATCCATTAATCGCTGTGAGTATACTCGATCCCTTTTTGCTTTAAGCACTTTTTGGTGTTACATACGTTACTTATACGAAATCACATCGAACACACTACGCAATACTTTAAAACGCTAACTGTTACCGCATGCATATGTGACTTAATGAATGCGTGTTTGTTATGTTTACACATGGAATGCTGTCTACCTGCCTTAGCAACGATAGTACTATTAGTTTGGACTCAGCACCCGTTCACTCAGGGGTTGTTAAGGACAATTACCTACATGGCTCACAGTGGTGAGAATGTATCGCGAACTGCCTTGGGCAGTCAACCCGTAGTCATTGGTGTCGATAACTAACATGCCTCGTTTCACTCTGTGTACGTGCTGGTTATGCATAACGCTTTCGAACTCTATATGTTATTATCAAACTTGTATGCTCACCTTTACACTATGTGTATTGACTTTTACTTTAACGTATGTGACAGGTGCTTAAGATGTTTACATGCTTAACTCGCTGTGAACTTGAGGCTAGGAAAGGTCTAGGATGCTCTCTGTGCTGTGATGAAATCGAAGCTAGGAAAAGAGGTCCTAGAAACCAATAAATAAGCTATCTATGTATAAATCTGAGTTGTCAGAACAGAACTACTTGACTAGATTTGTCTGTAATAATTTGTTTGCCTTTTAAGGCATGGTATGGGACATGTTACTTTAAATTGATTGGTAATGATAATTGTTATGGAAACTTCTGGACAATCTGTTTCGCTCAGTGCCATGCCCCGATGTTTCCGCCATCGGTTGGGGTGTGACACCAAGCACCAATAAAATAAATTTACAGAAATTTACCAAGGACAATCTTGCAAGACAAATACAGTGGTTTTCATCATTGATCATTCTTCCCCTTTATCTCAAAAAGATACTCTCCATCTATCATCTATTGCTTGTTTCAAGTATCTGTTTAAACATTTTTTTAATCAATCTGTAACTCTGGTTGCAAGTATCTGTTTGAACAACACATTCTTATACATGCACATAGATTAAAAACAGAGTGAATCAAGCTTATATGACACATCCTGTGGATTCAGTTAGTCCCACATCGGCTCATAGCTAAAGTTGTTGCTGGTTTATATGACACCGGTGGGTGATGGTCATTGTCCCTTCGGGGACATCCGATAAAACTGGAATGATACAGAGAAGATTAGCATGGCCCCTGTGCAAGTGATGTGATCAAAATATAACATATAAATTAAGTCAAATACGGCGTAAAAGCAACCTTTTTAGTACTAATGTTGGAAAAAGCTCGTGTTTCCGTTCCTTTTATATTTTCAGGGATAAAAGAGCTTAAATTTGCAAAAGGAGTAAAAATACAGCAAAATCCAACATAAATGCAAAAGAGAAGGAATTGTCGCAGATCGCCAAGCCCCAACTCACATCCAAACCTCAAAATAACAAGAACAGAAGGCCGACACAGGGTCGTGTCCACTTGACACGGGCCGGGTCCAAAGATGGATACTGGGCCTTTTAGTGATGTGGGATGGACTTCATATATCCCCTTTACCAGTTTTCAAGCCCTTTTAGTGGTTTCAAATCATCCACTCTCCTAAGTCCTACTTTTGTTCCCAAAATCTTTTCTACTCAATAATTGCCGGTTTCGTTGGAACTGATTCCCAACTGCCGAAGTTTTTTTTTTCAATGCCAGGGTATCAATTAAGGTTTACCGAAACCCTGACATGATACTACAGCTTGAAATTGGACGATATGCAGAGATACACTCGGTTGGGTTGACTTTCCGATAATTCACTTTAGTGCTTCCTGTTTTATTCCAGTCGCATGTCGATTTTTTTAAACTGTTGGTCAGTTGTTCCTTTATTTATGCAGGCTCAAGCTCACACAAGATCCAGTCATAGACATCATCATTTGGTTTATGACACTGTCCTATGATCACTAGATTCTTCATCATTCATCTACGCAGTTATTTGTCTATGTCCACGTGCCCAAACCCAACTGGTTATTTGTTTGTTCAGAACTGGATCAGTCTCAAACCAAACAATAGAATGAACCCAAGCACGCTTTCATGGTTTATGTTCCTCGTTCTTGTTCTACCTCAAGATGCACCTTACTTTTAGGTTCTGCTTCAATAAAACTTTAAATGACTTTCTTAATGCTTTGTTTGGCTGTTAATTTTTTTCGATAATCTAAAGCATTGGTTAAAAATTGCATCAGTATCAATAAAAAGTTGAAGACACTTGATGTAGTAAGCTCACAGTATTCTTTAGTAAAAGGTGAAAGAATAGTTCGCTTTGTGCTCACTGTGTGGATTTCAATTTCCCACCTGCTTGCTTAAAGTAACGGGTTTCGCCCTTTTATCTTTCTCTTTACAACCGATGCGGGATGGGCTTCAAATGCTCCCTTTTGCCAATCATTATTCATATGTTTGTTGATTCAACATATTCATGTCTTTACGGTCTATGTAAAGCATGTTAATTGACTAGAAGGGGGTTAGAAGGGTGGTTTGGGTAATTCTATGTCTCGTTCAATGTACAGATCCTGCGAGGACCTAGTTCAAGCCTAGTAACACCTCACGAATCGGAGCGGGCATTACCCACCACGGGAGAGGTGTAAAAAAGCTTGAATCCCTTATTCTTAAACTTTTATTAAAACATTAAACCAACCCTGCAAGGACTGCATCCCTGCTAACTCAGACCAACGGGTTGAGGGTGATCGCCGCCTCAGAAGGGGGGTCCATCACATTTTGCATTAATAACTTACTTAATTATCTTTCAATAATCCAACCTCTTGGGATTGTATCCTTGCTGACTCAAACCACTAGGTTGAGGGTAACGTCGCCTTGGAAGACGGGCCTAGTACTATAACTAAGATAATCTCTTAAAATGCCCAAAGTGTGGAAATCATCAAAAGGTTACATGAAAGATAAGTTGGATCCAAGTGATTCTTTCTTCTCTATCATTTTCATTTTATTTGTATTTTCTGTTTTTATCTTTTTATTAGTTTAAAAATATTTTATCAAAAGTTGGTTTGATTAGACGTTGACGATAAGCCGGTACTAAAAGCTCTTGTTTCCTTGACGACCTCGGTATCTTGCCATCACTATACTACGCCCGCGATGGGTATACTTTCCCTAAGCGTGTGTGTAGAGTGATTGTAGAATATCGTGTTATATAAATTTAAAACTTGAAATCGGCGAGTAAAATGAGCTAAAAACAACAAAAAAATATATACACCCGCACGCACGTCAGCAAGGATGACACGCACAAATTGAGAAATGGTCCAAATTTTTTTTAGACCATTCTGATTAAACTTGAATTGGGGCATTTGATTATTATTAATCTGTAAAATTTAAACTGTGTATAGAGTTTGTGAAGCTATCCTTATGAACTAGGCCAGTTTTTCTTCAATCATGATCCTTTTTGACCATCAAAGTAGTAAAATTGATGCTTAAGTCTCTCTTACCTGTGCTCAAAGTGGTGATGTTATGATAACTGGTTGAATTCCACACTGAACTCCCTAATTCACTTATACTACAACACCCTATTCATAAACTATGAACTGAAACAGATAGATTCTACATAGCTTTACAACTTAGAAGATTGAAGTTTTGATGAGTAGCTCCTTAGGATAAGACCATGGCTGCTTCTCTGGTAGTTGGTCATTTTGTTCACCGTAACAAGAAGATTGTCAACCAAAAGCCAATAAAATGCCTCCGGTAACAAATGTCATGTGTCGACCAAAATGTCAAAATTTGGTTCTCATAAAACCCAAAACAATAAGTTGTGTCGGTTTGGTTACTCGACATTAGGTTACTGATATTACATGTATACGTTCATCTTTCACCCTTTGCACCACATTATGTTTTATGAATACACTTGTTAATTCAAGTCTTTATAGTATTTATAAACTATTAAACAAAATAACGTTAACTATAAACATTGGTTGGAGCCCTTCAGTAAAAGAAGGGACTCTCCAAAAATCGGGGTATGCCACTTTGAGCAGCGAGCACACGGTATTCTTTAGTAAAAGGCGAAAGAATAGTTCGCTATGTGCTCACTGCATGGCTGCGTGGATTTCAACATCCTACCTGCTTGTCTTAAATAGTAGGTTTCACTCCCATAACTTCTCTAGCCAACCAATGTGGGACAAGCACTAGATGCTTTTTTTGCCACTTTTCAATTTCACTCTCCTAAATTCTTTTCTACTCAACAACTACCAGTTTTGTTGGAGATACAAGTCACAGTTGCAGAACTTTTGCCAATACCGGGTATCAGAGAAGAGATGCAGTTGGTTCAGCTGAATTTCAGATAACTCACTCTAGTACTTGGTGTTTCGGTTTTGAAATGTTTGATTTCCAGCCACATGTTGAATTTTTAAAATTGTTGGTCAGTTGATTCCTTTATTTGTGCAGACACAAGCTCATAAAAGATTCAGTTATTGACGAGTCCGTCGATGTCCACATGCCCAGACCAACTGATTTATATTGACCCCTGTTTTGTTAATAAAGAAAAGAAATCTTGTAATTACAAAATGTATCCCACCTGTTGTTTGGATTCAAAACTATAAAATATACAGAAAGATAAATAAATAAATAACAAACCTTTGTAATGGTTGTTGCAACAGCCTCATCTGAACCATCCGATTTTCCAGTTGTTGGATCGAACCTTTGCTTTCAAGGATGAAGACACATATAGATTACTATGAAGACGGGCACTGATGGACGTTCGCCTCATGTTTATGAGCGCTGCTATTTCAATATTCAAGAGAAGACATTTGCACATTAGCAAACCTTCACAACATACCATGGGCTAAAAATTCTTTAGCAAAAAGAGTATATAAATAAAAACTGATCCGAGCGTATTTGCTCTTTCTTGAGGAAACCGTGCGTGTATGACCTGTTATCTGGATCTAGGAGAGTTCATCAGCTTTTACCTCAAGTTTAACCGAACTGAAAGAAGAAGAAGCAGAAAAACAAACAAAACCAGATACACAACAATCCAAATTCAGAACCAGTTTGATCTCAATTCAAACTACACGAATATAGTCAACATACAACACTTGATCTTTGTGGTCATTGTTTTGTCTAGTTTTTCATAAAACAGAGTTTTTTTTCTTAGCTTATAGTTTTGTATTTTGAACTTTAAGAAGATGCAGTCAATTGTGTGATGGGTTGAGTTGAATATCAGATAACTCACTCTAGTGATTCCTGTTTGATTTCCAGTTTTATGTATTTTTAACCAACTATACGTTGTAAAAATTTAGAATTTTAAGAATTGGTTGAAGACCTTCAATAAAAGGGTTTCTCCAAAAATAGGCGTATGCCACTTGAAGCAGGTATTCTTTTGTAAAAGGCGAAAGAATAGTTCGCTTTGTGCTCACTACATGGCTTTCAAATCCCCAAACGCTTGCTTTATGTAACTGGTTTCGCCCTTTTAGCATTCTTTTAACAACCGGTGTGGGACGGGATTCATATGCTCCTTTTTACCAATGTTAAACCTCCAGATCCCTTGATGATACCAAGTTATAAATTATCCAACTGTTTGTGTCACTTGGTTCGCAGGTGATATGCTAAGAGACGATTTGGCTGCTAATCCCGAATCAGCTGTGTGGATTCCTAATATGAGTGGTCCAAGTAGAAGAAGCTATTTGCTTTCTTTAACATCAAGATGTTTGTTATTAGGGAGTTTGTTCTAACTTATAAATTTCACATAATAATATCAAGAATGTGCTTAGGTGTATGCTGCAGCTAATAGAGGTGCACAAAAAAGAACTGGGTTGGGAACCAAACCCAACACTGAAATCAGGTTGTATCTCTATACTTTGATGCCTGTTTTAACACCATACACTACAGCACTAGATTTTGTTTACCATTCTGCCACAGTTTTTTATCATAAAAGTAAGGGATGCTTAAAAAAACTTGAAACTGAAAACATTGGTTGGAGCCCTTCAGTTGTTGAAGGGTCTCTCCAAAAATAGGCGTATGCCACTTGAAAGCAGCGAATACACGGTATTCTTTAGTAAAAGGCGAAAGAATAATTCGCTTTGTATTCACTACGTGGCTGCGTGCCTTTCAAATATCGCACCTGCTTGCCTTAAATAGTGCATTTCATATGTATAACTTCTCTATTCTGCCAATGTGGGACAAATATCAAATACTATTTTTCCCAATTTTCAAGCCTCCGGGCCCTTTACTAGTTCATCCTCTATGCAGTCTGCACACTCTATGGTTTGGGTGGCAAAAGAAAATTACTTCTTAACACTGAACTCCCTAATTCACTTATACTACAACACCCTATTCATAAACTATGAACTGAAACAGATAGATTCTACATAGCTTTACAACTTAGAAGATTGAAGTTTTGATGAGTAGCTCCTTAGAATAAGACCATGGCTGCTTCTCTGGTAGTTGGTCATTTTGTTCACCGTAACAAGAAGATTGTCAACCAAAAGCCAATAAAATGCCTCCGGTAACAAATGTCATGTGTCGACCAAAATGTCAAAATTTGGTTCTCATAAAACCCAAAACAATAAGTTGTGTCGGTTTGGTTACTCGACATTGGGTTATTGATATTACATGTATACGTTTATTTTTCACCCTTCACACCACATTGGGTTAATTCAAGTCTTTATAGTATTTCATATGGTTTCAAAACTATTAAACAAAAGAACGCTAACTATAAACATTGGTTGGAGCTTTTCAGTAAAAGGCGAAAGAATAGTTCGCTATGTGCTCACTGCATGGCTGCATGGATTTCAACATCCTACCTGCTTGTCTTAAATAGTAGGTTTCACTCCTATAAGTCTATAACTTCTCTAGCCAACCGATGTGGGACAAGCACTAGATGCTTTTTTTGCCACCTTTCAAGCCTCTACTGGTTTCACTCACCTAATTAAAACAACAACAACCATACCCAGTAAATCCCACAAATAGCAGAACTATTGGTAGGGTCTGGGGGAGGTGGGATGTAGGCAAACCTTTCCTCTATTCAAGAATAGAGAGGCTGGTTCCTGAGAGACCCCCGGCTCCAAAACAACCAACAGACAGATAGACGAAAAACGGGTTAGTAAATCACGTAGCAGTAGGCAGATAAGTCATCAGTAAGCAGCATATATGCATATATACAAGAAAATCATCATATGTTGGTCTACCTAAAGTGTAAAAGAATCTACCCCCCCCCCCTCCCAAGGCACAGGTTGGACACGTCTATACCCTCACCTACTAGTCCTTAACCTTAATCCTACGTCTCCACGAACTCATGAACCATGTCCTCAGAGAGGTGAAATTCTAACAAATCTTGTCTAAGTCTTTCATCCCAAGTCAACTTGGGCCTGCCTCTACTCCTCCTTCCTTCCACAGTCATGGTTTCCACTGCTCTAACTGGTTCTGTCAACTGCCTCCTCTTCACATGCCCAAACCATCTTAACCTCCCCTCTTTTAACTTGTCTGTTATACTAGCTACTCCTAACCAATCCCTAAAAACCTCAATTCTTATTCGGTCTAACATCGTGTGCCCACACATCCACCTAAACATCCTCATCTCTGCTACCTCCATCTTGCGCACTTGTGTTTTCTTGATGGCCCAACAATCTGTCCTGTACAACATAGCCGGTCTAACTGCTACCCTATAAAATTTTCCCTTTAATTTTGTTGGGAACCTCCTGTCACACAAAATTCCAGTGGCTGCTCTCCACCTACACCATCCAACCTGGATGCGGTGAGATACGTCACTATCTATCTCCCCGTCCCCTTGCACAAACGATCCTAAGTACTTGAACTTAGTCGTTTGTGGGACCACTTGACCCTCAATGGTAACCTGAGTGTCCTCGTTGTCACCTGCACCGCTGAAATTGCAATAAAGATATTCAGTCTTAGACCGACTAATCCTTAAACCATTGCCTTCTAAGGCTGCTCTCCATTCCTCTAACCTGGCATTTAGGGTTTGTCTAGTTTTAGCCACTAACACTATATCATCCGCAAAAAGCATGCACCACGGAACTGCCTCTTGAATAGACTTGGACAGCTCATCCAAGACAACCGCAAAAAGAAACGGACTCAACGCGGACCCCTGGTGGAGTCCAACTTCCACAGGGAAAGACTCTGTATCTCCTACAGGCGCACGAACCCTAGTCACAGTCCTATCATACATATCCCTAATTAAATCTATATACTTCCCAGGGACTCCCCTACCCTCCAAGCTTTCCCAAATCAGTCTACGTGGCACACTGTCATATGCCTTTTCAAGGTCAATGAAAACCATATGTAGATCTCGCTTTTTCTCCCTATACTTTTCCATTAATCTCCTTAGAATATGAATCGCCTCCGTAGTTGCACGCCCTGGCATGAAACCAAACTGGTTTACCGTAACCTTAGTTTCTTTTCTAATCCTAGTGTCAATTACCCGTTCCCAAAGTTTCATAGTGTGGCTTAATCACGCCCTGGCATGAAACCAAACTGGTTTACCGTAACCTTAGTTTATTTTCTAATCCTAGTGTCAATTACCCGTTCCTAAAGTTTCACTCTCCTAATTGTTGTTCCCAAATTCTTTTCTACTCAACAACTACCAGTTTTGTTGGAGATACAAGTCCCAGTTGCAGAACTTTTGCCAATACCGGGTATCAGAGAAAAGATGCAGTTGGTTCAGCTGAATTTCAGATAACTCACTCTAGTACTTGGTGTTTCGGTTTTGAAATGTTTGATTTCCAGCCACATGTCGAATTTTTAAAATTGTTGGTCAGTTGATTCCTTTATTTGTGCAGACACAAGCTCATAAAAGATTCAGTTATTGACGAGTCCGTCGATGTCCACATGCCCAGACCAACTGATTTATTATATTGACTCCTGTTTTGTAAATAAAGAAAAGAAATCTTGTAATTACAAAAGTTGACTAATAACAAACTTTTGTATTCCACCTGTTGTTTTGCTTTCAAGGATGAAGAAACTGATGGATACAAGAGAAGATAGGCGGCTGTTTTCGTTGCTTTTACCCCTTTATCTCAAAAAGATACTCTCCATCTATTATGATCTAGGGCTTGTTTCATCTTCAATCTGTAACTCTGTGATAGAGCCTTTTTTAGTAGGCAAACACTCCAAGAATATCAAGAGAGAGCAAGAGATTTTGGGGCAATTTTCTGAATATTTTCTCAAACCAAAGTACAGGAATTTAAATATGCAATGGACCATGTGCACATGATACCCATGTTCCTTATTTTCTGGAGACATGCATGTAACTGCTATCTATCATGCTCCACTTCCTAAACATGCAAAACTAACACTACATGCAGTAAACAATTGAAATAAACATGCTGAAATTGAGAACGTGCAACTTGTGGGCTTATTCCATCAATCGATTGGGCTTCTTGACTTGTCTCTTGGGCCGGTCATTGACATTGTGTTGCGGCTGGGCTTGCTTGGTTGACGGGCCGACCTGGTCCGTATCATCACCCTCCCCTAAAGAAGCGACATTGTCCTCAATGTCTCGAAAAACGGAAATCGGTTACGAAAATCTTGAGTGTCTTCCCATGTAGCTTCTTCGAGAGGACGACCTTCCCACTTAACTAGGCTTTGTTGCTGATTGTCTGGTCCGATACGGTTGTTGATAACATCTTCCGGCAAGAGGTCTATAATTTCATCATCTTGGAAATTGTCAAGAGTATCAGTTGTCGAAGTCGTACCATAGCTAGGCTTAAGCAATGAAACATGAAAAATAGGATGTATTCTTGAAGTAGCTGGTAAGTCTAACTTGTAAGCAACTTCACCGATTCGCTCCAATATTTTGTAAGGCCCAAAGAAACGTTTAGACAGCTTCTGATTCTTTCTATCACTTACGGACGATTGGCGGTATTGTTGCAGCTTTAGAAATACCCAGTCGCCGACTTGAAACTCTTTCTCCAGCCTTTTTTTGTTAGCCTGGCGTACCATGCGTTCCCGTGCTTGCTCGAGGGAACCTTTCAATAATTCCAAAAGTTGTTGATGAGTAGCAAGTGACGTGTCGATGGAGGCGTTGTTTCTTGACCCGGGAATATAATCATGAATTGTTGTTGCATCGCGACCGTACACCGCCTTAAATGGAGTCATATTTATAGACGAATGGTGACTTGTATTGTATGAAAATTCTGCCAAATATAAATATCTTCCCCATGTTGCTGATTCATCGAACACAAATGCCCGTAGGTAACTTTCTAAACAACGGTTGACCACCTCGGTTTGACCGTCGGTCTGTGGATGATAAGCACTAGAGTGAAGTAATTTAGTGCCCATGTGTTTGAAGAGTTCCTTCCAAAAACAACTCACAAATGTAGGGTCTCGGTCAGAAACAATGGTTTTTGGTAGCCCATGTAAACGATAAATCTCTTTCATGAAAATAGAGGCCAAAGAAACGGCTGTGTAGTGTGTGGGTAATGAAATAAAATGAGCAAACTTAGATAGGCGATCGACAATTACCCAAATTGTTGTCTTTCCTTTTGATGACGGTAAACCCGTTATGAAATCCATGGAGATGTCAATCCAAGTCGAAACCGGAACCGGAAGAGGCTGTAACAATCCGTAAGGACGGTGCGTCGGAGTCTTTGTTGCTTGACATACTGAGCATTTTTTTACGTAAGCCGTGACGTCTCTTTTTAATCCCAACCAAGCGAAAGAGCTGGAGATTCTCTTAAAGGTGCCATGAATACCCGAATGGCCACCCAAAAAGGATGAATGGAATTCTTCTAACAGTCGATCTTGAAGGGTTGGTATTAGAGGAACAAGTATCTTCCCATGCAAATAAACCAATCCATCACGAACACTATGATGTGGAAACCCGGTTGGATCAGTCGTGATTTGTTGAACAAGTTGTTTTCCCAATACATGATCTTTAAAATACCCCCTGATTTCGTTGAGCCATGGAGCCGTGGGGTACGAAAGTGCTAACAAGGACGGATAATCGACCCGGCTCAAAGCGTCGGCAACTGTGTTTTCTTTGCCGGGTTTAAAATGTATTTCGAAATCATACCCCAACAATTTAGTGATCCACTTTTGTTGTTCCGGTGTGTTGATAGTTTGTGTAAGCATGTGTTTGAGACTATGATGGTCGGTGAAAATGCGGAAGCGACGTCCAAGAAGGTATTGTCGCCATTTTCGCACTGACTCGGTTATAGCATACAGCTCTTTGGTATAAGTCGACTGTGCTTGCATAGTTGGACAAAGTTTTTTGGAATAAAAGGCAACAGGTCTATTGTTTTGAGATAACACCGCTCCAATGGCTTGGCCGGATGCATCAGTGGTGAGGTCAAACGGTTTGGTGAAATCGGGTAGGGCAAGGGTTACAAGGTCTTGCATGTGAGATTTTAATGTGGTGAATGCTTGGGTCGCTTCGTCGGACCACCATACGAAGACTTTTTGTTTAAGAATGTCGGTCAAAGGTGTTGCGGTTTTGGCATAGTTTGGAACAAAGCGACGGTAGTAACCAGTGAGGCCTAAAAAAGCGCGTAGGGTGGTGAACGAATTTGGTGTAGGCCATTGTTGGATGGCTGCTATTTTGTCAGGTTCAGGTGAAACTCCTTTGCAAGATATACGGTGACCCAAAAACGAAATTTCCGAAACGGCAAATACGCATTTTGAAGCTTTTGCATGAAATTGATGTTGCAAGAGTGCGTCAAAAACGTACCGCAAATGGTTATAATGTTCCTCCTTCGAACCACTGTATATTAAGATATCATCGAAAAATACCAAAACAAAACGTCTGAGTACCGGTCGAAAAAGGTCATTCATAGCCTATTGAAAAGTGGATGGCGCGTTGGTAAGACCAAAGGGCATTACAAGAAACTCGTAGTGACCGTCGGTCGTTCGAAAAGCGGTTTTATGTATGTCTTTTTCAGCCACTCGAATTTGGTGGTACCCGGAACGGAGATCTATTTTAGAGAATATGGTAGCACCGAGTAATTCATCCAAGAGCTCATCAATTGTCGGTATAGGAAAACGATCTTTTACCGTGACCGCATTTAGAGCACGATAGTCGACACAAAAATGCCATGTGCCGTCTTTCTTCTTAACTAATAATACCGGTGATGAAAACGGGCTTTGACTAGGGCGTATGATTCCGTCATTTAGCATCTCGCCAATCAACTAGGTCATTATTCGTTTCTGAAAATGCGGGTACCGGTAAGGTTTCACATTGATAGGGTTGTTGTCATTGAAAAGTGGGATGTTGTGGTCATGTGGGCGATTAGGTGGTAAGGTATGAGGTGCATCAAAAAGGGTTTGAAAATTTTCAAGTAAACTGGTAACATTTGGGTCTGCATTGGTTGGTGAAGTTTGGCCAGTAGGTGCATGGGGTGGGTGAGAGGTGTCATCTAAATGTAAAGCATGTAGTGAAGCAACTGACCCATGTCGAATAAGAGAGGACAACGAGCTAGGTGTAACCGGTTGACCAAGCGGTTCTCCGCGAAGCGTTGTGGTTGTGCCATTGGTCTTGAAAGAAATTTCTGGAATTGAAAAATCCGCCGTGAGACGTCCCAGTGTCGCCAGCCAAGAGATGCCAAGAACCACATCGGCTCCCTGAACCAGAAAAATAAAAAACGGAATTTGAAATGTCTCTTTTTGGAGTTGCACCTACACATCTGGACAGTGACATTCACAATGAATAAATTGCCCGTTACCGACCATGACGGCAAAGGGTTGTAATGATTTTGTTGAAAGACGAAGGGCAGAAGCGATACGCGGTTGTATGATATTGTGAGTACTTCCACAATCGATCAAAATAGTGACCGGTTTACCCTTGATATAACCTGTTATGCGCAACGTCTGAGTCGAACACATACCGAAGAAAGCTGCATCTGATAAAGACATGAACTGAGGTGGTTGAAGATCTTCAACCTGATCTGACGGTGGAGTATCGGTAATGCTCGGGAAGTCTTCGTTATCGACAATAAGAAGAAATTGTGGAGGAGAGCACTTGTGTCCGGGAAAAAAAAATTCGGGACACCGGAAACATAAACCGTCTTTTCGCCTTTGTTGAATAGCTTCTGGAGAAAGTTTGGTAAATGGTAATGGTTTTGGTGGTGACGGCAGCAGGGGAGGGGCGGTAGAGTTGGTGGTTTTGGAAGTTATGGATGAGGAGGCCTGGGAAGTCGGTGATATGGTTGTGGAAGGTGAGGAATTGTAGGACGTAGAAGATCTGGGTGGAAGAAAAGGTTTTGGTTTATTGGGTTGGGTAAAATTTTCCTCAACCGCACGAGCTAGGCCGCACGCATCGTGATACGATGTGGGTTTGAGGATTGCTAATTCCGACTGAATATCAGACCGAAGGCCCGAGATGAAACAATTGCGTAAATTTTGTTGCGACAAGCCGGTGATACGGTTACTAATTTTTTCGAATTCGGTTTGGTATTCCGAAACGGATGCCGTTTGTCGTAGTTTAAACAAGGTGGCTTCGTGATTTTCATAAGTCGACGGACCGAAACGGAGCTCGACTTCACGCTTGAAGTCGGTCCAGTTTCCTAAGAGGTTGTTGTTAGCTTGATGTTGATACCAAGAGAGTGCATCCCCGATAAAATGGAAAGCGGTTAACGAGATGCGTTCCGCCGGTGGGATGTTGTAATACGCGAAGTAATGATCGGCTTGGAACATCCAACCGAGAGGATTGGAGCCGTCAAATAACGGAAGGGTTATTTTTGGTTGGCGTGGTGGTTGGTTAACAGTTAGACCAACCGGACGATCTGTATGAGGTTTATCGGCGTGTGGTTTATCAGCTTGGATGGAATCGGTGAGTTCGGTAACGTGATTTACCAAACGAGCAGTGGTTTCGGTTTCGGAATCGAGTTTAGTATTGAGGTTAGTGGTGGCTTGAACGAGGGCGGCAATTTGAGTTTTGATGTCGGATTGGGTGGTGGCGACGGTAGTCGAAATTTGGATGAGCTGATTCAGTTGGTCGAATACGGATGGAGGGAACTCGTCGGAACCCGAAGTGTCTCGTCGGGGCGGCATGATTGTGGAGGATGGATCGTGAATGAAAGCACCAGATTGATAGAGCCTTTTTTAGTAGGCAAACACTCCAAGAATATCAAGAGAGAGCAAGAGATTTTGGGGCAATTTTCTGAATATTTTCTCAAACCAAAGTACAAGAATTTAAATATGCAATGGACCATGTGCAGATGATACCCATGTTCCTTATTTTCTGGAGACATGCATGTAACTGCTATCTATCATGCTCCACTTCCTAAACATGCAAAACTAACACTACATGCAGTAAACAATTGAAATAAACATGCTGAAATTGAGAACGTGCAACTTGTGGGCTTATTCCATCAATCGATTGGGCTTCTTGACTTGTCTCTTGGGCCGGTCATTGACATTGTGTTGCGGCTGGGCTTGCTTGGTTGACGGGCCAACCTGGTCCGTATCTGTTTAATCTGTAACTCTAGTTGCAAGTATCTGTTTAAACACTTTCTTACACATGCAGAGTGATTAAAAACAGGGTGAATTAGGCTCATACGACACATCCTGTGGATTCAGTTAGTCCCACATCGGATCAGAGATGAAGATGTGGCTGGTTTACATTGCTGAGGTGGGTGATTAATGTTGTCCCTTCGGGGACATCTGATAAAATTGGAACGATACAGAGAAGATTAGCATGGCCCATGCACAAGGATGACATGCACAAATCGAGAAATGGTCCAATTTTATTTATTTTTTTTGAATATTTTCAATTGGAAATTTGATGAACACCCTGTAATCAAAATGTCATGGTTTATTAGTGTGACACCCTATATTGCAAGTAATGGATCTGGCCAAATTATTTTTGCTTCTGCCAGTAACAGATTATGATGCTTAGAATGATTTATTGTTAAAAGAATGCGTAACAAGTGATTGCTATGATAACTGCTTGAATTCCAGACTAAACACCCTTAGTTACTTATACTACAAAGCTTTAGAAGATTAAAGTTTTGATGAATACCTCCTTAAAATAAGATTGTGGCTGCTTCACTACTAATAGTTGGTCATTTTGTTCACCATAACGAGAAGACAGTCAAAATCAAATGCGTCCGGTCCAGTAACCAAAATGTCAAAAGTGTTTCATATAATTTGGTTCTTGAGTCTCATAAAACCCAGACCGATAAGTCGTGTCGGTTTGGACCGTTTGGCTATCAAGATTGAGTATTGTTTCTGCCACTTGGCTGGCGGTGATATGCTAAGAGCCCATAATATCAGATAATAATATCTTGAATGTGCTTATAAGTTTATGTAATGCTGCCTGGTGATAGAGGTGCGCAAAAAAGACCCCGGTTTTAGAACTAGTTTGAAACAAAACCAACACACGGAGTTGAATTCGGGATGTATCCCTAAACTTTGACGCTCGGTTTGAACCTGGTCAAACCCAACCCAAACCAATTAATACTCGGTTTTAAACAGGTCAAAACTGATCCTTTCGCTTAGAAAAACCAGTTCCAATCTGACCCACGTTGGTCAGAACCCTTTTGTTGACCAAACTCGAACCTGTTTCCACCCGAACCAGTTTTGGCCTAACAAAACAGATTTGTACACTGGTTGTTTGGTTCATGAGCTTGAAGAGTTTATAATTTTGATAAGCCTACATAAGAGTAGGTTTGACATTGAGATCTTGTTTGAGTGTAGTTTTAGCACCCGAAAAAAGCTATGTACAGATGCAGCTAAAATTGCACTAAAATCATTGTCTGGAGCCCTTCAGTTAAGAAGGGTCACTCCAAAAATAGGCGTATGCCACTTGAAAGCAGCAAATACACGGTATTCTTTAGTAAAAGGCGAAAGAATAGTTCGCTATGTATTCTTTGCATGGCTGCGTTCCTTTCAAACATCGCACCTGCTTGCCTTAAATACTGGATTTTATATATATGACTTCTCTATTGTGCCGATGTGGGACAAACCCCAAATACTAAACTTTCCCAGTTTTCAAGCCTCCATGCCTTTTTATTGGTTTCATATCGTGCACTCTCCTAACTCTAGTTCCTAAAATCTTTTCTGCTCAATAACTGCCACTTTTGATGTGGCCTGGCAACTGAGTCCCGGTGGCATAAGTGTCACCAGCATTGGTAAAGGTTTAAACTGAACCTGTGGCGTGATTATATTGAATTAGCAAGCAACTCTAGATTTTATAATAACA